>JALJCO010010916.1:55000-1501557 GCA_023101725.1 Atherinomorus stipes
GTCCTGACCTGACTCTGAGAACAAGGTTGTCATAAATGTACGCTGTAGTTTGGGGATATTATTGATACACACAGTTACAAAATACATGATTAAGTAATGTCTAGGCATACCTTGCCATAAGCCAATTTACAGTCATGCATTGTGACACCACTTCTTGGAAATGAGAACAAATACAAATGCTCCCTCCATACGTTGAAGTAAAAATTGCTGAGAGTTTTGAGTTTTTCCAGACTTACAAACTCATAACTGCTGTGCTTGTCTTTTCTTTCTTCTTCCTATTTCCTTTTCCAGTTTTACTTTGTATGCTCTCTTTTGTTAGTTGCTCACTTTTCTTTTTAATCAAGCCAGATTCCTTCAATCTGTTTCATAGTATTTGTTCTTTTTTTTTTTATCAGAACTGTGAACTTTGCTCCCTGATTCCTTCTTAAATCCTCAATTGCAAAGTTGAAACGAGTGCACTACTCATACAAGGGTAATGGACAATTGTGCAATTTTTATGTTCAATCTGAAAGAACAGAGACAAAGCATAATTTTCTTTTTTCAGACCAGTTTTACAAGTAAAAGGTGACACTAAAGGGCATAATACACCTTTTCCACACAATATGCAGTGACATTTGAAAGGTACTTTCAGCCAAGAATCACACATTGTTAGGAAAACAGAGACTCAGCTCAATAATGTTCATAATCCCAAACAACAAAGAAATCCTTTTTAACGACCCACATTTGTAGCTCTAAATCATTAACGGAATGCTTGGTACGTTTTTTTTTTTTTTTTTCGTAATAAAATAAATTTTAATTTACTTTCTTTTTGAGGAACTTGATAGAGGGAGAATAAGTTATTAGTCTGGTTAAACAACAGCACGTTCTGTCTGACACTGAAAAATGAAGATCTTAGAGGAGTCTGTGCCTCAGGGAACGTGGCCTCCCTGCCCCAGTCCCTCATCATGTCCTCCTGCATGACAGGAACCATTACAATTCCAGAGAGGGTGGCTCAGAGAAAGCTCCAGAGTCCAAGAAAAAGATTAAAGGGAAAAGAAAGTGAAGCAGACAGGTAAAGACGAGGAACGTGGGGAGGAACAGGGGTTGACAGGAGGACGATGAGGGATGGACTGATAAAGATTACAAAGTGATAAACTGATGATGGCAAACAAGACAAAAGGTTTTTGTAATATAGCTCCTCTCAGCAACTCTTCAGCTGAAAAACACAATAAATTTTCCATATAACACTAACATCCACAGCCGTCCACAAACAAAACAAGCCCTGGTATTTTCCAAACGGACTGCACCAAACATGAACAAAGACTCTTGTTTTTTAAATAACTTGTGTACCATCATCTATCAAATGACCTTCATCCAATAAGATCCAAACGGTAAATTAAATTAATGTCCATGCCAGTCAATAGATGAGCAAAAAAACATCTTATTTATGGAAAAAAAGAAAGAAAAAAACCTTTAGTGGGGTCATTTTATCACCCTTCAGTGAAGAAGAGGTTTTAGGATTGTGCTTTGACTACAGTAACAATTGTTCACCAATTGGGTTGGGTTAGCAACACAGAAGACTAAATACTGATCGTTATCCTTGTGCATAAAGAAACAAAAACTTTGCTTTGTAATAAAGAATTAGTAGGAAACTGTAGAACAGTAGGAATTATTTGCCCACACTGGAGTAGTACTGTAGTACATCTTGGGAGGCTAAAAATGTAAAAGTACACACATAAAAAGATAAAGTGAAGAAGGGTTAGAAGGAGAAGCTGTAGAAAGATGGAGTCTGAATAAGTCACCAACAATCATTAATAGTTACCAACACTTTAAGTAAAAAAAAAGTCTGTAAAACAAAACTACGGGTGTTCTTTCACTGTAATATTGTAACATTCAAAACAGGACTTACTGTAATGTAACTCAGGATTGACTGTGAAGCTTTAGTGTTACAGTATGTCATGGTAGGAGAAGCAAACTAGGAGTGAGAGGGGGATGATTCAAGAGGGAAATAAAATAATCTAATTATTAAATTAGCAAATATTAGAGGGGGAGACTTATAATGCAGTTACAGTGTCTTATGAGCTGGATCTTTGACCTTTCTGACCCTCAGTGCAGTTGGAGGCGCTCAAGTAGCTGTACAGCCGAACCACTTTCTCTTTTTTTCTCCCACTACTCTGCTGGTACAGTACATCCTATCTGGTAGTCTGTATAATCTCTTCATTATCTTTTTCTTGTTATTTTGCAAGGTAATCCCAATAACTAGCTGCTAATGTTAGCATCTAATCTGTTAATTGCAGCTTCATGGGTAGCAATGCATGATGGTCCTTGATTTACAGTCTTTGAGCCACACATTTGGTTATGGATTTGCAGTGTGTGTTGTGGATAAAATTCACAGTTGAGAATTGGAAAAGCACAACAAAATTTCGGACTCGCTCTGTAACAGATTAGGAACTGTGTGACGAGGTTCTCCCAACTCACCTTGGCTCTGATACAGCTACAGCATCTACGATTAACATTCAATCCAATCTGACAGGAATGGGAAAGCTCAAATCCTGACTGTCTCCTTTTTTCATAGATTTGTCTGAACAAAGCAAATGACTATTCATGCAAGAGTCATTTTATACCTTCACAGAAGTGCCCATTTATGATTCAGTAAGACCCTGCGAAGGCCCACAGATTTAAAAAGTCAGACAAACACATCCAGAAAATGAGGCAGGATGTAAAATTACTACTACAAGAATTCAAAGAGACCCAATTATCGAAGGCATTTAGTGTAGGCCGTGCAGTCCTTGTCCTGGGCTTTGGCCAAAAAATAACAGAAGAAGTTGGTCACAATTGAGCATTACCAGGTATGCTTGTCATTTGTAAAGAAAATAAAATACAGTAAGTATGAAATGTACAGAGCTGTAAAAGAAACCTTAAATCACCAAATTTCCAGCAGGTATAGCTGTAAACTACTTTGGTCTGTGATGTAACAGGTCAGTGAAAAGAGGCATATAGCCATAGCAGGGATAGACGTACTTCCGTCAATATACTGGTACACGGAGAGATGCTGAATTTACTGTAAGTGGCCCAACCAAGCTTTTGTTATAGCTTGGCTGGGCTGGAAGCATTTCTCATATCTGAAAGGTTTTATAAACCCTTCACAAGTCAGCCACTGAGTATCCACACATGAGTTTCAAAGAAACGATTGGATTCTTTCATAGATGCTGCCATTTTTTCAGCTCCTTAGCTCAGCTTCTCAATCAATATATTTCATTTTAGGTACTTAAGATGTTGAAGATTCTTATCATCAAAAAACATGCTTTGGAAATCTATTCAGCTATGAGATGACTCTAAACACACAGCCAAGCCAAAGTAATGAACATTTCCAGCAGAGTATACTTCCCAAAATATCAAATAATCCTCTGCATGCATTTGCTTTAAATTCTGCACTGAAGAAGAATCAGAAATAGAAACAGGACTGTGGTTTGTCTTTGTGAGCCAAAATGTGAGGAGTTCTGAGTGTTTGTTGAAATAAAGGATGAGATGTTTGTATGATACTGTACCTAGTGTTGAACAGGAGTACTGTAGTGTCCTTCAATAGTGCTAACTCAATTATTTTCCACCTAATACAATTTTTCTGCTCTTTCATTTGATTAGCAGGACCAGGCATGTAATTCCTCTTCATCCCGTGCAGCTGCTGATCATTTAGCTCCGTTTGTGTGGAATGTTTTTGAAAGGTCACCGTGCCATTCTGAAGGATAGAGCGGATCTGCTGAGGCTGTTCCTGTGTTTACACACCGATTCTTATCTCATGCATGCATCCCATTGTGGTACGTGTGTGAAATTATGTGCTTAATGGCCTTTGTTTGCACCTGTGCAAGTGTGGCTGCAATGTTTGCGCCTCTGTAATCTAATCTACCAGAGTCACCACCAGTGTGCATCTTGGTGTTTGTGCAGCATTTGTGTGCAGAGGTAAAAATAGCTTCAGCATGTGTTGACTCACAGTCACATTAACAAGTGGACAAGCCTTCAAGTGCTTCGCTTTCTTTTGTCTCCACTAATCAGGGCTTATTGATCACACACCTTCTGGATCAATATTTGTTATGCATGGCATTTTCCATCCTCTGTAAACATCTCAAACCATCTGAGATGATTACTCAGAGGATGCATCTGCTAGGAAACAGATTTGCCCAAACAGCAGGTGACATTGGGAGAATATATTTGTATTAGAAATCACCCCCTCTCCCCTTCAGATCACGCAATATCTGCCTTGAGGCTGACTTCTTAATATCTGCAGCAACACTGAAATGTGGTTATAAAACTATAAGCAACGATTTTATGACATTAGTCAACATGCTTTATTAACATTCTGGTGGAAGTGTGTGCACTCTAGCACAGCTGAGGCTGCACCCCACGACTAAAATAGTCATTTAAGAGGCAAAGGGAGGAATAAAGTCAAAAACTTCATTTGGCAAAAGCTGCGAAAATAGATGAACAGGGAGCGAAAGCATGTGCGAGAATTGTTGAAATATTGTCCTGCGGGAAAGTCATTTAAGTTTGTTCTCTGCCACAGTCTCATTCCGCTATAGTTCTCTGTGGGCATACAGGGAAAAATAATTAGTTCATAAACCTTTACATGCTGCAGCTTTTTGGCTTTAATTCAGAATTATTTATTTCCAATTACTGAGACTAAATGAGTGCATAGTGTGACCACGGTACTAATTATTCATGTGGTGTTAATGATACAGAGGCCTACATTTACAATGCTCTTACAGTATTAAACATACATCTTCCCTTTTCTAAAGAAACTCAGATTTAAAGTTTTTGGATTCTATTCAATGTCATGTGGCTGTGACAGTAATTTAACTTTAATCTAGAAGGATTGAGGATTAAGTCTCTTTATATATAGAAAGGGGGTATTTTGAGTATTTGGATGCCAGAAGTTTAACTTAGCACAAGTGTAACTGAATCCACAGCACTGCTGTGGTAGAGAATATTTCTATGACAGAAAATCCAAAGTTTAGAAATCTTTCTACAGAAGAAGAAACATTAGTTACTGTTAGATCAATTCAAAATCACTCAGACTGTAAATTAAGAAAGACAGACCAGTGGAATCAGTAAAAGAGTTTACTCTAGAGGAGCTTGCATGTTGCACAGAGACAAGAGATACAAACAAAAGAAAACAATGCTACACAGTTAAAACCTGCGTTGGTCATCTCAGCATCATCTGAGTTAGGAAATTAGGAAGGCTCTCAAATGTATCTTTCATGGAGCAGAAGGTTGTCTACACATTCAGTAAAACACGTTTGTCTTTGCATTAGGGAGATAAGACATGCAGTAATCAAACTCTAGAAATGTCAATATGAAACAACAACCTGATCAATCAGTGACATAATCAGTGATTGCTAGATGATCAGTAATAACACAGAATAAATGATCGTAATGATCCAGATAATAATATGGCTTTATTTTCTTTTAACAGTTACTAATCTGAAGGAATCAGCAATTCAAATTAAAAATTTGCTCAAGAAATTAGAAATGCTTGGTCAATGTCAAAGACTGAAAAAAAAAGGATATGCTGTAGTATCCGGTTACATCTGAAGAGGGAAAAGTGAGGCCAGTTGGGCATTTCCCACCGTCACCATTTTGCATGTGTCGTCACTCTCGGAACATACTAAAATGGGCAAAGGCAAAGGCGATCCAAGCCACAGGGCACATGATTGACAACCAAGCTAAATGCTAACCAAGCTAATCCAAAGTGAACAGAAATGAACGAAGATGGGGGTCTAAAGGTAAGGCACGCTCAGACTTGATGTTAACCATCTAAAAACCTCTGCTGTGCAGCTCTGCTACAGGCTGAAGCCTTCCTTGTTCCCAGGAAGGTCGAAAATCGGCACCCAGTCTGCTGCCTGTCAATCGAAAAGACAGCCCTAATTATGTGTAATTTCAAGATTGAAAAACATCTAAATGGATGAGTTATGAAAAAAAATTACCCCCTCACAGTTGACATGAAGGTAAACCTGACCTATTAAACCTAAAATGATTTTTGAACCAGGCTGTAAACATGTTTATTTCTGCTGTGAAGTTGGCCTTTTTCACATGGGAGTCTGTGGGGATTTGCTTTGTTATGGAGCCAGCCTCTAAAAGATGAAAAAAGAATTACAATTATTTAACTTTACTTGCAGGCTTCACTCTTCTTTAGTGGAGTTTGCCCCTTGGACACTTTATACCAGGGGCGGCGTATGGGGGGTGAGGGGAGGGGGGCGTTCGAGGGTTTGGGGTTCGGCCAGATTGACTCGGTTCGGGCGGTTCAGGGAGGCCAGTTCTGCTCGGCTCTGGCAGCTAGATCATCTCAGTTCGGGGCGGCCAGATTTTAATTGTTTAGCAAGATATTTATATTAAAGAACTGTCCTTGTCCCTCCTTGATCATATGTAAACAGATGATCCACCAGCAGCAGCCATGCCTCTTCAACCCCCCCACCCCCTTTCCTGTCCCAGTGAAAAAGGTGAGCAATGTTGTGTTCAGGAACATACCAGTTAGCATCATTACAGAGTCTGTGGGAATTTCTCTCTTTTTACCATTCCAAAAAATTAGAATGAAACATCTTTTATAAAAAACGAAAACACTTTTTTTTTAACATAATGATCTCTATAGAATAAAAATGCCCTGTAATTGTTGTTTGTACTGGATACTTGACAGTTGAATGAAAACACTGAGTAGCCTCCAGCAGCCTGTATTAAAATCAAAGTCAATATTAAAATAGTTCAGTTAGATTTTTACATTTAGATTGAATTACAGCCATTTAAAGACATTTCATGAAGGTTGATTTATTTGAGCAGCTTGAGCTGCACCATGAATACATGTACCTGTTTACAATCTAGCCGTGAGATGTACACTGAGCTGTTGATAATTTATGTAATTAGATGATGTAATTTGTTGGTATATTATATAAATGTAACAGTTGTTTCATGCTTTGCTTATATTCCGCAGAGCCAGGGCCCTTTCAGGTTTGGCCAGAAAGAAGTATAGAAATGGAGGAAGAAGGGAAAGACTGACAGTGCAAGTGATGAGAATGAATGAAAAGAGAGATACATGGGCAGAAAAAGTGATGAAAGGGATGTTGATGGAGAAAATTTTGAGAACATGTCCTCTCAGTCAGATGACCAAACCTTTCGTGTTAGGATCATTTTCCTTTGTTGGAATTTTAAAATAAAATACATTGAAACTGTAAATAATACTCATTATATCAGTTTTAAATATTTAATCAATTTTATGCGGGAGGGCCCAATACCAATGTCTTTCATGGGGCCCCAAAATTCCTGGTGGCGCCCCTGCTATATACACTGACGTTTGGTCAGGTATGCTATGTGTATACAATGGCGGGAACACAACCACAGGTTCTATGTGATGCACACAAGTTTTTTGGATTGGGTTACAGCCAGACAATTTTAGATACTGGTGATAGCTGATACAAATAAACAAAGGTGAAATGCACCATTGTTTCACCATCACCTCTTTTTTCCCTGTTTAAAAGACGCAACTAAACAATTTCCATACTAATCTTCCTTGGATAAGCAGGAAAAGTCAACAGCAATAACAACCAAATCCTTAATGATGAGTAATTGCATCAAAAACTCATATCAGTTACCTCCCAAATGAGTCAACAAAGCAAATCTCCTGAATAACAAATGGCGACATGCCACTAATCGTTAAGCTATTATAATCGGATGGGCTAATTACTGTACATCTGCAGAGAGCAGGGGAGGTTGCAGTTATTGCAGATGATTTCCCACTGCTGTCAGTCTAGCTAATGGGAACCCGCGCCACAGGCGCCCAACTTTGGTGCTCATTTAATCTCCTGATTAAATGCTGCTTGACCTGCTCTTGGAAAACTATCAGAGGAAACAGAACTTTTTTTGTCATTTTCTGTTGTTGTGCCCCTCAGTTTGAACTCTGGGAGCAAGATTTAATTCACACTTGTCATGCAGTGCCGTTAGTGAGAAGCTCATCAGTAATGTAAGAGTGAGCAGATGATATAAATTTAAACTGCAGATATTTAGCTAATGATTTTACTTGGTGTTTACGAAAAACAATTATGCTGGAATGATCGTCCCTTAACAGCAGCTGGCCTGCTGTGCATCAAATAACAATTCAATCCAAAAGTAATTTACAGGGTCATGACATTATTTCCCAATTTAAAGACGCCTTCTGTAACTTTCCGACCTTAAGGGGGGAGTTTAGGATTTTTGACATAGGACCTCATTTTCAAGTGAGCCAGGGTCCTACTTATCACTGGAGACAGTTTCATCCCATTTCATCTCAGATTCTTGTTACCAGTGGTCCCCGATGCTAATGCTAGCATAAGTCAACAGGAATCTGCTAGCCTGTCATTAATAACAATCGTATCCACTCCACAGAACACCCGAGGCAAATCAGTTAAAACACAAGACTATCGGGGCGGTGATTAGCTCAGTTGGTTGAGCAGCCGCCCCATGAACGGAGGCTACAGTTCCTCAGCGCAGTCGGCCCCAGTTCGATTCCCAGTCCAGGTCCCTTTGCTGCATGTCACTCCCCACTCTCTCTGCCCCTTTCCTGTCGCTATACTGTCATATAAAGGCCACTAGTGCCCAAAAAATCCTTTACAAAAAAAGCACAAGACTATCTGTGTAAATGCAGTGTTAACAAAATAATGTTACGAATAAAACTTACCTTGTATTGCGTTACATTTTGATTGTAAAATTTTTTAGTGGCAACACATTTTTACGAATGGTATTTGGCAGCGGAGTGATATCATCTGCTGTTAAGTGTACGAAGGAATTTGATTACAGTAGCGGCTATTGTAAAAATGAACACTTATAAACCATGTTGCCTATTACTGAAAAATCTATCTTTAAAAAAAAAGAAAATGCAGTTTTTAAATGAAGATCACATAAGAAATCACTTAAATAGGACCTGCCTGACAAAGTTAAGTAGACCAAAAGGTCCTCAATAGCTTGACATCATGCTGTGCTCCAAAGAAATCCATGAAAAAGTGAAAAACGAAGTAACTGAGATCTATCAGTCTGGAAAAGGTTACAAAGCCATTTCTAAAGCTTTGGGACTCCAGTGAACCACAGTGAGAGCCATTATCCACAAATGGTGAAAACATGGAACAGTGGTGAACTTCCAAGGAGTGGCCAGCTGACCAAAATTACCCCAAGAGCACAGCGATGACTCATCCAAAAGATCACAAAAGACCCCAGAACAACATCCAAAGAACTGCAGGCCTCACTTGCCTCAATTAGGGTTGGTGTTCATGACTCCACCATAAGAAAGAGACTGGGGGGCAAAAATGGCCTGCATGGCAGAGTTCCAAGACCAAAAACACTGCTGAGCAAAAAGAACATAAAGGCTCGTCTCAGTTTTGCCAGAAAGCATCTTGATGATCCCCAAGACTTTTGGGAAAATACCCTGTGGACTGACAAGACAAAATTTGAACTTTTTGGAAGGTGTAGGTCCCATTACATCTGGTGTAAAAGTAACACGGCATTTCAGAAAAGGAACATCATACCAGCAGTTAAATATGGGGGTGGTAGTGTGATGGTCTGGGGCTATTTTGATGCTTCAGGACTTGGAAGACTTGCTGTGGTAAATGGAACCATGAATTCTGCTGTCTACCAAAAAATCCTGAAGGAGAATGTCCGGCCATCTGTTGGTGACCTCAAGCTGAAGCGCACTTGGGTTCTGCAGCAGGACAATGATCCAAAATACACCAAAAGTCCACCTCTGAATGGCTTAAGAAAAACAAAATGAAGACTTTGGAGTGGCCTAGTCAAAGTCCCGACCTGAATCCGACTGAGATGCTGTGGCATGACCTTGAAGGTGGTTCATGCTAAAAAACCCTCCAATGTGGCTGAATTACAACAATTCTGCAAAGATGAGTGGAACAAAATTCCTCCACAGTGCTGTAGAAGACTCATTGCCAGTTATCGCAAACGCTTGATTGCAGTTGTTGCTGCTAAGGGTGGAACAACCAGTTATTAGCTTTAGGGGGCAATCACTTTTTCACACAAGGCCATGAAGGTTTGACTCAACTATGCGTGTAACTGTGTTGGACATATCAGACAGTTCAGAATAGTGAGTTTTACAAGCAGGTGATCATTGTCAGTAATTTATGGAAATTCTGTTAAATTAGAGACACATTTACCAGCCATATGTAATAAACCTTCAGCGTGATTTGCAATAAATCATGTTAGTTATCAAGAGTCATAGGTGTCAGTTCCCGTAGCACACGGTTAATGTATTCATCAGAGGAAATACTGTGGATGTTCATTTACCTGCCAATGTAAATAGACTGGTGCAAGGCATGGAACACATCTTTCTGCATGTGCTGATCTACTGCACACACAGGACACCTGTTTCCCAGGCAGGCTGAGTGTTTACTGGTGTGCATGATCTGTTTGCATGTCTGCAAGAGCTGTTAATGTCAAATGAGGATAAAAGCATAAAAACATAACTTGATAAGAATTAAACCAATTCTTCCACACCAGATTTTTTCTCTTTCTTCCTTTTCTTTTTACAAAAGACACCCATGTATCTTTGTATCCATGAATCTCAACTTTTATATCAGTCTCATGAAATGCTACTGACATGATGCTTTCAAAACCTAATCTGGTGAGGCTAGATTGAAAATTGAAAATGGTTCTTCTCTGAGCTGAAATATACCAACTCTTTTCTCCACTGACACATCACCCTGATGTAGCCGAACACAGAAGTTAAAACAATCTACCAGCATATTGTTTTAAGTTCTTCTGTTGAATAAGGTTGAACATACAGTATTCAGTGAGTGTTAGTCGCTGGAGAGAACAGACATCAAGGAGGGTGAATTAAATGAATATATTCTTATGTTTTTTGGGTTTTTTTTTTTTTTTGGATCATTACATTTATAAATTAAGTCCATTTTTGAGAGCACCCGGGAGAAATGAAAGCGTAAAATTTTTTTCAATGTTTAATGGCAAAGGAAATGTAACATTTGTTCAGTAAAATAGGACCAGTTTCTTTATCTGGTTCTTAGCAGTAATCAAATCTGGAAAGAAATTCCTCTTCACTCAAAGGATGTAATGGAGGCGAGACACATGGTGTCATAGAAAGTTTCAAAATAAATACCTGGTACAGATTGTATTAACTTAATTTCTGTAATATTACAGTTACTTCAACATGATAAGTGAACAATAAAGTTAGCATGTGTCTCTTCCTATGTCAAATGCAGCCGGAGATCAGGACGACTTTTCGTTTCCCCCCAATAGAGTTTGCCAGGGTCCAAGCCAAAAAGGTCCGTTAAAGTCCACAAAAAAATTGTCAATATTCCTCCCTTGTCCCATGTAATCCAAGTGTCCTGAGTGGGTAGCGTCCAGAATTTACTCGAAACGATGTCATTTACTATATTTTTAGAGCCTAAAAGGGAGTAATGTTTACTTCCATGAAGCGTGCACATGCGCGGGCACATGCACGGTCACAAAACTACAGAAGCCTCAGCGTTCAGAGCCTACTCTGCCGATAATGCAAGCGTAGAGGAAGAAATTCACTGTTTACATTGTGGTAAGAGCGCGAGAGCTCTAGACAAACCAGGACAAACATAGGAGGGGTTGGATATTGATCTAAATGAAAGAAAGAAAAAGAGAACGTGCGATCTCGTCTGCCGTGGCTTCCGTTGTTTCGTGAACGCACATTGGCGTGCTTGCTAGGCATGCAATGTAGTCTTGTTTAGACTCTAAAAATATACTAAATGGCGTAGTTTCAAGTAAATTCTGGACGCTACCCACTCAGGGCACTTGGATTACATTGGACGAGCAGTATGGAGGAATATTGACAATTTTTTGTGGACTTTTATGGACCTTTTTGGCTCGGGCCCTGGCGAACTCCATTGGGGGGGAACGAGAAGTCGTCCTGATCTCCGGCTGCATTTGACATATCAAAAAAGTGGTCCAGAGTCTTGCTCACCATCAGGGTAAGTGGAAAATAAAGTTAAATCCTTCTGAGGGTGAATTATTCCTTTCAATGATAAAATGCTTCTCAAACACAGATAACACAGAAAACCAAGATCAAAGTGTCTAGGCTGAAATATCCCTGTTCATTTTGATTATGATACAAAATATTTCACTTTAAAGCCAAATAACTTAACAATTGTATATTAAAACTAAACATCTGAAAAATATCCATAAATTTCTGCATCTTGTAAATTATGCTCACCTTTTTGCTTTATAAAATAGCCAATATTCATGGGCTCCACACGTTTGTTCCATTGTTTTTAAGTACTTCTTAGAAAAAAATGCAACACGTAACAGTTTGCTGCTGGCACAGAGTTTTGATTAATCACTACACAGGACATCCTCCGATCATCCACTAATACAACTACGTCTGAGTCTATCTCCATTGATGGGTCTTGAGAGGTTCCCTTTTTCACAAAGTGGTGCAAAAATGTTCCTCGCCCTATGTGATCAACAGCTCTCCTCCAACAAGACTTTTGTCAATGGTGAACTTGCATTCTTATTTAGGCATATTGGCTTGTGATTTATTTTTTCAAAGAGCTAAAGTTTATGATCTGATCATGTTATGATGTTATTTTTATTGATATGCTTGATTTAGCTTTAGATACAACTGATGCAGATTCCATTAAGTAAATTATCTGATGCCAAGAGAGCTATTACTATTCATAACTGAATAATTATTCAACTTTTTATGTTGTGTACTTCCATCAAAATGCTACAGTGAACTGCTAAAGCACAGCCATATTTCTAAAAAAAACAAAAGAAAAAAAAACATTTAGCCTTTGATAGGCTGGCCAATATCCACCTGGCATCTGAAATTAGACAAGCACTCAGAAAGTGCAGACCTCTGCCAAGCAGCTCAGTTCCCCCAATATGGTCCAATCCTAATGATAAAAATCCTTAAAAAATTCCTGAATCCAGATAGTGATCCAGATCAACAACAAAATCAGTTTTTCCAGCTAAATTTAATCAGTTTTCCTTGTGCCATTATCAGTATTCACTGAAAATTTCACCCAAATCTGCTCATAACTTTGCATTATTTTGCTAACTAACGGACAGACAAGTCAGAGCAGACAAGCAATTGGCAGCAATTATATGACCCCATGGAGGAGGTAATGAAAACATGTGATCAAGACAATCAAAACTGCACTATGGAGGTAAGATGGTCATTGTCAATACGACTCTAACTACCTAATGCCTTTTAAAATACTTTTTAAAAAATCCTCAGATGGTTTTCACATATCTGGGTCGAGCCAGGCGCTGCCGCAGCAGTGACAAGTGTACTATGTTTCAATTTTCAACGAATACGGCTCTGTGTCACATATGCTTTCTAAATCACCACGCCCAGCAACCAGACTGAGGTAGACACATTTCAGCTGGAAAAGCATGGCTTAAAGATTAAAGCGTAAAGCGTAAAGCGTGGCTGAGTTGTAAACAAAACACACATGAATGATTGAGCGTGTTGAAAACGAGGCACGACTGCATGTGGAGATCAATGTTGTCATGCACTGGAGGTGGCAGATTTCCAGACAAACCAGAACAAGGCACACATTGATTCCGTTGAACCGTACCATACGCAGATATTATCGGCAAACAGTCAGGTACCGGTAAGTTGGAACCATGGGCATTAACGCTTAGCCTGCTAAACCTTTGTTGGTACTTTTTGTAGTGTTTGTGAATGCCCTATTGATGCTAACATTAGAAATGCATTGGTAGCGGGGGCGCTAGAGCGCACGTTATGGTGTAGACGCACCTTCTCCAAGCTCCCATCCGATTCGCTATTATTCAAGCAATATAACATTTCTGACTCAGTTTTATCAGTTAAAAGGTCGGTCATTGCGAATAGGAACGAGTAGAAAACGGGAAAAGGGAGGGAAGGGAGGGGGAAAATATTTTAGGGAGGAAAAGCAAAAATTTTCTTTTTTTAATTTTTTCAAAATATAAAAAAAAAAAATAGAGAAAAAAAAAAAAAAAGGAAGGAGAAAAAAAAGTTAATATTTTAAAAATTTAATTTAGAAAAATGAAAAGGGGGGGGAATTAAAAAAAGAAAAAAAAAAAATTATACAGTGTTTTTGCACTCATGGCTTCCAGAAGGGAACAAAAACCACAGAATGATTCCAAGAAAACTCCCTCTGCAAACCGGGGACGAATGGCTAATGCTAGTGCTAGCATCGGAGAACCAGATGACTCCCTGGAGCTAGCTTCTCTGGCGAAAGTAAACACGGATACTTCTGTCGTCCTTGCAGCCATAACCGATTTAAGCAAAAAGATGGATGACCGATTCAATAGCCTGGCAACATCCCTACAATCTATGCAAGCCACCTTGACCGATCACGAAGATCGAATCTCTACAATGGAGACGGTAGGCAGTGACCACGACACGAGGCTGACCCAGCTAAAAGAACAATGTTCGAAGTTGGAGGAGAGCCACAAAGTACTCCAACACAAGATCATCGACCTCGAGGCACGTTCGCGGCGTCAAAATATAAAAGTACTGGGCTTACCAGAAAGAGCCGAGTGTAATAACCCTGTGGACTTCTTCGCCAGTTTCCTACGGGATCTGCTGGGTGCTGCTCACTTCCCCTCTCCGATAGAGGTGGACAGAGCTCACAGACTGGGACAACCACCTGAAGCCGGAGCTCGTCCTCGTGTTGTGATCGCCCGGATCCACAGCTTTCGGGTTAAGGAGAAAATATTGCGGCTGGCACGGGAGAACAACCCGCTGACATACGACGGGAGACGGATCCTTATTTTCCCTGATTTTCCAGCGGAGATTCTGAAACGGCGGCAACCATTTGAGGAGGTGAGGAGAAAACTTAAGGAGGCAGGGATGCGCACTGGATTCCTCTATCCTGCACGACTCAGAGTCACCAAAGGTACCGACATTAATCAGATCTTCAACACCCCAGAGGACGCTAATCGTTTCCTGCTCTGCTGCCAGGCCACCAAGGAGGATTGATCGCACTGCACTGGTTTGTTAATGGAACAATTTCATTAATATGACATCACCTCTTTCTCTGTTACAGGTTATTTTATTTAAGTGCCTGCCTAAATACCGTTGAATAGAAGACTACTAAATGGCAGATGTACAGTATATTGAGAACTATATACTTTTTCATTTTTGCTTTTATACTGATGTCAAGGCTGTTCCTGACTTCTTTTTTTTTTTTCCTCAATATTTGTCTTTGAAATGTTAAAGTAAAAATGTTTGCAATCGCTTATCGGAGGGGACACCACACATTTGTGTAAGTTTGATAACTAGTGATATTGCTGGTTAGCTTTAACTAGTATATGACCCCTGAGGACAGTATGTTAAGATTCTCTCTCTCACTTTGTTTGGGAAAGTGGGAGTTTGGGGTGGGTAAATGTAAGTTCACATTATATGTTTTTCTTGAAGCTTTACTCGTACTATTTTTTCATTTATTCTCATTTTGGGCAAATCAAGGCGTCACTGTCCACATAACTCAATTCTCGATCACTTATGACACCAGTAGGTAAGAACGAGGGCATCAATTTGGTCAGTTGTAATGTTCATGGCCTCGGGCACTCAATTAAACGGGCGAAGGTTTTTGCACACCTTAAGTCTCTGGCAGCTGATGTGATGTTCCTCCAAGAGACTCATATTAAGTCATCTGAACAGAAATCCCTACGCTGCAGTTGGGTAGACAGAATATATCAATCCACATTTTCCAGCAAGGCTCGGGGTGTTGCGATTATTATTCGGAAAAATGTACCTTTTAAACACATTTCAACACTGTGTGACCCAAATGGTCGATACATCATTGTAACAGGCTATCTTTACTCTATTCATGTAACACTGTTGAATATCTATGGGCCCAACATTGATGACCCAGCATTTTTCAGAAAAACCTTTGAGAAGTTGTCGGACCTTTCAACTACAAATTTAATAATCGCCGGAGACCATAACATAATACTCGATCCGCATCTGGACAGGTCAGCAGGTAAAGTGTTTAACCCCTCTAACTCTTCTATTGCTCTAAATAATCTTATCACCACTACTAACTTAGTCGACATTTGGCGGCTCCAACACCCAACAGATAGAGAATACTCTTTTTTTTTTCCAATAAACATAAATCATATTCCCGTATTGATTTCTTTCTATTGGATGCTAAACTCATACCCAACGTTACAAATACAAAATACCATAATATTTTGATCTCAGATCACACCCCAACCTCCTTGACTCTTAATTTTAATATACCTAGACAGCACTTCACATGGCATTTCCACCCATCTCTACTGACAGACAAAAAATTTTGTGAGCATGTGTCTAAAAAAATAACAGAATATCTTGAAATTAATGACACCTCAGATGTCACAGATTCAGTCCTTTGGGAAGCGCTCAAAGCTGTTATTAGAGGTCAAATTATTGCATATGAGTCAGCCTTGAAAAAATCTAATAAGATTCGTTTAGAGGAAATTGATTCCAAGATCTCACAATTAGAATCACTGTATAGAAGCACAGGCAACTCTCAAACACTGCAAAATATCCTCAACCTTAAATACGAATATAACAAAATTTTATCACGCCAGGTCTGTGGTCAGATCCTGAGACTCAGGAGGCAGTTCTTTGAACTCGGGGACAAACCTCATTCACTTTTAGCTCGCCAGCTTAGGGGACAACAGTCCAGTAGAGCTATCCATAAAATAAAATCTCGCTCAGGAGTAATCTTAACAGACCCAAAGTTGATAAATGCTCGCTTTAAAGAATACTATGAGGAGCTTTACAGATCTAACCTAATAGGTGATGTGGATAATTGGCTAAAAAGCGTAAACATACCAAGGCTGGATGAAGCCTCTCGTGAAGCCCTTAATGCAGAAATTTCACAAGCAGAAATACTGAATTCTATCAGATCAATGCAAAATGGGAAAAGTCCAGGACCGGATGGAATTGGCATTGAATTTTATAAGAAATTTGCAAGTCAAATAATTCCAATTCTACATAGGATGTTTTTACACTCAATGGGATCTGGAAGTCTACCTCCAACCCTATACGACACTAATATTTCACTCCTGCTGAAGCCGGATAGGGACGAAACAGAGCCTTCATCATACCGCCCCATCTCCATGCTCAATTTAGATTTTAAAATATTTACTAAAATACTTGCAAACAGGTTAAATAAGTGCATAGAATCCATTAGACACACTGACCAGACGGGTTTTATCCCAAATCGATTCTCTTTCTTTAATGTTAGACGTGTGATGGACATTTTGTATTATCCTTTTGATAAAACCTCTAAGCAAGCCATCCTGTACCTAGATGCAGAGAAGGCTTTTGATCAGGTGGAATGGCAGTATCTTCTGAAGGTTTTGGAGAGATTTGGTTTGGGTTCGTCCTTTGTCTCTTGGGTGCACATGCTATATTCGCAGCCTACAGCGTCAGTTCTCACAAACTCAGATAGGTCCCCCTCCTTCCCTTTGAAAAGAGGGACGCGGCAGGGATGCCCCCTCTCACCGCTGCTTTTTGCTCTGTCCATTGAACCCCTGGCAATTAGTGTGAGGGAGCATGCCCTAATCAAACCTATAACATTAGGTGGAGCTGATCATAAAATATCCTTATATGCGGATGATGTGGCCCTTTTTGTATCTGACCCTGAGAAATCAATACCACATTTGCTCCAGCTTGTAAATTCCTTTGGAAGGGTATCTGGTTATACCATTAATTGGCAGAAAAGTGAGCTTATGTCAATTGCTAATGAATTGGACCCACTATTTCTGACCACTACACCTTTTAAGATAACTTCTGACTACGTGAAATACTTGGGCATCAAAATCCCAAAAAAGCCAAGTGACCTTTTCAAGTTGAATTTCACAGAAAAATTAACCAAACTCAAAGAGAACATAGAGAGATGGAGAACACTGCCCTTATCCTTGATCGGACGGGTTAATGCTATTAAGATGGTCTCACTTCCGCGATTTCTCTATTTATTTCAGAACATTCCTGTCTTCATCCCTAAATCATTTCTTAAGATTTTAGACTCTATTATCATGCCCTTTGTTTGGGGGTATAAAACACCTAGGATTGCTAAAAGCCATCTCCAAAAATCAAGAGACTGCGGGGGCCTAGGTTTGCCATGCTTTTTGCATTACTACTGGGCCGCTAACGTCAGAGTTCTGGTGTATTGGCAATATGGCTTTGAGAAAGGAGACGGGCTCATTCCCCCTCCTTGGCTAATCATTGAAAAAAGCCTAACAAACAAGACTTCCCTTCCTGCACTCCTCTTCTCGTCTCCAAGGCCCCCTGCAGACTATAGGAAGGATCATTTTACTCTGTTAAACTCCCAGAAGATCTGAAATCAAATTAGAAAACAATGTGAGCACCCACACACGTCAGTTCATGCTCCAATTTGGCAGAACCATGACTTTTTTCCCTCTCTTACAGACACTGCCTTCAGAGAGTGGAGTCGGAAGGGTATTGTCAGTTTTAAGGATCTTTATATTGGCGGACAATTTGCCTCATTTGAACAACTGCAAACCAAATTTTCTATTTCAAAATCTCAGTTTTTTAGGTATTTACAACTGAGACATTATGTCCGTCAGTCTACAAAGTCGTATAAATTACCATCTGAGAATAATGCATTGTTAAAATCTCTCCTAGGCCCCCCTGAAGCAAAACATTTGATCTCAGCACTGGTCCGCTTCTTCTCAAATACCTTAGGTTCATCTACGCTTAAAATAAAACGAGCCTGGGAAGGTGAGCTTGCTTTTGAAATTGAGGATGAATCATGGGATGAAATTTTAAGTAACATCAAGTCTTGTTCAATAAATGCTAGACTTCAACTGATTCAATACAAGGTTGTTCATAGATTACATTATTCTAAAGTTAGATTAAATAAAATTTTCCCTCATCTCTCTTCACTGTGCAATAGATGTCAGGCAGCGGAAGGTACACAGCAAATTTCAGGGGTGAAAATATTTGGGGTTAAGCAAAAAAGTGTGAAAGTGTTAGATTTTGGGGGTTTATTTTTCAACCTTGACTCTCGTTTGAGTTAAACTACTACTCCTGGCAGTGTTTTATTTTGGAGTCTATTCGCCGGGTGTTCAGTGTGTAAGGGCGCGACCAGCAAGGAGGACCTCGACGGTACGTATGGTAGATAAAAGCACAATTACGACGATTTATTTAAGATGTTAGATATTTCATGATGGTATGACATAATTTTGTTGACGCTGTTATTTTATAAACTGGCTTTACAAATGTAAATGGTGGTTGCACACTTTAGCATTCGTAACTAACGCTACAGTAATGGCGACGTGGAAACATTAGCCACTAGTTATTATTATTATTACGGTTTGGGTATCGCTCAAGTCATGAAGGCAACTATATGCCAGTCTTGAAAGAGAAAATAAAACAGCGAAGCCCATCTTGGCCAAGAAGCTAGCAACCGGAAAGTTTAGCCGTTTTGGATGATGACGTTTGTTCCCCCCCAACGGTTCATCTGCCACAACAAGTCGACGCATGTATTTTAGTTTCAATGCTTGGAAGCGTTAATATTGCTGCTATTTAACCATTTAGCAATCGTTAAGTTGTGTTGATTATCTATTTCACATTCAGTATCAGGACGAGATGTTAGTGAAAGTGCAGCTTGGAGGGAAAAAGAAGTATCTAAAACTGCAAGACGTTTGCTTCGCGGAGTTTCTCGCTGCAGGTGAGTTGTGTGTTTATTACGCCGTTTAAGGCATATTCCATCCCTGGGTGAGATTAAGCTTCCCCCCGCAGTCCTCTAAGATGGACAAGTGGGCAGAAGCGTTTTCTGGCCGACCCGTTCTCTGAATCTGGCAGCACTGACTTTAGCTTAGCTTAACGTAGTTGCTGTAATCTGGTGTTTCCAACTAGCACCACTTGGCAAAAGTGAACTAATTAACTCTGACCCGCACCCATGACTGCGGGGGCGGCCCAATTTCACCCAGGGGTGGCATATTCCTTTTAAAATTGAGGGAAAATAAACTTTTTAACACAGAATCTGCTCTACGTGTAGTCCAGCAGAAGTTTCTGATACCAGACACTACACCACTGAGAGTCACAGATGACCAGGGTGTTGAGGTTGATGAGGATGTCTTTCCAGAAATTGCAACGACCAAAGAAGTGTGCTTTTACGTTTACACTGGTCAAGGTAGGGCATTTATGATCTTTTGTTGCAGAAACATTTTGAGGATTTAGATCTTGATTAGTAGCTTGAATATCAGAAACAAGATATGGACATATCTATAATCTCAATATAATATGTAATATATATATATATTGAGTTAAATGTGCTATGTCTGTTTCAGACCTTCCATCTGCTGAAGCGTCCATGAACTCAACTGAGTGTTCGGACCTGACTGAATATGTGACCCTCACTACTTGTGGTAAGTAGTACTATACCCTGACATGGTTTACCGATCTAAAACCGACAAGTTTTTATTTGACATGCGTAACGATTTGCCACTTGTGCCCTCCAATTACAGATGCCGGTAAGACGAAGCATGTTGTCTGAGTAGTTAAATGTCATGTTTTAACTTGAAATAGTGAGCAGCCATCCAGACACATGATATACTCTTGTTTTGAGCTTATGTTAGTTTTTATATCTTTCATACTGTGGTGTTTTTTTGATCTCCAGATTTGACTGTCCTGCAGCAAGAGGGTGAAAGGACCTCTTCACCATCCCTGACAGATACAGTGTCTGTCTCAAGCAGTTTGAGCAGCTTGAGCAGTGAGACAAGTGATCTCATACAACAGATTGATCCCCCTTTGAACAGCGTTCTTGCAAAAAAAGTAATGTTTTGGAAATACTTTACAAGTGACCAGTAATGCAATATTCCACCCAATATTTAATTTATACTGGTTTGGTTAAATATTGTAACCTCTTCCTTTGTCTTTTCTCTTTTGTTTTCTTTTAGAATGTGGAGGAAATTCTCTCTTCAAAACCAGCTGGCATGACTGTGATTAAAGAATATGAGGATACCAGAAGTTTGAAAGATTCCACCCGACGGTTAATGGTCAACATTATTGTGGCTCACATGCATGAAAAAGAAGGGTAACATGCTCTAAGAAATAACCTTTCACTCTTGCAGGAGAGCTGTTAGTAAAGCAACCAAGGAATTCCATGCCCTTGGAATTGTGTCACTCTTCCCAGCTCTGAAGGACCCATACTCTAAGAAGGGATACGTAAGTCTCTTATTGTTATAAGTACCATATCAGCCATTTAAACTTACTGCTGTTGCTAAGCTATTCTATTTCCAACATGCCATACTGCTTTCCTCGCAGGAACACTTCTATGACATTCAGAGCAACACAGGCTTTCTTCAGTGGCGTGTGAAAACCGTGCAGCGTAAATCCAGAACCACGTCAACAACCAAGGATAAAGTGGAACTTAAAGGAGGTCCTACATCAACTAGAACATGTGGTACCATGGATGACCAGCGAATGGGAGATGATTGTATGGAAGCCATGTCTCTCCTTCACCACACAACTGACCGTGACTTAGTGTTCCAGAAGATGAGGGAAACCTTCTTCTACCGTCAGCAGATCCTGCATGATCCACAGCGCTCAGCTGACGTACTACAAATGTTTCCT
The DNA here is from genome assembly GCA_023101725.1 of Atherinomorus stipes. NCBI lineage: Eukaryota > Metazoa > Chordata > Actinopteri > Atheriniformes > Atherinidae > Atherinomorus > Atherinomorus stipes. The sequence goes on from JALJCO010010916.1 coordinate 76,566, forward strand.
CGTTTCCTGGATGTCAAGGGACTGGTAAGTATTAAATTGAGATTTTTTTATTATTATTCCTGAAAGAAATTCAGTCTTTAAAGTTGTTGTACTTTCCTTTTCACAATTAGATTTTGCAAGATTTCTCTCTGATGTTTGGAGCTGATGTTGCTTCAAGATTCCTTGAAAAGTGGAACACCAGTTTCAAAGAAAAAGTCATCCAGGAGGCCAGGACCCTTAAAGAGACCATCCTCCTAAAAGAGCAATTAAAAGCTGCTCTGAGTGAAAGGCCTGACACTACTGAGGAGCCAGGTACAGTCATCAAAAGAGTAATGTAGTTATTCTGGTAATCAAGTAACTCAGATTACAGTGTGCATGTTTGTCTGTTTGTTTTTTTTAATTACTTTCAATTTAAAACAAACAAAGCAATTTTCCTTTTTAGATTTTTTTTTTTTTTACTTCTTCTGTCTGCACAAAAAAGAATACATCCTTGTAGCTTTTAGTCCAGTAACTACATAAGCTCTTCAATATGTTCATGCACCATGCATATTTACTTGTACATGTGCATAAAGTAGTCTTACTGCTTTCATGTTATCAGCGTCACGCTTTCAAATAATTAGTGTGTATTTTTCTCCAGAGTGGGACAGCGACATGGCTTCCATTCTTGTCTTGCTGCATCTTCTCACACCACAACCAGCTGGCAGGAAGCGTCCCAAGAAGATCAGTGTTGGAGAGGCAACAGATCATCTGGTGAAATTTCACAAGGTTTGCCAAAACAACACAGTTCTATTCTTAAAAGAGACTTTGTACTTGTATAACTAAATTTTCATACATTCATGTTTTTGTGTTTCAGTCATGCCATAGCCTTGAAGATCATCTCCTGACCACTGCAGAAACCTGTCAGCCATATCTCCTCGCTATTGGGACTTCAAAGGCCCAGGTTTTCACCTTCTACATCGTCTTGGACAAGAAGCTTCTGCCATGTCAGTCATGTACATCCTTAGGTGCTTTTGATGAGCTGTTCAAGTCACATTTTGTCTTCAGTGTGAAGTATGATGATGCCCTGTCCAGCCTGTACACATTTCTGCAGACAACTGTGTACAATATCGACATAGGTACAACAGATGAAACACCAAAAGTTAAAGAGCTGAGAGCAAAGCTGTTGAACAAGCTGTAGTTGGCTTACTCAGCCACAATGTTAAGTTGTTTTATTTGTGCTTCATCCTTTGGTACAGTTGTCCATTTATTCAGGCACCTTAAACTAATTCACGGAATGTATCCGGGGCAAAGTCTGAGACTGAAATGTGGTCAGACAGGTTGTTGCTTACAGTTCTCTAGTTTTTCTGGATTTAGGAGACACCTCATCAAGATACATTCTTCAGTCGACCCCTGCATGCCTTGTGAAGACCCTTCTAACTGTGACAGTGAAAATAATAATAACCAGTCATTAGATGATGAAATGCCATCTACTTCATCTCAGTGCCAAACTGTTGAGGCTAGACCTCCAGTACCCACTCATAACAAAGATATGTGTGCTTCAATTATAGCCAAGCTTTTAGGAAGTGGTGTACCAAATACTGTAGTTCTTTCCACAATTGAAAATTTAGAGGAGTTTGTGGAGGATCTTCAATCTAATATTAAGGACCAGGTACTAAACGTACTTCCAGAAAGCAATCCATCCAGACCAGCGATTGAAGACTTGTTTAAAAGTTTGGATAACCCTTTCAGTCAGTTGAACTCAGATACCAAGTGGAAGAAACATTTCAGGGATAAATGGGGTATAGTAGAGCCAGTTGAAGTGCGCCTTGGAGTTAGGTATGATACAAGACGAAATAAAAGTGGGACTTACGAACAAGTTCCTGTCAATGATAAATTCACCTACATTCCAATTTTGAAAACGCTACAGTTCATTTTTAAAAATGAAAGCATTTGTGAGATGATATTAAAACCAAGACATTTTTCTTCTGATATTTATGAAGACTTCTGTGATGGGAGTTACTATAAAAATCATCCCTTATTTTCAGTTAATAGATTTAGTCTCCAAATTCAGTTGTACTATGACGAATTTGAATGTGCAAATCCTCTAGGGTCAAAAAAAGGTATACATAAAGTTGGCTGCCTTTACTTCATTCTCAGAAATCTTCCCCCAAAAGTGAATTCTGCCCTTATGAACATCCACTTGGTATCTTTGTTTCATGTGCAAGATGTAAAAAAATATGGAATTGATGAAATACTCAAACCCTTAATCAGTGACTTGAAGATTCTAGAAACTGTTGGAATTGATGTTCCATTTGCTGAAGAACCTGTATGTGGCACACTTGCTCAAATTACTGGTGACAACTTAGGTATGCATTGCATTCTTGGATATGTGGAGTCATTTAGTGCACATTATTTCTGCCGTTTTTGCTTAATTGATAAATTTACAGCTCAGTCAGTTTTTTCAGAGGATGACCCAAGGTTAACTTTAAGATCACGAGTTCTAAACAATCAACACTGTACAATTTTGGATGATGACCCAACACTTACTTCCTCATTTGGCATTAAGAGGAAAAGCACACTTAATTCTTTGACATATTTCAATACCGCGGAAAACTATGCTGTTGACATAATGCACGATATTTTGGAAGGAATTGGTCAATATGAGATAAGACTACTTTTTGAATATTTAATTGAGCATTTCATTTCCAAAGAAAGCTTGCTGAACCGCACATATGCTTTTAATTACGGGTATTTAGAAAATAAAAACAAACCAACCAATATTAATCTGGACTGTGTAGGACATGGAATAGGTTTAAATGCATCACAAACACTTTGTTTAATTACAAACATTCCATTAATTTTTGGTGACCTGGTGCCAGAGGATGATTTGCACTGGCATTTATTTCTGTTGCTGTTAAATATTATGAATATTGTGTTCTCATACTCAATCACTGAGGGAATGACTGTGTATTTAAAGCACCTTATCATTGAACATCATCGACTCTTCAAAGAACTTTACCCATCAAAGAACTTGCTTCCGAAACATCATTTTTTGCTCCATTACCCCAGATGCATTAGAAAGATTGGACCTCTAATTCACATCTGGACAATGAGGTTTGAAGCAAAACACAAATTTTTCAAAGATTGTGTGAAGAACTTCAAAAATTTAACTGTATCTCTAGCAAACAAACACCAGTTAGCAGTTGCATATCATTGGGAGTGCTTGTCCTTGAATCCAGTAGAATCTGGTCCAGTCAAAATGTGTTCAGTTCAAACTCTGGAATTTTCAGAAGATGTCATGTCATTTTTTAAAATCGATTCACAATTTACACTCAATCTTACAAAGTGGGTAAAATGCTGTGGAGTTGAATATCGTGTTGGACTCTTTGTTTGCACAGGTTCTGATGAAAATGTACCACTTTTCAGCAAAATAAGTTCAATTGTTTTGCACAATTTTGGTTGAACACATAGCTGATTTCCATGTCCATTTTCATGCTTTTCAACTTAATGAAAGCATACCAAGGAAGATACTTGTTATAGAGAGGGACAAATTAAGACATTTTAAACCTTTTGATGCTCAGATGTCTCATGGGTGCGATTCACAATTTTACATTGTATCAGAAGGTTGTATAATCTGATTTTATTTCAGTGTTAATTTTTCCTGTATGTTTTATTTGTATACATGTTATGCAATTCTGCACCGCAGAGATGCAGCTGTTTTATTGGTACTACTGACTTGAACATCCTCTGTAAAGCTGTATTTTGGTGTCAGATTTGACAGTTCTTACTGGAGCACCTTTTTGAAAATGTAACCAAGCATGACATTTTTTTAAACCTCATGCAAGGTGACAAAAAATATAAAAAAAAATGTATAGAAAATTATACTCTTTATTGTTGTCATTTTTACATAAAAGCAATGTGATGTATAAAAAATGCTAACTCCTAATAAGTGTTAAATTAATTATATATTTAAGAGTCAGTTCTTAACACTGGTTAGGAGTTAATTTAAAATTAACTCACTTTGAGTGTTAATCTTACCCCTTAAAGGATAAGTTATTTTAACTCCAGGAAATGTTAAAATTTAACTATGACAGGGGGTTAAATATTAAACTCTTGCTGTTGAGTTGTTTTAACTCTAGCTAATAGTTTATTTGGTGGTCACGCATGTACACTCAAACTGAGTTGAGTTTAACTCCAAGGGAGTTTATTTCAAAGGCTGGAATTTGCTGTGTAATCTAGCACATCTTTTCTGGTATTGCCCCAATCTAAACAGTTTTTGGTCTCTTATCTTCCAATGGTTTTCATCGGTTTATAACGTTGCCATCCCACCTGACCCTGGATTGGCTCTGTTGGGTTATTCGAACACCCTGAAAAACTTGGATTGTAATATACACACTGCCCTAACTCTGTGTATGATGATAGCAAAGAGGTGTATTCTGAAATTGTGGAAGTCTGATTCAGCCCCCATGTTTGCTACCTGGTTGACTGAACTCATAAGTATTCTACATGTGGAGAGACTGAGATATGAACTCTCTGGTGACATTCTGAAATTCTCTAGGATATGGAATCCATTGTTAGAGCATGTGAAAGACCAATGACGCTCCCTTTGCACAATCATATTACTTGGTGTCTTTCAAAAGATGGGCACTTGAACAGGTAACACAGTTATGACTTTTGCCCTACCTTTCAATTATTTATGTTAAGGTTAGTTTTTTTTATTATTATTATTATTATTATTATTATTTAATAGCTTCTTTTTTTTTTTGTCTCTGTCATATTGTGATTTTCTTTTGTTGTTGTTAGTTTTGTTATTTATTGTCATTATTATTTCTATTTATCTCTTGTCTCTGTTTTCCTGTTAATGTTGAAGTTTTGATTGTCTTTGTGCCTTTTGATGAAAATCCATTTGAAAATTTTCATAAATAAAGAGTTAAAAAAAAAAAAAAAAAGAAATGCATTGGTAGCTAGCAACACAAGATGATACTAAACACTACCCTATTACTTGTAGTATAACACTGTCAATGAGAAGGATATCCCAATAGCACAGGTGCTAACAGTTACCTGTTCAGTTAAAAAAAAGGTTGAGTATCTGGGATTTAGGATGAGCTAAAGTTGGTGCACGTTCATATATCACTCATGCAGCATTTTAGATCAACGCAAGCCGCTCTGAAACTACTATTTCCAGCTGGTCCGAGAGTGGGTAAGTTACGTCAACTACGAGCGTGAATGGCATGTTCACACAGACCCAGTTGCGCTGTGTTCGGAGTCAAAACTAAGTTAGGATGACCTACATAGGTCCTGTGTGAAAACACCCTAAAACACACAGATCATTTCCAAACTTAAAAAAATGAAAAAAAAAAGGTTAAGGTTAAGTTAAATGGTTGTAGACTTTTAGACATCATTGCACATCATCATTAATATCTTGTCAAAAGTCCATGCTTCAACTGTTCCCAACTCATCAAATGGATGTTTTGCAGCATTACAGTCTGATGTTTACAGCTACTGCTGCTGAACAAGACCTTCAGTCTGACTGCCACAGGGTGCATTACATAACCTCAAAACCACTGTAATAAATCACATTATAATCATATTCAACAAATAGACCATTCACTCGATCAAATGTCACAAGTAATTATGAATATTATCATGAATATGTTTACAAAGAAAGAGTGGCAATAAGTTAGAAAAAGTTATATAATCCTACTAGTTTACTTTTGTACATCGCGCTCAGCAATCGTTCTACAGACTGGAGCATCACAAAAGAGAGAAGGAATTGTTAAATATCGAGGAATGCCAGCTTGTATACTGGAGGGTCGCTACTCTGATCTCTGAGGTTCTGTGTGGAAAAAACTTAAAGATAAGATGATTCAGTTCATGTTGAAATCTATTTGCTTGCCACATTCAACTTTCCTTCACCTCCCTCCGGTCTTAAAATAAGACCACAAGTTTTCAGCAAACATGTGACAGCACGATGCAAGGCTCCCCTACACAACTAACAATTGGGAAAGAGTGGAACATAAAGAGTCATCATGCCGGGGTGACTCATGGGAATGTGTGACTCAGTCATTAAAAGTACAATGCACCAAGTTGTGAACCCCCTCCCTCTGTCAGGCAGACGTCCAGGCGCTTGGCTGAAGCTTTAATTTAAGTCTATTGTAGATTACAGTGCTGTAATTGGTCTATGCAAGAAAATGTCGGATCTGCACTTTGCTGTGATGGTTTTATTGTGAGAGGTGCCACAGTGACACATGTTGAACATCAGAACTTCAAGAGTAAAAAAAAAAAGGGGCTAAGCTTTTTAAACAGCCCCCTATTTAAGCTTGCTGAAGACATTCTAAAAAGGATTAGAGCTTTCTGCAAATGAGTGCTAAGACAGAACACAGCCTAGTCTTACATTAAAATACACGACTCAGCAATTGGAGCCTTTCTGTAGATAACAGTAAAGTCTAGAAGGAGCTGACCTGGTAGAAGTAGAGGTTTGATGGACAGATCATTCAGCTCTGATCTTCTCCTTGAATCACTTTCTCATTCAGCTAAGCCTGACCATGCAAACCGTTGCGTGGCCAGACAGATATTTGGTATTGCAATGCTTCTGCTGTTCTTTCATTCAACCCATAGCCCAGAATCCTGTAATGAGACATGATAAATGAGTCAGAGATTGTACTTGTCACAGTCCACAACAAAGCAGGAGAAGGACCCAAATACTAGACTAACAGGTAGGCGCTGCAGTGGCAGGAGATCCAAGGAACTGGATAACAAAACAAACAAAAAAGAACAGGGCCGAGGCAAATACAGGAGACTGGCTGACACAAGGGGCCGATGATTAAAATGGTGAGGATCTGGTCCCGAACAAATTAAAACCTGCTGTATTTAAGCTGAGGAAGATATTAACAAAGTACATGTGTGGCAATAAGTAACAGAAAACCTGATATAAAACAAGAATAATAACTAAAGCCTAATGAATACAGAAATGAGCAAACATGAAATGAAACAAGAAGCACGAAGACAAAAAGATGACCAAATGTAAACCAGAGGCAACTATTAGACTGTGAGAAACAGAAAGGCCCAAATCCAATTTCTATTTTTATCTCTATCCCTAGCCTGATTGATGAAACTCTGTTTCAAGTACTAAGGCTTGAATTATTCTCCTAACAAATGGGACAACCCTTTGAAATCTAACGCGTAACCAACAGTCATCTGTGACGCAGTAAACTGACATCACGGTTGTTTCCGGAAGAGTTTTCAATGCCGTCTGCAGCATAGAATTGTCAATAAGGATTTGTTTTTAAAGAAAAATGCTTTCTTCAGCAGTAATAATCTCCTTTTTCTCGGGGCGATTGGATAATTTTTTGGCTTTGGAAGAAAAGCATAAAAATGAAAGTGTAACTTAAACGTAGAGCATAGGAATGTAACGACATGAAAATTTAATATCATGGTTATTGTGACCAAAATGATCACGGTTATCATTTTCATAACGGTATTATAAAATTAACCCCCCAGCATCTTTAAAAATATTGAAAATGGGTCTAAAAGTCTACTTTGTCCTTTTTAAAGGGGGAAAAATGTCCATGTGGGTGACGTTGTTGTCTTGGCCATGTTTTCATAAATTAAACATTGAAAACTGCGACTGCAGCTGCTTTTTCCAGCCAATGAGCAGCATCACTGAGTTTTTCAAAGTGCTTTAATCAGTCACGGTTATAACAATAATTAGAATTTGAAACGCTATTACTAATCGTTGGGAATTTTATCACGGTTAACCATTTTACCGGTAATCGTTACATCCCTACTTGAGCAGCAGACGCATGTAATGTTACAAATCTAGCCATTTTTCAATATTTGTAATAAAACTGTCTGTAAAATAGTTATTTTCCTATTTTATTATTTTTTTAAATACTCACATTTGTGCGCTTCTTTGGCTGCTGCTGCAGATTTCCTCACCATTTTACCTGTATTTTGCATGAAATTGTGGGTAATATCATTCCACTCGTTTTCTAGTGTGCCCCTGGAGAATCTCCATTTTGAGAGCCAGATAGTCCTACCACTTCCCCCTCCCCTGCCGTCTGAACCAGAATCGGGACACCACGACTCCTTCACATGAACGCGCAAAACGAAGGGTTAGGGCCAAGGGCTAGGGCTGAGGGGGGCATTGGACTTCACCCAAAGTCAGTGTTAAAACACAAAGACCCATAGACCATGGCAATCATGGCAGTACCTCAACAGTGATCTATTGATCCCTTGGGTATTGGCCATCACAAGTTATCTTCCCTTTTGAAAGGAAGATTTGTCTTGTATAAGCTGAGGGTATAAGATAGAGGTTGCATTTGGTCTTTGAACAGTAGAGTTCCTTTGTGTGGGTCCTTTCTGTCTGTGGGTATGTAAAAAAACGTACTTTTATATAAGATTAGCTCTGTGAGCTCGTGTGAATGTGGAAATGAGCAACACAGTCACATGACAAGAAGAGGACTACCTATATTTATTCAGATGGCAAATTAGTAGTTGTTGGCGGTAATTCCCTCCCAGTGATGTCGTTGCCCTGCACAACATAACAGCCTGAGGACTGATAACTGATTTATCATATTTTTCACATGTGGGCAAATGTTTCCTTCTGAGAATGGACGAGAATGGAAAGTACATTGCAAAGACTATGAGTGGCTAAATGAGAAGGGTCCACTTACATGGTCTGAAAGCAGGACTGGACTACTGAGTAACATGGTAGCATTATTCAATCTAAAGCCCTGTATGCCCGGAAATGGATATTTTGATATCTGCATATTTTTCCATGCATTTGGCTCAAAATATCAATTTGTGCATCACTATCTCAATAGCGCCAATGTGTTTTTTGTTTCCATGGGAACAGTAAATTTAGCCAAGATAACACTGGTACTAGACTCATCAACAGGACTTTTAAATGTTTGCACATGAACACATGGTAATAGACCACTTATACTAAAGAAAAAAACTCCATTTGGATCATTACCGCCCCCAAGGAGGTAATGTTTTTGGTAGCGTTTGTCTGTCTGTCCATGTCTGTCTGTCTGTCAGCAACTTTACAGAAAAAGTACTGGATGGATTGACCTGAAATTTTCACCAGCTGTGGGCCTCAGCTCAAGGACGAACCCATTAAATTATGGTGATGATCTGGATCACCTTCTGGATCCAGGAATTTTTTGAAGGATTCTTTATCATTGTGAGATCGGCCATGTTGGAAAAGCTGTTGATGAGATGTGTGCCCCCTTGTGGCAGAAGTGTGAAGCTGGGCTACTGAGCACATGATGTCAGGATGCAGAAATGAGACTTATGAGCAGCAGTGAGCAGAGGAGAGAAGTGTTTTAGGCAGACTTCTCGGCAGTTGAATATGGTGAACTGTGTGTGTCTGTGAAGAACTGTAAGTAACTAGTTGTATTTCTGCCTGAACAGGATGTTTATTTAGCCTTTAATGTTATTTAGCTGATTTGCTTATTCAGAAGTGTTCCTCCATTCACCATGTGCCTTTTTATGCTATTAAGCTAGCTGACCTGTTTCATGCCAGTTACTGTAACTGTTAGCCTTGAACACATATGCATGTTTAGTCCTAACTGTAAGGTATTTATTCGTAATAATTAATACCTTAAATGTGTTTATTTGCCGAACAAATGTTCCTCATGGCTTTGTATTTTTGTGTTTATAGACCACACTCACTTACTCTAGGCTTTTACCTTAAAGATGTACTTCCATGGTCGTTTCATTAATATTTCTGTGTTCTCCATTATTATTGAATGCATTCTGCATCGTTTCTGTTTAAAAAAACCTTCTGGTTGCTTTTTATCCAGCTGTATTTGTATACTAGAATAGTGGCTTGTGGTCCAACGGCAGGCTTTTCCGGGTCCTTCTCATGAACTTCCGTCTGATTGGCTCCCTCCCATGAATGTATGAAGAAAGCTCCGCCCCCCGCTCTTTGTGTGTTACAGAGCACACGAACGAGTTTGCTCCGCCATGCTAACAAACAGTTAGCTAATTACCTTGTCAACTCCAAAGCTACAGTCGTACTGTCTTCACTTCTAGTGCGGAGGGAAAGGTTACCTGCCTTCCCTTTAGGCAGATATAAACCCACGTGGGATACGCCATTTTCGATGTGATGTAGAAGCGAAAGGCTTTTCCCGATTCGCTCTTTTCTCCGTATTGTTTCTATGAAGAGGAAACACAGCCGATGGAGGTAACGCACCACTAGCAAGCGCAGCATGTGTAAGTAACCAGGGGTGACCCTCCGTATTTCAAAAGGAGTAAGTTAAACTGGTTTTCAGTGGAAGGGGATCTTTAACTAGCCTGGAATTCCTCACCGGTAAGCCTGTTGTTTGTTGGATTACTCTGCTGTTGTGATTAAGAGTGACCAGTAAAGATAGTTAACACCCAATGGGGAACATCAAACCTCCTTAGCAATGCCTAAACAGTCTTACATGAACATCACCCCAATAGGCCAAATTTTTGGAATTTATAACTCCATACAAATGGCCCGAGTGTGTGGTAAAAAATTACAAGAAAGGATCTCAATGACTTCTATAATGTTTAGAAAGTTGATCCAGATTCAGAGAAAATTCCGGAAACTGTGATCCAGAACACACAAAAATAAGGGAGTCGAGCTACTTGGCGTAGGTCTACGCTCTCCGAGTGCTTTATGAAACAATGCTCCAACATCGCAGAACCTGACGGTGGGCCAACCTCAAGATTAAGGTGGTTTTTCCCTGAAAAATGGAGAGATTATGTTTTGAGATTATTTATCAGTCCTGTTAAAAGGGTTGTATGTACACTGTATCTGTGTGTGTTTAAGACGGCAAAAAAGAGCAGAAAAAAGAAGGCAGAAGACTATATTTCTCTTAACACTGTGCTGTGTGGATACAATTTTTTTCTTTCATATTCTGGAGGAAGGAAGGAGGGAAAATCCCTGATTTAACATGACCTGTATTTACTTGTAATTTGCATTAAAAGTGTATTTATTGTGGTATTCATTTAATCTAGAAATTAGATTTTATAAGAGCACTGTGTCCCTATATTGGATCATTTGTCGTAGACAATTACTGTGCATGTAACGCAACAATGTGTAGGTTTTCTGGATTGTATCAAATAAAAAATCAAATCAAATTTATTTTACAATACCCAAAAGGAACTCAAAGTAAAACTCAAACTCAAACAAGAACAGATATAAACAAAGATAAAATTCTATAGATTAAATAGATCAAATGAATAGAATAGATAAAATTGTGGATTGTACATATAGTAACTGCATTCAGTAAAGACTTCTTGAAAAAAGAAAGAAGTTCTAACCCCAGCGTTACTCAAGCTTATTTTGTGCAACCTGACAGGCAAGATGAGCTGCAGACTGAATGATCTGGGAGCACCAACCAGAAAGGATGCAGATTCCAAAAATACTTAGCAGGTGGTTGTATGTACTGTAGCATTTGTCTATTGCCACTCTAAACAAATGTCATCCAATCTGATAAATCAATTATCACAAGAACAGCCAGTTAATGAATAGGGGTCACCGTTAACAATTGTCAGACTTGAAAATCATCTATGGCTGCATGTATCAGACAAGCTTACTGATCTAAAGAGGTCACACTCATTGGATAATATTGAAGACATAAAATAAGAACAAAAAAGCAAAAAAAAAAGGATTAAAGCCCTATTCTGACTGGATTAGTATTATATAGGGACCACATGTAATTTGTAATAATTACAGAGGTTGTCTGTGATTTTAATCCAGTGTGAATCGGTCATGTCTGTGATTTGCGATGTAATAATTCCCCCGCAAATTACGTACTATAATTTGCTAAACTCAGAGGTCCTCTGATAATACTAATCCAGTGCGAATGGACATTTCTGTGATTTGGACAGAAATGACCCGTAATTTGGTGGTATTTGTTTCCTGGACGCATTTCATTTCCTTTTTGGCGAAAAATGGAGGCTTCAAAAGAATTTTTCCTCCAAAGTATCATGTTTACGATAATATAGGCTCAAGCATTAACTTTGGAATCGGAGTGATCAGTGGAGTTTCACTAGTCCCGTTCCCGCAGTGAGAAACGTTTAGGTTTGGACAACATGCCGACATGGTACAAGTTCTTAAAGCGTTGGTTGCGACTGTCCGTGTGTTATTTAACACATTTGTCTCTGAATGATCATCCACTGCCGATGGAAACACAGCTCGTAAGAGCAGATGTTACGCAATATGCAGCACGTTGACATCATATCTGCTGGATGTCTGTGAATTTCAGTCAGATCTCAGACTTCAGTTATCCAGTGTGAATGCGCCACATAAAAAACAGACCTCGGGGGGTAATTTATTTATTATTATTATTAATATATTTATTATGTGGTCCCTAGATAATACTAATCCCGTCAAAATAGGGCTTAAGACGTCCATATGACTCCCCAAAAAGTGACCTATAGTCTGAAGATCAAATGGTAAACACTGACGTCTAATTGGGGTCATCAGACATCCAAATAATGGACTTGGTTTGCTCATCGTTTACTCATCCAGAATTGGTCTTGGATCATCGGACACATGATCTGCACATCTATCAGACGTTATGGTAAAAACTTGTCCACTTCTGCCCCTATAAGACACCTTTTTCAGACCAAAACCATCTCATGGTCCCGGGGAGACTTGTCGTTTCAAGCTGTGGTTTCAAAATTGTGAAACCCCCCTCCTCCGTATGTGAGACGCATCCTGTGTATTTCCTGCATGTTTTTTTATGATGCACTCTGTGAAGCACTTCTTTTTCACAACAACAACCTGACATATCATATGGTTATAAACTGTAAATATCTGAAATTATTTTAGTCTTTTTCATGTATAATTTTGTGAAAGGACTTCAGATTAAAAACAACTATATTTTTCTGCCCATTTTTTCTTGGGTCAGGCTTTAAAAGGTTAAGCCAAAATTTAATCATGATTCTACTTACAAGGGCACATAATAATTACACAAATGTAGACACTAACGAATCTGACATAAACCTCTGCAGACTATTAAAAGTGATTCAAAAAGGAGAAAAGTAGGCATATGCTCCATGACTCTGACTCTGTGCATGCATGTGTGGCAAGTTGGGAGTGGTTTTGTATTTGTATGAGTACATTTGTGTGCACCTGGCTCATCTGCTGCCTGTGTGTGATGCCAGTGACAGGGGCCATAACCCTGAGCCCTAGACTGCTACCAGCAGCTGAGGCAGTGCCAGGGGGATGGAAGCACCAGCTGGAGGTAGCGGATGGTGGAAATACCCTTCAAACTTAGAGCGATGATACAACCTTACAAAACCTCTCAACACTTTATCTTTGCACTTCTCATTATGTCTCAACTATCAGCGGCGCAGATGGGAAGATACGCAATGAGCATCACTTAGTTTTACAGCAAATGGGTGTGAATTGTCAATATGGTTGATCTCTTCTCTGTAATCACTTCTCACTGAGCTGCACTATGGAAAGCTTACTGTGAGGACTGTTTCTGAAAAGGAAGAGACATGTTCCCAGTTGTTGGCTTACATTTATCACCAAGGTCCAGGTTGTGCTGGTCTATAGTTGTCAGGGTGAACAATGCAAGAAGATGGAGGGTCCTCATTGTCAGTTTGGCATTCAGGAAGCAAAAGCCTCCAAAAAACACAATGTTCAACTGCTTGTAAACGACTTTGTATTTAGAATTTTAAGAAGAAATCACTGAAAAAAACAAAGACAATTTTGTTGGTTTGTTTGGACATAAATTGCTTATTTGAGGCCACAAAAATAAATAAATACAAATCTCATTTCATGTTAATCTGCATGAATAAAAGCATGGTGATTTTACATTTGTATTTCTACCACCTGAAATGTTAACCACTGGATCTTTGAAGAAATTTCAGTGTTAGATTAATCAGACGGATCTGTAGACGTGAATGGGTGATTCGTTAAGCAGTCTGTGTAGTCAATCAGTTCAGAATGAAAGCTTTGTTTAAACAAACATTTAATTTCTCAGCCTCTATAGAAATTATAAACAAGAACTAAAAAACGAATTAGAAGTTTGATATTTTTCCATTGTGGGTGTGTAAACATTTTTGCCCTCATGTTTACCAAAGTTAAACAGAAAATGAAGTAGTTTAGACAGACAGAATTTAATATTTAACAATATTTTAAAATAATTAATTACTAAATATTATATATATGTATATATTGTATTATTATTATTATTATCATCATAATTATTGTATTGCATTGTATTAATATTAATTATTAAATTTAGATATAATCCTAAATATTGAATGTAAGTTATTTAAATGCATGCTCATGAAACTTTTGTAAAATCTGTAAAAGCAAACAGCGATTTTATCTTTTTTTATTTTTCATTTTTGTTAACTAAAGATGATTTTGCTTTATGTGGATTTCATCACTCCTGCACACACTAATATGTCATTGCTAAGCTGAAAAATGGACAGGTTTTATCAGTGTTTCTGCAGCATTAGTGGTCTCCAACTTCATAGCAGTGTTGATGGAGCTGATAGGAGCAACAGAAGTATGTTGCATGCTGCGTTCACTTGCACATGGATATCTGAGGTTTACCCAGGTAAAGGTCACTTTACACTAAATATTTGGAAGAATTTGATTATCTATTCTGCCCTACAAAGGCAAAAAGCAATAACTACGCTAACATTAAAACTAAGAAAAAAGGTTTCAAAATTTAATACTTGATAGTGAAACGTACAGAACATGTAGATGCATCATTGACAGTAATTTCTCTGAAATGGGGAAAGGTTGAAGCAAGTGGTTCTGTCGCAAGACAAAGGGGGTCGTAAAAAGAACATTTTCAGTAAAAACTTTAGCAGCACATAGGGGATCCTGGAAAAACAGTTTGAGCAAGCTACATTTCAAAAATACACCTGCCTGAAACCACACCTCCAGAGCACAGGAACGTGTGCACCGATTATTTACAAACAGGTTGGCCATAACATCTGAGTCGATAGCTTGTTAGCTTGCTAGTAAACAGCTAAGAAACCATGTTTCTAAACGTGATAATTGGCTCACCTCTTTCTCCTTCTGCAGTGTAAAACATCCACACTGCAAACGTCAACACCTCCACGACTTGATCCACATCTGGTTTTTTTTTTCCTTTTCAGTGGATTTTAAAAGCAAACAGCTACATAACGGCAGAGAGCAGCCATGTTTGTGTGCACTGCGAGACGTTCACGGGGAGTTGTTAGTGGGGGCGACTCAAATGGCTTCTGAGTTTGATTGGATGGTTTTTTTTCAGTCCTGTCTGTTCCACAGGTGACTATAAAAATATGCGTTTCTGCCTCGTTTGATGGCACGCCAACATTATGTGCATTTTCGAACTGTCACTAGAGGCGTTGCGAGGCTCAGAAACTGCACCATGTAACTTTTCTATCTGGGACGGGGCCGTGGCATGGCAGCTGACTATTGGTTGCGCACCGTGTCACTTACTAGCAAACGGATATGAACCAGATACAAACACAGTGGACGTTTTGAACGTGCATCATGTTGGATTCGGCAAAGAAATGCAAGGAAACATTACAGTAGGAAAAGAGGAAAAGAAAGAGAGGAAGGAAAAGAACAGGAGTCAAGACTGTCTTTTAGTAGCTGGACAGTGCAGGCACAATGCAAGACGGATGCTAGATTAGCCGTCGATAGGGGGCGCGTCACTGGGAAAGCTGCTAAAAGTTCCATTGTGGGTGTTTCATTAATTGGCTGCAAATGGGGTGTGAAGAAGATTTTACGCAATATAGTAAAAAATGCTCCCTGGAAACCATCATCCACCCTGCCTTCAATTTTTACCAAATATGTAGCTCGTTGGCTAGGGCAGTTTTGTTGGGGTGGTACTTACTGAGATGGCTAAAAATGAACATGTGGAACTACAACAAATAAACATTAATTGTGAGTTTTCATTTGATTTGATTTTTTTCTGCTTGCAGCTTGTTTCATGATAGGTATTAATTGATTCAGTATTTTTCATAACATCATGTGTGTACATGGTCTGTCTACTGAATACAGTGAATCATAGCTTATAATGGTGGAAAATGTCACTCACACTCACCATCTCCACACCAATGCAACTACTGTTCCACACTGGATATGTTAGATAACATGAGTCACCGCTATAATCAGTGAGTCATCCATTTTCTAGCACAATACACAGAATTTGCAGGGTGACGCTGACAAAATTAGAGGCCACCTGGAAAGCAAAAGTATACAAGCCCTGAGCCAGAGGTGACAACCTGCAGCACGTCAAAATGAACAAAAAGTCTGTGCAGGCAGCATCCAGGAAGAAGCTCATTACATACCCAGTTGAATTGGGAGAAACATCCATGGAGTGTGAAGAACAGAAAGGTGGCACATGTCCTGGTCACTGGGCTTCGACGACTGAACAGCTGCTGACTTTGTATAGCGATCGATTAGCCTGCGCACACACAGAGCCATGGCTGGTAAAGGTCGCTGCTCATGTTCACTTTCTTTCCCCATCTTGAAAACTAGATTTGCATTTTGGGGAGACAATAACTTCCTGAGTGTGCGCGGTGTGTGTAATGTACTCGATCAGACTGTGAGTTGCCTGAGTAACCGCACCACTGCACAGCAGCGTCTCAGAGGAATGTTATAGGATGACACAATATACCTCATTTCTTTGCATTCACTCTTCACCCGACCATAAAAGCACTTTAATGTCATTCCATTAAAGGGAACTAAAGCAACAGACTGTCACAGAGACTTGCATTATCTGTACGATAATTTAAAACTAGCGGAGCAGTGCAATGTGACAGTCTGAAATCTCAGCGACTTCTCTGGAATACAGAAAGAAGGATTAATTTTCAACAATGATTTTTCTTTTAGCCACATAATTTCTTCTTCCTCATCCCTCCTAGGAGAGAAGGCAAACAAAAACCTCCTCGCTCATCTAAAAATCTTATCATCCATGGAATGAGATCACGCCTGAGATAAGAAGATCTAAGCAATTATACACAAGGATATGGCATCTTTTTTTACGCTGTTGACCAAATCCCTTATGTGTGACTTAGTGGTTGCTTAGTGAACATAATCCATGCTTACTGATCACCTTAGAGGTGATGTTTGATATATATCTGGGGATTAAAGATGAAAAATCAAGGTGATATGAGACACTGCTGAAAAGCATTTCTTGAGTAAACAGACTGTTGTGAGGAGGGACTTAAACTGAAGAGGAACAGTATGATGATATTAGAGTTAAGGAGTTTCTCACACCCGCTGCAGTTTCAGTTGGATAAAAATATTTTAAAGGTACAGTGTGTAGTCTTTTTTTAATGGATCATTACCCCTGCCAAGGAGGTAATCTATTCGGTCATGTTAGTTATGTCTGTTTGTCTGTCTGTAACTTTACAGAAAAAGTACAGGACAGATTGATCTGAAATTTTCACCAGCCGTGTGCCTCAGCCTAAGGACGAACCCATTCAATTTTAGTGGTGATCCGGATCACGTTCTGGATCCAGGAATTCTTTTGAAGGACTCTTCATCATTGCGAGAGCTGCTTGGCTGAGGTCTGCACTCTCTGAGTGTTTTTCTAGTTTATTTTGTTGCCACCACTTGAAGTTTATTCCTTTTAAAGGATCTAGAGGCAGGTTTAAAGGTGCCATGACATCAAATTTCACTTTTCTGGGGTTTTCGGTGTATAATATGATCTGTTGTGCACTGATGAGGCCATGTGAATGTCCAGAGTGAGAATCAAAGTTCCTGTTTATGGTCTGTCAGCTTTGTCTCTTTGTTCAGAAACGGTTGACTCAGACAGCGGCTTATCATTCTACGTAATTCTTTTGCTCCAATAAGGGCACTCTATCACCCCTATGCACTCCTCTTCATAAGACATAAAGAGCTTGGACAGACGTTATCCCCCCATGTTGGCAGTTGCTGACATGATACTGTATGAATGCTGCATCATCATCAAAAATGTAGGACTGGTACAGAAAGACAGTTGAAATACACGTTGCATTCACTTGCATTTAGACATCTGATGTTTATCAAAGGTCAGTTTACACTGGATATTTATGAGAATTTGATTATCTACGTGGGGTGGCCAGTGAGATTTTAGGCCCGTGACCCCCCAGGCCACTCCTTTGGCACTGCCCTTGCTTGACTCAAATCACCTGGCGGAGTCCTATTTAGAGTTTTGGTGCGATGGTTATTTCTTACACATAAAGATGATCATCAGCTAAGTGGATTTGCAGCAAAATTCCCAATTAAAACATTTCTTGTAACTGTCCACACTGTAGCTTCAGTATGTGGTCACCATGTTACAGATCTGTTATCATGATAGTGTTCATTAAAGCTCATATGAACCTGGTTGTTAAAACTGGCTGTGGGAGTTTCTTACCATCCAAAGAGGCAAAGTTTAACTATTGTGCAATCAGTAGTCTGCAGTTCTGCCACAACGCCAGAGTTGGTGGTGTGAATACACACATGCAGCATTTTAGTCAGAGAAGGAAACTGAACTAGAGATTTCAATAGTGGCTTCATTTAAAGCATGAATGAAGATGTCAGTAACTTTGAACATAGAGCGAAGGCAGAGGGGGCTTTGCTGTTCTCACTAGTGTAAAAACAACACCCACCCTTACTGAATTTCAAACCAAGCCTGCAAGTTTCACACATTTACTCACACAAATGCAAATTAATATGTATTATATAATCACATAAACAGAATTTCAGCAGTAAGACGTAATTATTTGTTCTTCTTTTTCTATCATTTACTTTTGTATACCAATGTTGTTAAGCTGGAGTTCATTGAACCATGGCTTAATTTTTTAACACGGCTGGAGAGTTGGAGGGAAAATAGCTTCCTTTTTTGAGTCAAGTGAATCTAGAGCACTTAGTTTAACCAGTTTTTCCTCTGATTTCTACCAAGATTGCAAAATGAATCTGCCAGTGAGACCAAAGGACTGGATTGAAAAGACTCTGCAACTCTTAAGGTGGTTTTTCATGCACACACAAACTAATGGTGGAAACCAGTGACATCTATCTGCATGTTTTCATGTGTCCTCAATGCCTATTCACGTCTCTTCTCCCTTCCTTTTATTCATTCTTTGTTTCTACATAAAGCAAAGAAAAAGAAGCCAATGGGCTGTGGATAAAGGGGAAGTAGAAGCCTGCAAAGAGTAATGGAGAACTTTGGCTGCTGACAGAGACCCCATGAAGGAAGAGGCCATTTTCTGAAGCCATATTCAGGGTGAAAAGCTAAATACATGTCAGCCTCATGGCAAAAGACGGAGGAGGACATGAGAAAAATGAATGCTGTAGGTGTTGCGGCCTTTGTTTTTTTCAGCTTACAATACAATCCTGATGGATTTTTAAAGCCTAAACAAAATACACTGTCTAAAATACATTTTCCTCTGCAATTTAAAAACATAGACTTGGTCCTGGAAAATCCTCCTTTTTGAAGATTTTATGTCACCAGGTGTGGGATATTTGCTTCGTTTCAACTTTAAGCTTCAGCTGCTGAAGGGAATTATAGGTAGTTTTAATGTTACGAGAGCTGGAAAATCCATGACTAGTTTTAACCAATAGAGTAGCGAGCATGTGAGATTTGATCTCATTTCAGCTGAAACCACAATTCCATCAGCTGTGGTTTAAAGCCTCCAAACCCAATTCCAATGAAAAACACATCTTTCACCACTAATATCATGCAGGATTTGGCACTTCCCCTCACCCTGTTCTCAGACCAATTCAGTGGAGATAATTGGGAAATTTATATTTAGTGTATAAAATGAGTGAAATAATGCCAGGCTTATAGCTGCACCCTCACATATTGAGATCCAGCTGTGGTGGATTGGATTTGCATTTAAAACTCTGAAAATCATTCCAAGCTGGATGACAAGTAGATGTTTTCTGCAGGCTGGCATGCAAAGAAACAAAGGAAGGCAGAGGGTTGGAGGCTAGAGGGTCAAAATGAAGACAAACACTCAGGAGGTAAAACTAACTTAGCATAGTAAATGTTTAGTGCTACTCCCTACTTAACTTTTTCTGGCTGACTGGATATATTGAAGGTGTTCCACATCATTTCTGCTTATACAATGCTAGTTTTCACGTTACATCAGTGCTTCCGTTTGCATGGATCAATACGGCCTTGTTTCCACCAGTGGTTTCGGGTCGGTCCTCATTTTTTTGCTTCCACAGGCAAAAACTGGGAAGAATACCCTAATATCCGTCCCAACCTATACTAATTCTTTGGGCGCTTCTGTTAGCTTACTGATCCGATTCAAACAGGCGGAAACTCCATCTCAATGCACTGCCATAATAATTAGAATACCAACATGCTATAAACTTAGCAGCAGCTAAACAAACTGATTTGTAAAGCCGTACCGTGCTTTTCAAACGTTCCAAAAGGCAACTACAGACATATGCTATGTACATATGTTCCCCTCTCCACTATAGAAACCAATTTGATGTAAAATAGAAAGTAGAACGCCTGAGAGCACTGAACCACTAAAGCCCTTGGCTTGTAGGTGTGCCCATTTCATGATGTCACCCCAGAACAGTCACAGATTTTGGTGTGACACCAACCTGCTAAATCACAACGATGGATATTTGTGAACAGTGATAAATGATTGGACTCCAATTGACTGAATAAATTGGACAACCCTGTCATGGAGCTGCATGAGCTCAATCCATAGTCTGATATAGAGTTTGAAGCACATGTGGTACCACAGAGACCCCTGTCCATATGGTTTCACTCAACGGTGTTGTCTGTCGATCAGGTGTTTTTATTGTAGGAACTGCAACAGGTTTCAGAATTAATACCCCCCCCCCCCCCAAAAGAAAAACAAACAAACAAAAACACACTTTGCATTCATGAAGCTGTCAGGAGTGACGTTTACACACAAAGTTGAGTTTAGTTTGTTTTTGTTTTTTTCTGTGATCCTGAAGACAAAATCTAACCACTTGTTGCAAGTAGCAGAGATATCAATTGTGGAATCAACAAGTCATCACCATATTTGTTCTTCCCAGCCACTGAACCAGGTGAGTCCAATTCAATTCAATTCAACTATATTTGTATAGCGTCCATTCATGACAATGTCACCTCAGGGTGTTCAACGGACAGAAAAATTTAGATCAGATTCATAATAGCCTAGCTAAGGAAACCAACAGATTGGATCGAATCTACGCTTGACCCGGTCCAATCCCCCATCCTGAGCAAGCACGGAGTGGTGGCGATAGTGGGAAGGAAAACACCCTTTTAACAGGGAGGAAAAACCTCCGGCAGAACCCGGCTCATGTAGGGCGGCCATCTGCCTCGACCGGCTGGGGGGGAGAAGACAGAGAGAGAGACCAACAGATACTGCAACGTTATCCAGCCAGACCTGCTGAGAGAGGAGAACACAGTTAATGATGCAATACTGTCACAAGTTTCTACATTGAGAAGCAGAGATGAGTGGGAAAGTAAGAGCCTAGTGCATCATGAACGTCCCGAAGCAGTCTAAACCTATAGCAGCTTAAGTAAAAGATCCCTAACTATAAGACTTATCAAAAAGGAAGGTTTTAAGCTTAATCTTAAAGGTAGAGAGGGTGCCTGCCTCCCGAACCTGAATTGGTAACTGATTCCATAATAGGGGGGCCTGATAGCACAATGCTCTGCCTCCCATTCTACTCTTAGAGACCCTTGGAACTACCAGAAGACCTGCAGTTTGAGAACGTAGTGTTCTGCTTGGAAAACAGTATACAGCTGTGTGAAAAAGTTTTTGCCCCCATCATTATTTCTTACCTTTTTGTGTGTTTGTCACACTTAAATGCTTCAGATCATCAAACAAATTTTACTGTGAGTCAAAGATAACACAAGTAAATAGAAAATGCAGTTTTTAAATGAAGAATTCTATTAGTAAGGGGGAGGGGGGGGATCCAAACCTCCATGGCCCTGTGTGAAAAAGTGATTGCTCCGAAAATTGCTCCCGATGCTAATGCTAGCATAAGTCAACAGGAATCTGCTAGCCTGTCATTAATAACAATCGTATCCACTCCACAGAACACCCGAGGCAAATCAGTTAAAACACAAGACTATCTGTGTAAATGCCGTGTTAACAAAATAATGTTACGAATAAAACTTACCTTGTATTGCGTTACATTTTGATTGTAAAATTTTTTAATGGCAACACAAATTTTACGAATGGTATTTGGCAGCGGAGTGATATCATCTGCCGTTAAGTGTACGAAGGAATTAGATTACAGTAGCGGCTATTGTAAAAATGAACACTTATAAACCATGTTGCCTTTACTGAAAAATCTATCTTTAAAAAAAAAAAAAAAAGGAAATGCAGTTTTTAGATGAAGATCACATAAGAAATCACTTAAATAGGACCTGCCTGACAAAGTTTAGTAGACCAAAAGGTCCTCAATAGCTAGACATCATGATCCAAAGAAATTTAGGAAAAAGTGAGAAACAAAGTAATTGAGATCTATCAGTCTGGAAAAGGTTACAAAGCCATTTCTAAAGCTTTGGGACTCCAGTGAACCACAGTGAGAGCCATTATCCACAAATGGTGAAAACATGGAACAGTGGTGAACCTTCCCAGGAGTGACCGGCCAACCAAAATTACCCCAAGAGCACAACGCTGTAGAAGACTCATTGCCAGTTATCACAAACCAGTTATTTGGTTTAGGGGGCAATCACTTTTTCACACAGCGCCATGTAGGTTTGGATTTTGTTCCCCCCTTACGCATAAAAATCTTCATTTAAAAACTGCATTTTGTGTTTTATGTTATCTTTGTCTCACATTTAAATTTGTTTGATGATCTGAAACATTTAAGTGTGACAAACATGCAAAAAAGTAATAAATCAGGAATCAAACACTTTTTCACACAACTGTATTTATTGTTTATTAAGTGTTTCATGGTTGGTGCCACGAAATCTTCGTAGATCGGTGGTAAGTCAGCTGTTTGAAGGGAGTTCAAGCTTGGACTGAATATACATGTAGATTCCTCAAACATACATCAGTGAAGAAAAATAATGATTTCAGTTAAGTTTTTATGAGGAAATAACACTACCATGGTTAAAAAGTCATAAAAGTCCATTTTTCATGATAATGCTATTTAAAAAAGCAAAAAGTAGGCTAGATAACAAAAAAACAAATTCCACACCCCTTGGGTGAAGACTTTTTTTTAATGTATAACAGTGCATGGAAAATAAAAATTTGCTCAATTTATTTCAATGAAACTTGGTTTTAGAGTAAGTAAAATGCTCTGATAATTACCTCTTCAAATCTGGTTCCTACCAGTCTGGCTGTAAACTTTGACTGGAAAGATTCACAGAATGTCCCATTTGGGTTGGCTGCCTCAATTCATGACATTTGTATCATTTGGTTTAGGTTGCATGCAAAACCCTTGCTGCAGTAAACCAGAGCTGCAGTCAGCTAGGTCCGATATAGAAATTTTATACAAAGAAAAAGGAACTCAAAATTTTAAGCGGATACTGTAGAGGCTTGATTTCAGCCTGCTGTGCAGGATCATTTTAGATTTAATGTTATGATGATGGTCTAAAAATGAAAAAGTGCAACTGTGAGTAAGTACTGTGGAACACCTTTTTGCGCAATCTCGCAGCAAGATACAGTATGTTAGCTATATTTGAAGACATTAGTGTGTCAGTCGACAGCGCCAGAAGGAGGGCGTCATTTGAGAGAGAATGACTTCCACCTCCGGGCACTTTTTAAACAGCCCCAGATGGAAAAGTCAGACAGGGCAAAACTTATGACAAAAGTATTTAATAGCAGAGATATGCAGTCCTATCCCAGGGTGAGAAATGCAGGATTTCAGTGTGATTAAAGGATCTTAAATTACAAAACTAGCGGCATGAAATATTGAGCTGAAACAGTTGATTGTCAGCAGTTTTAAAGCAATGTATCATACAGGTCCAGATTAGGAAAGCATGCCTGTTTATGAATAATAATGAGAGCAAGTTTACTGAGAGTATAACACAACACAGCTCTCTGCTTTACTAGACGGCTGCACTTAATGCTGCAGGACGAAGTACAAATGGTATTCCTGAGTAATAATGATTATAAAAGTTTTCTCATTACAATAGTTATTCATCTAACATTGAGCCATCTTCACTGCAGGCTTTTGCAGCTTTATGAAGTTGTTGACTGGTGAAGACAAACTATGCTGATTAAACAAATAACAAAACAAACAAAACCATTCATTTTGCTATAAAACTATCTGATGATCAATCCTCCTTTTTATGTTGATGAGTGTAAATAATTGTTCAGTAAATGAAATTTGCAGCCCCAGAGGTACTGCTGCTGCTAATGAGTTATCTGTACTCTGTGATGCCCTGATGGTAATCATGGGGAGGCACAGAGGGGGATGGCTGGTTGTCAAAGAGGCATGCGATGCAGTGCTTCCACTGAGCCCCATGCAGTCGTGATGAAGTGGCTCCATCCATCTTGTTGGCTCCCAGTAAAGAACAGGCTCATTTGGCGGCAGAGCCGATGACAGATGGGAGGCACTGAGAGATCTTCCATCCAAAAGGGCGGGACCCCTGGCTGTCTGTGTCGGGGGCAGGCCGTGACTCCGAGTCAGGAGTGAGTACATGGAGAGGATGATGTCACCCAGTGTGGTCCCCTTCTGTTTCACTGCCTTTAACGCGTATTTTCATTTGTATACTTCTATGTTGTTGCATCGCTCCACTTCTTCACATCATGATTCATGTCACAAACTGTTGTTATAATGTTTTCTTGTTATATTTCTTGTCCCCAAAATGATTGGAAAGCAAACAGCCCCCAAGTCACAAAATAACCCCAAACTACAACGCACCCACCCCAGCCACAGTTAAAATGATTTTGTGAATATTACATATCTTCCCTCCAATTGTTGGACTATGAATTTGTGTCAGAATGTTTCATTTTTACCCCCAGTCTGTTCATAGAGTATTGTCCTATAACTGATGTGAAATAGCCAGATTGTGTTTCACAAACCTGAAATTGACCAATATATTTGTAGAGCAGTGCTTTCATTTATCTACAGTATGTATTTATTTTTTTAAAATTTAAATCAAATTCCACCGGGACCAGACCCCGGGGGAGGCCCAGGACACGCTGGAGGGACTATGTCTCCCAGCTGGCCTGGGAACGCCTTGGGATCCCCCCAGATGAGCTGGCGGCTGTGGCCGGGGTGAGTGAAGTCTGGGCTTCCCTGCTTAGGCAGCTGCCCCCGCAACCCGATCCCGGATAAGCGAGTATTTAACACCAAATTAGTTTCTATAGTAGCGATGGGAACATATTTAGCTTATAAATGCCTGTTTTTGACTTTTGGAACGTTTGAAAAGCATGATACAGCTCCTTTAAAGGGACTAGAGGCAGGAATTGTGAAAGAATAAACATGCATGCCTAGTTTTTCAATGGGTGATGAAGTGATAAAAAAAAACCCAAAAAGAACGAGCCCACCAACGTCTCTCTCCGTTGCCTTCAACAGGCTGTGTGCTGCATAATGCGCTACGATTCGGTGGGCAAATTTCCTGCGCAGTCCTGCGGACGTGACATCAATTGACGCTGCATACGTGTCCCCAACAGTTTTGATTCAGGAAGGAGACGTTGTGGTTAATTCAAACACTGCAAGGGATAGTTATGGATTCTTCTGCCGTCAGCAAACGATCCAGATCAACTGAGAGACACTAAAAAGTGGCACTATGAAGAAAAAGACTTCATTTGCATCGTAAACAATGTTATAGCTGTGAATGCTCCTGTGCCGGCTTGGCCAGTGGCTGCAGTTACCTGTAGCACCAGTCGCATCACTTGCGAGTCTAATTTCTCAATCCTGCCTCAAGTCCATTTAAAGCATAGATGAAATTAAGGAGTTTTTGATATCTCCTGTCTCTCCCATTATATGAGGTACACCAAAGGGTGACTCAGCATATCTTCCGAAGGAGTCAAAGTGATGCAGAAATTTTATCGGTGATTTTATAAGGTCCAGGTCGAAAAAAGAGAAACTTATCCTTCAATTAAGAATAGCTCATAATGACCTTTTAATACTTTGTAGAAAGTTTTATTTAATCATGAATAACTATTTTCTGGGGAATGACTTAAAACTGGGGTGTCAACATTGTTCCAGGCGGTTCCTCACATGTTGCACCTTGTGAAAGCATACTATTAACGTCTATAAACAAGCAAAGCTTTAAACAACTGCAAAACATACAAGACAGCCAGGATAATCACATAAAATTAATTAAAAGCAAGAATATTTTACGTCTTTAATTTCTAAGTGTGTTGAAGTACAATATGCCTCTACATGTCAATCACCTGCACAGCAATAGTAAGTTCTTTTGGAGAATCTAAGGGTGCTGATAATTCCACAATATGGATAAACAAGGATATTTTGTCAAGGAAAATTAAAAGAAACAACATTTCATCATATTCTAAAGAACCAGCCATGAAAAAGTAACGGACCTCATCGGCACGTTATTGAAAATATGCTTTTCTCTGTGTGTGTGTGGGTGAAGTTTACCTGTCTCCAGTCTGCTTTCCTCCCTGTAACATTACCCTGATGTCGCAGCAAAAAAAATGAGCAAAGAACTAATTAAAAAACAGGGATGGGTAATGGCATCATCTTGTGAATTAGACATTCATAGCAGTCACAAACTTCATCTGCGTAATTACACCTCTCTGTTCAATAATGCAGAGAGCTTGACGCTAATTGCTTTCTGTGTGATTGTATTACCTTTCTCTTGGCGTCTTTTTTCCCCCCACTGGAAGGGATAATAAAAGGTTAGAGTTGACCATCTGCAGCGAGCAGACAAGCCAAAACCAGCACCTATGTTTCTCTGATTAGGTACAATCTAACAATGCTGTGAAGCCAGAAAAATGGTAAGAACAGCTGGTGACAAGTTCTTGGTTCATAATGGCTTTTAAATGCAGTGAGCCAGGAGTGCATTAGACTGTGCATCATTTTTTACTCTTGAAATTACATTATAGCTCTTTAGTCAATATGAAAGACTTGATGAATGCCATCACTGGCTCCTGAAAGCCCTTTACATCCAAAAATACACACAGAAACACACACGCACACATACCCAACAGTGAAGGGTAATATATCTCATGATGAATACGGATCATTTGCATTAATTTAAGATTTAGTTCATCTAAAGCTTTCCAGAAGTATCGGCTGCAGGCCAAACAGCTGACATCTCCTCTTGGTCCAGCAGGCTACTTTATTATATTAAGTTTTGCTTTTAATAATGAAGTAACTTTGATGAACATGTGCAGCTTCTGATTAAAAAACATTGGAAATGTGCCAACCTATATCTGTCTTTTTTATGAATATGTACTGCGAGAGAGGTTATCTTTTGTTATGTATCGTGAAGATTTGTCAAGTTTTTATCATTTTTTTGCAGAATTACCAATAACAGAACAAATTAGAAAAATAACCATTTACTCAGGAAGGAGGCATCGTCATATTAAAGCTGTTACTGCATTCAAGGCTTGTGTAGTATATATCCAGAATACCTCAGTGTTTAGGTTTGATTCAAATGTATTTAATTATGGTCCAAAATGCTTGTTATCCAGTTGGATTAACTTTGGATCCATGGTGCCTGCAGCACTCTGAGCATCTGAATCCAGGTATAATCAGCTTCCTCACTAGAGGTAGCTACTTAACACTTGGCCACTGAATTTTCCATTAAAACTCTACTGGAGTGCTGTATACTTCCACATAATTAAAAAAGAAA
Organism: Atherinomorus stipes; assembly: GCA_023101725.1. Classification (NCBI taxonomy): domain Eukaryota; kingdom Metazoa; phylum Chordata; class Actinopteri; order Atheriniformes; family Atherinidae; genus Atherinomorus; species Atherinomorus stipes. The sequence continues at coordinate 104,198 of JALJCO010010916.1, forward strand.
ATCTACTTACAAACCAAAGGATGCTGCATGATTGGTCAGAACTAGTGGGTATACACCCAGCACCCAATTTTCCACATCATCACTGCTTTTCTTTTTTTGGTGAAGCCTTCCCTTGGGAATAGGGGGATTTGGCTAAAGAGTATTCCGATTGGTCGAATTCCCAAAACGAGGCTGAAGCTGTGCACTTTTAAAAGTGCACGACTCCTCTTGCCTTTCCGGAAGCTATTAGGACTAAGAAACACAGAGAAAAGTTTGACAAACATTGCACATATTGGAGCATATTTTAGCGGTCAGGTTGCTGATGAAGAAGTTGAACTACTGGATAGATACAAACTGCAGTCCCTTTTGAATGATATATATATATATATATATATATATATATATATATATATATATATATATATATATCAACCATATATCATATATATACAGTATGAGTGTGTGTGTGTGTGGTTATGTGTATGTACACCTTACAGTGTGTATGATTGAACTCAGAAGAACATGTTACATTAAATGAACATGTTAGTTTCTGAAAAAAGCTTGAACGTGCATGCATTCAGGTTTTGTGAGGGTTCGCAACAGTCTCTGTCTACATCTTGTACCTGCTACACTTGCCGACAGTGCACTGTGCAGAGAAGCTGCACTGCACTTTGTATCGGTAGCTTAAAGCGGCAGGTATCTGCATCTGAAAGGAAGGAGCTTAAACTGGTCATGTGGTGGGTAATCTGGATCTGATAGGATCAATCTGAATAAAACTTTCTCGTGAAAATTAAATCCACATTAAAACCAAGAAGCCTTCGATAGAAACGCATTGGCTGATGAGCCCCCTTTCAAAGTGAATCCACATGGGCTTCAAGAGTCAGCCTGTCATCAAGTAGGCTACAGTTCCCAACTCTGAAAAGTTAATCTAATATTTCCGTGCAAATTATGTTGGCCTGCACTTAAAATACAAGTCAGCAGGTCAGCTTTAATTTGAAAGATGTGGAGTTAAAGGACCTCTGCCGTTTGAGAGGTGATTACCTCCGCCAAGGAGGGAATGTTTTCGGTAGCGTTGGTTTGTCTTGTGTGGACAGTACTGGACAGATTGACCTGAAATTTTCACCAGCCATGTGCCTCAGCCCAAGGATAAACCCATTAAATTTTGGTGGTGATCCGGAGCACCTTCTGGATGCAATAATGTTTTGAAAGATTCTTTTTTCATATTGAGAGCTGCTTGGCTGAGGTCTGCGCTCTTCAAGTGCTTTTCTAGTTTATATTGCTACACTTTGCAGCATTTATTTTCCTCCCTTTCAGCTGAAAATAGCTGTTTGACATAAAAATGATTTGCTACACAAAAAAAAGATTGATAAAACAAAAATGACAGTTTCTCTCCTCTTTTCACACATCTGTTCCATATGCATATAGAATTTAATTGAACTACTAAAACCAATTTCATTGCAAGAAACATTTTCATTTATTTTTTTCTCAGCTTTCATACTTGCTTGTAACCTTAAAAAAAAAAACAAAAACAAACAAAACAGAAAAAGAAAACTGGGCTGAACTTTGAACTACCTCCAAATTGAAATGGTGAAGTGAACTATTCATTCAAACCGGTGGGAGCTCCACTTTGGGCTGGTTGAACTTATGCAACACCGATACCAACATCTATGAGCAATGGGTGACATTTAAAGTGACAATACACTGCAAATAAGCTAAAAAGAAGCCTTTTCAGGCCTTTTCAGGCTGCATTTTTCTTGCAGTCTTAATCTTGGCTCACACCGTCTTTTGTCCTCAAGACATAACTAATAAAGGGCTCAGTCTGGTGGTCTCAGATTGCAGCAGTTATCCATTTCAAATATCTGTTTAATAAAACAAAAGCTTGAATGTGTCCAATGAGTGGGCTTTCCTACATAAATATATATATATATATTTTTTTTTTTTGTGAAGAGTAATCAGCCTGCCAATGGTCTGAAGCTGATTAGCATGAAGTTAATTAGCATACACTTAACTGCACAATGTAATCCACGTCAAAAGAATATCCCTCTAATTTATCCTGTTTCCTGCTTCAAGCATTGAAAGTGGGTCTTTGAGAATAATTTTGGGCCCTATCCAAAACTGATGAGAAGAAAACCTTCCCAAATCCAGTGTATTGGCTATGCATATCGATTTCTATTCATTAAAACAAAACAGCAGCACTCTCTGAAAGGAGCCAGAGGAGACCCGAGCTAAACCAGCTCTGAAACAGATAAAAAGGTCATTCAAAGGATAATTAAAACAAATTCAAACGTTTGTTGATCCAGGACACAAACAAACAATAAAAGAAAAACAAAAACAGTTATGACATCAGTGTGCTTCCAGCTGATGAGCAGTGGTGGCTGGAAGGAGCTGCAAAGCTGTTGTGTTTAGTGCTTTACTGTTCGTTCTCCGCCTCTGAAAACGAACTCACCTTTTTACATTTATCATGTGATGATGAATAATGCAATGCATAATCAAAGCAGTTAGATGCACAAACATGACTCAAACATTTGGCATGAAACTGTGATCCTGTCTTAAACTGTACATCTTGATGATCTGAGTCAATGAAAGTACAACCTGTCCTCCAAAACAGTCGGAGACTTGACTGCTTTTTTTTTTGTTAAAACTTTTATCTGCTGTAAGTTTATGCTCCCCATATGGCTCATCACGTCTTTTTAAGTGTCTATTGATTGTAATGTACATCTCACATGATCCCACCTCTCCCTAAAGCAACAAATTCACACACCATAAATTTGATGAATTGTGCATTCTGTGTCTTTGTTGCAGTATCTTGCAGCAGATGTTCCCAAACTATGTTCTAGAAATAAAAGTAGTATGCTCAGGGAGTTTGAGAACCATATCATGACTGCAATATCTTAGCAAACTTATGAGTTTTGAATAACTACATCATACTGTGAACACTGTTGTACAGTAAACAGAACAATTTATTTAACTACATTTACATTTCAGGTAAATCCCAGTCTGCTTGGTTAGTGTTGATTATTATTAATATGAAATATGACTGGTGGCAAGAAGGAAATAATAAAACCATGTTTGCATGAAACCAGGGTTGGTTTCATGCAAACATAATGCCAGGCAAGCTTAAGGAGTGCGTATGTGAGGAAAAAATAAAAATAAAATAAAAATTCCAGGTGAATGCAAATCTCAACCCTTTAAAAAAAGGGGGAAATCTAAAAATCGAAAACGTCTCCATGTTTTTATTCTTTATGATTTTTCCAGAATACCACTGTAATGCTTTTGTTTTATGTAAAGCACTTTGAATTGTCTTGTACACAAAATATGCTATACAACCCCCCCCCCCCCCCCCCAAACAAATATATATATATAAAAAAAAAACTTGCCTTGCTAATGTTGAGCTAAGTTAAATGCTAGCAGAAATTGTTGCTTAAAAGAATGATGACATAGCAGTAAAAACTGGTTCATGTAGTTGACATTACTGTATATGTAAATACTCCAAAGAAAAAAATGCATTTTTTACAGTGGGGGATTGTTTTGAAACGCCAGACCTCATTTCCTCAATAAAAGAGTTGGGTTCGCTAATGATGTTTGCTTAATAGCCTGCTAACAGTAGTCCGCCAGCTACTACTCTGTTAAACTTTAAATCGGATAAACGCCAATGCCAAGTTTTCATTCCAGACTGAAGTGATGCTAAGGAAGAAGTGGATTAAAACGACCGATTCGCTGCGGTGAAGGACCGAACTTTATAATAAAACGACACACGTTTGTTTGTAGCCGGCAGTCTGCACAGTCGTGTTGGCAGGCTAGCATTAGCCAGCTCGATGACGTGCCTAACTTTGTGCGGCTGAAAACACACAAGCATCTGAAAGCGTCTCCTTTTTTTGGCAGTCCCCAGTTGTTCTACTGGAAACAGGGAGGTACAGACCTGATTTTTTAGATGTATGTGTGTTTTAAGACTCACAATGTTAAGCACCTCAGTAAACGCTAGCTGGCTAATGCTAGCATGCTGTGAAGTGCCGGTGTTGTGCCCCACCGGCGACAAACAAATGTGAGTTTTATTATAAAGTTCGGCCCTTCACCGCGGCGAATCGATCGCTTTGATCCAGCTTTTGATCCAGTATCATTTCAGTCTGGAATGAAAACTTGAATATGTTTGGAGTTTATACGATTTAAACAGTATAACAGAGCAGAAACGGCTGATGTTAAAATGGCCTGGAAGAGGAAGTGTCCAAATACCGGGAAGTTCCGGTAAGTGTGATAATGCCCTATAGCGGGGAATCAGCACTATGGAGCGCAGAAAGTTAGACTCGGTTCGGCAAGTTAGAAGTTGACTGGCTTAATGACATCATCAACATGGCCTCCTGCTCCATCATTCAGCCTGATAGCTGCTCTCTGTATGGGCGCAGACGTGTCGCTCAGCTCACGTCTGTGGCTCTGGTGTCGCTGGACTCTGGGTCGCGCTAAAATGTGTCAAGAGCGACGTCTATGAACGTGACCTGTGTATGTGAGTGTGCACGCGCTTTCTTGCTGTCACTTGCTCAAAGGCAGGAAAAGAGTAGGTACTGTGGAACGGTATGACGGTCTGGTCTGACTTTTTTTTTTTCTATACATCGTGGGGTCATACGAGATTGTGGCGGGTCAAAACGAGACCGTGGCAGACCGCCACAGTTTTGTTAATTAATGGGAAACACTGTATGTATATATATATATATATATATATATATATATATATATATATATATATATATATATATATATATATATATATATATATATATATATATATATATATATATATATATATATGTATTTATTTATTAATTTTTTTACACAACAAAGAAATCCAATCGGAACCACAAGGAAGCAGAGCCATTATCTCTCACTGACTGACTGTGGCTCCAGAAAGAGGGTCATTGTGGAGTTTGGTACTAATTCAGGCAACAACTACTCTTTCTTTCCATTAAAAAAATTTTTTTTTATTTTAAAATATTTTTTCTGTCTTGATTGATGGAAATAAGTAAGGTGAAAAAATGTGGATGGCAGATCCAAAAGCGGCATCTTAAAATTACACAATAGTTTTGCCAACAGTCCAGCAACATAAATTATTTTAGGTAGAAAAAATACAGCAACTCCTCATATCCAAGAAGCTGGAACCAGAAAGGGGAGAATTTTGGGAAGCATTTTCCATTTATTTTTTGCCAAGATGAGGCTCTGTTAAATATGAAAACAGCTACCAGCTGGAACAGGAAATCATGCATGTAGAGATTCAGATGACTAGTCCAGGTATGGGCTGGAGTATCATTCATCACTCCTGATTCTGCAAGCAAACTACAATACATCAGTGTCTGTAATGAAAAAAAATGTGTCAAGAATAAAACACGGAATGAAATGGGACTGGTACACATCTGTGAGGGTGACAGGTTATTTTCTATCAGTCAAATAAAAGGCTGCTGATATTTTAGTACTTATTATGCCATTTGTCCAAAAGCCTTTTCTATGAAAAAATGATTTACTGAAGAAGCCTTATTGGTTTATGGCTTAAAGGATACCGTAAGTTTATTTTTTTTTTCAATCTGGACCTTATTTCTAGGAGTATATACATGCATTTACTCACCGGTAAAGTTTCTGCATCATTTAGTCCTTTGGAAGATATTACGCTGAGTTGCCCTTCGGTGTTCCTCCCGCACAATGGGGCAGCCACTATAAAAGACAATGGCCCTCATTTATCAAACGATCGTAGAAATGATCGCACATTTGATCGTAAAAATGGTCGTACGATTGGACCCACGTGTGATTTATTAAAACGTTCGTATCGGTCCAATCTCGTCGTACGAACAAAAGAGTCTTGATAAATTCCACAGCTGAAATTTATCGTCATTTAAATGTCACGCCCACGGTTACGCCCTTAAACATGCATAATGATGAGGCTTCACCCGGCGAGGTTGAACCACGGAGAGGAGAGATTCTGCCAAAAAAGAAACTTTTGGGGGGATCAAGACAGAATTCCTCATTTGTGAGGTGGGAAAGATTAAAGAGGTGCCGTTTGGCAGTTTAAAACCGAAGTCAGAGACGTGCACAACAACGCTACACGGAAGAGGATCAGTCAGCCTCACCGGTGTGAACGACTCCGGCTGAGATATTAATAAAAGTCTCAATCAAGGCCTGGCTGATATTATTCGTTTTATTAGTTATGAAATTTAATAATAGCCCACATCCCATGGCAACGTCACAATTCTTTAGCCAATGTGTCAAGAAAAAGTGGTCCAATATGAAACTCGCCAACAAAAGATGTTGCACCGGCACCCCCCCCCCCCCTCACTTGCGCTCTAACAGGTGACAGGTGGATGCCGGTCAGATCCGAGCCTGAACCAGACAGGGACAGAAAAAAGATAACTTGCATTTGCAAAACTAAGGGACAGTCTGACTAAGCACTTACACAACTTTAAAGTATTGATTAGTTATTAGAAATGACCGATCAGCTGCTGCCTCCTCCATTTAGCCCAGTGGGGGCTGCAGAGCGGCTCCCGCCGCATCTTCTCCTCTGACTGCGTATCAAAACTCTCCAGCGGTCTGAGCGATGTGCAGCACTGCACAGGACAGGAGTGTTGTAGATTTTCTCAGAGTCTAAAGCAGCGTTTCATCCCGCCGGGTCCGAGTCGGACCGTCCGACACCCACCTGCCTTCCTGCAGCCCGAAGCAGCGCTCCACCTGGGCACCTGCGCGTGTGTGCGTACTGATGCCTACCTCCGCTCCGATGCGGCAGTTTTACCAACGGGATGAGGAGATGCACGAACAGTGCAAAGCACTTGTCTCCTAGAACTGTATGTTAATAATTTTAATAATTTGTTGTGATAAATGGAGGAATTAAATTCAGTCACAGCTATTTTTGCAATTTTGGGAATACTTTCTACATTCACTTTTTCCTTTTTCTTTTTCTTTGCAAATGGGTTCATTCTTAGTGCTGATATGTGAATACTTATGTTTAAATGGCAGTTTGCCGTTTGGTTAATAAATATTTTCATGTTCTGCTGCGCTGCTGCAAACCCTCACTGACTCAAACTTGCGTACACGAACTCAGAGCTGTCGTGAGATTTGATCGTATCCTACGATCACGTTCAAATTGATAAATGCCGAGTCTTGCGTGGAATTGGTCGTACGCACAGATTTTCGTCGTACGATCGTTTGATAAATGAGGGCCATTATCTGCAGCAAAACTCCCTGATTTTAACCAATAGGGGATTATCACGCTTTGTGTCCTGGTTTCCAAAACTTGTCGAATTTAAGCATTTCCTCTTCCGGGCCATTTCAACAATAGCTGAATCCAATGTCCCTGCTCTGTTCCACTTTGTAAATTGAATAAACAACGCCAACCCTATTTAAGTTTTCATGGATTCCCGACTGAAGTGATGCTAAGGAAGAAGTGGATCAAAGTGATCGATTTGCCATAGTGAAGGGCCTAAGTAACTTTATAATAAAACAATGTGGCATGTTTGTTTGTAGCCGGCACTTCAGTGATGTAGACTACACAGCTGGCTTTAGCAGGCTAGAGTTAGCCAGTTAGCGTTTGCTGACATGCCTAACTTTGTGCGGCTGAAAACACACAAGCATCTGAAAATTGGGCCTGCACCCTCCCGTTTCCAGTGGAACAACTGGGGAGTGCCAAGAAAGGAGACCGCTTATAAAAGTTTCCAAACTTCATAATAAAACAGCTGGTGTTAGCAGGCTAGTGTTAGCTGATGTGCTCAACTGTGTGTTTGAAAACACACAAGGATCTGGAAATCAGATGTTAGGCCTATATAATCAATTAAGCATTAGGGGGGGGGGGGGGGACTCGCTTAATCCATGACGGTCACCCAGTAGAGGTGACGTGCAGCCGCTGCTATGTGAAGAGGCTATGTCCTTGTCTGATATGCAAAATCTGTGAAAATGCTCTTTCATAAGCGTCTCCTTTCTTAGCTACATTGTGACATCGCGCCAGTCGCGAATCATATAAAGTACCAAAACAACTCTGCTTTGGCCACAAATTCACGTTGCCTGCATTCCATCTGCACGAGAAAGTCATCTACTGGTTTTCCTCCATTCTGAGAACAGACAAAGGTGCAACAAGAAAGCACATTGACCATGGCCTGACTCGCTCTCCATTGTTTACTTTCCTGATTTCTGTCGCATAGCTGACATCACGCCCAACACGCAGCGGTGGGGACAGAGGCCACGCAGCTTGACAGCAGGTGATCAGACCCGGCTTTTTTTTTTTTTTTTCAATGTGAAAGGAGTGAAATGCTGATTATGAGTGGGTTGAAAAACCCGCGTGAATGCGTTGATTTCAGTGGGAAAGTGATTATAGGCTCTTTTTATAAAACAGAAAATACTGACATATTTCTCCATAGTGTCTTCCATTGTGCCTGCTTTCTGACTCTTTCTGTTTTCTTCTACAGCCAAAGTAATTGAGTAATCTGTATTACATAGCAAACTATGAAAATGTTTTAATTCCTTAATTTTCCATAATTGCTTCATTATACAGCAGACACCAGAGCTTTTTCTAGCTGGTTTAAGAAGGATGTTGCACCCTGGGCACAGCCGTTCATCACAGGCATGGGAAGTTTAGGCAATTTAGGAAAAAATTATCCTGGACTGCATCACTTCGTGAGCATTGAGAGATGATTTTGAATAGTTAGCACTCATGGTTATTCTATTACGGGAGAACCCTCTACAAGGGAATAAATTTTGCCATTAAACTTTAGTGGTTGTTTAGCTAGCAAGGTGAAACAAAGTACTGCAAAACATCAGGACTCCTGTGTCTAATGTTAATTCTGTTATCTCTGTTAAACCAACAAAATAGATATAGATTTGGGAGTAAAATGCATTTGTTTCAGTTTCCCCCAGAGTGTGGAAGTTATGCATGAGAAATGCATAAAATAAATAAATCAATAAAAAATCAGTGCTTTTTATCCTGACATCCACCACATAAGGAAATAGCCAACAGATTAAAACAGAAAACAACTGAATGAATCCAGTCCTGGGATTAAAACTAGTAAAGCTAGAGGAGGAATTTCATCTTCATCCTCCATCTTCTTTTAGTTTGCATTAGGTTGTGCACATAACTGCAGAGCCACTATTGAACTTTCAGTCATGTTTTGTATAGACTGCCGTCTCAACAGAGGTTCATGCTGAGTTCAAGCGCGTCATGGTGGTAAGAAGTGGTTGTGTCTGTGCATCTGGCGCAGCTCCTGAGAGTAAACTCACACCTGTCACAGCGGCAGACGTCAGATCAGAAAGTGTTTTATGTCTGAAGACGGAGTTGAAGCAGCATAACTTAGATCAGATGACTTCTCGCCATGAGGAATAATTACAGTCAGAGTGGCCTAATTTATTGAGTATCCTTGAAAATTGGACGCAGATTACTCAACATATTTTGTCTGATATAATTGTCATGTTTATTTGAGTGTGCTAATTCTGATGGATAGCTGTACTCTTCAATAAAGTCCACTCCAGTTTCCAGATCATAGTTCATTTGAGCTCCAGACCCATTTTATTAATTTCTTATATAAATTTTCTTTTCCAAATCATTATCAGTGACATCAAAGACGACATGTTTTACTGGTGGCCACGCATTAAGAAGTTGCAGCTGTGGATTACTAATGCATGGAACAAGAAAATGAACTTGTGACCATACTTTCGTTAAGTACATACTCACAGGTAATTATTTAGTCAAATTCTGTTCTAATGTTGAGATCATTTATGGTTTTGTAATCATGCTTACTGCACCCCAAACCAACCAGACAGCAACTGTCATGTAAAGTATGTAAAATAAATAAGTTAGGGCTGTCAGGCAATTAAAAAAAAATCCAATTAATTACAGGATTTGTAACTAATTAATATAATTAATCACATTTTGATCTCATATCTGCAAAAGCAGTCGTGGGGAACAATGGTTCTCAAGGGCCACAGTCCTTTAAGTTTTCCATGCAACCCTGCCCCAACACAGCCTGAAGTTCTGTACAGTGACTCTTCTTCTTCTTCTTCTTCTGGTGTTTATTGTTGGTTACCTACCCCCCCACTGCCGGGGTCATTCAGTGGGCCGAATTGAAAATGCTTGTGCAATGAATTGGCGCTCTGAATTAATCTGGATTATTTTTTTACAGCATTAATTTGCAGTGTAATTAATTAATCGAATTAATGCGTTAAACTGACATCCCTGAAATAAATATTCACTTAAAATTTCACGAAATAGGTAAAGTTTTCTTGAATATGTTCCCACTTCCAGCTGCCCTTCGCTCCATAAAAGAGGACCATAATAACAAACGATGCTTCTAAATAAGTTTTACTCTCAACTGTAGGATTAAAAGACTTGCCACTCAGGGCCAGAGGGCTCTGGGAGGTTAATAAACAAAAAGCAAGTCAGAAAAATAATTGAGCTTTAAAAACCAATAAAAGAACTTAAAACAAGGCTATTGACCCCACACACTGCAACAAATCTACAGAATGCTGCAAAAGGAAAGAGTTAAGCTGTTGCAGTGGTCCAGTCAAAGCCAAGACCTCAAGCTGACAGATATGCTGTGGTGGGGAGGACATTACAAGAGCTGTGCATGAAAAAATGCCTACAAACCTCAGTGAACTGAAGCACTCTTGTAATTTCCTTCACAATAATGTGAGAGACTGAAAAGATGATACATTCATTATCAAATATTCAAAATCTCTCAATTACATTAGGATGTACTAATTCACAAAGCTCCATATTTTATTTTTCATTCACATTAAAAACTGGTGAAAAAGCCTGGATGTAATTTCATCGTAAAATGTTATTTTCTTTTATTCTTTAAACAGACTGAGGGTCATTGCAAAAATATCCCCAGGCCAGTGCCAGCTGCTTACTGTAGACTTGAAAATAGAGCGCATTTCCCACCTTGAATGTCATCATGTAGTTTGTATCTTCACACTGAGACTCAAAGCAGTCGCACTCTGGAGGCTAGATCTTCTTTATGACAATGCCTCCAGTAGCTCATAGCTGGTTTAATGTACCTCATCGTTCTAAGGCACACATCACTGAGCTCCCAACGGCCAACCTGAGCCACATATTTCTGAAGGTCGCACAATGTGAATATAAATGCTTACTCATCCAAGACATCACAGCCATCACAGCCAAAAACATTTTCGAGTCCACCCACAGGTGTGTTGACATGTTGCATAGCAAAACAGCAGATTATGTTTCACATCCATCTTATTAGGCTGCTAATGAGAATTTAACTAATGCATCCTAATTTACAGCTCTATGATAAAAAAAATCGTGTAGGCAGCTGTCAGTATCTGATTTGTCCCATAAATATAATGCATGCAAACCAGGAAGAAGCGGTAGTGTTGAACACTAAATAATTAAGCTCACAGAAAATATGGCCTGTCTGGGTGGAAAAGCAGCCAGGAGCAATGAACAGAAACATAATATATCAAAAATATGCACAGCCCAAGCAGTTTCAAATAGAAAAATGTGAGGAAATATAATTGAATCCAGCTTTTTTGATTAATTCACCCCGAAACAATATGCATTATAGATATTTGAACAGATTTAAAGAACACCGAGTACAAGCAGGACATCTCCTACATCCAACAAACCAATGAAAAATAAATAAAAACACATGGAAACCATTCTGAACGCACACTACAGTAGGTCCAAAATCATAAATGCATTATGTCCTTGGGCTTCTTTAAGTTGCCAAGCCAAAAATGGCTAAAGTTAACATGATAGAATAATTGTGGCTCACATTTTGTGCAAATTAGGCATTACTGTATGTTTGCCTAGGTTGTTGTGGGAGTTTTGCTGCAGTTGAGGCCCAGTGCAGACGTTTAGAAGGCGTCAATACACAATCTCACCGAGGATTAGCCATTTTAATTACTTCCACCTCTCAGCTAGCACCATCTGCTTTGCGCCTAGATGGCCTCCTCAAGCTTCATCCTATTCAAATCAGTTGCAAGAATCTGCACAATATTAGCATGATAAGCCACACTGAGGTATTGTCTGGCCTTTGTGATCCAGTTTGTGTTGGGCAGATAAGGTTTATCACATCCTGCGGTAATCCTTCCATGTTTGGAAACCCTCTAACTTATTCAATGTAGGTGCTGATGCATGGAGGAGCCACTGTAATACCATTTAAACATAATGATACTCTATGTGTCAGACTGTTGCGAAAGCTTTGCAGATTTAATGAGAGATCCCTAAATACCAACTTCAGCCATTACGTTTTTATGTTCTGCAGTGCTGCTGCTGTTACTTTTAATGTAACTCTGCATGGAGAGTCTTGCTTTGGGCACGCTGCCTTTATGCTCCCTCTGTCTGGGCCATATTTTTGCCATTGATTTTACAAGTAGCGCAAACTCTACAAGATCAATCCAATTTCCTGCTTAACACAGCAAATATCGGCGGGCAGTGAATTGTATGAGCCAAATAGGTTTTCAAACTCTCCTGTTGATGAAATAGTACTGTGAGATGTTGACACATCCAATGCCACAAACAATCAATGGCTATGTGGGGAGAGAGATGATTTGCAGCTCGGCTTTCTGACAATAATTAGAGGATATAGTTGTATAGTATATTTCATATGGTAGTTCACCTCCTGGCAAGGTTCAGCACAATCTGCTGTGAAATAAATCAATAGCCCTGAAACTTAGTAATTGCTACTAGAATAAAGCCCTAAAATCCATCATACACAATGTTTACTTGATCAGATTAATTCATCTGTAATAACTGTGTGGGTAAGACATGATGAAAGAGTGCAACAGACTCCACATAACCAAGACAAATGACCTCTGAACCATAAAAGGAGCCAGCCAGGAGGACAGAAAGGAGTCTGGTCAGTGTACAAGGAAAATAAGGATGGAGGGCTCATTATTGGCTTTTCACTGTCAGTCTCAGTGGCTTCAGTGACACAGAGGACTCTGTAATTCCCTTTCAGTTTCCCCTCAGCCTTCCTCACCAAGTTGAAGACGGACAAAAATAGAGAGGGAGGATTAGGGAGAGTCAGGCAGACAAAAACAGCAATAAGCGAGCAGGGCCGAGCAGAGATAAGAGGGCCCCAAAGACTTAAACACAAAAGAGCGTGCAACACTGCGCTTCAAGACAACGTGCTAAGTGGACAGGCCATGGGAGCGAAAAACTTTAGACGATGTCAGTGCGGGCAAAGCCACCTTGTCAGCTAAGGGGACTGTTAATGAGGATTTCAAGGTGGGTGAACCCAGTGCTGAAAATTGTGCACTGTCAATATAACAGGGTACATTAGTCCAGAGATGCCCTAATTTAAACTGTAGGCAAGATCAATTGGGCCTCCTAATGCAACACAATGAGATGGCCTCCCCCAGCAAGACAGGTCAAGCACTCGGCTCTTAGGTGCAGAACATGGCTTAATTTGACTTAATAATGCAATACTGACTTCACAGAATTACTTTGCATATGCTACTGCAGACGCAGCATCAGTGGATAAAAGCCAATTTGTCTTTGAGTGACTGATGGCTATTTCTCTCCATCTTTCTTCCTTGCTTTATTTATTCCTACCAAGAATAAATTAGATTGCTGTTATCGACAACCACAATTCATATATAAAAGCTGGGTTGCTGTAGAAATTGAAAATAAACACAGAATGTAATGCAAATCTTGTGATCCATTGTGTGAGATGAGATAAGGAATACCTGGATGTAAGATTAAGATAAACACAAGTTGTATGACGTAGTTGATTTAAACGAAGTGCAGCAGAGGCAGCAAGCTCCAGAAACAAAACTACCAAAAGATAAATCGACAACTGAAATAACTGATAACAGCATGATTGACCCAAAGTGACTTAGCACAGCAAACGGAGACTGATGGCTCCCTTACATCAGAAGACTTTGAAAAGATTTGGAAAAGACTCTTGGAAGACTGCCATCTCACACCTGTTTGCATCTAAAGATAGTTTGTAGCCTCAGACTGAGATTTTACAAAGACTGTGAGTTTTGCACGATCACTATTTACAATACTACAACCAGATTTTTTTCTCACCATGGATTTTGTTCTCATCATGCTTTCTAACCATAAAACATTTCTGTTTAGGCAATCATACCCCACCTAGCCGCCTCACAAATTTTTGTTGTTCCTGGTTTGATACCGGTTTTAATTTGTCTTTTCATTTCAACAATTTATCATTGTTTTAATGTTTCTTATGTTTTTTAGTGTCTGTGTACAGTGACCTTGGGTGTTTTGATAAGGCGCTTTTAAAGTTGTACTTCCATGGTCATTTCATTAATATTTCTGTGTTCTCCATTATTATTGAATGCATTCTGCATCGTTTCTGTTTAAAAAAACCTTCTGGTATCTTTGTATCCAGCTGTATTTGTAAACTAGAAGAGAGGCTTGTGGTCCAACGGCAGGCTTTTCTGGGTCCTTCTCATGAATTTCCGTCTGATTGGCTGCCTCCCATCAGTGTATGAAGGAAGCTCCGCCCTCCGCTCTTATTTCATTACAGACAGGAAATAGAGCCGACAAACAAGTTTGTTCCGCCATGCTAACAAACAGTTAGCTAATTAGCTTCTCAACTCCGAAGCTACAGTCGTGCCGTCTTTACTTCTAGTGTGTAGTGGAGGTTTACCTGCCTTCCAATGGACAGATAGAAACCCCACGTGGGATACGCTATTTGCAATGTGACGTAGAAGTGCGAGGCTGTTCCCGATTCGCTCTTTTCCTCGTATTGTTTCTCTGATGAGAAAGCACAGTCGACTGGGGGGAACGCAACGCTAGCAAGTCAGCATGTGTAAGTAAACAAGGGGAAAACCTCCGTATTTCAGAAGGAGCAAGTTAAACGAGTTTTCAGTGGAAGGAGGCCTTTAAATAAAATGTATCATTATTATTATTATTATTAAAACATTCAGTGACAAACATGTATGTGCACCATTTAGCACCTACCTATATCTACTGATCATTTACTGTCAGTAATCTGATCACTGCTGTCTGTTCTGCAGTTAGATATGACAGCGCTCAGTTTGCAAGGAAGCCTTCGTGAGTCACATTACCGCCTTTAATAAAAGTCAACGTATGTCCCAACTCTGTATTTCAACAGCTCTGGTCAACGTCTTTTGCGACTCTAAGTATTGACGGCTGTGAAAGTTGGCACCTGTTTCTACTTTTGTCAGAGCTCATCTAATGGTTGTTGATTGTGTTGCATTGCTGCAACTTGCAATAATATTTAACACATTTTATATTGTCATGAATCCAAGATTAGGAAAAGACTGATAACATTGCAGATTACTATCTTAAAGGCGCTATAGAAGATGTTTTGGCATTTCAGAAAGCAGAGACTGTCAACAAGTTTTTGAATAATGCACATGCACAAGGTCAACCTGCTAAATTCACAGCTTCCTCCCCCGACCACAGAACAACATTCACGAACCACTCCGATGTTTAGCAGACAGCAGGTACAAATTCTCCCATCATGTCACAAACGCAAGTAAAACAGATGTTGTTGTTTGAACATCACTACTGTCGCAAGTGATTGTTTGCTACCTACTGGAAACATCAGACGCTTCCGGGACACAGTGTTAAAAATGTTATTGACAGAAATTATATTATTGACCAAACTTGAGAAAAATAATACATAAAAACAAGAAAATAGTTGTAGCTATCTGGTTGTGAAGTTTTTGTGTCCATCCATGCCCCTGCATTCTCTGTAAAAAGATCAGGTGGGTTAAAATAAATACTGCTGAATAATGTTTGCTCCATATCAGGAAATGCTCATGAGTCATATTTCCCACTCAATCCCTGCACACAGTTTGGAATGCAATATAGGTTATATTTTTTTTAAAAAGGTGGAGAGTAATCTGGGTTGGGAATGAGGTCCTGCCTTAGGTGGAGAAGTTCAAGTATTTTAGGATCTTACGAGTGAGGGAGTGATGGAGCAGGAGATTGACAGCCAGGTAGGTGCGGCATCTGCAGTGATGCAGACTCTGCATCAGTCTGTCATGGTGAAGAAGGAGCTGGGTCAAAAGACAAAGCTTTTGGTTTACGATCAATCTACATTCTTACCCTCACCTTTGGTGATGAGCTGTGGGTAGTTACCAAAAGAAAGGGATTGTGGGTACAAGCAGCCAAAATGAGATTCTGCTGCAGGCAAAAAGTCTCTCGAAGCAGTTTGCTCAGCTGATAGTCACCGTGTGCGCCTGATTTTTGGGGAGTTTTCTGCTTCACGAGGCCTTGAGGTGAAAATCAAACATGTTTGATATTTTTTGCCTCGTGAGGCGAAAAACTCACCGTGTGCGCTCAACTTGAGCTGTCTGCTGAGGGCAGAAGTTCTAGCAACCAATCAAAACACGTCCGCAGATCACATGCTGAGCAAACAGCCTCGAATGACTTTTAGCTCAGCAGAAAGCTCTCATATGCGGAAAGCATTAGAGATGGGATGATAAGCTCGGCCGTCCAAGATGGGCTCAAAGTAGAGCCGCTGGTCCTCCGCATTGAGAGGAGGCAGATGAGGTGGCGCCGGCATCTGGTCAGGATGCCTCCTGGTGAGGCGGTCCGGGCATGTCCCACTGGGATGAATTCCTGAAGACGACCCAGGACACGCTGGAGAGGCTACATACTCTGACTGGCCTGGGAACGCCTTGGGATCCCCCCGAACGAGCTGGTGGCTACTTTATGCCTGGTTCCTGCTTAGCAGCTACCCCCACGACATGACCCCATTTAAGTGTCAGAAGACGGTATGATGAAAACAAGCCAGTTTCACTTCATTGTCCCTTTAATATAAAAGTCTGTCCTGTGTTTAGTTGAGTCAGTTTTTTTTCAGAACCCCCACTGCTCTAGCTCAACCTCTAATCACCAGATCACCAGGGCAGTATTTTACTTACCCTAAAATCAAACTGAACCCCCACACATTCACAAGGAGTTATGGGATCTGAGCCAAGATTTAATCATATCCTTTAACAAATATTAACAGCTAAAGAACAGGGTCAAATGAAGGAAACAACTTTATTTAATTTTTCCTCCAAAATGCTTGTTTGCTCCAGTCTTAATGTATTTATTAGCAGTTTGTCTAAAATACCATCTGTTTCTCTGGTGGATGAAAGGAGGATATGAGTAGCACATTTGTGATTAGAGGAATGAGATTTGTTGTCAAAGCAGTGACCTGTTGTAATGGTCCCCAGTCTCCCCCCTACCCCCTAAATGTGTTGTGACTTGGCTCAAAATGACCACAACAGAAAGAGGAACTCACCGTGCGTTAAATTTGAAAAAAATTAAAATAAAAATTATCAGCCCAAATCAGACTCAAATTGAAACGCCAGACAGAATGTTTACCTCTGGGTGTGAAATCAGTCCAATCAGTGGTATAACATGCATGAGTGGAAGTTACAGTGTGTGTGTTGTAATCTGCAAATAGAACACAAAGTTAAACAAAACTAATAAAAAACAAAAAGTGGCACAGTTTCCAATGAGAAAACCAGAGGTCAGGACTTTAGTAATCCCCCCCAAAAAATGCAAGGCATGGTGCCACATGTTGGATCAGACTAATCAATGCTCAGCGGGACAAACAGAAAATGTCATTACCACAATCAAGCTCCAAAAGACCCCCTGCTTTCCTCGTATATCTAAACAATTAAAAAATAGCAGCATATAGAGAAAAGGATGTAATAATTTTGATAAATTCCTCAAATGCGGCAAAGCAAAGCCAGAGATCACATTAGAATAAGCCATTTATTATGTGTACAGGATCCAGATACCTTAATGAACTGGATGGTGAAGTAAAAAAATAAAAAGCCATTCTTTCAAGAGAAGATCATGTTATGTGTAACAAACATAATTTTCACCGCATTAGAGTGATTATGATTCAAACCTCAACAACGGACAGACAGGGAAAAAAAAAGAAAAGCTAAATCACACTCACAGGCTGAATCGGTGGAAAGAGTCATGAAAAGATACCACAGCAATGAGCAAGAAGTTTGAAATGAGGAGTCGATAAAAACACATCTGTACTGTAGATCTGCAGTAGCGTAGTGCTACTCCGTGGTGATCTCAACTTTAACGTAGATTCATGTTCATTTTTGATGCATGAACAGCAGATGGCCTCTCGTTCGTTTAGTCTCAGCCTGTTCATTGCTAAATATCATTAATCAACCAAAACATAATCTACTGGCAGGTACAGGAATTTGGTGTTCTATATGAGGTAAATTTAGCTTTAATTAGACAATATTCAACACCCCCCCCCACCACCACCCAAGTCCTACAAGACCTGTGCCCTGACAATAAAAAGCATTAATTTTACACAAATGTTATGCAAATGCAAAAACACACAACTGCATCAGTTCAAGGCTCTTTGGTTATAATGAGCAGTTTCAGTCACCTGCCCACAAATAAGGGAACCTGAGGAAGTAGACATGCTAAAAACAAATCTTTTTTTTTTTTTTAACTGAGATGAAAAGAAAATCACCCTCATCATTTTCATTTTAATTATTTTAGCATTAAACCTTCTTAATAAAGTCAAAGAAAAAAAAAGAAAAAAAGTAGTGCAATGTGGAGGAATTTGATGCATATTCATCACCTGGTTGATCTGTTCATGCCCCTCTTTGTTATGCCGTTGTGATAGCACGTAGCTTTATTAAAGTCTTGACAGATGAGAGGATAATCCTGCCAAATGACAGCCCATCATTGCCAGAAAGTGTGTTTTTGACACATCAGCATTGCATGATGTGTCAAAAAGATTTATTGAAGCAAGTTTTATTGAAGGTCAGCTGCTAATTTCGCTCAAGTTTAGCTACTTTTGGCCTGTGGCACTGAAACTGAGAATTTAATCAGACACTAAAGGAAGGCAACCGTATTCATAAAACTCTTTTTTTTTTCTTTTTCTTTTTCTACTTGTCCTGTCCAGCATCATAGTAAGCAGAATGGAAATCTGATTGCTTCATTGTGATGAACAGTTTTGCTTTACCAAGGGGAGCTTTATGAACATAAGGCTCCCTTGATATCCTGTTTATTCATTTTATATCTTTAATTTAACATTTGTTTATAACAGCATTCCATACCATACTGCTGGGTTTGACAAGGGAAAAATGAAAGTTAACAGAGGTAATGATAGAAAGTGGAACAGAGAGAAAAGGGTGAGGACGAAGAAGAGAGACAGAGGAGAGAAAACATGAATCCACTTACACAGTTCACTGGTGCATCTGTACAGAAATCCCTAAACAACATTCCATGGTCTCTGTTGGAAAACAAAACAAGTAATCCCCTACAGGAGGACCTGCAGGTGGCTTAAGTATCCTCAGATCATACAAACACACGCAGAACTACGCAGAGAAGAGGTAAAACCTAATCAGCGCAACGGGAAGCAGCGTCACAGCGTCAATATGCATAATAAAGGGTGCTCCGTGGTGATACAGTCATGCAGATGCAGCTTCGTCTCTGCAAGGAGGAGGAAGCCAGCAAAGCTCAAGACCCAGGCCCCCATCAGCCACCCAGAGGCCCAGACCCCAGCCACCTCCCCAAAAGAACGGACATGAATCCCCCAGATGGGTGGCAAAAGGCGGCCCCAGCCGGAGACCCCGCGGTCTCAGGGCCCAGGCCCCAGCGGACCAAGACCAGCAGCTGCTGATCTCACCGGGCTCTGGCCGCTCCCAGGGCAGGGACAGCAGGGCCCAGGACCCAAGCACCCCGGAGCAGCCCCCCCATCCAACCCAGGCGGCCCAACCAAAACCCAGGAGGACCGGACCCCCCAGACAACACCCCCCCAACACAGGCCAGTCCCCACCCAGATGTCCCTGCCCCACACACACACACACACTCACATTCCCCACACACATACCCCAAACATCCACATGCACTCCCCCCACACACATGCACCCACCTGCTCCGCTCTCCGACTTTACATACCCATAATCACTCTCCCTCCATCCCCTCACAGATCCACCCCCCGCTCCACACCCAAACCCCTCCAGCCCGATACACACAAACCCCACCAATGCACCCCTCCACCCACACTCGAACATTCATCTCCCATGCACCCTCAGCCGCCCCCTTACCCCCATACACTCCCACAGGCAACCATACACACTGCACTCACGCCCACCCTCCAGGCATACACCCACCCACATACACCATGGATGGGGACCGCACGGCCACCAACCCTCCCCCACGCCACAAGCCACCCCACCAGCCCCCGATCCAGGTGAGACCAACCCGCACGAGTTCATTCGTGCCGGTCAGTCCCAACCAACAAAGTAGCCGGGCAGGGCAGGCACCCGGCGCGGGAAAGACCTGGCCGCCCCGCAACCCCCACCCCCACACATACACCCCTACTGACACACACACACACATAGCATTCATAAAACTCTTAGCATAGGTATCACTGTAAATGTGATCTGAATCAGGAGCAAAATAACTTTTACAATAGCTATTTTAACAGTATTAAGTTTTGGCTACCATGTTCTTTGAGAATGGCTTGGGAAGACTTAATATGCTAACAGAGTAGGACTTTATATCAATAACATGAACACAAACAAACCCCCCCCCCCACACACACACACACACACATTTTATACGTACTCTCTCTCTCTCTCTCTCTCTCTCTCTCTCTCTCTCTCTCTCTCTCTCTATATATATATATATATATATATATATATATATATGTATACACACACACACGCGCACCCCCCCACACACGCGCACACACACACACACACAGGTACTACCCCAAAAATTAGAATATCCCAAAAAAGTCAATGTATTTCTGTAATTTAACTTAAAAGGTGCGATTTACATATTGTTTAGACAAATAATATATGAATCAATATATTTCAAGCTTCTGTTTGATTGGATGTTGCTGATTAGGACTTGCAGCTTTAGAAAACCTCAAATTCAAAAACTCAAAAAATTAGAATACTGTGAAAAGCTCCAGTATTGTAGGCTCAGAGTGTCATATTCTGATCACGTAAATCATCCAAAACACCTCCGTAAGTGCCCTGAGCCTTTAAAAAAGTCCCTGTCTTGGTTTTGAAGAATTCACAATCATGGGGAAGACTGTGCAGAAAACCATCATTGACTCCCTGCACATGGTGGGAAAGACACAAAAAGTGATAGCAAAAGAAGCTGGATGTTCTCAGAATCCTGTCTCAAAGCACATGAATGGACGGTTAAGTGGAAGGAAGAAGTGTGGAAGAAAACGGTGTACAAACCAGAAGGCTGACAGCAGCCTGGAGAAGATGGTCAGGAAAGGGCCATTCAAAAGTGTGGAGGACTTCATAAGGAATGGACCTCTAAGCTTCATTAAGTCCAGCATAAACGCAACCGTCTACCAGGACATTTTGGAGCACTTCATGCTTGCTTCAGCAGACCAGCTGTATGGGGATGCAGACTTCATCTTCCAGCAGGACTTGGCACCTGCCCACTTTGCCAAAAGTACAAAATCTTGGTTCAACAACCATGAGATCACCATGCTTGACTGGCCCGCAAACTCACCTGACCTGAACCCCACTGAAAACATGTGGGGCATTGCCAAGAGAAAGCTGAACGGGAAGAGACCAAACAATAAAGAAGAGCTCAAGGCTGTGATGGAAGCATGTTTTTCTTCCATAACACCTGAGATATGCCAGACGCTTGTTTTCTGTTTTATTTCTTTTTGTGCATTTGTATTTAATATTTCTTTTGAACCACAATTCATAATCAAAGTCATGATATTCATAGAATTTTTATTTACTATTACTTTTGTCAATTTCAACTTGTTTCACTGACAGCTGCCTTTTCTCCGTCTTTAATAGGAGGGTATGGATAATTTTGAGGATGACTGTATATGTTTGTGTATGTGTGTATTAACTTGACAGAGCAGCAGGATGTTCAAAAGCATAAAAACAAATATGATAAATGATGTGGCTCATACATGTTGAATGAGAGCAAACAAGAATAGTAAACAGCACATTTACAAAAAACTAAATACAATGAGACAAGAAAACAAATAAGTTTCTCTGTTCACCATCCCAGCTTGGCCCCATGCATCCATGCTACCAGGCATGAACACAGCTACACGGTTCCTCACAGTCAGCTCCTGCTGTGAGGCTGCAGGGAGATGCTTGTGTTAGTGGAGCACCTGTGATTAAAGCAGACTTGCAGTGAATGTAGAAAGAGCAAAAACATTATTGGTAAGATAAAAAGGTTATGCCTTGACCTGAGTTTGGCTTTAGGGCAGGAAATATTTCATAAGTAGTTCTCTTTTCAATGTGCACTCCCTAACGTTAATTTAATCATTACATATACCCTTACAGTATAATGGCTGAGATTGTTAGCTATTAATGGTGACTTCACTCAGCATTAATTAATAAATGACTCCACTTCTCTCATTAACCTCTGGTGGGAAAAAAAAAATCCATCCTGTAATCAAAGTGTTGAATGATGGCAAATAAATGTCACTGAAATGCCAAAACATTTAATTGTTGCTGTTAATGTGGATGAATCAGAAGTAATTCACACACTCAATATAAGCTTTAGTCTAAGAGATGTTTGCTTCATTTACTACTTTAATGCAATTCAATCTTTTTTGAAAGCACTGCTGAGCAGACATCCGGCATTGTGCCTAAAGGCTTCAAACACAGCAGATGCTTTTGTTCAAAGTAGCACTGGCATTATAGTCAAGTCTTTGCTAGACAGGCTTTGCTGTGGATGATAGTGTTGCTGGGATACGATTTTATAAAAGGAGTGGATATAATGTCATCTGTAAGCTTGTGAACTGCCATTTGAAAGCTTGAGTTGTTGTCATCTTATTCTTTTGGTGCTCCACCTTCTTGCTAAAAAAGAACAAACAAACTGGTCCAGCTTGGGAGTCGTGCTTTAAATTTGATTGGACAAATTTACATATATTTGAAGTATGGTTTCTTCTTAATTACAAAATAGTTTTCCCAACAATCTGATTAATAAGAGTAAACTTTGCTAATGACTATATATAATGGCTTGGAGGTAATTAATTAGCTTAGAACTCAATGAGAAAATCTGGCACTCTTTGAATGGGGGTCTATTTAGCTGTTAGAGGTACTGCACTTCAAAAAGCTCAGTTATCAGCCTCATGTCCGACTTTGGATTGTGATGCCCTGGGTGAAGCAGAGATGTTTACAAGGGCCGGTGCTCCAAGTAAAAAGTGTCTTGTATGAAACAAAATGTTGAAAAGGTGTGATGACACAGCAGTATAAACTATTTCATAGTTGGAAATTGCTGCATGTCACTTCTCCAAAGAAAAATAACAAAATAAAAGCTTTTGTGTGTGTGAGTGTGTGTGTGTGGGGGGGGGGGGGGGTGTTGCCAGATTTCCTGGTTTCCCTCCATACCAAAAGGTTTGGGTAGGGTGGTGAGAAGATAGCATGATCTGCCTGGAGACCAAGTTGACTTAAAGGCGCTATACCTGATTTTGCACATTTGCGAACTGTGAGCGAGGTGAACAGTGTAGTTTGAACTGTAAGCCCCGCCCCTAACTGTTTCTCCCAGGGAGAAACGCTCCTACTCTCGTTTTCTCTCCTCCCACTCAACATGCATGAAATAACTTGTATGTTTCATACTCGTGCACTAAGAAGCTTTCCAGAGAAAACTTGCATCTTCCAGTGAAATTCCTCGTTTGGTTGCAGTAAATGGCTGCAGATCAGCTAAATTACATTTTCTATCATAACCGGTAGTTTACCGTAACTACAGTTATGTAAACAGATGCACAGTTATGACGAGTTATGATGTCATAGGCGACATTACAAAATGACAGCCTGATAAAGTTTCTAACCAGCCCCTTCTAGAAGCAGTGATGTAAAGCTTCCTCGTGTTACGTTGTAAATATCACTATTATATACGGTAGACCAGCAGAGGAAGCGCCAGCACCCGAGGACGTAAATGTTACTGAGAAGAAAGTTATTGAGAAAAATACCTGTCCAGGCGGACTTCGAGTCCACATTCAGTCCGAGGCGTCCAGCTGCTCTCTACCTTCAGTACAATCCACAGAGAACATGAACTTTATTCCTTCTTTGGTCTCTCCTGCGTTTCAAGCCTCTCTCCTCCTCAGTTTTGATGCTTTCAGGCTGTTTTGCTGCGGTATCGCCACTTTCCCTTCGGCAGACGCCATGCGGTTCTGTTTACAAGTGCTGCCGCGCACGTGAGAGAGGAGGAAGCTTCTCGTTAGAAAACGCTGTGAGTGGCTGATTGAAAACCGAAACTTATGTAGAAGGATGAGTGGTAGTGTAAGTGAGTAAGGGCTTGTAGTTGTATGTAAGTAGGGGGAACATTGTAGGGGGAACATTGGGATTGGGCCTAAATGCAATGCAACAATACACAGTAACATACTAGGGTGAAGAAAGGGGAATCCGTGCTTGTGTATCTGTGTTCTGTGGATATTAAATGTCAACGACTGGCATTAATCATACTAGAAAGTGGATGGGACTGGGCTGTGTTGTTCCTGATGCCAGGTGCAGACCACATCAGCAGGCACAGATGAGCTATGTGGTCCGAGATGGGAGAGATTGGTTGTGCTCGTAACAGCAACCTTCTCTTTGCTATGTCAACTCCAGGAGGCTGGAACATCCTTTTTCTTTGCGAGGCATCTTTGCACTGCAGGT
The DNA here is from genome assembly GCA_023101725.1 of Atherinomorus stipes. Classification (NCBI taxonomy): domain Eukaryota; kingdom Metazoa; phylum Chordata; class Actinopteri; order Atheriniformes; family Atherinidae; genus Atherinomorus; species Atherinomorus stipes. The sequence goes on from JALJCO010010916.1 coordinate 128,741, forward strand.
TCAGATAACGTTAGGCATCTATCTTTTTGCCAGAGCTGTAATTGCATGAATAACCCATATAGTGTGTGTTCATGTTTACAGTTATGCTGTTTATAATATGGGAAAGACTGCAAAACGTATTAAATAGCTCAGACACATATTGGTTACAGAGCAGTACAGTAGCTTACCTGCATGCAGCAACCAAGCCCAATGGATAAACAGGGAAATGTAGTTTACAGAGTAGCCCATCACTAACAGCCATATGTCCATAAAAACAGACAGTAATTTTCTAAAACCTGACTCCCCAAAGGGGGTCCCCTCAAAGAAAACGAGGGCCCCGCGGCTTTAGCTGTTCAGAGCAAGTGTGATAAAAATTAAGGCTTTGCCCACACAAATTATTCAATTCAATTCAATTCAACTTTATTTGTATAGGTCCAATCATGACAGTGTCACCTCAGGGGGGTTAAAAAGGAAGGAAAGATTAGGGGAGAAATAAAAAAGAGCAAGAAAGGGAAACCAAAGATGGGAGAGAATTTGGGTTTGACCGGGCCAACCCCCCTAAAGGGAGAGGGGGAGGGGGGGGGGGGGAGGGAAGGAAAATATAAAGAGGGAGGAGAACAGGAGGGCGGGTGGGTAGGGGGGGGCGTCGACCTGGGGGGGGGGGGGGGGGGAAGGGGGGAAGGGGGACAAAAAATGGAAGGTAATCAGCAGGAAGGTGAGAGAGGAGAAAAGAAAAAGAGAAATATGACACAGGTTTAAAAGGAGAAAGGGGAGAAGGGAAAAGAAGACTGAGATGAAGGATGACGGAGCTGAAAAAATAAAAAGAAAAAAAGGGGGGAGAAAAATCAAACAAAAAAAAAAAAAAAAAAGAGAAAAATAAAGGAGGTAGGAGGGGGGGAGGTGCGAACTGAAAATAAAAGGGGCAATAAAACCAAAAATGGGGGGAAAACAGCATACAGACAATAAAATAAAGGGATAGAAAAAGAAAGGAGAGAAGAGAGGGAGGGAAATGAGGAATAAGAGAAATGGATATAAAAAAAGAGAGGAGGAGAAGAAGAAATAAAAAAAAAGAAAAAATAAAAATAATAGAAAAAAGGGGAGAGAAAAGAGAAAGAGATAAAGTCGGGAACAGCGACATGGAATAGGCGAAGGAAAAAATGGGGAGAAATGAAAAGAAAAAGGAAAAAAACGGTTATAGGAGAAGTTAAGAAGGGGAAGGGGGGTAATAGGAAACAAACATCATCACTTGGATGCTTTGTTCACATAGAACTGGCATTTTCAGCAGTCAAACAAAAACATAAAATATAAAAAAGTAAAGAAATTAATAAAACCAAACTATAGTTAGGCCATTATAATTACCTTAAAGGGACTAGAGGCAGGAATTTAAAAAACAAACAAACATGCATGTCCATTTTTTTTAAATACTAATGGGTGATGAAGTGCTAAATACCAAAAATAACGTTTCCACCCATGTTTCTCTCCGTTGCCTTGAACAGGCTGTGTGCTGCAAAATGCGCTGCAATTCGGTGTCCGAATTTTCCAGCGCTGCCCTGCGGATGTGACGTCAAATGACGCTACATCCACAGTTTTGATACAGGAAGAAAACGGTCGCGGTAAATTCAAACACTGTAAGCGATAGTTATTGATTATTCTGCCGTCAGCAAACGATCCAGATCAACTGAAAGACACTAAAAAATGTAACTACGAAGAAAAAGGTTAGTAAACAACATTATAGCTTCAGTTTGTGCACGCTCCTGTGACGGCTTGGCTCGAGGCTGCAATTACCTGAAGCGCCAGTCGCAGCAGTCGCGAGTTTTGTTTCTTAATCTTGCCTCAAGTCCCTTTAATTTTGTTTCTACTGAAGAGCAGGATACACTCAGCCTTAATACATCATCAATGGTGAGAAGCTAGCTAACAAAAGTATAAAACCAAGCATGGTTTCAGCATGGGGCCGGGTATCCATAGCCTGGTACACCAGCCTGACTAACAGCATGTAGGAGATACATGGCAAGTCAGTCTGGGCTCCCTCCACTGGAGACTGATTTCCAATGCGAGACGAGAGGCGAGACTAACAGGAGAAAAGTGAACTGGAGAGAACCAATCAGAGAAACACGGAAGTGATGCAAACGTCTTCTTCTAAGAGGAAAACATGGAAGAAAACCTTTACAGCAGCAAATTGTTGCAGGTTTAGGGAAAGTTGTAGCTCATAAAGACATCAGAAAGGGCATTGTTATATAGTTGCTCCTCTGCAGCCACAATTCTGACTATTTATGGTTAGAGAAATGAGTCGCCGAAAAAGACGTGTCAGAAAGTCCCGCCTTCCATGCTGTGATTGGTCTAGTCAGTTTTTTTACTGTAGTGGAAATCACTTCCCAATAGAAGTTAACATTCATGACCTACACACGTGTTTACGATCAAATCCGAGTTTCCCGAACACAATTTCCCATGTTCCTGAATCCGAAGTAAGTTTTTAGTGGAGTAGGCCTTTATGAGTAAATCTGTTCGCTGAGTAAATCCGTTTACTGACATTTCATGAATGAGACCCAATGTTCCTAATTTGCAATGTAATTCTAACTAAAATAAACATACCTTTTAAAGGGACACTGTGTAATCGGGAGCAGCTCCCTCGTACTTTTCATGCTGCGTTCGCGTGAAACCGGGCAGACCGACGACATCCGCTGCATGTAAAGTTATCACCGGCCTCTATGTGAAGACGTGGTCCGTCAGTTACAGTGACATCAGTCCACATCTGATTTGTTGTCATGGCGATGTCGTATTGTTTTCCCTGACCCATGTTTTACCGTCTTTCGCTCGGCTTCATTGATTAAAATGACATCTGGTTTGTTACCAACGGCCGTCTGCCCGACTGCACGTGAACGCAGCATCAGTGAGACGCTAGTCTCTCCCCCTCTGCAGCGCGGTTACTTTTCAAAGGCATTACCTCGAACTGAGCTGAAAACTCTGGTGTGTCCGGTGAGTTTCTGTGTTTTCCTACCGTCACGCTTCTCCTGAACGCAAAAACATGGCGATACGACATGGCAGCCTCCACCGAGACGACCCGCTCGATGTGTAAATGAATGATACGAACGGCAAATTTAGAACTTAGAGGAGCACTTCAGGTTGTTGATGGGAGTGATTACTGATTAATGAAAAAACACTTTTGAACCAAATAATCAGTTTTTGTGAATAAAACACAGGAGAACTTACACAATATCCCTTTAAACCTTGGAATTTCAGTGTAGTTTGATGATTTGATGGTATGTTAAAATAGCCTTGCTTGAATTTTGTGAGATCATTTTCAAAAGGTAACATACATTATATCATAAATAAAAACAATGAACTCGACAAACAAGTTTGTTCCGCCATGCTAACAAACAGTTAGCTAATTAGCTTCTTAACTCCGAAGCTACAGTCGTGCCGTCTCCACTTCTAGTGTGTAGTGGAGGGTTACCTGCCTTCCTATGGACAGATAGAAACCCCACGTGGGATACGCTATTTGCAATGTGACGTAGAACTGCGAGGCTGTTCCCGATTCGCTCTTTTCTTCGTATTGTTTCTCTGATGAGAAAGCACAGCCGACTGGGGGGAACGCAACGCTAGCAAGTCAGCATGTGTAAGTTAACAAGGGGAAACCCTCCGTATTTCAGAAGGAGCAAGTTAAACGGGTTTTCAGTGGAAGGAGGCCTTTAAACTCTTTGCCCTAGCACAACTGTAGCCGTTAAACCACATAAATTCCCCAAATGTCGTCACCATGAAACCACATTTCCTCCATTAACAGTTCTCAATAATGACTCCTTCTAAAATGTATTTGACTTGACCAAAGAAATGCAGTTTAACTTTAGGCTTTTAAGACATCAGTGACTATGCCATTTGCATCTTTCTGTTTCTGTGACAGTAGCAATTAGCATCGTTTAAGCCATTGGGGAGAGAAGGCTCAAAAAGGAAGTATATTATTATGTCTTTTAAACCTCTTGTCATTTGTATTTGAAGTGACAGCTTAATGAGTACTAAATCATTGTACATCAGCATTAAAGGCAATCTCAAGTAAGAACTTCATAGGGGTCAAATGGAGAATATTCACAGACCCATTCTTTGCTCATGATCATTAAGTATTGCTGTGTATGTCAGTGAAAGGAATGGGGATGACAAAAACATCAAATTTAATAGGTCAATAATAAAATCACAGTAAACTACATAACAGAGCAGCAGCTGACATCATGTTTATCTGACCATCTGTTAACTTTCCAGACCAGTAAAATATGATAATTAGAGGTGCGGTGTGATGTGTTACTAAATCCAAATTAAATCTAACTTTGCTTTTCCTCAAAATCACCTGTGGTGTGCAATCGCAAGCACACCTGTACACATCAAGCCTATAATCCCATACGTTTGCACAAACAAGTCTTACATAAATGCTCACAATCTCTCACCTAGCCCAAATGCCCTGGAGTGGAGCACATTAAAAAACAATTAGGCCTCTTTGATTTGTCTGATGCTGCCTCACCTCAACAGCAACCCGCAGAGTCCAGCTGCCTCCCCCAGGCTTTGGAGAGTGGGAGTGGGCAGACTGGGGCAAAAAAATGTATATATATCTCTCTCGCCCATATGCAGTCATGCACTCCACAAATCTTTGCACTCCCTTAAATGTGAAAATCAATGGTGCAACTCCTTAAAACTACTAAATCCATGCAGAAAGCTAGTAGAAATCTGGGAGAGAACACATTCAATTCTTTTGAAAAGTGTCATTTGTTAATAAAATAAATATCTATACTCTATCACAGTGATGAATGTTACAGCAGCGTTCATCCCACTGAGTTTGAGGGAGAAAGAAAACAGAACAGACATGAGAAATGATTGATCAGTTGAAAACTGGTCCTGTACAAAGTGTAGAAACAGTCTTTTGGGCCTTTTCCATTAGCACAGGTCAGCTCAACTCACCTAAACCGACCACAAGTGGGCGGGGGTAAGAATGACGCTGATGCCACCTACTACTTAACCTTTGTGTTTTTATTGTTTCTCTGTAAAGCGTCCTTGGGTGCCATGAAAGGCACTATGAAATAAAATGTATTATTATTATTAGATTATGCAACGTAAACGACAGCAGCAACAGTTCACACTCCCTACCAGTAGGTGGCGGTAATGCACCTCATTAACTGTTAGTAGCAGCCAGTAAAAAGACAAGAAGTATAAGGTAAGTATAAGGAGAAAGTAACATGGGAGGAATGGATGATATGATTACTGGTGCAAGCCATGGAAGAATTCATGTGGTGCAGGTGGTAGCAGTCTTGCTTTACAACCTGAAGATTGCTGGTTCAAATCCCTTTTCAGCCAAATGATGTTCTTTCTTTTTCTCCACGATCTTGTTGTGAACCTGAAATCACTCCCTCACGAGTTCATATCTATCTATCTATCTATCTATTAAATAATAAAGTCTTCCGAATCTGAATCTTTTTATTTATTTATTCAACCTTTATTTAACCAGGAAAAGTCCCATTGAGATTAAAAACTACTTTTACTAGTCCTGGCCAAGAGGCAGCAACCATAAGAATAAGCAGAATCTGAATCTCTCTCTCAACAAGATCGTGGAGAAAAAAAAAGAATATTGTTCAGCAGAAAAGGGACTTGAATCCACTACCTTAGATTGGAAGGCAAGCTTGCTACCCCCAACCCCACAAAGTGTATGTGGGGGATGTGCAAATCTCCCCCCCCCCAATTTTTTTCCTCCTCTCCTCTTGCTGTTTTTACCGGCGGCTGGCTAACAATTTATGAGTTGCGTTACCGCCACTTACTGGTTGGGAGTGTGAACTGTCGCTCATTTAATGATGTCGCTGTCTGACCCTGACTTCTGATTGGCTAACCCCTTGGCCAATAGGCGGCATGTCGTGAGATGACGTCAGACATAGCTCGCTTCAGCACGCTCAGAACCTCGTCAGAGGAGGTACAGAAACTGTATCACCTCAGCTCGGAAAACCCCCAGTGGAAAAGCCCAATAACCGAGGTGAGGTGAGTTGAGCAGAAAAGTGATGGTGGAAAAGCAGCTTCTTGCTGCCTGCTTCCTCTTCTGGAGATGTTATCTCAACCAGATTTAAAGGTGAACTGCACAAGTTTAAATATTAAATACTATTCTTTTCTTTCCTCCATGCTCTTACAATTGCCTGATGTGTAGAATGAGCTGATCTCTCTTCACTGCGATTGTCTCTATAGTACTGTCTCTGCATGCTCTATGCAAGAGTTTTGGTCCGAATCCTCAAGGAGGCGCATGTGGGGGAAACAAGCTGCGCGTTCTCGTTTGTCTGGCTGCGCCTGTGTCGTGTCGTGTCTGCTGCCGCATGTCCACGCACATCAAGACAACATTGACAACTGCTGCTAAAAGACGGAGAACAGGTGCCTCCCAAACCCCAACTCAGACTCCAGTAAGACAAAGAAGAAAAATATTGGCTTGTGAGACGAAGAGAGCCAAACTGGAATGTGACCGGCGCCGGAGTGAGACGGGAGTAAACAACCGAGCAGCTTTTTTTCTTTCTTTTTTTAATTGGAGGGAGCTACGATCTGCTCTGGGAATCAAACAGGACCCACAGTTGACGTTCTTCTTGCTAACAAGGTAAATGTGATGAATGATGGAAATAAGGATGCAAAATATTGCAATGCTAAGGTTTTAGCATGTAAATGTAGCAGTATGACAGGGAAGAGATGCACTCTGGCTCCTTGTTGTTATTGATGCTGTAATTTTCTAAGGTAATCGTGGTCTCAGCCTATGAATTTGGATATTTGATCTACAAGCCAGCGTTAGCCTGTTGTTACCGTTAGCATACAGTCAGTCAGTTTACTCAACGATTAACCGTAAACAACTTGCAGATTTATAACTTTATTACTTCAGTAGACATCATGACTCTAACTCTGGGCTCAGACTGAGCAGCGCGGGTTAAACTAATAAAGACCAACACAGTCGAAGCAGCTCATGCGTGTTCACGACATGTGTCACTTCCACTTGTTGTCGGAGGGGGCGCTCTTCTGGAAAAAAGCTGGAACTTGCACTGTACTCCTTTAAAGGTTAAATATGGAACATTTTTATCAAGAGTATTTAAAGGAGTGATGAAATAATAGATAAAAAATAGTTTATGTTGTTGGTATTAATTTATAAAAAAATAATACAAAAAAAAAGGAATATTTTAAAGGGATAGTTTTGAAACACACCCCCCCCAAAAAAGGGGGGGGGAGGGATTACCGGGGGTATTTATTTTATTCATATTATAAAAATTAAGAGAAAAGAGGGGGGGGATGGAAAAAAGAAAAAAAGGGATAGGAGGGAGAATGTAATAAGAAGAAAAAAAAATAAAAAAAAAGGAAAGAAGGCCCCCCGAAGGAGAAAACTTTAATAAATAAAACAGAATAATAACCAACAAAAAAAAGGAAAAGGGAGGGGGGGGGGGGGAGGGAGGAGAAAGGGGGGGGGGGGGGGGGGGGGGGGGGGGGGGGGGGGAATGAGAAAAGAAGAAATAAGAAAACCCCAAAAAAAACAAGCTACCTTTAAGAAAAAAAAAAAAAAAAAACCTCCATGAGGCGTTTGGAGGGGTGCAGAATGAAAGTAGAGCATTTTCTTTAAAAAATCATACTTAGCCTGAAAATAAATCTAAAATAAATTTTATGGCATTATGTTTACATCTACAAGCCAAGGCTGCCATTGCGGGCTGCCAAACGTGGTCTTACTGTGGCAACAGTACATTCAGCACAGTTGGGTTTGCACTGGGGAAATCGGTGGAGACGGCAAGTCAAGCAGCTGCTTCAGAGCCCCAGAGATATTGTTATCCATCTCTGAAGAGGAGCAACCTGAGAAGAGCAAAAACTGGATTAAATTTAGGTGAAGACTACACTATGTGGACCCACATAAACATGTTCCAAGGTTTCAAAAAGGGGGAAAGGGAAAAATTCTCCTTTAATAAGAAAATAACCTTGTTATTAAAACGAGAAAAATAAGTGGTAAGTAAAAAAATTCTAAAATTTGTGTGGGAGAGGGGGGGGGGTGGGGGACTTGCCCAAAAGGGGGAGAGAGGGTGGAAAAAAAATGGGAGAAGTTGTTTTTCTGGTGAAGAAACTATAACCTAGACAAGGGGTGTCGGTGGTCTGTCCATATTCCATATCCAACTAAAAAAAAAAATTAAAAAAGAAAAAAAAAAAAAAGGGGGGGAGAAAAAAGTTGTTTACAGAGGTGTTTCATCACTTCCTCCTAATGAGAGAAGAGGTGGGGTGTATACAATACGGTGGGTGGGGCGATTGGGGATTTTTGTTCACTCAGAACCTCAGTGATGTGAAAGCAGTGCAGCTAACCACACAATAAAAAGGAACCAATGAGTCACAGATCAATATGTTTCATGGTCAGGAAAGGAAGTTCTGTTCTGAATATTCGGACATGAGTTATTCAGGTACAGTCTGCAAAAGGGGGTGGTCTTTGTGCAGGCCGGCCGGCCCAGTGTAAGTTAAGCTGCAAATCGACAGAGTTTTATCAACAAGAAAGACCAACAAATAAACTGGTTGTTGGCCCACCAGGAAGATGCCCGGTATGCCCGATGGCCAGTCCATCCCTGGTGGGAGGGAGGAGAGCTCATTCTAAACAGAGACAAAGACAGAGTGGGAACTTCACCGACTCAAGTGCTGGACAGCAGGAATTAAGGTGTCGTCTTGAGTGTGCTGTGGCAAAGAAATAAGCATTCGTGTGTGGAAAGGATGCGGGGGGGATAGTGTTGTTGTAAGCTCTCTAATTATGTTGCCAGGCAGGCTGATGGACAGGCAGGGAGGGTGCAGAGCCTCTGGAGAGGCAGAATCTGAAGACACACAAAGTCAAGAGTTTTTGTTTGACAATCTGTGGGTGCACTCTTGGGGAGCTTATTGTTTACAATTTGGCAGAAAGATTTTGGGGAGCTTAATTACGTCTCTTTCACTGCAGGATAGAATTAAGTTTTTACAAGATGAGCATTTATTTATACTTTAATGTATTTTTCTATTCTCTTTCATATCCCAAAGCACAAATTTCCAAAGAGGTACATACTTGTAATTTTTATAAATCACATGATGGGAAACAGTTTGAGTAGCACTCGATATTAGAGTTACATTACATGAATTACATAATGCTTGCAGAGAACTTTACTCCGTCTGCCTGGTCTTGTGATCACATCTCAAGTCATAATGTGCATTATGAATTATGAATAGAAAGCCCCTTGCTCACTAAACCGATCATTATAATGAGGAGTATTATAATGATGTAAATGGCACACAAAATCTTTAAAATGCATCTAATGACATGTCCCAGAAATGACATGCCATTTTGATTGATCAATTCATTTATTGACCATTTCAAACAAACAATATTACAAAACTAGTCATATATTAAAAAGAAGAAATAGGGGTTACCCAAGAAAGCCCTCAAGCTTCTTTATACACAAAGCTGTATATTTATACTCAAAGCTGTGGGAATATGTTGTCCCAGTAAACACTGATTAGATCATTTTCTGACCTAAAAACTCAACTTTTTATCAACATTTCTGAAGCAGAGATGCACTATGTTTCATGCAAATCTGAAATACTGCACTTCATTTCATTTTATTTTAATAAAAGTTGTTTGTATGACACCATGGGAAAACACACGACTACACAGTGGCATGCTAAAAACATAATACACTGTAAAAACATGAAATGACTTTGAAACAACATGAATTGGTGGTGCTCTCTTCTTAAAATATTTGATGAAAAACTAAGATTTTACATTGCAGCTTTTTTTAAATTTCAAACTTGAAATTTCATGAAATATATGAAAGGCAAGTTTTGGATAACTACCACAAGTTTCCTGGATTACTACCCTTAGCTTCGCAAGTCAGAAATGACCCATATTAACTAGAGATGCACCGATTGATTGGCAACCGATCACAAGCGACCGATAGATCAAAGCAAGCCGATCCGATGACGTTTACAGTAACTACAGTATTTTGGCGTTTGACGCGCCTGACGCGCAGCAGGCGCGGGAAATACAGAGGAGACTCCGGTGAATCTCTTCACTCCACAGAGACAGTGGAGGATAAACTATGATCTGCATCCAGTCCTGGTTTCCAAACGGCGGGTTGATGATCTGCTGTCCCGACGGGATTTAATGGGCTTATAATGACGTCCCGATGCAGGACTGCAGGTTGTTAAACTGGGCCGGTCAGACGAAAGCTGCGCCATCGTCAGCGTGCAGCTCATGGAGTAAATGGTGAAACTCACCAAACTCAGAACACCTCTGAACAATCTAATGAATCCACACACGGCACAGAAACGCGCGACAACGTCGTTGTCTGGCCTCGTGGAGCAAATGAAGCCAAGCAGCAGCTCAGTTTCATCCGCGATTATACAGAGACACAGACAAGGAAGACAACCGAATTCATACACAACCACACTCAGGCGCTCATGCACGTACGACGTACAAGGCTCTGCCATTCATGCTGCTTAATCAGAAGTAAGCTAATCAATAAAATCATAATTTTTATTATATTATTTTGGCTACAGCATGTTTATGCTACACTTAGAGATTTTGGGGGGGGGTTTACAGAAAAGCTGCAGTATCAGCTCCAAGTTTATGTCCAGAGATAATGCTGCAGTTGCACATAAGTTGCTGTTCTTATTCTCATTTGTTTAACATATTTAACTTGATTTTTCCACTAAAAGCTTGTAGGTAAACTCTAAATAGTGTCTCTGAGAAAGAGCCTCTATAGAGTGAAATGTTTATTATAGTGCACATGTGTGTTGAGTACATAATCTATTTTTTATTTTAGATATAATTTCTTTTTCCACAGGAAAAACAAGTTTATAGTTTACAACTTGTTCCAAGTCTAAGAGAGTGAAATGTTTACTGTTGTCTGTGTTGGGCGCTGCACATGTTGTCTGTTGTACACATAATTATTGCCGCAAGAAAGCTTAAGCTAGTAAGCTACATTTACTCTAAGTACTGAGTTGTCTCCAAGAGAGTGAAATATTGCAGATTGCCTGCAATAAAACTGTGGTCAATTCATGATAATTTCCCATCTCCTAATTGTTATACTTAATAACATAATGTAGATGTTATGTACATGAGACAACAATATGGGAGAATTTATGGATTTGGTGCTGTGATCGGTGATCGGCAATATCGGGATCGGCAGATACTGCTTTTGGTGATCGGCCCCCAAAATCCTGATCGGTGCATCACTAATATTAACTCTATGTAGTCAACAGATGCCCCAGCTCATCCAAATTAGCAAGTTTCAGTTTGTGTCAACAGTGCAAACTGCATACCAGTTTTTAAATTGTGTTGTCCGGCCAAATAAAACCAGAGTTCTGAAAGGTTGTTTATAGCATTCTGTGCCCTAAATGCTATACTGCAAATGCACCAGCACTTTTTAGCCCCAGATAAATTTCCTTTGGGACAATAAGGTTCTTCTACTTTTTTTGTGTATATTATACTATGTTTAGTGCAGGAGGACACTATAGAACAAAAGCACTTGTAAAATATTAAAACAAAAGTCCCCATTAACACCCTTTGTCCTATAGGGAGCCAAAGTCACGCCCCTCTCCTTCCGCACCATGGGACCTAAGAGACGAAAAAATATGAACGGAAGTCAATGAGGAGAAAATAATTATCTTCTGGTCCCAGTCATTCTCTGTCCTGGATTCCAGATATGTTGGTCATGGATTTAAATGGAAATTTTTGGTGCAAAGAAAAAATAAAATACCGGAAAGATTTTAGATTATTTCAGGATTTTCTTGAAGCCTCTGTGTGGAACTACAGCTCTCATCGCAAGCGACATGCGTCACCAGTAGAAAATGACTTTGCTGTTTGCTGAATTTATACATCAGCTTTTGAAATAATCATTAATATTTTGAAGTTATAAAAATGATTAGTTAAACAGACAGTATTAACATTTTCCTACTCAGATTTTGTCTTTTGTGTCGTGCAGTGTGTTGATACAGTATGTCAAAATGAAAAATTGATGAATTTTCACAAATAACAAAATTACACATGTGAGGCTGTGTTGAAAGAATGATACCAAAACAAGGCAGATAAACTGTTCTACAAAATTTGAAATATTATACTTTAGACTACAAAAGGGTTCATTTCCTGTTAAATTTAATGGGAACCTTTGATTCTGATCAATTTTAGCTGTAAAGAAAACATATTTTGTGGACAACACAGACTATAATATCAGTGTCACCCAAAAATAGAAAAACTTAAAAACCCTCAAATTTCAACACTTTTGAAGCGAATCCTCCTGGATGTAATTTAATGTATAAAACCCTTCCTTGGAATTCCAAAATACACCAATCACCCATAACATTGACAGCATTCCAAGGTACTCAGAAACGTCAACAACCTTTTAACAGAACAGAATTATAGACTAATCTGGCCAAACACCACAACTAGACCGTCCGCCATTGCAACGGCGGCGTTTCTGTACATGTGTAATTAGAACAGATGAGAATCGGACTTTTTTCTCAACAACATGGAGGAAATCTGGAAGGACTGTCGCATTTCCGGTTGTTGGAACATCAGAGGAAAACTTTAATGTGGTAATAAGTGAATAAGAAGATCACAGACATTTATTTCATGAAGATTTCTGCCGTCTGTGACAAAACTGGGCACTGCTCCGTCCACCGTGTATCAGTGTGTTCGTATCGGGAGGAATATCAGACACAAGAGAGAGGAGGAATATTGCTGCCACGGCGGAGAAAACATTGGATTCAATCCCCAACAACAAAAACACGGTAAATCAGGGTTTCCAACCGCCTCAGGGACCCCTGCCCTGCATGATCCGGTTTCCCCACCACCTGATTCAGAACACTGACTGCTCAAACTCTTTGGAAGGCTCGAGCCATCATCTGAGTAGGTGTGTTGAAGTAGGAATATCTGGAAAATAAGGGGTGGGGTCCCTGAGGCAGGGTGGGAAATGCGGTAGATTATTGTGAACACTCATTAATCTGACACTTTATTTCACGTATCTATGCTCCTGAAAATGACGCACCGCATAACGTTATTATGCTAGCTAATGCTAACAGAGACATCTGTGATGTTGCTGAGAGTTAATGACTAATCTGGGAGATATTGTGAAATATAATGTTTTTTGTGCTGATCAGGGCAACGTTGGGACCAGAAAATAAAAACAGTTCAGTCAGAAACACAAACTGATCAGAAAAAAGGTGTCCTGCAGCCTTTAGTTTCATCTGCAGGACATGTGAAGGCTACCTGGTCTGTACAGTCCTGAAACAATACCAAAAGCCAAATATGTGATAAAATAGAAAAGTAACCACCTTTGAAATGGTTTAGTTTTTTAAACTTTGATAAGTAATCACGAGATGTGCGTGTTAACCCAGTGTGGCTTGTCATTAAAGCCAGTTTCCAGAGATGAATAATAGTTTAAATTAATGATCCAATGTAAAAAATAAATAAATAAATAAATGTCAGAATACTTTAAAGATCTCTGGATAAGATATCTTTTGGTCATCATGACCTTAAACGACTGTCCAACGTTGTAAATCCAGATATTCGCGCTGCTTTCCATGTTGGTAGATAGGAGGTAATTGGGACTAGCCCCCACCTTAATGGCGGCGCCGCAAGATGGCGCAACACATAGAACGCTCGTCGGATTCGTCTGTACATGATAAAACCACCCAAATGTTACATTTTGTACATTCTGTTTGAAACCATTTTTGCCAGTTCTACCAGTTCACCTTTTTATTTAGCAATTTTATATTATTTAATTTGATTTTTGATTTGTAGCAGCTGATTTTTCCTGGTGTTGATACAATCATCAATTTTCATTTCCATCATTTTCAAGTTGGAGTTGTGGTGGGGTACACTACAGTATTTATTTATTCAAATAACTAGACCGTTTATGTAATGTTCTCTGCTTGTTTATTCTATTTTTCTACATTCAGCTTCACCATCATATACGACATTAGGCGTCTCCCTGTTGGAGAGGTGAATGCTCTCTGGTTGCAGATAGCCTCACCTTGTCAGTCTCAGCTCCATCAGCAGGTGACTCGGAGGGGGATAATCCCTGCCAATCAATTATCTTTCACAGCCAAAGTCATCAAAGGACAACAGCATGGGCCTTTTTCAGAGTTGACATATCCACGAGGGGAAATGAACTGAAGCATTTAAGAGAAGTGCATATTTCACAAACTTAATCTTGCTGGTGTATGTCAACTTTTCCGGAAATGATTTCAACTATTACTTTCAGATTAATCAGTTTGGTCAAAAGTAAGAGCAGGTCTGCTGTATCAATGAGTGAATAATTGGTTTCCCCTCCATAAACCAACAGAAGTCTACAGTAGGTTGCTGTGCAGCCACACTGTTGTGTCACAGGAATCATCTCTGGAGAGTTCGGTAACCTACCATGTAAGATTCAGCCATCTTTTCTTTTCATCCCTACGCCGAGGTCCTTCTGAAATTACTCGGCGTTGACTTTCTTAGCTCAGCTCAAGGCAAACACATCATAGCAGCAGAGTGAGAGTCCCGTCAGATGTGGCAATAGCTGGTGCTCCCCCTCTGGCACGCTCCGTCTGCATTTCATAATCAGGAGCTAACAGCACATTGAAGAGACAGAGGAGATATGTATTAAAGTCTGGCTGATGGCATTCATTTAAACTGCCGCCAATTTATTCTCTCAAATAATACAAGCACTAATCTAATAATGACAAGGAGAGGAAATTGCTTCTCACCAGTGCTGTGTCACCAAGACGTACCCTGAGAACGTGTGTGCCCACGAGTGTGTGCTGGTGAGTGTGTTAGATTTGCCTTCGGTGGGAGAATTTGTGCATGGATTTGTCAGTAATTTTAGTTGCAGTTTGCATTTGGCAAGTTGATCGCGTGCGCGTGTGTATGTGTGAGAATGACAGGCTGAAACGAATTCTTCTTACCATTATCATTATGAGACAGGATGAGCAGAGCTGAGAGGGGATTACTGTCTTAGTCATCCTCTACATCACTTACTTTAATAAAACTTCAAGCCTGTGATTACATTTCATATGCAGATACAGTATGCTCTGGGAATAGACGATGAGCAGGCTGACTCTTGTGTCACACCATATTCTGTCCTCTCTTAATGTGCCAACACATTAATGTTTACAGCAAGCAGAAGATGAGGAGGAATACTCATCTACCCCACCTTTCAAAAAACAAACACTTCCTGTTGCATGTCCTGTGTGAACATGATTCATCTTTTACTTTGGCCTAGCAAAATGTTAACAACAAAAACTCAATTTATTCCAACTCCAGAGTGTCTGGACATGACTGATGTCATGAGCACATAAATAGTCTAAATCAACAGAGAAATCAGTTTATTATCAACTGAAAGTCAGACACCAGAAAACATAACTGATTTATGTTGTGTCTTTAGACACAAAATAACATGTAAATGCATACTGTATGGTCTCTGAAACTGTTATGAAAAAGTGGTTATAAGAGAGTTATCGGTGAGCAGTGGCGTTGCCAGCCGATTTTCCCGGGGCTTCAGCCCTGGATGTTTTGAGTCTAGCCCCGGGTATGAATTTACTGTTTAACCACCTTTTCCTGAAAAAAATCCCGATTAAAATCCAAATGACCCAGCTTTCTACCAGCACTTGAACGCACCATGAATGCGCGGGTCCAGCCTAGCTCCCGTTGGTGTGGTGTGTGAGTGAGCGTGTGTGTGTGTGTGTGAAGTCCGAGGTCCGATTAGCTCCCCATCTGATGTCAGACGAAGCTAAAGTAAGTTTGTCAGCTCCGTGTGCGCATGTGAGAGGAGAGCAGAGTAGATTAAAGAGATGATGAGAGAGAGATGGACAGAAAATATGAGAGAAAGAGCAGATACATCTCAGCTTTTAGAGGAAAGTAAAAGGTAAGATAACAGTGGTGACTCTTTTTTCTCCTTATAAAAATATGAAAAAGTCAACATGAAACCCCCCAACATAAAAAACGAGGCTGAAGCTAGCAGCAACTCCTTTCCCAGCTTCTGTTTGATTTTGGCTTAAGGGCAATTCCACTAAATAATTTTTACTGACAACATTTAACGAGGTCCTGTGTAAAAACTACAACACGTGTTAACCTGGCTCAGATGTTTTTAGGGACTGTAGGTTAATTAAAGCACTGTTTTTGATTTGTGAAACCTATAAATGAGGAGAAAATGAGAAAAATGAGGGAAGAAAAAAATTAGGAGAAAAGGAGAAAAGGATGGAGAAGAGAAAAATTAGGAAGAAAAAGAAGAGAAATAATGAGATAAGAGAGGGAGAAGAGAAATGGATGATGAGGAGGGTATGATGAGTAAGAGAAGAAAGGGCTGTGAACTGTTCTGGGGGGAAAGTGGAAATATGTCAACAATTGTGTTGTGGTTAGTTATTTTTAAGTTAGAATGATTCCACTCCAGTCTATTTGCTTTTACACAGTGGTGAAGACTGAGAAAAACTCGCCTGTTTTTTTTTTAATTTACACCTGTGCGACTCTGGGCGAGCAGGTTGTCCTTAAGGCTGAGACGCCCCTGTCTGTGAGTCTAGTTGCACGGTACATGTCTACATTCCTTGAATTGGAGTTCCTGAGAGTAAAAGAGATAAATAAATATGAGTCCTAAAAGCAGATAGAGCCTGCAAAGTCTGCACAATGCTGGACTGAAGTGATTGGCTGAAAGTTACAGGTAACTCAAGCTCGTCCGCTGATTCAGAAATGATCTCCTTGTTAAAACATTCTGATGAAGCTATTGTTTTATTCAGATGCTTTTTTCATGGATCTTTTTTTCCTATTTTCATAATAGCACTAAACCATTGTAAAGAGATGATTTGCTTTTTTGAATTTCTACCAACAAAGCGAGTGGAGATCGTTTTTTTCCTCAATTTCTGTTCCTTGGGCTATTTATTTTACATTGGATTTAAATTCCTGATTGCACTGACTGGACCATTTTAAAAAGTATTGTTCATGTTTATTTTCACATGTTTTACTGAGGAGGTCAAGCTATTGTTTTGTTGTTGTTTTTGTTTTTTCCTCAGTTTCAGCATTTATTATTTCACATCCGGTGTTGTACTCCTAACTGCACCGACCGAACCAGGAGAAGTTTTGTTATGTTTAAACATATGTTACCAAGCTTGGAAAGCTTGCTTAATATTGTTAACATTTATTTAGGATTTCTGTGTGTGAGCACAGTTGTTAAAGTAATTAAATATATTTATCTGTTTGAAAAACTAGGTCAGAAATATTTAAGCCAAGTCTGATGTTGCCTTGCACAAAAGAATGATCCCGGTCTTTCCACACAACAAGGCGTTCCCTCCTTTTTCTGTATCGGTAACAGATTGGTATCTCCAGATACTGAAACGCCAAATATTGAGATCAGATCGGTGGACAAAAAAGGCCAACCGGTGCATTTCTAATGGTCATGTTGGAAATATATGACTTTGAAAGTTGTGTTGGTGGGGAAAAAAAAAGAATAAAACAAACTAACAAAAAAACACTTGAATAAACATAAAACTTATGGAATTTATACCAATGACCACTGGATATGGACTGATTACTTTCTATCCTAATACACGAGGCTCGGGTGGACCTATTGTACACACTATAAATGTAGGCAAAGAAAAAGCTCTCATGTTGCAGGGTTGATTTAATTTTGCAGTTAGCCTGCTATTTTTCCAACTGAGAATTATAACTAGCAGTCTAACAACTAAGTTGTTTGTAATTACAGTTTGTGTGGCCTGACATTATGCAGAGTTGAGGAGAAGTGAAGCTGGTGAGACTCAACGCTGGGCTCATCAATGTAAGTGTGTACTTCACTGAAAGAAAATGAGTAGTTTGAACCATTGTTGCCACAAAAATAGTGATCATCTCCTCTCAAGGTAACAGTAAACAAGCATGAGCATAAAAATATACTGAAAAACACATATAGTGAATAAATTTGGCCTTGATGTTTAATTACTAAAATCAGTGACAATGTGCAAAGTTTGCTTTGTAGAATTAAAATGTCAATACTCAGTTTTTGAGGAATTTGCTTCTCTGAGATCGGGTAGAGGATTATATACCTAGAGGGGAGAAAAAAATAGATATTTAGTATACTTTAACAATATGCTACCACATTTAGGGTTCCATTCAGGATAAATGAGGACTGTAGTTTAGTTAACGCATGTCATACAGAATGCCTAAAGACTGGCTGAAAATTGACTTCTTTGTCATTGTAAGATGACAATATGGTCCTTTTCCCAAAAATAATCACTCCCAGTTTAACAAAGTTTTCAGTTTGGTGATTTACACCAGCGCCTTGCAGGATGAGGAAGCCGTGATGAATGCTAAAGTCTGTACTTAGTCTGACCTTGAAGGTTGAAGTTTGATTCTGGTGTGGGACTTTTGCTGTAAGACTTTAGCTTTTTTTTTCTTTTAACTGTGGTTTGATCATATCTATGCATTAAACCTATTGGGTTGGGATTAAGCAGTAAAATGTCTGGAACCCAAATAGTTGTGTCCAATCAAAATGACTACTAAAGTAAGTGGTCAGGAGGAAAAGGGTCAGAGAGCAAAACTGATACTAAAGAGAATTGATTACACACCACACAGGAAGGCCCATGGGAGAGTGCTGCTAAAATTACACTGGGTAAGACAAGATTTGTTTTGGTGACTTTCTGAATGAACATTAACCTGTTAACAAGAATCAGCTGTGCAACTGGTGCAGATCAGGCCAGCAGTGTTTGGGTCCAGTTTAAACTCCATGTTCTTCATGGGCCAGGTCCCAGATTTTATTTAAGAAAGAAACCATGTATGCAACAGTCTTCACAAGTCATTGCTTTATCATAAATTGCTTTTAAACTTCAGTATCAAAATAGTAACTCTGTCAAAGCCCGAAAACCCCAATACTTCCCAGCTCTTATAAATAAAACCAAAAAGAAGAACCAGTAACCAGTAATGATGACAACTGGCTCACCTGTTTTTGCCAGTGTCTGAGTTAACAAAATAGCACTTGACCACTGCAGAGGTTACTTTTCACCACTAGGCCATAAAATAAAATCTACATCTGTGGAAGATGGTAACTCTTCATCCACTGATGGTAAATTGTTAATAACATCTTCTTAACCTTGTCTCTGTTCTACATGTATACAATTTTCATTCACACAAATTACATTGCTTTACCAATATATACAATATTTATGACAGTTTGCAGTGCTTTTCTCCAGTTACACGCCAATTAACATAAAAATCATTTGTATATTTGTATACTTTAATAAGAAAGTCAGCATCATGCATGTTTAAAGATGCAGATGATTTACTGTAATCCACTTACCATCCAGTTAATCAAAATTCACAGTATTTCATAGTTTGTTATAATTGCGTTCATACGTATGAGGGAGTATACAAAAAGTTGCCCGTCTAAGGAAAATAATGGATGACATCAATTCTTTATTCAGTTCAAACCCCCCCCCCCACAGGGGTTGTGTTCATTTCAGTGCCTAAGCACACTTTAATCAACCATCAACCACTGGGAATTGACCATTGCAGTAGCATTTTTGGTCAACCAGTCTACCCACTAAGTTAGTTGATTACTTTCTGTTGTCACTGCTACTTTACGTTTTGTGCACTCATTTGCTGCACTGAATATCGAACAGAATGACCTCTCACTTACAGCCCCGATGGCGACTTAACACGTTGAATCATCAGGAAAAAAAAAAGGGTTTGCAATGCCAACTGTGCGATGCATGCCAAAAATACAAGAGAGACAGATGTTCATCGCGACTGAGGGCATGTTGATGAAGCCATTGTTGGATTGGTGTTGCCTAGAGATAAACTTGTCAGTAGTTTTCAATTTCACTTTTGAATGTTATCAATTTGTACATTGGGCAAGTTTTGGCTCAATATCTGAATCTACAAACAACTGGCTCACATGATATGTTTTTTTTTTGTTTAACATGACCCCAAATATTTAAAAAATATCTATATTCAAATTGCATGTAGCTCATGTATGTATGGATGTCTACATTCGATTCAGCTGTCAGATAAATGTGGTTCAGTAAGATGTTTCTGGGGGGAAAAGAGCCTTGAAAAACAAAGAGAGAGAGAGCGAAAGCATTCTTAAAAAGGAAAGTGTATGTACTGGGTTACATCCCAGCTGTGCTCTTGGACATAATCATATGCTGTCAAAAATTTCCCCTAAAACAGTCTTCCATGTCGCTGCTCACCTTTTTCCCTTGATACTGTACAATTCTCAAACAGTACAATCACGTCGCGCTGATCTGCCTGCATTGGTCTTTTTGACATGCCTCCTCAGCAGTCTGCCCCCACATCTGATTTTGTGTGTCAGTGTATGTGTGTTTTTCATGCATGTCAGGTCTGGATTAGGTTAGGTAGAATGTGTGTGTCATTCCCCTGACACACCTCACAGAGAGAGGCGAAGGACTACAGCAGAGCTGACAGTCCATGACTAAATGCCCCCCATGAACCTGCCTGAATGAAGCTGACTGCTCCAATGAGGCAGGGCAGAGGAGACAAAGCACATGCGGGCATGAGACCAGAGAGCGTTGGAAGAGGCCAGGCTGGATGTGTCAATCTTCCCTGCCAGGGGACAAGGAGACTTTGTGTTGCTGCTAAAGGATGGGAAACGAGGCGCTGACCAAGCCATTGTGGGACACTAAAAAAACGGAATTATTGTTCCTCAATTTGGTTTTGAGAGCGTTTTGTTTCTTTGGAGAGATGGGAAACCCTGTGACAATAAGCTTGATGGATGTTCGTGCCTCTGACCTCTAACATCTGCAGATGATCTCAGTGTGCTGTGGCAGTTTGGGGTTTTGGAGGAAGCTGTTGAAAAGGAGAAGTCTGATTCAGCATCTGATGTGCCTGTTGTTCACAGAGTGACTTTTTCCAACAATCTGAGGTCTGCTTCTACATTACATCTCTGGGGAGTGGTTTATTCTGTGCTCATAAACATCAGCACAGCAGCTAAAAAAGTTCAAATCAGGGCAACATTTCATAAACCAACTTCTCTGCGTTATGCAAAGTCAAGTGGAAATGCTTGAGGCCAGAGTTTAGGCAAGACCATATTGAACTAATCAATCGCCTAATTCAGTTTCTTGTTGAAATTAGCTAATTATCTCGCAGCCCAGAGGAAAAATCAATCTTGCTGATGACTCTGATTGGGCCAGCCACACTCCAGCTGATTATAAAAGGGCTTGATTGTGTGAGAGGATGTAGACTTCTTGCCGTCACTGGCAAACAATTAAAAATAGAATAAAAATAAACTAATTAATAATAAAAAACTAATTGCCTGACTAAATAAAACTGCTGCTTGAAATTAGAAAATTTTCAGGCACAGAAACACTCAGTCCCTTGAAAAGGTATTTATACCCCTTGAACTTTTCACATCTTGTCATGTTACAACTGCAAGCTTAAATATAGCATGTAACAGACCAGTAGCTCATTATGAAGTAAAAAGAAAAAAAAATACATGATGTCAGATTTTTTTATCAGTTAAAATCAGTTAAAATTCATCCTCCTGAAGTCCCCCAAATAAAATCCAGGGAACCAATTGCCTTAAAAGGTCACTTAATTATTAAATAGTCCAACTACGTGTGATTTATCCCCTGTATAAGTGTGTTCTGTGAAGGATTCAGAGGTTTGCTGAAGAGCATCAGTGAACAAAAATCATGAAGACTAAAGAACACACCTGACAGCTCAGGAATGAAGTTGTGGAGAAATTTAAAGCAGTGTGTACACCATCCCCACTGTGAAACATGGTGGAAGCAGTGTTATGCTGAGGGGATGCCTTTCTTAAGCAGGGACTGGGAAGCTGGTCAGAGTTGAAGGAATGATGAATGGGGCTAAATCCAAGGCAATCCCAGAAGAGAACCTGTTAAATAAATAATCTGCTCTCACCAGCGACCCGCCTGTGTACATGAAATTTAATCTTGCATTTTTTTCTGCTAAATGCAGCTTCCCGACTGAGATTAATGCAGTAGGTTACCAATGTACAGTAGCATTAATCTACTGTAGCTAAAAGCTGAAAAATATATTCAGGAATCAGACTAGAGAATGTGGAAACGGGCGGATCCTACTGTTTCTGTTCACCTGAGGTTTCCTCAGAGCTTAGTAGGATGGCAGCTTCACTCAGTTTAGTATTTCATCCTGCTGACTTGTTACTTTTTAATTAGTAAGTTCTTAAAGCTAGGGTTGGCAATGTTGAAAAAACAGTTTGAGCAAGCGGCAGTTGAAAAAACCCACACCACCTGAAACACCGCTTTCAGAGCGCAGAAACGTGTGCGCCGATGTTTTACGAGCAGGTTAATGATAACAGCCGAGTGGATAGCTCGTTAGCTTGATAGTAAACAGCTGACAAACCACGTTTTTAAAAGCTTCAATCCACTCACCTCCAACTCCCTCTGCAGTGCAAAAAGTCCACACTGCAAACGTCAACGCCTCCGAGACTTAGCCTAATCCTTATCTGTTGTTTTGGTTTGGCTTGGTTTTTTGTCGGAGCAGCAGTTAGCAGTCCGTTAGCTATATTTGTTTACAGTGAGCGGCGCACAGGGGGGTCACGTGGGGGACAAAGAGAGGGGAGGGACAGAGAAGAGACATAAAGGCAACAATTTGTTTTTTTATAAGTAGCATCAATTCCTGCCTTTCGGTCGTGGCAGGGTTGATCAGAGTTTTTACAGACCTTCAGCTCTCACAGAGGTTTGACTTTTTTCCTTCCTTTTTATGAATACATGATGTATTGATACTGTCAGGATGGAAGGACCATTTTACCCAGTATAACAAAAGTGTTTCTGAACAGGATTATCAACTCTGGCTTTAAGTTTTCACTCCTCTTTTGTCATAAATGTTTTATTTTATTAAGCTACATTATTTTTTAAGATAATTAAAGGTTAAAATTATTGTGCAAGGATGATACTGCTGCTAAAAGCTGCTTAGTTTCTAATGCAAGCCAAGTTTATTTGAATAGCACATTTCATGCAGGACAATTTAAGGCGTTTTACAAAGAAAAAAATTACGGCGGGTGCAGAAAAAAAAAACTTTATAAACAAATTAGAAGACATTTAGAAAACTTGAAATAAAATAAAATGCAAGAAATTAAATAAATTAACAGTTGTTCCTATAAAAAGCAGTGGTAAATAAAATTTTATAACCTTGACTGAAAACTGCAGAGTTTTATGAGACCTGCAGTTTCCTGGGAGTTTGTTCTACATATGAGGAGCATAAAAACTGAACACTGCCTCTCCGGGTTTAGTTCTGACTCTGAGGACAGAAACTTGGCCCTAAACCTTTCAGTGATTTGTAATCTAACAGCTGGATTTAGAAGCCAATTCTTTGTCAAACCGGAAGCCAGAGTACAGATCTCAGGACTGGAGTTCTGTGATGCAGGTTTCTGGTCTTAGTGAGGACTGGATCAGCAGCATCGTGGACTCACTGCAGCTGTCTGATGAACTTTATAGGGAGACCAGTAAGGACAGGGTTCCAGTAGTCTAGTCTACTAAAGATAAATGCAAAATCCTGCTCAAACACCTTTAATCCTCAATATTTTCATGAAATAATAAAAGGCTGACTTCACCATTGTTTTAATATGAAGCTGAAATTCAGGTGAGTCCAGGACAAGTCCCAGATTTCTGGCTTGGTTTTAAGCCTTTAACTTGTAAAACAAAAGTTAATGTGCTTTCTTCATATAGTAGAATTTTTTAAAGAATAAAAAAAATCTTGTTTGACAATGCGATTAATTGCGAATACTCCAAACATTTCATGCGATTAATTGCGCTTAAAATTTTTAATTGTTGCCCAGAACTTAAGAATAGATAAATAAATTTAAAAAAGGGTAATCTTCTTTACATTTCTAAATGATGAGCTACTTTGTGCTGGTCTATGTCACACACACACACACACACACACACACACACACACACACAACAAAAAAAAAAAAAAAAAAAATCCCAATAAAATACATCAAAGTTTGCCATTGTAATATGACAAAATGTGGAAAAGTACATGAGATACTGAATACTTTTTAAAGGCACTGTCACTGTGCTTTGTAGAGACAACGTGATATTTTGCAGTTCTGAAGAGGAGATCCATTAAAATGTCTTGCTCATCTTCATTTTTTATTAGAATTTATGTGTTGATGTCAAATAAACAGAGTAAATGAAGCAGCAAGATGGCAAACTGTGTCATCAAATCTTCACACACAAAATGCTGAAATGAATGTTGTCAGCATTCCTGGAAATTTTTACCATTAAGACGCAAACGCGCAGATTAACTTCATGTATTATTCAGTTTCGATAGATAATGGTTTTTTGCTTGGCCACGTTCATGATCAAGGTTAAGTTTGTCGCACTCTGTGGGTACATATGTGATTGAATTTGCTTGGCTGACACCAAATAATACAATTTGATTTCCCCCCCCCCCCCCCCCCCCCCCCAAAGTCCTCTCATTTGGATCATACTTCAAACTGACACGCTGCAATCTCAATTTCATTAGCAGAGAAGCAGAGGCACTCATATTACGTTGCATGCTCAGTTGGCAGTGGACACTGCCTTTAAACTTTGCTGTTTGTCTTGCATGTATTTTGGTTTATTCATCATTTTGAAGCAAACAACCAATTATGCAAATGGCCCTCCAAAGCAACCCATTCAGCAGATTTCAAATAGTTTTTTGCCCGTCTTCTTCCAGCGTCTGTTGTGCTCTTTGTGTATTTTTGATAAATCAAGCAAAGCTACAGGCTATGCATCATTCTGTGTCATCTGTCAGCAGGAAATGAATAGTTATTTAGAGCTTCACTCTGGGCTTTTGTTTTCTGTTCCCTCAGAGGACTGCCACCATGGGAGAACACGCGAGCAGAAGTGAATATAAATAAATAAATAAAAATCTGATTTAGTCTCCTTTGAGAAATTCATCTGTGATATTAACATCTGATGTCTGAAACATGATTGTATCTGCACCTCAGGATAAACTACCCTTTAAATTTCCCCAGGAAGTGCGACGAAAGCACAGGGAGCAAAAATCAATGCTAAACGCAAAATGTATCAAATGAAACAGTCATACAACAGTCCATTAAAAGTAGATAAAAACCAAAAGAGTAGATGGAAAGCAGGCAGTTCTGGATCTCTTGTGTGCTTCAAACTGCTTATGTCCCCCGTAGGCTCTCACATCCCTGACAATGCAGTGCAGATTGAAGCCCACCTCCTGCAGCGTGCCACTCCCATCCCTCCCCATCCTGTTATCGTTAGTTTCCACTTTTGTCCTTGGAAGGTCATGCAGTCTTCACATTCAGTTCCTCTCCCTTCCTCCCCTCCGTCGTGTCTCTAATCCAAATGTCAACATTTGCCTTGAAGGACTTGTCAAACATACAGACTGAGCATGCACATATGGTGAATGCCACACACACAAAGGTGGCTATGACACATTCATGACACGCAGATGGATTCTCAACGGATACTTTAAAATAAAGTCACCAGAACATATGCTTGTCTGCACATGCTGACAATTAAACTCCAGATTGTGATGGGGGACAGTTGTGTTCCACTTTTTCTGAGCTAAGTCTGGAAAATAACTTAATTTTAGTAAGACGTTTTCCCTTTATTCTTTTATAATTGGCTCTTTAAAAAGTAAACGATTATGGGAATTGACAAGATCATTAGTAATTAAAGCGATTTCAGAGTCAGTTAAGAAATTTTGAAAAAAAGCAACATGCCCACCCACACAGCCCTTCCCTCTCTGCTCGTTGATCCCTCCCACCGAGTTCGTAAGGCCCTCCTCCTCAACCAAAGCCAGCCGTACCACAACAGCTTCCCAGTGTAATATTTATCCCACATAAATGAACAACAAGAACATCTGGTCACATTTATAATATCTGTCTCTCTCAACCAGCGGGAAGTTTACGGTGTGTTTTAGCTGGAGTTTCTGCATCAGTAAGAGGCTGCAACGTTCAAGTGACTTCATGAGTTCATTGATGCATTCAGGACGACACTGATGACAACAACACTAGTTCACTATACTGAAAATAAACAGCTGATGTTCCAACGCCGTCTGTCCACACAGAGAAAACCACCAGCAGCATTTCCAGTCATCAGCAGCATAGATTTATAA
This sequence comes from Atherinomorus stipes, assembly GCA_023101725.1. Classification (NCBI taxonomy): domain Eukaryota; kingdom Metazoa; phylum Chordata; class Actinopteri; order Atheriniformes; family Atherinidae; genus Atherinomorus; species Atherinomorus stipes. The sequence continues at coordinate 154,788 of JALJCO010010916.1, forward strand.
ACTTATGTACAGGTCACACATAAAAGTAAAAAACAAACTGCCTACCTGTTCAACTAAAACGTTTGCTGTATCAGCATCAGTTTTACTCCCAAATCCTCCCGGAGCTTCCACCAGCCGGTGACCCGATGTTTATGCTCCACTTTCAGTCTGTCCTGGTCTCTGCTTCTGCAGATTTTCCCTCCTGGAGTTTCCTCCACATCACCCGATAATTACCCGGCCTTCCATCCAGCATTGCTCACGTTTTCCTCTTCATCTACCTTTCTTTCACAGACTTTATCCATCTGCAGCTTCCTCCAGCAGGGAATGCAACACTCACGGCCTTCCCTCTGTCCTGTTGCTCACATTCCGTCTGCCTTTTTTCTCTCTCCCAACTTCTGCCGGTGAGGCAGTAGGCCGCTTCCTGCTGCCGCTGCCTTTCTGATCCATTCTCATCTTGTTGTTAAGCTGCTACTCAGCTACTTGCTTCTTCCAGAAAGTTGCGAACGCAAAAGAAAAATAAATAAATATATGAATAAAATGTTTAAATGTGGAAGAAGGCTGGGACGAGGCAGAACACAAAACACAGTCAGCTTTTGGGGAAGTGTCGGTTTGAGCAGGGGATTGGATTGAGAGCATAGAGAAGCGAGATGAACAGCTACGTTTACCAACGTGAGCCATGCGGCCGCATACCCCCCATTCTCTCAAAATAAACTCTTTTTCAAAGTTAAAACACCCAGATGAGCTTTAAAACACGATCTCTTTTTAATAGATCCAATAATATGTCAATTATGTCTTCATCTGTATTGAAAATGCAAGTGGAAAGATTCACACAGAGAAATGTCAGCTTTCTGCTTGTAAATAGTATGAAAACAGAACAGGAGATGTGGCCACTGTGGAATTATCAGCTCTAGAAGCAGAGCAGCAGGACTACTGCCAACTGTGCACGTCTGATGTGGACAGAAAGAGCAGTGACGTCAACGAGAAAATGGGTGCGCTGCGCTTCCGCACGCTTCCGCATGCAGTGTGTCCCTAGCGTTAGGAGTTGCCCTGCTGCAACACACCTGACTCGAATCAAAGGGTAATTGTGCAGAGCTTAATATGAAGCTCTGCACAGGTCACAAAGTGTGTTGCCACAGTGACACTCCTAATACCTGTAGGATGCCGGTGTCGGTACCAGATGTGATCGGTTTACCAGATCGGCAAGAGTCCTGTGCCTGCCGATGACGTCATGCTATATGATCTGTTTAAAGTTGGCAGGATATGCGGACAAATTACAGAAACTGTTTTTACAGGAGATTTTTGTTGAAAATATGGACAAATTCTACAAAGAATATAATCTTATTTATCATAATGGACGTACAACAGATGTATCACCTTCTATAAATGTCCTGAGAGTCAGAATAATGATAGTACCAGACACACACCATAAACACACTACAGATGGAAATGAAGAAAACAGGAGCTGATAACTTTGCACATCTCCTATGAAATGACCTCCAAGGTGCAGTTTTCTTTTTAATTACACTGTAGACATCAAACACGGTACAGTAGACATCATTACAGTGTTATGTATTCCTGATGTCCCTTCATGTTACATGTAGCACCATCCCTTGACAGATGAGGGTGCACATTCCATTGAGAGATGACTATGGGTATGTGAGGAAGAGTGGGATATGAGGGCAGAAGGAGAAACAAAAATGGCTGAAGTTGCCAACACGGATCGGCTTTGAGTGTTTATGAAAATCCTGAGTCCTAGAATATTACAGACATCATTTCAAATCCCTATGTACCACCATTTCCTTTGATCTGACCAACCAGTAAAATGGGCAAGTGCACAGAATCCTGATAAAGTTCAAAAGTGCAGCTTATTACAAAATTTCTTAAAAGACCAATTCAAATGGGGGGAGAGTTCTAAAATGCAGGTGTGCTTATTCAGTGGAGAGCTGTCAGGAACATCACGTTTTGTGTAGGTTCAGCACGGTTAGAGCTACCTCTGAAACAGGTGCGGAAAATCGTAACGGCTCGTAATGGGTTTTTCCAGAGGAAACACAAAGCGTGCCGTGCCGTGTGGGAGGGTTACGAAAATGTGCAGTGGAAAAGGCCCATTATGGATCCAAAAGATTGGTGAGATAAAGGAGCAACTGTGCGGAAACAATATCATTCCTGGATGCGACAGATGTCGAGGCGCAGTCTAATAATATTCTCAAGGTGAATAGCACATATAATTTATGCCTCTACATCTACGAGACCTTTTTCAAATAAAAATGTTGCCGTCTGACTACAGCGAAAGCGGCTGCTCTCCGAAACAAAGCCAGATAAGTTAACATAGCCTGAAAAAAACCTGCTCCCTGCCAGGTTATGTCCACAGCAAATGTTTATGGATAAACTTAGATCAGCCTTTTTGGAACGGAAAACCCAGGGTTGCTGTTTAATCTGGGTTAACATAGCCAGCTTAGCCACTTAACCTGCTTCTTGGAATACCCCCCAGGTCTTGGAGCCTGGGGAGAGCATGCGCGAGGCATGTTCCAACAACATGAATCAAATGGCCTTTCACAATGATCAACATGTGTACACAATTTGGTGAATAGCAAACCCAGCACACATGAATCACACGAGGACGCAAACAGTACAGAGTTCAGCCTTCTTTTAAAATTTTCATGATCAATAGAAACCTTGGGGAATTTCATGTTTCCCATTTTTGTTCATATCAATGTCCTGATCATGTAGCCTATAATGTGTAGGCCAATGTAAAACATGTACGGTACAGAAAACTCCAATTTTGGAAGTGATTTTTAATCAAACTGTACTTTTTCATGTATTTTATGTTTGGAATCGCTATGTGTTTACTTTGACAATCTGGATGTAGTCCATGTTTATGTTCCTGTTTGGTGCGATCTGAGCTGCAGGGATTGATCCGGCCTGCACCGACGGAGCAGAAAATTGGACTGGCTCTGCAATTTGGGCGCAGCGCAACGGAGAGGCTGTACATCAACGGAGTCGCATGGAGCATGTGGACTGCAGCTCGTTGAATAACATAACGTGTTTGCTGTGCCGCGTGGAACGGAGTGGAGCGGCGGGGAGTATGTGGAATCTGGGGGTAACAGCGAAGTTGTTTTTGCTGTTTGCATCGTTTGAATAGATGTTGAATTAGTTCTAATATTTCAGACTTGTTTGATTCGTGTCACAACAGTTTTGCAATATAGGTGTACTACTTGAAATTAATTGATTTAGTTTAGTGGCTTCAGTATTATTTAGAATGTACTATAGTGATATACGTATTTATAATACAAACAAATAGGCTGATATTTTTTAGCATCACTCATCGTTTCCGTGATAAAAAACAGAAATTATCATGATACATTTTGTAGTCCATATTGCCCATCCCTATCGGACAGACCACTATAAACAACCGACAGACCCATGAATTCCTCCTCCAAGGCAATGGGCTCTATGCACCAACTCTGGTGGAGGGAGAGGGCAGATGTAACTCGGTAGAGTTGGATATCGCACCTTTTTATTCTTTGTGTGGTCTGCTGCGAGCGTGTGGGTGTGGTGAATCAGGTGTGTTCAATCAGCTCAGGGAAGCACCACTCTAAGCAGCTGACACAAATGCTCTGTCTCTCTATTGCTGGTGAACTGTGTCTAAGGCCCTGTCCCAATACCCACCCTAAACCCTACACCCTTGTATGAAGTGCGCACTTGGCAGAAGTGCACATTAAGGGTTGGAGTGTGCAGGTTGCAAGTGCGGGAAAAAGGCAGATTTGGGACAGTGATGGCTCCTCCATTTTGAACCACGTCATTGCTTCCAAGCGCAGCTTCATCTCTGTTCCTGGTGAAGAGACGTCATTTTCAAACATAAACTGAATAAAGTTATTTTCATCTGTTCTTGTAAAATGGATGTTATGAAATCCACACAAGTTTAATGAATAAATAAATTAATTACTGGACTAATTTCTGTAAGATGGCTGTAGAATTTCACCAGTACAGGTTAAATAACTGTTACATTCTAAACAAATGTATAATAATGATTAAATTGTCGCTCTGTGACTGTTATCGTTAGCATAGAATGTCCATAAATGTCCGCATGTCCACAAAAACATGCATAAGTTCTGTGAGTTACATTGGGAACTGAGACCCGTATTAATCACATGAGTTGTAAGGCTTACAGAAGTATGGCTACATAATTATTCTATTCTTCATTTCATTGTATCTAGATGCTTTGGTATTGTATACTTATTTAGTTTTTGCTTTTTTCTTTTAAAATGTTTGCTTAGTATCATATTTTAATTTAGTTAACCTGTGTTTTTGTTGATTGTATGTTCAAAATTTATGTTGATCTGGACCCCAGGAAGAATAGTCTTCACTGGTGAAGACTAATGGGCATCCATAATAAACTAAACTAAACTATGTCAGTAAACAGGTTTCCTTTGTTAAAGACGCTGCGTCTCGACTGGACTTACCTGTGTAAATAAAGTTTTTAAATAAAGAAATAATTTAGCTGCTTTTATCAGTAAACTGATAACTTTCATGATTCAAATGCTTTGAATTTTAATATTCAAAGTATATTTTGAAGAAACATGCCAAACTTCAGTAATTATTTCACCTACAGCATAAAAGATTAAATATTTCAATGTTTACATCTGAAATTACATTTTTTTCACCACAGGCAGGAGCTCATTCACCAAACATGGACATGTTCCGCCTTTATGGTTCAAAACGTCACATGCAGCAATGAATTATGGGCAATATGCTTCGGTGAAGTCTGCATAGATGCGGACTTCACTGTACTTTGGATTGAGGGTGCAAAAGGGGCGTGACGGACTTCCGCTCTTGAGCAGCCCTGGAGTATTGGGACACACTACGCACTTCAACTCCTAGACGGGAGCGCGCATTCTAGGGGCGCAAGAGTGGAAGTGCGGGTTTTGGGACGAGGCCTCTGTGTGCTCAGACTGGGCTCTATGCACATCTCCACTACTTCCTGAACTTAAGGTAGCTCCTTTGTTTCCTGTCTTTCATTACTCGATGAACTGATTAACCCAGGTGTGCCTGATGTCAGTAACTGGCCAGGCACACTTAAGGCGGATTTCCACCGGGTCCGTGTGCGGTGCAGTATGGCTGCGGTGCGCTGTAGTTCCGACCTCTACAGAGCAGCAGCTCCCACCGCGACCGTGTCAGACACAGCGCGCCTGCGACTGCAGTCCGTACTACCACCAGATAAATGTGATAAATCGCATTTGCAGGATTACGTTATAATGATCAGGAGGGCTGGATAAATGTCCAGTGGTGTGTGCCCTGCAGAGCTTGACGCACTCTGGGAGCGTGCTGCGCCAGAGATAGGAGCGGCGCGGCGAGACGCGCCTGGGACGGATCTTGGACGCATGTGTCATGTGTGAGCCACGCCACTGACTATAACGGCCGCGACTTGCTCCGGAAGCCGTACCGCAGCCGCAATGCACCGCACACGGACCCGGTGGAAATCCGCCTTTGGAGTGGTGCTTCCCTGAGCTGATTGAACACACCTGATTCACCACCCCCACACGCTCGCAGCAGACCACACAAAGAATAAAAAGGTGCAAGATACAACTGTACCGAGTTACATCTGCCCTCTCCCTCCACCAGAGTTCAGCTGCTGTACTGTAGTGTGATGTAATCGCCAAGCGCAGGCCCCAAGCCGATCTGGTAACCGAGCACATCTGGTACCGACACTGGCCCTCGAGGGCCAGAGTTGCCCACCCCTGATGTAGAGTAACCAATTAACCTAACATGCATGTCTGTGGACGGTGGGAGGAAGCCGCCCGGAGAGAACCCACGGGAGGAACATGCAAATTTCAGGAAGTTTGTTGTTTGTCTTGCCTATATTATATTTTCGATGAGGCCCTTTGAGGCCCTTTTGGATATAAAAAAGGACTATGGATAAATGAAATTAAAACTGAACAAAGTGAAATTATTTGCAAACATTCATACACAAATGCAAAATCTTTATGGTTTTATATGTAGCTCATACAGTAATGCTGCGTTCAGTGTCACTCAAAATGGGGTTTCAGATGTCTGACTAAATAATTATTTATTTTGAGATCAAGATAAGCATTGAGGCTTTTAAGTTAATTGTAAGTCGCTCTTTGGAGAAACAAATAGGAAATCCTACTTGTGTCATTAACTTTGATTTTCCCTTGTTGAAGAAAAAAAAAATCAGATCCACATTGAGTTTGAGTGCAGCTTGAAAGAGAAACATTATAAAGGGACTGAAAGAGTAATCAAATGTATTCACAGTAGTTATGTCTGTAAACAAAACTTAACATCCTCACCTCCATGCCACCCTGTAGCCGTTGCTGACAGAGCATGTACTGTATGTGGGTGATGGCAAATTGAATGAAACATCTTTTTCTCTTCATCTTCACAGCTGCTTGCTGTCATTGGTTGGCATCTGCAGACCATCTGCCCAAAGACTGCAGCTCAGAAATGTCCCACAGCAAAATTAAAAAACAAAGGGAACAAAGGGCCAGCAGAGAAATGTACTTTTTGGCATAATGATATGCTGGTTTAATAGTACACTTTTAAATCCAGCATTTCTCTGCTGGTGTCGTCTGGGGGGTCCGGTCCTCCTGGGTTTCAGTTGGGCCGCCCGGGGGTCGGTGGGGGGGGGGGGTGGCTGCTCAGGCTGGGCGCTTGGGCCCTGGGCCCGGCGCTGTCTCCGCTCCGGGGGGCGCCCGGCACCCGGTGGGGTCGGCAGCTGCTGGTCTTGGTCCGCTGGGGCCTGGGCCCCCAGACCGCGGGGGGCTCCGGCTGGGGCCGCCTTTTGCCGCCCTTCGGGGGATGCATGTCCGCTCTTTGGGGGGGGGTAGCTGGGATCTGGGCTTCTGGGTGGCTGCTGGGGGCCTGGGTCGTGAGCCTTGCGGGCTTCCTCCTCCTTGCAGAGACGAGGCTGCATCTGCACGACTGTATCACCACGGAGCACCCTTTATTATGCATGTTGACACTGTGACACTACTTTCCATTGTGATGACTAGGTTTTACCTCTTCTCTACTTCCCATTGCGCTGACTAGGTTTTACCTCTTCTCTGCGTAGTTCTGCGTGTGTTTGTATGATCTGAGGATATTTAAGCCACCTGCAGGTCCTCCTGTAGGGGATTGCTTGTTTTGTTTTCCAACAGAGACCTTGGAATGTTGTTTAGGGATCGCTGTACAGATGTACCAGTGAACTGTGTAAGTGGATTCATGTTTTCTCTCCTCTCTCTCTTCCTCTTCCTTACTCCTTTCTCTCTGTTTCACTTTCTATCATTACCTCTGTTAACTTTCATTTCTCCCTTGTCAGGCCCAGCAGCATGAAATGGAATGGTGTAATAGACAAATGTTTAATTAAAGAAATAAAATGAATAAACAGGATATCAAGTGGAGCCTTATGTTCATAAAGCTCCGCTTGGTAAAGCAAAACTGTTTGACAGAATAAAGCAATCAGATTTCCAGGACAGGACAAGTAAAAAAAAAAAAAAAAAAAGAAAAAAAAGAAAATGACGCACTGCATAAGTTATTATGCTAGCTAATGCTAACAGAGACAGCTGTGGTGTTGCTGCGAGTTAATGACTAATCTTGGAGATATTGTGAAATATAACGTTATTTGCTCTGATCAAGGCAATGTTGAGACCAAGGGAGTAGGTTTGATTTTGAAATTGGTGGGGACACAAAAGTGCTCCAAGGCAGCACTCTTGAAAGTTAGTTTATTGCATTAGCAATATAATTTCACGTCATGCAGATGTTACAGGTTAAAGGAACAAATGAACGAAAAGGAGGCATTTTCGAAGAGTTCCCATCATCACTCTCCCGACGATCGATCAAAAAGATGATCGCTAATGCCCATTCCTAGTTGCTTTGCATGAAAAGAGCTTTATAATTACATTTGATTTGATCTGTCATAGTGCTGACTCTCATGGCTAACACATCCTGCATTATTTAACCTCACCTGTGAGTCTTCAGCGTCTTTTTTTTTTCAGCTTCTCTTCCTTCAGCTTCTCCTTCTTTCCTATCTCCTCCAGCCTCTCTCCCTTCATCTGGTCCTGCCTCGCTTCCTCTACCTCCTCTGGTCTCTCCTCCATCTCCTCCAGCCTCTCTGCTGTCTGTCACCTCACAAAAATATGTTGATGCATAAAAAAAAAGATTAGGGATAGAATGATAATAGAGTTTGATGGTAAAGTTATTGCCTGAGCAAAAAAAGTTTTTACTTTCACACTGTTATTACTGTACGTGTAATTTATTCCCCAAAAATATGGAAACATAAAATGACATGATAATCTAAAATATCAGGTTTCATTGCATTTCCAACACAATTTTTATTTTTGTGTTTTTAAAAAGATGCTCTTTTCTACACAAATGCATGAAAATAAGAATAAAAATAACTTTTAAAAAGAGTGTCTCTTTGGCATATTCTCTTTGAATTCTATATCTGTATTGTTGAACCTCTTCCTTAAGGTAACTTACACTTTGAATCCTGAAGAAGTCTTTTATATCCCGTTTTCTTTTCAACATCCTTCAAATCCTATACTGCACACACACACAGACATAAAATGTAAATGACACCTGTAAAATCGTCTAGCTGACGTGACCCAGGCAGAACAAATGCCAAACGTGTTGTCAACTTGCACATGCCTCTCATCCTTCTCAAATGGCATCTGCATGAAGTGCGCAAAGGTAGCGAGACGTTAACAGTCAGGGACGCTAAGCTGTTTTTACCGCTTTTGGCTTTTAAAGCAGGTGGAGTGACAGCGGGGACAGCCAATCACATGTAAGTTAGCAAAAAAAACCCAGCAGCCAATCAGAGAGCAATATTTAGGTTAGAGGCGGGACTTTTAGCGGAGACTGACATTTAACCCATTGTATGCCACAATCATTGACTAAACACTATGGACAGCGGGTTGTGTTGATAGTGACGACACAGTAGCGACGGAATATTGGTAGGGACACGTCCCTACCATCCCTACCCAATTCTACGCCCTTGGTTGGGACCAAAAAGTGAAAATAATTCAGTGGCAAACACAAACGGATCAGGAAGACGGTGTCCTGCAGCCTTAAGTTTCATCTGAAGGACATGTGAAGGCTACCTGGTCCGTAGTTGCAGTCCTTAAACAATACCAAAAGCCAAATATATGACAAAATAGAAAAGTAACGACCTTTGAAAGAGTTTAGTTCTTTGAAACTTTGATAAGTTATCACAAGATTTCCGTGTTATCCCAGTGTGGCTTGCCAGTTTCAGCAGATGAATTATAGTTTAAATCAGGGCTGTCCAATTTGGGGCCCGGGGCCAAAGTCGGCCCACGACTGATTATTTTTGGACCACCGTTAAGTTCTTTTGATATTTATTCGCTGTTGCACTTCCCTTTCTGACCACAAATTAACACTGCATTATATTGTGTAAAGGGTGGTGCTGTGGTACATCTATCAACTCAGATCTGGAAGCCCATGATCAGAGAATAAGTGAAAAGATGCTGTCCAAAATAAAACATCCACAGAAAACAGTGTGAAAAACAAATAATGAACACAATAAAGAATAGTGTTATTCATTTTCCATATTACTTTTTATAAGGTTTTATTTTGAACGCTCTGAGCTAAGCATATTTAATTTCTTCCACTGCAACATGAATTTTTAGTTTTGGCCCGCGACCATCCACCCCAAGTAATTTTCGGACCTCCAATTTAAAAAAAAGAATAATACTCCGATGTAATAAAAAAATAAAGTCAGAATACTTTAGAGATCTCTGGATAACATACCTATAGGTTATCATTACCTTAGACGACTGTCCAACGTTGTAAATCCAGATATTCATGCTGCTTTCCATGTTGGCAGATGCGAGGTCATTGGGGCTCGTTCTTGTTGCAATGGCAGAGCCGCAAGATGGCGCAACACACAAAACGCTTGTTGTATCAGTCTATACCTAAAAAGGTAACAGACATATGTACATTCAGATGAACAAAGAGCAATGGAAATAAAATTATACTAATCAAATCGCCTGTCTGCCCAAATCCTCCATATGAGCCTAATTGTAACTTTAAATAAACTGAACTTGGTGGACCAGAATATGCTGAGCTACAAACAGGTAAAAATACAGCTGTCGGTAGACTGTGTGCTGGACTGCAGTGTTTGAAGTGTCCAGCTTAACTGGGCATTTGCTGCCAGTCAAGAAGAAAATGAGGGAGAAATTTTAAAAAGTGCCTTACCTGAAGAAAATGCTGTTGCAAATGCAGAGAGAAAAATCTGGTTTTATTAGCTGTAGTTGGAGTATTTTGTTGACTAGGCATCTGTATACTCAAAAACATATGGCATGGGATAATAGCTATGCAGGAAAAGAAAATATGGCAAATACAATGGGCTCTATGCACAGCTCCACTACTTCTTGAACTTAAGCTAGCTTCTTTGTTTCCGTCTTTCATTACTGGACAAACTGATTAATCCAGGTGTGCCTGACCTCAGTAACTGGCAAGACACACCTGGATTAATCAGTTTGTCCAGTCATGAAAGACAAGACACAAAGGAGCTATCGTTCAGGAAGTAGTGGAGTCGTGCATAGAGCCCATTGCTTCTCATATTATAATGCAGTAGTCTTACTGGTCAATCTTCAGATAAGGGTCAAGCTTAAATTTAGGCTACAGTACACCACCACAGTTTTAGTCTTTAAATCTGTTCATTTCCAGTATTTATTCCAGTGTTAAAAGTCAAGTCTGAATGTGTTTAAGTGTTTAATGACAGCAACACAACTTAAAGGCCTTATGTTGAATAATCTTACATGGAAAGAGGGGCAGTCATTTGAAAAAAAATTTTAAAAAGAGAGAGAGATGGAGGCAAAACACATGCTAAGAACACCATCTAACAATACAGTATATCCTCATAAGGACAGATGAGTTTATTTGCCTGTATTTTGCATCTTTGAACATTGATGTGTCACACTGCAGGACAGCATGCGTGACCTCGCTAGCAGCCCTCAGCTGGAGTAATCTAACTGCATGCAACATGATGAAGCTGTTGCACTGAGAGAATTTTGTGCTTATTTTCTCTACTTTCACAGATAAACTGAAACACAGTGCACTTAATAGTAAATAAGAACCAATAAGCATAATGCGTAAATACCCATACAGTGAAACAGCCATGTGTGCAAACCAGTGCAAATGCCAATGCCACATTACCCTTCATTTTTACACCGCAGTTCTCACAGCATCAAAGTCTCAAGAACAAGAAATTCATGCATACATAAAATATGAGCACTAATGACCAGTTTCACCACCGCTGCAACATGCAATTACCATCATAATGATTTGCCATTCATTTGCTTTCACAGCAATGTGAAGAATTGGTTTAATTAATAATTTGCTAGTGAGGAATTAATTGGGGGATGCGGCTGTCGCAGCTGGGTAAGTGTCCCCCTGCCTTGCACGGAGGGCACAATTAAGTGATGATTGCCAGGGTTGCCATGTTGAAATGTGAAGGGCTTTGAAGACTAAACCAACATGAGGGATGAAAGTTTGTAAGAAAACGTGACATTGATAAAGCAATGAAGGGTTTAGGGTCTTAAGAGACCGTCACTATCATCTCACACAGATGGCATCTGCTAGTCTACAACATGGTGCTGCATGTTAAAGGGACTAAAAAGATTTTTTCAGTGCTAGGTGTGCTGTTGTGAAGACCAAAACAAAGTGTGTCATGGCTGACAGTTTGTCAGTTACTCCACGAAACCCAAGTATTTTCTTTTCTCTTGTTCTCGAGCAAACTTGCAGACCTGACATTTATAATGTTTGATCAAGGTGGAGACAAACAACCATCTAGAAATGCAGACACTGGCTAATGCACACTGCCTCCAGGCTACAAAGACTCAAGATAAATTTAAGAAAACAAAGTCAACTGTTCAATGCGCATACAGTACACATATGCCCCCCTCTTTTCCAGAAAGCTGTTGAGCATGTATCGAGCAGGCATAAATAACTTTTATATAGTGGCACTGAATATAGGAACAAAGTTCTTGCTTCGGAGTATGTAGTGGTATATTCGGGCAGTCGATGGCTGCTAACGAGCCAGTACATACAGTGTTACTAAACTAAGGCTAAATTCTATCTGCTGTAGCCTACTATCAGTGCAGGGAGGTGGACCACCATGCACGCAAGGGCAGACCACCCTTGTATAGGTTCAACATTAACACAGAGAGATGGTGTGTGATGTCATGCTATGTTCCAGATGGAATAAGACATCCAGAGCTTCACATTGCAAATTTTTAATTCCTTTAAATGTTGAATATGGGACACAGACAGAACAGCGACATCACGTGTGTCTAGGTTGTAGTTGCAACGGCAGAAAAACAACTCCAGCCGCTGGGATGCCAGGCTCACTGCCGATACGCAAGTGACCAACAGTCTGCAGCATGTCCAACAAGTAATGTAGAGGAGTTTATAACTGACAGCTAACGTTAGCCATGTTAGCAAATAGGCTAGCTTACCGATCCAGGAGGAAAGTCGCCGTTTCCGTATTTTGATGCCGTGGAAAACGTTTATGTGGGTCCATTTAGTGAAGTCTTCACCTAAATTTACTCCAGGTTTTGCTCTTCTCAGGTCACTCCTCCTCAGAAACAGATAACAATATCTCCAGGGCTCTGAAGCAGCTGCTTCACTTGCCGTCTCCACTGTTTCCCCCTGTAGCAGCCTAACTGTGCCCAAATTACTAATGCCACACAGAGATCGTATTTGGCAACCCGCAATGGCGGCGTGTATTGGCTTATAGACGTAAATATAATGCCATTATCGAACATGTAAAAATTTATTTTATAATTATTTTTAGGCTAAATATAATTTTTCTAGGAAATGTTGTACTTTATTTCTGTACCCCCCTAAATGACCTGTGGAGGTGTTATTTTTTTCAAATATAGCTTTTAATAAAAATGTTCCATATTCAACCTTTAACCTGGAAATGTCGAATTTTCATTTATAGCCCCTTTAAAAGTTGCCCCTTTTCTGGGGCTGTGGGGGTATAACACACTGCCTGTCCAAAATAAAAAAGTCGCCACCAAAAAAAAAAAGGTCATACACAAATATTTCATTGGACCGCCTTAAGCTTTGATTATGGCATGCATTCGCTGTGGCATTGTTTTGATAAGCTTCTGTCACAAGATTTATTTCCATCCAGTGTTGCATTAGAGTCTGACCACTGAACACAGCCTTCTTCAGCACATCCCAAAGATACTCAGTGGGGTTAAGGTCTGGACCAAACCATGTGTGAAAATGATGTGTCATGCTCCCTGAACCAGTCTTTCACAATTTGAGCTGGATAAATTCTGGCATTGCCATCTTGGAATATGGCCGTACCATCAGGGAAGAGAAATCCACTGATTGAACAACCTGATCATTCAGTATATTCAGGTATCAGCCGACCTCATTATCTGAGCTCATACTGTTGCTGAACCTGGACCTGACTAACTGCAGCAACCACCGATCATAACATCGCCCCCACAGGCTTGTACAGTAGGCACTAGGCATGATGCTGCATCACTTCATCTGCCCTTTCCGGCCACATTTCTTCCTCAAAGATGATGGATCCCTACTATCCTCCCAGTTTTTAATAATCCGTTGGACAGTTCTGAACCCAATTTCAGTAGTTTCTGCAATATCTTTAGATATTTTTTTTGCTTGATGCATGCCAGTGATTTGACCCCTCTCAGACAGACTGACTGACATCTTTTCCACGACCACGGGATGTGTCTTTCCATATGCTTGTTTAGGGAAATGAGAAGCAATTCATTGCACCAGTTGGAGTATAACTTGTTGCCTGCTGACAGATAATCACCCATGCAGTAATTATCCAATAGGAGGCTCGTACCTGTCTGCTTAGTTAAATCCAGGAGGCCTTTTTTTGTTGTTTTTTGGCAAGGCAGTGTATGATCTGTTGTGTTCTAATGAAGCAGTGAATGTCCAGAGCAAGTTTCAATGTCCCTGGTCTGTCTGCTTTTTGTCTTTTGTTCAAAAATGGTTGAATCAGACAGCAGCTTATCATTCTCCATAAATGATCATTCTATGTAATTCATAGTCTCCAATTACAACTTGGAGATGGAGATAAATAAAAACTTGGTCCCCGGGTGGAGCCACATATCTTTTGCAACCCTTTTACTGAGGAGGGCAATCTGGCATACCAAAACAATCCCCCGCTCTAAAACGTGACATTATTTTTCTTTGGAGAACTGATGTATGCAGCAATATCAACTACATGAAATTGTTTACACTGCTCTGTTTACTGTAAACATCAGACAAGAGTGTGCTGCTTTCAGCATGTAGTATTACTGCGTGCATTATCGCAATAATTATTTAAAGAAAGATCTTCTATACCAGCTTTCATTCTGCTAGCAATTAGCAACGTTCAGACAATGACATCCATTTTACTTGCGTTTGTGACATGGGAGAATCTGTACCTGCTGTCTGCTAGACATCGATGTCAGGGCTTGGCTCGTGCACATCGTGTTGAAGCCATGGCCAGGGAGGGAGCTGTGAATTGAGCAGGCTAGTTTTGCACATGCAGTGAGAGGGACCCAACTGCAGTCACGATACGTCGGCATATATCCAATCCACGCTGGAAGTCCCAATCAGAAGTTTCTTCTTCATGTAACTTACTAAAATCTAACCCTAACCCTGACCCTTCTCCTAACCCTAACCACCCAACCACACCATATGCATCTGTTTGCAAACTGCAGATAGACACTCTTAGCAGTGTTTAACTAACTTCTGCTTGAGACTCCCAGTATGGACTGGAGGTATGGTGGTACCCTCCATTTGCAATTAGGTACTCTTGCATGCACTTGATTCAAAAACTTGCTAACAGTCTCTGTTTTCTGAACTGCCAGAAACATCGTCTATCCCAACTATATTTGTTTAAAGACAATAGATTTGTGGTGTTTGGCTTTACTGTATGAGATAAGTTGTCTGTTATACAGCTCCTTAGTTTAAATCTAGCGGCAACCTCCAGTGGCCAACTATGGCCCTGATTTACGAAAGGTTTGCATGTGTTAAAACTGGCGCTATCTTCATTACGCATGCAATAATGTGCCGGAGCTGATTTACCAAGCAGGGCAAAAGGAGGTTTGCACCTGTTAATGGGCAAAACAGCCCCGCTATCCATTTTGCGTGTCTGCTGTAGATGAATATGCAATCTTGGCTTTTCTGCCAGAAGGCGCAAAATATTGGGAGGACACTATGCAAACAACTCAGTTTAACACGCGCAGAGTGATTTATCAACCGTGCAACGGAAAGCGGGCGCAAAAATTCCGTGTAATTTAGCACATCTGAAAAGCAGGTATAACTGGCAGCTTTACGAACTGATGGCTGAAAGAATGCTGCACACAGGACTGCAGAGATGCAGCATCGGGTCAAAATCATTTCTCATGACGTGTGCAGGCCATTGGCGGGGCGGGGGGGCGGCTTAGGGGGCTTAAGCCTGGAATGATTCTTCAAAAGCCCCGGATCTGTTTTGACGTTTCTTTTTTGTGTTTTTTATTATTCTAGATTTGATTAAATAATTCTCATCAACTACAATATGTGTAAAACGTAATAAAAAGGGGAGGCTGCCTGTCGTTACGAGGCTCCCCCCCTCTCTAAACTTGGTATGGTCCAAACCTGTGGCGTATGTGTGCCGCGTGCGCCTTGTGTTGGCACTTCACAGGAGCTCACCAGTACGCGGCAGCAGCTCCCGCGTGCTCATTGAGTCAGAGCATCAGAGGACGTTAATCTTACGTTCATCTGGTAGGTAGTGGCCACGCATTATATGTAAACGAACCTGTCATGAATGACGATGGTGTGTCCGTTACTTTTACCTTGTAACTTTATAACAGTCAGATGTCATTATGTCACTATGCAGTGGGCACAGATGCGACTGTTTCAACAAGATAAGTGAAAGTAACAAAGTTATTTCAAATTAATTAATAATTTAAGGAAATTTATTGGGCTTACCCCATTACTGTACTTGTTTCATAAACCAATGCTAAACACAGCATATTACGATTACTTTGTAACTTAACTCAAATAACTTTTGAATACATATAAATGTATACATTAGGCTATATATACTATTTTTAGTGATTTGCCAACTGTGGACATCAGGTCCTTTTAAAAGAAAAAAAAGAGAGAGAGAGAGAGAACAGCTCAGGTGAGAGAAAACAACTAAAGTTAATTTCTCAATGATATATGTCATAAATCTTTGGATAATAATACTTTTCTCTGGTTGATGTAGGAATGAAGGACAAAAAGAGAGAGATGTTAGAAGGAGAGAAAAATGCCAGCATGAGCATTTTAGAACACACGTACCCTAGTTTGTGTGCTTTCTTTTGAAGTTTAGATTAAATGATGTCATGTTTAATGTTGGACTAATAGCAACAGTAAAAACACCTTACCTGGTGATATTGTGGTTTCAGCCCACCACTATATGCAGATAAGGCCCTTTACCTGTTTTAACTCCAAAACAAAGGTACAAATAACCTTATAATCGTGTGGAATATATTGGTGTGTCAACTTTCACAATAATATTTTTGTGGCTCTGGTTGATCTTTGTGTGTTTGTACAAAGAGGGAAAGATAAAAGCAAGAATGAGAACAACACAGAGGTGGAACAAGAACCAGGTTTAAAAAAGAAGAAGAAGATGGAATTATATTTCAGGACATATTTACTTTGGGTGAGGTAGCATTTTTAAAAACAGTTTTTAAAAAAAATATATTTTTGGTTAAATTTATGAATATACCCCTGACTGAGTCCTGGTTTAGTCCTGGGCTATACCTGGTTTTGTAAATTCTGTCCTGATGAGTCCTGGTTTAGAACTGGTTCTGTGAATTCTGCTCAGTGAGTCCTTGTTTAGTCCTGAGCCATGTATTGGTGTTGTTCTATGAGTAAGATGTGTGACACCAAGACTGAGTTTTAACTTTAATGGTTATCTATTAATACATTACAATGAAAACATAATGTAATGTTATGATTATTAAAGAACATGAGCAGGACATGTTAAAGGAGTGATGACATAACAGTTAAAAACTAGTTTATGTTGTTGGCATTACTGCATATGTAAATACTCCAAAGAAAAAAATGGCATTTTTTTACAGCGGAGTATTGTTTTGAAACGCCAGACCTCACTTCCTCAGTAATACAGTTGGGTCCGGTGATGATATGGAGCTTTACCCGGAGACCACGTTGACTTCATTTTGATTGGCTACACCTTATTTGGCTATGACCTTATTTGGAGAATCTAGGTCAAGCTGCGGTTGGACTTTGCTAAAGGCTAACTGCTAGCAACATGGGCACTTCAGACAGTGAGCTACGTTTATCAGACAAGACAGCATTTAGAAAATAAATAAACTTACAGGTAATGACAAGGTTGTGGCCCCCTCCCTCAGTGTTACTGCAGAAGTTTGCTTTGAAATCCATTTGTTTGAAAATCCAGACCTGACTGCACAAGTTACTACTAGCTCCATACACGAAGCTGAATCAGACAGGGAGGGGAGGCGGGGAGCGGACGGTCCATAAACCGTTAGGAGAGAGGGGGGGTGGGGTGGGGGGGGGGGGAGGGGGGGGGGGGGCTATTTACTTGATAGTGTGCTCTTATTGGAGCAATTAAATTACGTAGAATGATAGAACTACGTAGAATGATAGAACTACGTAGAATGATAGCCTGCTGTCTGATTCAACTGTTTCTGAGCAGAGAGACAAAGCTGACAGACCATAAACAGGGACTTTGATACTCACTCTGGACATTCACATGGCCTCATCAGTGCACAACAGATCATGTTATACCCCCAAAACCCCAGAAAAGTGAAATTTGATGTCATGGCACCTTTAAATGTTAGATAGATAAAGGCAAATACTGAATAATTTTTTGAAACCACACCAGTAGATTAAATTCTTTATTAATTTTTGGTGTACTGGATCACCCTTGTAACGATTAATATTTTTGTGGGCTAAGCCCCTGATGATGAGAATGTCTAGCTCTGCCCCTGGTGCAGGCGACACGTCAAGTTTTCATTATTTCATTAAATAACAATCAACATCACTGTTTAACATGGGTTATTCTAGACAGGTGAATCAGAACAGCTGTAGCATCATGGTAGTTAAAGCTGAGATTATTTGTCTTTTTATTTTATTTTATTTTTTGCCAATTGCATATTTTTAAATTAAAATCATCTTCTGCTCCTCCACACCGCAGCGACTGCTGCTGCTGTTCTGAGGTTGCTTTCCTGCGTGAAGTAACGTAGCACAAACGATTGACACTATTTTTTACTGAGTTTTGCGTGGGGTGGGGAACAATTACGCAGGTCCAGCGCCTGTCATTGTGCCAAAGAGTATGTGCGTAATATCAGACCATCTTCAACAGCGTCTCCTTATCCATGTCCTTAAACTGGCCTCTTCTTACGACCCAACGGGGAAACCTGCTGCATTGTTTTTATTTATAGTTATTATATGAAGAGTTCATTTGCAAAAATAGAGAAACACCACTGTGGAAAACTGGAGTTAACTGCTTTTGTTGCTGTCAGGTACAAACGTCTTATCTCCATTTTACATCATTGAAACCCTCTACTTCATGTGAGCTTGAATTTGTGAAAATATTCAAAAAGTAAATGAAGAGTTTATTTGCAAAGCAGTTAACTCCGTTTTTTCTACATGGCGTTTGTCTATTTTTGCAAATGAACTCTTCATATTTATCTTATATTTTGTTTTTTATTTGCCTCATTTTATATCTGTGGAACTAATATCTCTCTATCAGGATGAATTCCATTCTGCATTAACCACATGCTCTTCTGAACTTTCCGTGGCGCAGGAATAACGCACGCTAAATCCTCATTTAAATACTGCTGTTTGCACCTGTTACAGATTGTGCGTGTAATCTTTGTAGATCACGGCAAACACTGAAGAGAGCGCGCACTATTTTTAGCGAGGCAAATAAATTAGCGGTCTTTATTTGGATTCTTTGTAAATCAGGGCCTATGAGTCTACCCGGAAGAAGTCATTTTTTCTAGTTCTCCCTTTATCCGCTAGGGGGTGGCCGCAAGACTGAGCAAATCTGCATAGACTACCATGTTAAAAAGGCCAACTTCACAGCAGAAATAAGCATGTTTGCAGCCTGGTTCAAATAATCATTTTAAGTATAATAGATCAAGTTTACCTTCATGTCAACTGTTAGGGGGTTGAATTTTTTTATAACTCATTCGTTTAGATGTTATTTAATCTTGAAATTACACATAATTAAGGGCGTATCCTTATGATTGACATGCGGCAGACCGGAAGCCTGGCCTGCCGACCGGTGGCTCCTAGTTAGCTCCTTGTTCGCTCTCAGTAAGGTCTTAGTTTGTAGCAGAGTTGCACAACGGCAATTTTTAGTCAGCGAATAGCAAATCTAAGGGTGTCTTACCTTTACCTCACCGCTTAAGGAGCTTATCTTTTCTAGACTGTTAGTTTCAAGTTAGCTCAGTTAGCGTTTAGCCCAGAGTACGTCAGCTGTCAATCATTTGCCCCGCGGCTGCGCTGTGCCCATTTTAGTATTTTCCAGGAGTGACGACACACGTGACACGGCAAGATGGCGACAGTGGGATACACTCAAGTGGCTTCATTTTTAGCTCTTCAGTAGAGCAGTAGTGTAGTTGTGCAGTAGTGTAATTGCCATCCGTCCCATGATGAAAAAAATGGCAGACTTTGTTCTATGAATTTCTGTCATTTGCAGATAATTTATATTATAAAGACTCATGACTCTATACATACCGTCTTAGAGAGGATACCCTTCCAGCCTTTGAACTGAACAAATATAAAGACTGTAGAACACCTTGTCTGTAGTTTTATCTTTTTTTATGTAGCATCTACAAACTTTAATTCTATTTTACAACTTATCTCTAATGGTATAGCAGTTATGTCCACAAGTAAATAAAGAAGATCTTCTGATTTTAGATGCAAGTTATTTAATGTGGAGCAGTTCTGATAATTAAAATATCCCTAAAAACACAAATTGCATAATCTTGCTCCAACTTAGTAGCATATCTTAAATTTAAATAATTTTCTGTTCAGTTTAAAGCAAAAGTCCTATCACATAAATTTGTTAGCTGACAGTTGTCTTACTATAAATATAAAATATTAGCATTTACTAAAAGGCATATGAAGCTACAGTATTCAGTTACGGTTTCCCAATTCAACATTTATGCACCCTCCTTCACGGTTCAGCAGGCAAGAGTGCTGGAGCATTTATCTTTGCCCACTGGTGTCCGTTTGCGTGGGATTAGGGCCATGCAGAGAAAGGAACTGTGGGAATTTCACCACACAGAGATGAACAGTCTGCCCTCAAAAGCCAACGGAGAAAACATTGCTCCCAAGCAACACAGGTCAAATGCAGATTGGTTGAAAGTAAACTTGAACTGGAGAGGGTACGACCATATCAGAGCACACCATAACAAGGAGGGAGCATTAAAAAGCAGAATGGATGAGAGGCACAAACATTGGCAGCACTCAACCATACAACCCTGCCTCGTTTGCCCCTGCATCTCTTCTACTCTTCCAGAGCGGTAAGTGTCAAGAGTGGTAAGACATCAGGTAGTTCCATGTTTGACATTGCCCCCAAGTGGCAACAAAAAGCTGCAACAGGTGAGAATGTGATGCCAGTGACTCTCCTCACACAGCCCTCCTATAAGATGCTGGGACAGGCTGGGGCTTAAAAAACAACAAGCAAACAGCCATGACCTTTATCCAAAGCAGGCAACTAGTCCAATCATTTTGTTCAAGTACTACCAGGTCTTCTACAATGGCCACAGTTACATGATGTTCTTTAATTCGAAATCATACCATGGTCAGTGAGAATTATAACGTCAACTGGTGTGTATTATTTCTGTATATATGCACACCAAGGTAGATCACTGTCATATTATTCTGCCACAGAACGTTATCACCAAGCAAATAAAAAGTACTGTGTAGCTTGTTTAGCCATGTTAGCAGCATGTTAGCAGCTTGTCACCGTTCGTCTAGCATTGTTTCCCGGTCTCTTACACAAAAGATAATAAGTTACACTAGCAGCGACACTTACCAACTGCACATATTCGCTAAATAAATATAATCCACCGGTCCCTGGTTGATTAGCCCATGCTGAAGCACTGAGTGGCTGAAAACACTGTTGCAGCTCTGCCGAAGCAGTACGGCTGCTCTTTTTCTCCTCCGCGCGTAGCAAAGGGGGGGGGGGGTCCTCCTCCTCCTCTTTGACAGCGCCCGTCATAGGTAATCAGCTGATTTCAGGTTGCGCCACAGAGAGCTTATGTTAGCCGCTAGCAGCTACCGGCTATGACATCAATGCCGGAGCAAGGGAATTATTCTATTCAGCGGTGGCAAGTGCCCCCTGAACACAAAGGTGCCCCCCCCCCACTGGCCACCCCTGCAAAAACTATATTTTTTTAATTTATATACATTTTTAGGTTCTATTAACATGGTGCAGCATGCTTTGCTTTTATTTGAATGTCAAAGTCTTTATAAGCTAAAAACAATAAAATGATTAAAAATATTGCACTAGACCTACCATTTTCTGCCATTGCTTTTTTGCCATAGTCCCCCGCAGGTCTATCACTCCTAATTAATTTGCCCTTTCCTAAGCAAATTCATCCAGAAAGGCTCCACCCAGAACTGCTCCAACCAGTTTCTAATGCTCCTTTCACATTAGCACCTACTTAGCCCCGCCCTCATTTGGCCGACACGACACTACCCCCGTTTAGTTTGTTCAGGATTTAGTTCAGCTCAGGATTTTAGTGTGAGTGAGGTCGCCATAGTGAAGTTTTGTGAAGTAATTTTTTTGTGACACAAATGATTTGCGACACACACACACTGAACTGCTTATTACAAGCAAAAAAATCTTGAAATAAGTTTTTAAAAAAAATCTTATAAGAAGCAAAAAAAAAAAAAGAAAAAAATACTGCCAATAGAACAAGTGAAATTTTCTTAAAAGGTTTCTTGAAATAAGAAATAAGATGCATTTGTCTTAAAACAAGTTTCTGTATCTCACTGAAATGTTTCTCTTTTGGTGATTTTGTCTTATTTTGAGTGTGATGAAAAATTTTGACTGGAAATTAGAAAAATATACTTGGTAAGATTTGAGTTTTTGCAGTGTATGGTTGAAAATAAAGACATTTGCTGCAGATAATGCTTTATATAGCGCCCCCTTCATTCGGCCCTCTTCACTGCCATTATATGGATATACATGGATCTACGACTAATCTGAAAAGTGTCCAAAGGAGTCAGAGTGATGCAGAAATGTAACTGATGAGCAAATGCACTCATAAATTCCAGAAATAAGGTCCAGGTTGAAAGAAACAAAAGTTATCCTTTAACAACCCTTGGCCACTTTATTTTCTCTGGCCACCCTGTGGCCATCCCTAGAAAAAATCTCTGCAGGCGCCCCTGTGCCGGAGGCAAATCCCAATTTGTGGAGAGCGCACTCTTGTGGCCGATTCTGGTGTGACGACAGCCCACACTCAAAGATGAAGCCACCTTCGCTCTCCGGAGTTTCTGGCACGTTTTAACTGAGGTCCAATTCCAGTACACGTTTTAACGTGAAAAAGTGGGATTCCCAGGTGATGACACCTTTAACGTTTATAGACGTGAATGGCAGCCAGAGAGTTAAACATCAGATATTTACATGACTGCATGTCTGATTGACTTCTGCACAGAACTACTTATTTGGTCTTGGTGTGTTTTTGTATTGCAAAGTTACTTAAAATCAAGGTCGTGTCATCAACACTTTAAAGGCTTACATGACAGAATTATTCTATTCAGAACTTAAAAAAAAAAAGAAAAGAAAAACAAACTAACCACTTACTTTGGAATCAGGTTTTACATGGAATTATCATTTTATTTGAAATTAGGGGTTTACATGGTTATTTTTAATCTTCTAAAAGCAGAATTAACTTTTATCCAGAATTAAAATGCTCATGGCCAATGTAACACCACACCAGTCATGGTACAGCATTCAAAACTGTGTACTTTTTTTCTTTTTTGTGGATCTATGTTTTAATGATTACTTGAAACTTCAGGTGTTGTGGGCTCTAAAACCAGGTAGAATTATGACTATCAGTCTTAAACAGGACAGGAGGAGATGAAATAGTCCCTGAAGTGGACAGTTTCAAAACTCAACCGGCAGCAGAAACTCTGGTAAGAAAAGTTTGCTCGGTTCCATGTTGACATCATTTTTCCTTTGAGCTGTTTTTTGTTGTTTAATTTCCAGGGGTCTCATTTATAGAACTGTGTGTAGGATTTTTACTAAAAGTGTACATACGCCTAAATCCCAAACTTTGCATACGCCCAAGAAATATTCAGATTAATAAAACCATGCATCCACGTATACAAACATTTTATTTGGGTGTCACATTTGGAATCACAGATAAAGTCTGCTGAGCGGCAGCACGTTGTTGTGGCGCTGAATGATGTGATGCAGAGGTCTGCTCCAGAAGTCAGAAAAAAGTGTTCCAGTACCAACAATGCGACTTTGTACAGAACACAGATGTTTTTGGCAGCCATATCACACCATTCACCGCCACAATAATCTGCTGCCACTCAGCAGACTTTATTTGTTATTCCACTACTGTGACGCCTAAATAACATTTTTGTGAGCCTCCACCTCACCAAAAAGCATCTTCAGTCTCAGCAAAATTGTGTTTGTCTTTCGGTCGCACAGATCAGCTGACTCATTTATATGCAGAAACATCCATAGAGTACATTGAATTGACAGTTTATGGTAGAATATGTGTATGTAGTGGGCAGGATATTAGCCGAATTCCCCTGCTCAAACTTCCAGGAAGAGTGCAATTTATAAAGGGGAAATTGCTTGAACCTGTGTGTACGCTTGGTTTTATAAATCTGAATATTTTTGGAGGGTACGCAAGTTTTTAGTTTTGGGTATGCTTACACTTTTAGTATAGATCCTAGCCACAGTTTTATAAATGAAACACCTGGATGTTTTACGAATGGCCACATAACCCAAACCTGCAAAAACTGTTTTAATTATGCAAGTTCTAAAGCTAACCCTAAACAAAAAGTTTTTCTTTTTTTTTCAAGATGGAAAACATTTATGGTTGAAAGGCCTGAATCATTTTAATGCATCTTTAAAAATACCTTCTACTTTAACTCATAGAGTATGAAAAAAGTTTCTGCACCAGTCAGCTATGGTGAAACTTTTTTTTTTTTTTTTTTTTTCTTTTTTTTTTTTTTACTTGTCCTGTCCAGCATCGAAGCAAGCAGAATGGAAATCTGATTGCTTTATTCTGTTGAACAGTTTTGCTTTATCAGCGGAGCTTTATGAATATAAGGCTCCACTTGATATCATGTTTATTCATTTTATTTCTTTATTTAAACATTTGTCTATTACACCATTCCATTTCATACTGCTGGGCCTGACAAGGGAGAAATGAAAGTTAACAGAGGTAATGATAGAAAGTAAAACAGAGAGAGAGGAGTAAGGAAGAGGAAGAGAGAGAGGAGAGAAAACATGAATCCACTTACACAGTTCACTGGTACATCTGTACAGCGATCCCTAAACAACCAAGGTCTCTGTTGGAAAACAAAACAAGCAATCCCCTACAGGAGGACCTGCAGGTGGCTTAAATATCCTCAGATCATACAAACACACACAAACACACGCAGAACTACGCAGAGAAGAGGTACAACCTAGTCAGCGCAATGGGAAGTAGAGAAGGGGTACAACCTAGTCATCGCAATGGGAAGCAGAGAAGAGGTACAACCTAGTCATCGCAATGGGAAGCAGTGTCACAGTGTCAACATGCATAATAAAGGGTGCTCCGTGGTGATACAGTCATGCAGATGCAGCCTCGTCTCTGCAAGGAGGAGGAAGCCCGCAAGGCTCACGACCCAGGCCCCCAGCAGCCACTCAGAGGCCCAGATCCCAGCTACCCCCCCCCCCCAAAGAGCGGACATGCATCCCCCGAAGGGCGGCAAAAGGCGGCCCCAGCCGGAGCCCCCTGCAGTCTGGAGGCCCAGGCCCCAGCGGACCAAGACCAGCAGCTGCCGACCCCACCGGGCGCCGGGCGTCCCCGGAGCGGAGACAGCGCCGGGCCCAGGGCCCAAGCGCCCAGGAGCAGCCACCCCCCCCCCCCCGGACCCGGGCGGCCCAACCGAAACCCAGGAGGACCGGACCCCCCAGACGACGCCCCCCCCAGGGCAGGCCAGCCCCCCACCCCCAACGTCCCTGCCCCATACACCTGACACCAGGGCGCCACCACCTCTACCACCCCCTACCCTGCCACCACGCTCACACACACACTCCCCACACACCTACCCCAACACTAGGGCTGAAAGATATACCGTCACCGCCCCCACATCGAGACATGGGCACCCAAGACATCAATACCGCAAGAGCAACCACATACAAGATACTGATCCCCCCTGCGCCCGCCCCGCACAAAAAGCCCCGGAAGCCACAAACAAAACCGCACCCCCCCACCAAAGCGCCCGGCCCCCAACCAACCCGCAGCCACACCGCACCACACCGACACCAAGATGCCCGGCACGAAACCGAGATACGAACCTCCGCCCACACCGCCCAGCCCCTACCCAACACCTCCGTGTACCCCCCCCCACACACACATACACCCACCCACTCCGCTCTCCGACCTTACATACCCACACTCACTCCTCTCTCCACCCCCAACACTCTCCTCCCTCTACCGTCCACACCTACCCCCACCTCCTCATACCCTCTAACACACACATGCACTCCCCCCACATAACTGCACCAACCCCCTCCCCCCCCCCCCACACATACGCCCCCACCTCCCTATACCCCCAATACCCCATACAGTCCCCCCTTACATGTCCAGCCCCGCCCATCCCTCTGACCTATCACACTCCCGCCCTTCCTTCCTTCAGCCCCTCATGACCATCCCTACTAGACACTCACGAGCATGCCACTCCTTCCTCCATCCCCCTTTCCTCCAACCACTTACCCACATCTCCTCCCTCTTCCAGCCCAAGTTCCTCCCTCCCACATTTCCTCTTTCACACTCTCATTCATTATTCTCACATACCCACCTCTCTCTTGCCCATGCCCTCGTGCCTCCTGAGTGTTAGCTCGGGCCGGGGAAGGAGCCGCGAGTTCCAAGCCCCCAACACGTTCCCCCCCACCACCACCACCCCCATCCCCCACCCCCGGACGCAGCAGGCCAGGCATCCCCCAGGCCAGCAGATCCCCCGCAATGCAGCCAGCCTTAACCACTGGCACGTGAAGTAGCCACTGTCCCCCCCTCCCCCCAGCAGCGCCCGGGAGACCGGGGTATGAAAGGACCCTGTCCCCCCCCCCACCCCCCGCTCATGACTGTGTGTGTAAGATGTGTGTTGTTTGCAGTTAAAACTAAGGGGCAGTGCCAAGTCATGCCGGGAGTGGGGTCGCGTAGGGGGGCATGACCCCCCAACCGGCCCCTCCCTCCTTCCACACACTATATGGCCCGCCCCTCAGAAGTGGTTGTGAGCTGTTGTTATTTTATGTGTTTAGGTGTCTAAGTGTGGTTAAAACTGGGGAGCAGGCTGCCTCTAGACGTGGCAAGCAAAGGCACTTTGGTGCCCTCCCTCACCACGCCCGCTTGACACGCACCCTCCCCCAAAACCCTACGTGTGTGTGTGTGTGAGGTAGAGCAGGGGGGGGGGGGGGGGCCCTGGGAAAGGAGACCAGGGGGGTATGAATTCCCCCCTGGAAGAAGAGCCGTTACCGGCATTAGGTACCCCTGCCTCCCGGGATCCCCCCAGGGCAGAAGGGGCAGGCATGGCCGCCCCCACGGCCCGGCGTCCGGCGTTCACCACGGAGGGGCCAGCCTCGGCCCCTGGGGGCGCTCGACCACGCCAGGCCAGGGAGGGGGAAAAGGGACGGGAGCGGAAAGGGTCGGCGGAGGGGCCAGAGTCACCGGCCCAACATCCCCAGGCCCTCGCAAACCCCCCCAAGAGGCACGCAGAGCTGCTATTTCCCCCCCCCCCAACCCGACACACACAAACCCCACCAATGCACCACCACCCCCCCGCACCCAAACACCCATCATCCATGCACCCCCCACCCACCCACCCACCCATCTCCACACACCCCCCACAGGCAGCCACACACACACACAACCGCATTCGCGCCCCCCCTCCAGTCACACACCCACCCACACATACCAAGGACGGGGACCACGGGGCCACCCAGCCCCCCCACGCCACAAGTCCACCGCCCCCAGCCCCCGGAGAGACCACCAGCGCAGGCCAGCCCCAACCGACACAGCGGCCGGGCGGGACAGGCACCCGGCGTGGAAAAGACCCGGCCACCCCCACAACCCCCCCACCTCCACACACTAGAGCTGAACGATATGGACAAAACCCCACACCCCGACAGCCACGCCAGACACCCCAACATCGATACGACACGACATGACCACGGGTCCGCCGAAAACCAAACACCCCGGTGGAAAGCGCAGCTCCGTCCGCGACCCCCAGAGCCCCACACGCAGGACAAGCACAGGGGAAATCCACACCCCCCACATAGCCGCTCCCGCGACACCAACATCCCGGATGCCCACATCCCGACACAGACACGACAACGATACACCCCCCAGCCCCACCACACACACACCCCCACCAGCACACACACCCGCACGCACACAGCAGAGGCGCCCCGGCCCCCGGCGCAGTGACTAGACGTCACCAGGTCGTGAGGACCGGCCAAATCCAGAGGAGGCACGTCCCGCCGGCCCGCCCCCCCCCCAGCGCCAAGCCGGGTCCCCCGGCCCCGGAGGCAGGGGCCACCCCCGGAGCACCGGGGCCCAGGACCCCCCCGCCCCCCCCCCGCCCCGGGACGACCCCGGCCACCCGGCGCCAGCCGACAGCCACCGGCCAGGGCCCCACCAGCGACCCGCCCACCGCCGCAGAGCAGCCCCAACCGCTGACCCCCATGCCCCCCATCGGGCTGGATACAGCCCCGCCCCAGCGGCGAGGCAGCCCAGCTATGGTGAAACTTAATATGGATACTGCATAAGTCTAACACGAACCTCATGAACTTTTGCTGCGGAATACGGCTTTCACACGGGAGCGCAGCACAGTGACATATAGCCATGTGTCACGAGACAGAATCAGAGAGAAAAACCAATCAGATTTTTATTAAAAGCAAACAAAAAAAAACCAACCAGATTGTGTCCACCTGCTGCCGAGTCGCGGTCACTGACCTCAACAGTGCCAAGCGCAAAAGTAATAACCTGCTACATTCCCTGGAGGTCTTTTCTATGTCCTGTAATCCATATGAGAGAAGCTGCATTGCTCCAGTGGAGATAAATAACCAGTGCACTCAGATTCAACTCTCTCAGAGCAGGCATGTCCCAGAATCACCACCACCGTTATTTTTGTTTATGACATGAACAACCTTGGACACACCAAGACAAGAAAAAAAAAAAAAAAGAAAAATGTAAAAAGTGTCAAAATGTGGGATCAACGGAATGAAGGTGGACGGACAAGTTGGAATTTGTGAGTGTCCATGATGAGATATGCTAGGTTTTCTGCCACTGGTTCTCAGCAAATAGAAAACTTGAAGGGATTACACACACACCTCTGTAATCCTTCAAAAGGACAACAAACACCTGAGGCACTATTTCCTCCACAAAGTCCATGAAGATGTGTATAAAACACTGACAAGGTGTTAGCTGCTTATAAATGCTGCTTCATTCATTTACATCGATTGCAAGTTTTTAGTTTTTTTTCTGCTTAAGGTCGGATATCTTACTATGAAAAAACTAGCAGAAGCACTACATGTAAAAACAAGTTTTCCTCTGTGAAAAGCTTCTCTGAAAACATGGTTTTCTAATCTTGCCTCAGTTGTCTAACAGCATTTTTGGTGTTCCTTGCTGTTTGTGTTGATTCATTGAAGCACACGAGATCTAAGAGAGATTTGATGGCAAAAGAATCTAAAGTTTTCTGGACATTTTTCCATTAAATTATCTAGGAAAGCTTTGGTAAAACAATTAAAGATTCGCAGCTAGCACAGTCCCATTTGTGGGCTTTTCCCTCATTGGGTCATCATCAGTTAAGCAGATCAAAGGTCTGGATTTGTTTCCAGATGTGACATTTGCATTGGAATCTGTTGCTGTCAATTATCAACATGCAATCCAAAGATCTGTCTCTATTGGTGAATCAAAACAAACCCATCGGAGAGATACAGTAGCAACAACAATAGGTGTGGCCAAATCAACAGTTTGGATCATTCTTAAAATAAAATAAAATAAAATAAAAACATAGTGAGCTCTGCAATACCAAAAGACCCAGATGACCCCAGAAAACAACTGCGGTGGATGACAGAAGAATTCTATCCCTGGTGAAGAAAAAAACATTTATGATAGTTGGCCAGATCAGGAACGCTCTGGAGATCGGCGTATGTGTGGCAAAGTCAACAAGACTTCACCAGAGTGAATACAGTGGGTTCACTGCAAGATGTAAACCACTGGTGAGCCTTAGAAACAGGAAGATCAGGTTAGAGTTTGCCAATCACCATCTAAAAATAAGCCTTTACAGTTCTAGAACAGCATCCTATGGACAGATGAGCCACCCAAATATCAACTTGTACAAGAGTGATGGGAAGAAAAGAGTATGGAGAAGCTCATGATCCCAAACATGCCACCTTATCAAGGAAGCATGGTGGTAGTGTCATAGTGTGGGCACGTATGGCTGCCACTGGAACTGATTTCCTTACATTTATTGATGATGTGACTGATAGCAGGACGATGAATTCTGAAGTGTTTCGGGGAATGTTTTCTGTGCTTCAGAACTCATTGGACAGCGCTTCACAGTGCAGATAGATCATTAACTGATGCATACTGCAAATGCAATCAAAGAGTTTAAAGCAAATAAGTTGAATGTTATGCAGTGGCCAAGCCAACCACCTGACCTGATTCCTAAGAAGTATGCATTTCACTTGACAAAAACTGTAGGGAAAATGCCCCATGAACAAGCAGGAACTGAAGACAGCTGCAGTAGAGGCCTGGCAGAGCATCACCAGGGATGAAACCCAGCGTCTGGTGATGTCTAAGTATCAAGAGAACCTAACTACAGTTAGGATGAACGATAAGGGTGCCGCCATACATCTAATTCATACAGGAAATCTCTTGCGGAAGTTAGTTAAAAACAGCCAAGAGTAACTATCTGCAGCTTGCAAACAGATGTGTATAGTGTAGTCGGGTGGTTAGGGTTAGGAGAAGGGTCAGGGTTAGGGTTAGGGTTAGATTTTAGTAAGTTACATGAAAAAAAAAATTCTGATTGGGACTTCCGGCTTGGATTGGATATATGGCGACATACCGCGACTGCAGTTGGGTCCCTCTCCTAAGCATTCCAGACTTCAGGCTGTAATTGATGTTTACACTAAGTAAACGTCAAGTTTTATTAAAAGGCTTTGCTGGATTGGAGTTATGTTTTTAGAAAACACCTACAAGTGATGCACTGTTCAACAGCTCACAGATAACAGTTGTCTTTTTATAGAAACCATGGACTACTTCTCCTTATTAGACAAAGAAAATGGTGTTGTCGAAAACCACTGACTTGTGGAATATTCCCTTTAAAACCTGCAAAAATGTTACTAATAAGTCTGACTCCAAGCTGAACAAGTGTGCCATTGAGATCAAATCTCCATCAACACAGAAAAAAATAAGTGTCACAGCTGTTTTGTCTTTTGCATTACAAACCAAACTTGGCAAAACCAAAGGTTGATAAGCTTTCATCCAGAATGTAATCCTTTATCAGTCCATCTTCTTTAACAGCCTCATTATTTGTCTTTTCATCCTTAAAGCTCCCCGGTGATCTGGTTTATATTCTTTGCCCCTTTTTTAGGTGGACATACCGTTAGTTAATTAAATTCAGAAACTTTATCTGCTGCAAAAATTCAATGTAAGCATTTACAAATGTGGGAAATGTAACTTAATAACTGCACATTGTCCTTTATGTGTGTTAAGAGACTTGCAGAAATTACCACTGTTTTGTTCAGATGACATTTAAGTACTACTCTTCATCTTGCACTGAGAATGTTATTGATTTTTCTTTTTTTTTCAAAAAAGGGTGGTAAAAGTTAAACGCAGCTCAGCAGGAATAAATCAAGCATGTGAAGAAGGTGCCAAAAAGGTAAAATCAAATTCTCCAAATAAATACTATAAAAGATAATCTGAGGCATTCAGTGCATGTGTGCCGCCCCTGGTTTCCACAGGTCAGTGATGGATGGAAGTCAGCAGATTGCTGCAGCCCAAACCGATTCATCCAGGACTGCTGTGACATCTATTTCTAATGGCATCTGTGTTCCACGTGAATCAAACCTAATACTGTCTGACAGAGACATATGTCTCCGATGTGCCTGCATGATTCTGGCTCCCGAGGCTCAGCTTCACTTTAGGGATGAAAAGAAAATTTGTCTCACAGGTGCTCACACAACTGACTCCTTACTTTGGACAGAGAGGTGCTAACATCCATAATTCTTTATTTTAGACGAGATTCCTTATTTTGCAGTGCTCCAACAGAAGCAGAGCCATGCACTGATGTAAACTGATGTACAGTAAACTTAAACCTCTTCACAGGAGTCTTAAAAATGACACCAATGATAGCTTCTTGTAAAACAACAGTGTTATTTATGGTCATTCATTTTATTTATGGTCATTTTGATCAGAAACCTCATTACTGTGGGAGATTTTGGGTTGTTTTGGATCAGAGTATTAAAATATGAGAGAACACTATGGCTTTACAGATACAGTATGGATGCTCACACTCAATGTGCAGATATAGTCCAAGTTGATGATACCGAGGAAAATGATTGTGATATAAGTGTATTAGCTCAGCTAGAAAGTTTTAATATCCCATTACAGATAAAGTCATGTGACCCACACAAAAATTAAGGCAGTTATGGTAAAGCATCATTAGAAATGTGCCAAAATCTCTCACTTTGCATATTGATTAGAAGATGCGACTCAGACACTATGATAGGAAAAGCTACTACTGATACTAGTGTTATTGCTTATATGATCGGTTTGCCATATATCTTAAAGGGCAACTTTCTTTTTTTTCAACCTGGATCTTATTTCTAGGAGTTTATACATGCATCTACTCACCGGTAAAGTTTCTGCATAACTTTGAGTCCTTCGGAAGATATAACTTGATTCCCCCTGCAGTGTACATCCAGCAATAATGGCAGAGATGGGGCAGCCACTAAAGCATCATCTGTAGTAAAAGTCCTTCATTTCATCAATGCTTTAATTAGAATGAACGAACAAATGAGTACTATTGCAGAGAGGTTGCCAAACAATTACCCTAGAAGGTTCTGCATTGGATGTTTATATGTAGCTTCTGGTCCTGATACATGCAGATGACACTATCGTTATATCATCTACAAAGTTAGGTCTACAAAAGGCAATTGACCATATGTGTGATAATTGGAAATTAGAAATTAATACTGAGAAAACTAAAGTTATGATTTTTGGACATAGAAAAGGCAATAGTAACCGAAGTTTTACATATAACAAAAAGAAGTCGGAAGTTGTGTCCTGTTTTAGATATTAAGGACTCATTTTCAATTATAATGCAAGATTTAAGTTGGCAATTAAAGCCTTACATGACACAGCCTCACGGGCAATGTTTGCTGTTCTTTCTAAAAGTAGAAAATTCAGTCTGCCGTTAAAAATTACCCTTAACCTTTTGGACAAAGTAGTTACCCCTGTTATACTGTATGCCTGTGAAGTGTGGGAGTTAGAAAAGAAATGAAATTCTCGATAGAATGCACATTCGAATTTTGAAATGCATCTTAAAAGTGAAAATGGCCACTCGTAATAATATGGTGTGCGGGGAACTGGGCAGATATCCTATCAGCATAGCTATCCAAACACAGATGATTGGGTATTGGGGGAGACTTGTCCAGGGTAAAGACTAAATATGTGACAAGGAGACATACCGAGCTAACTATGAGGTGAAAAATAATAATGGATTTTAACTTTTTAAAATTTTTTTTTTTTTTTTTTTTTTTTTTTTTTTTTTGAGTATTTTAGGTAAATTTAGATTCCGGGTCAAATTTGACCAGCCAACACTATAAAGACAGCCTTTGAACACAATACAAGGGTTAAGGCATAAAAAAAAATAAATTAGAAACACAAATAGCTTAACTGTTTTTGTACACATCTGTGTGATTTAAAGAGAGAATACATCACTGAAGCAAATATGAATTTAAAAATATTACATTTCAGACAATGCCAATTGACTTTATAAAAAAAACAGGAAAAAGACAAAAAGAGATTCAGAGTAAAAAAAAAAAAAAACAGAACTCCTATAGGTTCTGGTTTTGAAAGTTTTTCTCTTATAAACCAGGAATAAATACTGTACTTGGAGGGAAAAAAAAGTTTTTTTTTCTCAGTTTCCTGTGAAGAAGCAGCATGTGTCTCTCTGTGCTGATTACACGGACATTTAGTGCCTCGAAGTGGAATTGCATCTTGCTACATGACACTGCAGCTACTTTAGTTCCTCATCACATCTGCACTCAACTTCCTGATGCATGTCTATATGCATTTGCGACAACTGATTTGGTCGCATACACTTAGAAGAAAAGTGTTTGCAGGTGTTAAACCACGGACTTGCATGCAGGAAATCCACAATCCTCACATTCTTTATTCCCTACCTTTATTTCTTTATTTATAAATAGGAGTTAAAACATCTTTATAGTTATCATTTATTTGCATTATTTAAGTTCAGTATTGTCAAAATTGTCAACATCCCACCAAGTAGAAAATCCATTTAAAGGAAAAAAAGTTAGACCTACAAAAAGTTTGTTTTCTTTATCACTAAATATTAGTTTTACTGTTAAGCCAGTTCTTTTTGAATGACTAATTCCAGCTGGTTTAGAAGTCATAGATTAAATCTGGCCAAACCTCTTTTCTCCTCAGTCATCATATAAACTGAGCCGAGAAAACTGTTTTATCAACGTGCCTCTTTCTTTTTTTAACCCTCAGCAAGAAAAAGTCATTTTTCCAGGTCAATTTATATTTTTTTCTATAATGGATTAAAGGAAGGAAAAGATGCTGTTCACAACATTTTTAATCCAATTCATCCCCTCTTCCCTTTACAATTCTCATTATAGCTGTATAATGCATTTGAGATCGGGCTCCACACCTTTCCCTCTAAAAAGCTCTTTATTCATTCAGAGAAGTGCCACCCCCTGCTCCCCACTTTCCCACTGACTCAGCAAGGTAGCATGAAATAACACTGCTTCAATTTAGACTGCTCCTCCAATAACCAGATAGAGTTCAAAGGGTGCTTAATCTCACCTGTCACTCAAATGGTTGGGAGGGAAGGCCGACGTGGATGAAGAACAAAGTGGAAGCTGAAAGTGTTTGAGGGAAAGCAGCACGTTGAGGTGAGCCACATGACTTTCATTACTTTTCTCAGCAGATGCGAACCGTGGATTCTCCGTATGCTTTGAGTTATGTGGCGCTTGTACGGCTGGAGTTCACTCCCTAGCCATCACTGTTGTGTTTTACAAAGAAAACAAAAGCATGCTGGGATTGTAATCACTGAATATTCAAATTGAAAAGGAAACTGCTCGGGGACTGAAAGTCTACAGTCAAGATAACCACTTCTCACTCCCACGATGCACAAAGGGTGATGCTACTGAAGCCACGGAGAGAGCATGGGAACACAAACATCTTTTTTAAAAATACAAACAGTGCACAAAGATTATTTTAAATGTCAATTTCTAAAAAGGACAGCTTGTTAAAAGAGTAGTCCATCTTTTGTTTGAGATATTAATTAACTACCAACTATGAGAACACAGTGTAAAAAACTGACAACTGAATCTAAATGTACTTTGGGTCAAAGGCTCAACAGCAGCATCTTTTTAAGTATTAACTTGGAGGTAATTACAGTAATGTTTGTTTTAGTAATGAGACACTCAAAGCAAACAGGAATTAAAGAGATGTGGCAGTGCAACAATTCTGTCATCACCTAAATAAACACAACTATAGAAGGTGTGTGGATGAGATGCATGGCTTTACCACTTGATCTTTGTTGTAACTAAATGAATAACTTAGCACAATCCAGCTGGCCCTGAGGACATGCTCAGATAAACTACGTTTGTGCTCATCAGTGGAATTTGGACAGTCTGGCAGTCCAGTGAGAATGGCAAAGCAGAAAGATGAAAATAGTGAAGAACATAGTTAGAATGACATTTCTGGTGTGCGGCATCAATAAAAGATCCCACCGCTTGTAGGTTACTTTCGAACAGGGGTGTCCAAGTCCAGTCCTCGAGAGCTATCCGGCACATTTTGGTTGCGTCCCTTTTTCAACACACCTGAATCAAATGAATGGCTCGTTACCAGGCCTCTGCAGAGCTGAATGATGTGTATGAGGGAATTAGCCATTTCATTCAGGTAGCGTTGGGGAGGGTACGTTCTAAAAATTGCAAGATAGCAGCAGCACATATTTGTCCTAGCCTATGTAGATAATAGATTAACTTTTAGCTTTACTTAACTAGCATTACATTGATTTAATAATCAAATTATTTAAATTTGATCTTTTTTTGTAGATATTCAATTGATCCATGTGTTTATCGTCATAATAACAACAAACCACAGAGTATGAAATAGGGAGAATGGAAGAGAAAAGTACACCATTTGGATAGGATACTTACCCATAGTAGCACGTCACTGACAGTTTTCACCACAGGACCAGATGATGATCTTCAGACAAGCAGACTGACTTTTTATAACACGCAGCTAGGGATGTATACCGAGTACCGGTATTGTTTGGTTCCTAATCTTAACGATACCAGGGTACCGTTAAGATTCTGGACAAACGATACTCTTATTGATACTTTTTGTTCATCTACCTAACCATCGAGTTATCATTACACAGTCAAATAATCACAGAGATGGAATAAGACGGACACAGTTCCCTTATTCTCCCAGCTGTCCTTCACCTACCTTTATGTCCAGGCTTCTTCAACACCATCTGAACAAATGTTCTCCACCACTGGATCTTTTAACATCTTGTAATGTCTTTATAAATTTACTCTAAATTGTGTTATAGTATCAATAAGAGAATCGATAAATACCGGTATTGATAAGGAGTATGGATATCGATAAAATCATAACGATATACATCCCTACACGCAGCCCTTTTTATGGTGCTTGATATCGCATGAACTAGCAACATTATGCGTGACTTTGCAATTCTCCTGTGATTTTGGGATCCACCTACACAGATTGCAGTCGCGGGCGTACCATGTCTGACATGGTCGCGGTGGGAGCTGCCGCTCTGTGGAGGTCGGAACTAAGCCGCACCGCAGCCGTAATGTACCGAACACGGACCCGGTGGAAATCTGCCTTTAGACAGAAATCTGAATCTCCTATCCTCTAGGATCACTGTTCTATCCTGCTCCGTACGCTCCTGAAGCAATGTTTTGGTAAAGGTCATTTGCATAACCAATACTTACTTGAAAACTTTTTGGAGTTTGGGGCCACAGTCCAGATATAAAGGTGGACCCATATTGCAGGACTAAGCAGGGGACAGTAACTTAGAAAGAAAGAAAGAAAGAAAGAAAGAAAGAAAGAAAGAAAGGAAGAAAGAAAGAAAGAAAGAATCCAGCTAAAAAAGTGTCTAAGAAATAAGGTAATGCAAAATGGGAGTTACAGCAACCTGCACTGAACAAAGGAAGCTGATTTACTGAGGGGAGTAATAACTAATTATAAGCAGGTGTGGTAATCAGATGGAAACCAAGGTGATAAACAGGTAGTGTGAAAAATGAACGGAAATTAACAAAGAAATAAGCTTTACTAAATGAAGCAATCAAACCTATACAGACTATGATACTTGTAAACCTTTTCCGAGACACGTTTAACTTTTGTTTTGAGGATCTGACTTTTCCTTTAACTTCTTTTTTTCCTCCTAGATAATCTGTAAATACTTGAAAAAACATTTAGTTTCTCCCTCTGATTCATTGTGGACTCTGAGATACATTTAAAAATATAATCTTAATATATAGCTATATAGTATATTGTTACAGCTTTAACTTTTCTTCTCATGTTGCTATTCATGCTCAAAAACAATTTTTACTTTTTTAACACTAGATATAAGCAGCATTGTACACCTCCTGAACCTCACCGTGTACAGTTAAAATAGGAGCAAAAGTAGAAAAGTGAAAGAACAGTTGAGTCTGGGGATCAAAT
The DNA here is from genome assembly GCA_023101725.1 of Atherinomorus stipes. Taxonomy (NCBI): domain Eukaryota; kingdom Metazoa; phylum Chordata; class Actinopteri; order Atheriniformes; family Atherinidae; genus Atherinomorus; species Atherinomorus stipes. The sequence goes on from JALJCO010010916.1 coordinate 191,975, forward strand.
CCCGCCCGGGCCCTCCGTTGCACCTTGCCACACTAAAATACAGCAAACGGCAGCTGCATCAAAGGCTGTTATAAGCTTCTAACAACCTATTGTAAGCTTTTATTTATTTCTTAGTATATTCTAGGTAGTATCCCGCTTATACCACTTAGAAAGAAATATTAAATCAATGTGGTTTCTTTCTTTTACTGTTAAAATTGTACGTTTTTCACAAGAAGTGATGGAGTGTGGCGTGCAAGGACAGGAGTCAAAGGCAGAGTGTCAAACGACGGTGCCAACGGCTTTGTTTTATTGGTATATATGCTTTGCTTAACAGCGACAGCAGAACTCATCTAGCTCATAGCACAACAACATGAAAACAGCCAACAAAAGGACTAACTGTGTAACAATCCCCCTGGAAAATGGGAACCTCTCTTAGGTTCCAGGGGTGAATTATGTAAGCCCACAGGAGCGGACTATTTTTAACTTCTCTCATTGATGCTGCCGGCTGTGGCCACCAACAAACTTGCAGCTCGGTCGGTCTGCAGTTGTTAATCAGACCTGATCAGAGGAAGGAAGTGAGATGATTGTTTAACGTTACGTTACATGATACAGTTTTATTTCAGAGGCACTGACGGAGCTCAATAAGCCTGCAGGCTGCTTTCACAGCGACGCGCCATCACAGACATGATCTGGCATCTCCAGCCCGGCGTCTCGACCCACACAGAAGCTCCGGAGGCTGTGGGTCGAACAATCATTGCCTGCGACAAACAAACATGCCTGCATCACACCTGAGCATGCAGAGATGCTTCTCTTTATTTAAACGAATAACCAAACAAAAAGAAGAAGAAGAAGAAGAAACACCTTTCACTTATTTCACTTATCCCCATTAACTCATTGACTGCCAGACCTTTTCCGAGCAGAGCGCTCCATAATTCCAGGATTTTTAAGCATTTTCACTGATTTTTGGAGAGTCACAGAATATTGTGTAGTATGCCAATGCAAACACTGAATGTACCAAAGGAAAGCTTAGACTCTCTTATTTTATCAGAAAAAAACATTTGTTTCTAGCTTTTTCCATTATTTAGTAATCTACAGTCGAACATGGGTTTGTTGCAGTGAAAATGCCTGTTTCTAACCAAAAAGATGAGGAAACAAGCTTTAAATGCTGCAATGCGCTTCAAGTGGAAAAGTGACCTACTTTCACTTTCAGCAGTCGCACTTTGCTGCTATATTTCAATCTATGGATCATGCCTTTGATCGATCGTGTCACTGTCTGTCCAGTTTTTCCACAAACTTTCCTGTCACGTCCGCCACCTAAACTGCTTTGATTACGAGCAGTCGCCATGTTCCCCCCCCCCCCCGCAACAGAATCGGGCACACTTCCTGGCCGTTTCTCAATTCCTAGTTTGCGTACTACATACTTGTGTACTTGTGAGTACAGACTTGTGGGTACATACTAGAAGTCTGCACTTGTGGAGTTCACAAGCACGGACTCTGCCTACTTGACGGATCGAGACAATGCACACTTGTGACATCACCACCAACTGTGAGCAGCAAGTGAGCAGGGCTGCCTGTCAACATGAAAATGTTATTATTCTACAGCTGTTTGTTATTTATTGTTGTGGAGATGTAGAGATGGTACTGTAACAAACAAAAACAATTAAAATAACTGCTCCAAAGCAATTACAGCCTACTAAGTGGATGTTTTTTTTTTTTTTCACAACGTGTAAATTATATTTATTTCCAATACATAAGCACATTAACGCAAACGGACAATCGGGACATAATTATATAATCAAAAACAGCTGTGAGAGTAAAGCGGGAGGAAGAGCTGCAGATAAAAGACCAAGAACAGTAAAGAATAGAAATGATCGCTCAGGTTTGGCTGTTGGGGGCGGAGGAGGGAGGAGGCGGCTGTCAAACGCTGCGCGTGTGCAGGTGCATGCTGGGATTTATATCTGGCCAAGTACGCACGAGCCTCCTCTGATGCATGCTCGGTAAAATGGGCGGAGAAAGTTTTCATCCGGGGATTTCCAGTGAACTTGCTGAGAAGCGAACTTTTTAATGGAACATGACTTGGACCGCGGGTGATGACGTTTCACGAGTCCATGAGCCCGCAAGTACGCACAAGTACGCAGATTGAGAAACGGCCCCTGTGTTGATTCACATCACCATAGCAGCACAACACCACTTCCTGGTAGGTTTTTTTAAGCTTGCCTGACACTGCCATCTGCTGGATGGGGTGAAAACTACAGAAATAAAGATGATCAACACTTGGTTCTCTCTGACAAGCTCTGCCAGAGATTAAAAAAGCTCCCCTGATTAAAACCCGCAATTAACGTGTAAACACGTGATTGGCAGCTAACGTTTGGATTTGAATTAATGTGTTTACACGTGAACGGCAGCCAGTGAGTTAATTAGGTACTTGGATCGATATTCGGTATCAGCCAGTACTCAAATGCAAGTACACGTACTTGTACTTGGTCGGCCAAAAAGTACAAGGACATCCATAATTTTTAAAAATATTTATGATCTTGATCTTGTGTCGTCATTTCACCCGTAAGGTTCTTAGCTTGCAATGTAGAACATCTCATAAGCCCTGAAGGTTTGGTCTAGTCCAAAAAACATGCCCTAATACACAATACTGTTCCTGAGTATTAAAATGATCTGGATTGGAACAAGTGCATAAGACATTTAGCGAAACAGCTATCGACAAGCGGATTGGCTAGAGCAGGGATCCCCAATTCCGGTCCTCAAGGGCCGGTGTCCTGCAGGTATTATGAGCTGCCCGGCTGCAACACACCTTGTGACATGTGCAGAGCTTGATGTCAAGCTCTGCACATGTTTGCTAAATACCCACTGATTGGAGTCAGGTATGTTGCAACAAGGGAGCTCCTAATACCTGCAGGACACTGGCCCTCGAGGACCGGAATTGGGGATCCTTGGGCTAAAGAGTTTAAATCAGAGCAGGTTGTTCCTCTAGCTGAAGCAGGGCAGACTTTGTAAAATAATGGCAGTGAGTGGTCCAGACAACTGTTTCCCGCCACCAGCTTAGCACCCCATTACTGGAGAGCTGGTTCCCATTTTTATAACCGAACAAAAATCGAGGGTCTTAGACAGCCTCGATCTCTAAAAGTCTTGGTCTTGTCTTGGTCTCGACCTCTAAATATTTTGACCTTGTCTTGGTCTCGGTACTCCCTGGTCTCGGTTGGTGCGATCTTGACTACAAGATACTTCGACATTTGGTCTGGGGGAGCCAACCCTCCAGTTGACAGACGACTGCTCTTCCACCTGAGCTCCAGCCACCCCTACCTTGTCGTGAGATATTTCTACATAAGCTGCTTTGGGTAGATGACAATTCCATAAAGGCTTACTTGGAAAAATATTATCATGTACACTATAAATCTTTTGACAGTCCAGAAACTTTGAAAATAAACAGCATCACAATAGCAACAAATACACAATTCACCTTTAATCTTTTCAGGTGAATGTTTTGAGACTGAAACTGTCCAAACACAAATGATGAAAACTGTTCTGCTAAATGAAAAGAGCAGTAATGACACTGTATTACATGGTGATATTTACGATCTCATCAGCCAATATATTATTGCTGCACCAGTGGACAGAACTTAGAGATTTAAGGTTGGAAGTTTTCTTCACAGCTGCCATTTTTCCTCTAATGGAGAGCCTATTATGTGAATTGAAGGACCTGCAGTAACAGAGACGTACCTTTGTCTCTGTATATGCCTCGACTCCTTAAGACCCATCATTCCTTTATGCCGCAGCCTGATAAATCAAGGCCTAATCAGTGTATAAATATTCATGAGTCCTGCACAGAGAGCTTTTGAAGGTGTAACTCTTCACAAAAGCCTTCAGCGTGCCACAAATCCTGCAGCCAAGTAGCAAAGTTGAGAGGTATGGAAACGGAGTGTGTGGCTGAATTTCCCCATTTAGCATTTAAAGTAAGTTCTTCCCATGGGAGAGCCCGAAACTACTTTTTTGAAAAAAAATCTTCAATGCGTACTTCTCTCATTCATTTTCAAGATTGAAATATGAGGTGTCAAAACACGAACAATTATGAAAAATCATAAATTTCAGACCAATTTGGAAAAGGGAATGAGGTTGTCAGCAATCTGAGATGTATGCATTTTCAATTTGGCCTTCCTTAATGCCTGCCAGCTTCTCTCACCGTACCGTTAAACTGCCATTTCTCCTTGTACTAATTGAACACTCCCCCCGTTCTCAGCCCACACCATCATGTATTGCTCATCTATCATTGTTTGTTGGGAGCCAGTGTGGTTGTCCTTTACACTGACTTTGAGAAAGCACTTCATCTTATTTGTTTGTTCCCTGACATGGGCATGATGCACTCCACCAGACTGGCCATTTAGAAGCTGGGTACTGTTCAAGCCTCCTTCAACATATTGTGTTACCCAATGCATTGGCTTTTTAAACGGCCCATGTACAGAGATCATTTGTCATTTTCAAGCAAAAACTATTTACCATTGGTATCTAATTTACTTAAGAGATAAGCTACAGAAACGTCGCACACAGTGGCACAGACCTGCAATCCATAAAGGACCTGAAATAGCTGCCTTTCTCTCTGGTAATTTGTATTTTAGGGATGCAGTGGACACAAGCTAATTTGTCTACAACAGATGCATTTTTCGTTAAAATTGAGTCGGATGAGTGATGGAGGGTGCATTTTTCAGGTCACTTCATCAGAAAACAGTTACAACAAAAATATTTTAAGTGTTTTGTTAGTTTTTTTTTTTAAAGACAGGGCTTATAACAGTCTGGATGGAGAAGGTAATGGTATTTATATTGACCCCATATGGAGGCATTAGGATCTCTAATCTGGAAAAGCATGGCAGTTTGACAGACTTAATTTATGGCTACTGTATTTTGATACTCCATAAAAAAAAGAAAAAGAAGAACAGGCAAACTGAAAACCATATCTACACCTGTAAAATTGTAATATGTTGCATTTGTGGAGAAGGTAATAATATTGCAGGCTAGCAAACATTTTTTCTTGTGCCAATAAAACTAAAATTTGCAGCTTTATTTTGATGGACACACAGAAAAAAAACCAACGAAGAGGAGGGCAGGGGATAAGAAAAATTTAGGGCCAGTTAAGTCTCAAGTTATGGTGCAAACAAGGATTTCCTAGTTTAATTGAGCATTTGTGGCATGGATAAACCCTGGTCTGCTTCTAATCTTTGCAGGGTCACAGTTGCACAATTTCACTTGTGGCAAATTACACAACAGAGGCTGTTGTGCTGCAAAATGCAGCACATAGCCTGTTATTATCTGGTTATAATAAGTTATCAAAACTTGGTAAAGAAATAGCTTCAAGCTTTTGAAAATGCTTTCGGTTTTGTGTTTTGTCAGATATTTTACAGATTTGTTATCCCTAGTTTTTAGGGTGCAGGAAGCACTGCATGTGAGCTGCTAGTGTTATTGACTGATTTTTATTTTCTGGTCACAACGTTGCCCTAATAAGAGCAAATAATGTTACATTTTTACAATACCTCCAAAAGTAGTAAATTAGCTTACTCTCAGCAACACTGCAGCCCCTTGTCTCTGACCAACATAGATACAGAGAATTATCAGATGGACTGTTCGCCATGATTTACCATCCTCATGCTGCTGGAAATAAAATCCAGTGTTTCCAGGTGTAATCTTCATGAAGTAAAGGTGTGTTCTTTGCATTGTCTTTTCCATTGTTGTTTGAACACTCAAGAACTCGTCTACTCAGACATGCACCTAAATGCCACATCACAAATGCAGCATTAATGGAGGATTTATGTCTAGTGATTGCCAAGATTTATATATGCTCACCAGAAAATACACTTTATTGATACGATCAAATGATTTGGTCACACAATTGTCTTAACTGACACAAAGTACAGCACATCACAGAGTTGCGTGTTTTGTGCATCAAACCTCAAGAAATGAACAATTTGCTGGACAGCTTTAATGCTTGATGAAGCATTTGACCATCACTTTAAAGTACTTGATCCAAAACTAAATGACACTCATAACTATCAGACAAACTGATAACGGTAGGATGACACGATGACAAACAGGAATCTGGCAATGGGCACATGAAACCATGGGGTGTTCATGCTATGAAAGCAAATGATTAAAACAGTAGCAGCTGTTATCAGCAGTTCAGAATCAGATGAAACAAGGGAGCAAGATGTAGACACGACAGAATACATAAGAGGGGAACTTTAACAAGATAAAAATGGAAGCATGACTATCAATAAACTGGATGAAAAAGTACGGAACAGAACATAACAAATAGACAGAAATCTCAAGGAAAACAAGGAACCCTGACGGAAAACTAGGAAACACATGCAAAATTTCAAGTAGATATCCAACAGCAAGTCAAACATAACCAAAACATCATGGCTTTTTAAGTTAGATGCCAAAGTTTAGTCCAACTTAAGAGGAAAACCCACATAACTAGTGATGCAGTCACCACTGCCCTCACCCCATCCAGGAAGGTGACAGAGGTAGCAAAACTTTTGCTATAAAGTCATTGGAGGAGAAGTTTCTCATACTACACAACTCTTCTGTGTGATGTCCCTCTCTTGTAGTTATCAATGCCCTATATACTCATCTGTGCCTCCTGCTAATTTTTTTGTTTTTCTAATGACCTCAGAATGGCTGATGGTATGATGGCGCTTTTTTCATTGTTCAGTGGGGATCTATGAATTTGCTAATCTGGGTTCTGCCTACATCTTCAGCCACCATGCAGCAAATGACACAGCTGATCTCCTCTGGCTACAGTGGTTCATGTGAAGCTGGTTCTAAAACTGGTGGAAATTAGCTGGACATATTTCATCCAAAGAGCAATTCTCAAGAAAAAGAAAGCTAAATTGTACGCAGTTACATCCACGTGAATGTACCAGAGAGCAATGCATTTGCCGTCTATCATTTTAAACTACATTTGAAATGCAGAACTTGCTGAACTTCCAAGGCTTGGCCAGCTGCAGGCTTGTGTCTGGACACACTCGCCGCTTGAACAAATCAACTGTCAATATTAGCTGGACAGAGAAAAAACATTTTCGAAAAAAAAAAGAAAGAAAAGAAAAAAGCTTCCCAGTTGGAGGACATGCCCACTCACTCTCCTGTTAGATTAGAACAAATGGGCTGTCTGACCTCCCTTTTCTGGATCTGTAGGTGGTGCTTTGCAGCTTGAAAACAGAAAGTCAACCACAGTGTAGATGAGTGATTTTACTTGTTATGGTTCTTATAGAGAACTCAAACTCTGTTCCTCAAAGGATGCATCCCTGCTTGGACACACCTGATACAAATTAAATGGAGCAGCTGGTTGTCAGGTTCTGCATAATGACTCACAATGTGAGTCAAGATATGCTAAAGCAGGGAAACTTCTAAAACCTGCAGGACGTAGCGCTAGAGGACTGGAATTTGAGAACCCTGTTGTAACAAATAAAAATAACCATCTGGACATGTAGGGGCAAACTTGGACAGAAAAAGGGCCCCTGGCATTATGTCCAAGACCGTCCAATTACGATCATGCACACCATAGATCTTTGAGTTTCCTTAAAAGTGAAATTTAATCATGCAGCTTCTCAAAACCAATAAAACCACTGTGTCAGTTGAGGGTCCTGCCACTGTGCATCCAATTGATCATGCACCCCTCTGGTGGTCAGCATGTATGACTCCTACCAGGGGGCTTGGGTTCAAACTCTGCCCAGGCTCTTGGCCACACCAGGCAGTGAATTAGCAGGAATCAGTGAAAGTGAACATGTTCAATACTTCCCAAAAATGTCATTTGTCTATAAGATAAACATCTATTCTCCAACAGGGATTAATATTAGAGCAGAATCCATTTGTGTCAGAGGAAGAAAGAACACGGAACAGATATGAGAAATGTTGGATCAGCTGAAAACTGGTCCTGGACAAAGAAAACAGTCTCTGTCCGCTGCTTGGTATTTTCTTCTGGAGCAAGGTTATAATAGTTTAGGATTTTTAATTAGTTTCAGTTTTTATTCAGTTTTAACTTTTTGTTTATCAGTTCAATTAGTTAGTTTTTTTTTTTTTGAGCAGGTTTGCTAGTTTTATTCATTTTTTTTTTTTTGGAAATGCTTAATTTTAGTTTAGTTTTTATTAGTTTCAGTGTCAGTTTTAGGTTTTGGGTTTCTTTTTTTCCTTTAATTATACGTGTTTGTCTGGTGTGACATTCAAAATCATCAGAAAGTCACTCAGGGTAAAACCAGTAGAGCAAAGTAAAAAGATGAAATAGAAATAGATTTCATATCAACCCAAAAGGCTTGTATGAAAAAAGAAAATGTTTTCTCAGTTTTAGTTTTTTTTATTTTTTTTTTTGTTTGTTTGTTAGTTTTAGGCCCTGTACCTGATTTTATTTTAATCTCTTTCAGAGAAATGCTTTCTATACGGTATAATATGTGTTAAAAGAGGTAGTTTCGTAAAACTAAATCACTCATTGATTGCGTAGAATCCAGGCCTTTTTAGTTTAGGTTTCTAAGGATGGCGTGACGCTCTCTTTATGCCAATGCGGTTCGTTCTACATAAGTTTCGGTTTTCAATCAGCCACTCACAGCGTTTTCTAACGAGGAGCTCCCTCCTCTCTCACGTGCACGGCAGCACAGCACTTGTAAACAGAACCGCATGGCGTCTACCAAAGGGAAAGTGGCGATACCGCAGCAAAACAGCCTGAAAGCATCAAAACTGAGGAGGAGAGAGGATGAAACGCAGGAGAGACCAAAGAAGGAATAAAGTTTGTGTTCTCGGTGGATTGTACTGAAGGTAGAGAGCAGCTGGACGCCTCGGACTGAATGTGGACTGGAAGTCCGCCTGGACAGGTATTTTGTTCAATAACTTTCTTCTGAGTAACATTTACGTCCTCGGGTGCTGGCGCTTCCTCTGCTGGTTTACCGTATATAATAGTGATATTTACAACGTAACACGAGGAAGCTTTACATCACTGCTTCTCGAAGTGGCCGGTTAGAAACTTTATCAGGCTGTCATGTTGTAATGTTGCCTATGACATCATAACTCGTCATAACTGTGCATCTGTGTACATAACTGTAGTTACGGTAAACTACCGGTTATGATAGAAAATGTAATTTAGCTGATCTGCAGCCATTTACTGCAACCAAACCAGTGATTTCACTGGAAGATGCAAGTTTTCTCTGGAGAGTTTGTTTGTGCATGAGTATGAAACATACAAGTTATTTCATGCATGTTGAGTGGGAGGAGAGAAAAACGAGAGTAGGAGCGTTTCTCATTGGGAGAAACAGTTAGGGGCGGGGCTTACAGTTCAAACTACACTCTTCACCTCGCTCATGGTTCGCAAATGTGCAAAATCAGGTATAGCACCTTTAACTGTGATAACCTTGTTCTGGAGATGTTACATTAGCTAGATTTAACAAAAGACTGAGTGGATGTTTGTTTGTTTGTTTGTTTTTTACATAAAGATGCAGTCAGGTCAAGAATTATTGGAATCTCTGATTAATAAAAAAAAGGCAAACACCTGCATCAGTATAACATATTGACAAAAATGTGAATAAATAAACCCTCTTAAAAAGTGTTTTCTTTCTGTATATTGTCTGTGAACACTTACTTAGAAGCTTCAACACAATTTGACATAAAAGTACTTGATGACCAGCCTGTAATCAATAACAGGCAAATAAGGAAAATCAGAACGATGCTGAGTCCCTGTTAATGTTGATGAATGGTGGTGAAGAATCATCTTCTCTCTTTCTATAAGATCATTTAGTTCAGGAAGACATAAAAGACCTAAATCATATCTGCTGCTTTAACCAGTAAACACAACTAATTTACCAGCTGCTCTTATGCTGGAAACTCTGACACATGAAGTAGTTTTATAAATGTAAAACAGCTATTTTACTGATGTGTTTCCATCACTTCATAACTTTGTAAACAACTTGCAAGTTCACTACTAACTGGTGGGGACTTACTGGGTTTAATGGTTCTCAGTCATTTGGCTGCATCTTTTTTTTATCAATAAAAGCAGTCTCTCCCCTCCCTCCTCCCCTCCCAGCAACCACAAAAAAGGGATTTAAAGCATGTGATTAGTTCAGCCTGGAGTCAGCCAGGTAAAACACCAATGTGTTACAGGTGACCATTGATTGGGCCTGAAAATAATTTTATTTTCTATTTGGACTAATTAATTACTTAAGTAATGGTGTAGCTCAGGTGAAAGGTCGGATAAGCCCAGGCTACATGCCGAAGTGTCCTTTGGCAAGACACTGGACCCCAAGTTGCCTCCCAATTTCCCAATCGGGGTGAATATTAGTGTAAATGTGTGACTCTGACTAGAAAAGTGCTCATATAGTCCATTTACCATTTAAAGCAAAAGGGGTGGTATTTAAAAATTAGAATGGGTCGGCTCAGAGTCAGTTGGGCCATTGAGCTAATGAGTTTTATAGACCAGTTAAACCAATAAATAAACTGTCAGGGGAAAATGCCCAGTTTGCCCCAATGGCCAGTCCGTCCCTGTGGACACGTCCACAAAGTTAACTCGCTTATTTCTGAGACCAGCCTGACAGTTTAATTCCCTTTGTGAATGTCAGCTTCTTAGGATTCAGATATCTTGTGGTTGGAAAACAGAAATTCTATTAATTTGGAATCTTGAAAATGCTGCTTCACCACATTCTGTCTGTTATCTTTGTTTTGGTTCCTACAAAGTCTTCGGTGAAATATTTAATTCATGTTGCCAGCACTGTCTGGTATTTTTTGCTCAACAGATTGGATCCAGTGTTTGTTTGTTTTTTTCTTTCTCTCTTTTTTTAAAAATTTTTTTACTCATGAAACCTTCTGTTTCTTGCAGCCTGAAACAAAGGGGTGATTTTCAATGAGAGGGAACCAGAAAACTAAGATTGCTCATTGTTTTCCAGGCAGGAAAACAATCAGCTGAAATTGAATGTGTAGATTTAGGTGTTAATTTTCTGTGGGTTCAGGATAAATATCTCCCCTTTCACACTTTCACAATGTCACTATTAAGGCCCTGTCAGATAGAACGCGGCAAGCGCAGGAGGACGGCGGCAAACCCATTCATTGTGTATGTGGTACCGCCGCGGCAGCGCGTTCTGCCATGCCGCGGCGCGCAAGGTGGGCGCATGCTGCTGCGGTGGCGCTCACGCCGCTGTGCTCGAATTGAAAATGTTTCAATTCGGGCGCAGCGCGCTGTGACGACATCCTAGCGCGTCCAATAGGAGAAGCCAGTTCAGGGAAAAAAGTGGTCCTTGTTCAGCCTGAAGTAAACCTGGAAGCGGTCTGTGTGAAAGAATGCAGCTCCCGGACGAGCCTGAACCCCCCTAAGTTCTGCCTTGTTATCAGGGTCAGGTGGACCCCCACCCTTTTATCTGCTGCTGATCTTCTCCTCCTGCTCAGGAGAAATCTCTTTGCTGCGACCATGAGAGGTACATCTCTCACAACGAAGCGTTCCGGGGAGAAAACACTTCCTGGTCTGTCGCTTAGCAACGCATGCCTGACATGCTCGCTGCCGCTGTGCTCTTTCGCCGACTCTGCGCCCTACCCCGCGGTGAACGCCGCGAAAAACGCGTCCTATCTGAAAGGGCCTTTAGTCTGCAAATCCCCTCTTAAAATAGAGATCAAAACATTTTTTTTTTTTTTCAGGTATGGGTCTTTTCTACAACTTGCAGCTCCTGAGCTGGTTGTTGAGGAGGTCAAACTTCACCTTCACTAAACTAGTGCATTAAAAACTACCCCCACATTCTTTGTTACAGTGTTTATGGTGGGTGGTTATGATTTGGAAAGAGCCTGCCTCTTCTCTTCAGATTTTAAATACAGTAAAAAGCCTCAAGTAAAGTTTTTAGAAGAATTCTTAAACTTTTTCAGTTTCAACTTTCCGTATTGCCAACTCTCAAATCCAAACATATATAGCCTCACACCAGCCTATTATCCTCTTCCAATAGCATTTCAACTGATTTTCAAAGCTGTAAGTATGACTGGCATCTAAGCACGGCATTTAGAAAGAGTCCTGCAGCTTAAAATCCACCTACCAAATAACGAAGCATTAACAATGTCTCTGCATCAAGGTCACCGATTCAATCTGGCTTGTACCTGCAGGGTTAAAGTGAAGAGAAAATTCAGCTCTTGCTCTCTGAGTCAGTTCATATTTATCTGATGATATTCATTATTGCCAGTATTGGAAAACATTGCTTTCATTCTGACGGTTTATCCTCCACCCTCCAGGAAAACTGTGAAGGAAGAGCCAGTACTAATCAAAACTGCAGGGCAGCTCTTTGTGGGATCCAACAGTTTCTCTGAGGAACAGAAGCCCGGGATGGAGGCGAGGTGACCTCGGATGAAACCAACTCAACCTCAGACCACTTAAAGTTGCTCAGGGCAGTGAAGCTACTGCCAAGCTAAGATGGTACGAAGGAAAAAGGAATTAACTTCAAGGACAGCACAGATAGTGAACAAAAGTCAAAGGGAACATTGCTGTAGGATGTAAGATTCATGTGGTGAGGTGTAACAGCTCTGTTGTGCTGTTTCTCATTAACAGTCATGTCTTGTATTAGAACAGGTTGACATGGGTAATTATGGCAACATTTGCTCCAAATACAAATTCTTAAACAATAAAAAATTGTACAGCAGACATTAATTTTTATGAGGCGATTAAGTTGTAAGTGCATTGTAACACTGAGGGCATGGGTGGTTTTCACTTCTACTTTCATTTCTCTGCAGAAATCCCCCCCCCCCCCCCCCCCCCCACACACACACACACACACACACACACACACACACACACACACACACACACACACACACACACAAAAAAAAAAAGAAAAAAAACTACATCATACATACATGTGAAACCCCTGACTATTTTTCTTTTCAATTCAACATCATAATGGTGTAGAAGAAATGTGATTAATTAGCATCACAAGTTTGGCCAACTCTTTCAATTGTGCTCTGTTAGTCTAGAACAGCAGTTCTACCAAGAAGCCACCTGCCCCTTTTCCCGTCTGTGCTGAAACCATGTTCGGTTTCATGCTTTCATTAGCTTCTCGCCACAGATGATGCATTCTGGCTGACTCCTTTCCTGAGCTTTGATTAAACCAAGATACAACCACACCAAAATGTTAAAAACACTCATGGATATCATCTTACTGTAATCATAACTGTCTCTGACCAGTCAAAGTTTCAGCGACCCCCTGTGATCTTTGGGGACCAACTTTGGGGGTCAGAGACCCCAAGTTGAGAACTACTGCTTTTAATTTGCAACAGAAGTGGTTCGAAGTCATGAAGTCAACTGTCTCAGACAACCTTTGGTTTGCCGGAGTGAAGAACATTGCATGGAATGTGATAAATAGGTATTATATTGTTTTCAATAATAAATCTGATTGTTGAACAGTTTTTTGTTTTTCTGTTCAAGATTTTTCGTGCAGCTCCAAAATCAGGGCTCCACAATGATCAAACCTGACTCCACCCCTAATACAGTACTGTTAAGGTGTATTCACAAAGCTTTTTTGATTCAAATCCGAGTCTGTTTGCTCGGAAAGTCCGCTTTGTTTGGGGGAGTTGTGAATGCGCAGACGGACTCTGATCCAGAACAAACAAACAGACTCAGTCCACCTACAAACTCAGATCTCGGCCTGATTCAAGTGGACCAAATACAGGAAGTGGACTACAAACTGTTGCTTCCTGCATTTGGTTTAGCATGGCATTGTGGGTAAAACGTTGGGCATTGTGGGTAAACGCTACTACAACAAACATGGTTGTGGTGGAACTGCAGAACTTTTAAAAATGGCTCGTGGTCAGACATGGAATGACAAGGAAGTAAAAGCTATAATCGATATTTGGTCTGATGAAAGCATATCCCAGCTCCTCGTAAGTACGCACAAAAATAATGCCGTGCGTCATGCGTGCATGTGGGAGAAACAGAAGTTGTGAGAACCTTCTTGTTCGTTGTATGTCTTGTCCTCGCCTACGGTGAATCGGAATGCAGCGCCACCTCTTGAGAGTGGGAACATTATTCAAAAGGTTGGGCTCGTTTAGCTATGGTGCAACGTGAACCCCTGCCCCCAGCCGAGCCAAGTCCACAATCAGACCGAGTCTAGCGGTCCGCTTTGTGAATGCGCCTTTACAGAAAGGCATATCACAATAGATGCATTGGCCATGCACCAACCAACCCTGCCATCTAAATAAGTTTCTGCATTGATCTTGGAAATGTTTCTTTCTTTTAATGCAGGAATTTGCTGGACTTGGGCTTCTTATTTGAATTACTGAAATAAAGAGAAAAACTGACAAAAATCTGGTAAGAAACAAGCTCAGAGAATCAGATTTATGCCCAGTGAATTCACAGTTTGGAACTGCTGTTTTATATGAATTGCATCTGCACATACAAGAATTAAATACAGTTGTGCTTCAAAGTTTACATAGGCTACCCTCCCATTAAAGGCTAAATTCACTATAATAACAACAAGTAACAGAAAACTGAAAAAAAATATATATAGATAAATAAAAATTGACTAAATTATAATTCACTAAAATAAAATGTAGATTTAGAATTTTTGTTAAAAAATAACAATGAAAAACAAACAAACAAACTGTCCCAGACAAATTAAAGCACCTTGCTCATGTATAATGGGTCAAGAGGTGTAAAAGTAAACATTTCAGAAAATTCCTGATTGTAGCGATTGCCTTAAAAGGGTTGCTCAACAAAATGTTTTCAACTAAGTAGCCCCATCATGTTTATATACTTGTTTTTAATATTTCTGCTCAACCACAAAACAAAATCACTCATAATATTCATAACTTTCTTATTTATTGACTGATAATTTCAGCTAGTTTTACTGGCAGCTGTTTTTTTTGTCTTTCATGGAAGGGTATGTTAACTTTTAAGTACAACTGTACATGGGATTAAGTAGGAGAGGAGCCATAACAACCACACTGTTTTGTTTCCTGTTAACAAGCTGCTGTTCAACTTGTTTCCTGTGAAGCTTGCTACATACTCTGCGAGAAGCGAGAATTTTGCTCTTGTTCTTGAGGCCATGAGAGCTTCACAAAAGTTTGTCTTGGCCTGGTCAATACATACGCTTCCGCTGCATAGGGACAGGGCTGGAGGATGGCTGTGCTGACCCAGTAATTTCATATCTAACCACAAACTTTGCCCCGTGCCAGGGCGGGATTGTGGTGTCCATGTACTTTTTAAATGCCACGTGTATCATTTACATTTTTACTTTCTCATCACCTTGATCAGCTGTTTATTAAAACAATCTGTTCAATGCCGCATCTGCAGAAATGCAAAAGTAATAACTCTCTGCTTAAAGCCTCTCCACATTAACTCTGCCCGCCTCGAGTGTCCGAACAATCACACAATACTTCTTGGAGCCCCACAAAAAGAAAGTTTTGTGCTGCTGAGCCGAGGTGTCAGGAACAAGCTGTGAGATGTTCTCAACCACGTCCACAAGATCAAATGATGTAATTTTGTTCTTGTGGCTTCAAGAACAAGAAGAAAGGTCTCGCTTCTCATAAAGTATGTAGCAAGCTTTAAGCTACTTTCCTGCGCGCTTTGTCATCAGTCTGTGCTGGGTTTTGTTGTTGTCACTTCCTTTCATTGAACTGCAAGTAATCCAGGCTGTTTACCCGTTGGCTTGCCATGTACACATCACCCCTAGCTAAAAGAAAATATGTGAATGAGAGACCTTTAATCTGCCCTGTTATTGTTATTCATGCTAAGCTCAGCTATGTTAAATGCTAAGTGTGCTCTGATCAGTACTGTTAGCTTTAGCTTACGTACATTGTCATGTTTATATTGTTGTCGGGCTTCCTATCATTGAAACACATAATTTGACATCGAGAATTGCGTTTCTTCAGTGGTGACAGTTGAGGATCGACACCAATATCTGCTTAATTTTTCACCTGAGTAGTTCAAATTTGTAGTGAAAACCATAAGAAATTCATTGATTAACCAATACAATCGTGATATTTAGTAGGGATGCACCGAAATGAAAATTCTTGACCGAAATGGAAAACAAAAAATGAGTAAACCAAGGCTGAAAACCAAAACACTGAAAGAAATTATTATGTCATTAGAACCATAGCATTTTTAGCTATGATGTGTACTAACCTCACTAAAATAAGGCATTGCAAGAAATCAAATACAAAAGTACCAAAATATTTACCACTGACATTACAGCAATGCACAATATAAATTAAAATTCAAAATAAAATATTAAGTTTGACCCCACTCATGTACATTATGTAATGCCTTTTAAATTTTTCTCTGTAGGACTATTACAACAAATAATAGGCTAATATACAGGCTTATAATTGACTGGCCTGCAGAAAGACTGAAATTTAAATATGTTTTCACATAAAAACACAAAAGGCATATGTCGCCTCCTGCCTGGATGCGCTGTTTGCCGCGTCATCACAAGTGTTGTTATAATGATTTATATCTTTCGGCCAAAAACTGAAAATGCACTTTTGGGTCATTTTCGGCCAAGAACTTTTGGTGCATCCCCAATATTTAATCTCTCCTTCCCCAGCTGGTGCGCTCACATTACCCAGATATTGCCACTGAACCTTCAGCAGGACACACAATGCCTTCCATGAGAATGTTCATTGTGTAACTACACTGCTGGAAACAGACTGAAATATCCAGCGTTCATTTGTGATTTAACATCTAGTAAAAGTACAGCTAATTTTACCCTTTGTTGAGATTATTATCGTGCTATTATATAACAAGCAGCACCACTCATTACCTGATGATTTGGAAATCTAATTGAATTTACTTGGGGATTTTATTTATTTAGGCGATTCTTCGGGCGAATTTATTTAGGATGCTTGTTTTATGTTGGGCTGTACAAATAATGTGTAATAAATCAATTAATTAATTACAGAAACGACACCCAATTAGCAAAACAAAAAAAAAAAAAACAAAAACAAAAACCTCTACATCCTATTAGCAGGTGCCCTTTGACTTGTCTATTGTTAAAATACTGTCCAGCAGTGTTTCTAATCAATCAATTAACAGCTGAATTTAATTAGTTCAGCTCCTGTGCAGGTAGATGAGCTCGTTAGTGAAAACACCTGTTCTAAATGTACAGACAGATCCAAAAATTTGGCAGGAGTTTTATTTTATGAGTTCCTTTCTGCAGAGAAGAACTCTTCCACACAGCCTGAGCTGTGATATGTGCATGTCACACTGCCTGAGGATCACTGTATTTAAGTTAACAGTCAAACTAGGTCAGTGCTCCTACTCACACAGTGACACGTGTGAAGACTACAGTCATATGTATGGACCATTTAAATATAGCAAGAATTTACTCAATGACTTCTGGGTTAATTAATTACAGAGTGTATAATTAAAACTGATTTATTTTAAAAAAAAAGGTTTGACATTCCAAGTTTTAATGACTTATGTTTGACTTGGTTAATATATTTTTGCACAGAACACATATTACTTCAGCCCTTTCTGGTTTCTCCGATATAAAACCTGCTGTCTATAACTACAGAATTCTGTACCAGCTCTTTGACTGCAAATAAAACAAAGTCCTGAAGGGAACTGCAGAAATGTAAAACATAGTGGAGTCGTGTTCGAGTATATTCAATATCCTAAACCCTAAACCCATCCGCTGAATAAATACTGTTATATCCATTCCTTAGAATTTTGCTCGTGTTCATCCCATCTACTTCAAAGCATAGAAACCCTGCTGTGCCCATACAATGACTATTTGGGTTATCTGTTTAGCAAATGCTCTGATCTTAAGTTAGCCGTATGCGTATTCTCTGGATTCTCTCATTTTGTTTTAAGTCTCTTAAGTCCTCTGTGTGAGGCTGAGAAGCATAATTAGTGTGTCAGCTACCTAATGAAAAAGAAAGACATTAATGATTGGCTACAATTACATTCGCAGAAGTAATGCGCTGCTGCAGTTACTGTCTCATTTGGATTATGGTGTGCATTTGAGCCCTTTACTCCATGACATCCAGTTTTTCAGTTAAGTACAGCAAATGACAAAATGCTCCTGTGTAGTGCACCCCTGTGGCTAACCATCCACAGAAAGAAGAGTTTGCCAGTAAATCAGCAGGAAACAAAGAAAAGAAAGTCATTTACCACCTACCCCCTGCCTCATGGACTGAGCATCAGGTTATTTCTCATACAAAGGATGAAAAGAGTACTTTATAGAGTGTATTCATTTTCTGTTATTTATCTTCAGCAATCATTAGGCCTGATGTCATCAGATCAGCTGAATTAAACATGTCTGGTGATTTGTTCAGAAGATACTTTGCTACCTAAGCCTGCTGTATTTTATATATTTTATTATCTGCATGATATCATATAAGACGCAATTGTGGAAAAAAAAAGATAAATAAAATATAAATAACTGTGTCAAAAATGTCATATATAATTTCAGTTGTCTTGATTCAACACATTTCCAATCCCAATAGGGGATTATCACGCTTACCGGAAGTTCCCGGTATTTTGACACTTCCTCTTCCGGGCCATGTTAACGACAGCCGTTCCTGCTCTGTTATACTGTTTAAATCGGATAAACTCCAAACATACTTAAGTTTTCATTCTAGACTGAAGTGATACTAAGGAAGAAGTGGATCAAAGCGATCGATTTGCCGCGAAGGGCCGAACTTTATAATAAAACACACGTTTGTTTGTCGCCGGTGGGGCACAACACCGGCACTTCACAGCATTCTAGCATTAGCCAGCTAGCGTTTACTGATGTGCTTAACATTGTGCGTCTTAAAACACACAAACATCTGAAAATGGGGTCTGTACCTCCCCCGTTTCCAGTGGAACAACTGGGGACTGCCAAGAAAGGAGACGCTTTCAGATGCTTGTGTGTTTTCAGCCGCACAAAGTTAGGCACGTTATCGAGCTGGCTAATGCTAACCTGCTAACAGTAGTCCGTCAGCTACTACTCTGTTAAACTTTGTAAATCGGATAAACACCAATGCCAAGTTTTCATTCCAGACTGAAGTGATGCTAAGGAAGAAGTGGATCAAAACGACCGATTCGCCGCGGTGAAGGACAGAATTTTATAATAAAACGACACACGTTTGTTTGTAGCCGGCAGTCTGCACAGTCGTGTTGGCAGGCTAGCATTAGCCAGCTCGATGATGTGCCTAACTTTGTGCGGCTGAAAACACACAAGCATCTGAAAGCGTCTCCTTTTTTTTGGCAGTCCCCAGTTGTTCCACTGGAAACGGGGGGGTACAGACCCAGTTTTCAGACGCTTGTATGTTTTCACAAGCGAAAAGTTGGTAACGTCAGCTAATGCGAGCTTGCTAACGCTAGCTGTAGTGTAGTCTGCATCATTGAAGTGCCGACTACAGACACTTGGACATACGTGCAACCTTGTTTTATTTTAAATTTCGGTCCTTCACTCCGACAAATCGCTTTCATCCACTTCTTCCTTAGTGTCTTTTCAGTCGGGAATCCATGAAAACTTAGGTACGGCTGGCGTTGTTTATTAGATGTACACAGTGGAACAGAGCAGCAACATTGAGCCATTCCTGGCCCGGAAGAGGAAGCTTCAGATGTTTCAACTTCCGCAAACCAGAACGCGGAAGCGTGATAATCCCCTATACACTGCAGCTTGGAAGACTGGCATGCTATAATGCCCCCCACTTACTGCTCAATGTACTGTATGGATCTCCCTCCTTTCTACCCAAATGGCTGAAGTTCATTTTAGCAATGGGAGAGGCTAATGTTAGCAGCACAATATGCTCATAGGAAATAATGGATTTACAATGACAGAATTATTCTAATACAGGAGGAGGGGGAAGCTGATAAAGATGGGGTATTCTTTGAAGACATCGCTAAATAATCTATAAAGTGCTTTGCATACACTTCATACATTGCAGAGCTTCTCAATATTTTTCAAACATTTTTGTTAGCCTAATACAGCTATGAAGGTTTCACTTCACTGAAAACATGGTGACCAGTTTCACTGTGAAGCTGGTAGATTGTCCACCTCTGTTTATCAGAATTCCAGGCGTACTATGCAGCTAAAGGGAAAGAGACAAACGGAAGATGGACCTTTACACATCTATTGCATATTCATAGCAACTTATATGAACTTCTGCTTTACTTCCACTACATGACAGGTGCATGTGATGTCTGTGTGTCAATACAGACACAAGCTCAACTTGTAGACTGTTGTTCACTCTACAAATATTACGTTAAAAGTGGCTGGTAAGTCCTTGGGTTAAAATTAGGAAAACTTTGACCATTTGTACACAAATCAAAGTAAGCTAGGATTGGCAACGTTGGATAAATGGTTCGAGCAAGATATATAAAAAAAAAAAAACACACACACACCACCCGAAACCACGCCTTTAGAGTGCAGGGACGTGTGCGCTGATGTTTTATGAGCAGGCTATCTGATAACAGCCGAGTGGATAGCTTGTTAGCTTGCTGGTAAACAGCGGACAAACCACGTCTCAAAAAGCCTTAATTCACTCACCTCCAACTCCCTCTGTGGTGTAAAAAGGCCACACTGAAAATGTCAACACCTCTGAGACTTAATCCTTATCTGTTGTTTTGTTTTGTCTTGTTTTGTTTGTTTATTTTTGGCACAGCAGCAGTTAGCAGCTCGTTAGCTATATTTGTTTACAGTGAGTGGCGCACAGAGTGGGTCATGTGGGGACAGGGAGAGGGGAGGGACAAAGACGAGACATGAAGGCATCAATTTGGTCTTTCTATACGCTGCGAATGACCAATTCCTGCCTTTCGGTGCGAATAGCAGGAGTTGGTCAGAGTTTTTCCAGACCTGCAGCTCTCAGAGGTCTGACTTTTCCTTCCTTTTTATAAACACATGATGTACTCTGGCTTTAACTACAGAGATCGATGCCTGGAATTTCCACATTGCTGTGCGCATACATCTTCATGTTAACAACTAAAACAACCCTACACTTCCAAAACAAAATAGTTGGGGTTTTGTGCCTTCTTGTGTGTGTTGATTTTGCCATCATGGACAGAGAGGTGATCCTATCGGCCTTTGATTTGTGAACCCAAACGTGTTTTTGTTTTTTTAAATAGTGAACGCAATTCTCATTTCAAGTGAAGTTCCCTAGACCTTCTGATTATTAAACAAAAGACCAGAGTAAAATTTTGCATAGTTTGAAATACAGACATTTTTCTGATGCACTTTTCTCAGGATTGTCTGAATGCACCTTCTGAACAGTTTCAAACAGTATACATAAAAGGCAGTGCAAGATGCAGAAAGAGTTTTTGTTTACAAGCAACCAAATCTTTCATCAACTTGCTTGCTAGGAAAGGGAATACATTTAAAATGTAATACATAAGAAAACTCAGATTTTTTTGTTATCCTTGTTTTATTGAGGTTTCATAAAAATAAAAAAAAAAATGCATGTCTACTTCTCTGCAGTAGCTCTAACACTGAGCTACCTGCTGTCAACTATATCCGTCTGTGCATCATTTAAACATTTGCATAATGATTTAAACTCATGCATCTTACACATGCACATCATTTTTTGTAGCTTCATGTATTTGCTTATAGAGTCTGGCTGTGATTTACATTTTACAACATAAATATAATGTACCTCATGTCCACCTTTTCAGAACATTTCGGAGGCTTGAGTTATACAATGTTGTTGTTACACCATAATGTGATATAAAATGCTGCTTAATGTCTGATGTCAACATGCCAATCCCTTCAGCTCGAGGACGCAGCTTTTTTGGACTCCATGGAATCTGGTGACATTTCAATGGATTGTTTATTCCAGAAATGCCTTCCCCACTGCAGAAAAAAAGGGGGAAATAAATCAGGATAGGTCAACAGAATCCAGTGGGTGGGAGGAGTGATGAAGCTCAGCTTGTCACAGTCAGTGTGGTTACTGTGAAAGAAGAAAACAGTGTTGGCAAAGAAGAAATATCTCAAGCTCTCCCTGCGAGCCATGGGGGGGTTGTCTCAGGAACATATTAACATATGAATCAGTATGATAGGACTAAGTCACAACTCAGTGAAGTATGTGATAAACCATATAAGGGCTGCTGTCATAAAAATTCAATTTACATTGGACAGAAGACCACCATCATTATATTTAGTTTAAAAAAAACATAGTTTGCTCTGCAGAAACTTCTACTTTTTATATTTGTACTTGGTCTATATACAAAAATAGTCTGTACTTTGTCACTAAGACAATATGTAAAAACACATCTGTTTGGCACCAGAATAAGCTGAATGTTAAAACTACACATTCTGGACCTCACAGCCCATTTTCCTAAATAATTATTGTCATTATTTATTTGCTGACAGTGAATGCTTTTTGGCCACTTGTGCTCGCATCTGCTTGGGGAAGTGTTGAGCCTTTGGTCATTAGTGTGATTATCAGCAGGTGTGCAGATTACAATTAGAGTTTACTATACTGAATTACTCAAAGTCAAAAGTGAAGCCATAGTCATAACACATACTGTATATTTATGCATCAATTTATGTAATAATTAGAGTGTATATTACTGGTGTTATACAGCAGAGGTAGGAAAAAGAGCTTAACATGAAGAAAGCTGGGTGAAGTTCCATTTCAAATCACAAAGCATCAGCATTTAATGAGCATCCGATCTCTTTCATGAACGTGGTGGGTCAGTAGCCCTGCTTTCAGTTCTTTGAAAATTTGGTTTATATTTGGACCCATTGTTTGTTCCCTTTTCAACAATTATAAATTTGTCTCTCCAGAAAATTCACAACAGGTACATTAATTCACGTTTGAAGCTTTGTGTCACTGTTAGATGTTGATTGGTTTCTTCTCTGGGACCTTCACAGGTGCTGTAATGTAAATTTGTGTTTAATAATATTCCAACTTTACTTTGTGTTTGTTTTTTTTTTTTTTAAATTTATTCCCTAATCCTTAAACCTCGCAGTGTATTTGCATTATTTTAATAACTAGCCACAACAGACAGCACAATGGATGAGTCAAGTGGTTGGACTGTATTGGCTCAGATGGAACTTGAAGTCGGTTCCTTTGAATGACTTCAGGGTGTAACACCACGACACAATCCCTACCTCTTTGTAAGCATTTGTGAGTAAGTTATGTTTGTGCTGTCTTAACAGTTTTATTTTATTTTCTAATTTCCTGTAATAAAAGATTTAGGTAACAATTTCTGCATCATTTTAGTGCCTGGTTTCTTCTGGTTGTTGTTTAGGTTCTCCGGCTTCCTCCCACCGTCCAAAGACATGCACGTTAGGTTAAATGCTACTTTAAATTTTCCCCAGGAGTGAATGTGAGTGTTAAGTGGTTGTTGCTCCAGCAACCTCGTGACTGTGAATTGGACAAGTGGTACAGAAAATGAATGAACGAATGAATTTTAATGCCTTGAAAATGTAACTTTTTCCCATTTTAAGCCTTTAAGCCCTATACAAAATATTAAGATTACTATTCTATTTCTATTCCTCATTTTGTGCTAAACTTCTTATGCAACGACTATAGATTCTGATGTGAGATCGTGCTGTTGTAGTACTGATTATACCACTGCAGCTTTAACCCTACTTGGGTTAGATAGCCTGAGAATCTGATATAAAGATAAAGCTTTAACAGATTCACTGTTTGCTTACATGAGCAACACACACACACACACACACACACACACCCATACACAAAAATGACATGCAAGGTATTTGCAAGTTGCCTCAAATGTTGCATCTCATTTTCCAGTTACAACAGAAGGTGCAAGACACTTTTGGTTTGAGGGCAGGTGTTAAATACATAATGGCAGAGCAGATACTCCACAGAGCAAGAGGGAGCAAAGAAATTACTGTCTCCACAGAGTTTAACTAAACAGCTTCTTTCTCTTGCATCCTAATTGGGGTTGTGTTTGGGTTACAACAGCGCAGAGAACTTCAGCTTCTGTGTGCAATTAGCATAAAAAGTTCCTATTTGTGAATATATCGTTTTAAGAAGACTGATAGAAATTTCAAAATCATTAAATTGAGATGCAGAGTTAAAACAATGCAATGATAACATCTGTATGTAAGAACCCACACACTGGTTTATTTGTTGATAAAAGCTTGATTTTTAGAAATGTTCTCTTAGCATGATTGAAATAATAATTCTAAAAAAAACACTAAGTCTGAAACTCTCTAATTGTTTTATTCTGTATTTTTTAATAATATGAATGCATTATATTAACATGCAAGAAAAAAGCAAGAGTGCATGACAAGAATTTTAAAGCAATATCTTTGTTTCTGTAAAGTGGGATTGAGCTTATTCAGTAGTTGTGTTCTCACTGTCTGCTGCTTTGAGCTTGGAGAATTAAAAAATGGATTCTTGACAGTCAAGCTAACCATTGCTGAGATGGATGTGTGTTCTTCTGGTTGCTAGAATGGCAGATATGACATATTCTGTTTAACATCTTGGCTAGGTAATAATTAAGGGTCCCTTGGTTAATTTTTATCTTGACTCTACATTCATAAATTGCTTATTAATGCCCATCCAGATAACGTGCAATATATAGTGAAGCTTTGTAGAGGCATTAGTTGGCTGCTACTTTATGCTCATTCACTCCAAATAAACACCAACAGAAAACCGTTATTCGAAATATTACGAAGGGCTTACTAACATAAACTAACATGGTTATTAAAGGGGAAACTCAGTAACTTTTTTACCTCAATAAATGCTTTTCGGAATCCCCGTGGGGCTAAACAAAGTGTTTACGGAGCGATTCAATGTTTTCCCCCCCCTCCCGCCGGTGCCTCTGGCCTGCGAGCAGCTAAATACAACTTTGCCTGCGCCGACCCGAGCAGAACTTGCGACAACAGAAACCGCTGTACGGTACTCAGGTCCCCTATCTACCGAGCTGCTTCCAGCTCTGATTTGAACCAGACTACCAGCGCTAATTCGAAGAAAACATTTCTTTAGCTTCACACCACCTAAACACGGCTCCTGGCTGTCATAACCAACTCTTTGCTGGACCAGAGTGGTTCACGTAGCTGCGCTGCCTGGGCGCCAGGTGAAGCATCACTGCTTCAGGCTCAATAATCACTTGTCACGTACGCAAAAAGTAAATAAAAGTTCGTATTCTTACCTGCTACTCGCCAACACCAGTGAAAAATATAATCCACGGCATATTTACCCGCAAATCGCGGGTAAAACATGCCGTTTCAGAAGAGACAGGTCTTTGCTTTGAGCAGAGGGAGACGAGGTGCTGCTACCAACGCAGCAAAGTAGCATCAACAAGCTAGTAAAAGCTTAGAAATATATCCAGGGATCAAAATAGAAGAAAGACAGGTAGAGAAGCCGTTTGTGTGCTGTGGGGGTGTAAGGGGGGGTTGAACACGACAGTGAAAGGATGCCACTAGGGGGAGCCCCGAGCTGAAGTTACTGAGTTCTGCTTTAAAGGTTGAATATGGAACACGGACAGAACAGCGACATCACGTGTGTCTAGGTTGTAGTTGCAACGGCAGAAAAACAACTCCAGTCGTTTGGGTTTTCCCTGTACAAGCCTGAATATGACCAAAACATTGTTTCCACACAGAGATTGTATTTGGCAACCTGCAATGACGGCTTGTATTGGCTTACAAATGTAATTATAATGCCTTTATGGAACCCGTAAAAAATGTATTTTATAATTATTTTTAGGCTAAATATAATTTTTCTAGGAAATGTTGTACTTTCATTCTGTACCCCCCCCCCCCAAATGACCCATGGACGTATTATTTTTTTTAAAAATATAGTTTTTAACAAAAATGTTCCATATTCAACCTTTAATGCTGAGTAGTGCATACATAATGGTAACTAATTACATTATTAAACATTTATCAATGCTTGATAATGCATTAAGTTAAATTGAGAAGCATTAATTGACTGCTAATTAATGTATTCACCAATATGCTAATTAATGCTAATAGTAGTTGTTAATGTATTATTAAACCGCTAATTAATGGTTAATTATGCACTGACTAACATTAATTAAGGGACCGTTATTGTTAAGTGTTACTAATATCTTTGATAGAATGAGATCAAATTCTGCAAAAGAAATGGTTTCATTTTCTTTGGAGATATTGCAGTAGCCAGTCAAAAGTAAAAGAGAAGTCATTGCTTATTTCAGAGCTGTTTCACAAATGGGACCCATGTAGCTTAGTTTTACCGCCAAACTGTTTACAACCAAGTATGATGCAGTCCGAACCATTTATCTGAGATGCATCTGAGTATAAGCAGGTATTTTGTTTTCAAGTGTTTTCTTCCAAGCTCTCTGCCTGCTGAGGTTTACGCTGTGGCTGCCAGGACTCTGCTGTTCCTGTGCGGAAGTTTATCGGAATCATCTGACCCTAAACCACCGCTGATACATCCACTACTACGTGCGAAGGGAAAGGCTTTATTCAGATGCTTTAGCAGATGTGCCTGCATTCATAACCTGTTTATAAAAATGACCTTTGGTGTTGAACTGTTTTTACAAACAATTAGCCTCATTTTCATTCCTGTTTATTTTCTATCCTGTAAATTGACATAAATCTGAATGTTAATTTGATACTAAGTTTGTCTGCAAAAGACAACATGCATGAGATGATGCATAATCAAAAGATGGTTTATTTATTTATCACTACTATTTACTTAGGTCTAAAAAAATCTCCACAAACACATACACACATACTTGTGCTGCAACATAGACGTATCATTTGTTACTCTCTGCTGACAGCGTGGCCACAGTGTTAAATCTAAACTCTTCTGTTGTCATTGCAGGCGTAAGAGACCCGAAGAAGAAAACAAGAAGTGGCAGGTGAGAGCCTCCCATTCACAGCCTGACATCCTCTCTCCCTGCACCGACAGGAAGAAAGGTGACCTTGATAACAAAAGCAAGGCATTGAGGTGGGGGACTGTGGCTGCGAAGTCGATGCCAGCCCTCTTCTGTGGTCTGTCAGACTGTTATCAATGTTGCAGAGCCACATTTGTAGGCACAACAGGGGGGGGGGGGGGGGGCATGAGGAAAGCAAAGACAGTGACAGAATAACCATAGAGAAGAAGAATGAAAGGAGAGAGATGGTGAGGGGGGGTTGTGGATGGATGGCTGCGGAAAAGATGTCTCCAGGTGATGGCAAACATGTAGGGTCGAGGGATGCTGTTTGTCCCCTTTGCTGCCTGAATGTCAACGCGGCAGTAATGAAGTTAAATGAGGACATAAGCTGGGCAAAGAGCGTTTGGGAAATAGGCGATTACCATTGGCCAGAAGAAAAGAGAGCAACAAAGAAAGGAGTCCACAGGTGATTGACAGAGTGCAAGGGACGCAGTGCTTGCTCAGTCAATCAATAACCCCTTTTCCTCTCGGGTCGAAACCCCCCTCTTCACCAGCCTCATCAGCGGCTCCCATCTCCGACCTGACAGGGGTCTCTTTCCATGTGTCATCACACTGAAAGGAAAAGTCACCTTCTTCCATCGTTAAATGGGATTCTTTAATAATGGAGAAATCTTTAATGGAGCTGCTCCTGGTTGCTGCAGAGCCGGCATGACATGGAGAGTGGTGCGTTTATTATTCACATTGTTCAGCTCCAGCTTTGGGACAAGGTGACAGGGGGGGAAAGGAAGTTATGGCAAATTATGGTTTTTGCCAGTCAAAATAGTTAGAAAGGTTGCCCTTTTTTTTGTAGGGGAATAGGTTTGTTTCCCTAAAAATGTCCAATTGAGGCGTTGTCTAAATGAGATAATAATAATGGCAGATGTAGTCATCTTTAAAGCCTTAAATACGCATCATTTGGTAGCTTCAGTGGTTTTACATGAAACATCACGGACTTTGCTGTTTTTTTTTTTTTTCAAGAGTACCTTCCTGCAGTTGCGATGGCCGAGCAGCAATACTGCTGCTCATTACGGCTGAGATGAATTGTGTTCTTTTAAATACAGTATGGTAAATTTAAAGAGCCTGACTGGAGAATTGTCTTGTAATACGGTTTTCCAAAGGGCAATATAAATGTAGGGCTGCCACAAACGATTATTTTGATAATTGACTAGATTATTTTGGTGATTTTTTGACTAATCAGATCATACGAACATTGTCCCACATTTACAGTACCAGTCAAAAGTTGGAACACTTTTCTCAATGAATCTAATCAAAAAACCTGTCCACACGTTTGACTGCTAGTGTGAGTGTTAATTAATATCAATATACAATTCATGAAAAGCTGACCAGACAGACAAGGCAGCAGAAGGAACAGTGGCAATTTTGAAAGGAAAAACAAAGTTTAAAGATAATAAACGGTTCGTCGATTATGAAATTAGTCGTTGACTATGTTGATAGATAAAGATTAGTCGATTAATCAACTAATCTTGGCAGCCGTACATCAATGTTAAACTCGGTTTGTACCACCAAACAGGAATGTTCTTTAAAGACTGCGCACAGCTTCCCACATTGCAGATATCCAGAGAACATGTGTTGCTACCTGATGACATCATGCTAAATGGCTTGATAATTGATTACACTGATGCTCATCATATAATCAAAAATCAACTCTGTTGGCTTTTACAAAACATTTTATAGGAAAGGGAGAGACGGATTGTGAAAGCATTGATCAAAGCAAACTGTTGCTTTGAGACTCATCTCGGGCACAATATTTTCTACAGTCAAGACACTTTTCCCTCCCGCTGACAACTGTTTCACTGTTAGCGAATAGTTAAGAGTTATGGATTGATAGTTTTAATGGTTGTGAATTTCAGCATGTAACTTCGATATTGCTCTATGCAAAACAACTGCCTGGGGATACAGTGGCATACAAAAGTTAGATGCGCTCCCATTAAAGATGGAAAAAAAAAAATCAGCTGTCAGTCAAATAAGTTGAAATTGACAAAAGTTATGATACATAAAAACTTTATGAAAATCCTGACAATTATTTTGAATTGTGGTTCAACAGAAATGAAAAAACACACAAAAAACATACATAAGGAAAAAAAGTATGTAATAAATGTTTACTGGTGGGCATCCATTAGTTATGTTAGCAATATTGTGATGAGTATAAATATGTCTTTGTGTTGTTGCCTCAACATTTCAGTAGTGCTCAGAAATATCAGCTGATGCAAGACAATTTGAATTTCAACAACCACGTAAACACGTGTGTATCTGTACACACTCTTTAAAGTTGCACTTCCATGGTCATTTCATTAATATTTCTGTGTTCTCCATTATTATTGAATGCATTCTGCATCGTTTCTGTTTAAAAAAACCTTCTGGTTGCTTATCCAGCTGTATTTGTATACTAGAAGAGAGGCTTGTGGTCCAACGGCAGGCTTTTCCGGGTCCTTCTCATGAATTTCCGTCTGATTGGCTGGCTCCCATCAGTGTATGAAGGAAGCTCCGCCCTCCGCTCTTATTTCGCTACAGACAGGAAATAGAGCCAACAAACAAGTTTGTTCCGCCATGCTAACAAACAGTTAGCTAATTGCTCTCAACTCCGAAGTTACAGTCGTGCCGTCTTTACTTCTAGTGTGTAGTGGAGGGTTACCTGCCTTCCAATGGACAGATAGAAACCCCACGTGGGATACGCTATTTGCAATGTGACGTAGAAGTGCAAGGCTGTTCCCGATTCGCTCTTTTTTCGTATTGTTTCTCTGATGAGAAAGCACAGCCGACTGGGGGCAACGCAACGCTAGCAAGTCAGCATGTGTAAGTAAACAAGGGGAAACCCTCCGTATTTCAGAAGGAGCAAGTTAAACGGGTTTTCAGTGGAAGGAGGCCTTTAAATAAAAGAAAAAGTTATGCAACTAACACACTCGATCATTGCGGGACCATTACAACCCTGTACTGGCTTAACATTGCTGTTTTGTGTTTAAGGGGAAAAATAAAAGTCTACTTCACTTCAAACATTAAACATAGAAAATTGTGCTTTTTAATGATATAATTCCCTCAAAATATTTGTTAACAGTTTTAGCCAAAATACAATTTCTCTAAAAGAAGTATAATGTTGCTGTGAATCATGTCCTGTTTTTTTATTTTTATTTCCATCATATGGCCAGTATCTTTGCCTCTAGTTCATACCTGGATTGTTAAAATGGTCCTCACCCAAAGGCTTTGACTCAACTTCAGACAGTTTGAGCCTTTAACATCTCAACATCAAAGACACTTCTTTTCTTACTTCATGCCCAGCTTGGTCACAGGGGTCAGCGGATTCACCAGTGCTTGGATTTTTCACTTCCAATTAGCCAAGTAGTGTGTGAACTTCAAGGAGTAGAAAAAAAAAAAAAAAAAAAAAAAAGCCATCTACAGCTTCCCCATCTGGAATTAAAAATTTAGAGAAGCTGGTTTCTTATTGGTAAAAAAAAAAAGCAGACTTTTTAGGGAAGTTCTGATTAAATTAAGACAATATGAAATTAATTCCTCCAAGCAGTTTCCATGTGGGATTTCTTCACATTG
The DNA here is from genome assembly GCA_023101725.1 of Atherinomorus stipes. NCBI lineage: Eukaryota > Metazoa > Chordata > Actinopteri > Atheriniformes > Atherinidae > Atherinomorus > Atherinomorus stipes. Next base: position 222,315 of record JALJCO010010916.1, read on the forward strand.
CTTCAACATTTAATGGGTTAAGCTAAATTCGTATGTGCAACAAGTCTGAAAGGGATTCATGAAATATATAATCAGGTATTTTGCGGTGAATTTTCTCTTGATTGGCTAGATCCCTTCTAAACAAGCAAAGTACAAATAAAAATTACTGAAAGTATGCCAGAGAGCATGGTCTAGCTAAATACATTCAATTACCATCAAGCATGAGTTCAATGGGCCTGTCAAAACATCCAACTCTCTCTTTTAGCCCTCTAATTACATTTTAATTGAGAACAAGGTCCAATTTGCTCTAACAACAAGGGGAAAAGGTTCTCTTTATGCCCTCAGGTGGCAGACAGACAATGTAAATGCTTATGCATTAAAATGATACAACACAGTTGAGGATCGTTGTGCACATCACGTCAATGTAACCTCAGAAATCTTAAATACTAATTTACAGGCTCTGTTTTCCCAAGCTTGCGTTCTTTGTTTTGTACCCTTTATTATCGTCAATTTGTCATCCATCCAGCGGTGATGAGGAGTCTCACTTCACTTGTTTCATTAACTTTATTGCTAATAATATATTTCATTATTGCCTGTTATTGGAAAGAATATTGCAATCTGCTGGTGATAGCTCACGACCGAAATACTTAATTAAGTGAATGAATGTTGAAGCCCAGATAAATAAATAAAGGACACAAATTTGCATACTGTAATTGAATGTCACTCGTGGTTTTTCTGCTCTTTCAGCTGATGGATGAGTACCATCCACACTATAGGCGTGAATGGAAAAAGGACTCCTCCTCAGCACATGTACACAAGCATGACAGACAGCCACACACACTGGTTATCCATGTGTATTAATCTATACAATATTGACAGCAGCACTCACTGTAATGTAAGAACTCAGACAGTATGTATCTGATGAGTTGTATACAATCAGACCACAGTGATCCTTTACTATCAATCGATAAAACATTAAAAAAAATGTTTGTGCTTAAAATCTGAGCAAACACAAATGAAGGAAAACACAAAACAATGTGTGTTGACACTCAGCGACAAGGACACCTTGACCTTTCACTTCCGATATAACCCAATTCTGTCACATGAAGCCATTTAACCAAAGCTAACAATGTTGTCATATCACTTTAGTAAGAAAAGCCTGAGAAACTAAAGTGAAATAAATGCTTGATTTTAGCACTTGTGTACAAAAAGCTTCTTTCAAAGCCTACAGATTTCTGTTCAACACTCTTGTGTGCTTCTTTATCTGAAAAATTGGGTTTCCTATTCCGAAGAGTCTCAGCTTCAACATGTTTTAGTTCAGAATGATCATTAACAGCCATAGTGTGACCACATGGAAAGACCATGTGCCATTAAAGGTGTAGCACCATCTATGAAACCTCAAAGAGTATGAAAATTAATGAATGGTCTTTTGACAGCCTCTTTTTTTCTTTAAATTTCTGCTCCTTCCTGACACCCTCCCCTTTATTTTGCCTAGGAATGTAATTTGCCTGTAAAAATCTATTCTTTGTATTTTCAACTATTGCATGCACTGCTGCCCTGTTAAACTCAATGTTAAACTCAAACATCAGCTTATATTGCATGAAGTTGTCACCATCCTATCAGGAAAAATCTTCAAAGAACGATTTATGCTATAGCTCTCTGGATGATATTTTCCTAATGAAGTAGTCTTGCAAGTGCTGCTTCTATGGCAAACAGTTTAAACTTCTGCATCCAAATGGCTAAATAGATTTTTTTTTTTTTTAATTGGGAAGAGAATAATCTACACTGTGCAGAGTTTATTGGTGTGTACAAAATAAAATTAGCTTTAAAATGAGAAATGATGCCCTGACTAGTAGCCATTTCTGCTGAAATTAAGTTGGCTTTGACTTTGAATACAAAGTTACAGGATTTGTGAGCTACAGAAAAACACATTCATTTGTCTTCTTCCTTCTAAAGTACCTTTTCAGAGCACCAGTATCATGAGAAGGGATCGCAGCCTGTATGGCACCAGCTCCATCACAACTCCCACAGCTTGGCCTTGAGACAGATTTAAGCGACAAAGCCAGGCCGTAAGACCACAAGGAGAAGAAGAAGGGGGAAAAAGGAAGAGTTCTTTGCGAGCACCTAATGAGGATAAGAAAAAAATAGAGCTCTTTTTCTTTCATTCTTAGCTCCTTGAGATGCCTGGGCAAGGGTGATAAAGACAGTGAGAAAAAAAAAATGGAGTTCATTTTGTGCAGTTGGCTGCAACAGAGAGGCTTCCAGAAATAGAAAAGTTTAAAGGTGCTGTCGCCTGCACTGATTGATAAATGTACTGGGACAAGCTTCAGCAGCCGATTCTATTGATCACGGAACAACTTTCCACCTGGCTCTTTCTCCACCTAAATTGCTCTTTTCCAACTTTCAAAACCAGAATCACTGTAAACGGAAGCTATAGGCACTATCTCAACTAGAGATGGGATTTACAGCTCTTTGAAGGGAGCCAGAGCTTGAGGAGCCATTCCTTCTAAAGAATCATTCAAAAGACTGGATCATTTGTATTTTTTCAATCAATATTTTTTTAAAGTAGAAGTCAATCAATAGTAATCTTTATCAAGTAAATAATCACTAGTAGCAATTTCTGAGGCAAGATTTGGATAAGAATGATTCAAACTGACATACACCTTCAGTATATGTTCTGTTGGTGGGAAATATTCTGAATTATTGGTCATAATTTTTATTAATCTTGTGTTTTTAAAGTCCTTTTTAAATTGATTTCATGCAATATTCTAATTTTTTGAGTTGTAGAATTTGAGGTTTTCTTAAGCTGCAAGTCCTAATCAGAAACATCCACAAAAAATAAAAGCTTTGAATATATTGATTTGCATATTATTTATCTATACAATATAGTTGAATTACAGAAATTACAGAAAAGCACTCAAAGAACAACTCCTTTTGCTATCACTTTTTGTATCTTTCCCACCAGGGAGTCATTGATGGTTTTCTGCACAACTGTCAGATCGGCAGTCTTCCCCATGGTTGTGAATTCTTCTAAACCAAGACAGGGACTTTTTTTCAAAGGCTTAGGGCACTTATGGAGGTGTTTTGAATTTTACCTGATTAGAATGTGACACTCTGAGCTACAATACTGGAGCTTTTCACGGTATTCTAATTTTTGGAGTTTTTGAATTTGAGGTTTTCTAAAGCCGCAAGTCCTAATCAGCAACATCCAAACAAACAAAAGCTTGAAATATATTGATTCATATATTATTTGTCTAAACAATATTTAAATCGAACCTTTTAAGTTGAATGACAGAAATACATGAACTTTTTCAGGATATTCTATTTTTTTGGGTTGTACCTGTGTGTGTTTGTGTGTGTATATATATATATATATATATATATCCACAGAAAATTGTCAATATTCCTCCATACTGCTCGTCCCATGTAATCTAAGTGTCCTGAGTGGATGGCATCCAGAATTTACTCGAAACGACATCGTTTACTATATTTTTAGAGCCTAAAAAGGAGTATTGTTTACTTCCATGAAGCGCGCACATGCGTGGGCACGAAACTACGGAAGCCTCGGCGTTCAGAGCCTACTCTGCCGATAATTCAAGGGTAGAAGAAGAAATTCACTGTTTACATTGTGGTCAGAGCGCGAGAGCTCTAGACAAACCGGGACAAACACAAGAGGGGTTGGATATTGATCTAAAAGAAAGAAAGAAAGAAAAAAAAGAGAACGCGCGATCTCGTCTGCCGTGGCTTCCGTAGTTTCGTGAACGTGCATCGGCGTGCTTGCTAGACATGCGATGTAGTCTTGTTTAGACTACATATACTAAATGGTGTAGTTTCAAGTAAATTCTGGATGCTACCCACTCAGGACACTTGGATTACATGGGACGAGCAGTATGGAGGAATATTGACAATATTTTGTGGACTTTTATGGACCTTTTTGGCTCGGACCCTGGCGAACTCTATTGGGGGGAAACCATAGACTGTATATAATTACTGGACGTAGCTTCCGTTCTCTTCTGAATAGAGAAATGTGAAGCCAGGTGGGCGTGTCTTACCGTCGCCATCTTGCCGTGTCACGTACGTCGTCACTCCAGGAAAATACTAAAATGGGCACAGCGCGGCCGCGGGGCAAATGATTGACAGCTGACGTACTGTGGGCTAAACGCTAACTGAGCTAACACGAAACTAAGAGGAGCTAACAAAGACAAGCCCCCTAAGTGGCATGGTTAAGGTAAGACATGCTTAGACTTGCAATTCGCTGACTAAACACCGCCGTTGTGCGACTCTGTAACAAACTAAGACCTTATTAAGAGCAAACAAGGAGCTAACTAGGAGCCTCCGGTCGGCAGGCGGAGCTTCCGGTCTGCCGCATGTCAATCATAAGGACACGCCCTTAATTATGTGTAATTTGAAGAATAAATAACATCTAAACGAATGAGTTATAAAAAAATTCACCCCCCTCACAGTTGACATGAAGGTAAACTTGACCTAATAAACCTAAAATGATTTTTTGAACCAGGCTGTAAACCTGTTTATTTCTGCTGTGAAGTTGGCGTTTTTAACATGGGAGTCTATGGGGATTTGCTCGCTCTTGGAGCCAGCCCCTAGCGGATGAAGGGAGGATTACACTATTTGCAACAAGGAAGCGAGCTTCACTGTTCTGAGGCGGAGTTTGCCCCTTGGGGGAAATGAGAAGTCGTCCTGAACGCCGGCTGCATTTGACATATTAAAAAAGTGGTCCAGAGTCTTGCTCACCATCAGGGTAAGTGGAAAATAAAGTTAAATCATTTTGAGGGTGAACTATTCCTTTAAGGTCATGTCCACACAAAGATGAATTGAGGGGTATAAGTTGAAATGTTTTAACATTTTGGTTTGGTTACATCAAGATAGAAAAGGAATCAGCCAGAATACATTTTTTGTGGTGAAAAGCTGGCTAATGAAAGCATAAAACCAAGCATGGATCCAGCAACCATGGGGGTCCATTTTGGTGGTGCATGAAGGCAGTCCTCAGGGAAAATATCGTTTCCAGAAAGAAGCCTCCTAAGTTCAGGTAGCGGCTTTCTCCATTCCTTTTCTTTGAGATATATCCAGAGTTAATACAGTGTGTAGGATTTATCCACTGTTTACAGAGCCGAGGAGATTCAGTTGGAAGACCTCTTTGTATAGTTTCTTTATGATTTAGTTTTGTTGACATCAAAAGATAGAAATAAATAAAACTTAAAGACTTAGGCCCTGATTTACAAAGAATTCAAATAAAGAGCGCTAATTTGTTTGCTGCACTGATAAATTGGATAGGCTGTCTCTTCAGCGTTTGCGGGTGATCTACAAAGATTACACACACAATCTGTAACAGGCGCAAACAGCTATATTTAAATGAGCATTTAGCGCTTTTGCTTTGCCATGGAAAGTTCAGAAGAGCATGTGGTAAACACAAAATGAAATTCGACCTGATAGAGAGATATTAGTTCCAGAGATATAATATGAGGTAAAAAAAAGAAGAATATAAGATAATTATAATAACTCTAAAATAAAAACAATGCAGCAGGTTTCCCTGTGGGATAAGAAGAGGCCAGTTTAAGGACATGGATAAGGAGACACTGTTGAAGATGGTCTGATATTATGCACAGGGTGCGTGCTCTTTGGCACAATGCCAGGTGCTGGACCTGCATAATTCCCCTGCATAGAGATTTATAGCAATGTGTAATGAACAAATACATAATAATCACGATAACCAGAAAAATTATAATCAGAAAATCTGTAACTGTGACATCCCTAGTGCCACGTCAAAGCATGGTACACTCTGGGTTTTCAGACCAAGTCTCCCTTTTGTGGCGTCTCGCTGCCTCTTGCAGCAAGTGTCGAAGTCTTTGAAAAAAATTATATGGAACAATATTGTGAGGCTGCTCTTGCTTGTGTCAGTACTGTTGTTGTTCCTTTAACTTTGGACTGCTGTCAAAAAAAATAAAGTAGGAACAAAGCTGTTTTGCAGAGTTAAACTAAGTATTATAAATAATTAAAATGTTGAGTGCAGCTGTTGTTTTGCTTTTGACCTGTGCTTCTACATTATTATTTTGCCCAGGAGCCTTGTTGGCCACCTTGTGGCTGAGGCATGTTTCCAACAAATTATCATATGCTGTTATGTAAGCACATCAGTCTTAAATAAAGAAATAACCAAAATCTTTCACTCTGAGTGGGGTGAAAGCACACACTGTATAGTGTAGCTATGAATTGTGCTGGGTTGGACACGCTCACATGCATTGGAATACAAATCCATTTTGAATGAGCAAGGCTTTAAAGTTTTCCACCACTGAATAATGCACCCTTTTTGGATAAAAGAGTCCCACAAAAAGATGAAACTAATCTGAATTCATATTTACCTGTTTAATCTCAGTGAAATATATGAGCTACATTTTCAGTTGTATTTGTTTGGGCTGAGTTACAGATGCTATGACTGTATTACATATGATCCTTTGGAGAGTGATTAAGAAGCCAATCCATTTGAAGTATGAGTCACTGTGCACATGTGATATTTTCCATTCATCCAAGACTAAACCGAACATCAGTCAAGATCATGTCATGCCACAACAATTCTTGCCAGCCTGACAAGCATTCTGCGGTTGTGTAAAACATAACAGCGGTGGACGGCACAAGTTAAAAATAAGGTTTCTCTCGAGCTGACATGACACAAGCTGTGCAATTTCACTGAAAAACAAATCACATGGCGAATTAGGACACAACACCACTGTGTGCGTTTATCTTTTAATGTGACCGCCTGTAGTTGTGGCTGTGAGGACTGTGTCAGGGCTGTGACCAGGGTGCTCATTCGGACATTAAGCCGATACATTTAGCTGCCATAATGTTAACAGAAAGCACAGCTTGTCAGAAACAGGCTTGTGCAAGACCTGCTACCAAATACACTGGGGAATGGGGTTGCTACAGATGTCTAATGTAGATCAGCTGACTGTAAATCTGTATCTTAAGGAACTTCTCATCATGGAAATATCACAAATCTCAGTTACAACGACACATTAACCTTGTTGGTTTTAAACAGCAACTGCAGAAGTACAGAACAGATCATTTCAGTTTTCCTCCCCTCTCAGTCACCTCTAACATTTTCCTGGTAAACACTGTGCCGAGTGAGATACAGGTGCTGCTCTGTCACTTCCAATTAGATGCCAGTTACCTAAATGTAGAGCTCTGCAAAGCAAGTGTCAGGACATCATTAGCAACGGGTCAAACTGCATTATGCTCAGACACCCTGATCGTTACGTTCAAACCGGCTGGCTTGTCCAAACCACATGGAAAACATGTCAGTGTAAAGTAAATGAGACTTCACTCAAGCATGCAATCCATTCTAGAAAGATTTACCTCCCAAATAATTGGACATCAAACCTTATTTTCTCTACCGATAACAGCATTTAATGTCCAGCATCAAGCGTAGCAGTGAGTGTTGAACAAATATGTTGTCTTGTGAAGCTGCAAAACATATTTCACGTCCTGTCAAGCCGGGGGGACAGAAGGAGCTCTTTCCCAGCGTCACAAGTCATGAAATGGTTGCGGGTAAACCTGCTCACAGATGCTGGCTTGCTGAAACCCTGAGAACCATGCGAGCCAAGAGGATAAAGCAGAATGCACACAGTGGAAGGTAACTGCTACACGGCTGTCAGAGCTACGACAAGTGAGAACCAAAGAAAATAAATCACAAACTTTTTTCACACAACCTAGTTCTTTAAAAAGCTAAAGCTAACACAGCATAATGTCTCAGTGATCCAAATCTCTCTGAAGGCAAAACAGAAAGGACACTTTGTAGATGATACTAGTCAAACCGCAAACATACAGTAGACAGAAGGAGTTACCTAATTTTCCTTTTCTTAGCTCAGGCTTTTGGTTGTGTAGCTGTATTTATATTTATAGGTCCATGTATCTTTCTCAATAAAAACCTTAATAATATAGATTCATATTCCATGAAAATGTATGAACTTAGCATTTGCTTATTATTTTTGGCTTGGGGGGTCCACGAAGATGGACGAACCCTCCGCTCACATGACCCTTTGGTTTCTGAAGAGCTAAAGAGAAGCTTGTTGGGCATTCAAATTGTCACCATCATAGCCACGTTGTGTGTGTCATCATGACTGACAGCCAACAAACTCTTAGCTACATGTAAGAGCTTACCCAGAACTAAGAAGCTAATGGAAGTAAATGGACTAAACCTAAGGCAAGCTGTTAATCAGCCAAAAACCACCGTTGTGCAACTCTACTACCGGCTGAGGCCTTCTTGAAGACAAGCAGGGAGCTAGCCACTAGCCATTAGCCACCAGCGCAAGTGCCGGCAGCTGGTTTGCAGCCTGTTAATCAGAAGGACACGCCCTTATTGTATAATAATTTCAAGATTAAATAACGTCTAAATGGATAAGTTATAAAATAAAATCCCCCCTCACAGTTGACATGAAGGTAAACTTGAGCTATTAAAGACCCATAATGGAACTTTTAGCAATTTTCTCATCGACGGTGCATCCATCTTGCATTGTACCTGTACTGCGAGCTCACTCCAGCCAGTAAAAGACAGACTTACCTTGACTCTTGTTCTGTCCCTTCCTCTTTCCTCTCCTCTCTTCCTCCAGTAATGTTTCTATCAGTTTCTTTGCCGAATCCACCATGGTGCGCATTCAAAACACCTGCTGTGTTCATATCTGATTCATATCCATTTGCTAGTACGTGGCACGTTGCACAACCAACACTCGGCTGCAACATCATGGCTGTGTTCTGGATGGAAAAGTTATATGGTGTTGTTTCTGAGCCTCGGGACCCGCAGGGAAATGACGGCTCGAAAACGCGCATAATGAATGTTGGTGTGCCATCAAAACGAGTCAAAAACACAGATTTTTAAGGTCGAAAAGTTAAGTTGTGGGTCCTTAAACCTAAAATAATTTTTGAACCAGGCTGTAAACGTTTATTTTTTCTTTATCTCTTTTTTTGCCGCCAGGTGTAGGTTCAGTAATAACTCTGAGGTAAGAAAGGTCATTTTAGATTTTTTTTAAAATATTTTTTATATATAGCATCTTTATAACTGGACATTACAAAAATTGGATGTGAAAGTGGCTTTCCATTACTCGCTTTTGGTCATAGACTGAATTACTGGGCAAAAGGAAATTTTTAATTCCTGAAAGTCACTAAAATTATTGCTGTTATTTTAGAAAACAACATAAATATAAGTAGAAACTTCAATGACAATCTGAAGACTAAAACATTAACAAATTGTTGACATTAAATGACCTGTGTCACTGGGATTAATTGTTTGAGATTTATAAATGTTGCTGCATTTTTCATGGCAGTTCATTCATAAAGCTGTTGAATGAACTACTGCGGCTCATAAGAATGGATAAAAAAGTAAATACCAAAAATAGCCCATCAGAACAGTTATGACTGAATAAGTTTAGACCAACAGAAAACATGCAGTTCTTTTAACTTATTTAACTATTTCAGTGTACTGTGACGTTATTACCTCCGCATAATGTTTTTGGTAGCGTTGGTTTGTCCATCCGTCCGTCCGTCTATAAGCAACTTTATGGAAAAAGAACTCGACTGATTGACCTGAAATTTTCACCAGCTGTGTGCCTCAGCCCAAGGACGAACCCATTAAATTTTGGTGGTGATCCGGATCACCTTCTGGATCCAGGAATTTTTTGAAGGATTCTTTATCATTGTGAGAAAGGCCATGTTGGAAAGGTTGTTGATGAGGCGTGAGTGCCCCCTTGTGGCAGAAGTGTGCAGCTGCGCTACTGAGCACATGGTATCAGGATGCAGAAATGAAACTTCTGAGCAGCAGTGAGCACGAGGAGCGAAAACTGTTGGACAGACTTCTAGCCAGTTGAATATAGTGAACTGTGCATCTGTGAAGAACTGTAAGTAACTAGTTGTTCCTCCATTCACCATGTGCCTTTTTATGCCATTAAGCTAGCTGACCTGTTACATGCCAGTCACTGTAACTGTTAGCCTTGAAAACATGCATGTTTAGTCCTAACTGTAAGGGATTTATTAGTAATAATTAATACCTTGAATGTGTTTATTTGCGGGCTGCACGGTGGCGTGGTGGTTAGCACCGCAGTCTCACAGTAAGAAGGTCACTGGTTCAATTCCCAGCTGGGGAGGGGGTTTGAACAATTCCAACTGTGGCCTTCCTGTGTGGAGTTTGCATGTTCTCCACATGTATGCGTGGGTTCTCTCCAGGTACTCCGGCTTCCTCCCACCATCCAAAGACATGCATGTTAGGTTAATTGATTACTCTAAATTGTCCCTAGGAATGAATGTGAGCATGAATGGTTGTCTGTCTCTCTGTGTTGGCCCTGCGACAGGCTGGCAACCTGTCCAGGGTGTACCCCGCCTCTCGCCTGATAAGAGCTGGGATAGGCTCCAGCAACCCCCGCAACCCTGAACTGGATAAGCGGTACAGAAAATGACTGACTGTTTATTTGCTGAACCAATGTTTCTCATGGCTTTGTATTTCTGTGTTTATAGACCACACTCACTTCCATCCAGGCATTCACCTTAACTAATCCTGGAATTCCTCACCTGTAAGCCTGTTGTTTGTTGCATTACTGTGCTGTTGTGATTAAGAGTGACCAGTAGAGACAGTTAACTGTACTAGTGAGTCCTGTGTGTTCTGACCGACAGCCCATGGTGAACATCAAACTTCCTTACCAACATCTAAACAGTCTTACATGAACATCACCCTAATAGGCCAATTTTTAAAAATAATTCCATATAACTCCATACAAATGGTCCAAATGTTTGGTAAAAAAAAAAAATTACAAGATGTCAATGAGTTCTATAATGGTTTGAAAGTTTATCCAGATCCAGAGAAAATTCCAGATACTATGATCCAGGACACACAAAAATAAGAGTCAAGCTGCTTGGCAGAGGTCTGCGCTCTCCAAGTGCTTTTCTTGTTTTATTTTATCTTATGTATCTTTTATTGTAAGGTTGAGTGTCGCCCATAAAATGTATCATTATTATTAGTAGTAGCAATAGTAGTGGTATTAGTATAGTTCCTGTTGTTGTATTTGTCTAGTTTTTATCAAGATTGACTGGACCATGTGTGGAATGCATTGACTGAGAGACAACTGCATTTATGAAGCTTTAAGTTCCTTGAAACCCACACAAATAAAATTCAAATGTCTTTTTGAATCAATAGCACTACACACGGAGCTATGAGGTTGGTAAACTTGAGAATAAAACTTGATAGTCTGTGAGGAAGTGTAATTTTCCAACCTCAAACGTGTATTTTGACATTTCCAAAACCTAGCCATGTACATTTACATCGGACCTGGCCCAAGAGCAGTTTCTGTAGGAATAGAGATGAAGTAGAAGAGCAAGTATCGTAGAAGTAGAAAAGAAAGCAATCTCAGGAAAAGCTTGCAAAGGATGGAGTTTCACCCACAAGTTTCACTTGGAGTCAGGTGGCAACTGGCATTCTGTTGCAGATGTAAATATTTAGAAATCTGATCAGTAGCATAACTGGAGACATATCTCAAGAGAAAATTTAGGAAGCAAAATGTAAGAACTGGACAATTTGTTTTAGCTTTTCTTGTAGACTCCGTGGAATAAGATTATACTGTTTGTCATAACATCACTTTGACCTTTTCTTTACCTCAATCTTCTCCCTGATTATCATTCAAGTGACTTTCCATTGACTTTGGTTTAATTAGAAATGGTTACATCAGATTTCATGAGTTGGAACTGAACACACACCTTAATGACAGACAATAATCTCAAAGCAGCTATCAGTCGCAGATTTCATTAGTTATCATCCCTTGATATTAAGTGATCCAAAGCTTTGCCTTCAGGCGCTTTCCATTAACCTTCAGCTCTTTTTAAAACACATTCATTAATGATAAAATTCCCTCAATGCAACTTCCTATAACAAATCGATAAGTGTCCAGTCCTGTATATTTCTGGAGGCACACCTTGAGCCAAATGATTTTTAGAGGTACACTTTCTCATTACACTGGTAAACATTTGAAACAGGATGACCTGTTAACAGAAAAAGCTTGTAAACTGCTCTGGGCCAATATAACTCAAGTAAATCGGCTATCAGTGAAAAGATGCAGTCACATGAAATCTTTGTAGCCTCTAGGTAATTTGATTTATTGGATTACGTAGAAACAATCTGATCCCTTTTCTCTGACCAGTTAATGGTGTATTTCTGGAAAATTAATCAGGAGGTTTGATGGTGTCCTTTAAAGAAAGGAAAAGAAAAAGAAAAAACAAATTGAAGAAAAATGAAACCCAGTTATAAGGCTAGCAGGAGAAGTTTAGTACTACTGTGTGCCTGCACAAGACAAACTAGAGCAGAGCAAGGTGAAAAACAGCAGGGTATTTTGAAATGGATTAATGCTCTCCCTGCTTGAGGTTAACAGCTTGTCGCTGGGTTTCCTTATCAGATGGCCGAGATCAATGGCACAAACACATACTCTCCCAGAACAATCTGCCAGACTATTGCTGGACACTGCACACAGAATGAAATAAAATCATTATCCAGCAGTGCCCGAAGCAATTTTATGCCTATTTGTCTCGTGAATCTAACACAGTGTAAAGAGCAACTCAAATTGACCTATTTAAAGAGACTGATAATCTTTTTGGAAGACTGTTTCAAGTCATGAAAACCAGATGATAAAATATAATTTGTGGTTTAAAAATGTTTGATATGGGCACTAAGGGCTGGAGTGGCCATCTGGCATACCTCGCACTTTCCCGGTGGGCCAGTGGTGACTTTTTTTTTTTTTTTTTTTTTTATATCATAGCTTTGGTAGTTAGCGGCATAAGTCATGATACTTATTTGCACAAAAGTGGTAGGTCAGCCCATTAGTCATGAGTGATTGTGGGCCGGACCAATGACAGCTGAGGGCCAATGCACCCCTCCCTCTTGGGCCTCAGCTGTCAATCAGTCAACCACACAGAGAGAACTACATGCAGAGCAAAACACGGAAAGGTTTCACGGAGAAAATTAGGAATTAAAGAGACAAACTCTTCATGCAGATGCTGCCAAATGTATTAAAATAACACAGATCTTTACTGCTGGTGGCTTCTTTCAGCCACAGGTGACAAAGGCGGAGGTCACCAGCAGGTGGATGAGGGGAGACCCGCAGTGGACCCTGGTGGGGGGGTAAGTAGTGATGAATACACTCTACCTGGGTCCGATATAAATCAAGTTTGGGTGTAGGTCTAGTTAATTTTTGTTGTGCTTGCTAACTCTTACAGTCAGTAGTTATAAGCAGGCTGTTCAACAAGTCTGCTCCACTTCCACGAGTGGTGCGGACAGCGCGCGCATCGTTGTCAGCTGACTGAAAGTCAGACACTGATATCAGTGTTTTTATAAATCTTCCAGGAAGGTGAATGTGGAAATCAGCTGGAATATTTCTCCTGCTACGCCGATATGTCGCCTGCATTGCAGGCACGCACAGACACGCACAGACACGCAATCTCTTTTTCAAGGGAGACCTGTTTACCTAACGTACATGTCTTTAGATGGTGGGAAGAAGATTTAGGTTTAAGTTTATTAGACAAGTACATTAGACAAGTACACATACACAAACAAGACGGTGTACAAGCACTTGTTTTCATTAAGAGGCTTCATCGATACCTGGTGCCTTGGTTCAAAATGCCCGGTCAAAATGTCCCAGTCCAGCCCTGTGGGGACTAAGTTCTACATGAAGTTTAGTGAATGTCTAGTTAATGCAGTCTAATAGCTGGTAAACCAATATAAGTAACTAAACCAGTTAATGTGGAATGATTTTTTATTTAAAGAATGAGTAAATAAACCTTCCAAAATATCTGAGTATGTTCAGAGCTACAGTCTGTAATGTTGTCATCAAAAGTTTAAGTTCTTAGATGTTATTTTGTTTGTTTTGTTGTTGTTGTTTTTATTTTACATTCAACACGAATGGGCTTTATGCACAACTCCACTACTTCCTGAACTTAAGCCAGCTCCTTTGTGTCCTGTCTTTTAGGGAGGGGCGATACAATTTCATGTCGATACAATACCAGTAGTTTTTGGCACTTTTTTGAGCGATACCAATATCGATACCGATACTTTTTGTCCTTTAAAAGAAAATCATATGATTGTACATTTTGCATTAATATCTTGAATGCAAGGGCAATATTAGATATAAGTAAAACCTGAGAACAAAAGTACTGGAAAGAAATGCTTTTAAAACAATAATAAATTATAGTGATGATAAAATTAAACAAAAATAGATTAAAAATGTCTTTCAATTATCAAATAACATAATATATACTAACTAAAATAATCAAATTTATTAAGTGGAAAATGTTGGAATATAAATGTAATAGTTATATTACAAATTTACCAAAACATAATGTACAAAACCTGCATTAAACCACTGAAAGACAACAAAATGTCATTATCATCATCACTAACAGTAGCAACATCATGATGACATCTGATAGGCTACCACCGTCATGTTATACGGAAGCTAGAATCTGGCTGCTGTCATCATTTCATTGCCTAAAACTCTCAGAAGTAGAAACAAATTGCATGTTTTGTATCTGTACGTTGGTATCGCGAACTCAAGAAAGTATCAATTCTGATATTTTGTCTAGCTGGTATCAAAGTATTGACTCCTGCGTAGCGATATGCCCTTCCCTACTGTCTTTCATTATTGAACAATTTGATTGATCTAGGTGTGCTTGATCTCTGTAATCATGAAGACAATGGCCAGATATAGATAAGACGATAAACTCTCAATATGATATAATATGTAACACACTGTTCACATTTAATGATGCAACATAATGTGCACTTGTACAGTGCATGTACCAGTGCAAGTCATCCAAGACTATTTTTATGGGTTGTCTAAGTTGTTTAGTCCAATTAGACAACCCATAACAATAACTGTTGTTATTGTTGTGTGACTTGACTTGAGAATTGACAGGCACGTTGTGATTAAAAAGAAAAAAAATCTGATTAAACTTTGTTTGCCATTACATAACTGGGTAAAAATCTCTTGAAGAACACATTACATTATCTGATGTTTAACAGATCATTCAAAATTTAGTGTTTTCATTTTTTTTTTTTTTTGCTGCCCATCAGATTAAAAAAAGCACATTCACATGCTTCAGTGGAATGGAGAACGAAGTTTCCTTTGTGTTTTTCACATACATACTTTCATAAATGATCAACTCCTCATTAATTCTGTTAGTTTGGTGTACAACTATAAATGCCCCCCTTTAAAAAAATATGATAAAAAGAAAAAAGAATACTATTTTATTAGAGGAGATGTCACAATAAAAAAAAAAAAAGATTAAAAAAAAAAAATAAAAGAACAAAAATCCAACAATGTGACACCCCCTGGCCCTCCTGACCTATCTTCAAGCAGTGATTCAGATTAGGGTTAACAATCAAATAAGGCTTGTTCAGGCCAGGGTTGATCATTAAGCCACTGAAGCCTGAAGTCAATTCTACAAATGTTTTGTTCCAGGTTTCTGAAAAAAAGTGTTTCTATGTCAGTCATTCTCAGACATCCATGTCCATGTCAAGGACCCCTAAACAATATGTTGTGAAAGAATATTTATGGGACTAAAACAATTCTGACAAATAAACAGCTTCTTGATTTATTTGATTGAAAGGCATTTTATATATTAAAAATGTAATCACCCTTAACCTTTATGCTAAACTGATTATGACTGTAGACTTGAAATCGTTTTATTTGATGGCCTTCCTGCCCTGATATTTGCCTTTTGTGCCCTCAAAAATTTGACAATTTGACTAAAATGACGAAATTCCTGGCCTGTTCAGTACTACACATCAGTTTCTTTTAAAAAAGTAAAAACCTTTAGAAAACTGATTTGGGGAGTATTTACACCTCAGCTGATTACTATCAACACATCTTTGGTCATTATGACAAACTTTGAAGTAACTTTTCAAATCAAGCGCTAAGGTGCTGAATGTCTCCTGGGAAATCAAACAAGGACTCTGTTGAAGAAAAGATTACTTTGTGATTAAGGTTTGACAAAACAAACAAACCATAAAGCAGTTCAGAACCTAGTAGCAGGGAGATGTAGCCCATGATGCAGAGTGTATAAGTGTGTATGAGAGGGCAAAGTACTGTATATAATGGAAAAGGGAGCAAATTCTCTGTTTACATGACGCAAAATAAATTTCAGACATGTGTCTGACAATAAAAGTACTTCATTTTGTATCATATGCAAAAGAAGACAGTACTTATATGTAAGGATCATGAACAGCATTATGTTTATACTACACATCAAACACACCTATTCAAACTGTAGATGTAACTATGCTTCCACTCTTGCTCTTTCCTTCATGTTTGCTGCCACTGCTACAACTGTTGCCATGATCACTGCACTTTGCCTGCTTTTCTTTTGAGCCCCTCCACTACCCCAGCATCCACCTGTGTGCTCCCAGTGAAGGGAAGATATCATTCAGCATTTATTTACTTTGGGGTGACAGTGGCTCAGGTGGTAGAGCAGGTCGGCCAATGATCAGAGGATTGGCAGTACGAATCCCGATCCCCCAGCCATATGTCGTTGTGTCCTTGGGCAAGACACTTAACCCCCATTGCCTTGTATGAATGTGTGTGCATGTTCCAGTGGTGGTCAGAGGGGCCATAGGCGCAAAATGGCTGCCACGCTTCCGTCAGTCTGCCCCAGGGGAGCTGTAGCTATACATACATAGCTTACCATCACCACATATGAATGAGGAGTGAATGAATAATGGATCTGCTGTGAGCGCTTTGAGTTCCTAGATAGGAAAAAAAGTGCTATATAAATCTAATCTATTATTATTATTAATAACATCTACGTGCAATGAGTGATGGAATCAGAGGCAAACTGTCAAGTTGTCAAATAAAAATGTTACAAACACATATCTAGATATAGAGATGTATCTATTTATCCACATATATACTGTATTGTTTGCATATAATGTAACCAACGGGAATGGAAGAAAAAAACAAGAAAACAGACATGGTATTTTTGATGTGATGAAATACTATCAAGGACTTTTTAAAATGTTCTTATTTTTTTTTGTTGAAAGAAAATATAATGTGAACACAATAGTATACCATTTAAACCCTGTATAACTTTGCAAATGGCTACAACATTCAATTTGGTATAAAAACCCTGCTGGTACAAAAACTTTGCTGATAGGATGGATGAACATGGATTAAAACAGAATTGACGATACATAAAAATATTTTCTGGTACTCTCACCAAATGAAAGTGAATATAAATATTACTCATGTAAAAGCTGACAGTAGCAATCTCGCCCTACTGGAGTTCATTCTAGGTCTGATCCATATTGTGAACATGCTGTCCAAGCATAATCAGGACAAGCGAGGTAAAGTGAGGAGTCCGGCCAAAATGAAAAGGTCACCTGGGATTGCACAGCAGTGAGTTACTGTAAAGGTTACCGCCATCAAATATTAATGGCATCAGAGCTCCTGACAGGACCCCCTGGTGGAGAAACAAGTCTATTTAGCAAAAGGGCCCTGCTTCAAAATATTTCCTAATAGTTTCTCACGTTTATGGCTCTTATCTGTAGATCTTCTGCAAAGCTACAGCAATCTTGAAAACATGAAGTGTTTCCAGGTGCAGCATCTATAGATTTCTTTTAAAAGGTCACACAGCTGGACTGTGACTTCTTCCCCTTATATTTCCAGTATTTTATATTAAATTATTGATCCAGTTTGGCCAACTACAGGGGGTATAAAGGTTACAGCCAGGCGTGCTATGTCTACCCCCATGCCTTCTTAAGCATGCAGCTGGTCTTCAGACATTATAGCTGACAGTTAACGGAGCCAAAACGAATATTTAGCTGGATAAATATAGCTATAAATAAACTTTATTTTGTCCTCTCTATGAAGGAATATTGGCTGTGCTCTGAATAGAAACATAACCAGCACGACAGATTCTCAGATGATTCCAAAAATGGATATTTTACCTCAGAGAGACCGAGAGCAGTAAACACTGCAATAAAAGATCAAAATGGGCATCATATTTTTCCTGGCAAGTCTCAAAGCAGGGAAGTTTTGTTTACCTCTGTACAAAGCTCCTTTTAAACTTATTGTAACCTGAGATGAATTTTCTCTGAGGATTATTACTCGAAAGAGATCCAATGAGGCATGGCAGATGTTGGCCATATGTTCCTGCAGAATGCTGGACGTTGCATTATTTTAGCAGCACATTTCCCAGTTAACTGATTGGAAATGACAAATCTGTTGCAGGAAGGACTAAGGTTTAAAATGATGAACACATAAAACAAACATAAATAAACATAAACTGAAAGTCTCCAAATAATAACTATTTAATTAGTTGTATGACAGCAGCTTATAGACTTTGCCCAATATTAGCTATAACTCCGTTGCTGAATGTTAAATCTTATTGTACAATTTGGATAGAATAGATAGCACTAATTAAAAAAAAAAACAAAAAAAAAAACAGTATTTGGTTTGAATGCAAACAAAGAGATACTTTTTTTTTTTTTTTACTGAAGGCTCTCTATTCTCAACCCACCCTGTTACTGGGAAGTGGGTTGTTTTGAATCTTATTTGTGGAATTCGTGAGACATTTTTATATTGGACATGGAACATTTCTACATATTTCTCTTAGATTTATCTTTTGCTACAAACACTGAACCTTGACAAGGCCCATTTTCAGAGCAGACATGTCTATTAATAAGAAAATCTTTAGCTCATCTCTGAAAGAAAATAAGGGAATAAAAAGTATATCTAAGTCATTATAACCAGTCACAATCCTTCAGGTGACATTGAAAGGTCATAAAAGTAAAGTTTTCATAAAATAATCTTGAACCAATCTCCCAATGACAACCTCCACATCACGTTGATGATGTAAAATTAATGAATTGCCCTCTTTCTTCCCTTCTAACCTCATGAACCCTGTCAACCTTAGTCGTCTTACAGATCTTCTCATCTTCTTAAAGCTTTGATTTCATGCTAAATAATAGATTGTGGTCAGCAAGTCAAGACTTCCTCCTGCTTTTGGGGGCCTTCTGGGCCTTTGGATGGAAGATTGCTGTACTCTGTCTTCAAAAAGCACACCAACAAGGGAAAGCGGCTTCCCTGCCCACGGCTCATCACACTGTTTTCCTGTTTGTTAGACTTTCTGCTGGGGCTTGGCAAGTAAGTCGGAGGTTCACAGAGCCACACTGGGAGATTCAGAGGAGAAACTCTGCAGTTCATTTCCATGTGAGGAAAATGAACTGAGAAAAATAACCACAAGGAATTGCTTTATGTAATCTCTTATGTCTGAGTCTGCATCCTCAATTTATGAAGCTGTAAACAGTATGCACATATTTTATCACTGCGAGGCGAGAGTGTGTGTGGGGGTGTTTGTGTGCACGTAGTGGAGAGGGAAGGCGAAGGAGGATTTGTAATATCACCACAATATTAGAATGTGAATAATGCATATAATCTACCTTTCAGCGCGAAATAAGACTTGGCCATTTAAAAAAAAAAAAAAAAAAAAAAAAAAAGTGGTTCCAAACTGAAATTGATGATAAGCATCAGAATTGCAGAACCATCCAGTACAACAGAAATAGCAAAGCGAGTGGTCTCTGAGCAGGTAGATGAGAATGTTTGGATGCAGCTGAACATGCAGCGAATGACTTACAGTTTAAAGTCTGTTTGGGGGTCCTTCAGCCTTGGCTAACAGCAGGGGATGGTAAAAGGGCTTAATAAAAACAACCTTTTGCAACAAACCTGACTTATTTTAAAGTAAAATCATGGACCAAGGACATTGAGGGGTTTCAGTATCATTACATTTTAGAAAGAGGACAACAAACAGTAATAGAAATGTTAAGGTCACTTAATTTGTTTGTGTTGTCTTGCTTACTTGAAATTTTGAAAAACATTTGGAATGGAAAAAAGAGTACACACATCTGGTTTTATCATTGTACATTTCTATCACTGTGGAAAATGCTGTGGTTCTTCATTTTGGCTAAAAACTGGGACTAATTAGATGCTGTGCCTCTGATAATGACTGGATGTGTGGTTGACACAAACAAGTAAAGGCCATCTGGGATGAGGAGGAATGCGTGTCAATAATGAATGTGCCAGAAAAAAGGGGGAAGCAGTTTTTAGCAGTTTATCTGCCCAGTTCTTTTAATGTTTGCATGGAATAAGGTTGACTGGGAGAGAGATAGATAATAAATTAGAAGAGACAAGTTAGGAGGATGGTCTGCTGGTAAGTAGATCATTTTCTAAGAAACTGTCAGAAGGTTTCTTATCACTTTAATATAATGAAATATGGTTAAACTCAAGAACAAGGTTTTCTCTTAAATATGTAATACCATAGCAATCAGTCTGTTCAGCTTGAGGTTTATTAGTCTATTGCTAGACACGACAAAATTATCCTTTATTCATCCCATAGATCACAAAGTTTAGGTTTTAAAGCAGCAAATAGCAGTAGCAAATGTAAGGGTAGAAAATAGAATATCACAATAAAAATTCACACTAAACCTTTGTAGTATATAATTTACAATCATAGAACTAGAAAAGCACTCAGAGAGTGCTGACCTCTGCCAAGCAGCTCGACTTCCTTATTTTTGTGTGTTCTGGATCATAGTATCCAAATTTTCTCTGGATCCGGATCAACTTTTGAAATATTATAGAATTCATCATTGACATCTTGTAATTTTTTTTTTTACCAAACATTCGGGCCGTTTGGATGAAGATATATACAAAATTTTAAAAAACTGGCCTATTAGGATGATGTTCATGTAAGACTGTTTAGGCGTTGGTAAGGAGGTTTGATGTTCACCATGGGGTGTCGGTCAGAACACACAGGACTCACTTGTATAGTTAACTGTCTTTACTGGTCACTCTTTATCACAACAGCACAGTAATGCAATAGGTGAGGAATTCCAGGGCTAGTTAAGTTGAATGCCTGGATGTAAGTGAGTGTGGTCTATAAACACAGAAATACAAAGCCAAGACGAACATTCGTTTGGCAAATAAACACATTCAAGGTATTAATTATTACTAATAAATCCCTTTCAGTTAGGACTAAACATGCATATGTGTTCAAGGCTAACAGTTACAGTAACTGGCATGTAACAGGTCAGCTAGCTTAATAGCATAAAAAGGCACATGGTGAACAGAGGAACACTTCTGAATAAGCAAATCAGCTAAATAACATTAAAGGCTAAATAAACATCCTGTTCAGGCAGAAATACTTATAGTTACAGTTCTTCACAGACGCACACAGTTCACCACATTCAACTGGCTAAAAGTCTGTCCAACAGTCTTCTCTCCTTGTGCTCATTGCTGCTCAGAAGTTTCATTTCTGCATCCTGATATCATGTGCTCAGTTGCACAGCTGCACACTTCTGCCACAAGGGGGCACTCACGCCTCCTCAACAGCCTTTTCAACATGGCCGATCTCACAATGATAAAGAATCCTTCAAAAAATTCCTGGATCCAGAAGGTGATCCGGATCGCCACCAAAACTTGATGGGTTCGTCCTTGGGCTGAGGCACATGGCTGGCAAAAATATCAGGTCAATCCGTCCAGTTCTTTTTCCGTGTAATTGCTGACAGAAAGACGGATGGACGGACAAACCAACACTACCAAAAAAATTACCTCCTTGGCAGAGGTAATAAGCGGTAATGAATATCCTAACTTGTTGACACAGAATGAAGCGTCTCCATGAAATCCATTAACTAACATTTGTCAGGATACTTGGGGCAAACTCTGCAGCTCAAATAAGAAATTAAAAAATAAGGTGAAATGTGGCAGATGGTGGGTATTGCTGTGGAAATTTTTTGTTTGGTTGAATTGCATGTGAAATTCTATGTACAAATCATATACAGTATATAACAAAAATACACGAATAGGGGATTATCACGCTTTCCGGAACTTTCTGGAATCTAGGCATTTCCTCTTCCGGGCCATTTTAACAATAGCCGTCCCTGCTCTGTTCCACTTTGTAAATTGGATAAACGCCAACCATACTTAAGTTTTCATTGATTCCCGACTGAAGTGATGCTAAGGAAGAAGTGGATCAAAGCGATCGATTCGTCGCGGTGAAGGGCCGAACTTTATAATAAAACAACGTAGCATGTTTGTTTGTAGCCGGCAGACTACACAGCTGGTGTTAGCAGGATAGCATTAGCCAGCTTGATGACGTGCCTAACTTTGTGCGGCTGAAAACACACAAGCATCTGAAAACGTCTCCTTTCTTGGCAGTCCCCAGTTGTTCCACTGGAAACGGGAGGGTACAGACCCGATTTTCAGATGTTTGTGTGTTTTAAGACGCACAAAGTTAGGCACGTCAGCTAACGCTAGCCTGCTAATGCTAACGCTAGCTGTGAAGTGCTGGTGTTGTGCCGCACTGGCTACAAACAAACGTGCTACATTGTTTTATTATAAAGTTCGGCCCTTCACTCTATCGAATCGCTTTGATCCACGTCTTCCTTAGTATCACTTCAGTCTGGAATCCATGAAAATTTAAGTAGGGTTGGCGTTTATTCAATTTACAAAGTGGAACAGAGCAGGGACATTGAACTGGCCCGGAAGTGGACCATCTAAGTGTTTCAAGTTCTGGAAACTGGAACACGGAAGCGTGATAATCCCCTATTATCCACTCATTGGTTGACCCATTGGTTTCTGAAGAGCTAAAGTGAAGCTCGTTGGGTGGTTCCAACCCTCACCATCTTAGCTGCCTGGCATGTATCGTCATTCCCACAAAATAAAGAGACTGGGCTATTAGCGTCGTGGCAAATGATTGACAGCCTATGTATTCTGAGCTAAATGCTAACTGGAGCTAACCCAGAGCAAACAAAGATAGGTCAGGGCTCAGGCATGCTTGGACTCACTTAGCTGGCCAAAAACCGCCACTGTGCTACTCTGCTTCTGTGACCTTCTTTGAAGCAAGCAGGGAGCTAGCTACTAGCCACTGGCTAGCAGCTGGTCTGCCATGTCAAATAAAAGGACACACCCCTAATTATGTGTAAATTCAAGATTGAATAACATCTAGACAGACGAGTTATATAAAAATTCACCCCTTCCCAATTGACATGATGGGAAACTTGACCTATTAAACCTAAAATGATTTTATGAACCAGGCTGTAAACATTTTCATATGTGCTGTGAAGTTATCCTGTTTAATATGGGAGTCTGTTGACTACCTTTTGTAGCCAGCCCCTAGCAGATGATGGGTGAACTGCACTACTTTTCTCAAAGTGCATCCGCTAAAGATGTGACAATGCACAAAAGGAAAGTGACAATTTGAACAACCACCTCCAGCAAAAGCCTTCTGATCTCAAAGGGAGAATAAATCTTTGGGGTTGGGATAAATGACTGGTGGGGAGGAGGAGTAGGGGGGAAAAACGGTCCCAAAGGGAAGGGGGACATACAAACAAGAAAAGGCCCCAGGCCCCCGGTGGAGGGAAGAGAAAAAAAAAAGGACGGGGGCATCGATTTATTGAGGTAAACCTGACAAAAAAGGATGAAAAAGGAGCAATAAGGCAAGGAACAGTCCGGCATAGGAGGAGGGAAAAATCCGCCGAAAAACTCTGAATCTTGGCAAACAGTCTCTTAAGTTTGAAGTTAAAAAAGTTGTTTAAATTACTCCCAGGTAACTCAGTTGGCACTGGTCATAGATTCTCAGTTCCTACTTGTTTTAAAATTGTACTGAAACCCATGCTTTAATATTTGATGTCTCATTTTTTTTCCAAATCTAAAATATTATCACCATATTTAAGATATGCATATTTTGTTTCAGAAAAGCGGGTTCAAGAAAGAAAAAAAATAAAGAACCATAAAATGCTTCTATGCTTCTATTCTTTTATTTATATTACCTTTAAATCAGTTCAAGTTAAGCTCAGTGTTTTTTGATTTTCACAGAACCATTGACCATATGGTGTTTTCATAAAATGAACTAATTCAATCAAACAGTGGGTGAAAATAAAAGCTCTCGATAGCTGTAGTGTCTCCAGTATAAAAAGCAACAAAGAAGATGCATTCTCACTTTGATTGTGCCCAGGTTTATGTATTTTGTATAATTGTATTAGCACACGTTCTTTTAGCCAATGCTGGATATCAGTTTGTGCGTGTGCACAATAAAAAACGGGTAAGGTAGCATTGACGTATTGATGTACGAGTTAAGGTGAGGCTGCACTGTGGGAAAATGAAAACAGTGTCCTCTTTACATGTGAATCAATAGTGTTACAAGTCTAAATGGTGAGATGCATTCAGGTGACCCAGGGGAAGAGGAATCCTGGATGCAGCTGAATAAAGCATGAGAGAGGAGGCGAGTATTTAAGAGTACATAGTGTTATGTATTCATGAACATAAACAGGCAGAAACAGAGAGAACATTGTGATCTTTGCCACCCAGAACCATCTAATGTAAAACACAATAATATAAACAGAGAAGAACAAGGTGCTTCCTGAGCTGGATCGCAAATCACTGTGTGGGGAAAGGTAATTTACTGGAATATAAAGAAGCTTGAGAAAAAGCTTCATGGGAATAAAAGCCACCACTGTTTTATCTCTAACTTTCAGTGGCAACATCAGTTTCTCTAATTAAGTTCTAAAGATATTGACATCAACCTCTGAAAGTCTTAGAAAATGTCAATAACTCTAAGTAACGGTGACTTTTCAGAGTGCTGTCATCCTGGAGGAAAACTCACGTTCTCACTTTTGTATTCAATCAAATATGGATCAACTTAACAAACATGAGAAATCCTTCAAACTCCTACAGGCCTTCATCCACAGTCCTATCAAATACAGCAGATGGAGGCAATCATTCATCAGAGCACTCCATTCTTGTTTCTTTGTGGTGTTTGTGAAAGTAAATGTAAGGGTTTGATTTTTTTTTTTTTTTACTCAGTTACTGTAAATATTTTGTTACTTCCATGAATTTTTCAGGTTTTATATGTTTATATTTTTCTTGCTCCCATAAAAAGTGATAAATGTTTGATTATTCTCTGTTCTGCCAGACGATTTCATTTAATTTTGCCATAACTTGTGTTGCAGTTCTGCACTTACAGTGTCCTTTGACATCAATCCCTGGTCTGCAAACATCCAAAATCATCCCTTAGCTTTTCAGATGTAGTTTGTAGTGCTGGAGATTGCTGCCTTGTCAAATACAAAATCTTATTTCCACTAAATACATCAGCTATCAAAGCATCCAGACTCCAGCATTATTTTAAATATTATTAACACATATGATTTTCCCCTTCCCGATTGTTTCGTATTGTTTATGTTCTGCATAAACATGTACACCTCTGGATAAATCCATAGAAACATGCCAACTTGTGTGCCTGCAGCTTCTTTTCACTGTCTCACAGGCAGATGTGCAGTGGTAAATAAAACTAATTAGCCTAATTTTCTTGGGACATTATACTGTAATGAGTCCACTGCTCATAAAAATCTGTAAAAAAAAACTCCAGCAGCAGCCACTCTACCAGGTTGAAAATCTGTAAAGGCATTGCAGTCATTGCTGATGATAATTATCAAATAAACAACCTAAACTATGAGCAGGTAGATGAAGAAATTAAATGAATTACTATGTGTATAGTGCAATCTGTTTTCAGAGATGTAAATACAGTGACCGTGACTTTTTGACACCACGTTGTGGTGGTAAAATTCCACTTTTGCATGGATAAGATGCAAATGGTGGACTTTTTTATGTTGTTTTGTGTTATTGTTTTTAATGTGAAAAGCACTTGTGAGGCTATTACAACACAAAAAGTGCTTTATGTACAGTATAAGGTGTGATTTGATTTTGGTTTGAAATGATAAGTCAATTAGCAGTAGAACCAAAGGGTCCCCTTTCTAGTCAAAGTAGTGTCAATCAGTCAGTCTTTACTTTTATATGTGTTGTCTGTCCCAAATAAACAAAGCTTATTGTAGTGGAATTATCCCGTTGATGTCCTGTCCACCTTAAAACCCAGTTTTGACAGTATTTCTGTACCTTTAGTTTTCATCAGCCAATTTAACAATTAAAAACTGATATTTGCATTATTTCTAAATTGACTCCTCCCTGAACTGATTGCAGTGGATGACTAAATAAAATGTTAAGCTAGAAAATTCCTCATAAAAAGTATGAGGCAAGCACACTTTTGCTTCCTTAATTAAACAGTTTACATTGTATGTTAATGAAATAGCTACCACACATTCCTCATGGATAAATGATACTGTTTTTAATATGCATGATTGTGAGCCCTAATTAGAGCTCTCATTAAGTGTGTGTTTTCGCACAAGCTAGGATGGTACCATAAAATCGATTAGTCATGTAAATGTCAGCACCATTCTTTAGGAAGGTTTGATACCTTGATCTGAGCGGTAGAGTTTACATTAAAGCTTAACATGACATGGGAGGAATTGGAAATTGCTGCTGATGATATACACACAGCTGCAGAGAAAATATTAAACAAGAGATCTCCAGGGTATGCTGGCTATCAGGCTGGCAATAAAAACTCTCAGAATGATTTTGAACAGCTATAATTGGGATGAGAAAGAAGATGTGCTTTGACAGGAGAGAAACCACAATAAAGAAAATTCAGATAGGGTTTAATCACAGATCACTTTGCATTAGGTTTTCTTTATTAGCTCTTTATTACATCTGATTTGTCACCTCTATCCTCTGTGTGTATGAAGCATGTAGCTTCTGGACACTGGATTTGGGGTGGAACCATCCATGCATGGTGAGCAGCATTTATGTTTTAACGTCAGTGGTCTGAACTTCTTCCTTTGGCCAGCCTATCATCACAGTAGAGAATCTCATCACTGGCAGGACATACCTGTTAAAGGATAACTTTCTTTTTTTTTCAACCTGGATCTTATTTTAAGGAGTTTATGTGTGCATTTACTCACCGGTAAAATTTCTGTATCACTTTGACTCCTTTGGAAGATATTACGTTGAGTCCACCTTCGGAGTACATCCATATAACGGGAGATATGGGGCATCCTCTAAAGCATTATCTGCACAGGACTCAGAACAATAGTACTCATTCGTTCATTCATTCTCCTTAAAGCTATGGTCTACTATTTGAAAGTTTGATCATTATTAAGAACCTCATTTAGATGGTGGTTATGGTCCTATAGTAAAATCTACACAATGTGAAGAGAAAAAAACCCGAAAAAAATCCATCCACTCTAGTGGCTGCTGGGCTCAAAGACATTAACCCATATGAGCCATCTGGCCACATGGCTAACATTGGTCAACGTAGCAGTTTGTCTTGCTTCTTTCTGCTGTCGATCCAATCCCCTGCTCAAGCTGACACCACTTCCCCAAAAGCTGACTCCCCTTGTTCCCCATTCCGCCTCATCCCCGCCCTCTTCCGTGTTTAACATTTTATTCATATATTTATTTATTTATTTATTTTTCTTTTGCGTTTGAAACTTTCTGCAATAAGTAAGTAGCTCAGTAGCAGCTTAACAACAAGAGGAGAATGGAACAGAAAGGCAGGGGCAGCAGGAAGCGGCCTCTGCTCACCAGCAGAAGTTGGTAGAGAGAGAAAAAAGCCAGACGGAACATAAGCAACAGGACAGAGGGAAGGCCACGGGTGTTACATTCGCTGCTGGAGCAAACTACAGGTGAAAGAAAGGTAGATGAAGAGGAAAATGTGAGCAATGCTGGATGGAAGGCCGGGTAATTATCGGGTGATGTGGAGGAAACTCCAGGAGGGAAAATCTGCAGAAGCAAAGACCAGGACGGACTGAAAGTGGAGCATAAACATCGGGTCACCGGCTGGTAGAAGCTCCGGGAGGATTTGGAAGTGAAACTGATGCTGATACAGCAGACGTTTTGTTGAACAGGTAGACATTTTGTTTTTTAGTTTTTATGTGTGAGTTGTACATAAACTTATGTCTATGACGATGCTACTGATGACTGGAAACACTGCTGGTGGTCTTCTCTGTGTGGACAGATGGCGTCGGAACATCAGCTGTTTATTTTCAGCATTGTAAACTAGCTGTTGTCATCAGTGTCGTCCTGAATGCATCAATGAACTCATGAAGTCGCTGGAACGTGGTGGTCTCTTACTGATGCAGAAACTGCAGCTAAACATACCATAAACATCCTGGTGGTTGAGAAAGGCAAATATTATATATGTGACCAGATGTTCTTGTTGTTCATTTATGTGGGATGAATATTACACTGTAAAGCTGTTGTGATAAGGCAGGCTGTGATTGAGGAGGAGGGCAGTACATACTCGGTAGGAGGGATCAACAAGCAGAGAGGGGAGGGCTGTGTGGGGGGGGCAGGTTGCTTTTTTCAAAATTTCTCTACTGATTCTGAAATTGTAGACTATAGCTTTAAAGTATTGGTGAAATAAAGGAGTTTTGCTTCAGATAATGCCTTATACAGAGGCCCACTCCTGCTGCCGTGTCTCTCCCGTTATATGGATGTACACCACAGGTGACTCAACGTAATATCTTCCGAAGAAGTCAAAGTGATACAGAAATTATACCGTGAGTAAATGCACATAAAAACTCCTAGAGATAAGTTCCAGGTTGACAAAAAAAAAAAGTTATCCTTCAATTGCCAGGTGCTTGTTCTTGCCATTGAGCCGACTTGCTTTATTCATTGCAGGTATTGGACTGTTGCTGCTTTCCTTGTTGCTTCTTCATGGTTGCCATTTGCTTGTGGTATTAGCTCTCTTAACATCTGCTACCCTGCCTTCTGGGAGTGTTGGAGATACCTGGAGAAACATCAGACATCTCAGGGCAGAAGAGAGCAATCCTTGGAGCAGCTAAGATACCGCGCATGACTGTGAAGCCCCCAGGTCTCTGGTAGAGGGCCCAAGCTTGAGATGAACACAGCAACCAACCTCACCAAGGGTTGAGATGAGGGGTGGGTGAGGGAAGAGTTGGTTGTATTACTGCACTTGCTTCATGTCTCTCCATCAGTTGTTTTTCTGACTAAATTGTTCTCATATATCATATTTCAACATAGGAGAACAATAACGTTGGCCATGATTGCCTCAATTTCATGAGATGAAAAAATGAAATGAACAAAAGGTCCGTCTCTACAGATATATTTGATATCAGACCACAGTAAAATGAGTCTATCTGTGACCATCAGAAAAAAATCTAATCACAAATAAAGGAAAAAAAAAAAGAAAATGGTCAGCAGTGGCTGTGGGTGGTGTCAGGATAAAGGTAGGTAGATACATACCTCCTGACGCCCTGAGTGCTGATAGTGCACAGCATCAACAAAGTACTTTACTGAGTGCTTCCTCTCAGGACTTTGATATGCTTTAATAAATGTTAATAGAATACAGACTGCTTGGGGTAGAGTTTAGGAATTACAAATTGTTGAGCTCATTCATAGGCATCCTCAGGGAACTTTTTGGACTGCAGCACCTTTACACATTCCCTCGAGGGCAAAAAACAGGAAGGAATGAGGAAAATATAAATTGACTGGAGAGAGAGGCTGCCAAGCAAATGCACAGATGGTTGTGTCAAGCTGGCAGAGGATGGTGGAAGGAGGGGTGTGTAGCACGTGGCTGTCTTTGGCATACTGAAAGCATCTGGCATCGGTGGAACGGGAGAAACGTGAGTCCTACTAGCACCGCTGCCACCCTCATCGCTGACGACAACCCCACCTCCACACTCTATATTTGGTTTATCTCACCACCCAGCTTCCAAGAAGACAATGGGGCTGTGAAAATCCAGTATGCGTCCCCTCGTTGCTGGAGCCCCTCGCTGTTTGTGCTGTGATTGTGCCTGGCTCAAGGTTTATGGTAATCACATTACGGAGCTGATGGTGTCTCGAAGGAACGCGCGGTCACACACAAGTGAAGCACAGGAGCTGCAGTAAATGAGAGGTTTTGTTTAAAAGATGGAAATGTTACAGCTGCAGCAGAGTCTTGTACTGAATCAAGTGATGAAGATGCACACATTATGCTCTAATGGCTGTCTTTTTCACATTTCATGGCATGTGGATGTAGCGAATTGCAACACGATTTGTGGATTTTCAGTTGTGCCCTTTAAAAAAAAAGAGAGAAATATCCGAACCTTGCATTTTATTTAGCAAGACTGGCGGAACATTTGCATGGTACAGTAGTATGTAGCCTATTGTTTCATAACCTGGGCTTTAAACTTTCCTAAAGTACACAAGTGCTGAAAAAAAATCCAAAATCTAAATGCTACTGGTAGAAGGGGAAAGAGATAAGGTATACAAAAAGGACAAGAAGAAACATTGGACTGACTTTAAATGCTACAAAGACCTAACAGAAGTAAGCTCTCTGACCAATCCAGATAAAGGTTTCTTGTTAGAATCAATAAGAAATAACTAATTAGCTCTGTTGTTTAGTGTTGTATTATGCTTGCTCTGTCAGTAAAGTTGCTAATGTATCGGTTAATAATCATAAAAAGATTATGGTTATTTCTCCCTCTGCGTGGGCTGTGAATCTGAGGAGAATCCTTATACTGTATAAGACTATTGAGTTCACTTTGTATCATAGCGGATAAAACATTACAAAAGCTTTATGTTCATCCATGCATTATCAAAAGATTGAAAATGCAAATATAACCATGTTATTGTCTCTGCCTCACATGAAGCCTTAGTTTGCTACCTTATGCCTGCTGCACACAAGCGCTTTCTGCTGAGTTAAAAGTCATTCGAGGCCGTTTGCTCAGCAGATAGCTTACCTTGTCCGCCTGATTTTTAGTGAGTTTTCTGCCTCACAAGGACTTGAGGTGAAAATCAAACATATTTGATATTTTTTGCCTCGCAAGGTGAAAAACTCACCGTATGCGCTCAACTTGAGCTGTCTGCTGAGGGCAGAAGTTCTAACGACCAATCACAACGTGCATGCAGATCACATGTTTTCAAGATGGCAGCCCTCTGTCATCACGTTAGAAGACTTGATTGATGCTTTGGGTGGCAGTTGACAGTCCTGTCACTATGCCTCCAAGTGATCATGCTCCCTGGCTACCTGGCCAAGGGGATGTCCATTTGGCTCAATGGTCAGTGCATATGACTCTCACCCGGGAGTCTGGAAATCAAATCAGACCCGGGCCCTCCTTTGTCCTGCCACATTTGCAAAAAGATCCAAAGACTGAAGGCAGAAGAGTTTTAAGGATATTTTTGTTAGAGACTTAATCGTGTTATCATATTTAATTCTATTTATTTTGTCTTTTTATTAAGGAAATTGTATGCAACATAGTGTACTATAGTATAATCATACCAGTTGGTAATGCACCTTTGAGTTCGCCAACTGCCATTAAACTCAAAAGAAGAAGAAGTCATGTAAGAAAAATGAATGAAACTTTGACAGAGACAATATTTGGACGAATGTTTTTGAAGTCCGATGAAACATCATATAAGCAGGTATAGTCTGGCCATATTTCCACCAATTTATCCTCTAAAATGTAATGGACTATGCTGCTGTGAGCTGCCATCTTGAAGTCATGTGACTGGTGATGCATTTTGATTGGTCACAAGAACTTCTGCCCTCAGCAGACTGCTCAAGTTAAGTGAATTTCTCGCCTCGCGGGGCAAAAAAATATCAAACGTGTTTGAATTTCACCTCAAGGCCTCATGAGGCAGAAAACTCGCTGAAAATTAGGCACATGCGGCGAGCAATCTGCTAAGAGAACAGTCTAGAAATACTTTTAGCTCAGCAGATAGCTCTAATGTGCGGCAGGCATTAGTCTTTTTTCAGACTTAGGAATAAGTTTTCACTTGAATTTTTTTTGTGTTTTTTCAGAAAAAACAAACCCCATTACAAAAAAAATAGTTCTTGTTTCCCTTTTCATTTTTTAATGATTTTTACATTTCTGATATATCACAGTATATGCAGCCTTATCTTTGTTGGATCCTGTTACATTACCCAGCACTCGGCATTTTCACTGGCTTTTTGTGGCGCCTTCACTGCTATTGACAGCATTGGTATGGCTATACATGTGCAGGGCTCAGACAGAGATTGGTTTCAGGTGGAGCCCTGAGAACAAAATAGCCAGACTCTAGTGTTACTTTAACAGTGCATTGATTACAAGTCAGTTAGCTTCACATATTTTTAAGGGTGCAAGGTCTATGTGTTCCAAAATTAATTTCAAGTATTGATTTATGAGACAGTGACCTGTGTCCCTTTTTCTCCACTCACCCTGAATTGTGTGATAGGTATTATAAGTGAGACATAATTCATATTCATATGATACTTTAATGCATACTGTAAAGCAGATTTTGCATCATTTTCTCATTTAATCACCCCACCAGGCTAGAAAGTTAAGATTTGAACCATGTCCCATGATGTGCCAAGGCCTAATTTTATGTTAAGTTGTAATATTTACCTAAATCTTACAACTTAAGTCATTTATAACCATTTCAACCTGAAACAACCTAGACTGCCTGATGCATATATTAATTGTACTATCAATTATATAATAATTCAATGATATAATACATCAATTTTATAGAAATACCACATACAACAATAAATATAACAGGATAATACTCTATAAATGTTTTACGAGTAGGACTGCCAATTTGTTGCATTTAAAAATAATTCTAAAAAACTGTGCTGGAAATTCATTTTAAAAAATGAGTGTCAAAATATCAGGTTGTTGAAACAAGTTGTGCTTATTTAAACTCCAAACAGTGTACATGTGAGAAGCAGCCCGTGGGAAGCATGAGTCATACCCCCTCACACGCTCCACATACAGAGAAAACATCGCTCAGCATTCTTGTTCCCCATGTGTCTGCTCTTTTTCCCTTTGCAACAAAACTCATTATTGTGCAAGCTCAATAAAAGGAAATATCTACCAGCTTGAGATGTTTCCTACCCACAAACTGCCTAACGTAGCATGTAAGTACCATTATTTCCAACATTCTGGAAACTTCTCTTGTTCGCTGACTTTCGTGCAGTTGTATGAGAAGATCAATATAAATTCAATCTGTGTGCGCTAAGCTCGAGATTGCTTTGTTTAGTCTAGCTCAGCACAAATCTTGAATGAAAAGAGAAATTATACCTTCCAGGCCTCTTAATGGTGCCATGTACCCCGCATATTTAGATAATCTAGAAAAAAAAAAAAAGACAGTGTACACTGAAAAAAAATTTCAGTGTAATATTTACTTGGAAAACCCTAGGTAACTAACTAACTAACTAACCCCTACGTAAGTTTTTCCATGCAGAAATGCTGAGTCAATATTACAAATGTTATTTTTAAGTAAACTTTACTTTGATATATGACAGGAATAACTCAAGTAATCTTCACTAATATTTATCATCTTTGCCACTGAGTTTTACTTTGTCGTGATTAGTAAATTCTACTTAGACTCAGTTTGCATCAAACTGAGAATCTCATACTGAAGCAAATAGTAAGAGTATTCTTTAATGTCCACACTGAGACAGACTGACAGACTACTGTAGTTGTTATTAACAGTTTAAATATCAAACACAGTTGAACCCCATTTCCAACTCCTTGGTCAAGAATTGTCCGTAATAAATGGCAGAGGGGGCTTTAATTATCTGTACTGTCCTCACTTGTGATTGCACCTTTATCATTCAAACACAACAGAACTTTCCAATATTGTCTAAACTCAGCAAATAGTCAGTCATTTTCTGTACCACTTGTCCAGTTCAGGGTCGCATGTATGAGATACATGGCAAGTCAGGCTGGGTTCCCTCCGCTGGAGACTGATTTCCAATGCGAGACGAGAGGCGGGACTAACAGGAGGAAAGTGAACTGGAGAGAACCAATCAGAGAAACACGGAACTGACTGTAGCTGGCAGCCTTAAAGGTACAGTATGTAAGAATTACTAACATCTAGTGGTAAATGAATGAAATGAAGTGAAATGAATTAAATTAAATGAAAAATACTTTTTTCGTACCAGAAGGGAAATTCAGCATTGTAAAAGCTCACTCTTTTTTGACAAGAGACAAAACATAGCCTACAGCAATGTGTTATCCACACTGGCAAGCAAACAAACTCGTATAAATACATCCTGGCTGACATTTCTATTTTAAAATCATCAATGTCAGACAGATGACCTTTACGACTACTCAAAATGTAAGTGTTGATCACTTGAGTAAAACTTCCAAGATGCTAATTCTTTGTTAAAAAAAATATAAGAAAAAAAGACAAAAAGACCAGATTAAAATGAGCATATACTGTATTACATGGACTATTGGAGCATCAAATCTAATCTTACCTACAATATTCAAAGGAAGAGCAAGCTAAAATGCGACAAAAAAACACGAGTAGTTGTTTTAATCTCATGCCTTAAGCTACCCCAAAGTGCATGCATAAAGAAAATATTCCTCTCCTGCAAACTCAGCAGAGCAAATAGAGCTGAAAATCAAATCAACCTCAATTTGATTTGTCACAACAAAAATGCATTTAACAGGAATAGAAGTACTTGTAGAAAGGTTATCAAACATTTGTTCTGTCTCCAGCAGCTCTGAGTGCTTCAGAGAAGTGCAGCCAGTTGACAGTTTCCAGCTAATGCTAATTAGCTTTGCATAATATCTTTCCTAGCAAGGATTACACGTCAACTATGTGAGTTTACTGGTTTAATGAAAGTGTTGATGAGTTTGAGTATTATTTGACTGACTCTTCTGGCATCTATGAAGGCTGGGAGGAGGAAACTCAAAGCAGGATTTAACATTTAAAGTTAGGGTTGGCAATGTTGGGGAAAAAAATGGTTCGAGCAAGTTACATAAAAAAAATGAATTAAAAAAACACACCACCTGAAACCACGCCTTCAGAGTGCAGGGACGTGTGTACCGATGTTTTACAAGCAGGTTAATGATAATAGCCGAGTGGATAGCTCATTAGATTGCTAGTAAACAGCTGACAAACCACGTTTCTAAAAGCTTTAATCCACTCACCTCCAACTCCTTCTGCAGTGAAAAAAGGCCTCACTGCAAACGCCATTGCCTCCGAGACTTCTGTTGTTTTGGTTTGTTTTTTTTTGGCGCAGCAGCAGTTAGCAGTCTGTTAGCTACATATGTTTACAATGAGCGCCGCACAGAGTGGGTCATGTGGGGGACAGTGAGAGGGGAGGGACAGAGACGAGACATAAAGGCATCAATTCGTTCCTTCTATACAGTGCAAATGACCAATTCCTGCCTTCCGGTGCAAATGGAAGGTTTTTACAGACCCGCAGCTCTCACAGAGGTCTGACTTTTTTCCTTTCTTTTTATGAATATATGATTTATTGACTACTGTCAGGATGAGGATAATTTCACCCAATATAACAAAAAGTGTTTCTGGACAGGATTACCAACTCTGGCTTTAAAGGGACTTGAGGCAAGATTAAGAAATTATGGGTAATTTACACTTACCCGTATCACTCACGGGGAAATGATGGTTCTACCTAAAATTAACTACCTGTTCTCAATGATACCCACCAAACCTTGCTCCAGTTGGTTTAAGTCACTGGACTCTCACATTTCCAAATTCCTTTGGAAAAATAAGCCATCACATATCAGTTTAAAAACTTTACAACAGGTAAAAGACCGGGGAGGGTTAGACTCACCCAATTTTAATTATTATTTCCTAGCAAATGAGCTACAGTTTATCTCCAAATGGCTGAAACCTACCCATCTAGATGAACTGTGGCTAGACACAGAACAAGCATTATGTGAGGGTCTTGAAGTCTCTGATTTGCAATTCATCAGTTCAGCAGTCAGATCTCATAAATGCTCTAAAAGCATCAATATCTGCTCTACTCTGAAAGCATGGTGGGAATTCCTGAAATTATCTGAGTCTTCTATTATTCCATGTAAACTCACACCCATCTGGAATAACCTGGATATTTTACAAAACAAGAAAACGATTAATTTTGTACATTGGAAAGGTAAAGAAAATTAAAACAATTACAACGTATCGTTGAAAATGTAAATTTCCTGTCATTTAATACACTCACTTTACAGTTCGGGATCAGTAGTATTAAATTCTTAGAATACCATCAACTTTAATCTATATTAAGCAAAAAATATACCTCTAACCAACTAAACCTGCAGACTCCGGTCAGGGTAGCAGAATTCCTGAATCTTTTTATCCCCAAACTACTGTCGAAAATTTATAGATTATTATTAAAACTGAATTATTCAATTTCCCTTCCAACTTTGAAGTGGGAGGCTGACTTGTCCAGAACCCTTAACCAAAACACATGGACACAGATATGTTTAAACACGTTCCTAATGACTAAAAACTCAAATATGCAATTGATACAATTCAAGGTTTTACACAGAGTACATTACACAGGACAGAGGATGTTCAAGATGGGTCTGTCACCTTCAAACATTTGCTTACACTGCAATGAAAACACAATAGACAATTATCTTCACGCCTTGTGGTCTTGTCCACCTGTCCAGAGGTTTTGGCTTCAGGTATGTGATGACCTGTCAACGTGGCTCAGGTGTATCTTTCCTGCAAGCTCCACACTGTGTTTACTGAGGGACTTGGATGAGAACAACATGGGAACCAACTATGCACATATGATACTTACTGTATTATGTATTGCAAAGAAAACTATCCTGGTAAACTGGAAATCCAAAAACAATCTGAGCATTAGCCAGTTTAGGAATTTCTTAGTAGACCATATCAGTATTGAGACGATGTCTGCCTCCTCTAAGAACCAGTTAGATGAATTAGACTCCCTCTGGTCCCCTGTGATTAGCTCCTAGAACACATTTGATAATAGAACAGATAAAGAAAAATATCTGACTCAATTATGAAGGAGAGACAGGGAGTATTTACAGTTCATGTTTTAACTGATGGGTTGGATCGCGGGTTCTAGCCTACATCCACGGGTCAGGTCCAGATTTGACCGGCAGATAACCGTGGAAACAGGTCGGGTTTGGTAATCATTAAAACAGATTCGCATGGGTGCGGGTCGGTAGCCTAAAACTGAACCCGCAGCAGGACTTTGGAGGTAAGGTGATGTCACGCAGACGGAGGCTGCAGCGTCACAGCGCATCCACACTCATCCGGCTTTCTGCTTTATGTCGCTTAGACAAAACTCTTAAATTCATGAAGATGGTTGATGACAACCACATATGAGCAGAACGCATCATATTCCACGTTTTACAATTGATTGTTTCCGCGGGTCTCGTCGGTGTCGTTTTTCACCGCAGTGTCACGTGGACCCGCTGGTCTTTATTTCAAACTAAAGCGCATCACAGCGTTCACGTGTTCATGTGTTGAGGGTGGATCAGAGCCAGTTAGAGATGAAGACTCCCCTTTTCTGTGGGCTTTTATCAGCGTTATTCTCTGAGCTCCGTTAGGAGGAAAGTAAACACAGAAAAGACACATTTGGAGAAAATCTTTCACCTGCTCCTTCAATGTCAGGCGCATCGGTGCAACCAAGAAAAAAACTTAGGTGCACTGAGCAAATCTTTGGTCGCATATGCGACTAAAATGTTCGCAGTCTGGAGCCCTGCAGCAACACTGAGGGAGGTGACCACAACCTTGTCAATACATGTAAGTTTGTTTATTTTCTGAATGCTGTCTTGTCTGATAAACATAGCTCACTGTCTGAAATGCACATGATGCTAACAGATAGCCTTTAGCAAACTCCCACCGCTAGGGCAGCTTGACCTACTTTCTCTAAATGAGGTTATAGCCAAATAAGGTGTAGCCAATCAAAATGAAGTTAACTTGGTCTCCGGGTAAAGCTGCAGATCATTACTGCACCCAACTCTTTCACTGAGGAAGGGAGGTCTAGCGTGCCAAAACAATCCCCACTGTAAAAAGTGACGTTTTTGTCTTTGGAGTATTTATATATGCAGTAATGTCAACTACATGAACCAGTTTTTACTGCTATGTCATCACTCCTTTAAAAGCTCTGAAAATTTTGTCCTCTCTAAAGCCTTGAATAGTACTTGCCAAACCCAGATGAGAGTGGAGTGCAAATTGCTTTGAGTCTGAATGGATCGTGACAAGCACCAAGGGTGTTTTTCCATCATAGGAGCAGGATTACAGATTGGGCCTTGGCAACACAGTTTGCACATATGCAGCTTGTCCACATCTGTGGCATCTAAAAGTGTTGATGCTCTCTGAGCTTGATTGAATAGAGAAGATGCAGTGTTTCTGTGGCGAGGGCTGTTTGATTTTCTGAGTCTAGATGCATGTGGTGAGATACGATTAGGCATGTGCCAGTATGAAATTCTGACGGTATGATAACCTTGAGCTGAAATATCTTGGTTTCACCGTATACCATGGTATCATGACTACGCTCTTAAATATTGTTTTTAAGTGTCTGGGTAAATAAAAACAATTTATTTTGGTTGAGGAATGCTCTTTATTGGAACATCTGTACTTCTTCCTTTGATGTTTAATGGTGTTAGCATTGGCAAGTGACGTGAATTTATCGCCACCAACTGGGAGTGTGCATCAGGACAGGTGGCGTACACCTGACTTGCACTTTCTCCCTGTGGTTTATATGACAGAATGAAGTTAATTCCGCAGTCAAGGTATGAAGGTATGATGGAAAATGTGGTTTTCATACTGCTACATTTTTATACCGTGGTATACAGTAGCTCTACCTTGAAACTGGACACCGGCACATCCCTAGATACGATTCAGGAGTAATTAATTTTTAACAGAATGAAATAAGAACACAAATGTGATGTGATTAATTGCATTGTGATACAGTTTATTAATCATTGGTATATTTTTCTGTGTAAATAATGGGGAATGTACTAAAAGTTGCCCACAACAGGAGTTGATTAAACCATGATTTGGCATACAATGATGAAAACAGTATAAAATGGAGTTTCTGTGCGTATTGCCATTTTTATTTATATTATTCCATTATATGGTTCTTATTTTTTTTCTTTTTAATCAAGATATCCTTACATTTCAAGTGAACCTGGGGGACCCCAAATAGCTGCGGTGTCCGCTTGGGCCTTGGGTTAGCTTTGGTCATTCATCATCTTTTGGGTTCATTCTGTAAACAATGCTGCACATCAAACATTTTCACCACTACATCTGAGCAGGACGTTCAAGTTGTCAACAGATTTAAGACAGATTGCATTTAATCTGGCTGTCTGCTTATGGATGTAATCACATCTCTGAATAATTAATTTTGGTTCTGATTCATGTCTGTTCATCCTAACACCCCTTTATCTGGCATAAAGGCCTTGTCAAAATTGTCACAAAAAAAATAATCAGTGAATGGGTTTGAAAAGTCACTAAAAGGTCATGTGACAAAAGTGCTCGATTTGCAGGACTGGCTGCACTGAGAAGTGTCCAGGACACCCTGCTGCCCCACACAGCCAACAAGACACTAACCAAAGAGGCTTGTGTCCAATCTGTACCCTTTTCCAGCGAATCACAAACATTGTATTGGTTAATTCCATGATTCTGAGATATGCAGTCAATCATGTGGCATCAGTGAACAGTTGTTGCGACATTATATACCAACTGAAAATGTCTTTCAGCAAATGTCTTTCTGACCTTTTCACTTAAGAAAAAGCAACAGAAACCTTTTAAAACAGATGAAGTAGTCGCACCAATATATAAATAGCTATATAATGGAATATGGGGCAGCTGTTCCCCAGGTGGAACAGTCATCTGACAACCGGAGGGTCGGAGGATTGCTTCCAGGCTTCCACAAACTACAATTCAAAGTGTCCTTGGGCAAGTCACTAAACCCAAAGTTGTCTCCTGGTGTGCCTATTGGGGTGTGAATGTGTGTGTGGATTGGTGATTGTGACATGTAGAGTGTTAAGTGCTTTGAGTGGTCAACATGACTGGGTAAGCGCTATGTAAGTACAGTCCAGTCCATTTACCATTTACCATACTCTGTGTGTGTGTGTGTGTGTGTGTATATATATATATATATATATATATATATATATATATATATATATGTATATACACATATCTGATTTAGGTTGCCATAAAAGAAAATGTAAAGACCTCCCACTGCAGAAGGACAGTAAGTATGGGCTTTAATACCATCTGCTTCCTTGAGGTACATTTAGGGCTTTCAGTTGAATAGTAAAAAAGAAATGACCTCCTCTCATCTTTTCATTAGCCCTTTTCCTTGACTTTGTTGGAAAATGTCGTGGAGTTAAGGAAAGTAGACAAAATTCAGAAGTCCTTAGAAAAGATGATGAGAATCCGGCTGTACTTATCCTAAGCTCTCATGGTGATCTGTAGCATTGAAATTACAGATGCTGAAATTAGTATTTTACCAAAAGTGATTTTGATACTTCATCTAATGGAATCTTAACACAGTGTTACCTGGAATTAAACGTACCTTCCTATTCTTTACTTGATAAAATAGTACTAACTACTTTGACTAGGACTACAGGAATGGCGTGGTTGGGTTTGTTTTTGTTCGAGGGAGTTACCACAATAGTTCCCCTGTTTTTAGGTTATGTTTTCACTCTACTGAAAAAAAAAATACAATTGTATTTTCTTTTTCATATTTTGAAAAGCATTTGGAGAGCACAGACCTCCGTCAAGCAGCTCGACTCCCTTATTTTTGTGTGCTCTGGATCATATCCGGAATTTTCTCTGGATCTGGATCAACTTTCGAAACATTATAGAACTCATTTAGATCCTTTCCTGTAACTTTTACCCAACACTCGGGCCATTTGTATGGAGTAATATGCAAAAATTCCAAAATTTGGCCTATCTTACAATGATAGAGAATCCCCCAAAAGATTTAATCCGTCCAGTACTTTTTCTGTAAATTTGCTGACAGACAAACAGACAAACAAACCAATGTTACCAAAAACATAACCTCCTTGGCGGAAGTAATAAATAATCTTTTAAAGATTGTTTTTTCCTTCTTCTTTTTTCTCTTTTTTCTCCTTTTTCCACTTCTTCCTTAGCATCACTTCAGTCTGGAATGAAAACTTGGCATTGGCGTTTATCCGATTTACAAAGTTTAAGAGAGTAGTAGCTGGTGGACTATTGTTAGCAGGTTAGCATTAGCCAACTTGATGACGTGCCTAACTTTGTGCGGCTGAAAACACACAAGCATCTGAAAGCGTCTCCTTTCTTGGCAGTCCCCAGTTGTTCCACTGGAAACGGGAGGGTACAGACCCAGTCTTCAGACGCTTGTATGTTTTCACAAGCGAAAAGTTGGTAACGTCAGCTAACGCGAGCTTGCTAACACTAGCTGTAGTGTAGTCTGCATCATTGAAGTGCCGACTACAGACATACGTGCAACCTTGTTTTATTTTAAATTTCGGTCCTTCACTCCGACAAATCGCTTTGATCCACTTCTTCCTTAGTGTCTTTTCAGTCGGGAATCCATGAAAACTTAGGTACGGCTGGCGATGTTTATTAGATGTACACAATGGAACAGAGCAGCAACATCGAGACTTGGATTGAGCCATTCTCGGCCCGGAAGAGGAAGCCTCAAATGTTTCAACTTCCGGAAACCGGAACGCGGAAGCGTGATAATCCCCTATCCTTTCAGTCAACTGGACACACAAATACACAGTCGAAGAACTTGGTTAAAAAGGTCCTTACACTGACTAATTAACGCATAACAATTCAAAATGTATTTACAATATGGGCTTACAAGCACACACAGACACAAACACACGCACAGTTATCTTTTGGGGAATAAATAAAGCATGCAGGGGTGTTTTCCTCTCAAAGTAGAAGAGCAGTTCATCCAGTCAGAGCTGCATCCTATAGCCATCCTTCTGAAGTGTAGTGGAGGAATGACCAAGCAGTCACAGCTGTAGAATCATCATTGTGAGCACACATTGCTTCATGGTCATCTATGATGTTCATTCAACTACAGTTCACTTTCATTTCCACTGATACACACATAGAGACAACTACAACAACTGGGACATTCCAAAACAGCATACAGTTGCATCAAGCAAAGGTTTTCCTTTCTTATACTCATTTTCATTCCATTTCATTCAGGAGCTGTCATTGCCCTGCAGTATCCTGAGGTAAAACTGTACTTGACAACATTTTTCCAGATCCTGGACCATCATGTTATAGCTGCTTTCTGCACTTTGTGACAGTGTGGGGTCCTGTCACTATTCCTCCAACTGATTGTGCACCCTGGCTGCTTGGCCAATGGGATTTCCCTTTGGCTGACTAGTTAGTGCATATGACTCTCACCTGGAAGTCTGGGGATCAAATCCCGTCTGGCCTTCCTCATGTACCTGCCACAACTGCATCCCATGCCAGCAACTGGACACCAACACTGGCTGCTTTGAACATGTACCTGATTCAGCAAAGCAACATGATGATGTTATCAGAAGAGGTCAGGAAAAGGAAGAGATAGTGATAGAGCAAGAGATAAGATGAGGGTTAAGGGCTGGAATATATGTGCTGCTAGCAACACGTCCACGTACACATCATGATGCTCACGTGTGTGGTAACGTGCCATGTGTATGTGGTGCAATATTAACTTGTATGCTTGAGCTGCTCATGTGTACAGAAGCATGAACATGAGGTCAGAGGTACAGTATATAAAAGCGGGTTGTTTTGAAGGGCGTCTTTCAGACCTTGTCCTCATCTAACGCAATTTATATGATTTTTTTCTCCTGCTGCACAGTGATAAACATGTGTGCCTTAATGGTTGGCAACAGATTTTTTTCCACAAAAGACTTGGATCATTCACGTATGCCCTGGAAATACAATCTGACTGGTTGATTGACATTTTCACAATTCCATTGTCCAAGCACGTTTTGGCTGCCATATGCTACAGCTAGTATTTTCACAGATGACGCAGAGTGCTTGCATGGATGTTTGCATACACAGCAATTATATCCCACCCCTAACACAGCACCAACGTTATAAATGGGTCACAGTGGGCAGGGTCTGCTGATTCACAAATCCGGCCCTCCCATTCAACCATCCAACCCATGAAAAATCATCTTCATTTATAACTGTGTAGCATTTATTTCTGTTGTAGTAGTAAATTATCATTAGCAGAATCACTTCCTGCGTGTGCCTTTTCAGTGTTGGAAAAAATGTATCTCAGAAAGTTCTGTGTGTCCCTTTATACTTAATCTCTGTTTGTAGACAGTATAATCACCAAATCTCATAATAACTTAAGTACTTTCAGTTATAACTCAAAGTACATGAATTCATAGGCTAGTTTCAAAAAAGTAGTAAAACTGATGCCTTTAAGCAATGAACACAAAAAAGTGATTCAAACATTGACATGAAGAAGGGACCATGTATCAAAGGTCTCTAGACTATTTCAGTAATTTGATAAGACCTAGCAAGAGAGCAACCACTACTGGAACCACAGGTGTGTGTCTCCCATCTCTCTTCCTCCTCCAGAGGCATCATCTGCAGCTGCATCACACTCAGTCCCACTCATCCTCTCAAAGTGCAAGAAGTCACAATTACAGTATGTTGGGTTTTTGTCTGCTGCTGGGCTTCACCAGCCATCTTGGTTGGGAGGGTTTCAGCAGAGTGCTCAGACTCCTGCCACTTTGGGAGTTTTCAGACAGAGCTACTGTGCTGCTTTTTCCAGTAGGGGTTGTTTAACAAGCTCATTACACTTCAGAGTGTTTCTGGGACTAACAAGCCACCAGATGACCTGCTCTGTGCTGCAGGCTGCAAAGGACAATTACAGGAAAATTCTCTCTTCATATCCTCTAAACCTTGTGATAGTCAATGGATTCCAGTTTCTGTGATCAAGTCTTTGTAGAGTCTTCACTCCCAACCTCTTTTCTAACATCTGAATTTTTCAACAGTTGCCTTTTACCATCCAAAGAGTGCATGTCTGGATGTTTTTATTTATTACTACAGTAAGAGCAGATTCAGGTACAGCTGCAGCTGCTGTGATTAAACAAAATGGGTTATTTTTACCATTTTTGTCTGTTTTGTATGTTTCTTTGTGAAAATTAAACACTGAAGGAAGATGACACCCGAAGTTGCTGGGTTTTTGTTTGTTTGTGTG
Organism: Atherinomorus stipes; assembly: GCA_023101725.1. Taxonomy (NCBI): domain Eukaryota; kingdom Metazoa; phylum Chordata; class Actinopteri; order Atheriniformes; family Atherinidae; genus Atherinomorus; species Atherinomorus stipes. Next base: position 266,157 of record JALJCO010010916.1, read on the forward strand.
GCAAGGTACGCAACGGAGGGCGATTCGATTCCGAAACTCCAGGGTGAGAGTCATGCAAGCGGACCATTCAGCCAAAGGCATATCCCTGTGGCCAAGTAGCCAGGGCACATTATCTATCGGAGGCATAGTGATAGCCTGGCACACCAGCCTGACTATCGCCATGTATCAGATACGTGGCAAGTCTTGCCATGTATCTGATACATGGCGATAGTCAGGCTGGTGTGCCAGGCTATAGTGACAGGACCCTACACTGTCACATCCGTTTTATTTTAAAGACCATATCAAAATTCTGTACTGATATTTTACATCAGGGATCAATCATTCCGGTCCCCAAGGGGCACCTAGATGTCTCTATGGTGCAACACATGTAATTCAAATTCAATGGTTCTCAAATATCTTGTTAAGATCTGCACAAGCCTGGTAACGACCCATTAATTTGAGTCAGATGTGTTGCAGTTGGAAAACTTTTAAAACCTGAAAGACAATGGTCCTCAATGAGAATGTTTCTTTCCCAAGCAAGATCAGAAAATATTTTGAAATGTCATATCATCAAAAAGAAAAGCACTCAGAGAGCACAGACCTCTGCCAAGCAGTTAGTTCCCCCAATATGACCCCATCTCACAGTGATAAAGAGTCCTTCAAAACATTCTTGGATCTAGATGATGATCTAGATCAACAACAAAATTTAATCAGTTCTTCTTTGCGCCATTATTAACATTTCCTGAAAGTTTCATCCAAATTCGTCAATAACTGAGTTATTTTGCTAACTGACAGTCAAACAAATGCCTGCAATTACTTGACAAAGGTAATTAGGCTTTACACGATTAGGATTTTGGGGGCCAATCACTGATCAGAGAGTTTTAAAAAACTGATCACCGATCCAATCATGTGAGGAAGCAAATGTATCTATTTAAATAACTCTTTTACCCGTAGCCTACTTATACAGTTTACTGAGTATCATCAAAAGGATTTTTATTTTGTTTACATTTTTTGTCCTGAACTGACTGAGATGAAGAGGTTAAATGAGTGATGACATAGCAGTAAAAAACTAGTTCATGTTGTTGGCATTGCTGCATATGTCAAATCTCCAAAGAAAAAAACAGCATTTTTTACAGCGGGGTATTGTTTTGAAATGCCAGACCTCACTTCCTCAGTAATACAGTTGGGTCCAGTAATGATATGAAGCTTTAACCGGAGACCAAGTTGACTTCATTTTGATTGGCTACACCTTATTTGGCTATAACCTTATTTAGAGAAAGTAGGTCAAGTGCCCTAGCGGTTGGAGTTTGCTAAAGGCTAACTGCTAGCAACATGTCCACTTCAGACAGTGAGTTATGTTTATCAGACAAGACAGCTTTTTAGAAAATAAATAAACTTACATGTAATGACAAGGTTGTGGTCACCTCCCTTAGTGTTGCTGCAGAAGTTTTCTTTTAAATCCATTTGTTTGAAAACCCAGACCTGACTGCTTAGCAGTCACTCGCAGTTGAATCAGACAGGCAGTGGGGGGGGGGGCACAAATAATAGCCACAACTTAAACAGTCATATAACTGAAATTATTTACAGTCACAGTCGTGCAAATGAAGGCAGTAATGCTCCTTCAAAAGTTGGGGCTCACATCTAATGACCGTTCATATCAGTGGTCTAACTAATCGAGTGACTGTTCCCTCAGAAGGCCCTCGACGTGAGAATGAACAACCCGGTGCAGCTCATGTAGTCTGGTATCGCTACAGCAGGGCTGGAATATCCTTACTGTGGACGCATGCGTCAGTGTCAGCATCAGGAGTGTTTGTGTACATACTTGTTGCAGCACGCGGTGGCCGAAATGCTCGATACTGGAGATCTCCGCTAAGAGGATGACAGAGCTCATTGACTGAAAGGCCACAGCGCATTTCCTGTGCATTTCCGCAAACAACAGTTTACCTTAAACTGTTGCTAACTGTTGCAGCACGAGCGTTTGTCACGTGTCTCCATCAAAGACTGTAAATAATAGGTCTCCTTACCGCCGACGTGTTTGCTTACCGTGTTTGCAACTGACGTCGCCATCCTTTACGTGTGGCGTATTCTGGATTGTAAAAACTTTATTGTCCAGTACATAGTGACATAGCTCACGACAAAAACGCCACAAAGACAAAAAACATATACTAGTGAAATGTGTCTATTCTGCTTTGTTTGTTTTTTAAGTTTAATCGGTGAATATGAGTTTTATCGGAGCAGATTCAAAATGACAATGACGTCATTGATTGGATCGGTGAATGAAGAGTTAAGGGCTGATCAGAAAATTTGAAAAAAAAAGTGAAATATCGGCCGATCTGATCGGTGGAAAGTCATAGGGTAATGATTCCAGATGCCTGTGTGACAGTGTGGAGAATATTTCTTTGGCTGAATTGGAGTGCTGAATAAGCACTCATGACTCTCGTCCAGGAGTCTAAGGATCGAACTCCACCCAGGTTCTCGGTGTGTACCATGCCACATTCTGGCGTTGTCGGCAGGATTCATGCGATACTGGTTATCAGTCCATCGATTTGTAATCGGTGGCAGCCTGTGGCAAGCACAAGGACGTGCTTGTGGAAAGCGGGGGGGCAGAGATGTGACAGTGTGAGGTCCTTCACTATGCCGCCGATTGATCATGCTACTTGGCCACAGGGATATCCCTTTGGCTGACTGGTTAGTGCACGTGACTCACCCAGGGGTATTCAGACCTAATTCAGACCCGCCAAGGCCCTCGATGTGTACCCTGCTACATCTGTAAGATGGTTTGGTTTAAAAAAAACAAAAGCAGTAAGGTAGCAAAGTTTTGTCACATTTGAACCGTACAGCATTTTTCCATGTTTATGTCACACTGAGCAGAAGCATTATTCTCATATACCTACACAAGTTTGAAGAGAAAATCATTTTACTAAGTCTTGAATGAGTAAGAGGGTGATGAAAAATTCTATTTTTTATCATTTAAACTCACTTGATTAAGTAAAGGCACTAAATATATTCTAATACTTTGCTAATTAAATTTCTGATTGAATAACAGAGTGGCAGAGGCCTGAGTGGAGCCCATTTTACCCATGGAGCTTTTCATTACCATTATTATCGACCTGCTTCTGGGAACTCCTGGGTTTCAGGCTGCGCTAGATGACAGTTTATGACAAATGTGGTTAAAACTGAGAGTGAAGTTCATCTATTATTTCACTATAAACAATCCTTCAGCCATGATCTCCAAATCTCTGCCGCATTATTGGGTGAATGATGTACGACACACACTGCTGACTGAACTGCTTCACCACTGGACTCTTGTGTGTTTGTAACAATATGCCACACAACTGCATGCACACACACAAGGCCCACCACTGCCTGGCTTCAACCCTGTTTTAAATTACCTCTTTGTGATGCAATTACCCCCCTGCTGCGAGGGGTGATGTTGGCTTTTTGTTTCGCCAACATTTGTTTTCCCTTTTCCGTCCCTCTGCGGAGCTTTCTGACAAAGACTCCGTGACCTTGCCTCACATTAAGACGTTGCTACCCAGCTGTGCAAAAACACCAAAGACGCTCCTCTGAGAGAGGGGAATCACAATTGTTGAACAATCCCAGTAGTGACTCTGAGAAAAGAATTGCATGTTTGTTGATGTGCTGACAGTTGCGCATATGCACATTAAATGAAATTGCAAGGCTCTGCATGTACATGTAGAGGCAAAAATAAACTTAAGAGGCGGCAAAGAAAAGCGCTGAAAATCCAACTTCTTTATGTTGTCATCTCTTCTGTTTCCTGTGTTGTGTGGTCAGTGTAAGACGACTTAAAAGAAGAAGCCACAGCAAAAATTGCCTCCCTCCCTCCCTATCTTGTTCAAGTTACTGGAATAAAATGGAAAACTTTGCTTTACTTCACACCAACTTGCTCTGTGCATTCCTCCTCACCACTTCACAGAAGCTGAAACACTTCCATAACTGTAACTAGGTCTGTTGCCACTTTTGGAACCAGCTAGAAATTAAGATTATGAACCAATTCATAAGATTCATAGATTATAACAGAGCATAAATTGCCAACTGGTTGTAATTAACAAAATGACATAAGAAATTTTGGTTGTTGGTATAAAAAAAACCCTAAAACTAAATTGTTGCCAGCATTACCACCAATGTGCACAATTACTAGTTTCACTCAGCCCAGTGTGGGTTGTTGGGCCCATAAAAATCTGCACAGCCAGATGGCTGATCTGAATTACAAGAAAAAAAAGCGGTGAATGCCGAACCTGCAGACAGACACAGATAAAAGGAATAAATATAAAAAGAACTGTATTCACAATTCATTTATTTATAATGCTATCTTCCAACATGTTGCTTCACCATGCACCACATGCACGCAACGTCTGCATGCTAATAACACAATGAATGTGTGAAATCAACACAGAGCTGCAGCATCTGTTTACAAAGTCCAGTTATTTCCACTGAAAAACTTCACAACTAGGCTGAAAGGAAAGTTGTTCTCTGGGAACTTTCATTTGCAGAATGTGTTTAAAACTTTTGTAAATCAATCAAGTAAAAGTCTGTCTCATGTTGTGATTTAAGGACAATCCCTCCATTAGGCACAATCTTTGAATTTTATGTAAATAAGTATACACAGCATGGTGCAGAATTTCTTCCAAACTATACGAGAAAATATGTTTTCAAAACATGAGAGTTTCAAAGTACCTTCGCACATCACCAGGAATGTGTTGTTTTTTAATTATTTGTGACATTTCCTGAACAGTCTTCACAGTTTAGATAGATTCAGAAAAAAAAAAATCATTGGCTTCAAAGCAATGTGAAGCGTCTGTCATTGAAGGACAAGAAACATATCTCCAGAAGACTCTTCCAACGGAAAACTTTAATTTGGATTGTTCAGGATTTTCAGTGAAAGATTCATATAGGTTCAGAACATAAGCCTGCACTTCTAAAACATAAACCAAATTAATAGCTTACATTCTATTACCTGATCTTACTGTACAAAATCAATGAATTTCCAGCTGATGGCAGTTTACACCCTGCGAGACCAAGTTTCCAGTTTATTTGACCTTTTGAAGTACATCTTTGGTATAATTTATTAAATTTCTATCCAGCTTTGTTGTGAGAGGGCATATTTTTCTCATTTCCAGCCACTGCAATGCAATCTCTAAACCATCAATAGCAAACGTCAACCTTTGGTGTCAGTCACTCGGAATCAAAGAGCCAAGGGCTTACTTCTGATCTCACAATTCTGCACCGAGATTCAATAATCAAAGAGGGAGAAATCCATCACAGTGGCGCAGAGAGACTAATTTCTCCACCAACAATACCCCATGAGACTGATGTAACGCAGCCATGTGTTGTGCTGGAAGTGAAAGAAAAAAACTCACACAATGTCTGGATCTACTTCAGGAGTCTGGTCAGTGTAACAATACTGAATTGCAACTTTTTAATTTGTTGTAAATAAGTCAACATGACAGAACTGTGGGTACAAAAACAAATTGACAAGTACAGCAGAGCATTACTGTGGTGTTATTTACAATCCAGCACTATAGCAACATGAGCAGTGAGATTTATTCCATCCATTCATCCATCTTCTATCACTTGTCTGAGATCGGCTCGTTGAGGCAGCAGCTTAGGCTGGGAAGCTCAGACTTCCCTCTTTCCTAGCTACTTCTTCCAGCTCAACTGAGAGGATCCTGAGGCATTCTCAGGCGAGGTGAGAGATGATGTCTCTCCAGCATCTCCCAGGTCTACCATGGGGTTTCTTCCCCGTGGGATGTGCCTGGAACACCACAAGGAGGCATCCAAGAAGCATCCAAACCAGATCCCAAGGCACTTCATCTGGCTCCTTGATGCTGAGGAGCAGTGGCTCTAATCTAAACCCCTCCCAGCTGACTTGGCCTCTCATCCTATCTCGAAGGAAGAGCCCAGAAATCTGGTGGTGGAAACTTATTTCAACCACTTGCATCTTTTATCTCGTTCTTTTGGTTACTATCCACAGTTCATGGCCATCGGTGAGGGCAGGAACGTAAAGCATTACATCTTTACCCCAACGGATTGATAGAGTCTGTATCTCCACACCAATCCGCTGCTCCATTCTTCCCTCACCTGTAAACAAGACCTCTTAGATACTTAAACTCTTCTGCTAGCTCATGACGTCATTCCTGACCCGCTTAAGACACTCCCTCCTTTTTCAGCTGAGGTACGCAGTCTTGGATTTGAAGGTTCCGATCCACATACCGGCTGCTTCACATGGCCATTTGAAGATCCCAGCCGGATGGTATAGATCAGTGGTGCCCAAGTCCAATCCTCGAGAGCGACTATCCTGCACATTTTTGTTGCATCCCTTCTCCAACACACCTGAATCAAAAGAATGGCTCATTACCAGGCCTCTGCAGAACTGAATGACATGTGCATGAGGAGATTAACTATTTGATTCTGGTGTGTTGGAGAGGGTATGCTCTTGTAGTGATTTACCTCGGTTTGCTTGGGGCACCACTCATTCATAATAACTTAAATATATCTATTTAAGCTCAGGCTTGAATGAGAAAGCCTGAAAATGTCTTATCAGAACTAAATCAGTCTATCTGAGAGGAAGTAAATTCTACATAAGTCAGTTTCATGGATTTTGCGTTCAGAAAACATGACAACGGTGATGTGATCACACATATTTATTAACAAGAATGGATAAACCAACAATATGAAATCAGTTGAGCTTGCAGGATGAAAGCACCATGAGGAGAAGATGATTTTACTTGTGATGATGGGAATGATGTGAAAGTAGGATGAGAATAAGAGAGAGAGAAACTTGTAAACTTATTGCTATGGAAAACGATGTTTCTGAATACTTAATTATGCTAATAAACTCTCGCAGGGAGGAGAAGCGGAGTCCGTCAATCAACCTATAATTTGGAGTGAATATACTAAATTTGGGTTAACATTCAAGTTAAATAATTTGGTTATAATTTAGATGAAACTGTCAGACACCACGTATATGTTCAAGGTGCTATTTGGATCCTGCTGTCGTGGTACGCTGGTCCTCTCTGGAGCAACCCCGGTCCGGTGGCCAATCCGAATCGGTGTGTTCTGAAGGATGGTGATGCGTGGATCAGTAGGTCTGGAGCTGCCCTGATGTTCTGGAATCTGTCCCGCAGAGTTCCAGAAGAAGACACGTGGTGGTTGACGACAGCTGCTCGAATGGGTCCAAATTTAATAACTAGACTTTACAGGCTACTGCGTTTGGGTCCAGCAGTAATCTTCAGAAAAGTCTATAAAAATCAGAAAGATCAGTCCTGATGACTGGTGGAGGCTTCTAGAGATACTAGGTAACGATTATCAACAAAAAGGGAAAATAACTTTCTTAGTTGGACTATAGTCTATTGTTAAGATCTTTCGCGCGCAGACAAAGGGATTACACGTGGAGACAACAAAAAGGACGATACGAAACGGAACAAAAACAAGGACTTCACAGGACGAAGACTTGGCACAACTCTCCTTGCAAAAGCAAGATTGGAGAGCGGTCCTCTGGTTTGAAAGGCCCGCCTCGAAGGGGAACTTAACCAATTGTGACGCGATACATCATTATAGGGAGTGACTAAGCGTCAGCATGGAGCTCATAGAATCACATTACACAGGCGTCTGTTTCTCTCTCCTCCATTCTCATTTAGATGTAAGCAGGATCAATAATTAAGGTTTCCTTGATTACATACAAAATGACATGTAGGAGCTTGAAGTCATCTGTGTGGCTGAAAAGGAAACATCTCAAACATCACATTCTAAATTGTTGGAAATGGATTAGAAAGTTCAACACAGATTGAATCATGTCAAAAGAGGAATCAAGTTATATGCATATAAATCAGATTATATGGAATTAAACCAAATTAATTCAAAGTAAAAGAATCCAAGTTAAATGTTTAATACAAGAAAGAGGAACAGATTCTTGAAATTCTGATGTCCTTTTGAAGCTGAGGGAGAAAGGAAACCTGGTGTGAGGAGAACATTGCTTTTGGTCCCACAGTTTGTTGGGAGAGATAAGAAGTGTCAACTTTGATGGAGACCAGCTTTGGTGAGACAAAGAGGTCTCAGGTCGCTGAAGAGTCGAACAAGCACTTAGAAGAAAGTTCTGCCATTTGCGTGGTTTCTTCTTAACATTTATGGGGAGCATCTGTGTTTCTGTTTATTTAGAGGTGGTCAGAGTTTGGGTAGATGTTCATCTTCGGGGGTAGAGTAGCTGTTTTAGGAGCTATAGTTTGATAAGACTGGTGCCTTTCGCACAGCAGGGTCGAAGGTCAGTTCCTCTCTTGTTGTCCTGAAAAGGAATGTCTGTTTGATGGAGGGGAAAAGGCCATTATTTTATTCAGGTTATGATTGCCATTAATCCTGGAATGTAGGATCACAACACTCTAAAAATTTCAGGATAGTAACTCTCAAGGACCAGACTTGGGCACCCCTGGTATAGACTGTACTTATTAGTGTTGCAACGTATGCAGCAAGGGCTTGGGTGGGAGTCGATCCCACAGACTCCTGGGTAAGAGTCATGTGCGCCTACTAGTCAGCCAAAGGGAGATCCCTTTGGCCAAGTAGCAATGGTACATGACCAATTGGAAGCAAAGTGACAGGACCCCACTCTGTCACAACAGCACTTTACTGTACTGTCTTTGTTGACGACTCAAAGTGCTTTTGCATCACTACCCACAAGCACCCATTTGTTCAGATATTGATACAGCACTTCTGCGGTGTGCTACCTATTGCACACATTCACACAACAATAAGCACATCAGAGGCAAAATGGGATTCAGTGTCTTGCCCTAGGACACTTCCACATGTAGTCTGGGGAAGCTGGGATCAAACTTGCAGATGACCACTCTTCCTCTGAGCTACAGCCGATGTGTGAATTGCTACAGGGAAGTCTTAAAACAAGCTTTTACATCTACAGTTGGATGTGAAAGATACAATGTGATCTAAAGCAGTGTCTTAGTGACATGATTTAACTTGATATGCATGTGCAATAGCCAATTTCAAGATTTAGCCATTACGCAAGAATATGGACAAACTTAAAACACGATTAATATTCTTACACATTCTGCTGTAGCCAAGTACATCACTCTCTAACATTTTGCCAAAAAGTATTTTTCATATTGTTTAGACTGTAAGATTTGGTCAGATGGACTGTTTTTCCAGTGGAAGCAATCAAAATTACATTATCTGCAAAAACCTACCACACTGGCCTCCCTCAACACCTTGGCTGTGCCTATGTTAGAGATTTATTCCTAACTTTAGAAATGCTTGAGTGCAGTTCAGAGGCAATTCACCCAAAATAACACATAATCTGTGGATGTGTGAGTCACTGTTTTGGAAAGATTTGAATGTTGCTGCAGGATTTTTTTTTTTTTTAAATACAGTATTCTAATGCCGTGAATAACACAAATGAAGATCGAGTCATCCATTGGGTTTTTTGCTAAACTACTCAAGATGTTAATGAAAACTCAGGAGGGATAATGTGCTTTAAATCCCTTCAGTGCTGAGTCACTATTATTCTAGATAAAATCACCGATCCTCAGGCTCATGCTTCATTTATAAAGTGCTGTTGTATCAATTACAGACAGAAAAAAAACTGTTTCTATCCAACTGTACTTGTCTATGTATCGGGCATACAGCATAAAATGTGTACACAGCATGCACACTGTGTATGCCTAGATACTGTATGTGACCTTTCAAAGTGTGTATGCTCCACTTGTGTGCTTGTGCGAACACACACGGGAGGGTGGAATCGGTACACAAAACCACATTAGAGCTGTCACAAGCAGAGCTGAAATTGGATTAGTGTCACCCATGATAAGGCAAAGGGGCGAAAAAGGGGAGAGGAGGAAAATTGGAAGAAAGGAAACGGCCATTTCTCCACCACTACCTCCCTCTCTACCTCCACCTTCACAATAATTCCATTTCAAATTCCAGGCAATGAATGCGTAACTGCACTACTATGCCGTTATGGAACCTGCTGAAGTTAATAGAATATTTATATGCAGACTGTGGAGCTGTGAATTTCCTTTCTTTTCTGAACAGCATTAAACACCCCACATCCCAGCCATCCTCTCACACACATAGCTTTCTTATCTCTAGTTTTTAGAACTGCCTTTGTTAAAATTTGACACTATTTTTACACCTCCAAGAGCACTGTATTTCCGTTGGCTGTGGATGAAAAGGCCTGCAGAGATGGAGTGAGCATGAACAGGTTTTGGTCTGGTGCTATTAGCTTCATTGCACTATTCTACATAGAAATAGTAATACAGACAAATCCATTTCTTGTGCTTTTAAACAGCTAAAAGGGATTTAAAGGAGCTATATTATGAAAAATTAACATTTTAGAGTTGATATAATGTTAGTTCAACATCAAAAACATCTTTAAGGTGCTATTTCGCGTCATTCAAGCATGTCTACTGTAAGTATTCCTTCTGAATAAATCTCTCAAAGCTGTAGCCCCTCCCAACCCTGTAACACACCTGGCCATGATTTTGGACCTCCTATGTAACATCTTTTTTTGACACTGGACGGATACCAAATAACTGCATTACATAATCCCAGAATGATGGAGAAAAGTGAAGGCCTGCACAGAGGGAGTCAAAAGAGAAAATGACTGGTGTGGTAAAAGATATCAGAGGAAAGGTGCTGATAAGCTGAACACAGCTAAAAGAATCAGGTGGAGTAAGGAACGAGATAGAGGAGAACTCATAGAGAAGCTGTGATACGCTGAAGTGAGTTCCTTCGTTGTTGCGTAAAGCCACAAGAAGACACTCTGACATTGTTAGCATTCTGCTAGCACAGCAATTTGTTGCAGCTCCTACTGTGTCTACAGTAAAACCAATAAGAGGGAGGTATCATGGGATTGTGTGGAGAAATATGGAAAATTCTTCCACTGCGGTGGGTTGGTGAAATTGAAAGATTGCGTGGCTGGGTTACAGACTTCCATTAAGTATTCAACCATGGGGTCAGAGCAGCTACAGCTTCTCCACAAAAGCAGACGGACATTTTTGCCACAACCAAGGCTTCATTCCTGTAGCTTTAGTGGAGTAATTTTACCGCAAACAGACAGAGGGTTTTATCTTGAGAGGCTGCCGGTTGTAAACAATAAAAAGCAGTTTATGGAGGATGCCAGCCAATAAGTTTGTGGTCTGACTCAGTTTAAATGCTGCAGTACGCCATTCTGATGCCTTAATCAGTGCCCCGTTGCTGAACTGTGAGCTCTTTTTTCTGCTTTAACAAAATAAAAACATTGTAATAACTGCTTACTTTTTCCTTGAGCTGCTCAGGCTTGACTTTACATGATTTCCTCCAGTTACCCTGATTCTCCACAGAGATTGGCTCATTTATCCGTTAGGCTGGCTGAGCCTGATAACTCCCCAAACAGATAACAAGCAAGGACAGAAAGCAAACATATACTGTGAGTAAGAGTGAAAAACATACCACCTGCATGAGTGGTGGAGGAAGGGGAAGAGAGCTTTGTGTGGGGGTGGCTGTGTTGCTGACACCAGACAATGTGAGGGAGGTGTTCTTTGGTTCTCTGTTAGCATCTTAAAAATGATATGAATGGAGACCATCTGAATCAGTGGTACGCCTCCCTTTATGAGGAAGGAGGGAAGGCAGGATGTGATACTGCCTCAGCAAAAGAAGACAAGTATGTCATCCTTAATGAAGGCACCAGCAGCATCTGTGATGAGCTGTGGTTGGCACCATCGGTACATTGTTATCTCCTCTGTTCCCTGGCAAAGAGGCAGCAGCAGACCTCCCAGGCCGCAGTGTGGCAAAGTCGCACTAGAGGCCATTAAAGACAAACTACAGCACCTGGCAAATGCTTGGAAGACGGAGGAAATGGAGGGGGAAGAGACAAAAAGGAGACAGGAAATGAAACATAGAGTGGCTCATTATCACTCAGCATGGTTTACAGGTTAGCTGTCAGCACCCTTTTGGTTTGCAGTGGAGAAAAGTGACTTCGGTGTAGAGAAAAGCAAATGCTGGATGGAGCAAACAGACATAAAATTGTTTCTCAAATTTCTCAGGTGTGATCATCCTCGTTCTCCTGGCTATTTGAAGTGGAAAAAAAAACTGGACTCTTTTCTCACTGTTGATGACAAAATATCCCCTTTTTATGGAGGGAAATTAGGTTTTGGAGTGGATCTGGAGATTTTGGAAGACATAAAAAGGCCAAAAATGTAATAAATCTAGCAAATTCCTGATCTTGACTGCCTAGTGCTACCAAAAGACCAGAGTCACAAATCTCTTGTAACTTTTGAGTTAACTTCCCCCGTGGAAACAATGGATTCACCAGAAATAAATTAAGGATGTTGTAACAGTGCCCCCTAGTGGATGTGATGAAAAAAGGTTGGTGCTGTGGCTGAGTGTACAGAACATCCCTACACTTTAAAAATGAGTCAGCCACACCGGTTGACAGTTGTTTGAAAAATGAAAAATAGTATCTCTCCCCAAATTTTCTTTTACGAGACATTTTCTGTATTCTTTCCATACTTTTTGAACTGGTCTGTTGTCAAGAAAAGAAAGTGAGAAGACAAAACTGTTTACCCCAGCACCAGGTGCAGACAGACTGTGTACACAGAAACCAGTTTTTTTAAGTCTTGCACACCAAATTTCTGTACACAATGCCAAGCAGTGAGATTTTTATCATTTGAGGTCAACATGTGATCCATCTGCCTATTCAGTCACAAGTTAACCTGGTGGTAACATGCAGCACTCAGACGAGAATGAAATCTATAGCAGGCCTCCAAAGATCAAAGAGCAGTCAGATCAGCATTGGTGGTTTTAACTCAGATATTGAGCTTGCAAATGATCTTAATGGATTTTACTGTCACTTTGATAAGTCTGATTTTAAGAAGAAGGTTCAGGAGTTGAGACGGGAACTGGGGAGTGACCAGCATTTTAATGCTGACCTTAAATATGTGGAAAAGGCATTTTCTCATGAACAAGAACCATGGTCCAGATAATATATGTGATGGTTTACATAAATCTTGTGCAAGAGAATTGAGCACAATTTTTTTCACTTTATTTTCAATAAATCATCACAGCTCCAACATGTACCTGTAGTCTGGAAGGACACAGTAGTAGTCCCTCTTCCTAAAGTTAACCGCCTTGAGGTTTTAAATGACCTAAGGCCAGTGGCTCTCTCATCACTGGTAACAAAAGCATTTGAGAGATTTGTGAAAAACAAAAAGGGGCTGGCACTAGATCCAATGCAATTTGCATATAGACCAAACAGAGGGGTAGATGATGCCATGGTCACACTGTTAAACCAGACTGTGAAGTAACTGGAGCAATTTGGGTCTAATGTCAGACTTTTATTTAAAGACTTTTCTTTGGTATCAATTACATTGCAGCCCATCATATTAGCTTGCAGGCTACAAACAGTTTGGCCTGAGCAACAATCTTGTGGGTTGGATGCCTGTTTTTTTCTAACAAACAGAACATAAAGAGTGAGGGTTAATGGAGCTCTATCTGGCCTGGTCTGCTCCTCTGCAGGTTCCCCTCAGGGATGCATTTTTTCTGCTCTACTTTTTATTCTGCATAATAATGTGTCTTTGACTAGGTACAAGAGGAAGATCATCATGAAATACGCAGATGACACAGTCATCATCAGTCTATTGCAGTCTGGTCATCGACCATTTTATAGAATGGTGAGGAGCCATAGCTGGAGAAAAATACAAAAAAACTAAGGATATGATTATACTGTATGTCTTAGGAAGCAGGCCTCTCCACACAATGTCACCAGTGTTAAAAGCCAGACAGCAGAACTAGTACAGTCTTACAAATAACTTGGGAAGGTCACAGACTCAAAGTTGACCTTTAATGAAAACTGTGAAGTTGTATGTAAGAAGGGACATCAGTATCTTTTTTGTCTCAGGAGACTGACTTACCTTCATGTTGACAGAACTATCATGGAGATGTTCTTTTGTGCCTTTATTGAGTCGGTCCTTTCTTTTTGCCTAGTTGCATAGTTTGGGAACCTGCCTTTAAAGAACAAGGACTCAGATTCTTTTTCAGGCTTACTGATGAGACATAGCTTAGTTTTCGTCCCAATCCTGATGTTCCTCCTACTTCCTCAATCTCAAGTTAATTTATATAACACATTTATATATGACAATAGTCACCAAAGTGTTGAACAAGTTTAGATTAAAGCTAAATAAAAACAAGGAATAAAAGCCACAAAAGTAAATATAAAAAGATTAAAGACAGATATAATAAAAAGTAAAAACAATAGATAAAACAAAACACAACAAGCTCCATTTAAGATCCAAAGGCCAGTCTAAAGAAATGCGTTTTGAGGAGAGTTTTAAACTCAGAAATTGACCGAGCGCAACAGACAACCAGCGGAAGACTGTTCCAGAGTTTAGGGGCAGAAACAGAAAAAGGCCCTCCTCTAAATGTATTTAGAGAAGGGGACTTCCAAAAGCAGCTGAGACGAAGAGTGCACGGCTCTTGGAGGAGCATGTCTGCTTAAAAGTTCACTGATATATGGGGGGGGGCATTTAGACCTTTAAACACTAATAATAAAATCTTGAACTGGATGCAAAAAAACACAGGGAGCCAGTAGAAATCGGCAAGGACAGGAGTGATATGCTCCCCGTGCTTTTTCCCCCGAGACCAATCGGGCAGCAGCATTCTGTGCTAGTTGAAGTCTATGAATCAATGATTTGCTTAATCCGAAGTATAGCGAATTACAATAGTGAAGCTGAGACACTACCAACAACTGGATCATCTTTTTAAAGTCATTTCTCTGTAGGTAAGGCTTGACTTTCCCCAGAATCTTTAGGTGAAAAAATACACTCTTAACTGATCTGTTTATCGAGCTTAAGATAGTTGTCAATGGTCACCCAGAGACTCTTGACAGAAGAACACAAGAAAGAGGTCACTGGGCCCAGAACACTGACCTGTTCAACCAGTTTTGTTGGATCCCCCAAAATAATCATTTCAGTTTTACCCTCATTTAGGCACACAAAATTGAATGCCATACAGTTTTTTTTTTTTTTTTTTTTTTAACTCAGCAAGACAATTTATCAGACGGACTATTGAACCATCCTCAGGTTTCAAGGGCACATATATTTGTAGATCATCTCACTCCTCTGACTCCAACACAGTGATCTAACCAAGAAAGAAGGATCTGGTGATCAACAGTGTCAAAGGCTGCCGAAACGTCCAGGAGGATCAGAGCAGCTGGGCAGTTTGTGTCAAGACTTAAAAGAAGATTGTTAAAAAATTTTAATAGTGCAGTTTCAGTGTGAAGAGACCTAAAACCAGACTGAAACTTGTCGAGGATTTCATGTAAATCCAAATGAGCCTGCAATTGCAGCAGCATCAATTTTTCTAAAATTTTAGAGATAAATGGGAATTTAGAGATTGGTCTATAGTTGGCAAGGAAAGAGGGGTCTAAAGTTGTTTTTCTCAGAAGAGGTTGCACTATGGCCTGCTTAAAAGCAACAGGGACACATTAATCATGCACAGTATAGCAGGACCAATAGAAGAAAAGGCATCTTTGATTAAAGAAGGACACTGTTGGCAGGCGAGTAAGAAGGCTTAAGCCCAAATACCACCTTAGAGAGATCAGCAAGAGACACAGGCTCAAACTGCTCAAAGACAGCTGAGCATGTGGAAAAAACAGTGGGATCCAGACCAGAAGGAGATAAAAGAGATCTGATTGAGGTAATTTCGTCTGTGAAAAAAATTATAAATTCCTCACACAATTTTTGTGATGATGCAGTTCATGAAGACTGGCGGGTTTATAAGACGATTTAGTACATTAAAAAGAACTTGAGGCTTTTGCCCATTATTGGCCACCAGGTTAGAAAAATACTGTGTTTTAGCACGTTTAACAGCCTTTTGGTAATTAGACAAACAGTCCCCAAGGATTAGAAAAGAGATTTGAAGCTTATCTTTTTTCCACCTTCTCTCGGCACGTCTGCATAAGCGCCGGAGATCACGGGTGGAGTCGTCTAGCCATGGTTAACAGTCCGGCTTCTTATGTGGGGCGTCTTATAGTAAACGGTGCTGTTATATCTAGGATGCTCTCACACATGAAATTAAGAAATATGAGCAAGGTCATCGAAACTTGAAGCACAGAAATCAGTCAGGTGTGAGAGCACGGAGAGATTCACTGATTCAGAGAACTGAGAGGACGTCTGTGAATTAAACACCCACTGGAGTCTCGAGGGGACGCAAGGACTTGGCAGAGGGGTGGACAGTCTTAAAGTGAGAAACACAGGGAAATGATCAGAGATACCAACGTCACAGACTTCAGTGAGAACAACGTTTAAACCACAAATAAGAACAAGGTCTAATGTATGGCCTTACTCATGAGTGGGGCCAGTAGGCAACTGAGTTAAATTATACAAATCAATAATTTGCAAAAGCTCTTGCTTGCTTGAGGTTTGTAATCACAACAGACATGGATATTAATGTCACCAACTAAAAGAAAGTGGTCTGAATTCAATGCAATCCCACCCACAAAGTCTGAAAAGTCTTTAATAAAATCATTGTTGAATTTAGGTGGTTGATAAATCACAGCACATAATAGTGGAGTATTGAGCTTAAATTCAAAGAGCAACAGCTCAAAAGAAGGATACAAGCTTGAAGGAAGTCTTTGACAACTAAAGGCAGACTTCCAAATTGTCACAAGACCACCACCTCTGCCTCTGCTGGAGGGACGAGGGGAGCTGAGGAAGGAGCAGGCCAGCAGAAGAAGTTCAGAAAACGGCAGTGACTCACCATCTTGAAGCCAGGTCTCAGGGATGAACAAGAAGTCCAACTCCTAGGATTCAAAAAGTCTTTACTTTCAACCTTACTTCAACTTACTCACTACTCCCTACCACTAGCCCTCAGCCACTACCACTACAACCTCATATTGAAGCCACAGAGGGTAGGGCTTTGCAATCTTCCCTCGAATTTGGGGCACCACTTGCTGCGTTTACGTTCAGGCACGCAAGCAACTGCATAGTGACAACACACCCAGCAACAACATGGAATTAACAGTTGCAATCGTTTTTCTTTTTTTTCATCATTCATCATGTTTCGGTTGATTAGTGAATAAAACAACCACACAGAGAACAAGTCGCCATTGACAACTGTTGTGTCTTGCTGAAAAGCCTTTGCAAGCTTTTCATCAGTATTTTAGCCTAGCTGGCGTGGCTAGTCTTGCTAACGTTACAACCAAATATGTAATCTGTACATATGTACATTTGTGAGTTTTCTTCTCCGAGTCCTGTCGCTCTCCGGAGGTTGCTATTTTTTTCAGGCCTAACCCTTTTCCCTGCCCCTTCCTCAGCAAGTCAGCATCTGACACCCCTCGCTTTGAAGGGCTAGATTCATACCCACTACCCCTCATTATGTCCAGTACCCCTACATGCAAAGAGACAGTGGGACAGCACTATCTTCACAGGAACGCACAAAATTTAGGGGTAGGGGGTTTATTGGGACAGGCCCTTACTGTAGCCCTGTATTCAAGACAGCTACAGCGGCTAACTGGTTCAGTCTTAAATTACAGGTCTCACTCGCTGCATGGTGAATTTAACCTTCGTCCATGTGGCGGCAGGTATACTGTACCAAAGGGTAAAACTAGATGGTACAGATCTACGTCTTTTCCAGCTTAGGGCAAAGTCTCATGGGTTTCCTCAAACGAACTAGACTTGAACGATCTGGATTCTCGCAGCAGGGGTCCGACAACTCTGCGCGGTCTTATGGTTGTTTTCTGAAACGTTTTGAGGACGAAACCGTCGTCATCACGCCATGACGCAATTAGAAAGAGACGGCAAAACTTCAGTCCAGCTGGTGGTGTCACCACCTGTTAGAGTGCGATGTCTGTCACTAATAGACAATCTATGCACGTACATCTGTCATAGCTGACGTTTGTGTAAATGTTCTCTGTTAAATGTTTAAATAAAGAATGGCCCCTTGTCAGAGCATGCTGACTGAGAGAGAGCCAGCATGAAGGAAGCTCCAGCAAGAGAAAAACAACCGCTGCCAGAGATCCAACACCACCCCTTTCTCCCTCTCTTCCCCCCTACACCCCTTGCATCAAGCGTTCCGGACTTTCCAACCGTGCAGCTGGCCTCTCAACCGTTCCGTTCTGACAACTGTTTCGGAGTTTTGGGGCAGTCGCATGGTGCAGAAAATACGGATCTCATCCCTTTTCTGAACTTGAGAACATTTTAATCGTGACAAAAGTGTCCATGTGACCCTACACTTAATGACAAACAAGTCATCTCTTGATTACTGCTGCTGCTGATGGTGATGATAATGATATTAATAGCACTGTATATTGTTGATGATGACATGACAACATGTACTCTGCGTTTTTTTGGTGTTTACTGTACTACAATAATACTGATTCGTTTGTTCATTCTACTTAAAGTATTGGTGAAATGAAGGAGTTTTGCTGCAGACTATGCCTTATGCAGAGGCCCATTCCTCTCCGTTTGAAGTGCCAACGAGCTGTTTGAAGGCGATTTTAACTCTGGTCAGTGAGGTGTCACAGGGTGAACAACCGGGTGCTGCCAGAGACTGGACTCTGCCCACTAGCTTGGTTTTTAGCATGCTTTTTATGGTTTTTGTGTGGTTTTAATCTTGTTTTTATTCCCAAGCTAGTGGGAGCTTTTAACGAACTGATTGGCAGCACCTGGGGAGAAGGACTCCTCCCCTGGCTTAATTGAATGCTGGAAGGATGAAAGCCGGTGTGCGGACAACAGAGCCAGGGAGACTGAGAGCTGAGGAGACGGAGGACTGGGTCCAGGAGGCGCAGCCGGGGGGGTACTTGAGGCAGCGGTGTGGCAGCGGCGGCTGTGAAGGCGAGGCTGCCGGGATGAGCAGCCGCCATGGACCCGGGGCAGAGCCGAGTGGAAGCCGAGAGAGACGCCGGCCACTGCCAGCCCTGCAAGCCCCTTTTTATCCTTTTCCTTTTATTACTTTTTAGTCGGACTTTTAGGGTTATTTTATTACTTTTTAGTAGGAGTTTTATTTATTTTATTTCTTTATATATTTCTTTAATAAAGCTTTTATTTCTTTTAACCACCACCTACTGGCGACGGTCTGTCATCCTTTCCCCTCCTCCTGCAGTCGCCGGTATCGATAAAGAACCACCCGGTGACAGAGGCTTTCCCACTGCCACTAAAAGCCCTGTATGTGGGTTTAAATGAGTTTTTGGTCAGTGGGAAAGAGGTAATTATTTATAAGTTGTAGACCTCTTAAAGAATATTATGTACAAAACATTTTAGTTACATCTGTTAACTGTCATCATGTCATTTCTGTACCATGTAGTCTGATTAAGGGTCACAGGGTTGCTGGAGTCTATCCCTACAATTATCAGGTGAGAGGCAGGGTAAACCCTGGACAGGTCGCCAGTTTGTCATAGGGCCAACTAAGAGAGACAAACAACCACTCATGCTCACATTCACTTCTCTGATATAGGATGACTGATTAACCTACTGCAACATGCATGTCTCCGGATGATGGGAGGAAGCCTGAGTACCTGGAGAGAACCCACACGTACACGGGGAGAACATGCCAATGCTCAAATGGGACCTTCTTACTCTGAGGCTAGGACACTAACCACCACACCCATGAAGCCATATACTTGTTAAGGTATTTAAATAACTTCCTCTTTTATAAGTTTGAGGCAAACATCTCCTTCCAGAAGTGTGGACAGGTCATTATCATTTACACAAATTGAAATTAAAGGGCTCATTTTATGCATAATGACTTTTTTAAGTGCTTGAAATGGTCTTCTGGGTGTTTTAACTTACAAAAAGACTAAAAATGCCCATAAAAAAACAACTTTATAGTTATTAAGTCTTTAAGACTTTTAAATGAAGCATTTTTAGGATTGGCCTGACACCACCCGTCTGGAACACCATCCACTTCCATTCCTTGATTAGCGCTGCTCCGCTTCCGAGACTGAAACACTCTCTTGCTTTAGAGAGGACTCTACTGGCATGCTTTCCTGCACAACGGTAAAGATGAGAAACAATGAAGCTGCAGCAGCTGCTCGCGCAATGGACTCAGAGGTACGTTTGAGAAAAAGGGAAGAGGGTACGATGTTTCCGATGGGGGTGAAAGCACATAACATGGGCCCTTTAATGAAGATTTATAGGGAGAAAACCTATTCTTTCATTTCAAAACTTACAATGGTTGCCTGAAGCCAAAACAACACTTTAAGAGCTTCCAGAAGTTAAGGAAAATGACTGGCAACAACTGCTGATGGTGGGATTAAACAGATTAAGTTCATAGATTGTACCCACAACACTTCCTGAAACTCATATCAAAGTCGAGTTATGATATTGCAGTCATATCTCTTTATATTACATGTACCATAACCTAATGTAGGTCCAGTTTATGACCTTTAGGAGAGGTCTGACCCACATACCCCTTTCCAGAGTCACAATTAAGCTTTTTTTTTGCCTAAAATAGTCCAGATTATGCCCAAATGTGTTCACTATCTGGGTTTGATTTTATTCTTTTAATTGATTGCCTGGTTGTATGCATTGTGTATTAATGATAAAAAATAAGGTAGAAAAAACAATAATAGTCTGAAAGTCAAAACAGACATAAAAAAAACAATGCCTGTCACATTTCAGTTTTCACTGATCAGAGTGGATAATTGCAGCCCGAACATCTGAATGCATTCCTTCAGTTTCACTTCACAAAGCAACCAGCAGCACAAAACCTTTCAAATGCCAATCTCAACACAATGCCTGTCAGTTTAATGTGCACCTGACTGTAATTATGCAGATTTCAAATAATTAACTAGGAAACCTGGAAGCTCTAATGAGCTGTTCGTAAAAGCAAGCTAATTTCAGATGATGAGCCTCACATTGTGCACGCTGGTTTACATGACACAGAAACTTTAGGTCTATTTTCCCAGAAAGATTCACAGTCGCCCACAGATGTCTTCATAAAAATATCTTTTGAATTAGATGCTGTATATCTGCCTGTCTACACAGCTATAAAAAAGGAAAACGTTAACAAAGATTTGCTTTAGGTTGTTCTTTCATACCTGCTACAAACAGTCACCTGGTGACCCAACAGTTGAGGGTAGATCAAATGTCAGACAGATAACTCGGCAGGAAGGAATGTTGTGCCAATGACTGGCACAGCTGGAGCTCAGGATGACACAGCCCAGAATACCTGGCTGTGGCCAAGGACACTTACCTTACTATTGCTGCAGACCTTTTAGCATTTGCAATGGGTTTTGTATGTTTTATAGCAATTACTGATGGGTTAGGAGGAGTAGAGGTATGGAAAGAAAGAAGCAGCAGATATGCAATGCTTCACTGGATTTTCCTGTATGTAATCTTCTCAGATAAAAGATTAGCTGTTTTTTTCTGGATTAACTGTTTACAAGTCCAGAAAAACTTATGTGAATATTAGAAAGACAGTTGTAATGGTGTGTCTTTTCAGTAAAGAATGCATTTTAAGAGGTTCTAGTCTAGATATATTTTATAAGGTGGTGACACTAACAAAGATGACTGCATCATGTATTTAATTTACTGTGTGTTGTCTCTGCCCTGGGCCCCTGTCATTTCAGAAGTTAACATGGGTAAAAGTATGGAGGTGTACCGTTTGTATTTGGAAGCAGTGAGTTATTATATTGATGAATCCTAACTGTACGTTCAGACCGCTTTGGTCGCTGATCACGTGACTGATGTCAAAGTTAAATCGCACTGGTCATTTAAAGGAGCCGTACAGCGACTTCTGGACAGCATCGTTGCTGTTGCTCATGTCCCACTCAGTTAAAGCAGAGCAGAGCTGCAGGACGTTTTGTTTGGTCATTAAATACAGGGGGAGAAAAATCACAGAGCATTAACATAAATTAAAATGTTTTTCTATTTAGTCACAAGCAGATTGAGTTGTTTTCTGCGGAAAACAAACAAGTGGCGTTATGATTTATCCACCACAGCATCATCAAACTTTTATAACTTTGAAATACATAAAAATATGTCTGAAACAAAACAGCAGTAATGACAATAAACTCAGAATACAGCTTCAAACTTTGCAATAAAGAAAAGACGGAGTCAACACTGCGCGCGCTGCTGTTTCTGTGATCTTTGTTTAGAGAAAAAAAAGGAAGAATCTCCGCGCATCATCCAGCCCGTTCAGCCTGGTAGAATCAATCCAGCCACAGTTTGTCTGCTAGTTTGGTGAAGCGGCTTCATTTAATGTGGAAAAACTTCACATAATTTTCTCCATGCTGCCCAACACTGACATTTAAACTCGCTGCACACAAACTTAACACAAATTCACAAGCTGTGCACAATATGAGGAGAGCGTGCGCGTGCATCCTGGTCACTTTCTCATAATTATGCAGAGCCGGTGCGCTTTAACACATGTTGATAATTCAGATATTTTTAGTTTATATGTTTATTACAGAAATGCATAAAACACTGCACAGGAACAAAATCCTGTATGACACGAAGCAAAAGACAAGCGGAGAACACCACAGCGCAGCTGAGACAAAGTCAGGAGAGCGCATGTGCGTGCGTGCGTGTGTTCGTCTAAAGAAAAATAGCTGGGAGCAGGAGGCAAAAACGGGGAAAGAGGTGAGGCTGTCAGTAAATGACATTAATTCCCGTTGATAATTGTTATTATTTTATCATTAACATGGTCTGCCAAGACCATAAATATGCGCGTTTAACCCTTAAAATCATCTAGACTCATCATGAATGTGGATGACATCGCTGTGATGTGTGCTGCTGCTGTACACCTGACGAAGATGGCGTCGCCGGGTTCTTCTCTCCAGGTTTGATTGCTAGAGGTTTCCTCGGCGCCGGCGGGTGCTGGAGTTGCAGCCGGACAGAGACGGTTCCAGCGGGACTTCAGGTTGAACATCCAGGAGGTTTTTTTCTTTTCTTTTTAAGTCCTGGTAGCCAAAAAAGAAGTACATTACCAAGGATGGGCCTGAACAGGTAATCCGCCTCTCGGCATCAGCAGAACAAGTGTGTTGTTGTCGGAACCAAAGTCACATGCGTTGTTCTTTGGGGCTGCTCGATAGTAGGACACCTCTACTCTGATTTGCTGCGGCCTGTTGCCGCTGAACCGCGTCATAGCTAATTAGCATAAAGTAAACCGAAGTTCAACTTCTTATCTGGTGCTGCTTTAGCCGCTTTTGTTGCCCAGGACGCGCGGCAGACGGCGGCAAACGCCCTTGTCGCCCAGGACGCCTGACTCTCATTGAAAATGTATTAACTTCCGGGGTCCTTGCCGCTTTTGTCGCCTTTGGTCTGAACGTACAGTAAGGATTAATTGAGGGTTGGCGACATTGGAAAAAACGGTTTGAGCCAACTACATTTAAAAAAAACACACCACCCAAAACCACGCCTTCAGAGTGCAGGGACGTGTGCGCCGATATTTCACGAGCAGGTTACTGATAACGGCTGAGTGGATAGCTTGTTAGCTTGCTAGTAAACAGCTGACGAACCACGTTTCTAAAGGCCTTGATGCACTCACCTCCAACTCCTTCTGCAGTGCAACAAGTCCACACTGCAATTGACCTATGGCTAAGCCACGCCCCCTCCACTCACTCGGACAAACAAACATTCGGTGACAGGCGCTATGTGACATTTCGGGAGATGACAGCTGTCAACACGGACAACAGACGCGTGATCAGACAGAGAGATCATGACGAGATAAATTAAAAAACATAAAAACAATACAAACAAACAAAAAGAAATTGTTCAGAAGTCTTAAACTGGGAGTAGAAATCAGCCTGTGAATCTCTGAATGTGACTCGTGTCGCTCCCTCAGTTTCTTGCCCAAACTGCTGCACGGCTGCTGCTGTTGTGCCAAAAAGTGATCATCTGACAAAAACTGATCAAACAGCCACGGAAGCGGAGCAGTCTGGCTGCAGCTTGGAAGCCAGAGGCGTGTCGTTATTGACGTTACTACACCACACCTGTACTACACGACAGCGTCTTATGTACCGTTAACACGTACCAAAACTAGCATGTTTAGCTAGCGTTAGCCAACTTAAACTAACGTTAGGGAAGGTAACTTCATGTTTCTTTCAAGCAAAGTGACAACATGTTGCCTCGAATACGATGTTGCCTTACCTTAGAACAGATGTAGACATCCTTGTTCATTTTATCCACGTTCAGTTTATGTTGTGGTCTGCCGCATAACTTTGGCTTGATGTGACTTGGTAAAAGGCAAAAAAATACGCCCTGTCACCCAGCCTCTCAGGATACCTAGTATCGGAGTTGCATGTACCCCATGCACACGTTTGACCATTTTAAACTAAAAAGAACACATAAAAACGAACAAAAACGGACTAACTTTAATGCATTTCAATGGACGTTCAAGCTGAGAATGTCCGAGTGTATGGGATAGCTGGGCGCACTGTGATTGGCTCATCGCGTTTGGGGGCGTGGTTTAGCCATAGGTCAATTAAACATCAACGCCTACAACTCTTGATTCTTATCCGTTGTTTTGTTTTGGAGGGGGGGGCAGCAGCAGTTAGCAGTCCGTTAGCTATATTTGTTTACAGTGAGCGGTGCATAGAACGGTGCAGGGATGTGGGGACGGCGAGAGGGGAGCAACAAAGACAAGACATAAAGGCATCGACTGGTTCTTTCTATACAGTGCAAATGACCAATTCCTGCCTTTCGGCGCTGATAGAAGGAATTGGTCAGAGTTTTTACAGATCGCAGCTCTCACAGAGGTCTGACTTTTTTCCTTCCTTTTTATGAATACATGATGTGTTGACTACTGTCAAGATGGAAGGACCATTTCACCCAGTACAACAAAAAGTGTTTATGAGCAGGATTACCAACTCAGGCCAAAATGTAACTGAATTTCTCTCTCACCTACAGGGTGGCTGGGCTCTTCCTTAGAGATAGGGTAAGAAGCTCGGTCAAGGGGCTCAAAGAAGAGTCACTGCTCCTCTGCATCGAGAGCCAGATGAGGGGGCTTGGGCATCTGGTCAGGATGAATCCTGGACACCTCCCTGGTGAGGTGTTCTAGGCGCATCCTACCAGGATGAGACCCCGCGGAAGACCCAGGACAAGCTGGAGGTACTTCGTCTCCAGGCTGGCCTGGAAACACCTTAGTATCCCCCCAGATGAGCTGGTGGATGTGGCTGGGGAGAGGAAAGTCTGGCCTTCCCCAACCCCAGTTAACAACAAGAAGATGGATGGATGGACAGGCTGTACAATGTCTTGTTTTCAAAAACAGTACAATGACTTTTTTATATATATATATTTGACAAAAGATTCACTGGACATATTTGAACTATCACAATTAGCATTACAGCACAGGAGCAGTGCTGAGCCAACCACACAATCCAGCTGCATAACCAAGTGCTGACAAGTGCTGATAAGATTTAGGTGTGGTGCACAATGTTGACTCAGTATCATGTATACAGGGAAGCAATACATTTACATAGCACAGTATTAACAGTTTAGAGTGTATTTTAAATAGACTATAAATTATGGATGGGAGCACATCTTGAAGATGTTATGTCTTTTATTCCCCACTGGTATGCATCAGCAATCATCAGCAAAACCATAAACATCATCAGACTGAATTATCATTGCTGATATCACAGGGATTTAGTACAAAACAAGATCAGATGGCTTCTGTTAAATTTCCTAGAAAAAAAAGACAGCTTTTGTAAAACAAGTTACTTTTTCACATTTGGAAAGAAATGCAACATGTATAGGTCAGGATTATCATCATGCTTGATCATTGTTATAGCAGAACAAAGAAAATAAAGATTATTTGTTCAAATGAAACACCTCAAAAAGAAAAAGAAAATCTTAAATCATTTTTAAGTGTGAATGCACCATGAACCATAACCTTTATGGCCTTAAAAACACTTTTTCTTCATCTCTTATAAGGAGCAATGCAGTGCAGTAACTTCAGAAATTGGCTTGATAACCTGCACAAATAGTTCAAACTTATTTGTCAAGTCAAGTCAGATTTATTTGTAAAGCACATTTATATACAACCTCAGTTGACAAAAGTGCTATACATACTGTAGAAATAATAAAATCAAAAGATCAACAGTAAAATAAAAGAGCTCAGAATAAATAAAAAAGTGCATAAATAAATACATTAAATAACATAAAACACAAAAGCCAAAGGGAGATGCTCAAAGGCCAGTGAGAAAAGCTGTGCTTTTAGTAAAGATTTAAAATGAACACTCTGTGCACATCTAATATTAAAAGGCAGACTGCTCCAAAGAACCGGTGCAGCATCGGAAAAAGCTCCGTCACCTCTGCCCTTTAGTCTGGTTCTAGGAACCGTCAGGAGCAACTGGTTAGTTGACCTCAGGGATCTGACAGGAGTATGGAGCTACAAAATTTCAGATAGCAAATTTACATTTGCATTACAATGTGAACTTCATGCATTGCCTCAGCACCCACAATGTTTTCATTATTACATGTGGACCATGCAGATTGGAGGATGCAGTGACATTTCGTGGCTAAAATTTCAATGTTCAAGTGGGAAGATTTTATAGCATAATGTTCAACAGCTGCAGATAAAAGTATGTGTACAACCCCAGATTTTTTTTTATCTATTTTTTTATAAAACAATATTTTAACCCAAGCCTTGAAAGGGGGACCAGAGATCTGCCTTTCTTCCATCAAGAAGAGATCCTCAGCCAATTGCCCAAGCCCTTTCAAGGCAGCATCAAGTTGTTCCCAAACCAGCCAAGAGTTATAATCTTCCAAACTGGTCCTTTCCGCTGGTTAGGTAACAATTCCAAAAAAAGGCATTCAGTAACACAGTTAATACATGGTCAAACGGAAAGGGAAAAAAACTGAGATAAATGTCATACTTGATACATACACGGTCTCAGTTAAGCTATTGATTGTCTTTATCATCTTGACCGAATTAACATGACAATAACTCTATAACTAAGATTGAACCCCCTGGCAAGGTTTCTTTTTACAACTGTTTATTAGATGTAGATCCTTGCATAGCAGTGCTCAAACTCTCTAGCAAATGACAGAGATGTCAGACCCCTTGTTATTTCTGAAGTAAAAAGTCAGTGAGTTTGTTACGGGAAAAGCAAGTGACTCACCCTCAAACACATCACAATCTTTATACAGTAACCAATCCAGGTGTAAAATTTATTTAAATAATCCTTTTACATTTTTTTTGTCTTATCAGATAAAGATTATTTAAAGTTAGAGTCCGAAGTCCCTCCGGCGTTTCTGTTTGCAAACAACAGTATTCAAACTTAGCGCTCCTCCCTCTCAGGCTAATGGCCGCCTCGTTTTAGCTAGCCTATTCAACTTCAAGCTTCTCCTTCAGATCTCAGAAGCGGGTACAGCCAAACTATTATGAACCCTGGTTTTCCAAAATCCATTATCTGAAGCTCTTACCTTTTCTTCGGTGGATACACAGTGTTTCCTTTCTTTTTTTTTCCTTCGAGAGTTCGAGTGACTGGTGTCTGCTCCAATCATGAGCTTATTTCCACACAGCGTCATGCTCTTAGCTCTCCACCCAGAAACGTCCCGACCAGACCAGAACAATACAAAAGAGCGAATTACAGGCAGGGGGAGAGAGAGTTGCGTTCAACCGCACCACAGCACGAGAGAAGAGTCCCAAAGGCGGGTTTTGAGACGGCTTTCACTTGCTCAAGTCTAACGTTTATTTTTTACGGGGGGAACTTCGGACTATACCTTTAAACAGTTACATAGGGGCAATGATTAATTGATTTCCTACCATTTGTAAAATATTATCATCATCTGCATCAACACTGACACATTTTTAAAATCTTTTCATAAGATTAAACTCTTCTTATATCCGATTCTGGTTCACCCTAAAGAGTAACATCCTCAAATTCAGATTTTTTTTTTTGTATGTTTTTATTTTTTTCTCCTTATTCAGGTTTAGCCTATTAGATTAACTTTTCAACCATCACACAGCCCTGGAGAATTCAGCAACGAGCTTTGAAAAGCTGCCAGTGAAGGTACAGTATTTTCTCTGACATTTTTTCTTCCAGCATCATCTTCTGCCTACGCTGGAGTTCTGCTGGGATATGCAAGTTAGGAAGAGATGTCCAATTCTTCCCCCTGCTTGTGATTCTTTCACCACCACTCAGCATCTCACTTGCTTTGTTAATATGCACACCCATTTTACTGGTGATTTTTCACCAAGCAGATGATGAACATAACAAAACTGAGTGGGGATGAATCACAAGGGAAGGGAAAGCAAAGGAACAGATATGAAAAGATGTACTGGTCTTTGCATTTCGTTAATGTCAAACTTATTATGTTAAAATTATATCAAACTTCTTGAAAACTTAATTAATTTAGTTCCTTGTAAGCAAGGTAAATCTAAAGATAATTGGTGTGTACACAATTGGAATCCAGTTAAGATAAAAATACTTTGTGAGCTACCTTTTTTTCCTACTCCAAAAGTGAACAAGATTTTAATTTGCCTCCAATAAGGATTCTATTTCATTCAGGCTGTTCTTTTAGCAGATATACATTATGTATATATATATATATATATATATATATATATATATATATATATATATATATATATATACTGTATATATACAGTTGTGTGAAAAAGGTGTTTGCCCCCCTTCTTGATTTCTTACTTTTGTCACACTTAAATGTCACACTTAAATGTTTCAGATCATCAAACAAATTTGAATGTGAGACAAAGATAACACAAGTAAACAGAAAATGCAGTTTATAAATGAAGATTTTTATTCGTAAGGGGGGAAGAAAATCCTCCTTGGCCCTGTGTGAAAAAGTAATTGTTAAAACGTAAATTAACTGTGGTTCATCACATCTTTGGAAAGCTGAGTTCAATTTCTCTAGCCACACCAAGGCTGGATTACTGCCACACCTGTTTTCAGTCAAGAAATCACTTAAATAGGACCTGCCTGACTAATTTAAGTAGACCAAAAGATCCTCAAAAGCTAGAGATCATGCTGCGATCCAAAGAAATTCAGGAAAAAATGAGAAACAAAGTAATTGAGATCTATCAGTCTGGAAAAGGTTACAAAGCCATTTCTAAAGCTTGGGGACTCCAGAGAACCACAGTAAGAGCCATTATTAACAAATGGTGAAAACATGGAACAGTGGTGAACCTTCCCAGGAGTGGCCGGCTGACCAAAATTACCCCAAGAACACAGCGACGACTCATCCAAAAGGTCACAAAAGACCCCAGAACAACATCAAAAAACTGCAGGCCTCACTTGCCTCAATTAAGTTCAGTGTTCACGACTCCACCATAAGAAAGAGACTGGGCAAAAATGGCCTGCATGGCAGAGTTCCAAGACCAAAACCACTGCTGAGCAAAAAGAACATAAAGGCTTGTCTCAGGATGCCAGCAAGCATCTTGATGATCCCCAAGACTTTTGGGAAAATACTGTGTGGACTGATGAGACAAAAGTTGAACTTTTTGGAAGGTATAGGTCCCATTCCATCTGGCGCAAAAGTAACACGGCATTTCAGAAAAGGAACATCATACCTAAAGAAAAAAAATTGGGGTTTTAGTGTGATGGTCTGGGGCTGTTTTGTTGCTTCAGGACTTTGAAGACTTACTGTGGTAAATGGAACCATGAATTCTGCTGTCTACCAAAAAATCCTGAAGGAGAATGTCCAGCCATCTGTTCATGACCTCAAGCTGATGCGCAATTGGGTTCTCCAGCAGGACAATGATCCAAAACACACCAGCAAGTCCACCTCTGAATGGCTTAAGAAAAACAAAATGATAATGATGTCTCAGATGAACCTGAGACTCCGAAGCACATATCACGAAGCGTTCCTAATAAGGTTCGTATCGGAGCTTGTGTCATCAGCTTAGGAATCATGTGACCAATGCAAAACGAAGCCTCGGTTTGTGCAGATGACGTAACGTGTCGATCTGTGTTTCACGTCTGCACAAGAAACATTCAGAGGTCGCAAGACTGAAGTTGACAGATATTTATCCGAGCTGAAAGAAGAGAAAAGAGAAAGATCCTCTGACATACTGGCCACAGAAATCAGCAGTATGATCAGCTTTCCCACCGATTTATGTTCCCCTGCATCACCTGCCCATGACGGGGATCATTTGAAGATTATCTGTACTAAAAGTGGCCAACCTGAACACTGAAGAAGCTCCTCTTCCTCAATAAACGTAACCTCTGTGGAGTTCCAAAAGCATTGCACTCAACACATAAGTAATTATCATGATCACAACAGTTAATGCATATGAAATTAAAATTATATGACATGGCGGAATGCCATTGTTTGCGTTGAGATATATCATGCACGCAGATTTCCAGTGTGTTTTCATGGTACAATGGTTGGCACATAAATCTTTTACTTGGGAGTCTGTGGTTCGAATCCCACCCACGATTTCTTTCTTATCTTGCAACATTTTATTTTCAAACCATCCCTATTATAACTCAAATTCTTAAAGGCACGATTAAAGCACATAGTTTGTGTTGGATGCTGATAATTTATTAGATAACTCCTTTATTTCCTGGTCATGGGCACTACTGAGATGGTTTGAGTGCAGAGTTGTTCGGGCTGTTATGGACCCATTTGGACACTTAGGCCGTTTCTCAATTCCAAGTTCGCTAAGAACAAACTTGTGTACTTGCTAGTATGGACTTGTTGGAAGTACAGACTTCTGAGGACGGAAGGACGCAAGTACATATGCAAGTACACTCGTTGCACATTTGGAACAGAAGCATACTTGATTACGTCAAAGACGTTGCTGAAGTTGTGTCATAACAGATATCTAATACTGAAATAATAAGTAGCAATAACCCTGCTCGAATGTGGCAGTTAAAGACAGCTAATCTGCGCAACCGTCTTACTTACGGTTAGCTACCGTTAGCTGTTCAGCCCATTTGTGAAACCGCTAGTCACTTTTAATAACGGTTTAAAATTTATCAAACCACCAAGAAGTTGAAGTAAAACAACTCTGTTGTAGAAAAGTTATATAAAACCAACGTTACGTGAAATAATGAGTATTTTCAGCACTTATAGCAATTACTTTTCTCCTCCACCATTGTTATGCCGCAATGCCTTATGGGATAGAAAGGTATCTGAAGTCCACAAAAGTCATCTCCAATGCAGACTCGGAAAAGTGGGCGGAGCAAGTACACATCCGGGAATATGGAGCGTACTTTTCTTGATGCGTTCTTTGAATTGGAACAGTACTTGGACCTCTACTGATGACGTTTCAAAAGTACACAAGAATGCAAGTCCGCAAAAGTACGCATATTGAGAAACGGCCTTAATGTCACTAGAGAGGAATATGAATGAAGCTCTGAGTGCTGAACCTTTTCCCGAACCAATTGGTTGGAAAGCCTCATTGCTTCAGGAAGCTTCATTTGGCCATCACTACAAAATGGAGACTTTGGACTGGCCGAGTCAAAGTCCCTAACTGAATCCAATTCAGATGCTGAAGCATGACCTTAAAAAGGTGGTTCATGCTGGAAAACCCTCCAATGTGGCTGAATTACAACAATTCTGCAAAGATGAGTGGGCTAAGGGTGGCCCAACCAGTTAATAGGTTTAGGGGGCAATCACCTTTTTACACAGGGCCATGGACGTTTGGATCCCCCCTCCTTTAAAAATAGAAATCTCCATTTAAAAACTGCATTTTGTGTTTACTTGTGTTAGCTTTGTTTCACATTTTAATTTGTTTGATCTGAAACATTTACAGTAAGTGTGACTAACATGCAAAAAAGTAAGAAATCAGGCAAATACTTTTTCACACAACTGATATATATATATATATATATATATATATATATATATATATATATATATATACCTGTCCAGGGTGTACCCCGCCTCTCGCCTGATAATAGCTGAGATAGGCTCCAGCAACCCCCGCGACCCTTAATTGGATAATCGGTACAGAAAATAAAATAAAATCAAAGATACTTTATTAATCCCCGAGGGGAAATTCATATTTCAGTACAACCCGTCCAAGACACATAGACAAAACATAACAAGACAGGATCAGGCAGACTGTGGCCACGCAGCCCTTTGCAGGGCAGGGCACACCTTTGCAGATATGGAAAACGATAACATGAGGAGAGGTGGGTAGGTGGTAAAAAAAAGAGGTCTCCGAACTCTCCACTACTGACTGACTATATATATATATATATATATATATATATATATATATACATAAAAAAAAAAAAATTCTGGAATGTGCTGCTAGGTAGCTGCAATTTGTGAAAGCTCTCCCTTAACTTTTGTGGTTTTTTTCAAATATAGATGTCTTTTTTATCGACATTATTCGTCAGATTAGGTTTTTCTTGGAGGATTTTTTATGCTGGTTTGAAGGGTGTGCAATTCGGGAGATTTTTCCTTGTATATTGGCTTTTTTCACTGCTTGTTATGATGTGTATCCATAGCAACGGAAAAATTGTTTACCACGGTGATCAACTGTTAAAACTCTCCCAAATCAAGATTTTCAGCGAAATAACACGTCAAATCCCAGTGGAGTTAAGGAGAAAGACAAGAGGATGCAGGGCAGGGGTAAGGCAGAGAGAAAAACGGTGGAGATTTAAACCGTTTCTTCCAACTGTTGTGATGGGTAACGTGAGATCGCTAGCTAACAAGATGGACGAGCTTGAAGTGCTAACAAGGTCTCAGAAAGAGTACAGAGAATGCAGTATCATGTGTTTCACTGAGACATGGCTGCATGAACACATCCCGGACTGTAATGCGTCTGTACACGGCTTCAAGACGGTCCGTGCAGACCGAAATAAACAGCTCAGCGGGAAGCGGAAGGGAGGCGGAATTGCAGTGCTGGTCAGTCAGCGCTGGTGCCATCCAGGACACATCACTGTCAAGGAGAAGATCTGCACAAGAGACATTAAACTGTTAGCTGTGAGTTTCCGTCCATATTATTTACCCAGAGAGTTTGCCTGTGTTATTCTGGTAGCGGTTTATATAATACCAGGTACCGCACCAGAGACAGCCTGTGATGTCATCAGCTCCGTTGTGGCTAAACTACAAACACAGCATCCAAACTCATTCATGGCGATCTCTGGAGACTTCAACAACGTCTCCCTCTCTGCTACGTTGCCAACTTTCCAGCAGTTTGTCAGCTGCTCCACCAGAGAAAATAAGATGTTGGACTTATTTTATGCAAACACTATGAATGCATACAGCTCCTCTGCCCTGCCTCCTTTAGGAAGATCAGATCATAATCTGGTTCTTCTCACCTCCACCTACAAGCCCATCGTTTAGCAGCAACCAGTCATTAGGAGGACAATTAAAACCTGGTCTACTGAGGCTGAAGATGCTCTGAGAGGGTGCTTTGAGGCCACAGACTGGAATGTCCACTGTGAACCTCATGGTGATGACATCAACACCATGACTGAGTGTGTGACAGATTACATAAACTTCTGTGTGGACAACATCGTTCCAACAAGAACAGTGAGGTGCTTCCCCAATAACAAACCCTGGATCACCAGTGACCTGAAAAAGCTGCTGAACATCAAAAAGAAAGCTTTCAGGGATGGAGACAGGGAGTTACTGAAGACCACACAAAAACAACTGAAAACACAGACTAAGAAGTGCAAGGAGGACTACAGGAAGAAGTTGGAGAGCCAGCTCCAGCAGAACAACGTGAGGGATGTGTGGTCAGGAATGAAGAAAATCACTGGCTTCAAGTTAAAGGGGGACCAGACTGATGGAGGTCTGGACAGAGCTAACGAACTGAACATGTTCTTCAATAGGTTCAGTTCCCCCCTGCCGACAACCCAACACACCACACACCCTCCATGAGCCCACAGCTTTCCTGTCCCACCTCCACTCTGTCACCCTGCACCTCAGTCATGGACCTGAACACAGCCTCCTCTGCCTCCACATCAGGACATCCTGAGACCTCTTTTGCCTCCACCTCCAGCCTGACTGTCTCCTGTGACCAGGTCAAGAAACAACTACAAAAACTGAACCGGAACAAGGCTGCAGGTCTAGATGGTGTCAGTCCCAGAGTTCTCAAGACCTGCTCAGAACAACTATGTCCGGTTCTCCAGCACCTTTTTAACACCAGCCTGAGACAGAACAGAGTTCCTGTGCTGTGGAAAACATCCTGTCTTGTTCCTGTCCCTAAAAACCACAACCAGCTGAACCAAATGACTACAGACCAGTTGCCCTGACATCTCACATCATGAAAGTCCTGGAGAGACTCTTACTGGCTCACCTCAACAAGCAAGTGAATACCTTTCAGGACCCATTACAGTTTGCATATCGTAATGGGCTCGGGGTTGAAGACGCCATCATCTTCTTGCTTCAGAGAGCCCACTCTCATCTGGACCAGTCAGGCAGCACTTTGAGGGTCATGTTCTTTGATTTTTCAAGTGCATTTAATACTATTCAGCCTGCTTTGCTATGTCAGAAGCTCCATAACTTCCAGGTGGATCCCTCCACAACCACCTGGATTTACGACTACCTCACAAACAGACCGCAGTTTGTGAGACTGAAAGGTTGTGTGTCTGAGATGGTGGTCAGCAGCACTGGAGCACCACAAGGGACTGTACTCTCACCATTCCTCTTTACA
Source organism: Atherinomorus stipes (assembly GCA_023101725.1). NCBI lineage: Eukaryota > Metazoa > Chordata > Actinopteri > Atheriniformes > Atherinidae > Atherinomorus > Atherinomorus stipes. The sequence continues at coordinate 300,663 of JALJCO010010916.1, forward strand.
CTGTACACCTCAGACTTCCAGTACAACTCTGAGTCCTGTCATCTGCAGAAATATTCTGATGACTCTGCAGTTGTGGGGTGTATTAGTGATGGACAAGAAGCTGAGTACAGGGAACTTGTCAATCAGTTTGTGAAATGGTGCAGTAACAATCAGCTCATCTTAAATACCAGCAAGACTAAAGAGATGATTGTTGACTTCAGGAGGAGCAAGAATAAGCAGCATAGTCCTGTCTACATCCTGGAAGAGGAGGTGGAGGGGGTAGAGAACTACAAATACCTTGGAGTTCAGCTGGACAACAGACTCGATTGGAAATGCAACAGTGACTACATCTACAAGAAAGGTCAGAGCAGACTCTACTTCTTAAGGAAGCTAAGATCATTCAACGTCTGCACCAAGATGTTGCAGATCTTCTATAAGTCTGTTGTAGAAAGTGCAATTAGCTTTGCAGCCATCTGCTGGGGAAGCAGCATCAGAATCAGAGACTTGAAAAAACTAAACAAGCTGATCAAGAAAGCTGGTTCTGTGTTGGGGATAACTCTGGAGCCGCTGGAGCTGATCGTTCAAAAAAGAATGCTGCACAAGCTGATGAAGATGATGGAGGACACTTCCCATCCTCTCCATAACCCGGTGAAGAATCAACAGAGTGTGTTCAGTGGGAGGCTGCGTCAAGTTCGCTGTAGGACGGAGAGATACAGGAATTCATTCCTGCCAGCAACCATCACCCTAAAGAACAAGACTTACTGACTTTTTTGTTTATTTAAAAAAAAAAAAAAAAAAAAAAAAAAAAAAGAGCTTTTACAATACTGAATTTTCCTTCGGGGATGAATAAAGTATTTTTCATTTCATTTAATTTCATTTAATTTCATATTTTCTTTTTCAAATATATACTTTGGCACGACATTTGAGGTTTAGAATTTCCTATTGTGTGTTTTACAGTTCTAACACAATCCCAAATCCAAACCAGAAGCCATCCTTTGCTGTATTTGCAAGCTTTAGCTGTGAATCAGCTTAACTGCCAAAACACAACTATGTCAATTAAACAGCATCAAACAGCTGATGTGGCATTGAAGGTTATTCTTTAATTTTCCATTGCTTACACACTGTTGTCAAACTGTATTGTTCTAGATTGAGTAATTTTGAATAGAAAATTTTTATTTGATAATTTGATGTGATTATTTGCTGTAAGAAATTCCAGCTTCTGCCTTAGGCTGACACCTTACCCATTAGCTAAATGCTATTTTTCTAAATTGTAATCAAAGGATGCTGATTGGAAAAAAAGATTCCAGACAAAAGTTACCTGTAATGTGCAGGCACCTCTAAACTTTTTACCAGAGGTGGGAATTGTGGAGTCAACAAGTCTTCTCCATGTCATGTATTTGTTCTGCCCAGCTACTGAAACAGGTGAGTCCAATCAGTACAATGATTGGGCTGATTGGACTCACCTGTTTCAGTGGCTGGGCAGAACAAATACATGACATGGAAAAGACTTGACTCCACAATTCCCACCTCTGCTTTTTACTGGCACTACATCTAAGTTTATTTACAAGTTCTTTGTGACAATTTCTCCTTCATACTCTCGCAGGACAGAGAATGTGGAGGGAATAATAAAGCTGGATGTAGTCATGAATGACCTGAACCTGCATGACTCCAACACAGAGTTGATTTTGACTGAAAAGTAACAATCAGCACAACTGCAGCTGACCTTCCATGAAGAACACAAACCTTGAATCTCTATCCATTGGTGGCAGAAAAGCATGCGTGCAAAGCCAAATCGTTTTTAGTGAAAACTCAATTCTACAGGATTCATGAACTGAGGACAGTTTGAAGGAGCTCATGTGAACAGATAAAATATTCTGTTATGAGTCTATTACAGCTTCTGTACCATAAAAATGGGTTTTACACTTAATTTGGAAAATGTCCGACCTGCATATCTTTATGAAGCAACCTGACCAGGTGAGCCCAGGTAAAAGCTCTTCTACCCTATTGATTTCACCCATTAAATTCACTTCAGTCATGCAGGAAAGCTGTGGATTAAGAGGATTAAAGAAGGCAAAGAGGGATTTGTGAGCTTTAAGAGAGGTGAGACTGTAACGGGGAGACTCTTGTGCCCCATTTTGTATCCTGTAGGAGCAACAAAAATGCTCAGCTGTAGCAAGTTATCAATAAGGTAGGTGACAGGAAGACGATAGAAGACTGTTTGTGTGCCGTGATCCGTAAAGCTGTGGCTGACGGCCTCAGGGAAGGCATCACTACTCTGGAGACATGCTGTGGGTATTGAAGGCAACACTCATAATACTGTATGTAAGACCAGGATGTTCTGGAAATGTGCAGCTTTTTTTGCTTTTAGACCTTATTGGTATTAGAAGAGTGTATTCACAACTTCACAACACTCAGACAAGAGTACATCTTGCATCTCAAGTACCTTTTGTTTCTTCAATTACTTCAAGGTCACCATAAAGGACCAACCAACTGAAGGTGTGTACATTGTATGTCACAGAGATAATTTAGATTATGAATACATATCAAATGGGTAGCTTGGAAAATTTAACGTGTAGTACAGTACAAGCTGTAAGTTTAGACACACACTCACATTAAAGAAAAGGCTAAATTCACAACATGAATTCAAATAACAAGAAACTGAAGAAATAATAAATAAAAATTTTGTAAATTATAATTTAGTAAAATAAAACATTGATTTTGAATTGTGGTTGTCAAAAATTCCGAACTAGCCCTTTAAAGCTGCTTAAACCACTTTTAAAAAATGATTATTCTGAATGTAAAACTGAACAGAAAGTTTGTTTCAAGAGGACATAAACAAAAGCAAATTACTTGATTAATAAGTTCAAAAGTTATTTTATTTTTCATATTCTGACATTGTATCAGTCCATCTCTTCTCTGTGAAGGTGGAGACACTATGATGTTTACCTGTACCACATCTCACACACCATGATCTGCAGGTTTGCCGTGAACACTTTGATCCCCTTAAAAAACATCCACCCACCCAGGAACCAGCTCCACATCACAGCTGGTGAGAAAGTGGAACTTATCTGTAGTGGCTCAGTTGTAAAAAAGCTCCAAGATTGTTTTGATGTTGTCATGTTTCTGTTCCTGGAAGTCTTCTGGTAGGGATTCAGTAGTTTGCTCTGCTATCTCTAACAACGCACCTAAAAATGATTATTTTTCAGGTTTCATGGACAGAACAAAAGGACCCAGAACACAAAACAAGTCATACTGTAACTTTCTTTTGTCACAAGAGGTCACTGTGATGAATTTGAAACCAATGAGGAAAATTTTAAACTCTGGATTTATAAATCTCTAAGATTATCATTGTATCTGAACTGAGAACTCAAGAATTGTGACTAAATGTCTTGATTTAACACTCATACATCAAATAATGTATGAGTAGTGGCAGAGATAACTCAATACCTGCTTCACATCTGTTCTTCTTGTATGTAATAAAGTTAAATAAAGTCATGCATTTTGGCCCCAGAGTCCAACATATATGTACATTCCACATCCATTTACTATACAATCTGTCTTTGTGGATGATGTCCACTTCATGGACCAGGCACCTTTAACAGGTGTCAATCCTTAATGCCGAAAGAAAAGTTTCAGAAAACTGTTTCCCTAAAGGCTGCACAAAGTATGTAAAACATTTCTAAAGTCAAACATGAGTTATGATTCACTTTATTTCACCTAACCATTGAAAAAAGAAGGTTAGTGAAAATTGAAGTGTAACCTCCTTTATTGTTTCAATGAAACTGTTCCATTAAAACATCAAACATAGTTTTTAAGTCAGTCATGTTTGGTTCCATTAACTTTTCCTCTCAGATATCAACTTGTTAAATGTGTGTATAGGAAGGAGTGTAATGGAGCGGCGATTATCCCAACACTGTTAATCATCACAATCCAGCAAAATGAGATAAAAGATTCTGATAAAATATGGTAATATTATCAACATTATCAGCAATGTTACTCCATGTATAAAACCTCAGGGAGGAAGACAGTATTTTGAAAAGGGTGCAGTTATTTGAGCCTTGATTTTCTCATGAAACATTGACAAAGAAAAGCAATTCACTGAAATGAACTGTCATGGTTACCTTCAGTGTTTATACTTTCACCTTTCGTTGTTTTCAGGATGTGTCTTTTTTATCTGTGCTAGTCATGCAGATACAGATCAGTTAGACGACCAAATACAAGTTGAAGCATGAGCCTCACTAAAGAGAGAAGTTAAATCTCTGCAAAGGTGAAGAGCAGCCATGTTTGTTTTATACTCGGTTATGAGTTTAACTTATTTTCTAATCATCACTTTATTTCTAAGTTTTGCCAGTAATGTAGCTGTGATGCTTTAAGTCATTTATTTCAGTGTGTGGAGACAAAAGTGTGATGTTAACTACTCAACATATAATTAATTTTACATGAAATGTTAATCTGAAAATCCATACAAAACATTTAAATCATCAAACTTTTGCGCCAGTATCTTCCTGGGTAAAAGCTGAATGAGGACCTGCTAGCCTCTGCCAGTGCTTCACTGCAGCAGTGAGCAGAGAGTGTCTGAGGACTGGAACTCTATTAGGTAAGTAGAGAGAAGGTGGAATGTCAGCACCAAAGAAATCATTTCTCAGCACACAGCATGGACAAAGTATGCCCTCTGTTGATTCAGTCAGAGCAGTGCTCATTGCCCCCTACAGCACTTGACAGCAAGCAAGCTGGAGAGATGTTTAGGTAGTTTTGGTTGTTTGAAGAAGTCATGCTGACAACTAAAAATACAATTTACCCTCCTATGTTGAACACAGCAGGCAAGATACATCACTGCAGAAAATACAATTTCTGATTGTTCCTTTCACCTGGAAATGTGGAAGCCATTTAAGTCAAAACAAGTACTGATTATGACTTACTATGACTACATTATGACCTATAGAAGTAAACAGTGGTGTCACGCACATCCCAAAAAGGAAGAACTGTGCTGAATAAAAGTGAAATATAAGATAAAAAGAAGAGATCCGCACACCAGAAATAGCTCCTAAGGGTTTTTGTCAGGTGATGCTTTGGACATCTGCCTTTCTTCAGACAAATAGTTTGAGTTTGGAGACACACCTCCATATAAACAGTCACATGAGTCACACGACATCATCATAATCAACTGACAGAATTGCAGGTCTACAAATAACTGCAATGATATAATATGAAAATATAAGGTCTTACCTAAAAACACCTGAATAATCATCATAACTAGAAAAGCACTCGGAGAGCGCAGACCTCTGCCGAGCAGCTCTCGCAATGATAAAGAATCCTTAAAAAAAATCCCTGGATCCAGAAGGTGATCTGGATCACCACCAAAATTTAAAGGAATAGTTCACCCACTGAATGATTTAACTTTATTTTCCACTTACCCTCATGGTGAGCAAGACTCTGGAGCACTTTTTTAAAATCTCAAATGCAGCCGGCGATCATGAAGGCTTCTCCTTTCCCCCCAACTTTCATATAATGGAGTTCGCTGGGGTCTGAGCCAAAAAGGTCCATAAAAGTCAACAAAACTTGTCAATATTCCTCCATACTGCTCGTCCAATGTAATCCAAGTGTCCTGAGTGGGTAGTATCCAGAATTTACTTGAAACTACGTCATTTAGTATATTTTTAGAGCCTAAACAATACTATATCGCATCCCTAGCAAGCACACCGATGCACGTTCACGAAACTACGAAAGACACAGCAGATGAGATCGCGCATTCTCTTTTTCTTTCTGTCTTTGTTTTAAATCAATATCCAACCCCTATTGGACCCTCTTATGTCCGTCCCAGTTTGTCTGCAGCTCTGGCACTCTTAGCACAATGCAAATAGCGAATTTCTTCTTCTACGCTTGCATTATCCGCAGAGTAGGGTCTGAATGCTGAGGCTTCCGTAGTTTCGTGAACGCGCATGTGCGTGCTTCGTGAAAGTAAGATGTAGGCCTACTACTGTTTAGGCTCTAAAGATATACTAAATGACGTTGTTTCGAGTAAATTATGGATGCTACCCACTCAAGATACTTGGATTACATCGTACGAGCAGTTCAGTGAGGATGTGCAGTCGGTAAGTGTTGCTGCTTGTGTAACTTATTATCTTTTGTGTAAGAGACCAGTAAACTATGGTAGACGAACAGACAAGCTGCTAATGTAGCTACAAAAGCTAACACTGTTTGGTTAACTTCATGTCAGACGTCTGCTCCTTATATTCATCGGAGTCCAGCCCTTTTACTCCGTGGATCCTCTCTATCAACCGTACCGTTACGTTTTTATCACATTTTTCTCTGTTTGGACATCATTTCCTTCACCTGCTCTGTCCTGATAAAACTTTGTTTTGACTTTGACTTTTGCCTCGTGAACGCGCTTACAGACAGGTCTAACTCTCGTGCGTATTCTCATGACAAACAAAAGTTGGTGATAAAAAGAAGTTAAAATAAGCTCATTAAATTTTCATCCCACCCAACTATAATTAAAAATTCATTTGAAGATAATATAAGAAGGATTGTGTATGTAAAACACTTGGTTATGACACCTTTAAGTGTAAGAGAGTTAATGTCAACACCATGTGGTGGTTGTTGAATCTGTCCGATATCTACATATCTGAGAAAAGATACATTTTGAGAAACGTGTGAAATCCGTTCTTGTATCATGGCGTCTGATATTTGATCAATGTTCAGAAATTCTTGTTTGTAGAGGTCTGGTAGTATGAGAGACCACATCGACATTTAAGCAAATAAATCGTAATTTGGTGTTGCTAGAAATAACTCCCTTCCCGCAGTGACGTGCCCCATATTGACCACCAAACTGGCATCCATCTTGCAAGCATACCTGTACTGTGAGCTCACCCCAGCCAGTAAAAGACAGTCTTATCTGGACTCTTGCTCTGTCTGTTTCTCTCTTTCTTTTCCTCTCTTCTTTTGGTAATGTTTCCTTGCGTTTCTTTGCTGAATCCGCCATGGTATGCATTCAAAACACCTGCTGTGTTCATATCTGGGTCATATCTGTTTGCTAGTACGTGATGCAGTGCAGAACCAATAGTCGGCTGCAACGTCACGGTCACGTCCTGGAAGGAAAAGTTACATAGTGCAGTTTCTCTTGAAAATGTGCATAATAATTGTTGGTGTGCCATTAAAACCAGTCAGAAACACATATTTTTAAGGTGGAAAAGTTATGTTATGGGTCTTTAATAAGGCCTGCCAGTCCATGGGTGATTGAATGTGGATGTTTCGTGTGTGAAATGACACCTGGTGCAGCTGCCACACCTGTAGTTACCAGAGGGAACAGACAGAAGAAAATGGGGTGGAGTCACAGGAAGATGGTAAACTCTCACAAGCATGTTTCTCATATTGAGAGGTCTATTGAACACGGAAGTGTGTAGAAACATCTGAGTGATAGACTGGACTCAATGATGTGCCAGTGTTTCTGAATGATTCTTTTAAATTCTTTGCTCAGAGGTGAGTATTGTATAACACAGTTCAGTTGGGCCTGGGTTGCTTTCAGGCAAGAAATGTTCAGGCACTCAGATTGAGAAACGGAGTCAAGACAGCTGTGTGTGTGACCCACTCAGGTTTGTACATTCTGTCCAGAAAACATCTTTCCAGGTCGGATGCTTGAGCAAGGTAGTCCACATCTGAGCTGCAGATGCGGTGGATACAGTCTTCTCTTTATCTTAAATTATGACTTATGTCTGTATTCAGCTTTTTTTTTCCTTATGTAACTTTCATAATTGTATAACATGTGTTCCTGACTTGTTGATGCACTAAGTAGAATCACAGAAATATTACCTCTTTAACCAGAGTGCTGGTTTAGTATTGGTGGGCGGCTCGATCCAAACATCAATAATATCGACACCAACGCTGAAATAATAGGAAGGAAAGAAACAAGACTTGGGGATCTGACCACACCAGTAGCCACAGTAGCCACCAGGACTACAGAAGCCACCACCAGCCAAGACCAGGGCAGGCTGAGGTCCACACTATTACCTTAGGGCTGCAGTGCAGGACCCCATAATCACTCAAACCATGGCCATCCCCATGGCAACTACCCAGCAGACCAAGCAGGCAAAGTTCCTGGTGTGGAGGATCATCCCAATGAGGAGAGCACTAAGGATTTCATGGATAAAGATGCAGCATGACCACGGAGAGTTAAACATTCAGAGATCGTTACCAGACCACGGATAGAAGTTTAATTTCCCAACAGTTGTCATTTCTGGCATTACAGTTTCACATCACGGTCAATTATCCAAATGGGAAGACAGGCAGGCACCTGCCAGCTCCAATCGCGTATTGTTGTTTCCCAAGCTTTATAAATTAACAGCCCACTAATTATGAACAGGTACATAAACATACCTGACCATTTCATTTAGATGTTATTCTGTATTTAAAAAAAAAAAAAAACTGAACTGGAAGAATCCATTTACTGCCTTGGTAACACTTTTGCTGTTTTTTTGCAGCTTTGAGTGCAAAATACTGATCTATCTGCGGTCTCACAGAGTGGGCCCATAGCGCAAGTGGGTGAGCCCAGGCCCAGGAGGCCCACCCATAACGCTGCGGCTGCAACACTCTCACCCTATGTCAGGCATTTAAAAAGGAAGTATAATGTCCTCTACATGCAACAATACAAGCACAGAGAATAGATTAAACAGCTACAGTTAATGGAAGCCAAAAGAATGACTTTGTTTCCATTATTTATATTATACGTGTATTGTCTAAAAGCCCATGTCATTCATGAAATTACTGCTACAAAATACAAGCGTGATATTAAAAGGACACTGCCCTGTAATAGCAGCTGATAGAGGCTGGGAGCTGAAAACATGAAAGGCTGTACATTATGCTGGGAGAACTTGGTATTTGGCAAGAAAAGCACCGCCTCTTCTGTCTGGAGCTACATTTATATCACTGTATAATACTGCTTATTTATGTAAAATATCGGTTGTTTTCAAAATGCTGGTCGCAGGATAACTTTAGGGGATCCCCAGATCATTGTTTAAGAAAAAATAAAAAAAATTGAGCCTACATTTATTAAATTTGAAATTTGGGGTTGACAAAATCAACACATTAATCTATGAAATTAACAAATTTTCTTCTAAATTACTGCATAAATACCTAGGTTATTACTAATATTATATTATAATATTATATTAAAAATCTTAATTTGGCATTATCTCAGCAAGAAAAGCTGATTTTAGGCATGATAGGTTACAGCAGCTTGTTACAGCAGTGAACTGAATCCACCAGAAAACATTTGTTCTCCTTATTTATGAAGTTTCTGATCTTACATTTAGATTTTTTTTAATTATTGGGTGTCCAGAAACAAAGTTGTCACAGGTGATTTTCTGAAAAGCACCTGTGAAAAAGCAGAATTTTGGCATTTGGCTGCTTTTTTACACTGTTAATCCACCAAAATCCATCTTAACTTTGTTATGAAGATTCTAACAGTTTCCAAGCCCTACATTGTGTGAGTGTGTGCGCGTGTGTGTGTGTGTGTGTGTGTGTGTGTGTGTGTGGGGGGGGGGGGGGTTATTTTAAATTTCATTTTCGGGGGTTGTGGCTCAAAAAGTCTGAAAACCACTACCCTATATAACACATGTGAGGTTTAATAATAACATCCTGAGCTATTTTATTTTAATTTAATTGAAAAAAAAGAAAAAAAAAAACAAAAATGCAACAGAATGTGGAAAGCTGTCTTTCAACAGTTTATAATTTAACAGATCAGGTGAACTGCACTCAGAAATAGTAACTGGAAGATCATCCAGCACTGCATTTACTGTATCTTAAAACAGAGCAGGTAAAAACCTCTCTCTTTTTAATGACAAATGTAGTTATCATTTTGAGCTTTGTAGGAGCAGGACCAGTTTTCTCAAATAAAAAGTAGCACACCTGAAAAATACAGAACTGCAAAGCGGATGTAAACAACCCTGCTGCCATTTGTAGGCACTGGCATGGTAAACAGCTGGGAGGTGATTCACAGACCACAAGTATCAGGGACTATATTATGCTTTTCAGGTTTTTCCTGTACTTTCTGCATGCTAATAGTTGTTTATGCATGTAAAGCCTTTATAGATCTGTACTTTGCACCAGAAAGTTCCTGAAATGCCAGAATGCTTTATTTGTAATCACCACTTCCTTTATATGCCATCACTATGAAGAGCATTTGAACAATGCCTGCCTAGAGGCCTACAAACAATGAGTGACCATCATCATTTGACCAATCAGCCCTTCAGGTAGAGTGCTTTAAAAAAAAAACTGAGTTACGCCAGGCCAGACACGACCAGACATGAGTTGACATGTTGGAGTGCTAGAAAACGTTTTTTCCACTCAAGGCAAGATATTGTGCTGTGGTATCAGCTAAGCAGGGCTCTATGACACTTTTTTTCAGGACTTAACTGTGAATTGACAAATGAAAAAAATTTGCGCAAATGAAAATAAATGTGCTTTAGTTTATATCTGCAAATTAAGAACAACTTTTTGTTGTCCATGACTCTGTCAACCAGTCACAGGCTTCTGTTATCATGTAGTGTCAGCTGAGACTTTCTGCGCAATGAAATAAATAGCAAGTTTTGATTTGGGTTTAAAATATTTTTCCACCCACTTTCTAACTTTGGCCTTGTTTCAGTTATAGACAGACTACAACACATGTATTGAAGACATTCCTGAAGAAATGGTTTCAAAAGTTTCAAAACATTTTCTTCATCTCAAAAGGAATTCCCCCAAATGAAAGACGCATGTCTTATTCTGGGGCTTATCCATAGACCGTTAATAGAAATGGACAGAGTATCCGGTTACATCTGAATGGAGCAAAGTGAAGCCAGTTGGGCGTGTCCCACCGTCGCCATCTTGCCGTGTCACGTGTGTCGTCACTCCCCGGAAAATACTAAAACGGGCACTGCGCGGCTGCGGGGCAAATGATTGAGAGCCAACGTACTCTGGGCTAAATGCAAACCAGGCTAACTCGAAACTAACAGGAGCTAACAAAGATTAGCCTCCCAAGCAGCGGTATAAAGCTAAGACATGTTTGGACTTGCTATTAGCTGAGTAAGAACCACCATTTTGCTACTTTGCTGCAGACTGAGACCTTACCGAGAGCAAACAAGGAGGCAACAGGTAGCCACCGGCCGGCAGGCTAGCATCCAGTCTACCGAATGTCAATCAAAAGGACACGCCCCTAATTATGTGTAATTTCAAGATTAAATAACATCTACACGGATATAAAAAAAATCAACCCCCCTCACAGTTTACATGAAGGTAAACTTGACCTATTAAACCTTAAAATGATTTTTTGAACTTGGCTGTAAACATGTTTATTTCTGCTGTGAAGTTGGCGTTTTTAACATGGGAGTCTACAGGGATTTGCTCTGTTTTGGAGCCAGACCCTAGTGGATGAAGAAAGAACAACAGCTTTTGTGCAACGTGGAAGTGGGCTCACTGTTCTCCAGTGGACTCTGCCCCTTGGGCTTATCACATGAATGAAGACTGCAAAATATACATTATGGTAGCATCCCAGCTTTAAAAGAAAAAACAAAGGGGGATCAGCACGCTCAACTTGAACCTTTATAAAAATGGATGCAGTTCCAAGATCAGTCAGCACTTATTAATATTTTTAACTCATATATCCCACAGTGCATGTTTCCTCTTCTTCCTATCAAGTCTTTAGGTTGTTTCAATACTTGTTTAGAAGTGCTGCCAGGAATATTTAATGGCATGGCAGCAGTCATGTAATGTTCCAACAATTATCTAACTTTTAAAGCATGATCAAACCAAGTTATGCAGAGTCTGCTGATCTAAGACACACTGACACACTGCTGCTCAATGATTCATGCCTTTGTCTCCACAGTTGCCTGGTCTATTTGTCACAAGTAATAAACACGATTTGGCAAAACTGGTTTAATCAGCAGGACAGATGAGGATGACTGCTCATAAAAAGATGACACACATTCAGGGTTAGGAAGAAATGTTGCAGTGGTGTAAAGGGATAGCACTGTAACATGGAAACAGCAGGGATATTGTAGCTTATACTGTATGCATAAATAGAAACATTCTTTCTTTACTTTTATTTTTTTAAGGTAAAAGTTTGAGAACTTGTCCTTATTTACAAACATCACCTTGACAGGCTTAAAAAAAACTTTAATGTCATGACCTGCAATTGTTATTTACATCCAAAAAAGAAAAAAGATAAAGTTGGAAATGATAGGGGAAAGGTTAAAAGGTTTTTTGGTTATTAAAGACTGCTCATATTTGAATATGTGGTACCCTGTACTCCAGTATCTGTTCATCCCAATCTGTGCTTGTCAACACGGAAAGGAACACAGCTGAGGCACTGAAATCACCATCATCCATCTGATTCAAGATCTAAATCTCTAGGCGCAATTCTCTGACCTCAGAAGTTGATTGTTCCCGTCTTAGTCATCCTGTGATTGCACACTGCCATTATCCGAGTGAGGTTGGATGCTGGAAGGTTTCTGTGATCTTTTAATGAAGGATAAGTGACATTATTTAAGATCCTTGCATTATCTCTTAACCAAAATAGGCAAGTGTGTAAGCTGTGTACTGTGGTAAGGTGAAACAGGTAAGAGCTCATTTTGGGGAGTGTGTGTGCCTTCATGCAAGCGCTCGCTCACACACTTTCACAAGCAAGTTCATGTGTGTTCGCACTCACGCACAGACATTCAGCTGAGTTTCTCTGCTGCTGTTTCCTTGTGAGATGTCATTATACGATAAAGAGGAAGTCATCAGGAAACCGCTTAAGCGCTACTTCCTGTCTGTTGCCTAGGAGACCACCTTGTTCTGCAGTTGCAAATTTTACCGCGACTTTACTAGAGTTAATTTCTTGCAGATGGGCTGAGTGGGAGGCAAAACAAAGAAGCAGGTGTGTTTTGGTATCCATCACAGTCTGGTGGGCCGATTCCTGTCCCTGCTCTCCTCTCCGTCCAGCTGGGACTCAGTTTGCCCTTCAACCTAAACATCTGACAGCAATTAACTTTTGAGTGTTTAGCGGACACGTCTTTTTGTGAATGGCCTGAGCCTCAGCCAACAGTTGCTGAAACACAGCTGGTCGTCATTCAGACAAAATCTATATACAAACACAGATCCAGAAGTAGGAGGCACTTCCTGATTCAAAATGAATTGCTGAATTCACAGATTGAGACTAGCAGACATGTTTGCTAGTGGCTGCTTTGTTAGTAAAAACACCAGACTCCATATTGGTTGCTCTAGACACTATTCTGTTTTAGCCATAGCCTTTTTTTTTTTAATTTGGTTAACAGCTTAAAACAAAGCCTCATTCATAAGAGCAAGACTGAACTTTAGATTTTATTACTTTATGATGTAAGAATAACAATGACAATCTCTGAGGGAGATTACTCTATTGTGCCATAAAATGTCATGGCATCATGAAATGATAATGCTACAGGTGTCAACCTGCAGATTTGTCCAGTTCATGTCATCATGCTTCACAATAATGCAAAACAAAGAAGAAAAGTGTGTTCAGTAAGTTTATAAAGTTTCAGAGATACTGTCATTTTGGGACTATATTTTATGTACTAGCTTTGATTAAAAAGAAAATAGACAATATAGTGATACTATAATCAAATATGGACAAGACAAAGGCGATGGTATTATAAAAGATCAGGAATAAGTCAAACAGTTTTATGCATCTCATGAGAGGAGGTGGTAAAGGGCAGATACCTTGATGTTCTCCTGGACAACTGACTAGACATTAAACACAACACTGTATGGTTACATGCACAGGTTGAACTATGGTTAAAGCTCAACCCTGCCTTTTAAGCAGAACATCCTGTCCCAGTATGCATTTGAGGAAAATCAAGCTGATAACAGAAATACTGCATATCCTACAAGTGTTTCCGTGGACGTTAAGAGAAACTATCAGACATTCAGTTTCTTCTAACTTGCTTTGCCAAATTCACTGCATGGACTTTACTTAAATGGTAATTATGTCAGATGATGCCACAGTTATAAAATAAAGAATTTATTCGAGAAAAGCAACAGCCTGAAAATGGTGGGCAAAAAAACCTCCAGCTGACTAACAGTCATTATGAGCTGCTGATCAGTCACAATTTTTGCTTGGTTTAGCAGCTTGAAAAATGAAAATATGTAAATGAGAGCAATGTCGTATAGACTCATGCTTTACATGCAAGAGTGATTCAATCCACAACTTTAGTGTGTCAATCTGGCTTAAGTTTTGCACCGTTACAATTGGTCCAACAAGTGTAGTTTTAGTTGACGGAACAAAATAATAATACACAAAAAACAAATAAATTTCTAATATGTAACATGCTCACATGAACCTGTTTACAAAAAGGGAGTGGGTTCTACTTTTGTAGGCAGAGTGATCAATATGTTGATTGAAACACAAACATGGTGACCAAAGATGTTGGTTCAGCCAGAACCGTCTTCATTTCAACTAAAAAAAAAAAGTACAGGAGATAAAAAATGTATGCAGTAAAATATATATTCTCATCGTGGAACAAATAGTTTTATATCAAATAATCCTATAGTTTGTTTGAACTTGTGCTGTTGAGGTACGACACACTTCTGGCAACTCACTGTTTTGATTTTTGCCTTCAATGAGAGATGCATAGGACATGGCGCTCCACAGCACTGACAGGAGCTGCATTCCAGCAAAGGTGAGCACACAAAAAAGGGGTTAAGCCGCTCCCCTTTCAGCTGGCTGTATCACTGGATTATTGGTAAATTCTTTCTGGGTTTTTCACTTGTCAGAACAAGCAGAGGCACAACGTCAGCAATACAGAGAAAAGCAGGGAGACAGACAGATTCAGAGAGAGTGCTAGTGTGGCCAGGGCAAGAGAGAAATACAGGTTTTGAAGAGTTTGAATTTGAATTTCAAAGGGAAACACAAGATAGGGTAGAGAGAGAGAGAAAGAGAGGGCGAAAGAGAGACATTCATACAAGCTAAGGGGTGTGTCATAGCAATTTAGTTCCTCAAGGAAGTAAAACTCAACATTATCTTAAGACAGGGCGGTGAGTACTGACAGAGGCGCTGCAGGAGGGCTGCTTGTATGGGTTTTCCTTTGGTTCTTGGTGAAAATGAAGGGATCTTATTAAATTAAACAGCCTGTGTTGTCAACTTGATAAACAGAGCAGAGGGAGACACACACGAGGAGGGAGGGGGACTCAGCAAACACTCAGGTAAGACTCTTCTGCTACATTCATGTGTTGTGCTAGTAAAAAGAAAATAGTAGGACAGCATGCATATTATTGCTCTATATTTTAGATTTTTACAAATCAATCACTGTTAACGCCGAGCAGACAATGTGAGTCGAGGAATGACTGGAAACTGAACGATTTTTCTCCACTTCCCCATCTTGAACACGAGTTAAGACTTCTGAACACTCATGGTCATGCTGCAACAAGTACAGTGACAGCCACAGATCTGGAGCTCACATTTCTGTTTGCACAGGCTGGGAGTTGCTCAAGTCAAGTTCTGAAGCAGTGGACTTTCCCTTCTTCACTGGCCCACTTTGATTTGTAGCAGACAAAGCCAAAGACAACTGCAAAGTTACTCACAACGCGCTAAAGAAACAACAGGCAAATAAATACTAATTCTGAGTCTCTGCTAATGAATCCCCACAGTAAGCGAACGTCTGTATTTCACTTCCCTTTTCAGCCAGATGTGTGACAGACAGGAACAACTTGCTCTAAGAGTTGTGCAATGTTGAAAAAAGAAACTGCAATATGTACTTTTAAAAGATTTCAAAATGCTTCCCTGTCTGCTAATTTATGAGGCTAATTTTATTCAAACCATGTCATTTTAAAGGTAGTGATCATGAGCCCAAGACTCAATGTGACGAGTCAAATTCTTACAAAACTCGCATGAATAATTCAAAATACAATTAAAGCACAATAACTTCAGAGTGAGTTGCACAAGAGCCAAAAGGGGGAAAAGAGAGAGAGCGAAAGATCAGCCCCTCTGCTAAACCGCTCAACGGAAGTGATGTTTCATTCTAGTAAAAAACTCATCTTTCGCGAATGTTTGCTGAGTAACAGCAAAAACCTTCAAACATGAAGTATCTTCATAGTTATTGCTTCATCTTCTCTTGCCAACGTATATTTATTTATTCATTCATTCATTTATATATTCATTTATGGCAGTGCTAATCCTAGCATACTGATAAACCCTCCAAAGATAGCCTCGTTTCTATGTGACTGAATAGCACAGTCTGTGCTTTTCCTGGAATATTCTTATTGTTCAGTCTACTCAAAGGCTGTGAGCAACTAAAAGAGCTCACCGGCTTCAGTCCAGTCCATCCAACCCTTGGTCAACTTTACAAGACCCTGCTGCACTCTTGACGACAGTGTAAGACATATTTTTTTATCAGCTCAAGGAAATGGGATTCTGATCCTGATGACAAGTTGTCTTCATGAACACAAACGGCTGGAATGACAAAAGCCAGTATAAACACAAGTTTTTCTTTCTTTCACTAATACCTGCATGCAAAAACACCCATAAACAATTGTAAAGTATTTACATCCTCTTGTTTGCAAGTTCATACATGCAGGCATACACTGCAACTCAATGGTGGAGACATCTGAGGAATGCTAAATATTTACTTCTACTGACTGCATAGATGGCTCCACCAATCAGGACTCTGTCTTTGACTGTATATTAACTCAGGCTTCAAAGATTCCTCACTGGCCGGCTGTTACAGTAACCCTTCCCGTGTGCGATGGTTCTGGCTTTGCTTTTGTTGTTTTCCCTGCAGCACTAGACGTGGTTGCTCATCAATTCCAGCAGGCATTTGTGAGGGAAACAAACACTTGAACAAGTAATGCAGTCACTCCCTGGTGGATGTCAACAGCAAACTGATAAATGCTCTGAGGCCCTCTTCCATCGCATTGTGCCAACAAATTGCAGCTCAACATTGAGCGACGAAACGATGTCCATTACAGAAAAGGGTTTAATGGCAATCTGCTGCTGTAACACAGAAATGTTTCAATACTCTCTAAACAGCCTCGACCCCCTCCCACCCTCTCCACCTAAACAGAGCAGCTTTAGAAAAAAAAAAAAATTGTGTTGGTGCAGAAAAGGAAAGCAACCAGTCTCCTGCTGGGGGAGTTTCGCTGTGTGGAATACTGGATGATGACTGCACTCTGTCCTCAAATCCCTGTAGTCTTTTTGGCAAATTAATGGGAGTGAAGCATGAATCTGAAATAGCTATCACACTGCTCCACTTCCATTATCACGTTAAGGGAAATTAATCTAATGAATGTTCTTTAATTCCCCAAAGGGAACCTAAAGCTTTCTGTAACAAAAGTCAGCTATAGGGAAAGTGATACTTGTTCAAAATGAATGGCTAAGAATGTAAAATGGAACCCACCGAGACTTCCTATAATAGTGACTGTTTGCTTATAATGAATGTTGCACCAGGGAAGTGGGGTCTCTCTGTACGATATTATCATTTAAATAGGCTTTTAATGTAACTGTCTCACTTCCTTATTTATCACTAAATGATACAATCATTTGCTCACACTCCTGACAGAGCACCACTGGAGCTGGACAGCATCATCG
Organism: Atherinomorus stipes; assembly: GCA_023101725.1. NCBI lineage: Eukaryota > Metazoa > Chordata > Actinopteri > Atheriniformes > Atherinidae > Atherinomorus > Atherinomorus stipes. The sequence continues at coordinate 318,211 of JALJCO010010916.1, forward strand.
CTTAAATAACACCACCTCATATGCGCAAATAGAAACAAGAGACATACATGACAACATTACATGGACAATAAGCTGTTACTAATGTATGGGACACCACAATAACTGAGCCTGATGAGAAGCTGATGTTTGACTTAAAAGGCAGACCCAAGCAGAATAGTCAAGGTAGCCACTGGGTACAGGATGCTCACTTTCCATTCTCGCCCGAGCACTGATGCAATGTGGTAACAGCACGCATGGGCCTGCCTCAGCTATGCAGCTTACATGCTACCCTCAAATACTTGTCTAAACAAGCCAGAAGTGGGATTCAGATGAGAAGATTGCACTAAAGATGTTCAGAGATAGTCTTTAAAATTTCAAGCCTGTTTGCAAAATAAATTTCTACACACGCAAGAACAAAAAACCAAATAATACAGGAAGAGGGTGAGGAGACACAGTGGCACGGATGTTTGCTAAAAATACTGTGTTTCTTTGTTGATTCTGTCTCACGCATCCACACACTCTTTGGATTAAGGTGAAGTTAAAGCTAAGCATTATGACTTAGATTTAAGCTGTTGCATCTCAGGAACTAGAGACATGCCAAAGACTTATCTGTTTAGCATAAGTATTCTACAAAGACTTACTCTCTTTATCTAAGAGGCATAATACTCTGTTACTTCACATCTTCATGTGCACACAAAACGGTATTTTCTTGTTTTGTCTCTTAAGCTTCTCCAATAAATACATCAGATTAAATAAAGATAAATGTTGGTTCCTTCTTAGAGTGCTTAATGTCAAATATGGTTGCTTCCATGTTAGAGATTATGGGTCATTTATTTAGAGTTTAGAGATTAATTCAAATGATATTGACAGTTGCAGGTAAGGAGCAGATTTTGTAGTTCTCTCACACTTTTCAGTAAGCCTGCTGATAACTTCCCAGAGGGTTCTCTTTGATTGATGCTAGGTGTGGTTAAATCTCAGTGGAGAAATTAAAATCCTCTGTTGACTCTCCACCATGGTGCTTTTCCCCTTTGGCATCATATGTGCATGTCAGATACAAAAACAAACACTGTAACTAACATGATTCATAATGGGGTTCAAGTTTTTAAAGAAAACACACCACATGCTCAGTGCACATTTGTCACTGTAAGGACATCAACTTATGTTTATTTTTAAATATACGCTATTTGATTAAATTTATTGAATTGCATAAATATACTGAATAAATATAAGATGCTTGCTATCAGCCTGAATTGTTTATCATGATGATAATGAGATAGACTTGTATGCAAGAAATACCAGGGATGAATGAGGGTGATAACTTTTATGTTATCACCCCCATTTAAAATATGGATAAGAGTTGAACATGTGCTGCAACATAACAAAAAGATAAACATTACAACTCCAAATGTTTGACTGGAACTGCTGGTTTTACAGCAGTAAAAGAGTGTCTTACATCTCCCTGTCTTACATCTTTCCCTTTTATTTGTAGTTTTATTGTATTTTAATCAAATATTTGTTGTAAATTTTATTTGCCTGTTCTTTTATAACTTGCGTAAAGCGTCTTTGAGCTTCTGTAAAAGTGCTCTATAAATAAAATGTGTTATTATTATTATTAAGTGTGAATGTTTAATGTTAAACAATTAAATGGTTGTATATATCAAGTAAAACATTGTCATTAAAACAAAAAATGCTTTTCATATTTCATAAATCAGGCAACCATGGATGCGTTCAGCTCCAAGGACATGGCCTTGAGGGCACAGAAGAAGATCCTCAGCAGCATGGCCACCAAGAGCTCTGTGCAAATGTTCATTGATGACACCACCAGTGAGATTCTGGATGAACTGTACCGGGTCTCCAAAGAGTACACAGGGAATAAAAGCGAGGCTCAGAAAGTCATCAAGGACCTGGTCAAGATCGCAGTCAAGATCGGTGTGCTGTTCAGGAACAACCGCTTCAACACAGAGGAACTGGGAATGGCCCAAGACTTCAAGAAAAAGCTCCATCAAGGGGCCATGACGGCCATCAGCTTCTATGAGGTACGTTTTCACGATAATGTGCATGGTGTATGTAGGGTTTCGAAACACATCCAGTCATGCATCCATTGTCTATAATTACATATTCCAATGCAGGGCCATGGGGGGATGGAGCCTTTTCCAGCTGCTATTAGGCATGAGGCGGGGTAGCCCTGGACAGATATCCTGTCTATCACAGGGTAGCTTTAGAAATCCAGATGTTACACATAAAAAGGTTTTTTTAAAAGAGGTGCAAAAGAATTTAATTTATAGAAACAGGCTGTGGACTACCGCTTCACCTGGTGCAGTCATCGGAAAGGTGCTGAAATTGGAGGAGACCCTACTTGATGCAAAAAGAAAATGTCTGCACAATCTGTGCAAAATGTCACTTTACTGTTAAACTTTTGGTCCTAGAAGACCTTCATCAGAGCAAGTTGATGAAGGTCTTCTAGGACCAAGCTAATGATGAAGAGTCATTTTGCATGGATTAATTATGTGGAAATTTCCTCTTTGCATCGATTATATAAAAACAAATCGATTTATGTTAAGTAGCTCCTTCAGGGCCACAGCTCCATGCTTTAACAAATGATTAATGATTAAAAAAAAAAAAACAAGGTCCCTGGTAAAAATATTTGTAAAGGAGATTATAAACTATGAATCTTAAAAGTTGCAATGAACGCAAAACAGTTTTAACAATAATATTGTTAACAATCCAAATTTCATGAAGCATTAGCATATCAATCCACAAGCAAAATCATACTCAATAAAATCTGCTAGTAGCTGTATTTAATCTGATAAAACAACTTTTTATAGCTACTTGCAGATTTGCTAATGAAACTGAACAACCCCACATACTCTTGTTTGTAATGGTTATCGCATGTGAACAGGAAGTAAAAAAAAATGCATTCTCAAAATGATATAAGGCAGGGGTTTCCAGCTCTGGTCCTCGAGGTCCACAGTCCTGCAGGTTTTAGATGTCTCCCTGATCCAACACACCTGATCCAAATGAAATGGTTCTCCTCAACAGCTTGGTGTAAAGTTCTACCCAAGTTGACCTTTCAGTGTGATTCAGGTGTACTGCAGCAGGATAGATCCAAAACCTGCAGGTCCACAGCCCTCTGGGACTGACTTTGGACACCCCTGATGTAAGGTTGCCACCCTCAGGTGAACTTTCTAACATAAATATACCTCCTCACTGATGCAGGTGGACTTTACCTTTGACAAGGCGGTGATGGCAGATCTCTTGTCCAGCTGCAGGGATCTGCTGCTGAAGCTGGTCAACACCCACCTCACCCCGAAATCTCACGGCCGCATCAACCACGTCTTTAACCATTACTCCGACCCCCAGCTGCTGACCCAACTGTATGAACCCAACGGCCCCTTCAGACCCAACCTCACCAAGATCTGTAAAGGACTGAACAAACTGGTGGAAGACGGGACAATATGACATAAAAAGAAAATCTACATGGCAAACACTGGGAGATCAACGTGGAGACTCACCGGAGACTCCAAACTGTTGGAAAATTTTCGTCTTACTGCTGTTGAGGACTGGCAACATGAGACAAGTGACTTGAGAACAAATCTGCTGCCCCGTTCACAAGGAACATGTGGGAGGAGAATAGAGTTGGTGCAGTCATTTCTTAAATTCTCAGTGTGCTAAAGAGACACATTCCTATATATAGGCTCCTCTATAGATGTTTGTCAATTCAGACAAAATTAATTGAAATCAAACTTGAATATAACAGATTTTTTACTTTATCTGCATTTTTACAAGTTATGAAATATTGTCCAATGTTTAATATTTGAAACTTTTACATGTTAAGCAAAACTACTGATAGTGTGGATTCTCATGAGGCACTCATGAACAAAAATAATGGAGGGAAATGCCACAGCGAAACAGCACTGCCATCTGGTGGTGAGGAGGTAATACTTCAGCTACAGTGCATTTATTGACTGAGGTGTGACATTGATTACTTCAATAAAGGAAACAACCATACTGCTGATTTCCCACCATTACTTTGCACTGCTAAAATACACTGTTACATCAGCAGATTTACCCTCACCGCATCATAATTATGAGGCGATGTAAATGTGTTTTTTGGATATACAGTATGAGATACAGCCACTGAATATTAGCAAATCAGAGAAAAACAAGTCTTTTAAAGTGTGTAACATAAACATTTAAATACATGACTTAATACTTTTCTTTTTTTATGTAAGCAATACATTTGAGATTGATCCTTACACAGGGTTTCAAAAATTTTTATTTTCAAAACTATACAAAACTTAGAGAAAATCAGAAAATTATCTCTAAAACTTTTGTAAAATTCTGTCAATTCTAAAATAATAAATTTCTTTTTTTTTCTTCTTCAGTTTGGCTTACTACAGTGTCAAATTTTTAACAATGATAAAGATTTTTTTTTAAAGTTTTTTAGTCATTATAGTAAACATAATTTATGTATCTCAATTCCCTGGTCAAAACATTGACTCCGAAAAGTAAATAATAACACAGACATCATGTGTTTAGGTGTACGACCATACATAATTATGTGACTATGGTAACTGCCATGTGACTAAATTCTCATTTAATGTTCATTTTCTGAATGAGAGAAGAAGCTTAAAGGTAGAATCCAGAGTGTTCAATCAGTTCCTGTTTGTAAACACTATTCAAACTGAGAGCCCCTCCCCTCAGGCTAATCGCTGCATTGCTCTTCAGCCCCAAGCCTCTCCTTCAAAGCATATTAAACCATGGATTTCAAGTGTGCATTATCTAAAGCTCTTTTTGCCACTAAATACTTCCTTTTCTTTGCTGCATCCTCCGTTTTTATTGAGAACTCCAGTGAATCTTGTGTCAGCTCCAATTGATGTTTGAAAAAAAGAAGAGTCTGCTCCAATCGATGAATTTATCCCCACAGAGCGCTATGCCCTTAGCTCTGTCAATGGCTGGAGACAACGAGCAAATCTCCACCCAGACATGTTCCGAACACACCAAAACAAAGGGAAAAAAACTAAATACAGTCAGGGGAGGGGGGGGGGGGGGGGAGTTGCAAACAAAACTCACCGCCACACGGGAGTAGAGGCTCAAAGGTGCAGAGTGAGCCGGATTTCACACACAAGTCTAGTGTTTATTTTCAGGGTCAAAACTTTGGATTCTGCATTTAACAAAGCTATTGGGGTATTTATATTCTACCAACTGTCTTCACGTAAACAATGCTACAATGTGAAACAATAATTTAAAAAATATTAAAATGCTAAGTTTCTAAAACATGTGTTAACTGGCTGTTTAATGAGATATTCAAACTATATACAGCAGAAGCTCAACAACCTGGTTTCATCTAAAATATTTTTGTTCTGGAGTCCAATCCCTGCAACATGGCTTTCTGTGAAAGCTTAATTAATGATCATATTGGGACAAAGGAAACAAGATGTCACAGTTCAAAGATCTCATCCTCTTTGTCTCTCAGCTTCTTGGTGAGTTTGGTAACAGTGAGGGGTACTACCCCATGTGCTCCCTGGAGCTGAACTGTGGAGGATGAAAAAACACTCTGCGACCTTGTGAGCGGTCGCCAATCTGATGTCCTGCTGGAGCACGCTGCTTCCAGGGCCGCAACCCTGCCAAGAAAAGAAAAAAATGTTTTCAGCTTGGCTTTTATTCAAGAAAATTGCCAAGTAATGCTGACAGCTCAGACTGTAGATTACATTCCATGTAAATGCAAAACATCAGAAAATATTTTAATAGCAACAGTCTGAATTATGGAGGGAAAATGTTATCAAGACATGTGAAGAGAAATAACTGGATCCACTGCACTATTTTAATGGACTTTGATGTGGATTTAGTCACAGGACTCTGCTGAAGGGGTGGAAACAGATGAGTTTTGAATAAGACCTCTTACAAAATAGCATACAATCTACATAACTGATTTACTACAGTGACCCCTTGTGTCTTAAAGCCACATGCACACCAACATAAAGTACCATTTCCTCACATGGACATCTGGGAAAAAACGCAACAGCATGCAAAGATGATGTTCAACTTCCTACTAAAACCTCTGATTGGTGTTTAGGAATAAGAGCACAGCTCTCAAGTTAAAAAAAGTAGCTAAAGTTATATCAATAAAGGTTATTTTCAATTTTAACATGGCCTTTCATTACAATCTATTTAAAACCAGTTAAAATAACTAAAAAATGGAGCACCAAAGAATCACTAACTACTGTAAACACAATGCATTCTAAACTGCTCAAATATCCACAAAACTTGCCACTTTCCTTGTGAATTTGTAAAACTCAAACTCTACTTTAAGCTGAGCTGCCAAAAGCCTCTTAACTACTAACAAATCGTCCTCAAATCCCACCCGTTCAATACAATTCTTTCTGGTTTCCGAAATAGCTCATTTAGACTCTACATAGTGTACAGACAGATTTGCTCCTTGCAGAATATTTTGAACCATAAACAAAATGACACAGGGAAAACTGTGCTGAAAAGCTTTTAAAGATCAGCACCAAAGGAAGGAAGGAAGGAAGGAAGGAAGGAAAGAAGAAAGAAAGAAAGAAAGAAAGAAAGAAAGAAAGAAAGAAAGAAAGAAAGAAGCATTCCTTGTAGAGATCCAAAGTGGGGGGGAAAAAAAAAAAAAAAAAAAAATTAAAAGGGGGAAAAAAACACCGGGGGAAGGGGGGGGGGAAAAACAAGAGGAAAAAAAAAAAGAAAGAAGATTAAAAGGAAAAAAAAAAGAAAAAAAAAAAAAAACGAGGGGGAAAGAAAAGAGGGGAAAAAAAAGAAAAGGAATAAAAAAAAAAAAAGAAAAAAAAAAAAGGGAAAAGGAAAGAAAAAAAAAAAAGTAGTGAGTCGGGGGGTTAGATAAAGAAATAAGAAATGGAATCAAGCTTTTTTTCTCTTCCCTTAAATTACTTGTTCAGTTCTTAGACATGGAAAAAAAAAAAACATATCTGGTCCAACAGTTCGAACAATGCAGGACACAGAAAACAAAAGCATCATTGACCAACACTTCTGATGTTCCCAGCAGATGGGTATCAGGTATCAGATCACATGTGGATAGAAATTAACTCGTCATAGTGAAAGAGTCATTTTCATAAGGATTAAGGGGATTACTTTAATAACTTACGTAAGTACATTAAAAATTTGTAGACTTCTTCCTAAGGTTAGAGTGGTCTAACACAGGAGTCAGGTTTTTATCAAATATCTCCCATCACTGATCAACTTTCTTCTGCACAGATGGAAAAATTTGTAAGTCACTTGATATTTTTACAGATATCTAGCTGGAAACAAGTGTGCATTTTTAGTTTCTATTGTTTAGGCTTTTCTTAGATGACATATCTACAGTAACTCTTCATGATTTAGCCATCTTCAGCCATTGCACTGAGCTGTAACTTTAACTAGCCACTAAAAAGCTACAAAGCAGTGACATTACCTTACTTTCCTCAATAGTAAGCCATGTCATTTAGCTGCTATTAGCTAAGACGTGGAAAAAAAATAGGGTTATGCAGTGGTTAATGCAAACTTTCACAGCAAAATGCCTCCACAGCACAACAGAGCCTCCAGGTCAACTGACTAGTATCAGGGTTTTTTCAAATGTCACATGGGGGTCATACCAAGAGTTCCAGCAAAGCAGCAAAAGATCATTTTCTTTTTCCTCACCACATGGACCAACCTGAATATACTGGATTTATGAAATAAAAATACCTGGTCAAAACGCTCTAACAAATACAATGTTAAATTTAATTTTTAAAAAATCTGGGTGACATAAAATGTATTAATGAGTTTGTTTTAGTAAAGCAAGCTGTAGGGGGGAAAAGGGAAAAACTTCAAGACTCGTCATGGAACAGACATAGAAACAACCATGTCTGAACAATCAGTCATGTAGCAGTACCTTTGCTCACCATCCTGGCATCTGCTGACTGCAGCCTGCTTAGACTGGCTTATCAAGTCATCCAACCTCTTCAAAAAGTCCACAGGAGTAAGGTCAGATGCCCTTTCTCTTCCATCCTCTTGTTTTTTCTCAGAGGAGCTTCCTGTGTGTCCGTTCTGAACAGAAGCTTCATCAGCACTGCCCTCCTTACTGTCCTCAGGTAAATCCACTGCTTTGCTGCTGTCATCCAAGTCTGACAGCACAGGGATGGACAAGGACTTCTTCAGGAATATTGAGTCATTGGTATACAGCCTGTTTGCTCTTTTGATCTGCTCCATCTGAAAAAGATTGGTTTTTGTAAAATATATAAGCTTTTATAATGCTTAACCAATACTTGTTACCTTAACTCTAAGATGGTAGTTATGTTGCCTCAAAAAGTCAGCAGATGAACTTTAATCAAACATTTCTTTCATATACTGATATTTAGGGCTTTTCTAGGTTTGCAGAAATAAACAATTTAATTAAAAGGGCTATCCTGCAGGTCACCGGGTTTCCAATTTGATTCCACTGACCCAATGAGTCTATGCAATTATGTTGCTACACTGAAAACAATAAACAGAACATTGATTATCAGCTAAATTTGAGAATTATATGCAAAAGACAAAAAATGTGAAAAGTTAATATACTTTGGCATCAAAGTAACTTAACTGAACTGAGATTACTCTAATATTGTAAAGCTTTTGAAGGCTTTTGTAGCACGTCATGATTTATTTCTGTGCAAAATTTAACTGACATTTTAGAGCAATAAAAATGAATGAATTTACAAAAATAGTTTGAGGGGAGAACGACTAAAATTGAACTCTTCATACTCACAGACACTCCATACTTTAGGGCCAGACCTTGTAGAGTCTCTCCGGGTTGAATTGTGTGTTCAATGCGTCTCTGGCGAACTGGAGAGAGCGGAGATCGGATCAAACTGCCATAAGATCTTGTTCGGCTTCCTCGGAGGAGGCCGCCTCCTCTGGATGGCACAGGCGCTCGTTCCCCGGACATATTCAGCTTGGTGGACGCACGAACAGCCGAACATGGCTACCAGCAAACTTCATCGTCGGTAAAAACATAATAAAAGAATGTTTCTTTTAGCCTTCACATACGTTCAAGTAACAAATTAGCCGTTTAGTTAGCCATATGGTTGACTTATCGACTTAATCCATGTTGACACTCGTTCTTTCTCCTCTCCAACTATCAACCTGTTACCATCTGTCCACGAAAAATATAGCGGCTGAATATCCACAACCACCTTACTTAAAAATGTACTTAACCAAAGACTGAGCCTACCTTTCCTGTTTACAAAATACCTGAGGGGTCACCAAGAACTTTTAAACTTCATGTTTTTTATGTCTCATACTGTCAGCTGCAGTGTTACCATGGTCTAGACTGCCCTTCCGATTAGTCACTAATGCTGCGTTTATGTTAGTTGGAATTACAGGAACGGTTCGAAACTTGAATGATAGTTCATTTGTTCCTACCTGTACCCTACCGAGAGAGTGAAAGTTAGATGTTTTCAGACATCTCGTGCGTTTATAATATGCCCAGGAGCTCAAGTATTAAAGCGTATCGGAGATATATTTTTTATTTATTTCATTGTTTTATTCATTTATTTATTTATTTTTTTACAATTCACAAATGCTAAAGGCATTAAAAAGTCATAAGTCTACTTGGTCGCGAATAACAACGCATATATAGATTAAAATTCAAAGAGAATAGTCATATATCATTAAAAATGTGCAAATTCATGATCGCACTGGCAAATTTTACAGTTTGAAAGTCCAACCGGTTGTTTTGTTTTTAAAACTAGAAACACATATTTCCCATTTACGCCGTCGTCTATGAATGCACCATTGTTACCAACTAGCTTTACGTTGTCGTGAAGCTTCTTTTCCTGACACTGTTTTAAGATTTTCAGCCGTAATAATCATGTCTTTTAAAAGGGAAGGGAACGACAAAAGTCAACTTAATATTTTGAAGGTAATAGTTGATTTAATTTGCTACTTTTTGTTTCCTAGGAAGCACTTAACTGTGGTTACAAGTTGTTATAGTTAGCATCTGGTTAGCTAGCTAACAGCAAGCCGTTGTCATCCTTCTACTTGGAAATGTTAAAACATCACACTGCTGCTATTCAACTTTGTTAAATTGTGTTTCAGAAACGGCGTGTGGCAGACCTGTTGTCTCATTTTATTCCAGAAGACGAGGCTGCTCTTTTGAAAAATGGAAGGTGAATTTTATATATAAATGTTTGGAAAATGAACAATTCTGCCTTTAGGTTTGTTTTGTTTTTTAACACGAACTGACTAATCAACAATGTGTGATTTCTAGGTACACTTGCCTTGTTTGTTCCTACCGTCCTGTGTTTGATACAGTTGATATGCTCACAGTCCACAGACAAGGGAAAAAGCATCTAGAAGGTGAAACTCAAGAAATCAATCACTTCTTGTAATATTTGGCAAATTCATTGTGGTGAAATAACGTTTACAAGAGTAACCTGAAGGAAAATATCGTTATCCTTATACTTACAAAAGTGCAGTTTAAGGCACAACAGTTCTTTTTTTATTATTATTGTTTTTGTTATTTCATTATTGATTTTTCTTTTTTACTGTATTTAGTACTTGAACTGAACTTGTTAAATTGCTAATTAAATGATCTACTTGCTAATAAAATGGTATTTATATGTAAACTAATTGGCAAATAATCGATAATAAAACAGAATAAACAAGCAAAGCAGTTTTATAAAGTGTATTTACAAGTCAGTATTTATGGACCAAATAGGGGAAAAAAAAAAAAAAAAACATGTCTACAGTACTTGACCTTTGTGCTTTTCTAGCACAAAGGTGACGTTTTTGATATCTTATATAATTGTGTGTTGTCTCAGTGCTATCTGTTGTTTATTAAATACAAAATCCTTCTTGGTTTTCATTATTTATTTGCTTATTTTATTAAGGATTGAAAGCATTTTATGGCAAAAAAGCAAAGCTGAAGAATGAAATTGCAAAAAGGCAACATGAAAACTACATCCAGGCAGAAGACAGATGTCAGGTTAGTAACTAAACTAGTTTGCTCTGGTCTGAATCAGAGTCCCTTGATGTGCAAACTCAGTAGCAAGACATAAGATTCCTAAGTACATGGGCAGCACAAAAAAGTAATGGAATTTGTCACTTTTGTTTTGAAATAAACTGATTTATATAAGTTGCATAGTAATACATAGCAAATTTATGTTGCAGGTTTATTGTTGTTGAGAAATACTTTGCCACTTAGAAAAGCCAATATTTGACTTTATTAACCAAATTTTTTGTGGGGAATATTTTTGAAAAGTAATGTCTTAAGTTTAGGAAACCCAGAGTCCCTCAGATCATTCAGTAGACATAGGGTTATATAGGGTGAGTGAATCACCCCTGGAAGACTGAATGAGATGAATAAACTGTCTGTCCTTGACTGACATTTTTTTTATCCATGTCGTTGTCTTGTGAACCGCATTATGTGGCGCCTCTCTGAATGCTGTATGACCTTGACAAATCACATCCTGCCAAGCAAGTTTTAAGCTGTTTTCCATTACTGAAAAACAAACGTTGCATGGGAAAAAGCAGAGCATTTAGAATAGTTGACATCTGAGAGAGTTTCCAATAGCATTTGAGAGACAAGTGCACATATAAGTATCTTGTTGTGATTTTCAGGAAGCGTCCAGTTCGGCTCCTTTATTAGCACAAACACGGAAGTTAACCCATCATGCTTTACTGAAGACAGTACCATATAACAGCTGTCACAGAAAAAACAGGTGTGATTATGTAATTCTGAATTCATTTGTATTTTTATAATCTTATCAAATATGTAGCTGTTTTAAACTGAGATCTGTTATTCCTTTTTAAGCATAAAATCTGAGCGAGCACCAGCAAGCTCCAGCTCACATCCCGCTGGAAACACATCCAACAAAATGCCATCTGTATGTCAGACAGCTGAAGTTTCAAACAGGTCTTCAGCCAGCAGTTCCAGTGGCTGTAATGCAGGTACAGTGTGTGCTTGGAAATTTTCAGTATGTTATGGAAAACCCAGGAGTAATTATGTTTTAATTGTCTGTTTTGTTTTGTTTTCTGTTGTTAAAGAAAAATCATGTTCATCAAACAGCATGACAGAATCTGATGCTGCAGCCATACAAGCATCACAACCCTTAACAAGTCAGAGGAGGAGGGAGCTGGAGCACTACCTCAAACTGAAAAGGTTTGAAACACTTAGACAAAGTATCATTTGCTGCGTCACAATAAGATGTCAGCTCAGTCTTTATAGTTTGTTCCATCGTAATGAAGCAATCTCATGGTTTTCCTTCATTTCTTCTGTTTATTTTCCTTAGTGATGGATGGTTGAAAGACCGGAGCGGCCAGTGGGTCAAAGATGAGAATGTGGAGTTTGATTCAGACGAGGAGGAGCCTGCTCCCCCCTCCCCCCTCCCTCCAGCCCACAAGTGACTGAGAGGACTAAAACCTGCAAAATCAGATAAACTTGTACCACAGTGGTACGTTTTAAAGCTGCTAGAAACCGCTAGAACACCTTGTGTGAGAACCTTAACAAGCCTAAACAATCCATTAACATTACATTATATTCCTTTTATTTTTTCCCCTCTCCTCCATTGCAATAGGTTATATAGGTTATCAGCGTGCAGAGATCATCACCAGACCTCATCATAGCAGCTCTTGATATGCAGTACTTGCATTTACACCAGAGACATCATACAATCAGCTCAGTTTTCTACTCTGCTAAACATATGAATTATTCTGATTTTAAATCCATGTTAAGCTGCACAGAGTAGATGAGTCCAACAGCAAGTCGCACACTTGGCATCATAAAGAAGCCGGTTGACATTTTAACTAAATCATCCTACGTAGACTCTCTGTTCTTGCAGTGTTGTTCAGATCATTTGTAGAAATCAGCCTCTGGATGGAGCAGAACCATTATGTGGCTTAAATGTTGTGCAACCAAGGCAATGGTCAGGAAGCTTGCTATTTATTTACTCATATCTGCACATGGTAATTAAAGATTTCAAACATTTGTTTTAATTTCTTGTTTTGTTTCTTCTTCTTTTTTCTTTGATAAATACTATTATCAAAATCTAATGAACATTTATAACTTTTGTTAGAAAACAAAGCCAAGCAGCCACTGGAAGTTTTTATTTATCACCTACCATGTGTTCGGTCACACTACATGATTTAAGTTGACATTAAACTTGCAACCTCATTGTCACACTGCTCAGAACAGAACCATAACAAATATTAGATTATACTTGTAATGAATGAATGATAATGGTAATGAAAGTTTTCTTGCACTAGGGTAAGTGCACAGAGGTGACGCCGTGCTGAGTGGTAGGAAACCGTACAGTGGAGTTATTCATTCCTCTAACGGAGAGCACGTCAGATATTCAGTCACTAAGTCGACAGCCAGATTGTCAAACTGTTGGGGAATTTACGTGCCCTCTGAGCTCCTCAGACCAACTTACAACTTTTATGGCAGTCACTGGGGCTGGGTTTGAAATTTATATTAATTTCATAGTGTCTATTTACTCTGATGTTAAAATATAATATGATCCCCAAAAGACAAAACACATTCTTGATCTCTTCATATGAAGCTTTCATTTTTGTGTAGATTTGGTAATAAACGGGCAAATAATTTTTAATGTATCAAATTAGTCTCCCAACTTGTTGCGTGACCTACAACATATTGTCTCCATAGGAAACAGTTTGAGTTACAGATTAGTCTTTGTTTGAATGTAGCTGCCAGACCATCCTTTTTTTTTCTTCTTGGGCTTTAAGTATTAAACACTTCTTTCATCTCAATGTTTCCTCACACCTATTAACATGTGATCAACTTTGCAGTCCATTTAATCTCTTCATTCTAGATCTGGTGGAACAGATCATTCCTATAAACTGGTGTCAGTGTGGAGTTAAATGAAAAGTTCGACTTTGGTCTGTGGTGTTTTTCAGAGCTCTTTCCCACAGTTGGTAAAGGAAAATAGAACAATGGGAGTGAGCAGGATCAAGTGACTGGTGGCCTGTGACACAATGAGAATGTGCAGAAAGTAAATATTTTGAATTTTAACATCTTTCCCATTCATTTACACTAGTTAACATTTCATGCAAACACAAGTATATTTTTCATTTGAATAAAATCTCTTGTAATTTGGTACCAGTGATGATAATGTCACATCTTCTCCAGAGAGTAAAAGCATTTACAGTTTTGTGGCCAGTGTTGGGGTCCAAAAGTACTCCCACTTTTCACTGTAAACAAGCAGAGGCAAAAGGAAACCCTGGTAACAATGTGTAGTGACGCAAAGAACCTTTTAATCACTTCTTAAGGCCAAATGTCAGCAACATTCTCATAGTTTAGAAAGCATGTAGCCATTTTATAAGGTAGGAAATGAAGAAATGAACAGTAGAAGAAACCCAAGCATGACTGTCACAATCCTCAGAGGTTAGCAGCTGTTTCTGCTCATAAATCCACCAGTTCACAACCCTCTTTAAAATTTGTTCTTATATTTGGAACGAGGTAATTCAAGCTCAGTGAGCTAAGTTATGTTTTACGTCAGGGTTGGAGAGAAGAGAGTTGGGGTGTAAAAATAAATCAGGTGCTTGGGGGAAGTCAGTGGATCAGGGGCGGCTTTAAAGGATTAAAGAGATGTGATTCTTCACATGAAGGGTTCATCTTTAAAATGCTGTCCTATTGAGAAGCAATCATCATTTAATGTTCACCATAAAATATGGAGAGTAGATACCATAAGAAATCCTGCCTCATATCAGTTGTTTTAATTCATGTAAAAAGAACATGATTAAAAGTTTGTTTGACCTGCATCAACTTGCATCAGTCATGAAAATGGAAAAGCAACAAAACTGAACTTACCAAACAATTAGAAAGAATATTTAAATATATATATTTATTGAAAGTATTTACAGTTTTTTTCCTTCCCACATAGCACCACATTGAAAAAGTCATGGATGAAAGGCATTTTTTCGTGATGATGTTGGTGATGAACAACCTAAAAAGCACAAAAAAAAGACACTTCACATTTTGCTTGTTGCCTATACATGCCTTTATGATGAATTCAGGAGTCTACACAAAGCTCGCTGCAGTAAATGAAATGAAATGGATGAGCATGGATGTTAGATTCAGTTTCCTCCATGTAAAAAGACCCAGATTATTTTGGGAGGACTTGTTCAGCACTGGGGCACCGCATCGAGAGAAAGCTGGCACAGGGCTGTCATTGGCTGGCTGCACACGCTGGGGGGGGGGGTTGTTTTTCCTGGTTGACGTTTTCATCTTAATCTTTGTTGGCGAACTGTACGAGACAAATCAGATTGTGACATTTAGCATAATGGCAGCCACTTATTCCCTAACTGGGATTAGAAGAGGTCATTTCCAGAGTAGAATTAGCTAAACTTTCTATGTGAAGTGTAAATATTTCTTACTCATGTCGTTGTTTCGTGTGATGGCCATGGCAGCTCTGGCCCGGGGACCCTGCTGGGTGAAGTGGTAGCCAAACTTAAGGATGCTGGAGTTGTTCTCCAACATGGAGGCAATCTCCATCTCAACCGAGTCTCCCAGCTTCTGCCTCTGTACCAGGAAACATGAGCATGAGCCTCTAACGCTTACAATCATCCTCAAAATTATTCATACCCTCCAATTAAAGAAAAGGCTTAATTCACAATAGTAATTCAAATAACAGGAAACTAATAATAAATAGAAATTGACAAAATTATGATTTAGTGAAATAAAATATTGCTTTAGAATTGTGGTTGGAAATAATAATTTAAAAAAAAGACCTGTCCCAGACACATAAGAGCACTTTTCCCATGAACAGTGGACCAAAATATCTGTCAACAGGTGTAAAAGTCTTTTTGTACATTTGAGAAAAGAGCCCCATTATTCTTGTTTGCTTGTTTTATTTTGTGTGTTTGTTAATATTTCTGTTAAATCACAATTCAAAATCAATTTCATGATTTTCATAGATTTTTTTTTATTTATTTTGTCTGAGTTTTTTTCCTTCTTTAATTGGAGGGTGTGAATAGTTTTGAGGACGACTGTATCTATGGTTTTGTCCAACTCAAACTGCATGGCTGTACATATTAATTGCATGATTACAGCTGTAACACGTGCACCATGTGAACAGACCTGGTTGTCAATCTTGAGTTCCACCAGTGTGGCGTTGTTAGCCATGGCTTTGACGATGGCCATCATGCCGTCTGAAGTGATGAAGTTGGACTCGATGTTAAGACTCTGCAAGCTGGTGTTCTCCTGTAGCATCTCAGCACAAGCCTGGTGATACACGCATAAATGGCGGCCATAATTAGACTTCCTGTCTATATTATCTTTGTCTTTAAGTTGTGTCGGGACCTTGTGAATATCCTGTGAGCCTTTAAGAATCCTTTCGTGTGAGTTAAAGCTTTCATTTGATGTGCTTTCTGTTAAATGCCACATGCATGTGATATGGTGATAAGGTACATTACTATAGATTAAATGCATTTAGTCTGTTTCCACTTCATTTTGCAGCATTCACAAGTTATAATGTAGAAATTGCACAGCTGCAGACAATATAAGACATTTTTAAGCACTAGAAATACCATTAAACACACAATTCCTACTGAGGGGTATGCTGTGAGAGTACTCACGTAGGCCACAGGATCGTTGCTCCGGGTCGCAGCGATGCTCAGAAACTCCACGTGAGAATTTCCCTTCATTGCCTCAAAGATCTCTTTTAGTGTTGGGATGGGAATGTCCTGCAGAAATCAGAAGGGAACAGATTTGAAATGATTCACTTATTTTTGCACATGTGTTGTGTATGTAAGTTTTAATGATAGGCTAGAATAATGCATTAGGGTCATGTTTTTAACTTGCCTTGATGTTGTTGAGGTTAACCTCAGTCAGGCTGCTGTCGTTGTTGTGGATCCTCTCCAGGGTTTCCTCCACATTGGTGGGGTTTGGAGGTTCTTCAGGGAAGATTTTGAATGGATCTGGTTTAACAACACCTGTGTGGGATATGATAAAACAACTGAGACTGAGCGGCATAATAAAATATGTTACACTGCTCTGAAGTGTCTGTGGCAGGTCATTGCATATTTCCTAATATGAAAAATGGAGTCACACATACTGTTAATGCCCTCTGTGTTGGCGATGGTGCCCGTGGTGCCCAGAGCATCGTAGTACTGTTTGTTGCTCATCAGCGTGTACATTCCAAGGATAGCTGCAAGTACAGGAAAACAGTCACTATGATTACATGTCATGGTGGCATTTAGATAAAAATATCTCTGTGGCATTTGAATGAGATCATATGTCGCAGCTTGTGTTTTCATCCAGTTTTTTTTTTTTTTTTTTATCCCCCAAGACAAATTCCTGTCCACTTTGTTAGCAAACAATATTCTTTTGATTTGGAAACAAATCCGGGTCCAAAGCAAAACAGCAGCCTGACTGCATCTTCCTTAATCTCCTGTGTGTGAATCTCTTCTTTGTGTGCATTTGACCAAAGAAAGATTGTGTTGTCTGAGCTCAGTAGGGGATTAGGCTGCTGCTTATAATCTCACATTTTTAAGGGACCGCTGTAAGTAATAATACCATCCACACAAGTTTCTGCAACATGAAGTACTGCATATTTGTGTTTTCTCTTGTTTCAAGTAAATCAGATGTATTTGCAAAATAGAAAAATTCTCAAGTTGCAATATTAAAACTGCACAATAAGGGAAGAAAAATACTTTTCTGCACTTGCTGTAACTGTTTTCTCTTTCTTGCACCAGTTTGTTTATAGTTTTCCAGGTTTTAGCTCTGTTTTGGTTCCACATGGTCCAGACATGTCTAACCCAACTATGTTTTTCTGCTGTTTGTTGCTGGGTTTTTATCATGTCTTCTTTTTAGAAATGTACTTTGTAATATAGATTTTTGCATTAAAACATCAAGGTGTTTTTATTTGCACAGGATCGTATCATCAAAGAATGATTATTAGACTTTATTTTTATAAATGTAACTTTTTAGTCAAGCAACTTTTCTTTGTTTTTTCTAATACGAGAGAAAAGGAGACAAAGGTTTGGAGGGTTTACTTAACGAGATTGCATGATATACATTTATTTTTAATCTTACTTCAAGCAAAATATCTGAACTTTTCAGACGTAAGTATAATTGGACAAGTGCAGCCATATTTAATTGTTTTTCAGTAATTTCATTCTTTAATAGTATAAAGAAACAATAGAAAAACATTCAAACAAATTCTCAGGGCACAATAAGGCAAAAATGTACTTTTCAGAGCTGCATTAATTTAAACATGTTTTTCTGCTGGCAGTGCTTGAAAGTTTCACATTTCCTCATTGTGCAAAGCTTCTGTTTATAGGAATATGTCCTGAGGGAAATATATATTTGCATTCGGTATAAATTTGCAAAGAATAATTGTCATTTTAAAGATTTTCATTCTTCCCAAATATTAATATAATATTTCCCCATGATGTAATGTTGAAGATAAAGAGCAGAATATAAGCTGAGCAGAGCTGAATAATATGCAAGTAAATAACATATTTTATCTCTTGCAGGGTAATTTCATATTTGTAGATTTATAGTACACTGAAAGAATCGTAGATTTTTGTCATTGTAATGATATAGGGTTGTTCTATAACATGCAAACATTTTTACTTGGTATGAAATAAAAATGAACCTGTTCTCATGTCCTTCACTGAAATGTTTCCTTTATTCTGTTGTTGTGACTGTGTTTGACCAGTAGGGGGCAGACCTGCAGACTCTTTGCTTGCTCTTGTAACCCACCAGCACCAAACTGTGTCACAAGCCAACTGCTGTGACAGCAGCCACCTCCCCTCCTCCCACCTCCCCACCCACCAGCCTCCTGACCCGGTGAGGGGAACCATGAGGAAAGAGAGGCCAGGGGGACAGCTGGCTGCAAAGGGAGCAGGGGGGTTTGGGTGTTACTGGCCATTAACACCCAAACGTCATGCAGGTTGGCTCTGAGAATAACTTACAGCACAAGGTGGACAGCTGATCTGAAAAGCTCAAATCAACAAGATGTTAATTAATACGTTGGATAAATCTTGAACATCAAAATTCCAGCACGACTTCTTGGACACTCTGAGCTCGGGGTCACCCAGTCGATGCCCCCTCTTTTATTCTGCTTGCCAAGAAGCTCGAACAAAGACTGGCAGAGGCTAACTGCGGTTTAATCCTCATCTGGACCCTGTCCAGGGCTGAAGCCACGGTGGCTGTGTCAGGCTGATGGAGCCGGACAAACACGCTCTCCTGCTCTGTCTTTCCGGATGCCTGCCTGCCTGCCTGGCCTGTGAGAGTGTGGCTGCTTGTTGAGAAGATCACTCACAATTAAAGCAAACATGTGTTTGATGGTTCAACTTGACCAGCTTGTAATGTCATGCAGCATTTTATTTTCCTAATATATCAGAGCTTTTGTTAAATTTAAGATTTTCTGGTGCTTTTTGGGGTAAATCCAACAGGAAAACCTCATACATTACTTAGCTAAACCCCGCCCCTAACAGTGCTCAACCAATCACTGATTAGCAACTGCATCTAGGTAAACCAGGTCTAGAGAGATTTTGATTTCTAAACTTGTTTCCATTGGTCTTTGGTTAGAACAGACAGTACTTTCTATAAATGTTATATCGGATAGCTGGATCACAAGTAGAAAATAAATAAATAAAATAATATAGAATACACTTTTCCAGTGTATTTTCACCTTCATATCAGATAAAGAACCTTTAACACCATAATCCACATCACACTGTTGATTCTGAGCTTCAGCTTAATAATTCAGAACTGCAGGAAAAATGAAAAACTGGCTTTTATCTGTGAACACAGCAACTCCCAAGTTGCATGTTTTAAACAGATACAGTATCTTTGCCCCCACCATCCCCACATCCACTCCACCCTTCCTGTGTTGGCTGGGGGCTCTGCTTATTTATTTTTGTGCTGCTGAGCATGGAGAATTGGACCCCCACTACATGTCTGGTGGTGTCTGTTAGTTCAGGACTACTCTGCTGTCCCAGTGTTGAAGGAAACAATATAAAGGCAACAGTAGAGACAATGGGTCTGTATGATAGAACTATGTGGGTCAGAGCCACTGCGATGAAAACGCTGAGGTCACACTATGCTGTGTATGTAATTGTGGGTTAATTAGCACCTGCTGGTGGGAAACTGCATGAGGACAAACACATGACATCACGGGAAAACAGACCTTTATTTATTCTTTTAAATATGCCATAGGAGGAAAGTTGCAGGTCTATTAGACTCCACCAAATCTAATATTTTATTCAGGTACATCATTAGTTCATTTTGAACTTTATTACCGATTAACCGTATACAAATGAAACAATAAATATCCTATGCTTCCTCATCAGGCTTTTTGTGCAAATATGTTACACATCATTTTATGCGTTTTGGGGATTCTGAAACAAAACAGACAAAAAAAAAGTGTTTGTGCTTTTTTTTGTTTTTTAACCTATGAGGTATCTTTGACCTCCATTACTACTTATGTAAAAAAGATGAATAGATGGCATTTATATAACCATAATATAGCCAAACACACCTCGAAACACTTTACACTAACGCCACGCCCATTCTGACGCACACACCATTCACAGAACAATAGGCATTGTAAGGGAACAAGGATGTAAAACACGCTAAAGTAGATATTATATATGTGCAGAGAGAGACCAGTCATTTTGCATCTTGGTTGCCTAGCAACACATTGTTATTCTCTAAATGGTGTCTGTGTGTATATGACTCAATCAAATTGAATTCCCAGTCACTGTGATGAGGTCAGAATCAAATTCAGCTAGCTTGTTACTCAGTTCATTAGCCAGTCAGTGGGGAGAAAATGGATCAGAGGAAACATTATGACTGTCAGCAAGGTTTTGGCAATGATGCAGGACATTAGCGATGGTGTGTCAAATGGCAAAGAAATATCAGGACGTGTCTTGGTCCAGTGAATCCGTCTCTGATTCACCTACAGCAAAGTTCTCATGTTGTGTTATCTGATCCATTTCCGTATGCTATTTTGAGAAAAGATATGCAAATATTCCAGTAATAGACTGATAATTTGCAATGATAAAGCACAAAGTGTTGCAAGGTCAAAGTGACCTCATTGCTGTTCTAGTGACATGCTACCAGCCTCATCACCCATCTTATTAGTGATGGGCTGATGTGGGTTGAGGGCTTATATATTGTCATTTATGTCTCAACATAACTCACAGCCTCAACAGCTGCAGCTGCAAGCCAATAGTGAAACATCAATAAAAACATGCTCCTGTTATTATCATTACTGTTAGCAGTCGGCCTGTTCTCACTTCCAGTCTGTGCTCACTGGTACTCAGTCAGGTGCTAGCTGTGTTGGTTTTTAACACATTCATGACCCCCAAAGCATCCCAGCAGTCAAACAATGTGCCATCGTAGCAAAATGAAAATGCTGGTCATTTATTGTGTATTCTGATGTCTAACGCTCATGTTTTTCAAAGTACTTTTATTACTTGATCTCAAGTACTTTTAATGCCAAATCTGAGCTGAGACTATTCATAATTGCATAACTTAGGCCAAATGCTTATGTCTGACCCTTCCAAGTGGTTTTATTGTTTAACCTTTCACCAAGTAGCCTATATTTAATCTTTAACAAGTATTGTAATTGTACAGTAATAAAAAAGGAAGCATGAATGCAGCAAAAATGAAAATGAAAGTCACAGACAATGGTCTCCAGGTTGCATTAAACAAGCAACAAGTATTATTCAATTTAGCAACTTTGCTTAGCAATACCTGCTTTCACACATGACCATTGGAATTTTCCGGAGAATGTGTGAAAAAAAAAATCTGTAGGTTTTGTTCACAGAAATACTTCACAGCAGGAAAATTTCTGCTGGAAATGCACTTATTAACTGAGTTTAGCTGAGTAATATTTTATTAAAGGTGCATTGCGCAAGTTTAAATGTTGAATTCTATTCTTCTCTTTCCTCCTCATGCTCTTCAAATTGCCTGATGTGTAGAATGAGCTGGTCTCTCTTCACTGCGGTTGTCTCTATATTACTGTTTCTGCATGCTCAATAAAGAGTTTCGGTCCAAATCGTCAATGGGGCACTTGTGAGGGAGACGAGCTGTGTGTTATTGTTATGACCCCGGCTCAAGAGCCGTAACAAGAAGGGAGGACACGACAACAGATAAGCTTTAAACCCTTAAAAAGGGGCATCACATTCTTGTTTGTCTGGCTGTGCTGGTGTCTGCCACCGCAGGTCCGTGCATGTTGAGACAACACTGATGACTGCTGCTAAAAGACGGAGAACAGGTGCCTCCCAAACCCCTGTTTACTTGATAGTGTGCTCTTATTGGAGCAATTAAATTACGTAGAATGATAGAACTACGTAGAATGATAGGCTGCTGTCTGATTCAACTGTTTCTGAGCAGAGAGACAAAGCTGACAGACCATAAACAGGAACTTTGATTCTCACTCTGGACATTCACATGGCCTCATCAGTGCACAACAGATCATATTATACACCCAAAACCCCAGAAAAGTGAAATTTGATGTCATGGCACCTTTAAATATTTATAACTTTATTACTTCAGGAGACATCGTGACTAACTCTGGGCTCTTCAGCGTGGGTTCAACTAAAGACCAACGCAATTGAAGCAGCTCATATGTGCACAACTTTAGCGCACTTCCACTTGTCGCCAGAGGGGGGGTGAACTTCTGGAAAAAAGCTGGAAATTGCGCTGTCCTCCTTTAATCAATCACCCTCGTAGGCTACTACCCTGGAAGGTCAGAATATTCCAGGGCTGCAGTGCATGTGCAAAAACAGCATGTAATGAGGTGGAAGTGAGAGTGTGTTTAGTAGCAGCTATCCAACCTGCAATATCACACATTTCTGCATCGGTGGCGTTTTTCAGAGCCTCCTCCAGCTCCGGCTCCAGCATCACCCGCTCGTGCTCAGGGATCTCTTCTGCTTTCTTAGGCACAAAAGCCTTCCCTGGAGACAGAGAGAAGAAACTCATAGATATAAACACACAGACCGAGGAGAGTGTATAAAGAGAAATTGTAGTAAGAAAGAGGTTTTTAAAATGAATAAAACGATAGAATTTTATCAGTTCATTAAATTAAGATATTTCCTCTCCAGGTAAAGGCTTTGTTTGACTCAAGTTTCCTAAAGCATGAATAAATCAGTGCTATTCACAGGTTTTATGAGGTTTTCCACTGAAACTTACTTTGTGCTTCTTTCTCCATTTCTCATTAATCTGCACTATTTCAAATGAAGATCCTAATTGTATACAGATCATAAATGCCATTGTGGCATTATAAGTTTCTATTTAGTGGATTTGTAGAAAAGGAGCTAAAATACAAATATTCCGGTCAGATCATTTTGGTTTGAACATACTGAGCAGTAATATGATGGAAGTGGCCGCAAAAATCTGTGAGCTGCAAATACACCAAACGCCCTGAACTCCTGTGCAGTGATGGGTCACAGAGAGCCATGTTTATAGTTGTGTAAAGATCACAAAGGAGTCTGTGGAGATTTAACGCCTTAACGTTATGTATGTCAATCCAGCACAAACCGTAATGTCATATCAGAGCTTTCCAATCCATTCCCACCTTTCTTTTCTCCTGTGAAGGGCACCAGGTCATCCCTGTCCTCGTGCTCCAGGGCCGACTTCTCCAGGTGCTGCATAAGGGCATCACGGTCAAATGGCCCCGTCGGGCTCTTCTTCGTCTGGTCTCGCTGCCGGAAACCAGCTGGCAGCATGGCATTCTGGGAGAAAAAAGTCAGGTTTTGCTGATGAAGCATTCTTATTATTATTATTATTATTATTATCACTATATGACACATAATTTATGGACATGAATGTTAGGATTTCCTTGTACAGTATGTGTGCATTACTTGGGCTGTTGCCGACATCTGGTGAAAATTTCAGGTCAATAGCTCTACTAGAAATATATTTTCTGAGAAAAATGTTGATGTGTTTAATACTCCCCCCCCCACTGTACATATATATACAGTATATATATATATATATATATATATATAAGATTAAAGAAAGATGAAAGAAGTGAAGGGGTTTCCTGCAATTCAGTGGAACCTGAAGCACACTGATCACCTGAGGTAACAAAAACCTGCAGCACTCAAGAACTTCAAGCACAAGATCAAGCTCTTCCCTGAACATAAAGTGATCAAGATCTGTCCACTTGAAAGGTTTTAAGACAAATCAAACAGTCTTCCATACCTCAGGGTCCATCTCCTGCAGCTCATACTCCAGCTGATCCAGCTCCTCGGCGCTGAGGCCCTTGAGGATAGCATCCTCGTCGATGTCCCTCGGGTCTGACATGGCTTCGGCTCACATACACACACACTCACTCATACACACTGCTGCACCCCCCTGGATGAGAAGGCACTGTCAAGAAAGAGAAGATAAGAAAGGGAATCAATACTGAAGAAAGACTTTAATCTTCACCTCTTTTAACTTTTTGAGTAAATGACAAGCATCTTTGTCCTTATCTAATCTGGGAACCTCCCGCGTGCCTGTTAAAGACTATAGGGGGTCCCCTGCTCTACATTTTGTCAACCGCTGTCCTTGGCAAACAGTGTCAGGATCTTCACTGAGCTTATCAGCTGCCCTTCCCACAATATTAAACAATGTGATGCCGATAATAATAGACGCATTTCCGATAATAAAACTCCAATACTGAGGAGGGAAGAGTCTGTTCAAACATACTGGTGATGTAATCTTAATTTTCACCTTGAGACACATGAGAGATGGTGAACCCTACACTGATACAAGCTGACTGAAAGATGACGAGGCCAAGAAGAGAAGTGAAAGACTTTAAAGAGGGAGCAAGGCAAGCAAGAGAGCAAGGTCTTTGTAACTTTAAACCCTTCGCTCAGCACACAGCTACTAAGAATAGCAGAATGCAAAGAGGAGTGGAAAGAGCCATCCCGTATTTATCATTGATTGACACCCGCTAATACAGACGAGGATCCTCCCAAAACATATCTGCAAACACTGATGCAGAGCCACTGATGCATTACTGCAAACACACAGTATCCAATGTAAGAAAGGGCATTGAGTTCACCCCATAGAAAGACCCTTAAATGAGGAAATACCACAGTGAGAACATAGATATATTTATGGGTTAGAGTATGAGTAATGCAGTTTTCAGGTTTGAGGGCTTGTGTCTTAAAATTTTTTCCCCAACTTGGACAGAGAAGAACAGAACATTGTAGTTCAGGTCACAGAGTGTAGTTTTATTCAATCAGTCTGGCTCACAGATTGATTACAGGGATATTTAGCTACATAAACCATTATTAATGTGTGCTTTTATCAGAAAAGGAACAATTTAACTTTTATTCGACCTCATCATACTGTCTTACCCCAAACAACGTACCAAAAAGATGAGTAATACAACTGTTTGTAATTGAATTTGACCTCAGCAGCTCATGTGCCAAAGACAAGCAGAACAAGGATCACCACATTTTGCATTTGAGCTGAAGATTTAGGACCATTTCAAGGATCATATTTTATGTTTCAGACTAATTTTAATTTGTTTCTGTTAGGCACCAATATGGTATTCTACATCTACATGATGATGACCTGTGTGTTGGTAATTAAAGTTACTGAAGCAGAAGTAATATCTTAATGAGCATCTTTCCTAGTAGCAATCTCTTTCATCATTGCTGGGAAAAGTATTGAAGATCCACCAGGATGGGTGGGGAATACTGGTACTTAGTTTTCTTCAGAAATGCCCTCTTGGGTTTTGGTCCAGACGAACACTTCCCTGAAGCCACTCCTGCATTCTTTCAGCTCCATACTGGGGGTTGGTCTTTTGTTGACATGTAAATGTTCAGCCCAGCATGAGAGACTAAGCTCTCTGAAGTTTTTTTCTACTCAATATTTTTCTTAATCTTTTTGTACTTTTCTTTTCTTCTGCCCTGACTAATCTAAGGTTGCTGTGATTGTAATTATTCACTGTAGGATGAAGAGATTAATGAGATGATTTTTGGTCTAATCAGATTAGTGATATGGTGAGTTATTTCTTTTGTGCAACAAGATTGTGGCTTTTCATTTGAGTTGTGGTGACAGTAAAACTTGGAAAATATATTTTTTAAAGTCCAATATGTCTGCAATTCTCAAATGAAAACACAGGTTATGAAAATTACAGAGAAGAACTGATACTGAATACATCCTAAGGGCAGAACTTACTCTATGGCTGTGGTTCTAGGTAGAGTTGGAGATCCTGGAAGAATGGTTTTGAGCAAGCTACATTTTGAGAAAAAAAACAACAACAACAAAAAAAAAACACATTTAAAAATGTCCAAACCCTTTTCTTGAAGCCAGAGTTGGTAATCCTGCTCAGAAACACCTTTTGTTATACTGGGTAAAATGGTCCTTCCATCCTGACAGCATCAATACTTCATGTATTCATAAGAAGGCAAAAGTCAGACCTCTGTGAGAGCTGCAGTTCTGTGAAAACTCTGACCAACCCTGCCATTCGCACCAAAAGGCAGGAATTGGTAATTCGCAACTTATAGAGAGAATGAATCAATGCCTTTGTCTCGTTTCCGTCCCCCATGTGACCCCCTGTGTGCCGCTCACTGTAAACAAATATAGCTAACAGACTGCTAACTGCTGCTGCGCCCAAAAGCCCAAAACAAAACAAAACAACAGACAAGGATTAAGTCTCGGAGGCGTTGACGTTTGCAGTGGGGACTTTTTACACCGCAGAAGGAGTTGGAGGTGAGTGGATTAAAGCTTTTTTAACAAACTGTTTACAATCAAGCTAACGAGCTATCCACTCGGGTGTTATCCTTAACCTGCTCGTAAAACATCAGTGCACACGTCCCTGTGCTCTGAAGGCGTGGTTTCAGGTGGTGTGTTTTTTTGAATTGTCGCTTTCTCAAACTGTTTTTCCAACATTGCCAACCCTAGCTTTAAGGCTTCAACCTGAAGCCACGCCTCCAGAGCACATGAAATGCACCCTGGGAAGACAACTGGAAACAGCTGAGTGGCTAGCTTGCTAGTCAACCACTGATAGGACGTGTTTTTAGAGAGTAATTAACTCGCTCACCTCCAACTCCTTTTGCAGTGTAGCCTACCAAGTCCACACCACACCTCCATGACTTGATCCACATCTTTATTTTCTTTTTGGTGGATTTATCAGAGCGAATAGCTGCGCAGATAACAACAGCGAGCAGTCTGCCGACATGTTTGTTTACTGAGTTGCAGGAAGATGGCCACGCGCAGAGGGGAGTTGGGAGCTCATGGCAGTTGCTGTAAGTTTGGTAAACATATAATTATCAATCGCTGAGAATGGGTCAGAATTATTGGATGGGAATTGTTCATTCCTGTCTCTTCTGCAAGTGACATTTTTGTGTGTGTGGGTGTTAGATCATTTAATTTACTGGTTGAAATTTGTATTTGTATTTGTATTTATTCATTCATTTCAGGCAGTACATCCACATATTCCACAGAACATAAAAGGATGACCACTTACATGGCCAATCACCCAATCACAAAAAAAAAAAAACAAAACAAAAAAAAAACAACAATTGTGGCCATCACTATATCACAAAACAAACAAGTGTGTTAAACATGCCTGAAAGGGAGTGGGAAGAAGCGAACATATTAAATCCCACCCCCATTTCTCTATATGAAACTCAAATCAAAAATCATGCTTCCTTCAAACCAATAAGAAAAAGCAAACTATTGACCACATTTGAAGCAATAAACCATAGACGCTACTCAAATTACTAGGTTAGAAGCGTTACCATAGGCAACAATAACCATTACATTACGACAATAATCCATACCAACAATGGTAACAACTCATCACACATATTAACGATAATTAGAGAAGACAAATCAGAGCATGAAGAGAATTTTAAGCAATAGTAAAAAAAGAAAAAAAAAAAAGCTGCTGGAAAGCATCATCCACCCAACATTTAAACAAATAAAAATCAAAAGAAATTTTCACTTTATTTAAAGGTAGAGTCTGAAGTCCCCCCCACTGTTTCTGTTAGCAAACAACAGTATTCAAACTGAGCGCCCCTCCCTCTCAGGCTAATGGCCGTCTCGTTCTTCAGCCTATTCAGCTTCAAGCCTCCGTCAGAGCTCAGAAGCGGGAACAAGCCAAACTAAAATTAACCCTGGTTTTCCAACGTGCACAATCTAAAGCTCTTACCTTTTCTTTGGCACATCCGCCGTTTTTACTTCTTTTTTACTTCAAGGTGCGGTTAGAGATGGATTTCACTTGCACAACTCTAACGTTTATTTTCAGGGGGGAAACTTCGAACTCTACCTTTAAAGGTATAGTATTTAAAAAATTAAAGGTCAATGGCAGAAAAATGTGATATATAATTCAAAACTGTGTTTGTGCTGACGAGTAATCACTGCACGATAACAACTGTTACATGTTTATTTTCTTAGAACCAGTCATTTACAGCTGTGTGAAAAAGTTTTTGCCCCCCTTCCTAATTTCTTACTTTTTTGCATGTTAGTCACACTTAAATGTTTCAGATCATCAAACAGATTTTAATGTGAGTCAAAGATAACAAAAGTAAACAGAAAATGCAGTTTTTGAATGAAGATTTTTATTAGTGTGTGTGTGTGAGTGGGGGGGGGGGTCCAAACCTCCATGGTCCTGTGTGAAAAAGTGATTGCCCCCCCTGTTAAAACATAAATTAACTGTGGTCTATCACATCTTTGGAACGCTGATTTCAATTTCTCTAGCCACACCAAGGTTGGATTACTGCCACACCTGTTCTCAATCAAGAAATCACTTAAATAAGACCTGCCTGACGAAGTTTAGTAGACCAAAAAGATCCTCAAAAGCTAGACATCATGTTGCGATCCAAATAAAATTCAGTAAAAAAATTAGAAACAAAGTAATTGAGATCTATCAGTCTGGAAAAGGATACAAAGCCATTTCTAAAGCTTTGGGACTCTAGAGAACCACAGTGAGAGCCATTATCCACAAATGGGAAAAACATGGAACAATGGTGAACCTTCCCAGGAGTGACCGGCCAACCACAATTACCCCAAGAGCACAGCGACGACTCATCCAAGAGATCACAAAAGACCCCAGAACAACATCCAAAAAACTGCAGGCCTCACTTGCCTCAATTAAGGTCAGTGTTCATGACTCCACCATAAGAAAGAGACTGGGCAAAAATGGCCTGCATGGCAGAGTTCCAAGACCAAAACCCCTGCTGAGCAAAAAGAACATAAAGGCTCATCTCAGGATGCCAGTAAGCATCTTGATGATCCCCAAGACTTCTGGGAAAATACTCTGTGGACCGACGAGACATAAGTTAAACTTTTTGGAAGGTGTAGGTCCCATTACATCTGGCGTAAAAGTAACACAGCATTTCAGAAATGAACATTATACCAACAGTATAGTATAGGGTGGTTTTAGTGTGATGGTGTGGGGCTGTTTTGTTGCTTCAGGACTTTGAAGACTTGCTGTGGTAAATGGAACCATGAATTCTGCTGTCTACCAAAAAAATCCTGAAGGAGAATGTCCGGCCATCTGTTGGTGACCTCAAGCTGAAGCGCACTTTGGTTCTGCAAGAGGACAATAATCCAAAACACACCAGCAAGTCCACCTCTGAATGGCTTAAGAAAAACAAAATGAAGACTTTGGAGTGGCCTCGTCAAAGTCCTGACCTGAATCCAATTGAGATGCTGTGGCATGACCTTAAAAAGGCGGTTCATGCTGGAAAACCCTCCAATGTGGCTGAATTACAACAATTCTGCAAAGATGAGTGGAACAAAATTCCTCCACAGCGCTGTAGAAGACTCACTGCCAGTTATCACAAATGCTCGATTGCAGTTGTTGCTACTAAGGGTGGCTCAACCAGTTATTAGGTTTAGGGGGCAATCACTTTTCCACGCAAGGCCATTTAAGTTGGACCCCCCCCCCCCCAAAAAAAAAAAAAAATAAAAATAGAAATAAAAACCTTCATTTCAAAACTGCATTTTCTGTTTACTTGTGTTATCGTTGTCTTACATTTAATTTTTTTTGATGATCTGAAACATTTAAGTGTGACTAACATGCAAAAAAGTAAGAAATAAGGAAGGGGACAAAAACTTCTTTACACAGCTGTATTTCTACTTGCTGCAGGTGCACATATGGAGGCTGCCATATTTGTTTCACCATTTTTACTGCGGTGTCCCTGAATGGACAAAACAATGTGAGTGAAGTGAGAACCCTCTGAACTTTAAAACTGCTGCACCAGCTTTGTTTCATGGGAGTTAGATACTGTTTGGGATCAGTAATGCCTTAAAAGACATTAAAAATAGTTACTCATAGTCCAGTCAGCTACACCGGAGACCACTGGATCCACTCATACATGAAAACATCTTTACGTCTGGGAGAATTTTGACCACTAACGGCCACCATACATTCACAACAGTGCTGGAATATGAAGTCAATTGAAAAAAAACCCATCTTTTTATTCCAAATACCCACCTTTACCACTAGATGCCAGTAATTCTTACATACTGTACCTTTAAAGTTTTCGTCAACCTCGAAGTGATGAACCAGTGAAACTGAATTGCTGGCTTTAGACATGTAGTAAAGGTTTGGTTTTTCATTCCCTTCTTGAGTGAAATAAGACTATCAAGTCGTATTTTAGTTTGTAAAGCCCTAGCTTGTAAAGCAGCATGTGTTGTTGGAAATGCGATACACAAATAAAACTGACCTTCACTTTGACAATGTAGAGTCAATGCACAACATTAAATTTGATTTGCAGAAACCACAACTTAATAAAAGGTTGGAAAAAGCTGAAATTCTCTGGAGAGACACACTTTGTGTTTGATCGGGTGGTTTTCTGTGTTGATGGTGTCAAATGATCCAGATCCTGGAGTCAAGGACTTCCACAGTACAGAATGAAATCCTGACAAACCACAGCAGAACGATCAAGTTTCCTTGACAATGGGTCAGAAGCTTGGAGATCAGCTTTTCTGGTCAAAAATATTTCAGGGCAACTTTATCTGCACACACCAAACATCCTGTATATATCCAGATACAACAATGTTCTTTTCCAGTCACATAATCATTAATTAAAGTGGACATACATCTAAACTAGAAAAAAAAAAAACAGATAAAAACCATTTGAACAAAGCTTTTTGTCAAGATATCAAAGCCCCACAACCTGTGTAAGTGCTGATAGAAGCACATTAATACACACACTATTACACCTCTTGTGTTAACATGTTTTAATATCTCCTAATAAGAGATACTGTATGCACACACAAGCTTGATTTTTACCTGACCTAAACATGTCATTTACCATGTGTGGGCTGATTTTTCAGATGTGCAATATTTCACTTTAAATTATTCTCATCTACTGTCAAGATTTTCTTTACAAATCTATCCCCAAATCACTGAAGTTTTACCACAGTAACATGACTTGGATGTCAGTCTCAGGACTCCAAAGAGGATTGTCTAACAGCTCACAGAGAAGCATAGCTTGGCAGAGATGTGGAGTCATCTTCTTTAGACAATTAATCCTAGAAAAAACAGCATGTTCTTGTGTGCCTGGACTGCACTGCAGGTTTCACATCACTGCTGTGTGGCTCTAATGTGTAAAGCCAATGACACAAACTCTGGATCAGGCGGCTGAGGAGGAAGATGGAGGAGATTTAAAGGATGAGGGGAAGGGGGCCAGGTGGGAGCTCACTCTGCTGTAACTCCCCTCCTTTTCTTTCAAATCAAGGATCAAAGGTTTTACCAATCTTTACCACATACAAGCTGACGAGACAACTTTTTTTTAAATCATGTTTTAGCTACATGTTTTTGTTGTAACTTTGCTTGTCTTTGATGCTGAATTGTACTTTTGGAAAAATATGAATCCTCCTCTGTGAGCATCTTCTGATGATCCCACCTTTATAAAAATACTCCTATTATTAATACACATTTCCATTGTATATACATATTTATAGCCTGTAAAGTTCCCCAAACTCAAGATGATTATGAAAATTAAAATAGTGATCTCATATGTGTTTCTCTGCTGATGACTGAATGGGCTGTAGATTTTATAAACAGCTATTTGCAAACATTTAAGATGAAAGCTGGAAGATAAAGTGAGGAATTTTCTTCTTTTTTTAATTTTTTTTTTTATTTTTGCATATTTTCACTTTCAACCCAGATGCAGAAAAGACACATAAAAAATAGAATATGACATACTTACGAAAATACAAACAAAACGTGCTGCAATACAGTAACATAAACCTAAAAAATAAAAAACAGATTCAGTAAAAGGCTGAGTGTGAGCAGAAGATCTGACAATGTTTGATGAAAACCAAGTGGAAACCAGGAGCAGGTGGTAAGCACCGAGCAACAATGAGTAGAAACATCAGCGCACGGGCAAGCTGCAAAGAGAAAATGTCTAAAGCCAACTGAGAAGTATAAAACCCGAAAGTGAAAAGATCCAGATTAAAGAAACAAACTTACTGAAGATTGCTTAATATCTAAATGTCTTTCTAGATATCCACAATTTTCTAGGCCAGAAAAAATGATGTACTGAAGCTGTAGAACTCTTGAAATACAAATGCAAATCTGTTCACAAATCTATCAAATCAGTAGCATCAGACAATTTATAGAATATGAGGTTCAGCAAAAACTTGACACATTTTTAAAAAATCTTTCCAGATGTAAAGTATCTAATTTTGATTACTGCAAATAATAAAAATCTTCATTTTAAACTAGAATTATGTCAGAAATAAACAGAAAGGAAATGTGGGATGAAACCGCAACAGTTTCACTATTAATTTTCAACTTTATCACAATCTAGACAGCAGGCTATGACATAAGAAACGAAACTGACCTGTGGGGGTCTGTTTAAACAAGGCTCATGTGATTTGCCTGCAGTCAAGCTTTTAAGCCTCTCTTATGGTTAAACTAAATGGATGGCTGTTCCCTGACACTTGAGCTATGAGTTAAGGTTCAGACAACTGCAGCAGCCGGTGAGTGAAGAAACTAAAAGAACTTTATCTACTGTATGTTCTACTTCGACTTGGCAGTTGCAGGGACTGTATATTTATTTTTTACAAGCATCAAGTCTTCAAAAAAAGCTTCAAAGGCAAATACTTTGGCAGGTGACAGAAAATGCCAGTAAATGATGTGTTGTGACACTGAACATGGTGCATTCTGGGAATCCAAACGCAGTGGAAGCAGACTGTGTTTATGAAAGTTTGCCGTTCCCGAGCCGTCCCTGCAGGCTTTCTATACAACAAGCTGGGAGTGGAGCAGCGCTGTGGCTGACACCTGCCTCTGCCAGCTGGCAGTGGACCGATCTTTTTCCAGTCAAAATCTCAACCATCTCCTGCACCTGCAGCTGCTTTTTTTAGGGAAACCTTGACCTCAGCTGAGCTTGACTATAACTGTCCGACAAACTGCTATCAAACTTTGATTAATGACAGAACTCTCTGTTAACTATATTTATAGTCAACATTTGATGTAATGGCCTCTAAGCAGTATAAACAACATCAGAGGAAAAACTCAAGCCAGTTAGACTGTAACTAACAAGTCAGATAAGAATATAACGCCATGTGTAAATCTTTTTGTCATTTCCTGAGATAAATGCCATGACATCCCTCACTATGAGAAATGAGACAGAACCAAGATGCAATCAATAAGGGAATCATCAATTACAGTAAAATCCATTGGCTTATTTTCTGAATTACATCTTACTCAGCAGCTGTGAAAAGCCCAACAAAAATGTGCATCTTTTGACATCACTGTTTATATTAGGATAATTGTATACAATACAAGAGAAAATTGATATGTTTTATAAGAATTACATAAATCCTTCAAGATTAAGGTATGCAGAAGGTTGAACTTCAGCAGCATTTTCACAAATATTAAGCTAAATTTAGGGCATTTATTGAATCTAGATCCTCTTTAACCTTCAGTGTTTGGCAATAACAGTGTTTTTCTTTGTGTTGAAGGAATTTATATAAGTTAAAAGGAAAATACAGCTATTGATCACCCAGCTGGCATTTTAACGTTGTGTCAACATTGAATCAACGTCAAATCAACATCGGGTCCCACGTTGAATTACCCTTGGATTTGTTTCAATTTTGCAAATCTATAGATTTGTTGATTATAATCAACGTTGAAATAGCTACGTAATTTTCAGCATCATGTCCCTAAACGGGTGAATTGCCAACGTTGAATTAACATTGATTTTAGTTTCGATTTTGCAAATCAACATTGTTTGGACGTTGGAATGACGTTATTTTTCAACTGCTATATTTTAGCAATTCTTTTTAAAGATATGGTTGTAAAAATTATTTTGATTAGACACAAATAAAAAAAACTTGATATGTCAAAGTTGGATCTATGGTGAGTTCAAGTTCAAGTTCAAGTTAACAACACCATTTCAACCAGTGGGTGTTCAATGGAGAAGGGTCTATCTGCAGCTCCCAAGACAGAGGCATCATAAAGTGGGCGTGTAGTAGAGTGATGTCACTGAATGACATGCCCAGCACACCTATGAGAGCACGTAAAATCTAACCCTATCCCTGAACCTTCCCCTAAACCAGGGGTGCCCAAGTCTGGTCCTCGAGAGCTAGTATCCTGCAATTCTTAGAACATGCCCTCCTCAACACACCTGAATCAAATAGCTAATTCACTCATGTCATTCAGCTCTGCAGAGGCCCGATAATGAGCCATTCATTTGATTTAGGTGTGTCGGAGAAGGGATGCAACCAAAAAGTGCATGATAGTAGCTCTTGAGGACTGGACTTGGGCACCCCTGCCCCAAACCTAACCACGACCCACCCACTATGTGACACGCCCACTTTACGACATGCCTCTGGGTTGCAAGCCACAGATAGATGCACTTGGTTCAAAGTTGTTTTGACATTATTAACGTTCATTCATCAACTGACTTAATTTCAACCACATTTAAATGTTGAAAGTCAGTTGAATACCAGCTGGGCCTCCTCCCTATTAATTATTCCCTGTCTAAAAGATTTACAGAAGGTAAGATCCATCATGAAGTCATCCAGTCTACATTGTCTGTCTTTGCGTATGTAAATATATGCTCAGTGAAAAGTTTTGACACATTTTGAGCCTCTTAAATCATCAATTTGCTCCAAAGTTGACACCAAATCTAAAGTTAAAGGCTAAGATGAGTGGCACCTCAGTTTGTCACAAGCAGGCTGTGCAACTTGAAGACAGATCCAATCAGTCAGAAGATCTGAAAATAAATATAAAATTGTGATGCGATGGTCACCCCAATCATTATGCACCCTCTTATTAATCTATCAATCTATTATCCAAACGATTATGTGCTCCATCCTCAAAAGAATACATCAAGTTTTACCCAAATCCCATGAAGCCCCCATTTTCCATGCTAGTAACCAAAGTAGGATCCCCAGCTGGCCCGGTGATAGCGCTCATGTTGGACCTTCCATCTCCAGCCATCTGTTTAACCTCAACAAGCATGTGCACAACTTTGGTCTCGGCGGTTCAGATATCTTAACATTTCTCGGCTTGTGCTTCGGTCAGATTTAGTAAATGCTTGTGGGGTCATTTAAAGAACAAACTCAGTAGGGCTCCCTCTTTGTGGCAAAGATACTCAAAAGTCTTAATCAAAAGAAAATTACTTATTTTGGAGGTTTATTCAGTGAAACCATGAAGAGTCTCTTATTGCACTTAATGGGAAGGAGCTCCAGTAACTCTGTCAAAGGTATTAGGTTTAGTCTCAAACAATGAGGGAATACTTTGTGTTTTATGAGTAAGAGTATTAAAAGGGTTCAGATTTCATAGTGACAAAGGTTATACACTCATAAATGCTCCAACGCTGCTTCTGTGTCCAACCAATTGTCTTTATTGGGGCATTAATAAACTTTAAAGTCACTTCTCTCAGGTTCACTGCACCCTGTGTTCTGGTTGTATAGCTCTAACTTTCTGTAACAGTAGCAGAGTAAAAGGTTTCTTTGAAACAGCCAGCCAAGTCCTCCTTGTACCTCAGACAGATCTGAAGGTTTTTCACCCTCCAAGGGTCATCTTCTCCACGTCTTACCGCCCAAGTGTAACATTCCAAATCAGCCCTCAGCTTAATTTTAGCTTCACAAGTCAGCTACTTTCAGCCGTGCGAATCCTCCCCGGATTGAGTTGCTACTTGAGACCGTGTAGAAGCACCATTTTGAGTTCCCCGAGAACAACTTGGCTAAATGTAAATGGATGTTTTGAAGTCTTAACATTATGAAAGTAATGAAAAGGAAGTAAAAGCATTTGACCTTAACAGCTTTAAAAAACAAAACAAAAACAAAAACAAATAACCACGTAAACAAGAAGAAGGTCACATCAGACTCAAAAAGACAATCTGATCCAGAGACAGATATACAGATATCAGTCTCTAATGGATCTTAACTGGAGGGGATGAACGGGCAAAGGACAGACAACCCTCCTCCGGGTTTCCAAAGTCTACAGCTTCCAAAGACAAATCTCCAAATCCTCTGTGACAAATTAACTACACAGTGATGGGCAGCTATTGGATGGCTTAACCCCTCCACATACCATACTGACTGATTCATCTGGGTGACAGTATCCCAGTTTTCAGCTGTGCACAAGTTTCTGCTGGGAACAAACTGCTCCAAATTCAACCCAACTCAGCATCAGATCACAAAACTTCAGCACAGAAAAGCCAATGACTTTTGGAAAGTGCCGCAGCCATGTCCACCATTCATTCAACTTTGTCCCATTTCACAAATGCAGAATGTGACAATTACACACCAGCACACCAGTTGCCAAACAGGACTGACAGAAAACGGGATTAGTGTGGATCTGTGATCCTCCAGAACAGACAGAAAGAACAGCAGAGGCACAGGGAAGCACCCTCACACCTACCTTCACAGAAGCGCAGTGCTGAAGCCCTGTGGTAGGGCAGAGGCTGCAGTTACACCAAGAAGGTTTTTTTTCTGTCCCCCCCACCTCCCTCTCCCCTCTCTCTCTCTTGTGTCCAACTTCAGGGCTGCTGTGCTGAGACAGGCATACTAACGCCACTTTGAGAAGTCAGCATTTTAGTACTTTGGCTGCGTGACAGAGTACGGAGTGAGACGGAGTCATGTAGAGGCGTGGGGGACAGGAAAAGTGGGGCATGCTCATCACCCTTTCAATTAAAACGGAAGGGGTCAGACAGGAGATAGCATGACATCTAGTGGTATTAATCGAGATGCACAATGGAAATAAGATCATGGGGCTTTTGCTTGGAAAGTGGCAGACAATAAAAAGCGTTGAATCCTCTAAATACACAATATTGCCAAAAGTATTTGTTCTCCCATTCAAATTATGGTAAATCAGGTGTTCCAATCACTTCCATAGCCACAGGTGTATAAAATGAAGCACCTAGGCATGCAGACTGTTTCTACAAACATTTGTGAAAGAATGTGTCGCTCTAAGGAGCTCAGTGAATTCCAGTGTGGAACTGTGACAGGATGCCACCTGTGCAACAAATCCAGTCATGAAATTTCCTCGCACCTAAATATTCCACAGTCAACTGTCAGCTGTATTATAAGAAAATAGAAGTTTTTGGGAACAACAGCAACTCAGCCATGAAGTGGTAGGCCATGTAAACTGACAGAGAGGGGTCAGCGGATGCTGAAGCACATACATGCAGTGCGAAAAGGTGGACAACTTTATAGAATGTCACTTCAGACCTCCAAACTTTATGTGGCCTTCAGATCAGCTCAAGAACAGTGGGCAGAGAGCTTCATGGAATGGGTTTCCATGGTCAAGCAGCTTCATCCATCCATACATCACCAAGTGCTACTGTATGCAAAGCGTGGATGCAGTGGTGAAAAGCAGCCCCCACTGGACTCTAGAGCAGTGGAAGCGCTCTCTGGGGTGACGAATCGTGCTTCTCCATCCGGCATCTGATGGAGAAGTCTGGGTTTGGTGGTTGCCAGGACAACGGTGCTTTTCTGACTGCATTGAGCCAAGTGTTTAGGGATGTAACGATAACCGGTATCATGGTTAACCGTGAAAAAAAACCCAAAAAAAAATAAAACATTTTAAAATTTTAATTTTTGTAAAAAAAGGGAATGATAATAGAATTTTAAAAAACTCTAGAGGAGGTGTTTTATTGGGGGGGGGGGGGGGGAAGGTAACAGTATGAAAAATTTAATTTAAAAAAAACAGAAGGAAAGGAAAGGAAGGGACCGAAGAGGACAGTTCCCTTCATTTCACCCCATAAAAAAAAAAAAAAAAGAGAAATAGAGACATATAGAATAAATTAGAAGAGATGGGGGGGGGATGTAGAAAAAAGAAAAAGAAGGGAAACAGAGAGGAAATAAGAATCAAAAGAAGAGATAAAAAAATATCACATATGGCCAGCCTAAGTTTGGTGGAGGGGGATTATGGTGTGTGGTTGTATTTCAGGAGCTGGGCTTGGCTCCTTAGGTCCAGTGAAAGGAACTCTGAATGCTTCAGCATACCAAGACATTTTGGACAATTCCATGCTCCCAGCTTTGTGGGAACAGTTTGGAGCTGGCCCCTTCCTCTGCCAACATTGACTGTGCACCAGTGCACAAAACAGGTCCATAAAGACATGGATGGCAGTCTGGTGTGGAGGAACTGGACTGGCCTTCACAGAGTCCTGACCTCAACCCAATAGAACACCTCTGCTCTTCTCGTCCAACATCAGTTTGTGACTTCACAAATGCGCTTCTGGAAGAATGGTCAAAAATTCCCATAAACACACTCCTAAACCTTGTGGACTGCCTTACCAGAAGAGCTGAAGCTGTCCTAGCTGCAAAGGGTGGACCAACATCATATTAAACCCTATGGATAAGGAATGGGGTTTCATCTAAGCTCATATGTGAGTCAAGGCAGGTGAGCGAATACTTTTGGCAATATAGTGTACTAAGAAAAGGAGTTCCAACACTTTATTAGGGCTTTAATAGTAGCTGGAATTCACTGGAATACATGTTTAGAAAAGCTCCTTGATATTGTGTAAGAGCAGAAATAAATGGTCACTTGAATTTAAATACAGTATTAGATAAAAGGTTTGCTTTTACACACAAATCCAAAAGCCATCTGCAGCTGCTCTCCACGGATTTAAACTTCATAAAGTTGTAACAGACTGTAAACAGAAACTCATGTTGCTCTTGTCATTTAGCATTTCTCATTTCTTTATTTTATGGTAGAACTCACCCAATGGAAATTTTCTATCTTCAGTGGAATATCACGACTTCTATACTTCCCCTAAAACAGGAACTTGGGTTAGTTTGCTCTCCTGAAGCAAACCGTGGGTTTAGAGGTCATTAGGACACACAAAAGAAGAAAAAGCCATTGAGACAATGCTTTAGAAATGATCACATTTTATAAATGCACATTTTGGAAACCAGTGCAATTCTTTTTACATGTATTTTAAAAAGAATCACACTGGTATTAGTCTTGACATTCACATACCATTACTTTCAGTAAATGTTTGTCAAGAATCACGTGATAAAGAATTCTCCCCAGACAGGGAAAGATTGGCGTGTAATTCCCTTGCTTTCCCTAGTTTAGAAACAATGTAACAGAAACTTGTATTTTCCCTGCATTGTTTTTGTTTTCACTGTTATTTACTGGTCTTCACATCATTAAGTGTTGTAATCCACAAAATGTTGGATTCACTGACTATAATCTGTGAATGTTTTTTTCTTTAGACATACAAACCTCTCCTTTATCACCACTAGATGGCAGCAAACAAACACTATTTTAACAGTAAATTAGAAATAATTTTATTTTTGCTTAAAGGAGGCTTCCTTCTTCTTGGGTCAGATGCATCTGTTTCAAATGTTAACTATCATAGACTATGTGACCAATGAACTGTGGCTGACAGGCTTTGGTACTGCATGCATTTCAGAAATGTTATTTTCTCAGAGCTCCTCAGAGACAGAAACCAAAACAACAAAGTT
Source organism: Atherinomorus stipes (assembly GCA_023101725.1). Lineage (NCBI taxonomy): Eukaryota > Metazoa > Chordata > Actinopteri > Atheriniformes > Atherinidae > Atherinomorus > Atherinomorus stipes. Next base: position 358,043 of record JALJCO010010916.1, read on the forward strand.
ATGATTGGCATTAAGGCTGTATAATTCTGGAAAAAAAAATGAATCATGATTTTCTTGCTTCAAAAGGAGATCTCAATTCTCTGGCATGATTTTCCCCCCCCCCAAAAAATGTTAATAAAAACATGAATAAACTAATAATTGTAGTAATAGTTGCGATTAGTAGTCGCAATAGCACCATATTTGTTGTTGTAATACAAACACAATGCAGCTGATTAGTGTTTATGTTGTGAATTTACAAAGTTCACCTAATGGGAGAACGGGGTTGGTTGTCACAGTCGCTTGATCTCGGCCCCTATAGGGGATGCTGTTAAAATATACTGGGACTGAAACAGATTAGTTACAAGCTAATTTCAGCAATTTGACTCTTAAGTGAGAGAAATTTAATGATTGTTCACATCAAAATGTAACTATTCAATTTTCCGTGTTCCTCTTTACAGCCTTTTACACAAAGGGTTTATCATGAAATAGCTACTTACCATTAAAAAGTTAAAGGGAGAGCCACAGTTGGGCTAGTTTTTTCCTTTGCTAGATGACAGCATGTGCCTGCTACCTTAACTGCTTACAAAAAAATTAATGGTTTTCACATCCTCATGCATTCATGTCTTTTTTTTTTTTATATAAAGTTGATCAATTTGAATTTGATTTCTATTCCAAAATGGAGAGGAAATCTCTCAGAAATCACGTTTATGTGCGAGTCAGGATCGTGTTCTTTTCAACGATTTGTCGTGCAGCCTTAATTTACATTCATTCTTCTCTGTTTACAGGGTAAATTATGCACCAGATTAAAAGTTTTGCTATGCATACACACATTCGCATATTTGGCGAATGGACCGCATATTCCCTCAGTACCGATCTAAAATGTCTGCATCAACAAACCTTTAAAATTTTTTAGTTGTTTTTGGCTTTTTCTTTTTTTCTTTCTTGCTTTTTGGCACCATTACTGACACAGGAATAGTTCCTGTAAGAACTGACATTGGTATCTTTGGGGAATATCCACAGGAACCACAACTATTTTTATGGTATGCCAAATGGAGGTTATTTAGTTTTTCAGACAGAATCAATTGATGTAAAAAAAAAAAAAACAAAAAAAAAAAAAAACATGATATAAACCAAAATCTCTTGACAGCAGTAGGCATAAAATATTCTTTGAAGAATCCATACAGCACAATCATGATCACCATCTAGCCTACTTCTTTCAACATTTCACTGGAGTTATATCTTAGCTCATACCAGTGGGGACATCCACATAATGTTTTTATGTTTGCTATGTTGTTATGGCACTATTACATCAAAACCCTGGGAATATTTTCTTTCAATTTATTGTCCATAAAGCCAATAAAATGGTTTTTGATGCCAAGAGTGTTATGATAACATGTTAAAATATGTTCCTCTGCCATTTAAGTCAGCTTCCTCTTACCCTCAGTTTAGGATCAACAAGATCTTACACATGCACACACGCAGAAAATCCTGAGTTGTGTGTGTAGGCCTACATGTCCCTTATGTGTGGGAGTTGTGTTTCCAGTTAATGGTGCGGTCAGACAAGAAAGAGGGAAGTTACAATTTGCACCAACACTGTTGCAAGTACAAACCACTGAATTTAACCAGCTTTTCACGAATAATTGGCACATAGTTGTGATTTACATATTCACAACAGAGTGATCAAAGTGTAGCCAGAGGCTTCTGTGGCTTGTAATGACTATTTTCTCTTGTTCTTTACTTTATATATTTTCTATCATACCACTGCTTAAAAAAGTCAAAATAATTTTAAACAAACTGATTTTAACGCTTTTAAGAGTCTGGTAATAAACGTTTGCAAGTGGCGGGTTTATAATAGCGGAAGAAGCGGGGACGTCCCCGTTTCTCACAGGAAGTGTGCAGGGCTGCTCCTACAGCTTAATCATTTTCTCCTTTTTCTCCGCTTCTTACCACAGCAGACAGGCTGTAGACACTTTTCAGATGCTTCTGCTTTATAATAAAACACCGGAAGTTTCGAGAAGGGTCCGCCTGTGGAGTAGAGGACGAGGCGGGGTCGGACGTCCGACTCCGCCCACAATGCCGTTTTAAGCTGTTAATAGGGGATTATCACGCTTACCGGAAGTTGCCGGCTTTTGACACTTCCTCTTCCGGGCCATGTTAACGACAGCCGTTCCTGCTCTGTTATACTGTTTAAATCGGATAAATTCCAAACATATTTAAGTTTTCATTCTAGACTGAAGTGATACTGGATCAAAAGCTGGATCAAAGCGATCGATTTGCCGCGGTGAAGGGACGAACTTTATAATAAAACACGTTTGTTTGTCGCCGGTGTGGCACAACACCGGCACTTCAAAGCATGCTAGCATTAGCCAGCTAACGTTTACTGACGTGCTTAACATTGTGCGTCTTAAAACACACAAACATCTGAAAATCGGGTCTGTACCTCCCCGTTTCCAGTGGAACAACTGGGGACTGCCAAGAAAGGAGACGCTTTCAGATGATTGTGTGTTTTCAGCCGCACAAAGTTGCTGGCTAATGCTAACCTGCTAACACGACTGCGCAGTCTGCCGGCCACAAACAAACGTGTGTCGTTTTATTATAAAGTTCGGTCCTTCACCGCGGCGAATTGGTCGTTTTAATCCACTTCTTCCTCAGCATCACTTCAGTCTGGAATGAAAACTTGGCATTGGCGTTTATCCGATTTACAAAGTTTAACAGAGTAGTAGCTGGCGAACTATAGAGCCTGAGGAGTCACGTGACAATTCTGAGCGAAGCGGAGTCGCGCCGCCATGATGTTGGTATGGATTTGACTGTCAAAACGAGAGCTGACGGGAGTTTTAACATTGGAGGGAAAAGGAGCAAAGAAGAAAAGCCGTACAGAAATAATTTAATGTCTAGCACAAAGAAGACTTATTTGGAGAAACTAGGGGACATATCCGGACTGGACCCATCTGAGCTGAATGGCTCAGAGTGGGACAGTAGTCTGGACCGCTTACCTCCGTCCTCCGTGGAGACATGCGGCTGATGCATTGTGAATTATTTAGTCTTCACAATCAGTTTGTAACGTGGTAATATTTGTAATTTTGCTCTGTTAATGTTAGAGAAGTGTTATTCTGCCTTTTACACAGTTAACTGTTATGCTGCTAGTTAAGAAAACATTTGTGAGCTGTCAGTAAACATGTAAGGACGATATTTAACGTGGTTTCAATCATTTATTTATAAAAAAGAAAACAGTGATTAGTGTGTGTCTGATTTGTGAAAGACCAAAATAAGCTGTCAGGCAGATGTCAGTGGTGTCGAACATCACGAGTAAACAGATAAAAGAAAGTAACCGGAGTTTTCATCAACTCATGTTAGCTTGAGTGCTAGTCTTGACAACAACGATTTGCATAGCTACGTTTGCAAACAAGGACGATCTTTCCAGGGTCGTAGTGTCTGGTTCATTCTCACAGCAAAGCAGCATCTTCAAGACACACTGGTATGACTGGAATATTGTTTACTGGTTCCTGCACACACGATGACATGTTCCACATGACTGCTCCCAGCTGAGCACGGCCGTGTGTGAGGGAAGGATCTAGCGGCCACATCGTACTGATTGATTCCTCATTATTAAAACTATCTGCAAGGACAGAATCACGGAGTAGTTTTTAAGGATACCACAATTATCAGTCACAAAGGGATCACTAGCTGGAGAACACACGGCATGCTGCATGTTGCTGATCTCTTTCCTTCAGACTGCAGCTGTCAGCCACTTGGCGCCCCCTGTCCTTCAGCAGTTTACAATCTGATTTTTTTTTTTCTTTTTCAAACCGGAGATCTTGAAAAACCGTACTCGCCCTTGTTTGTCTTTTTTTTTTTTTTTTGATATCTTGACTGTGCGAGAGCTGGCACTGTCCTTCACTAACATTTAACCGACTCCAGTCAAGACCACGTAGCTCTAGTAGCGTCAGCGGACGCCGGTCGGGGGCGGGGGGCGCTGTGACGACACTCCTCAGCTCTATGAGGCTTATAGAGCTTGAGGAGTTGTCGTCAGGCGTCGCCCCGCCCCTCGCGGCGTTCCGAGTTGTTTGTACGCTTACTGGAGCTCGTTGGTCTTGACGGAGATGCTGGGTTATAATGTTGAGTGAAGGACAGTGCGCTTTGCAGAAGATGATCAAAAAAAAAAAGAAAAGGGCGGTTCGGTTCAGATCTCGGTTTGAAAAAAGAAAAAAATCAGATTGTAAACTGCTGAAGTGGCAGGGGCGCAAGTGGTGACAGTGAGTCTGAAGGAAAGAGATAGCAACATGCAGCATGCCGTGTGTTCTCCAGCTAGTGATCCCTTTGTGACTGATGGTGTGGTATCTTAAAACTACTCCGTGATTTGTCCTTGCAGATAGTTTTATATGAGGAATCAATCAGTCGATGTGGCCGCTAGTCCTTCCTCCCACGGCCGTGCTCAGCTGGGGCAGTCATGTGGAAATGTATCGTGTGCAGGAACCAGTAAACAATATTCCAGTCATACCGTGTGTCTGTGAGTGCTGCTTTGCTGTGGAGAATGAACAGACACACGACCCTGGATAAGATGGTCCTGTTTGCAGTAGCTATGCTAAATCGTTGTTGTCAAGACTAGCACTCAAGCTAACATGAGTTGATGAACTCGGTTCTTTCTTTTATCTGTTTACTCGTGATGTTCGCACCACTGACATCTGCCTGAAGTTATTTTGGTCTTTCACAAATCAGACACACACTAATATGTTTTTTTTTTAATAAATGATTGAAACCACGTTAAATATCGCCTTACGTTTACTGACAGCTCACAAATGTTTTCTTAACTAGCAGCATAACAGTTAACTGTGTAAAAGGCAGAATAACACTCTCTAACTTACAGAGCAAAATTACAAATATTACCACGTTACAAACTGATTGTGAAGACTAAATAATTCACAATGCATCAGCCGCATGTCTCCACGGAGGACGGAGGTAGGCGGTCCAGACTACTGTCCCACTCTGAGCCATTCAGCTCAGATGGGTCCAGTCCGGATTGTCCCTAGTTCTCAGATAGTCTCTTTGTGTAGAAAATTATTTCTGTCGGCTTTTCTTCTTTGCTCCTTTTCCTCATGTTACTCCCGTAGCGTGGTCAAATCTACCAAATATGGGGCGGCCGTGAGTTGTCACGGCTCCTCAGGTCTATTGTTAGAGGTTAGATTAGCCAGCTTGTGCTTGCCTAACTTTGTGCGGCTGAAAACACACAATCATCTGAAAGCGTCTCCTTTCTTGGCAGTCCCCAGTTGTTCCACTGGAAACGGGGAGGTACAGACCGATTTTCAGATGTTTGTGTGTTTTAAGATGACAATGTTAAGCCGTCAGTAACGTTAGCTGGCTAATGCTAGCATGCTGTGAGTGCCGGTGTTGTGCCCCACTGGGGACAAACAAACGTGTGTTTTATTATAAAGTTCGGCCCTTCACCGCGGCGAATCGATCGCTTTGTCCAGCTTTTGATCCAGTCACTTCAGTCTAGAATGAAAACTTAAATATGTTTGGAGTTTATCCGATTTAAACAGTATAAAGAGCAGGAACGGCTGTCGTTAACATGGCCCGGAACAGGAAGTGTCAAATGTTTCAACTTCCGGAAACCGGAACGCGGAAATGTGATAATCCCCTATTATAACCCTTCCCCCCATGCTTAACCAACCTCACCAACTGTCCACGCCCACCGAAAGTCCAGCACCGCCTAGTAGCCTATCCGACTGCGAGCCGCAGGCGGGGCTACTTTAAAGTTTCGTATTGCAAGTATGTTGCCTTCATGTGCTGTTGCGTAAATACCAAAGTCCTACGTCAAAATTGAACTCGAGGATCATCTCAGGTCGTAATTTCCACTGGAAAGCTGGGTAAAAAAATTATGATACCAGAGTTGCCGACATGAGGTAAACGTTGGCCTTTCAATATGGCGGACAGCATTAAAAATGTTGAGTGGGATGCATGGGCATTATGTTTTAAGTTTTCTGCTGCTGCTATTTGGTTAGTTTTTAGTCTGCATACTGTAATTCTGTGATATACGGTACTTTGATACCATTGTCCTTTTTGTTTTTAAAAATACGGTTTTTGTTTTGTTTACCTCCTCAGAGCAGATGCTACAGTAGTTAGTTCAGTGTTTCAGTTCATTACAGGTCACTTGAACACAACGCAGCACCTGGTAATTTCCACTTAACAAGTGGAAAGATTCATCTTTCCCATACTACATGAAGGCAGCATTGTGTTCATATGGCCGCTAGGTGGACCATGACACTGAATTCACTCTGCAGTGCAGTCTGTGCTGTGAACGCTGCCCTGTCCTCGTGCCCCTCCCCCATATATGTGTGTGCGTTACGTGCACAGCGTGATAGCAGCAGCATGAGCCTGTTGACTTTAAGTTTTGCACAAACTTCATGCTCAGCACGTATCTCTGCTCTGCAACGATTGGTGCTAAATTGACTAGGGAATAATTAAATTGATTTAGCATTTTACCAATGTTTTGAAGTTTGCTGTATATTGAAAACTTTTAAACTTTGAATTTACATTCTTCTTCTTATTATTATTATTATTATTGCATTATTTGGTTTGTCCAGCTTTTTAAATTTCCTTGTCTCATTAAGCGCCACGTTTAGAGTTACACATTTGCTTTGTAAAAAAAACTGCAACAAATCACATGAGGAAAAAAATGATTATATTGAACAGTATAAAGACTGTTGTGCCCAGACCTATTAGCCAGACAGTTGTGGTAAGTTCAGTCTTGGTTAGGCAGCATAATGTCATTTCAAACTCATTGTCATAAGAATACATAGCTGCTCAGTCATCTGTGAGAGGATGTGGTCTGCTTAAAAAAATGCCATAAAAACGGGTTTGTTTAAATGTGAGTGCAACTAGTCAGTGCAAACTGCTGATGTGTGCCACACTCATCTATATAACATTGTAAAGCAATCAGATTAAAATTTTAATGTGGTAAAGGTTAAACTTTCATTGTAGTGGCAGTGAAGATAAGATACTGTATCAAGGTGTGACCAGCAGACAGAGCATACACCTGATTGGTCAAAGGTGATTTGATCAGTGGCACTGGAGTGGAAACTGGCCAAGGGGAGTTTCATAGTGTTGGGTACATTCCACACAAAGGCCACAGGAATTTCCACTTTTTAAAAAATGATTTTCTTATTTTCATTTTGAAAATGCATTCTGTGATGGAAAATTACCTCAAATCCCTGGGGATTTTACAGAGTCTTGATTGACATTATAGTTTGTTTTTAATCGTTTTTACAGTAGCTTTATGACATTTAACTAAACAATTGAGTAGGTTTAGATTTTCAAAAAGACTATTTAGAAATGCACAGCTGTAACTTTACTTGTTGGGACATAAGTATAAAATAGATGGATGATCGCTGTCCCTTTTGCACATCATTCATCTTTATTTTTGTAAAAACAAACAAACAAAAAAGCAAACAACAACAACATTTGCATCCAGAAATGTATCAGAATACTTTAGGAATTTATTCAGGATTCAGGGGAATTAATCAGGTCAAATAAGGAAGCCAAGTTTTTTTACTGGCTCAAAACTTATAAATTTTTGTACTTGACACTTTGAAAATGACAGTGTTGCTGCAATTGCTACACTCACTAGATGTGTGAAATAAGTACGCAACAAAACCACCAAAAATTGCTTATTGCACATTTCAAGTGAAACAAAAAGCTAATTTTGTTCTTCTTTATGTCTCTGCTTGCTTCACATTTGCTACATCAGTTTTGCATTTGCATGAGTAAAACCACAACACGGAAGAATGCAATGTCAGGTTTAAGCTAGGGGTGCACGATAATTATCGGGCCAATGACAGGAAATTATTACGCCATACCCATAAGTCTGATATTGTGACGACTTGCCCCGATAACATTTATATTCAGGGATTTTTAAACTGGGGGGACCAAATGATTTCAACTCAGTAAGTTATTTTTGTGTAATTTGGGCTTTAACTCCAAAAGAGAGCTTTTTTCTTTCTTTCTTATTTCGATCGGATGTGCAGAAGTTGAAAATCCCAGTTTCGAGCTTTTTTTCGCTGAGATATTGCAATTGGCAAGAAAAAAACTGCAGGGAGACCAAAAGCTGCTTCCAAACCACTTTCCCTTGTTATTTTAGACTCGAGCTACCCACTATTGGGATTTTTGATTTGGTATAATTAGGTATGTACAGGAAATGCATAATTATAAGGCAAATTAATATTTTGACCACATCATCCTCTTTATGCATGTTGTCTTACTCCAAGCTGTATAGGCCAAAAGCCTACTACCAATTAAGCATATGAGGTGATGTGCATCTCTGTAATGAGAAGGGGTGTGGTCTAATGACATCAACACCCTATATCAGGTGTATTAGGCAAACAGAATTATTAGGCAACTTCCTTTCCTTTGGCAAAATGGGTCAGAAGAGGGACTTGACAGGCTCCGAAAAGTCAAAAATAGTTAGATATCTTGCAGAGGGATGCAGCACTCTTAAAATTGCCAAGTTTCTGAAGTGTGATCATAGGACAATCAAGCGTTTCATTAAAAATAGTAAACAGGGTCGCAAGAAACGTGTGGAAAAACCAAGGCGCAAAATAACTGCCCATGAACTGAGAAAAGTCAAGCGTGCAGCTGCCAAGTTGCCACTTGCCAGCAGTTTTGCCATATTTCAGAGCTGCAACATCACTGGAGTGCCCAAAAGCACAAGGTGTGCAATACTCAGAGACATGACCAAGGTAAGACAGGCTGAAAAACCACCACCGAACAGAACAAGACACACAAGCTGAAACGTCAAGACTGGGCCAAGAAATATCTCAGACTGATTTTTCTAAGCTTTTATGGACTGATGAAATGAGAGTGAGTCTTGATGGGCCAGATGGATGGGCCCGTGGCTGGATTGGTAAAGGGCAGAGAGCTCCAGTCCGACTCAGACGCCAGCAAGGTGGAGGTGGGGTACTGGTATGGGCTGGTATCATCAAAGATGAGCTTGTGGGGCCTTTTGGGGTTGAGGATGGAGTCAAGCTCAACTCCCAGTCCTACTGCCAGTTTCTGGAAGACACCTTCTTCAAGCAGTGGTACAGGAATAAGTCTGCATCCTTCAAGAAAAACATTATTTTCATGCAGGACAATGCTCCATCACACGCATCCAAGTACTCCACAGCGTGGCTGCAAGAAAGGGTCTATAAGAAGAAAAACTAATGACATGGCCTCTTTGTTCACCTGATCTGAACCATAGAGAACCTGTGGTCCCTCATCAAATGTGAGATTTACAAGGAGGGAAACAGTACACCTCTCTGAACAGTGTCTGGGAGGCTGTGGTTGCTGCTGCACGCAATGTTGATGGTGAACAGATCAAAACACTGACAGGATCCATGGATGGCAGGCTTTTGAGTGTCCTTGCAAAGAAAGGTGGCTATATTGGTCACTGATTTGTTTTTGAATGTCAGAAATGTATATTTGTGAATGTTGAGCTGTTATATTGGTTTCCCTGGTGAAAATAAATAATTGAAATGGTATATAATTGTTTATTGTTAAGTTGCCTAATAATTCTGTTTGCCTAATACACCTGATATAGGGTGCTGATGTCATTAGACCACACCCCTTCTCATTACAGAGATGCACATCACCTGATATGCTTTATTGGTAGTAGGCTTTGGGCCTATACAGCTTGGAGTAAGACAACATGCATAAAGAGGATGATGTGGTCAAAATACTCATTTGTCTTATAATTCTGTTCTCCGTATATATGTGATGTTGGTTATCAGTTATCGGTATCGGCCTCTAAGAGCTGAAATTTATCAGTTATCGGTATCAGTTTAAAAAAAAAAGGTTATTGTGGATCCCTAGTCAAAGCACTTCCAATGAAGAAAAAAGGATGACAAGCAACACATGATTTTAAAATCTACTTTAATTCTATCTAGCGACAGTAGTCTATAAATAATTTTTACCATAGTGTTTTTCACTAACACAGCCTGTTGCTATCGTTGAGCTCTATCACTGAGCTCTTTATGAGATTGGCTGACACTCCCTGGTCACACCTAAGACGGATATACTCTAATCTACAAAGCCTTTGTAGGTATCTTATCGTAACATTTATGCGTTTATGATGTAAAGTAATGCTGGCATTTAGTTTACATCCCCGGAAGTCTTTATAAGTACATCCTGAGTGATAAAAAAGTGGCCTGTTCATTCTGACTGAAGCTTTACTGCAAGGGCGTCGAACATGAAGGATGTTATCTCCTTAATTAGTTTGAGTTCTCTATAATATTCAGGGAAGCCAATTGCTTGTTCATGTCTTTGGAATAGAAATAACATTCTCACTTTGGTCCTGAAAGAAACCTTTGTGTAAGCTTAAGAATTAAATCTATGAAAAGGAAGGGATATAACAGGTAGAACAGGAAATAAATGCTAAGTTAGTACGTAGGTTTCAGTCTTCAAAGTTTTAGGAGAGGAGACGCTCTTTAGACCTTTCCCACAGGGATGGTAGTGCTAGATCTTGTTCCAAAGAGAAGTATACAGAGACATTTCTGTTTGAGTGTTTCAAATGAATGAAGCTTTCATAATTGCCAAATTAAAAATGCTTCCTGTGGTCCAACCCCCTTTCAGGGTTAAAGATGACCTGATAAGACTAACTCTTTGCACCCTGCAGATCCCAACAGCACATAAAAGTTTTATCAGTTAATCCAGATGTTTGGTTTCCCTGGTTGCTCATTTTGACCAGAGTTGTGGACTTGCTACAAACTGAAATCACTGGTGTTATTTTTGTCTGATTGCATAAGTCTCAATTTTGCAGCTTATTCATAGCATATCTATCTTCTTCAGGTGTGGTGGTATGTAGGGTGAGGCCATTAGTACATTAAAGACAAGGTGTGGCATCCTACTAATACATTAAGAATGCTTTTTCATGTGTAAATATAGATGACAAGGAAGAATACTATTGTAAAAAAGTTTATTGTTCCACAAACACTTTGAATTGTCATGTACATAAAATGTGCTGCCCAGATAAACTTTCCTTGGTCTTAGTGACACATTCTCCAAGCACTGTCTGACATTTACCTTTACTGTAATGGCCTGCTTTATTACGTCGATTAATTTTCATTGTCAAAGGCCAATTTATACAAAACCCCTCCCGCCTTGAAGAAGGTGCACTACAGTATTAAAGGTGATAGCTGCAAGTTTAATTCCTCCCAGCGAGTAGAGGGTGCACTAACACTTGCTTACTCTATTAGCATTAGCAACGTTACAGAACCGCCTAAACATTAGTTAGCATTAGCAAATGTTTAACTTGCATGTCCAGGAAGAAAGTAGCAACCTGGATGGGATTTTTGAGCCCCTTTGCTACCTTCACCATCATCCTGCTTTGTTTTTGGTCTGCTTGCATGGGCTCTATGCACAACTCCTTCCTGAACTGAAGCCAGCTCCTTTGTTTCCTGTCTTTCATGACTGTACAAACTGATTAATCCAGGTGTGTCTGGCCTTTGTTGCTGTGGTTACTGAGGTCAGGCACACCTTGTTTAATCAGTACTTTTATTCTGCATATGTATATATATATATATATATATATATATATATATATATAGCGGTCGTGGCGAGAAAAGTAAACGACACGTTTTCATTTCATTTTCAATCTGCATGAGTCTCCAGTTACACTGGGTTTATCTCAAGTCACTTTTTGAAACAAAAAAAGTTAACAGAGAGGTCTAAAGTCATTAAGTTAGCCACACTGTAAACAGTGTTTACAGTGGGTCCTCCAGGGAGGTGTGGGGCTTCCCGCAGCGGTGCCTGCTTAAAATGGCAGAGGCGGATGATGCTTTTTCGAGACTCTGCAGTCGCCGAAGTGGTATTTACATATCGATACCCGAGCTAATTAATATCTAACTAGATACTTATTTTAAGAATCGATTAGTATCTGAGAATCAATGTTTCTGACAACACTCGTTGCAGGACGCAAACTTCACGTCGCTATCGCACACTGTATAAAAGTTCCACACGACAGCCATGTTTCTTTTGGATGCAAAGCCGCGCACCTGTGCATGTGTGAAGGAAAGAGGGGGCTCTCCCCTTTGGAAAGAGCACTGCACACAGTACCTCTGCAGGCTGCAATATTGATGATCAGGTTTTGTGATCGGCAACAAAAGACAGTGATCGGCGAGCACCGATCACATACTTTTTCACAAAAATTGTCCGATAAGGATCGGTGGCCGATCGATCAGAACATCACTAGTACATATATATATACTATATATATATATATATATATATATAGATATAGATAGATATAGATATATAGATATAGGTATAGAGTGATATAGATATATAGTGAATATATCTATATTTATATATAGATATATTCACCTTGTTCCTGAGCTAACAAATGTACAAACAATCATGCAATCACCTTCCTGTGAGATACCAGAAATGGCGCTTAGGCATTGACTCACAATGTAAATTGTCCTTTCTGCTAGCGGTCACAGTCAGACGTGACAGAGCTAAGTGGCTAACGTGGCTAATAATGCTACTGTTTGTTATTTTTGGCCAGATTTTCATATCCTCCTCTCACCTCTCTGTTGCATGAGGGATTGTAACGTTGTCCTGTCTGAGCTGTGACAGCTGATGTTCCCACACAGTTTACCTAAATAGCTCCAAGAAAGTGGAGTAGCATGAACATCTAGCAAGTGTATAAACACCGGTTCCGGTTGAACCGGAAGTCAGTTGCATATTTCACGCAAGGGCTCATGGGTCCTAGGAATATGATGGATAGTTTTGAAGGAAAAAGTTGTAGCCATCACCTTTAAAATTTGAATTTGATGACATTTTTTATTGTAACACAACGATGAGCACAGTTGTTTTCAGCTTTAACTCAAACATTGAAAAGGCCAGTACTCTCGATCACAGCTGATCCCACCAAAATCTGTGTTTTTCTTTTCTCCATGCTCAAACTCTCCACCAGGATTTTGCATAAAGCGACCAACAAACAGATATGAGCCAACATACTTCCATTTTGGCTCCTGGCTTATTGGAGGATAAGGAAACGATTCCGTCAGGAAATTTCTTCCTGATGGTCCACATGCTTGGTTTACCAAATTATTGGCTTACTATGGCTGAAAATGCTGTTTGTCGCTTCTCTGTATCCACAGGTGTCATGGTGCTTGTTTCCGTGTTGTGGATACAAGCACTGAGAGCTGATCAAGAACAACAATGGACGGCAAGCTATCTTGCACGGCTGGTTTAAATAGTTTTGGTTCACTGTGAAACTTGAATGGCATGAAGTGAGGCCACTGCTGTTGAAATGTAGTCATGGGAATGGATCAGAGCCGTTTAATTTTGAAACTGTAAAACTTAGTTTGCTTCACTTCCTGCTTTTATTCCCACCTTTGTTCAGCTGTTTTAATTGTTCCACACCTGTGTTTAATCTCTGCTCATCATTGTCCCTTCCTCTTTGTGCCTGTTGGGATTTTGCGCAGCTGTGCAAAACCGGATACAAAATCATTTTGGATGTTTGGACCTGGCCTGGTAGCAGCTATTGTTGAATTTGTTTTTTGGCAGACTTTTTTTTGGTTCTTAATTTGTCTGCATCTATGACAGTTAACCAGGAAAAATGATACTAGTAAGCATAAAAGAAAATAGAATGATTGATAAGCTAATGTTGTGCTTAGGATTGTTTTGTTGAAACAGCTGAAAGCAGCAGAGAAGTCAAGAAGAGCCTTGAGACATTCTGTGATAAAATTCTTGCATTTCTCAACCACTTGTAAACATTTCAGTCTCTGTGGTATGGGTGTTGAGACTGGAACGTGAAAGCATGAAAGAACACAGCTGTTGAGGCATGTTGAGGAAAATTCCTCTTGAAGTTTCAGTATGTCATCTGCTTCATTACCTATGTTTCACTTTAATGGGACTCAGTATGATGTCACTGTGGAGAAATATTTTTTTTTTTTTAGTCAAAACAAGAAATCTGATGGTATCTTGATATCTGAATTTTATTCACTTTAAATGAACCTGGCATGATTGTTTCCACTTGACTGCTTCGTTGGATAAATGGAAATGAACATATAATTTTCTGAGTCCTAGTAGAAACAACAGTTGAGTACTTTCGGGTAACTCTGTGAGCAAATGTTAGCTGCTTTTATACTTCCAAAATTTACTACTTACCATGAGGTGAAGCGATAGCAGCAGTTGAAGGGAGGGGTTGGTTTGGCTTTGGTGATGTTCAGGCTGGTTCCCAGATGCTTTCCAGATGCATGCCAGTTTTACTTAGCACCTGCTAGCATCTACCTGGACAAAGCTAAGCTATAACATCACTGGCTAATGGTGCCTGCTTGCTAACAGGGTCCTGTCTGGGAAGTTTTTAGCAGAGGTGGACATCCCTGGTCCAGAAAATAAAAATCCTGTCAGACAGTTAATTTAATTAGCACAGCTCCTCTGCAGGTACATGAGGTCATTAGTGAAATCACCTGTTCTAAATGTACAGGCAGATCCCAAAACATGGCATTTACTTTCTGGCAAATGTCCACCTCTGGTTTTTAGCTAGCAGTTGCTCACTCAGGAGGACCCTGTCTCAGCAGCACCTGCTGGTTCAGCCTGGGAACCAGCCCCCAGTCGTTGCTGTTTCCCAGCTGGTGTCCTTTTGTGGCTTTTGCCAACATCTCATTTCATCCATTCCTCGCAGCATATGTTAAACAGCCATACAGTCCCACCCAATAGTCCGGAGTAATTACATGCAAAACAAAAACATCCTTTCAAAACGGTCGCTGTTTAAAATGAACATCTTCAAAGACACGTAGGAAACAGTACACTGCCTGATATCACCAAAAATAGTCAAATATAAACATTTGTCCACATAGTTTCACAATTCAAACTTCAAAATTGTGGAGCAAAAATGTCTTTTTAGGCAACGGTCACTCATGTGACAGGAACTATAAATACGGCATAAAATTATTAGTCCATGGCAATGTATATTTTCTAATGTATATTTTCACATAACCCAAGCAGTGCAGTTTTAGCCCCTAAACCTATGCCCTAGACAAAATCATTAGAGATGAGAAGTGACATAGATAAGTAAACAATGACTGAAGCAAATAATCAAACAAACTGAGGAAAAACTTGCGATGGATGTATTCTAGCCAACTTTTTGCTTCTAGGTTGAGTTGAACCATCAATGCTGTGACATCATTAATGTGATTGTTATGAAACGTCAACAAAAGTGCTAATGGTGTTATCACAGAAAGTACTGAACATCTTTATTGTTGTTAACCCTTTAAGGCCTTACCCTAAAAAAAATGGGAGAAAATTCAAAGCTTTTGGGACTGAAGTCTTTATTGAGCCCTTTAGGAAAACATTAAAAGAAAATTTAACAAAATCATTTTTGGTACATTCACCATTTATTAACGTGCAATATGCCTAAAGTAGGTGGTGGGAGGAAAACATTATCATCCTGAATTTTGAGTTAAACTGAAAAATAATAAAACAGGAAAAGGAGTACTTAGAGGTTAAAAAGAGAAGTAAAAAAAAAGAAGAAAAAAAGAGAAGAAAAGAAGAAGTTAAAAAAAAAAGCAAGTAAAAGAGGAAAAAAGAAGCAAGTTAAAAAAAGAGCAGTTAAAAAAAAAAGCAAGTAAAAAAGAATGCAAGTTAAAAAAGAATGCAAGTTAAAAAAAGAATGAAGAAAAAAAGAATGCAAGTAAAGACGAATGCAAGTTAAAAAAACACGAATGAAGTTAAAAAAAGAATGAAGTTAAAAACAGAATGAAGTAAAAAAAGAGAGTTCGAAAAAAGGGAAAAAGAGAAGAAAAAAAGAAGAAGTTAAAAAAAAAAGAATGAAGTTAAAAAAAAAGAAGAAGGAAAAAAGATGAAGTAAAAAAAGATGAAGTAAAAAACTGTAAAAAAAGAATGAAGTTAAAAAAGAATGAGTAAAAAAAAATGAGTAAAAAGAATGAGTAAAAAACACAAGTTAAAAAAGAAGAGTTAAAAAATACTAAGTTAAAAAAAGAAGAAGTTAAAAAAACACTTTAAAAGACACGACCGGAAGTGATTGTGGGCGATCGCTGCACTGTCTGTTCTTTCTTTCCTTTTCTTTCTTTCTTTCTTTCTCTTATTAAAGAATTCGAGTTGAATTGCACTTTAATAGGGTAAAATGTTGGATGAGGTATGGCTGAAATAAAGCAGCCCATAATAAAAGAAAATTCATATAATGCTTAGGGGGGCAGGGGGGGTGCGTAGACGGAGGGGGGAGAGAAGGGGGTGTAGAGGAGGAGGCGAATAGTGGGAATGAAGTGGTAGGTGAAGGAAGGGAGGTAAAGGGGGGTGAGAAGGAATGTGAAATAGAAAATGGGTTATGAGTTTGTGGTGTATTTGTGGATAAGTAAAATTGTTGTGGTTTGGAGTGGTGGTATTGGTCGGTATGTGTAAAATGTTGGGGATCGGTGGTGGCCTGACAGGGCGGGTGATAAAGGTTGCTTGGGGTGGTTCTTTTTCTTGTGTGTAATGTGTCATGAGGGGGTTTGGGGGTGTTGAAATGAGTGGTGGGTGTCGGCTGGCGTTAGAGTAGTGGGGGTGTGGAAAAGTGGGAGGTGAAGAGATGGAGTGTGTGGGTGTTTTTGTGTGCTTCCCTAAAATTGTTTAAATTGTTGGGGTGTGGTGTTTATGTGGGATAATATTTTTAGGTGTGTTGTGGTTTGTTAATTTGTGAAAATTGTGGTGGGGAATGGGGGTGAGTTTTAAATTTGGTGTGAAGAAAAAGGGGGTCGGGGGGAATGGGGGAATAAAAGTTTGGGGAATATTGGGGGTTGTGCGCCAAAGGGTGGGCGTGGAAAGCCTGTCTTTGGGTTGTGTGGGCGCTCCGCTAGGTGGCCCGGTGGGGGTTAAAGAGTGGAAAAATAAGAAAAAGAAAGGGGAGAAGAAAAAAATGGGGGGGATGAAAGAGTAAGAGTGGGGGGTTGAGTGTTGGTAATAATGCTAAATAGTAGTGAACGGGGTCTGTGAAAAAAAGGGAGGGGGTCGAGGGTTCGGCTCTTCATTCCCAGTGTCTCTGGGGCGTTGTGTTTGCTGGGGCTAAAGGCGGGTCAATCAGATTTTGTTGGTTCCTATGGGTGATGGAAGTAGATCATGAGAGGAAAATGGTTTGGAAGGTATAGGGGAAAGTGGGAGTTTTGTATAAATATTGCATTATAAGTTGGGATAGGTGTGGGGAAATTTCTGAAAGATTGTGGTAATATGGATGTGTTTTAAAAATAAAACTGTGGTAGAAGTAATTCGCTAAATTTTATTTTGAGGTATATATGAAAAGTAAAATTAAAAAAATATTATCAATAATGGAAGGGAATAATTTGAATAGGTATATAATAATGGAATTTGTTATCTAGAATTGGTCAGGTTATATAAAAATGTAAATGATTAATAGTTGGAGGTTGTCCGTTGCGGTCTGGGGTGTGGTAGAGCGAGGGCGGGGTGAGAGCGCTGGTGATTGGGAAGGATAAAGATAGGGGTGATGTGGTGTGCGGGGGTGGGGGAGGGTGTGGTCGTGTGTTGGAGAAGGGAATGAGAAAGGTTAAAAATAAAAGGGAAAATAAATAGTAGGGAAAGGGACAAAAAAAAAAAGAAAGAAAAAAGGTTGTGTGATAGAAAGAAAGAGAAAGAAAGAAAAAGGAAAGAAAGAGGTGGGGGCGTGGGTGTGGTGTGGTCGTTGTGGTGTGTGTCGGGTCGGGTGTGTTGGGTGGTGGTGTCGGGCTGTCGGCGGGGTTGTGTCGGGCGGGGTGTTGTGTTGTGTGGTGTGTGTGTGCTCGTGTCTGCGTGTTGTGATGGTTGTGGTGCTCTGTTGTGTGTGGGTCGTGTGTTGGTCGGCTGTGTGTGCGTGTGTTGGTGTGTGTCGTGTTGTGTGTCGGTTTTGTCGTTGTCGTGTTTTGTTGTTGTCGGGTCGTGTTTTGTTGTGTTGTGTTTCTGCTCGTGTTTTGTTGACTTGCTAGTGTTTTTCTTGTATTTGTGTTTTGTTGAACTTGTATAAGTGTTTTGTTGAACTTGCAAAAGTGTTTCAGGTAAATGTATTAATGTTTTGCACTTCCCAGCCACCGTACTAAAGTATTGAATAGTCCTGTGTGCCCCTGATATGTACAATAGGATTTTGAGCAAAGTTTTTACCATAAAGTTATACAAAAGGTTTAAGAAAGTGTATCACAAAGGATACATATGGTACCATAAGGTAAAACAGACACATATTTTTCCCTAGATGAAAGTACATGGGACAATTTGGATGCAGTTTTGATAAAATAACCAATGTGAACATCATTCTCTGATCTTGCACTTCTGGGAGTTGTAGTTTGTCACACTGCATGTTTAGTTTAAAGACCCAACATAACTTTTAGACATTGAAATAATGCGTTTATGACGAACCAGAACTGCGTTTCTGTGTTTTGAATGCGCATTACGTTGGATTCGGCAAAGAAACGCAAGGAAACATTACTGGAGGAAGAGAGGAAAAGAAGGAGAGGAAGGGACAGAACAAGAGATAAGATAAGACTGTCTTTTACTGGCTGGAGTCAGCTCACAGTACAGGTATGCAAGATGGATGCCAGTTTAGCCGTCGATAGGGGGCGAGTCACTCAGAAAACTGCTAAAAGTTCCGTTGTGGGTCTTTAACTTTGTTAGAATCTCAAAGTTTGTTGGATAATCTTGCACATGTTTGTTCGTTCTTCTTATTCTATGACGTAAAGATATTTCCTTGAGTGCACTGAGTTAAGGTTTTAAAGGTTTCTGTTTGAAACAATAGACAAAGGAAAAACACGTGCTTGGTCCATTTTTTTTTAATCAACTCAGAGGACTGCATTGTTTCCTGGTGACTCTCTAACCTAAAACCAAGTCTGCACCCAAAAGAGTCATGTTTCACTCCTTCACAGCAGTCTCAAAAAACAAAAAGAAAGGAAAAAGTGAAGATGAAAAAACAAAATAAAAGCCAGTCTAGAATGGATGCTCCAAACATGATGATTAAAGTTTGTCCCTTGCTGTGGCAGTAGGAACTGATAAAGCTGAATGAGTGAAAAGCTGAATGGAGCCAGACGGGGGGAGGAATCCACGGCGTTCACGGTCACATGGCGGATCGCGTTTCCTTTGTCTCTGAACCCTGTCGCCTGCTTTGTGAAAAGAGGGGATCCGATTTCCCCCGTCTTTGATGTCTCCTCCTCCCACGCTTCCACGCCTTCTCTCTTTTCAGGCACCCATTCGCCCTCCCTCCCAGACACATACACAAACACACACATTTGCCTTCTGCTGACGGGAAACCCGACACAAGGCATCATCTGGTTGCGGTTTCTGGCCATGAGTCTGAATATCCCCCAGAATGAGTGCATGTGGAAAACATTTAAAGATGAAGCACACTTCTCCATTTTTGGCAATGCTGCATCCAGGGTAATATTTTCTCTGTCTGGAAATTTGTACATATATATTATCTGTTTTTTGAGAAGAAGAAGAAGAAAAAAAAAACAAAAACAGGAACATTTAGTAATTAGAATAAACAGTGAGCATCATTTTATTATGCTAATTGGTACACAGTCTAATTGTAAAGGGCAGAACAGGTTCATATAACTTTCAAACACCAGATATCTCTAATTTCTGTCAGTTCACTAAGGGTGCATTCACACCAGGATGGTTCTGGACCTCGGTTCGAATGGGTGGAGATTTCTGAAAAATTTCACACCTTTGCTTCGGTTTGCGTTCAACTACAGAAACCGATGCAGACCAAACAGCTTGGTTAAACCACTGTAGTTCAATCAACTGCTCGCTAGGGGGCAATGCTCCCTAACACAACCACTGAACAATGGTGAAAAAGCTGGAAGAAGAAGAAAACCAGATCTCGTAATTTACGTGGAAATCTTTCTGCATCTTCTTCTCCTCCATCTCTCTCTCTACATTTTCCTGTTGTTTTTCATTGTTGTTTTGACCTTGGCTTCTTTGAACACGTGCTGTTTACTTTATTTTCCCTCCTACCCAAACAATTATCTACCCCACTTCCTTCTGCTTCTTCTTCTTCGGCTTTATTGCAGTCAACAAGCGTTACTTCCATTAGGTGCGATGGGTGTCTATGTGTCCGATCGTCCATTTGCAAGTGAACTGAGACCCCTGGCTTTCAGGTGGACCAGAGTCCGCTTCTGTGGTGCGCACCAGAGTACGGCTGGTGTTCAGACTGCGCCAAATGAAGCGGACTATCTGTGGAATCGGACCACGGTCCATTTGAAGGGGACCAAACAGTCAGAGTGTGAACGCACCCTCAGACAGAAAGAGAGTTTAGCTCATTACTAAGGCTAGGTCTACACAAAGTCATTCAGGATGTTTAACTCCCGTCTTATCTGCATCCACAAAGTCTTTTATAAATCGTTTAAGCCTCAATACAAGCAAGAAACTGACTGTCCATTTAACTAAGCACGCGGCATATCACGGGCAGATGCAAGTGTATTACATCAGTATGTAAACAGGAAGTTTATTTCACTTGCTACTTGGACTAAAGATGTAATGACTGAAAGATTTTTTTAATATGGACTTTCGATGAGGTGGCGAGTTGAAAAAGAACGAGCAGTACGGCGAGTTCTGGTTGCGATGTCTCGATCTTCGCTGTAGTTTAGGCTACTTTCCTGTGATGCCCTTTGTCATCTGTCTGCGGTGGATTCTGTTGTTGTCACTTCACTCATTTAACGGCGATGTTATCCATATTTGGCTGTTTACCCGTCGGCTTGCCATTTAGACGTCCCCCTTTGCCCGGCTAAAGAAATATGCAAGAATATTTAAGGGACCCTTAAACGTTGGGCAAATGTGGACAATAGGGGTATCGGCTAAATGCGTGTATATTTAAGAACATACACGGCCTAGTGCAGACGTGGCCCAAGTGAACCAACCCAGATATATTTTAATGGCAACCATAAAGACAGCTGGTGCCACTTTAACATCTCTAAAACCTCTTGTAATGTCTTCACACCATTTGTAACATTAGGTCATCCTTTATGAGAGAAAATGACATCATTCATATAGTTCCTTTAGCGTGTCAGCTAGGTGTGGATTTTGCACCTGTGTTACTTGGTGAAGTCATAAAACAAAGGCAGAAGGGCTGTAACGAAGACTTTCAAACAGTTTAGGAGCAGCATCTTCTGGAACTATGGATGTAAAATTTAAACTTTGTAATTCTGCAGACCTCATTAATTAATAAAACAAAAACAAACTATGAAATAAAGGAAAGGAAAAACTTAAATAACCTAATGCAGCCTCTGTAATAAAAGCAATGTTTGCTTCCTTAGGATTGATGATCCCTCATCTGTCTGCTCTTGGGGAGCCACTATAAAAACAGTCTAGATGGGCCTTTTCTGAGTTCATGGAAAGTATCACCACCCATTGTTTTATCTGCAGGATACTGGTACTGTAAGGAAATATCACACTGCTAATATGAAATTTAATAAATCATCTAAAACCTTATGTCTGCAAAAAACACAATGCTCTAACGATCACAGGTAGGTCATTTCAAAACGTGATAGTATGTTTAAGGATAAATAATTAATCCTGGTCCTCATTGTTTTAGTAATTATCACGTTTTTTGAGCCTTACATGGATTCCTGTCAGTAGTAGCTTAACAATGTTTGTTAAAATTTGTTAAAACACTTTAATCTTAACTATAAAATGACCAAACAAAAAGTCACCCCATCCACTAAAACCTTCCAAGTGTTATATATGCACTCTATTTTCTTGAAGTCTCTAAGCTAACTACAAATAACTCATTCAAAAGTGGGAGAAAGCTTTCTACTTCATCGCTTTGGCAGTTGATTCATTTAATCATATTCATATCAGCCAATATTTATAAGCAACAGCTTTGACTGTGACGTCTGTGTTGGACAAAACTTCTAAAAGCAAGAAGTGAAACACTGAACAAGCCGTCACTGTTCAGCTGGCTGCAGTTTTGCAAAGCATAATATTTACATTCAGCATGTGACCTAAATTTCCATATGGCCCATCTATTGGTGGTGGTGGCTGTGATGGGGGGGTAATCCATCTTAACGATCACTGGGTATCTCCATCTAATTTATGCTGCAAAACAACATGTGGTATGTAAAGCATTCCTTTGATTCATTGTTGTAGGGGGCTTCTTCTTTCAAGGTGGGCGGGGCCCCCACTCTACCAGGGTACGCCAGCCAGACTGCTCGGGTCAAGGGGGCCCCTTCCCGCACACAGCCATTTGGCCACTGAGGCAGTGTCCTTCCTGCGGCCTGGCTGATGTCAGGGCTGAGGAATGTGCAAAACAGAGCACACTGGGGGGCCTTGTTCTCCCACTCTGAATAGTCCTTGGGCAGGGATCCAAACCACATGCCACACACGCAGCCAGAGAGGCAGCAAGGGGGCCGGCTGTAGGGGGCCGAGGAGAAGGCGCAGACAAAACATTGAGGCAACATGAGCGCACTGGTAATGTAGATGTAGTGTAATGGCTGGTTTGGGGAGATATGGCTGGCGATCTGCAGGAGAAGTTGAAGTTTTTGTATTTAGTGAATGCAAATGTGGTACCTTTAAATAAAGGTGGGTACTGAACAACCGGGGTTTTTTTCATTTTTTATTTGTTTTTTGTTTGTTATTTAATCAAACAGCTACAAGATTGATTCCTCCCTGCCGATTGCACAAACACTCACTTAATTTGAATTAGCAAATGTTTAACCTTCATGCACAGCAGGAAAATAAAAACCTCCACAGGGCTTTTTGTCTGGTTGAATTTGAAAAATGCAAGGCTAGGAAGATGCTATTTCTACACATAGCAATCTCCTGAGCTAATGCTAATAGCAAACGATCCCGACGTGTAATCCAATGAAAATATTTAATTTTTAGATCTGTCAAAATTTATACAATTATTTATATGCTCTAAAAAAAAATTTATGTAAAATGAATCCTTTTAATCTGTCCCCCTCTAGATGTTCTGTGGATGTGTTATTTTTTTTAAATTTATTGTTTTGATGAAAAGTTGTAGGTATCACCTTTAATTTTGTAAATTAAATGCTATATAGTTGAATCGAAGACCTTGAAAGGAATTAAATGCGTTATTGATACCAGACAGAAATAAAAAGATTATTTTTGTATGTAATTTTTCATATTTAATCTATATTATTTTATTTGTTATATCTCATTATGAATGTTTATATTGTGACAATAATTATAAAATGTATAAAAATATGAGCTTCTGAACTTTTATTTAATAACTCATTTGAATAAAAGGTAAGCAGAATAAATTTAAATGCTTTAATCAAAGGTAAATTTGTAGTTCAAAAAGTAATTTGGCCATAGTGAGTTAAATGTTCATATTAATGTGTCTGCTCGGTACAATAAAGTCTATCAATGTACTTATTAAAGTAAAGTTTGTGTTAGCAAGAGAAACTGAGCAATTTGGATGAATCAATTACTGAGTTGTCATTTGAACATATGTGATAGTAAAAAGAATGGAAGAAAAGTTTCGTTAATAAAATTATGGTCACCAAGGAACTACTCCTTCTCTGCCTTAAAATGGCTTAGATGTAACTTAACACCTTTGCATTTTTAAATATTCAAATGAATGCTGCCTCATGGCTCTGCTTCCCACATGCAGCTTCCCTTCCCTCCCTTTTTAGTGTTGCAGTCTTTCTCACAGATAGACTGCCAAACTGAGTTTCATTACACATTTTTATGATGATAGTAAAGATTAATTTGTTCATTTATTCATTTTTAAATATGATTAAACCTAAACTGATGGTGCAATAAGGGAGACGTAGTTTTGATCAAAGTTTGTAGTTTTTCAGGCAGGTGGGGAAAACCAAGTCCATGAGTTGCTGAGCAGGTGGTCCCTGAGCCTACAGTACTTAAGACTCTAAGGGCCTGATTTAAAAAGACTCAAAATTGGGAGTTAAATTTTTTTGCCTCGCAAAAAAAAAAAAGGGGGGGTGGTAATTTTAGTGTTTGGGGGGAGTTAAAAAAAGAAAACACGAAACTAAAAAATAAGAAAAAAGAGGAATAAAAAGAAGGATATAGGGTGTGCGCGGAGGGTGCGACGGAGAAATAAAAAGAGAAGAAGGGAAAGGAGAAAAAAAAAAAAAATTAAATAGAGAAGATAGATTTAGAGAGAAAAAAAGGAAAAAAAAAAAAAAAAAAAAAAAAAAAAAAAAAGAATTATTAAAAAAAAAAAAAAAACAAAGAATAAAAAGAAAAAAGGGAATTAATTTTAAAAAAAATAACTTTTTTATTTTTTTAAAAAATTTAAAAAAAAAATAGGAAAAAAGAGGGAGAGTGATATAAAAAAAAGAAGAAGGGAAGATGATGGTAGCAGCAGAAAAAGAAAAGAGGTGTTTTCGTGTTTTAAATGGTTTTTTAATAAATTTATAAATAAAAATAAAAAAAAAAAAAAAAAAAGAAAAATGTAGGAGGTGAAAAAGGGAGGAGGAGGGAGAGGTGAGGGAGGGGGAGGGGAAAAGGGAAGAAGAAAAGAAGATATGGCGCAGAGACGGCTGTGGCGGAATGGGAAGGCGGGGGTGCCCCCTGCCCACACCCAAACTAAAAAAAAAAAAAAAAATAATAAAAAAAATTAGTGTTATGTGTGAGTTTATTGGAGATGGGTTTTGGTGTGAGGTGGGTAAGGGGAGGAGGAAAAGAACAAGGGAAAGAGAAGGGAGGAGGAGGAAAAAAGAGGAGAGGAAGAAAATGAAAAAAAATTAAAATAAAAAAAAAAAAAAAAAGAAAAGAAAAAAAAAAAAATGAATATATAAGAAAATTAAGATAAAAAAGGTGATAAAGATGAAGAGAAATTATGTTAAAAAAGAAGATTAAAATAAGAGAAGAAGTATTGAAAATAAATAAGAAATGATATGAAGTATGAAAAGTAATGAGAAAGAATTACCCGACATATGGAAGCTCAAGCAGACTTTAAAAACAGTTAAACTACAGTAAAAATCTAAATACGAGCAAAAAAATTCACAAACTATTTCCCCGCACTGATGAGAACAGATGATACCCAATGAGGGTTAACGAAGTGTCTACAAACATCTCCAATATCTGCCGGCCAGGAAACCATATTTACACGAACACGCAGAATGGCTCTGAAAGGAACGGGGGGAAAACGCCGGTAACCATGCAATCAGTGCAAAAAGTGCGGCTATATTCTTTAAAGCAAATTGATGCTAGCTGGAAAGATTTTATGCCTCTATGGCATGAGTTTTTATTTTATGAGGAAAAACATATTCCACCCTAGTTTTGGGAGCTTGGGGGGGGGGGTCCTTATAATATATCAATCAGAAAATCTGTCCCCAGCCCCCCATCAGAATTTGGTTTGTTGCCCTGAGGGCAACAACATGCTATGAGGGTACTAAAATGCCAAGGTTTTCTGTATTATTTAATAAGTAGAAAGAGGAGCAAACAAGCAATAAATACATTCGAAGAAGTTTTCTTTCAACAACAACAATTACAACAAGTTTGATTTCAACAAACAGCCACAAATGGTTTATCAATTAGCGATAGCGACAGTGATTAGCGACAGTTTGTATTTATGTGTGTGTACCTGTTGGGGTACTGAACGGCTCTTTGTTTCTCTCTTTTTTTTTTCTCACAAAGCACAGTCTGTATTATTCTGTTGGGCAGGGATGGGCAACTCCGGTCCTCGAGGGCCAGCATCCTGTAGGTATTAGAAATTTCCCTGCATACCTGACTCTAATCAATATGCAATTGTGCAAAGCTGGATGTGAAGCTCTACGCAGGTAACAAGGTGTGTTGACACAGGGAAACTCCTCATATCTGCAGGATGCCTTTGATGACAGTCGCCCCATGTCAAGGTAAATGAAAACACCTCATGCAAACAGTCCTTTTGGATGTGAACAAAGGTGAGAAAAACATTTTTAAAACTAAGTCTTTTTGTGAACCCTTTTCCATTTATAGTACCGAAATGGTAGTTTTTCATTAGTTGCCCCCAGGACTCTACACTTATTCTGGTCCCTGACGTGTGTCTGGATGCCACAGCCCACTGGATGGTCATGGATGAAAAGAAAGGAAGATACAAGGTACGAGTATGCAAAGGTACACCAGCAACTGCTTCATGAGGTTCAATCTTTCTGCAAGGCAGGGGTGCCCAAGTCCAGTCCTCGAGAGCTACTATCCTGCACATTTTGGTTGCGTGCCTTCTCCAACACACCTGAATCAAACGAATGGCTCGTAACCAGGCTTCTGCAGAGCTGAATGACACGTGCATGAGGGAATTAGCCATTTGATTCAGGTGTGCTAGGGAGGGCATGTTCTAAAAATTGCAGGATAGTCGTTCTTGTGGACTGGACTTGGGCACCCCCACTGGGAGACATCATCATCTTCATTTTCCTCTTCATCCACCGACTCATTTTTTTTAAAAAGGAAGAAAAAAATATAAAATTTTTGGAGAAAAACTTAACGCCTTATTTTTTTTAATTTTTTTTTTTTCATTTTTTGTGAGAAAAAAAAAAAAGAATAAAAAAAAAAATAATATATTTATATTTATATCTATTTATATATTCATATCTATAATAATATATTTTTTATAAAAAAGTAGTATAATATTAAAATGTTGTCGGGGGGCGGAGGATGAAAAAATACCATTTCAATATATATAAATAAATAAAGAAATAAATTTTTTTTTTTTTTTTTTTTAAATAAAAGTAAATGGGGTTTTTTTTTTTTTTTTTTTTATTTTAATTTTTTTCTTTTTTTTCTTTCATAGCAGAGAGATCATATCTTTGTGTTGTGATGAGTTGATGTTTTAGTCGTGGGGAACCTAGAGATCTCTCACAGGTTGGGCAGGCCCGATCCGGTGGTGGTGGGGGGAGGAGAAGGAGGGTGTTGGAGGGGGTGGAAGGCCCTCTATCCCTCTTCTTCCTGGTCGTTTTCCCCTTTCCCCTTTCGGCCTCTTTGATCCAGCGCTTGTGTTTATTGTTTTCGGATCCGATTATTTTTGCGTTGTCCCAGTCCATGATGTGGTTATTTCTTTTACAGTGGTCTGATATGGCTGATTTCAGATTTTGTTGTACAGCTTTTTCCCTTAGTGTCCTTGTGAATCTTCCTACTGTCTCCTTTTCGCATTCCTTTTGGTGTTCATTTTTTCTGGTGTTGAATGGTCTTCCTGTTTCTCCGATGTATGTGTGATTGCAAGTGTTGCAGGGTACATAAGGACACGTCACAGCGATCAGCTGACGCTTCTGAGGAAGACTGCAGATGACAGTCGAAACATGTCAACGTAAATGAAAACACCTCGCAAACACCTTTTGTCTGAACAAAAGAAAAACAAAAACTAAGTCTGAACTACTGAAGACAAAATTAACCTAACGGAGTTAAAGACAAAAAGAGTCTTTATTCAATCAAATATGCTTCTGCACTTATTCATGCACATTACAGATATTATCTATACAAAGTTATGTAAATCTGAACATATTAAAAAGTGAAATGAATCTTAACCTCTGCAAGCATTGTCTCCAAGTTGGCTGTGGTCCCAAAAAGGACTGTTTCACCACAAAACGAAGGGTCAAAGCCACACCCAGCTCAAATTTAATTGGTCACAGACTTACTATCAGACTTTTAATGGGATGTTTTACTTTAAAAAATTTAAAGGGGCGGTGTTTTGGCCAAAATAGTGGTTTGTTGCCTGAAGGCAACACCATGCCACTGAGGGTTATTTCATTTACAGTAACCCTCTGTTCAGCTGACTAATCTCTACCTCATATGAGTGTTTGGGGAAAGACCTGAGCAGAGTAGACAGAATAATTACACAACAGATGAGAAATAAAGATTCTCATGCATCAACCAGAGTAAGAAGAGCAATAAAACAGCAGGAGAGACTCACTGCACTGAAATTAAATGAGTCCACATAGATATCATATTTCAAGTCTTTGTTTTGACTCTATTTGCTCTTAAGATGCGTAACCCTTGATGACCATTGCTTCTGGTCACCAAGGACTGGTTTTATTTCTTGAAAGCCCTGCTACTGAACTTTGGTAGACTTTATTCTGTGGAACTGCCTAACGAAGGCTAAGGGTGCAACCACACCAGGATAGTCCAAGCCCAGGACTTGTTCCGATTGGGCGGGCATTTCAGGAAAAGTTTGCACCTTTCTTTGCTTCAGTTTACATTCAGACTGCATTAAAGGCATTATAGAAGATATTCTGGCATTTCAGAAAACAGAGACTGTTAGCAAGTTTTTGAATAAGCGCATGTGCAAAACCAAGCTGCTAGATTCATAGCTCCCTCCTCTGGCCACAGAACAACATGCACAAGCCACCCCAGTGTTTAGAAAACAGCATGTACAAATTCTCCATCATGTCACAAACACAAGTAAACGGAATGTCATTGTCTGAACGTCACTAACTGCTAGCAGAATGACGTTAGCTACCTGCTGTGAACATCAGACGAGTGCGTGCAGCTTCCGGCTTCCAGCCCCATTACTTTCACAGCTGATTTAACATTTATATATATATATATATATATATTTTTTTTTTTTTAAGGATTTTTTGGGCTCTAGTGGCCTTTATATGACAGTGTATAGTGACAGGAAGGGGGCAGAGAGAGTGGGGAGAGACATGCAGCAAAGGGACCTAGACCAGGAATTGAACTGGGGCCAACTGTGCTGAGGAACATAGCCTCTGTTCATGGGGTGGCTGCTCAACCAACTGAGCTAAACACCACCCCAACATTTATATTTTTAAAGCTATTAGTTAATCATAGCGTATGGAGTAGTGAACCCAATTTTACCAAATATTGCAAAAGTTGTTGAAAGAAACCTCTTTTATAACACCTTTAATTGAAGCGGACCAAACCGCCTGGTTAAACCACCGTAGTGACAACAACTGCACACTAGGGGGCGACACTCCCCATTCAACCACTGAACTATGATGAAAAAACAGGAAGAAGAAGAATGGAAAAAAAAACCGGACTCCGTGATTAAAGTAGAAATCTCTCTGTCCACTCTCTGACTCTATCACACATTTTCCTTTTGTTTTTCGCTGTTTTGACTTCAGCTTGTTCAAACACGCACTGATTGTTTTTCCTCCAAACCAAATGATAATCTACCCCACTTCCTTCTACTTCTTCTTCTTCTGCTTTATTACGGTCCATTAGGTGCACTGGATGTCTCTGCGCTGGATAGTCCAATAGTCCAGTTGCAAGTGAACCGAGACCTCCAGGTTTCAAGCGGACCAGAGCCCGCTTCTGTGGTGCACACCAGAGTATGTTTGGTGTTCAGACTTCGCCAAACGAAGCAGGCTGTCTGTGGAATAGGACCGTGATCCGATTAAAGGATGATTATGGAACATTTTTATTAAAAGCTATATTTGTTTAAAAATAATTCCCCCACGAGTCATTTGGAATGGTGCAAAATGAAAGTACAACATTTCCTAAAGAATAACCTGAAAATAGATATGAAATAAATTCTAACGGGTTTGACAATGGCATTATGTTTACATCTACAAGCCAATACACGCCGCATTTGCGGGTTGCCAAATATGATCTCTGTGCGGCAACAGTATGTTGGGTACATTTAGGCCGGCACAGGGGTAAACCGTGGGGTCAGCAAGTCAAGCAGCTGCTTTAGAGCCCTGGAGATATTGTTATCCATCTCAGAAGAGGAGTGACCTGAGAGGATCAAAAACTTGAGTTAATTTAAGCGAAGACTACACTAAACGGACCCACATAAACATTTCCACTGCATCAAAATGCGGACATGGCGACTTTCTGCCTGGATCTGTTTGCTAACGTGGCTAACATTAGCTGTCATGTAGCAGGCTGTTGGTCCCTTGCCATATTGGCAGCGAGCCTGGCAACCAAACAGCTGAAGTTGTTTTTCTGCCGTTACAACTACAATGTAGACACACGTGATGTCGCTGCTCTGTCCATATTCCATATTCAACCTTTAAAGCAGTCCAAACACCCAGAGAGTGAATGCATCGTAATTCAGCATCCATCTTGCATTCTATCTCTTCTCTGAGCTCCCTCCAGCCAGTAAAATTCAGCCTAATGTTGACTCTAGTCTTAATTTTCTTGTTTTTTTAAAAATATTTTTCTTGCTTCTTCCAATAATATCCTCCTTTCACGCTGTACAATTAAAACTGCCAGCATTTC
This sequence comes from Atherinomorus stipes, assembly GCA_023101725.1. NCBI lineage: Eukaryota > Metazoa > Chordata > Actinopteri > Atheriniformes > Atherinidae > Atherinomorus > Atherinomorus stipes. Next base: position 388,109 of record JALJCO010010916.1, read on the forward strand.
CATGTGGGGCCCATATGGGTTAAATTTTGGCTGCATATGAGGGACCCAAGTGGGTTTGTCCATGGTTTCCATGGGGGCCCCACCTATGTTTGCCCATATAGCCTATGGGCATGGGCTTGAACTGGACAAATTTGAAGATCTCATAGTTTATTTTACATGGGCCCCATATGTGGAAACCCACATGGGAAAACACTGGTGGGACCACCATTGAAACCATGGACAAACCCACTTGGGTCCCTCATATGCAGCCAAAATTGAACCCATATGGGCCCCACATGGAAATGCTGGCAGTAGCTTTCATGTGAAGCAGTAACCTGATTTACATCATCTGGGTGCGTTCAACAAGTACACGCGGGGGCGTTCCCTTTCCTCACGCACTCCATCTGAGTAAGGCGACAGTTATAGGTGATTTCGTCTGGTTAGAGAACAATAGGAGCCAATCACTAATCGCGGGTGGGACTTTTGAAGGATGGGGCGGCGTTTTGGCCGGATGTGATGTAGAAGCACAGGCGACAGCAGTGTAGTCAGTCAGTTATTTCAGTGTTTTCTTTGCACATTCGACAAAAGTCGTTCACAGACTGTACACCGCTCGTACTAGCTGTCGCCGCCGCCGCCATGTTGTTTGACTGAAGCTTTTTGAGCTTGATAACATGTTTTGATAACTCGATCCTCTATGCGTGGTGGCTCTGGTGTCGCTCTGAGTTGCGTCACGGGTTGCGTCATTCGGTTCAACGTGAGTGGCTGAAGTAGCGTGTCAGTCAAGATGACGGACAGATCTTCTATCCAATCACATGCAAGAGTTTTAGAAAAAAAGACTAATTTGAAATGACATCGGGTTAACTCCCTCCCCAGATGGTATTGCAAATACCAGGTGGCGGGAGTCAGGTTAGTGAAGCAGTGCTGTAAAGTGAAACTCTGCTATAAAGATGCTGCTGACAGGAAAAAGACAGTGCTAGAAAGTGTGGTTTCTCAACTGTGGAATGCTGTGGGGAAACAATGGCTCCAGAAACGTACATAATAAATGTCACTGTGCCATCAAAATCCAAAGCACAGAGCCTGTCCCAGTTGCTAGGCAAGAGGCAGAGTACACCCCAGAGGGGTCACCAGTCCATCAGGGCCAACACATGGAGACAAGCAATCACTCATGCTCACACTCACTCCTAAAGAGAATCTAGAGACATATCAATCTGACCTGTTTTTGGACCAAAGGAGGCAGGAGGAGTATCAGAAGAGGATCCAGCCATACACAGAGAGAACATGCAATCTCAACAATGAAAATTCCCAGCTGAGGCTCAACCGGGAACCTTCTATAACCATATAACCAGAAACCAGAAAAGTCCCACCAACACAGACAAAAGCTTGGCTGATATAAAATCTAAAAATCCTGGCAGCAATGATCACATTATTTTCTGCAGATTGAATTACCAAGGTGCCATAAAAGGACAAGGGATTTTTTTTTTTTTTTTTTTTACAGTGGATACGGTAAACAATGTCAAAGCCAGACTGAACAAAGCAGGCAGACTCAGAGCGAAAGAGAAAGACAGGATGAAAGTGAAAGGGCTCTTTGGCATTGCAATTAGGGGCTTGAGAGAAAATGAAATGTTTTCAATCCAAATTCAAATGAAGCAAATTTCCAAACATGCTCCGGAAAGCCCTGGAGGAAAGAGGCTGAATGAAAACAGGAGTTAGACAGACCTTTTTAGGAGTCTTAAAAGAATTCAGTTTTCCTCAAGATGAAAAGAAAATGATTGAGAACAAAGATCAGGACACAGCACAGAAAAAAGCCTTCATACATCCACTTTCGTGAATCCAGCCAGTAAATACAAAGCATGAAGAAAACTTTTACTGAAAGAACCCACACATACAAATGACATTCACTTGTATGACTTGTATGACTGTTTCATGTGGAACCACCTAACTACCAAAATCACCCAAATAAACACAAGATGACTCATCGTAAAACAGAAATATATTGTCAATGCCTGTTCTCTACTTGTTGTCCTATTAAACTGACCCAGACATATTTCTCTCAGTCTTGGAGACAAATTACACTCTGATGACACACAAAAACCACAACTTTGACGCACTCACTGACAGATTACAACATGGTTTAGTACATAGAGATAGTCTCTGGTGCAGGGCTGGAGCATTCATCAATGTCCCATCCAGCAGCTCAGAGGACTTCAGGCTGATTTCCTGATGTCTTGCTTGCTTTTTAAAGACATTTTATTGTGTTTGTACAGTGATGTAATTTGGTGTTACCTCACAGCACAAGGCTCCTAATTTATGCTGTATGGGTGCTGTTCCTGTGCACATGTGGGTTTTCTAAGGCTACTCTGACGTCTTTCCTTTGGTTTTGACTTTAAACTGACCTTAGTGTGAGCATGCAGGGGTTGCTTCTGTTTTGACCTTGTGATGGACTGTTGTGGGTGCCCCAGTTCAGGGTCCAGTCCCAGCACTTAACCTGTGGATAGCACAGGTTAAAGAATTTATGAATAATATACAGTTTGGAATGATACACTGCATTTATAATAGTAAATCTTACACCAGGAGATTGAAATATAAGTTTTGTTTATGCTGCACTTCTGGTACAAACTGTGAATTGTGTAAATAAAGAGCTGCAGAAACACACCCTGATCCTGATGGAGCGTGACTGAGTTGAGTAAAAGCTTACTGTATAAGACATACCGTACTCCTGTACATCTGTAATGATGCTTTCAAACTGACACTTAGATGCGCAGCTGCACTTCTTCAGATCTTCTTGTCCTGTGCTCATTTTGGCGAGTCATCAGCTGATTTTGAAGTCACGTCTGACCCCTTCAATTTCATGTCCCTCCCATGTTATTGTAAGGCCCAGTCACGTCTGAAGGGATTACATCCAACTCTTACGTAAGGCTCACACAAGTCCAGGCATGTGCAAGATATTTCAGTGTGGGAAACTGTTGGAACTGTATTTTAGGACAAGATGTTCCCATTCTCTGACGTAGCATTACTGTGGCATGTCAGACAGCAGCAAAACAGCCTGCACTTCTGCACGTCTTCACCCAGGACTTTGCACACAAAAGATGTTAAGATTTAAACCTCAATGCTTTTAAAAAAACTTTGTGGATAGGTGATGGGTTTCACCTATCAAAGTTTGACTTTTTCATTCCAGATATGTGACAGGATGGGTGGGTCTGACTGAAAACCAAACACTGAATGCATCTTTACACTATGACACATTGCCAGTCATTAAATTCCTACACCCTGAAGCATAGCCGTCTATTTTATTTCATATTAGAGTTTGACTTCATGCTGTATTTATGAAGATGTGAAACTAATGACCAACTGTTGAGGAATCGGGTTCCTTATGTAATAAGTCAAATAAGTCAAATAAGAAGAAACACAAAAGAAGAAGCACAAAAGTTTTGCAACCAGCGTCATAACACAGTGTATTATCAAGCATCACAACTGTAACTGTACAGCAACGAACCAAAACAAAACAATGGAGGCTTCTGCATCAAACACACCCTAATTTTTCCTTAGGATTGTGCAATCGGCACAAAATAAATTGATTAATTTAAAAAAGGTTGCAACTCATATTTTACTTCCAGAAACAACCAACTCAATGTGACACAGCACTAAGACCCATGTTTAAATATATCGTTTCTTTGTTGTTTAAGACCACATTCCAAGAAGGACGAACACATAACACTGCATAGCCGCCATTCTCACCCTTTTTTCTGTTTGATTCTTCTTTGTCATAGTTCAGAGAGGGTGTTGCATTGCTGATGTCATGTTGTTAGGTGTATTTATGGCCTTCCTGTTGCTATGTTGCCTCATGGGTAAGGGTACGGTTGGCTGTGGAAACCAACAGAGATCAGGCTTTAGCAAACCAAACGCTCCCATCCCAAGCCAGACCCCTTGGCGGAAACAGGGCTGAAACTGACAGCAACAACAGATGGATGAAAAGAAATGAAATACATTTTTTCAGCTTGAAGCTTACAGTATTCTCTGTGGCTCAGTGAAACTGAGCTTGATCATCTCAGGGTTGTAATCATCAGAAAGTCCTACACAGCCTGTAGGATACAGTATAATACCATCCCTTCGCACATCTGTGACACACCTGTCCTCTAGTAGGTAGAAGGACTCTGGGCTGAGAGGTTACAACCTGCAGAAAGGTGATGACATTATGTGCAAGCCAAAGAGTTGCCTCCAGCTGGTTGCTAACGATAACATGGGGTTAAGTTAGTTCAGATCTGGCTTCATTTTCCAGATCTGAATGCTTGAACATGTCAAGGCATTTTCCACACTTTGTGACTCTTTAATAGCAATCCATAAATTGATTTGCAAAGAACATTATCAAATAAACAGATGGGGCATGGCCAGTTAACTGGAAGTTTACATTTATTAACATATTTCCTAGCACTGAAAAGGAACCTATGCGTCGTTAGCAGCATACTCCCTGCATACTTCCTCTAGAAGTTCCTCTTTTTGTTTTGTGTTATCATTACCTTATTGATTAATAGTCAGAAAATAATTACTTTTACAATTGTGAAACAGTTTATAATCTTCCACATCCACATCTCAGTGCATCTAAGATTTCATCATTCCCACCCAACCTACAGTTAAGTTGGCATTCAACTTGTTAGATTCATTGAATAAGCCCCTGTTTGTGTGATTGTTTTAGTTTTCTAACTTTATCATACCTTATTCAAGTTTTATATTTTTATTGTTTTGTACTTGTCCTGTCCAGCATCGTAGCAAGCAGAATGGTGATCTGGCTGCTTTGTTCTGTTGAACAGATTTGCTTTGCCAAGGGGAGCTTTATGATTGTAATGCCCCATTTCCACCATCACTTTTCTGCTCAACTCACCTCACCTCCCTCAGTTATTGGGATTTTCCACTGGGGGTTTTCCGAGCTGAGGTGATACATTTTCTGTACCTGCTCTGGCGAGGTTCTGACCGTGCTGAAGTGAGCTATGTCTGACTTCATCTTACTGCATGCCGCCTATTGGCCAAGGGGTTAGCCAATCAGATGTCAGGGTCAGAGAGTGACATCATTAAATGAGCGACAGTTCACACTCCCTACCAGTAAGTGGCGGTAACGCAACTCATGAATTGTTTTTCAGCCACCGATAAAAACAGCAACAGGGAAAGAACACGAGGTGAAGCAAGATGGAGGGAATGGATGATATCATTACTTGCAATGGCATTAAAAGCACTTGTGTGGTGTGATTGGTAACAAGTTTGCCCTTTACTCCAATGGTTATGGGTTCAAAGCCCTTTTCAGGTGAATAATTTTTTTTTCTCCATGTTGAGATAGATAGAAAGATAGATAGATAGATAGATAGATAGATAGATAGATAGATAGATAGATAGATAGATAGATAGATAGATAGATAGATAGATAGATAGATAGATAGATAGATAGATAGATAAATAGATAGATTTCAGATTCACAACAAGATTGTGGAGAAAAAAAAGAATATTGTTTGCAGTAAAACAGACTTGAACCCAGGACTTCTGGTTATGGGGTAAGCTTGCTACCAACTGCACTAAATGAGTACTTTTATTGGCAGTACAACTAACGATATGATCCATTTCTTCCATCTTATTTCTCCTCATCTTCTTCTCCTGTTGCTGTTTTTACTGGCGGTTGGCTAACAATTAATAAGGTGCGTTAACGCCACCTACTGGTAGGGAGTGTTAACTGTTGCTGCTGCCATTTACGTCAAACAATCTAGTACGTCGCAGCAGCTTCACTCTTAGGCTGCGTACACACCAAACGCGATTTGGGCGTCAAGGGTGTCAGGTAAACATGCAAAGTCAATGGCCGACGCACGTCGGGGAGGTGTCGAAAACCCTGCGGCGCGTTGGACACGGCGCATCTAGGCGCGTCTAGGTGTGTGACGCGCGATTCCCGTGCCGAGTTTTGAGATTTTGGCCGTTTGAAGCGCGTTATGCGCGTCATGGGCGGCAGACGCCAGAGATGGAAAATCTGAACTTTGGCGTCTTGACGCGGGGTGTCAACCAATCAGAGCGGCTCAATGTCACACACACACTTTTTATGACAGGACGGAAACACCCAGAAGAGCCAGGGGAATCTCCTCTCTCTCTAAGACAGAGGAGGATAAACTGTGATCTGTGTCCGGTCCCGGTTTCTGAACGCTGGTTTGATGACCTGCTGTGCCAATGGGATTTACTGGGCTTATAATACTGCCCCGCATCGGGACAGGGGGTGTTAAACTGGACCGGATCAGACGGCTGAAAGCACCCCTCACCAGTGCGGAGTAAATGATGAAACTCATCACACTCAGAACACCTGAAATCATCTGCTGAACCAGACTCAGAGCAGAGACGCCCGACGGTGACATTCCCTGCTTTACTTATCACATAAAGCCGAGCCGCTCTCTTTCCTGCATCTGTCATTGTGAGGACATACCGGTGACAGGAATAAGAGAAAGGAGGGGCTCCTCCCAAGGCGCATCGAGCTCGCCTTGGCTGGACATCCCTCACCGTGCGCCAGGGGCGTCAAGATGCTGGAAATCAAGCGTCTGACTTTTTAGTGGCCAAGCGTCCAACTTTGGGCGTCAGGCGTGATTTTGATGCCCAAATCGTGTTTGGTGTGTACGCAATTGTAATTGAAAAGCTACCAAGCCAAGTTGAATTGAGTTGAGTTGAGTTGAGTTGAGTTGAGTTGAGTTGAGTTGAGTTGAGTTGAGTTGAGTTGAGTTGAGTTGAGTTGAGTTGAGTTGAGTTGAGTTGAGTTGAGCTGACCTGTGCTAATGGAAAAGGCCCATAAGACTCCTCTTGATATTCTAAATTGATTTATTTTATCTTATTATATTTTATTGGATGCATTTTACATAAAATTGTTGGTCCTGACAAGTAGAAAGAGAGGGTGAAGAAAAGAAACTACAGTATAAGGGGTGAACCAAAACGAAAAAAGAAAAGGCGAAGATACACAGCCAACTGTTGCGTCTTTTTTTGGGGGGGGGGGGGGGGGTGGTCTTTTGTGTTACTTTTATCTCGTACATTGTTATGGAAAGATTTAATTTAGTCCTTGATGTCTGTCTTAAAGTTCATCATGTTATTTTATCATCAGCTGCTGGTGTCATCTGCCTCTTATAAGAGATCCCATCAAAGACAATAGAGCCCTGTATGTTGTGCAGTGTTGTTCATTTAGATAACAAAGTAGGTCAGTCAGTGCTGTTTTAAAAGGCTTATACCATCACAGACATTCTGGTTCCACCTAAATGATGCAATCCTTTCTTATACACAGCTTACAGTCTGAGAAGACTACTGTTCAAAAATGCATGTAAACAGCACTTAGGGCTATGTGGAGTATGGTGGCTTTGTGATTGGTTGATGCAACAGGAGAGCTTTGCAATGGTTAGGAAAAACAGTTCTCTATTTCACTGAAATCCAACAAAAATCCCTTCCATAATCCAGCAGACACCCTGGAGACATTCAACAACTGTAGGGGGGTGGGGGCAACACGCCCGCCTACATGCTTTTGGTTGCACTGAAAGCATTTGTGGCTGAGGGAAAAAAGAAAAGAAAAAAAAAGCTTTTGGACAATACATCTGATTCCAAAACCATAGCTTAAGGATGTAGAGAGGGATTTAAAAGAGGTGAATGTTTGTTAGATGAGTACAACAACAAGGGGATGGTGTTACAGTACCAACACAGCCAAAATTTGTCTTTGTACAGACAACAAAAAGCTGGAGTTTTATCCTAGAATGAGACATCAACCCACACGGATGTGGAAGTAAAGGTGCAATATGTGACCCAAATGTTTGAAACCCTCCTGATGGGAATGTGTTATGACTCCTAAATTATTACTGGCAGGTTCCTCAATAACAAGACAAAGTGTTTTACAATTTATTATAGATACAAATTTATAGTTGCAATAAAGTGTGTCTATCTCAAAAAGATATAGAAAATAAAACATCTTTATGGAATAAACTCAAGCTTTGGGAGTTGGATACCATTATACAATAAAATACATTCAAATGTGCAAAAAAATTCCATGTAGTGAGAAATCTAGATGGATATTTTCTACTTGGTAATCACATTAAAAAGCTTGTTTTTCTTTGTTATCAGAACAACTCAGAGGGAAGTTCACTTAAACACTGATCATAGTTTTTACAACAATATTTTACAATTATTTTTCATTCCAGTCAAGGTTTTTGCTTTCAAAAGCACTGCTTTATGAATAAAATAATCTAAAGCATTTTGTTCCAATCCTATCATATTTACAAGAATCCACAAACATGCAAAAATAAATAAATAATATATATATATGAAGAGTTCTTTTCCAAAATGAGCTAACCACCATTTAGATAAAACAGAGTTAACTGCTTTTCGTCGCTGTCAGGTACAAACCTCCTATCTCCATTTGACATAATTAAAACCCTCTACATCATGTGGGTGTGATTTGATGAAAATATTCAAAAAGTATATATATATATATATATATCAATTCCAGTGAAGTTGGGACATCGTGTGAAATGTAAATAAAACAGAACTTGCAAATCCTTTTTAACCTATGTTCACTTGAAAAACAAAACACTCTAAATTCCTTGCCATTGTACTTTGAAAATTGTTCTCAAACTGTTAAAATATTTGGTTGCAAAATGATTCACAACAGCGACCCTCACCCCCTCCTTTAACATAGGCTGTGTCCGAATGTACACCCTTTTCCCTGCATAGGGCCCTACGTAGGCATTCCGCCATTTTGTAGGGGTGTCCAAATGTCCAGAAAGCAAAAAGTAGTGCACTCAAAATTACCCACAATGCATCTTGAAACCTAGTGCGCTTCGATGGTCCCTAGACAGGTCAATATACAGTAGATCACAATGAATTGCGGTCAGGAGTGCTGAATGGCGCGAGGTGTTGGACAGATCGAGCGGTGGGAAAAAAAAGAGAGGAAAAAACAACAAAAAAGGGATTAAACAATATAAGTAAATAAAATATCTTCACTTAAAATTACAGCTCTGATTTGCATCGTGGATGCCACCGTGCTGCCATTGTGACATCTGGTAATCACGTGATTTGCGGCGAAGAAAAAGTGGTCAGTTTCGTGTCCGAATCTCAACCAGAATGAGAGCACAAGATAGTGTGCTATATAGGGCAGTCCTATGTATTGAATGAGGGGTTATGGAGTAGGGAGGACATTTGGACACAGTCATAGACCTGTGAGGATTCTCCTTTTATATCCAGTCCTCACACCTGTTTCCAGTTAACACATTAATGTGGTTCATTCCAAAGAAGTGGTATTCTTATTTTTTAAGCATTCTTCAACTTTCCCAGTCCTTTGTTGCACCTGATCCATCTTTTTTGAATGTGTTGCAGACATCAAATTCAAATTAGTGAATATTTGAAAAACAAAACAAAACAGAAAAGAAGAAACAATAAAATCTATTAGTTTTAAGATTAAATATATACTGTAGGGTTTTTTTTTTTTTGTAGCTTCTTCAACTGAATCTGCACTGATTTCCATTAGAGGACACAGGAGATGAAAGTGTTGAAATAATGTTTAAACGCTCATGTTCGCAGAGTTTTTCCATACAGTTGAGCTTTTAAGGTGACAACTTCATTCCAGCAGGTCCTTCCACTGCATCACTTCACCTGCAAAAGACACAAAACAAACAAACAAACAAAGAAGAGATGAAACGCTATTTTCCTGTAAAAACTATAAATCCACCATATTATTGAACTTTACACTTTATATGTGGGTATAATAGTAAAATCACTCAGTGTGTTATCCTTTTATGTGTGCAGAGGTGAAAATTTCTCGTCCAGAAAGTAAAAGTCCCGTCCTGCAATTAATCCAAACAATCACTAATGCAGCTGAATTTAATTAGCGCAGCTGCTCTGCAGGTAGATGAGCTTGTTACTGAAAACATCTGTTCTAAATGTAGATCCAAAAACATGGCAGGACTTTTACGGCACTAGGATTGTCCACCGCTGCCTAAATTATATTTAAAAGAATGCAAAACAAATGAGTCACCAACCAATGAAGCACGTGACCACACTGATGAGCCTTTAACGATGCAGTTTTATTTCTGGCATTGATCTGAGGCATCTTGCCAATCAGTTATCAGCCTGCATGTAAACATCTGTGCATGAAGCACCAGCCTTGATCATTAACACTACTTAAACACAGTTTAGTTAGTTTCTGGGTGTGCTGCACACACACAGACACATGACTGTAAGTCAACACTGATTCCTGCTTCACTGTTTTATCTGCTCTTGTCTTTATAACTTTTCCAGCTAATTGTTTTGCAGCCAAATTGCATTTGGTGTGGCCATGTGAAAAATATTCCTGGGACATGGTGGGCGTTGGAAGAAAACAGAACTTCAAGGAATCAAAACAAATACAGATTATGCATTTAAGGTAAAGTAAAGGCAGATTTTTTTTTCATGAGACAGTGCAGGAAATGCAGTGATGCAGTCTGTGACAGGTGATGTGTGCAGCCTTTACTGAGCATCAGCTCTGCAGCAGGTATAGCCACAGGAGCAGAAGAAACCACAGGGTGATGCATGCAATGTTTTGTTTTGGTAGCACTTTAACATTAAATCTATCACCTTTCTATACTTATGTTACTTGTAATTTGCTTGATTTTGTCTTAATATTTTTTTTTTTTCCATTCCAGTGATTGCCTTTGTGTTTAGTTGGAAACAAAGAGTGGCCCAACATGTCTATCATCAATACGGGCTGGTTATGTGACAGACATATGTGAACATGGGGTCAGTGCTGTTGTGCCAACATGGATGAGGTCACCGGGACCAAGGAATTGGATGATTTCTGATGCATATTTTACAAAGGGAATACTAGATTTTGTGTAGTAGTCAAGCTGCTGACTGTATGTGTATAGACCAAGTCAGAGCTGTAATCTTCAGGCACTTTGCAGACATGATCAGTTCAAGCCAATTTATTGTAATCCAATTAAAACTTTAGTTCATTTTATAATGTTCATACAAGCCAAATCATAAAAAATAAAAAGCAATTGCTTTTCTAAGGAAAAAAAAACTGATTTCACCAAATCTTGTTTTTGATTCAACTCATAAGGCGTTGGTAGACAGTGGCAATATTGTTACTGTCCATCATGTTGTTTATGTATACCATGACATTTGGCAGAGGCATCAGCTGACAGACAGACTTGCATTAACTTTGGCAGCCACTCAAGAATTTGTTCCAGATGAATTTAACTCTAATGATCCCATCACATTTGTATTGTTTTATGGCTACAGAAATAAACTGTCTGAGCATGTGCACTGCAATCAGGACATTTTTACCTCCGCCAAGGAGTGGCAGTATAAAACATTTTTTAAAAAGACATTGCCACACGTTAATGCATCAAGAATGTCCACATATGAATGCTTCTTGCTGAAATAAGGCTATTTTAGGATTTTTCATAATGGTTTGGTAAAACCTCCCTGATCACTTTCACTCCTAAATTAATGCTTCTAAATGATCATGAATATAATCAATAAGGATAATGGATGGCAGAATATCATTGTAACACATTCTGTGTAGGGTATCACTACCTCTGCCAAGGAATAGGGGAGTTTGTGTATTTTTTCTGTTCGCAAAATAACTCAAAAAGTACAGAACAGATGTGGATTAAATTTTCAGGGAAAATTGACGGATGTTTGCGCTCTCCAGGCACTTTTCTAGTTAAGAGATGTTCAAGAGGAATGACATGAGAGTGCAATGTAGAGTTGGATGGCAAAAAGAACTTGTAATTGAAAGCATGCTAACATGCTAATATCGACATTAAAAACTTAAGAAAAAAAACACCCCCCGCAGGGGCTTGCTTAGGCTCGGTTGTTTTATTTGTTTCAAATAAACTCCTGATTCAGCAGCTTTGCACAGTATGATTTATGATGAACTATTAAACAGATTCTTCCCTGCCTCTACTCTGTGACATCTTCAGGTGTCTTACGCAAAGCTTTTATCACTCCACTGTACTTGCTTTGTGCCCAGAACAGACTATTTACTGTGTGTGTGCTGAATGTGAAGAAACAAATGTTTGAGAGAAGCACAAGTAGTCAGCAAACCCTTCTCGTCTAAATATAAGTTAAATAGATATGACATGACAGGTCATAATTCACACCAGTGGTCTTTAAATTGTTGTGCAATCCCAGTTACTCATAATGTGAGCCTTTTATTTAGAGTGCATGTTGTCATCCAGTTCCTCTGAACCGTGATCCTCTAACAACTGTTGGACTCTGCTGCAGACAGCTGCAGTGACACATTGGGGTAGTTTAAAAAGCTTTTCCACACCTACAGGTTAACCACAGGGAGAAAAAGATGTGTGTAATCACTAAATTACTTATGACTTGTACTGTCAATCAAGCCCTTATAAGGGCAGACACCTATCCTGAATACAAATCACAACATTTAAGGAAAACATTGGAGAGTTTTGAAAAATGTTTGTATTTGTCAACATGAGGTGGTTGCTGGATCTACACAGAGTCAAACTGCATGAATCCAAAACTGAATCACAAAAATTTTAGATCTTTTGCATAATTTCCTCATCCAGGGTAACTTTTAGTCAGAAACCAGTAACTCTGGTGTTGCACTTCAAAGACTGAGCTAGAGATTTTGACTATGGCTCAATAAAAAAAAAGGGGGAGTCAAGAGATACACAGCAAATAATAACTTTATTATTTTCAGAGAATTTATTTCAGAAAATTTAAGAAGCTGCATGTCAGGATACCACTTGTTGACATCCCATTGCAACAAAAATGGAGATGAAACACAGGTTTACTTTAAAGCACTTTATAAATACAAGCCTTCTCATTTTTGCCCACTTTTCTTTTTACTTTATTCAGTTTATATGGGCTTATGGGAAGGAAAACACCTTTTCTAAGAACAGGCCTTGAAACAAGCAGCTTTCTGTGTCACAGCTGCAGGAGTATCAGTTGCATTCAGTCAAATCGATCCGTAAAGCGAGAGAAGAATAGGTCAAGAATTTTGTCTTGGTTGCAGTTTTCCGTTTAAAGGTTTCTGTAACTGACGCCAACATTTAGGTACTTTCCTCTCCACCAAAAAAAAAAAGAGAAACACCAAATGATGTGGGCCACTAACCAGCCAGGGCGCTCCACCCCAACAGTGTAGCATTTAAGTAGACACATTTTAACAGCTCAATAGCTTCAAACACATTGAACCAGGTTCAAAGAGTCTCTTATTTTAACTTAAAATCTTACGTATGGCATTTTTCCCTTCAAATTCTTTGTTTTTTTTAAAATTATTATTGTTCTTTGATTTTTTAAAAATCTTTTTTAAATTTCAATGATACTTTTACAGACAGCTGGCACTCTTCTTGGAACCACTCTTACAAATATCCTGAAGAGATCACATGACTCCAGATGTGTTTTTAAGCTTGAATTGTGCTTTTAACTGGGTCCCCTTGGGTATCTTGTGTGGCTTAATTTTAGAAGATTGGGGGTGACATATATTGGGTTGCTCATGACTCATCCAGTGCTTACCATATCCCCCGGGTCTCCATATTCAAAAGAAGTTAAGCAAATTGTCAGAAGGTGTGGCCATCGGATAGGGGTGTCCCTTGTCACTACTTTAGTTTCTTTTAAACCTCCACAAACTCACGACTGATGATGCATCTTCGTTCGCTCCACTGAACCGTGATCTTCAGCATCCACTGAATGGTTTAGCAACTGAACGTAACTTTTACAAACCATCACATATTTGGAAGTAGAAGTAAATGTGGCTTAGTTTACCCTTTAGATTATAAAACATATTATCTTCTTGATTTTGTTCCCCTATGCCCATTAAACTGTTAAAGGTCATTGACCTGTAGCGTCATACTTGTGTAAAGCTGAGAATGTTCCTAAACAGAATGACGCATGATATGGGGTGGAACATAACATGGTAAAGTTTTTCTATCCCAATACAGAAAAAGACAGGTTTGTTGACGCATACTGACTTTATTACACTAGTTGCACCCATAAAAGCAGCCTGATGTCAACACTGAAGTCTTTCCCAAAAGTGGACAGCTGTAATTGCGTCAGCTTTGATGAAATTGTTGAACCCACATGCTGTTGCTGATGAGGTATGATGCTGAAAAAGAGAGTGCTAAAGTCTTTTTCCACTTTTACCCTCAATAAAACATCAAAAGGAGCAGTTAGATATGAATGTGCACAATACATTCTGGGTAGGAGAAAGATTTGAACATTAAAATGGTAAAGTGAGCTCCATTGCTTAAAATATACTATCTTAAAGAAAATTGCTACTGAAAGTTCAAAGTCAGAACTCTGTGTTTCCTTTGAATGCTTCAAAATGATTTATATGTTTCACATCAGATGGCGTTGTGGGAATGGGATGTTCCAGCTATTCTGCTATAGCTGTGACATTGTAAAGAGAGCAAAAAGAGAACTGAATCATTTCCTTATCAAATGGATCATTGCATTGTTTCTGTTATCTGAATGCAAGAATTGCAGGAAATGCGCAACTGAATATACAGTACTGAATAACGCTGACAGACAATGCAGAACTATGGGCCCCACCTTGATAAACGTTATGATAAAAATAACTGCACAGATATAGTATTTCCATCACTGTTGAAGCCAATAATGCACATAAGCCGACTGTATGTGAAGACCTGCATACATATTAGTAGCACCAAAGAACCTAGCTCTTTACATAAACACAAGCAAAGCAAAGTTTTATATAATCCTGAACAATCCCTTTTGCAATTAAATACTAGCTATCATTTTGACAATATTACACTAACAGAGGATAAATAACACTGAAATGCAACAATCTGCAAGTCAGGGTTATTTGAAGAGTTATCACCACCTTAACCGTTATCACTATTTAAGGTGTGAAACCATGAGAAAATACATAACTTATTAACACCACATTGTGTGACGGAGGCATCTTACTCCAAGCTGTTTCTCTTCTGTCCATACATTGTCTCAGAGGAAGTTATATGACGTAAACCTAACCAAACGGGAGTGTAGCTGAAACTCAACAGATTAGAAATAAAAAAGAACTGAGAGAGAATGACATCATAAACTGGTCTGGAATAGTGACATTTCCAATGAAACAAGTGAGTCTTGTTACTTTCCACCACATCCCCTCCAACCTCCTTATAGAGAAATTACATTTCATATTTCCCAGCATCTGAAACCAAAAATCACCAAGTTTATGTCAAATGAATAATGCCCCACATGAAATTTAAACCCCAGTGCCCCTCCACTAAAAAAATCAAGTTCTTTAAAATGCATTACAAAAAATGTGATGAAAACTAGCAGACATCACCTTCAATTGCTTAAAGGTAAAGTAAAACCAGGTTCTGTTATGGATTAGAAGAACCAGTCCAGACTCTTTGAACTACTTTGCATGTACTGAGGAACCAATGAAATAAAAAGTTTGTTCAAGCTTTAAAGGGATATTGTGTAAGTTCTCCTGTGTTTTATTCACAAAAACTGATTATTTGGTTCAAAAGTGTTTTTTCATTAATCAGTAATCAATCCCATCAACAAACTGAAGTGCTCCTCTAAGTTCTAAATTTGACGTTCGTATCATTCATTTATACATCGCGCGGGTCGGCTCGGTGGAGGCTGCCATGTCGTATCGCCATGTTTTTGCGTTCGGGAGAAGCGTGACGGTAGGAAAACACAGAAACTCACCGGACACACCGGAGTTTTCAGCTCAGTTCGAGGTAATGCCTTTGAAAAGTCACCGCGCTACAGAGGGGAGAAACTAGCGTCTCACTGATGCTGGGTTCACGTGCAGTCGGGCAGACGGCCGTTGGTAACAAACCAGTTGTCATTTTAATCAATGAAGCCAAGCGAAAGACAGTAAAACATGGGTCAGGGAAAACAATACGACATCGCCATGACAACCAAACAGATGTGGACTGATGTCACTGTAACTGACGGACCACGTCTTCACATAGAGGCCGGTGATAACTTTATATGCAGCGGATGTCGTCGGTCTGCCCGGTTTCACGCGAATGCAGCATGAAAAGTACGAGGGAGCTACTCCCGATTACACAGTGTCCCTTTAAGCCAGAGTTGGTAATCCTGTTCAGAAACACTTTTTGTTATACTGGGTGAAATGATCCTTCCATCCTGACAGTAGTCAATCATGTATTCATAAAAAAGGAAGGAAAAAAGTCAGACCTCTGTGAGAGCTGCAGGTCTGTAAAAACTCTGACCAACCCGTCATCCGCGCCGAAAGGCAGGAATTGGTCATTCGCAGCGTGTCAAAAAGAACCAATCGGTACCTTTATGTCTCATTTTTGTCCCTCCCCACACGAGCCCCTCACTGTAAATAGATATGGCTAATAGATTGTTTACTGCTGCTGTGCCAAAAAACATAAACAAAACAACAATAAATAAATAAATAAATGAACAAATAAGTATCAAGTCTTGGAGGCGTTGACTTTTGGAATGTGGACTTCTTACACTGCAGGAGTTTGAGTGAATTATGGCTTTATAGAAACATGGTTGGTCAGCAATCCACTCGGCTGTTATCGGTTATCTTCACCAACCTGCACGTTAACCATCAGTGCGCACATTCCTGCATTCTGAAGGTGTAGTTTCGGACCGTTTTTCCAAGACTGACAACCCTAGCTTTAGGAAGAAGTTAGGTGTGGACTAGAACCCGCTTGGTCAATTTGAGGAACCAGACTCCCCAGATGAACCGTGGGAACTTGGCACAGATCTGGTGCAAGTCACCACTAGCTGGAAATGTGGGAGGGGCCAGAAAATTTGCAGTATAAGAAAAAAGGTGTAGAAACATACCTATCCCAGGTTTTTTTCTTCATTTAAAAGTGAAAGTTTAGAAATGCATGAGTTTTAGAGGTATGAATGGTGTTTTAGAGGACTGAAAACTGCTGGAATGGGATTTTACCTACCCAGCACCAAAACATCAAGGATCTTTGCTGCAAACACAAAAGAGTATTTATCTGCTGAGGAAGCAAATATATTTTCCCACAGGCCAGCTGAGCAAAAACACAAATACTGGACAGGTGCCCAGAAACTCTGAATGAATGTCTCCCGATAACTGGTGAATATGTAAATAAGCAACTGATGGTGAGCAAGTTTGCCACAAAGTCAAAGGCTAAAACGCCTGCATCAAAAACAAGTATGGGACTTCATGTTTTATTGGAGCATTCTGATATACTCTACTAAGACAGCCATATGGTGTAAGATATATGCGCTTTCATGTGAATGGAGTGACATTTTTACCACTAGTGATGATGCAAGCAGAAACCATTTCTTCTCTTGTGAAAGATTAATTGAATGTAAACACAGCTCCTGCTGCTGGCTGATGTGGGTTCCAATCTTATAAGGTGGGTGTGAACTCTCTTCAACCGTCAGCTGACACTGTTTATCTTGTAGTGATGACTTGCTTATTTACCTTTATTTACTAGGTAAACGCGTGGGAATGTATTCACTGGAAAACAGCAGACCAGCAGTTACTCACTTCAGTTACCAAAGACACAAAACTGGAAAGACCATTTTCTGGCTCTAACAAGGAAAGCATGTTGGAGCTTGATTTTTAAAAATCTCTATTGGCAGTAAACCTGTTGGTCGGTTGGCTTTTAGTTGCATTGTTCAGGGCAGAACTTCAAAGTCTACCTTGCTATTGAAAGCACAGACAAAGGCCAGGACTGAAAAGCTTTAATGAACCGCAGATGAAAAAAAAAAAAAAAACCCTCCTAACTATTCATGTTTGAGTCTGCAGGACCCAAATAGCCTGTGAACAAACATAATCTAGCCTTCTATTATAACCTTGGAATTCAGTTTCAGCCCACACCCCCTCATGAGTTAAAGTGGAACACAATGTTCCAAGGACTTATTTCTCCTCCCTGACTGTCTTGGCTGACGCCTGCTCTCTTCATTCTTCTCATTCCTGCCAAACCCACAACAAACAAACAAACAAATGCTTCCATTCTTAAAAGTTTTGAGCTGACTAAGTGATTCAAAATGTAGAATTACAACAAATAAAGACAAAAAGCAATAAAAACGGGCTGTTTTTAGAACATAAAGATGAAACAGACAGGAATGAAAGGGCGAGCACTTGTCTGGCACACGTTAACAGGTATACGACTTCCCTAAAGACAAGCCTGCTCTTGTGAGTTGGCGTTTAAATGCATTGCAGAGCAAATTTGCTTTGGAAGGAAGCAGAGGGAGTCAGCTGATAGATGAGCTTGGAAAAAAAAGAAGAGTAAACAGACACTTTAGAAGACAGGCTGGCAGAGGACTAGCATGCCATACATGACATCCTGTTCTGATGAGTTTGAACATCAAACACAGGATAAATGTAAAAGCAGGAACATGATGTCAGCTTTTATGTGGCCCAGCGTTTATGCTCTCATGGATTTGTAAAAGCAGATGGTCACAATGGTAAGGAGTAGCTCATTAAAAATAGGAAGCAGAAAAATGCAACATTTAGTAATTTGTTCTTAAAGACACACAACGGAACTTTCAGCAGTTTTCTAAGTGACGCGCCCCCTATCGGCGGCTAAACTAGCATCCATCTTGTTCGTACCTGTACTGTAAGCTCACTCCAGCCAGTAAAAAACAGTCTTATCTTGACTCTTGTTCTGTCCCTTCCTCTGTTTCTTTTCCTCTCTTCCTCCGATGATGTTTCCTTGCGTTTCTTTACCGAATTCGACATGATGCGCATTCAAAACACCCGCGATGTTGATACCTGGTTTACATTCGGTTGCTAGTGAGTGACGCGGTGCTCCAACCAATAGTTGGCTGCAACGTCACGGTCGCGTCCCGGATGGGAATCTTACATACTGCTGTTTCTGAGCCCCGGGACGCCTCTGGGCACTGACGGCTCGAAAATGCGCAAAATGAATGTTGGTGTGACATCAAAACGAGTCAGAAACACAGATTTTTAAGGTCTAAAAGTTACGTTGTGTGTCTTTAAGTTTAGTGAGTACAGAGGTGAAGGAAAAGGGAGAAATAAAACTCCTTGGTCATGCTGCTTTTTTACAGCTAAGACTGAGAGCAGCGCAACAAGAAGACCACACAGCTGAGAAAGCAGAAAGATGGGATTCATTTCCTGTTTAGACTGGTTTCCTTAATGGATACCCTGCTGAAAAAGAAGCTTAACCAGCTAAAGCACTAGCTAGACAAGCTAGCTAGCTGGTCTAAAGTGTGATTTGGCCACATTTAGCTGGTAGCTGGACAAGCTGGTTCTTTCAGTTCTGAGAATTTGTCTGTGGCTTGCATATTTTACATACATCAAAACCAAACTGATCCAAATGGATAACTTGATCACATAACAGAACTGAGGAATTTTAATGAGTGGAAGCAGGTTAAGGTTCACATAAAGTCCTGACTCATTCAAAGTCAGTTAAAGTCAGGGAGTCACAAGCTTGCCTTCAGAGTGATGTACAAAACACCATTTATCAGCACTTAAAAGAGGTTATGGCAGTTTCATAGAGGACAGAGGTTAGATTCAAGCTTGGTTTAAAGCAACCTTTACCGATCGTGCATTTCAGAAAGCACAGCAAGATTATTTGAATATAAACAGTCCCGCCTCACTCCTAAGACACACCCCTTCATTCCCTCCACCTCCCAATGCAGAATCAAAGGTCTGACAGGCAGGTCCGTTGGACAATCCTAGAGGTGCACCCCACTTCAAGGATTGGTTGGAGTTTTCATTGAATATTTAGAGATTGGAATAATATTTTATTTTGATTAATGGTGGGTCTGTCTTGTATTTTAGAGTTCCATTACCTCATTCTATAGCATTTTACCCTGTTAGAAAAATAGTGTAAGAATGCAACATCGGTAAAGGTTGCTTTAATTCAAATAGATTGCATTGCATTCAGTTGCAGTTTTCTTGGTTGCATAAAAGCCAAAAACAAACCTATCAAACTGCATATGCCGAGAAATCTACGTCTCCACTGTTTGACTAAATTAAATTAGCATAATCCTGTAAGTTTCACACGTGTAAAGCGGTCTACACTGATTACATAAACACTTCACGTTGCAGGTCTTAATGTTCATCCTGATTTCTCGCTGAGGTTTTTTTGTGTGTGTGTGGCTGTTCACGTTAAAAATTAATGCAACTGCCATTAGACTTCAGCATGAACAGTCTATGACGTCTTACTGTGTTTACGAAGGTAAATATAGATGCTAAACTCATTAGTGTGTGTGTGTATCAGTTTCAAAGTTGTGCAGTCAGAGCCAACAAAACTATGATATAATAATATTCTGTCTATTCTTTTTACTCAATCTTACTGTAGCAAGGTACACAATAGAGGGCCCGGGCAGGATTTGACCCCCAGGCTCCGGGTGAAAGTCATGACCTTTGGCTGACCTTTGGTTGAATGGTCAGCACGCTGGCCAAAGGGACATCCTTGTGGCCAAGTAGCCAGGACGCATGATCAATCGGAGGCATAGAGACAGGACTCCACACTGTCACATCTCTCCCTCTTTCCACAAGCATGTCCTTGTGCTTCACGCAGGTGGCCAACAATTCTGAATCCATGGACTGCACATGGATCCTGCTGACAACGCCAGAATGTGGCAAGGTACACAATAGAGGGGCAGAGGCAGGATTTGATCCCCAGACTCCCAGGTGAGAGTCATGTGTGCTAACCAGTCAGCCAAAGAGACATCCCTGTGGCCAAGTAGCCAGAGCACAATTTAGTAACCAAAAAGTCGGATGAAATGCACATAACTGTTCAGACTTAGACTGCATTGAAAAAGACTGGACATGTACATGTATCTAGTTTAGCATCA
The DNA here is from genome assembly GCA_023101725.1 of Atherinomorus stipes. Taxonomy (NCBI): domain Eukaryota; kingdom Metazoa; phylum Chordata; class Actinopteri; order Atheriniformes; family Atherinidae; genus Atherinomorus; species Atherinomorus stipes. The sequence continues at coordinate 408,845 of JALJCO010010916.1, forward strand.
GCAATGAAAATGGACTGGATAGGATTTTAAAAAATCAAATTTGTGCCGACCAGACTGTCATAAAAACATCAAATTCGAACATAATAGCAAATAGTTAGCTCCCTGCTTGCTCCCAGGAAGGCCTCAGCCCAAGTATACCCAGCTGCAGCCGCAGACCTAGAGGCATGTTATGAAACTGGGCGTGGTTTGTAGTGAAAATGGGCGTAGTTTGTAGTGATGTAGGCAGTTAGGGTTAGGGGAGGGGTTAAGGTTAGGTTCCACTCATTCCTACGGTGGGTGTGGTTTGTAGAGGACGTGGTTGTAGGGGCGTGGTTTATAGTGGCTCCCGCTGCAGCTAGGTGCTACTCCCTCAGCCAGTAAAAAGTGGTGTTTAGCCAGCTAACAGCAAGTCCGAGCATACCTTACCTTTAGCCCACTGATTAGGGGCCAATCTTCATTAGCTCCTGTTAGCTTCAGGTTAGCATTTAGCCGAGAGTACGTTGGCTGTCAATCATTTGGTTTGAGGCCTCTCTTTGCTCATTTTTGTAGAGAGGAACGCCTAACTGACTTCACTTTCAGCTCTTCAGAAACCAGTGGGTGACATCAGAGGAAAGTTTGTCCATCTTTGTTAACAGACTATGCACAGGAAACTTCAGAGACAGCACTATCCTCAATCTCAAAAAAGCTAATTCAGACAGGCTGCATGGTCTATGTTGAAAATTTGGAAGAACCAGCAACAACTAATTCTGAATTCTTACTGGATGGGGTTGTATTCATTGGGTGGAGCTGCATTTGCTGGGTGGGGCTCTTGCCAGTATTACAGTAAGAAAAACCAGCACATTCTAGGTGGAGTAGCAAGTTGCTGTCCTCTTGCTTTTGAAAAGGCAGGTGTAAAGGTCGCCTTTAAAATGTTATAAAGTGAAACAAGATTATGTAAACTTTGACATAGTAAAAGAAGATGTTATGCTACAACAGAAGTGGATTCATTTTCTTTGGAGTCTTAGCAGGTCTGATAGACCCTCATCAGCCAGTGGCTGCCAGGACTTCGCTACCACTGATTGGCTGATCCAGGAGAGACCACTGCCAAAATTGACAAATTGACAGACACTTTCAGAATCTGACGGCCAGACAGTAATAAAATAGGTTGCAGCTGCTCTCACTGATAGTTCAAACTGAGATTCAGCACCTTAGCAGAGTCAAATAGAAAGGGACAAAAATGTTTTGGTCTGCTGGCATATGTTAAATTATTTTAGAAGATTCCAGTCAGACTTCTAATCAAGATTTTTTTAATCACTCTGTTTTTTGGGGGGAGTTATGATAAAAACTAAAAGTTAACCTTTCACAGTGACTTTTCAAATCCAAAGGGGATATTTCTGTGTACTAAAAACATTCATTTTATGTGCAAATCATTTTATTACAGCTGCTCTTATCACCAAAGGCAAAGACTGAAACTTGTGCGTAGGAGTAGAGCTGAAATATGAAACCAACCAAACCTCTTTTTGTGTGTGTGTGTGCGTGGGCGAGTAAAAGAATGCAAGACGGAAACCAAACACTGAACGCAGACACGTTTTTCCCCCAATCCACAGACTCAAGAGTCGGGACCTTTAATTACGGCAGATATGTGTGTGGGATGAAGAACTTGGCCAATGTTTCACACAAAACACTTTAGGGGGCAGCTTTTTATCCAGGTGAAGCAGAGAATTTCTTCTGCGGAGGCTGATATAGCTGCTAGAAAAACACGCTGGTATATCTTGAAACTATGACACGTAAATGACTTATGAAAACATGAAACTGCTGAGAGACGAGGTATGTTCAGGCAAGTATAGATCCTTCTTAAATGGTTGTACACAAGTTACTAGCCTTAGGTGCATGCCACATGTTTGAGATATGTCTTGGAAGCAACTTTAGATTTTTAATTGGTGTTAAACCATCACCACAAAAATGCAAATCAGTCTAGGATATGTTAGTTCATTTGAAATTCAATCAATTTCATCAGTGGGTGCAAACTGAAAGGCCTCTGGGTGGAATTAGACCTAATAACCGATCAGAGCAGGAAATGTTTGATGTTGTCAGTCAACAGAACCTGTAGGTTTTGCTTTTTTAATTCTTTAACTGCAAAAACAAGTGGCAAATAACTCCTAAAAGCCTTAAATATTGATTCATTACTAAATGAATTGTACAACAAAAGAGGACTGCAAACTGAAAGTTATGCAGAGACACACTGCAGTGTTTCTGCTGTGGAGCCTCCTCAGGGTCCACTGAAGGGTTCTCTGCATTCCTTTACACTAAGCTCTTGTTTTCCTGGGCTGAGAGGGGAATTCTGGACATGAGTGCAGCCTCAAAGTGCTTTGGATCACTGAGTTAAAGCAGGCCTGCTCATGTGCACTTGAAGCAGCCTGCATGTGACCACCTGAGCTTATTAGGGTCCAGATCCAGGGCAGAGGGATTTCAGACTGGTCAGCAAAACTCCTAGACCAGCAAGCTCCCTGACTGGATATGAGGCTTACTGAAGGGGAAGAAAACAACTAAAGTAAATGCCATGTACTGCAGTATTGGATAAAAAGAGCCAATCAAATCAACAGAAACATGTGATTAGCCATTCATTTGGTTATTGATAAAAGACTATCACGTAATAAAGTTGTCGGTTATTATGCTAGCATGAACATTAAGTTCAGTTATTCCCATTTGCATGATTGTAAGGAAATATTGCTTTTAATGTAAAAGGGAAAATTCAGGATACCTGAGACTCATGGGTGACGGTTCTCAGGTGTTTCTCCTTGACTTCGCTTGTCTGTCCTTGATTATGTGCAGTTACTGACCTGAGAACACTTATCTCTATTATTAATCATTGCACGTTGCACCATGTCTTCACGTGGAACTGTTCCCAGCACAGATTCTTCCCTATCTCACGCCTATCATGTTGCATTGCCAGAACATGAAACAGTTTCAATTACATACAACCTGGATGCTTTAGCTGCAGGCCCGTGGGAGATTCAATGACTCGCTTGATTCTAACAACAAACACAGAAGGAGACTTGTTAAGTACTTTCCTTTCACCTGTATTTTGCAAAAACAAATACGAGTTTAGCTCAGGAAAGGTTATTATTTGTTAAATACCACACGCAGTCCTCTCAAATTACTAGTATGACTACAGACATATCTGATTACCCAGAAATTCATTTGCTGGGTGCAATGTCCTCATCACACAATGCAATGAAGACGACACATTCTCTAAAAATCTGGACTATGTTCATTTGGTTTCTTGTGAAAACTCATCAGATGCATTCAGTTGTTCTTACCTCAAACTCTGCAAACAAACATAAAGTAACAGTGAAACATCAAAAACTTCTGCAGAGGCATTCATATGGGCCAAGGCATGGTATTAATTCAAAGAGCATGAAATGTTGTGCACAGCACATTCAAGATCAAACCCAGTGAGAACAGCTGTATGTTCTCACGAAGCTCAGATATCATATCACAGATTTATCAGCTGAATCTTCCAGTCAGCAGCAACTGAATGACTAAATGCAACTCGAAGAAACAACAATAGCAAATCAATCATTCACCTGAAGTACACCCCCACCTACGAATGGCATGGTGCTTTCATGAATGCACAACATGACTGTTTACCAAGCTCACATACAGTGATGTAAAGGAGTGTTTTTTTTATTCTCATTTCTGGCAATACCCTTTGAAGTAAATATAGTTACAACTTCCTGTAACAATGTCATGTAGGAGGTTACTTTCTATGCAAGACCACCTCGGTTCTTTTAAGACTTAGAGAGACTTCAGTTAAAATATGACACTATCTGATTATGCAGGAAAGCAGTTTTTATACTGTTGAAGCAGCTTCATTACTGCCATCTGGAAAAGACAGTAGCTCAAATGTGGAGCAGCCATCTTTGTTTGGGTCAGAGGAGATTCAACCTGAGGTAAAAGAATAATAGAAAATGAACAGTATACAGTTAGAAACCATGTTTTCCATTTGACTGCTGCGTCTCATGACTGGTATAGGAAAAGCATGTGATTGTTGAGTTAAAAGGAAACATTCCACTAAGTTTTCTAAGCTGGGAATCCTGCTTCACCAAGTTCCTCATAATTACGAAGTTAGCTAACTTCAGACAATACTCCAGTTATCATATCAGGAAATAGTCATGTGAAAAATGTTGTACAATTCTTTTTTATTTCCAAAGATTAATCTACCAGGATATAACACCAATCATCTGCTTTTTACCAGTAAAGTAAGGCACATGCGGCCTTGGATAGCAACACATGACATTTTCTGTTCTTTTATTAATTTTTGTAAAGGAAAAAAACAAAAGTGAAATGAAATGAAAGCAATGAGTAAAAATCTATATACATGCATGCTACTTTTATTAATTAAGAGATTAAGCAGCAGCTAAGACACTAATAAAATGCACATGATTGCGGTTGGTCTTCATCAAGTGTGAGCATCCCTACTGAAGCAGGTGCTTTGTCAATTTGCTGAAAGTGTGTGTTCACACAAAGCCAAGGAATGATATCAGAAATTATTTTAGAGAAGCAACTTTTGACCGTGAAATGAAAATGAAAAATGAAAAATACTTTATTCATCCCAGAAGGGAAATTCAGTATTGTAAAAGCTCACTCTTTTTTTTTGTTTTTTTTTTTTAAATAAACAAAAAAGTCAGTCAGTCTTGTTCTTTAGGGTGATGCTGCTGGCAGGAATGAATTTCCGTATCTCTCCGTCCTACAGCGAACCTAACGCAGCCTTAACACACTCTTGATTCTTCAATGTGTTGAGGATGGGAAGAGTCCTCCATCATCTTCATCAGCTTGTGCAGCATTCTTTTTTGAACGATCAGCTCCAGCGGCTCCAGAGTTCTCCCCAGCACAGAACCAGCTTTCTTGATCAGCTTGTTTAGTTTCTTCAAGTCTCTGATTCTGATGCTGCTGCCCCAGCAAATCCCCCAGTGAAGTCTATATATTAAGTATTCTGAATTAAAAAGTGAGGCTATCTGTCTAACAGCTAAAATTTGACTAAAAATGTCTGAAAAAGACAAGAATTGAGGTGTTGCAACAGTCCAGTTAAAGACTGAAACTGTGGTGGAACCAGGAGAACTGCCTCTAGACCTCATAAAACTGAAACTATGATGTAAAGAAGAGTGGGCAATATTCTTTCACAGGGATGTGAAAGACTAATAGCGTCATCACTTTAAAGGTTTGGTTATATGAGGGTATACTTGCCTAATTCCAAAACCTGTGTCAGTAGCACCTGAATTTTATTCCACCAAAGCCTGCAATGACTTTGCCAAATTTTTCACAGACAAAATCCAAATTATTAGACAAGCTGTTGGTTCTACAACAGCAGGTTCAGGTCATGTACTGTGCTCACCAAGTCTAAACACCATGACACAGTTTTATCCCATTACTAGCAAAGAACTGGAGGACATCTTGCATCAACTGAACTCCTCCTCTTGCTGTTTGGACATCCTGCCTACTGCTTTTTTAAAAAAGGTCTCAAAGACCTTGGAGTCAGATCTGCTTCAGATTGTGAACTCCTCTTTAACGTCAGGTGTTTTCACAGAGTCACTGAAAACAGCTGTGATCAAGCCTCTGCTAAAAAAGGATAATCTAGACAAGACACAGATGAGCAGCTACAGGCCGATCTCCAATCTTCCATTTTTAAATAAGATCATCGAAAAAGCAGCTTTTCACCAGCTAAATGACTTTTTTAGAGAAAACAACCGTTATGATGTCTTCCAGTCAGGTTTTAGACAGCACCACAGCACTGCTCTGACCAAAGTCATGAATGACATACTGTATGTCTGAATACTGACACTGGAAAAATGTCAGTGTTGGTTTTACTGGATCTCAGTGCTGCATTTTATACAGTTGACCACATTATATTACTCCAGCGACTGGAGAAGTGGGTGGGTCTCTCTAGTTCTGTACTAAACTGGTTCAAAACGTACTTGGAGAACAGGAAGTACTTTGTGTCAGTAGGTCATTTTACATCTGAGCAGACAGAAATTACCTGTGGAGTTCCCCAGGGCTCTATCCAAAGGCCTCTTCTGTTTAATATCTACATGCTACCACTGGCTCAGGTTATAAAGAACAACAATATTAGTTACCATAGCTACGCAGATGACACACAGCTATATATCACAGTGTCACCAGGAGACCGGGGCCCTGTACAGGCTCTTGGTAAATGTATTGATGAGATTAATGACTGGATGTGCCTCAACTTTCTTCAGCTGAACAAAAACAAAACTGAGGTGATTGTTTTTGGAGCCAAAGAAAAACGACAGCAGGTTGTCACAGAACTTCAGCCCATACACCTAAAAACCACCAATCAGGCCAGAAATCTGGGTGTAGTGATGGACTCAGACCTAAACTTTGAAAAACACATCAAAGCGATCACTAAATCAGCCTACTATCACCTGAAGAACATCTCAAGGATAAAAGATCTGATGTCTCAGGAAAATCTGGAAAAACTAGTCCATGCATTCATCTTCAGTCGGCTTGACTACTGTAACAGCGTCTTTACTGGTCTACCTAAAAAATCAGTTAAACAGCTGCAGCTCATTCAGAGCTCTGCTGCCCGAGTTCTCACAAAGACCAGAAAAGTGGACCACATCAGTCCAGTTCTCAGGTCTTTACACTGGCTGCCGGTCCATCAGAGAATAGACTTTAAAGTTCTGCTGCTGGTCTATAAAGCTCTGAATGGTTTAGGTCCAAAATACATCAGTGACCTCTTGACCCAGTATGAACCTACTAGACCCCTCAGGTCATCTGGATCCGGTCTTTTATCAGTTCCCAGAGTCAGAACCAGACATGGAGAAGCTGCATTCAGCTTCTATGCTCCACATGTCTGGAACAAACTCCCAGAAAGTCTCAGATCAGCTGAAACACTTAGTTTATTTAAACCCAGGTTAAAGACCCACCTGTTCTCAGCTGCATTTACGTAGGTTTTATTCAAAAGTTAAAATCTGCACGTCTCTATATTCTCTCTTTTTAATCTTAAATGCTTTTAATTTTGAATCATGCTTCTAATCGTTTTTTTCTCTCCATTTTGCTTATAATGTTTTATGTAAAGCACTTTGAATTGTTCTGTACATGAAATGTGCTATACAAATAAACTTGCCTTGCCTTAAAAAGCAGCTTTCAACACTGTATTTCCTAAATTTAGATTCAGGTCACCATCTTTCATTTTAATAAACAGAGCCCTGGGCTTCGAATGTGCTCTCCCCTTTCACATATCTGGTACGTCCTGTTCTGTGCACGAAGCTGAGTTAAAGCTGAAAGAGTGAATACTGTTTTTCACATGACTGCACTTGTGATGTGTTTCGAAAAGGTTGAATGTATAAAACACCTCATGTCACATCGACTGAACACACCTGAGCTCACTGTTGGAACAGGCAAATAGAGGAGTGCAAACAACGGCTCCTGCACAAACACCCTGATCAGATGACATACTGTATAGCCCATGGCAAACACAGTGCATGCATATAAGATCATTTCATGCTAGTGAGCACAGGACAGCACCTGGTGTGGTTTTTCTTTCCATATATTATCATTTTTCATTAACTATGAAATGAAATGATCTGATCAGGTCTGTCACTGCTTTTGAAAACATAGAAAACAAAGTACAGGTGCTCGCATCCACTTCCAGATCTGTGCTGACTGCTTTCCTGACTTTGCTTATGAGTAACAAAAATTAATGGTATTATTAACCATTAAAATAAAATTAACTTTTGGAAAGTTAACTAGATAATGTCCAGGAAAAAAACAACAACAACCAAACAAACAAACAAAACAGTAATCTAAACGTGGCAATGATCTAATTACTGATCCATCATTACTGCTTTACATCTCCATAACATAAAAAGCAGCTGCCCACACAGTAATTTCCCAGGGAGTTTGAGCCCACACTTTGCCCAGCTGAGCTGATAAAACTTGATAAGCTTTCACTTCCTTTAGAAAAACATTTCAGATTTCCTGATCTTTGTCAGTGGTTTCACCTGGAAACAACTTTCACCCCCGTGGTTCCATGTGACCAAACTGTTAAAGTTAATTTCAAAGTCAACTTGCATAACTTACAATAAAATACTTGTAGTTTTCCTTAATTCCCTGAATTAGGAGACAAATAATTCTGTAACTCTTGCTGTTTCATTCTATTTATCAAAACAGAAGTTACAGTATATTTTGTTTCTGTGGGAAAAAAACTGACCATATTTCATTTTTTTTCTCCACAGATGTTTGTTTGAATCCATAACATTCACACCTCTGACTGCTGACATCAAGTCGATGTGAAATAAATGAACATGTGGGTGTAAAACAATGAGGCTTTTTCCTCTCATCTTGGTACTTATGGTGCTTTTCCATTACATGGTACCATCCGGCATTACTCGATGCGTCTTTCCCTGCCTGCATTTTCCATTGTAAACACTGATGTCTTACGTAAAGCGGAATCAGCTTGTGTGTGTGTTTATTACACTCATAGATTCAGCAGATGCTTTTGTCTAACGTGACTTTAAAGTGAGTAGTAGTGAGCAAGGGAGAGTGGTTAATGCCCTGAATGAGTTAGCAGCTTATTTTTAGTTTAGAGGAGTTTAAATATCGGCTGCCTGTGATCATAGCCACTAACTACTGCAAGCTCTGTTCTGTTAGAGGAGAAATAAAATGAAAAAGATCTATAAATCCAAACATATGGTCAATACACATGCTGATATGCTTGCTGATAATTTGGTTGATCTGTGCACTAATTTATGCTTAAAGGAGTGATGACATAGCAGTTAAAAACTAGTTTATGTTGTTAGCATTACTGCATGTGTAAATACTCCAAAGAAAAAAACAGCGTTGTTTACAGCGGAGTATTGTTTTGAAACGCCAGACCTCACTTCCTCAGTAATACAGTTGGGTCCGGTGATGATATGGAGCTTTACCCGGAGACCACGTTGACTTCATTTTGATTGGCTATTTGGCTATGACCTTATTTGGAGAATCTAGTTCAAGCTGTGGTCGGAGTTTGCTAAAGGCTAACTGCTAGCAACATGGGCATTTAGACAGTGTGAGCTACGTTTATCAGACAAGACAGCATTTAGAAAATAAATAAACTTACAGGTAATGACAAGGTTGTGGCCCCTCCCTCAGTGTTGCTGAGAAGTTTGTTTTAAATCCATTTGTTTGAAAATCCAGACCTGACTGCACAGAAGTTACTACTAGCTCCATACACGGCTGAATCAGACAGGGAGGGGAGGGGGGGAGCGGACGGTGCATAAACCATTAGGAGAGAGAGGGGGCGCTGTTTATTTGATAGTGTGCTCTTATTGGAGCAATTAAATTACGTAGAATGATAGAACTACGTAGAATGATAGCCTGTTGTCTGATTCAACTGTTTCTGAGCAGAGACAAAGCTGACAGACCATAAACAGGAACTTTGATTCTCACTCTGGACATTCACATGGCCTCATCAGTGCACAACAGATCATATTATACACCCAAAACCCCAGAAAGTGAAATTTGATGTCATGGCACCTTTAAAAGTTTCTAATGGACTTTCAAACAACTTCACTGATTGAGGAAGTGTGGTCTGTATGCCCACAGGTGATGAGGCATCTCAAAGTCCAACTGCTCTGCAGGTTTTAGATGTTTCCCTGCAGCTGGAAAGCAGCCCTTGAGGATCAGAATTCGGGAATTTTTTTCCCCACATTGGCTTGGTATTCTTGGAGCCACAGCTGAATTAGTGAAAAGTTTAAAAAAATACAATAAAATTGGAGTCATGTGACTCCCTATCTGTAAACTACACATATAGTACATGCCCAAAAGGAAACCATCAGTGAAATAATTAGCATAATTGTGCCAAATGTTGGGGGATTGGGAGGCTGGCATGAGTGTGCCATCTTAAAAGATGGTTAGACTGACATTTTAGTCATTTAAGAGGAAAAGAAAAGGAAAAAATTTGCAGGAATTTTCTTAAGAAACATCTGTCACTGTAGATTTTAGCAAATGCATGATTCTCAGGTAAACTGCATTTTTTAAAGACTATTTCCAGCTGTGGATTAACACACATGTTCTCCACTCAGGATTCAAGTCAAGGTAAATGCCAGTGTGTTTGTGGTACATACACAGTCATCCATCAAAACAGCCTCATTAATGACATTTATGTCTTTCTGAACATCAGTGAGGAGCAAGAAACATCAAAATGTACTGTACGTGTGATCCCATCCCTGTCAGTAGGCTCAATTTATTGTTGGTTTTATTCCTTTCATGGGATTTGTCATCATTAAAGGCAACATCAGCAATCTAATTCTCTAGGAAGTTGCTCAAATAATCTTCAAAGAAGACACATGGATGTTTATGGGCACATTTGATCTTTTACTAAACTGCTAAACCTCTTTCTTGGTTTAAAGAAGCTTTGACTGAAAACCACCACTCTAGGATTAAGATCATATATCATTGAATGAATCCAGTGCAAAATATTACAGATATTTATATGATTCTAAAATCCAAATGATCAGCATTCACGGATGAAATTGAGAGGATTATCTTTTCAAACTGTATTTTCTGCCAAACAATGAGCAATGTTTCTTTGTCTCCATGAAAAGACAGACTAAAAACAAAGGGATCAACCTTCACCAAACAGCTTTCTTTCTGCTAAAGTGAAGGCAACAGGCCTGAGCTGGCTGGCGTCTTTCCTGTCTTTGGTTATCAGCTGAGCTCTTATTTAGTCTTTGTGGTAATCCCTTGTATTGCATTGTATGGGGGAGGATGAAAGACTTCAGCCCTGACCCAAATTCACTGAGAGACCTTGAGACAAAACAATGGCAACTCTTATAGAAAAGATTCTAATTATCGTTTTCATAGGTGTGCAGCTACACTCTGGGGGATCGTGCACTCAAAACAATAATTTCACTTGCTTTGGAAAACATTCATCAGAGGCTGGGTAACATCAATCATTCTGGCATCAGGCCACTGCCTGCAGATTACACAGTTGGAAGATCTTGTTCCCGACTTCAGGTGAATGAAATCTAGACTTCAGCAGAGTGGCAACAATGTTGTTGGTGAGGACAATATGTTCTGCTGTGCAAGCTGTCCCTTACACTCACACATCTATTAGGCTTCCTGATCAACTTTGCTGAAAGAACAAAGGTGCAATAAAATCAACCCTCTTCTTTACCTCATGAACAGGATTTAATGTGCAGCAAAAGTTGCAACAGTTCCAGTTGGAGCAGTCAGTGTGAAAAGGGCTTTGTGTTTTCAGTATTGTTTGGCTCACAGACAAAAGAAGTTTTTTTCCCATGCTCCCTCCCAGATGTTTCTTTCTCAGTCTTGGAGAGTTGTATGAATAGTGACAAAATGGTTTGATTTAACTGGAATGACAGCAATCTGGTCTCTATTCACCGGATGAAGAAACAAATAAATGAGCATAAATCGTAAATCTGTGTAGGGTCAGTGCTGATTTGGGTTGGGCATCAATATCCTTGAGTCAATACTTCGATACCAACCAGACAAAATATGGAAATCAAACATTTTTTGAGTATCACAATACCACTGTACAGATACAAAACATGAAATCTGTTTCCACTTAAGAGAGTTTTAGGCAATGAAATGATGTGTGAAAGCAGCCAGATTCTAGCTTCTGTATCACATGATGGCGGTAGCTTACTGTATCAGATGTCATGATGATGCTGCTACTGTTAGTGATGATGATGAGGTTTTGCTATCTTTTAGTGCTTTAATGCAGGCTACTGCACATCATGTTTTGGTAAACTGATAATATTACTATTACATTTTATATTTGAACATTTTCTACAGAATAAATTTAAATAATCTTAACCTGTACTTAAGTTATTTGATAATTGAAAGACATTTTAAATCTTATTTTTGTTTAATTTACTGATCAATATAATTGTTTTAAAAGCATTTCTTTCCAGTACTTCTGTTCTCAAGTTTTACTTATATCTAATATTGCCCTTGCATTCAAGATATTAATGTAAACTGTACAGTCATGAGATAAGGGACAAAAAGTATCGGTACTGATGAAAAAGTACCATAAACTACTGGTGTCGTATTAACAGGAAAAATTTCGGAATCGCCCATCCCTAGTGTTGATTCCAAGTAGAATCGGCAGGAAATGTTCTTTTATCTTGACATTCACAAGGCATTTTATTTTACACTAACATAAAAGTTTTGTAGATGAGCCACAGCTAAATCATTAAAGGACCCAGGGATACTGATTAACAGTCTAAGAGACTTTATGTGCATTGTGACACTTTAGAGTGTGGAACTTTGTTGCTGTGCAGTTGTTTTTAGGGAATTGCCTTTTCTATGCATATTGAGCTGACTGTTATACTGAGGGTGGGTTTTTCACAACAAACAACAATTCCCCGGAATAAACCGCCAACCAACGCCACCAAAAAAAAAAAAAAAAAAAAAAAATCCCCCTCCATACCAAAGCGACACAAAAATAGGCATTTTCTAGCCTGGCACGCTAGCCTGACCAACGCCATGCATTACACAGCAAGTCAGAACTGATCTCCACTTAGGTAAAAAATTGACCGGACCAATCACAGCGTAGGAGGCGGGACTTTCTGATATGTCTTCTTCGGCGACCCAGTTCTCTAACCATAACAGTCAGGATGGTGCCTGCAGAGGAGCTACGATCTACTGATGGTCTTTCTGATGTCTACAGCTGGGTTGTAAAATCACAACTTCCTTGGTAGTTTCCTGTTACAAAAACATGTTTTCGTCACATTTTTGTGTCTGATTGGTCTCTTTCCGTTTCACGCTAGTCCAGTTTCTCGTCTCGCAATCAGTCTCCAGTGGAGGGAACCCAGGCTGACTTCCCATGTATCTCATACATGGCAGATGGTCAGGCTGGCACGCCAGGCTAGGCTTTTCTACCCTTTGAGCATACTATCTACAAAATATATTTTCCTTGAGGTTAGGATTTGTGAAACTTAAATACACAAATGAAAAAAAAAAAAAACTTCAATTCTGGGTTGGATCAAACAAAACTAACTGTAGGTGTGAACATGCCACATCTGTCTAAGCATAAACAACTTGCTCATAAGATTTTAGAACAGAAATACATTCATTTCTCTCCATGATGCATATAGAAATTCTTTCAAGAAATCCTTCTACAATTAACTTTATTAGCTCAGGTTATTAAAATCAAGTTGTCTTTATATTTCTGGATAATAACTAAATGTATGAGATCCAGTATTACTTTGTTTTAACAGTGCTTCTTGGCCAAAGATCTTATCATGTTGGAGTCTGTTTGTTTCCGTTGTAAATGGGGCCACAGTTATAAGGAAAATGCATTTGTGGGCTGAGCAAAAGGGTTGCACCCATGAAAAACTTGTGAAATCCTCTTCGCCAATGCCAAGCAGCTTATTGTGCCATTGACTCGTGTTTTTTAGTTTCTGGTGCCTCATGTTCTGGGCAATCATATGGCAACCCTGCATCGACCCCGTTACAGCAGTTACTTGGGATCGGAGGGTCAAAGTGTGAAGAAGACACTTAGAATTTGTTGAGTACTGCAGAGATAGGGGGAACAGCTTTAGGTGGAGACAAACTGTCTTCCAAGATTACTACACTCATCCCCACATACCAGGATGTATCAGAGATGACTACCAGAATTTGGAGTAGAAAGGAATGACCTCAACCCCACTGAAACTTGTGGGATCAGCTCGGGTGTGCTGTTTACGCCAGTGTGACCAACCACACTGGCTACTTGCAACTGCTGGTTGAAGAATAGGAAGCCATCCCACAGCAGTGTGTGACCAAGCTGGTGACCAACATGAGGAGGAGGTGCCAGGCTGTGGTGGCTGTGTATGGTACTTCCACATCCTGCTGAAGCTGCTGTTTCTATTAATAAATGATCAAGTTACTAATCAGTCAGAATCAGTCAGAATAATTGATCCCTGATTGGGAAATTGCCACGTCACAGAAGCATTATACTGTATGTAAGAATACATCAGTGATAATAAATATGTCTAATTTCTTCATGCTTCAATCATTCAGCCCAACAAATGACACCGCACAAGAGTCAAAAGCAGAATACTTGAAGTTGTTTTTCATGGGTGCAACCCAGATATTTAGCTCAGCTGCTCATCCCACAAACGCATTTGCTTCTCAAATGTGGCTGCACTTAAGAAGGAAACAAACACTTATATGTGTGTGTACTGTATATGTATATAACAAGCCATCAAGTACATATCTGAATGTTTCATTTTGAATCACTACATCCATTTTTGATTTAGTTTTGGTTTCTCTGTCATAAACTAGGAAGTCCCCCAAAACTACTTGGAGACATTTCTCGTATGTGATTACTCTACAAAACCATGGACAGCTAAATGATTTGCGTCGCGGGAAACTGAAGTAATGACAGTAAAGACTCAGATTCATTACACAGTTTTTGTCAAAGTTAAGATGGACTTATCTTTTCTTGCCATAACCCACTTCACCGAAGAACTGGGGCTTATTGAGAGAAGAAACAACCTCAGTTAACTGTGGTATTACTCATCATGTTTGTCCCACCTGTTCCACACACGTTTGTCTACCCACCTTAACATTTGTGGTTTTGCTTAGGTGGTAACTTTATGATCCCAGGCACTGAAGCTGCATAGCCCTGTTCTTAGCTTTTGCTGACCAAGTGCTGATCGCAGCTATGAGGGAAACGGGGGTGTGCAATTATCCTTCTGACAATGAGATCATCTCTTGAACTTCTCTTGAATTCCGCCTCTGGCTAAAACAAGAAGTTTGACACACTCATCTATTCAGTGAATGCCGCAGAAAGAGGCATGTGATCCGCAGATGCATGATTCCATGTTTGCCGTGGCGAAACGATAATCAGTCATATGAATTACATGAGGCCACACGCTGACTTTTTCCAAATGACCACATAAACGGATGACTATCAGCAGCATTGTTGATGTTTTCTTTATTTTAAAAAAAAGAAAACACAATGTCTCCCATTCATTAGAGTTCAATGGCTTTTGAACCACTGAGCCCCACAGATTGTCGTGTAGAATAATGTAGGCAACAGATGTCAACAAACAACCCATCAATGCTTGAAAAACATGCCGTTTCTAAACAAAAGGTGAAATGGGTGGGGGAGGCAGACAAGCTGTAACGGACACTAACCGATTGACCCCACCTGGCTTATCCAGGCATAACAACATCACACCTTGGAGCACTCAGGCCAAACAAGTCCGGGCCTGTCACAGTTTGACCCCGAAATACCAGAAGTCAATGGAGAGAGACGCCAGGCAGATTCTCGTGGTTGCATAACGATGCTTCTGCAAACACAATGCAGGGGGCCCAAAAGCAAATGCATCACAGCAGAGAAAAGAACTGGATGACCTACTTCTCAGAAGTCTGTCACCCAGTTTTATTATTCATTGCTTGAGTCAAAGTTCCCTAACTACCGTCAACAGTTAGTGAACAAAGGTGCAACGAGTTTAGAATTAGTGTCATTGCCCTGGCTGCCTGCGTGTTTTAGAGGTGTTTTTAGTCTTGTCAATGTAATTCCAACCTTCAAAAAGTTGTTTACTGTGTTTACCCGGGAAAAACCTGCTGGTAGAAATCATATGTAGGACTGGTGGTTACGGTAAAAGCTGTGGTTGAACAAAGCTGCTCAGGAATCAGGTTGCAAAACATTTTAAAACCACAGCAGGGATATTTCTTTAATTTTGTTTTTAGTCACTTGTTTTACTTCGATTTTAGTTTCACTCTGACCATGGGCTACTTTATTATGGAAAGATCACATAAATCTATCCATCACATTTCCTGTCAGAGGCCTTAACAATGAAAGGAAATAATTTCTTCCAGTAATCCTGATTTTGGGTCTGTGTATGTCTAAGAAAGACTGTATTTCTAAAAACTGTTGCATACTCAACAAGAACAAAGAACTTTGCTATTATTCTCAAGGTAACGACTACAAAGTGACATCATTTTGTTTTCGCAGGCCTGGTTTGGGAGTTCTTGCAGCTTGTTCTCAACATCATCTGAGCAGAAGCTTCTTCTCATGTGGTGTCCAGAAACTAATGTTTGATTGATCAGAAACTTCAAGTTTCATGGTAAATATGGAAAACCAGAGACATGAAAACCTGTCATTTCAACTTATGTGCAAGATTCAACAAGGCTGAATGGAGAGTTTAAGGAACAGCTGACCAAGGTGTGTGTGAAGTATGAAAATTCATACAACATGCCACATAAAGACATGAACACCGCTCCGGACAAACCCCTGCTCCAACACAGACAAAGCCTCTTGTGAAGTATGAATTACCTGCACCAGAACAAACACTGTTCGTGCTATTGATTATTCAGTGTTAATCATTCACTGAACTTGGGTTGTAGGTAAAAGAAAACATTTAGGGGCACGTTCTGGCTTTAACAAAGGATGCTTGCTTTGTTTCAGGTGTGCATCTGATCACAAGAAAACACAGCAACTCTTCTATTCAAACAGTGAGTGTGTATTTTCACTCTGCTTCCTCTCTACTACCGCAGTAACGCAACATAGTCCGGACAAATGTGCAACTTGTGTTCAACCATAAAAAAAAAAACTAAATTCTGTCTTACCCAATGTCATCAATATTTCCACATTTAGTGTTCATTTGGAAGGACTGGCCACACGTGTATGCTGCTTGCCTTGTAGCTGCTGAGATCCCCCCCCCCCCTTGACCCTGTATTGGATTAAGCAGTTATAGACAATGGATGGATGTAGGGCTGGAACAATTAATAGAAATATTTGAATTATTCGATTAGAAAAAATTATCGATTAATATTTTAGTAATTGATGCTTCGTTTAACTTTTTAAAGTCCTGCTTCAGTCATTGCTTCCGGTCTGTAAACTATTTCTGGACACTCCCTACCAGTGGGTGGCAGTAATGCACCTACTCCTTGAATGTAATACCACAGTCTTTGGTCCAATTTGGACTCATTATTGCTCCGCTGCATCTCAGTCACAAATGCTTATAAGGAAGAAGGGGTGGCAGAAAGCTAAGTTACAGGTTTGAGATCTACCCTGTACATTTTCCCGAGAGCGTTATCCATGAACTTTTCTACTTCCAGTTCTTGACTTTTCTATTATGCTTTGACTTGCAAATGGTCAGGACTAGAATTACATAAATCTATCTGGTTATAAATTAGTTTACTTTTTATAGGCTGGAATACCCATCATGCCATGTGAACTCTGCCAAACAGAAAAAAGTCTAGAGCAAGGAAGAGCAATTTTGCCCCCCGAGGGCTGAAGTCCTGCAGGTTTTAGATGTTTCCCAGCAACATATCTGATTCATACTAAATAGCTCTCCTCAACAGCTTGTTGTCAAGTTCTGTCCAAGGATCTTGATCCATTAATCTGATTCAGGTGCTGCAGCAGAAAACATCCGAAACCCGCAGGGCCGCTTGCCCTTGAAGACCAACTTTGCACATCCCCGGTCTGTGGGTATGCTGCTGTTTCCAACCATGGACTTCGGAGCGGCTACGCTTTGCACTGTACTTATTACACATTCTTTGGTGAGACAGCCTTATTTTTGGGGGGTGACAAAAGCTCCAAATCCACCATATTCCTGTTGTTCCTGATGAACCAGACTTTTTGAAAGTTCATTAAAAAAAGGCATATTATTTATGGGGTGTAATGAATTATTACATCATTTAAGGTAATGTCTCATCCACAGGGTCTGCATCAGGATCTAGTTGAAAGAATTGTGTTTGCACGCACTCTTAAGAAAAAAACAAGAAACAGTACATTGCTCAGCAGGTTGACAACCAACATCACTTCATAGCCTCAGGGAACACAACAGGTTAATCCCACCACATCCTCTACCCTTATTACCTGCCCCTTTTGTTTTGAACAACACATAAAAAACAAACTAACTAATGTTGTGATTTACTGCAGGTGCATATTAACACACTGTTAAACTATCCAAGGCACATTCTGTCTTTAATTAGGTAGTTTTTGTGCCATTTTAAATTTATACCAAGTTATTTTTTATTTGCTCTGGGATAAGAATAAAAAAAAAAACCAAAATAAAAAAAATGAAGAAAAACAACAGTAATGTTGATTCATGATGGGAAAATAACTGAGCGTACATCAGATAAGGAGTGTCATGTACTGTGTACACGGCTGTGGCTCAGTATTTATTCTTAGAAAAAAAAAATATCGTACTTCCTTCCTGTTGGTAACAAGCTGGGAATTTTGCTGGGAACATCCCGCCCCTTGCAGCAGAATGCTGGCCTTGTTACTAAAGTGAATAAAAACAAAACATGGATAGTCTCCAAAGACCCAAAGCAGGGTCAACAACTTGCAGCGAGAACACTGCGTGCTCACAGAAAAGCAGTTGCATCAACTTCTGCTTGAGCAAAGGAGCAACACAAAGCTGCCTGCTCATTTTCTGCATCTGAATATTCATTAATACATTAACAGTACATGACACCAGCAGGAGAACAAAGTAGACGACATGAAATTAACAGTTTTATAATCAAACTGTCTTTTGACACCCAGACCCTCACAGTCAAGGCAAAAAATTAGAAACTGACCCTGTTGTCTCAAAGACAGCTGTATTACACACTGGACAAACCCAGTAAGAATTTGCAACAGATCCAGAGAATGATGCTCCAATTTCTGAGAACAGGGAGTACAATCAATCACTGTAATATTTAAAACAAAACTTAACTCTTTAAGTGATTTCATATAACTTCAGACATTGTTTAGTTTCATTTCATCCATCCATTGAAATGGATGAAATGAAATTATCAAGGTTACAATCACACATTTTTCCAGGCTCAAAGCAGCATTTGAAGCATTGAACCACTTGTAGTCAGAAATACTGGCAGATTTGGACAAAATTTAAGTGTGATGTCACCAGCAGTGAGTAATCAGTTCCATGCAGTTGTAGCTGGTTCATCTGATCAGTTTGTCCTGGGACCAATGCTTAACCATCTGCTTAGTAATGTATTTTCCTTTAAACTTTCAGTTTCTAATGGAGGTCTGATAATTGTGTGAAATAAAATGTCAGTTTACCGTTAAAATGTTTCTGTTTAGGGAAATGCACATTTTTCATTAAGCTGTGATGCTTTGTAAACCAAAAAACACATGAAAAATTTGATAAATTGCAGCTATTTTGCATCAAATTGAAACAGTCTTGCACAAATCTTCTAAGAAAAAGATCTATAAAACAACCAAGGCACCACACTCTCTAGTAGAATACAAAGAGGAAGTTTACACATAGGGAGTAGCTTAGATCTTAAAACCTATGGTTGCCTTTGTCTGCAGACAAAGACATTATTTTCCTGTGTTTTGAATATCTTTGCATACGAGACCATGAAAGAGCCAAGCTATTTTAGCAACACAAACACTGCGTCTACATGATGCATGTCAAACTTTGAGCAACCAAAGATGATGACTGATAAGAGTTATCAAGAGATCACTGACCAGTGACCATCCTGTGCGTCACATCTGCCAGCATGGATGAAGAGTTTAATACTGCACTTTAGTCATCAAAGAATAAAGTTTCAAAAGGAGATGACTCCACTTACAGGCACATGACACATCACCCAGTGGACAGAATTTGATCTGAGATAAGTATTGACTCACCAACCAGAGCTTAATGTTCCAGAGGGGACAAAGCGGAAGATGAATGGGAGCCATTTGACCTCTGATCTTCAATTATTTTAAAAGGCTTTTAAAGATTTCCCCCCTTTCTGTTCATGCCTCAACAATACACCACACTGTTCAAGTGTGAAATCATGAAAGCTATGAAAATGGATAATGAAATGGAGATCACTTCAAAGAATGGAGCACAGAAAGTGTGAATACATGTGAAGAAAAATACTTGAAACTGCAGCAATAAAGAGCAGAGCCAATTCTGCTCTCATTTAAAGCTGAGCTATGATTTCTTGTTGGTTTATGAAACAGCCAAAGAGATATTTGCAATATAAAAACTGAAAGAAAAGGTTTACAGTGAGTTTAAGAATCTGAGAGGGACCATTTGGAAGGCCTTAACTTTCTACAAGACTGCCTTTTTAATGTTAAAGCAGAAGAATGAATATATATTTTAAAGTTGTTTGTAAAGTAGCTAATTAACACCAGTTTGACCTCCTGTACCACCAGTTATTTGGCTACTCAGGAAAATGGATATGTTCATATGGTGTTTTGACTGGAACAGTACAAGGACCAAGAACACAATCTGCCTGCTTTGCTTCCAAACAAGATTAAACATGAATGTGTTGATTGGCATTCATTTACAGATAACTGCAGGAATGACAGGGAGGCTTGTGTGCCATTCAGTGAAAAAGTTTTTTTTTTAAAAAAAGAATGTTTTCCATGCTTTCCTTTTATGCTTAAACTATTTTGTGCAGAGCTCTCCTGTTTGCAAACATTTCTATTGATGTGGCTGCTGCATTTGGCTGGTATTACCAAGGAAAATGCACAATGTGCGCAGGATACAGCAAATTCCAAAGAAGTGGGCATGGCCATAGATAAAGATGCAGACGGGGCCCCAGCCCCTCAAACTAAGCACACGTCAAACCAAAAAGAAAAAAAGTGTAGCAAGGGTACAGTGGCTACAGGAGCAACACAACTTCTAACCCTAAATATGGAGGATTTAAAGCTTATTTACATTTATTCCCTGAGACATGTTTAATTATAACTGTCAAAAAGCCCCTCTTTTGATGGGAAACATGAGCAGGTACCTTCAGGGTACTCCACTCAATTATATAGACATGTTCTTTATATTCCAACACCAAAGCACAGACAAGGGGCCAACATTTTAATAAAAGACTCCTTGTGAAGCTCAAAGTAATTTGGCAAGTCTTTAATTGTGTGCAACCGAAGAGGCTCCAAGAACTCCATGTGATGTTTCATGGTGTTCTGTTTTAGGCTGGAGAGGCATGCAAGCTCTCAGACTGTTAGATTAAAAAGTTGCTTCCCCTCTCACAAAGTGCAAAAATTTTACCTATCTGCATCTCAGCGTCAGAATTCTTACGTCTATCTACAGCAGCTGTTCAAAGATTAACTCGTGCGTCAGCTGACTTCCCAGAAACTGTTGCTTTTTTTGAAGTTTGGGGGCGTGGGTTGCTACGGGGAAGTACAGACGTGCAACCAATACGCACTCAGAAAGGCAGTTCCTCCAAGCTCAAGTTACTGAACTACAGTTGAAGTAGGAAGTTAAGGGGTAGAGGAACATTTGAGCAATAAAAATGAGGAAATTTTTTATCCATTTTAGAAAACTGCCTCAACCTTTGAGTTATATTTAAAAAAAAAAAAAAAAAAAATTCTCAAATGTACAGTCTTCCTTAAAAAAACAACACAGAAGAGCTCAAGTTTCTGTCAGCTGAGGAGAACCTTTAGCTTTCTACAAGCAGAAACTCTCAGTCTGAGCATTTAAAGTTGTTCCCTCTGAGCTTTGCAGTTCATAAGACAAGATCTCTACTGAATAGGATGAACACTCCTCCTTTAGGAATGTGTGCAGACAGTTTCCATTCCAATGAGAGGAATGTCTAAATGCTGTAAAAGGTTTCTGGGAGTCTGCAGCTGCATATGAATGTGCAGAAGCTGCACAAGTTGACAAGTTTGTTCAACCACAACAGACTTAACCCACTCTACTTTTAAACCAAACTGGTAAAAACTATAAAAATAAAAAGATTAGCGTTCTTGTAGATTTGTTAAATTGTCATACATCAGGTTTAAATTTTCTTTTTGTGCTTTACATGTCAAACCATCTAACCACAGTTAGCTTAACCACAATAAGGTGGTCTAAAAATCTACAACACTTGTAACAGACGTTTCATTTTCAGTTTGTGCTTCATGACCTGAAATTCAGAAGATATTTCAAACTAAACCAGCCTGGTGAAGTCTTATAATCTTGTTCCACCTTATTGCAAATATGGTTCTTAACTTAAAGTTTATTTACAAACAAAAACATGTCATACAGATGGAGAACATTACATGAAAATATTTAATACTCAATGCTGGAGAAAAAAAAAGGGGGATATGCATACAATATAATTTATTAACCTTGATACCAACATCAAGGTTGTTTAAAGATTGTGCGCTTTGCATATTAAGCCCCGAGACACTGCAGCCCTGCCTGCTTTGTGCACCCCCTCCTCCTCTCAGTGGATGGTGCAAGCTGCTCTACAAAATTGCCTCAGCCCCAATTCCCCATGGTGTACCCGGCTGTTCAGACCATCCAGGGGTAACCAGGGTGGTGGCCAACATCATTAGCTGCAGACTAAAAAGAGGTCTGCTGTGGATCATCGTCATGGAGAGGAATCTCTCCATTTCCTCTAAAGACCTTGATGAGATGAGTTTGTGCTGTAACCTGAGACTACAGCAGAATCTGAAAAAAACACAAGGGTGAAGCCAACCAAGGTCTCCCCTGCTTGAGATTTGATATGGTCAACATAAGAGTTTTGTTTTAACAAGTGCATGAATATTATTGCATTAGCAGATGGAGGATGAAAGCAATAGGACTGTAGCAGTAAGTGAAACTTAGGCAAGTGGATTGTAGAACCTCCTGAACATCAAACTTAAAATGCATAAAAAGGTTGAAAACAAAATAACACGCACCCAGTCATATATGGCATGTATGATTTAATCACTAATTTTCAAAGTAGCTGATGGTTGCCAAGCCAGGAAGCAGACACTGTTATGCAAGTTTGAGGTTGTTACTAACTGCTTTTACCCCAGTTCAAGCTGGTGCACCAGTTTTGCAGATATAAGAACATGCCAACACTGCAACTAACAACTGCGGATGCAACAGAGCGCTCAGTGTGATAGAGTTGCTGCCACAGTCAAATTTCTAGGAAACAGCTACTGCGTCTGAGTTGCGGTACTGAATAAACAGAGGTTAACGAGTGCAAAGGTGTCAAAACATAACAGAAGAGCACAGATGTATTCTGCAAAGTTTCCTTTAACGCATTAAGTCTACATCTGATGCACAAGAGTCTAGCTTACACCTGGATCTGAACTCCAAAATCATTGTCCATTTTCTGAGGAAAAAAAAAAAATCCCCTGAAGATGAAACTTTATTGAAGTTGATCAGCACATTTGGTATGCTTGGAGTCCTCTTTTAAACTTGCAACAGACTGAATTCTCCGAGAGCTTGTTAGGCAAAGAGTCCAGCATATGGACTTGGCCTTGAATCCAGACCCAGATCCAATCATAGCAATTTAATTCAATATATGTAGATCCACCCTTTCCACCAAATCACTTGGTTGGAATATCCATTAAAAAAAAAGGAGGGCCCAAGGGCTGTGAATGGACCAAATGCAAATGAGCTTCATGTCTACATGAAATGGAAAAACACATTTCTCTCTTCCTGCTTTGGCCTGATAATGCTACCAGAGATGTGGTGATTATATGAAAATCAGAGAACAAAATCAAGGTGGGATCCAAAACAAACAATAAAGTCAGCCTTTTGCATAGATGACATACATTTTTCTTTTTTGTAGAAAAATAAAATTTATTTAATAAAATATTTTTCACATGAGGCTTGGGGGAAAAATGAGGATGAAAAGGGCCATTATCTTTATATTAGTTGAAAAGTTCAGTGTTCATTTTCCAAAGGACAAGTAGAGGCTGGTAAAAAGGAGAAGTGTCCAAAACGTCACTGATAGTCCATTAAATTCACCTGATCAGCAGGGCCAGTGTTGCCCCAATACCAGCGAATCCAGCAAAGGCCATGAGTGTGTTCCTGACTGTTGATTCAGGGTCTGCAACTCGGAAGAACTCTACAAAACCATCCTGGAAACACACAAAAAGATCATGACACATCAGATAAGAATCTTGGAATGAAAGAAACTTGGTCACACAAGACCTGCAGCATTTTCAAAAACATCCTGAAACCATAAGCCAGAACTTACCCACGCGTTGTTTTTGACCAGCCAGTCCCGCTGGTCTGTCAGCAGGTATGTGGAAATCTCCCGGCTCACCAGCTCCACGCAGTTCTCCCTGCCATTTTCCTTCAGCTGCTGGCACACTACCGCCCCGAAGGCCACCAGGCTGGTGATGCGACCCCAGTTGGTGGTCCCGTCAGCGAAGAGGCTCTTTGCTACCCCACCAACAAACGCCATATCATCCCCTTTTGTGTTCAATGACAGTTTGCTGACCATACCTAAGGGATAAAGGGACTGTTTAGTTCACTGATCTTTCTGTAAGCTATATAAAAGCTAGCGTCTGTACGCGGCTAACAGCTCAATTCAACTTCCGCAAAAAGCAAAATGCAGGATATGCTTCGTGTTAACAATGGGTTAGAAATGGATCACTTCCTTGAACGTTAATCATGGATAAAATGGTTTCTGTTAGCCATTAGTTCCAGAAACATGGGGCCAGTGTGGGTAAAACGTGGCTCAGGCGGGCAAAGGCGAGAGAAAGCCTCACAATGACGGCTACTTACCATTGTATACGTATCTGTGTTTAGCCAAAACGTCCTCCACCACTCTTTTCATTGTTGATAGTGCTTTGCTTTCACCCCACCGAGGTTTTGAAAGTCCTGTAAATTCTCTAAGAAAACTGCTAATAAGTTGCCTCGTGTCATTCTCCACGACTTCATCCCCAGCGTGACCGCTGGAGACGTCTGTTTCACTGTCCGAATGTAACTCCGGAGTGCACGGTAAGGAGCCGTCCTCGGCGTCTTGGCTGTGCTCCAGAAAACTTTTAGCTGGGTATCCATTCAAGGTAGTCACCTCCAGCTTCTTCGGCCGTTTGTGGCCATCGCTGGACGTAATATTCCCGTTGTGAGAGTCCGTTGCGGAGCCCATGGCAGTTGGCGTGGGAGGCTGTCTTGATCTGAACATTTGTCCATCCACGACTCCATTTTGAGGAACAATAAGATAGCCCCAGGGCCGATTCGATATTGGATACATTTTGATAAAGTGGCTGGAAAAGTACGCTCAATTAGTCAATCAAAAATAAAATTACGTTAGAAGTTTCAATGTAGGTATAATTATCTTACATGATGTGAACGCAGACGCAGCGAAATGGTAGACGGATTTCCCTCTGTATATATAATCTCCAAACCAGAAGGACACGCCCAGTATGACACGCTTGAACGTAAGAATAATTAAAAAAAACTGCCACGGAAATAGAAAAACGATTGATAAATGGATATTTAAAACTTTTAAGTAAATAAAGACAACCAAAGAAAATACGTTGCGATCCAGGAAAAAGAAAAAGATACAGTTATTCGCATTTTCGAAACTCTGACTGACAGTGGGTTCGTTTTTTTTTCCCATGACAAACGCACGGAAGAAAGCCATAGACAGAGATATAGAGGTATTAACACTGTAAATGCTAATACACATATCAAAATAGCTTTAACATCAGTTTTTATCACTTACAGTCTAGTTTAATCTCATGTTTCAGAGAAGAAATGGTTTTTTTTCCCCTTTTAAACAGCCATCATATTTAAATAAATGTGGGCTTGTTCTACATAATTTATACTGGCATAACCAGCCTGTAAAAATAAAGGCATATCCGGTCTTTATTTTATTTATTTATTTTTACTTAAATATTTGACAATAGTGTATTAGAAATATTTATCAGTTTATGGGAAGCATTTGAAGCCATCGGTGGTTTCTCTTTACGGACCTCCATGCTGCCATAGCAAATAAAGTCTTACTTCTAATCTGTCCTACCTGCTTAAATAAAAGAAACCAAAAAAATGTGGACTTTCACAATCGGCATTGTTGAAGAAACTAGAAATTTCTAGTTCAGGATTCATCTGGCAAAGACATGACTCTGCCGCCCCCTTGTGGAGAAGAGGTTCCCGGCGCCTTTCTGTCCAACTGAGCCTTGGTTTGCTGCCTTCATGTGGTATGGGGAAGATGATCCTTTCCACTTGTTAAATGGAAATTACCAGTGCGTTGTGTTCAAGTGTTTTGTTGTCGTAATGAAGTTTAACAATGGAGGCTATCTTCAACTGACTACCTGGCTAGCTGCTAGCTAGCATCTGCTCTGAAGTAAACCAGAAAATAACCATATTTTTACAAACAAAACTAAGTTTAAATGGTGATGTTATTAAACTTCTGTACGTTACAGAATTATGCCGACTACAAACTAGCCACATAACAGCAGCAGAAAACTTTAAACAGAATGTATTGCTTCCCATTCAGGATGTTTTCATTGCTCTCCGCCATGTTGAAAGGTCAAAGTTTACTTCATCTCGGCAACTCGGGCATCATAAAATTTTTCCAGTTTCCCAGTGGAAATTACGACATGAGTGGGTGTTCAAGCGCAATTTTGATGTTGGACTTTGGTATTTACCATAAATACGGTACCACATGAAGGCAGCATTAGTGTCCTGGATTTACGGGTCACGGATTTCAAACTTGAGTCCTCAAGGGCCACTGTCCTGGAGGGTTTAGGTGCTTATCTGTTCCACATGAAGTGAATAAGAGAGCTTATTATCAAATTATGCAAATTTATCACCCATTAATTTAATCCAGGTGTATTGAGGTTGAGAAGGATCTAAACCTGTAGGACAGTGACCCCCAAAGACCAGAGTTTGTCTGTTGAAATCAGCAATCTCAAACATCAAATATTAATTTCTAAGAGTGAAAGCACACAAAAAGTTCTGGCATGTAATCACCCACATACCCACATCTGTTGTTCAAATGACAGTGAGAGCAACCTCACGTTGAGGAAAAACAAAATTGCAAGTCTTATTAATGTAAAAGTTTATTTCAAATACTGACAAAAATCCTTTCACCATCTCCCACACAACTGAAACATTCCAAGTACCCCTGTACTTTCTGAAGTCTTAAAATCATTCCTGTGTTCTCCAGTCATCTTAATTATGTAAACCTTTTTTTCTTAGTAGGAAGGGTGCTTCTGATTTCCCTGCAGTTATCTTGGGCCAGGTTGAAATATACCTACTATGCAACAAGAGAACACAAGAAAAACAAACAAAAAATAGCAAAATAAGAAAACAGATAATGTAAAAGCAGCACAAAAGTACTTCAGAGCACACAGCCTGTCATTTCTTTATACATTCTGGCACATGTTGATCATGAACGAGAGACACCCTGTGATGGGTTTGATGCATACCCTGCTAGTTCCTCTCATTAAATCTGTGCAAACCCAAATATCAAGAAGCACTGAAAAACCCTTGTCCCCCATTTTTCAAATGTTAATCCATTTCTTTTAATAAACCTTCCTTATGGAAGCAAGAAAATACAGGCTTTTAAACCAAATAATCCTAGATAGTATGTTCCTGCCAATTAAAATGACATGAAGTATTTAATTATTTCCAGTGCTGGCCAAACCACATAAATTGAATCAAATTGATGAATGCATTTTTAAAATGTAATTTGATACTTTTCATTGAAAGTTCACAGTTTGAAACCAAGCAGATTTGACCACAGCAGCTACAGAAACTGAGATACTTAACAGGAAGTAAGACTGTTAGAATCAGGAGGATCAGTGTTCTTTACAGGGTATCATCTCAGATTTGTCATTGAATCAGCAGCATTTACAAATATTTTCTTATGATACAGATTCACATAGCCTCTGCAATACATTAGGATACAGCAGAAGTAGTGTTAAACTGAGAGGAGAGAGGAACCATTGATTCAGAAATAGCTTGGGCTACAAAAGAGTGAAAAGCAGGTGAGAAACAGAAAAAAAATATATTATTGGAGGTCTATTTACAAAAGTTGGAACAGAGAAAAGCATTGCATTCATACAGCACCATAACTAGCACATACATACAGATCAGTTTTTCTTCACTCACTGCAAATTTGACACATTTTAAAGTGAAGTTGCAAATGTAGTGTTGCATGTACCCTTTCACCTAGCCTACATGGTGGAGTGTAAGTATGTGAAGGTTCCCTGAAGCAGTAAAATATACACTGAATCTCGGTGAGTGCTAGCATCCAGTTCAGATTCTTAAATGTGTGCACATTCACAGCCTGGAGATGTGGTGATCTCTCCTTTGACCCGTTTCCGAGCTTGAATCGAAGTAACAGGTGGGACTTTAGCATATCGTGCATACTCACACTTTGCCCTCTCACCATGTGTTATAAAAGCTCTCATTGCTTTGCTAAGTGTGCTCCAACATGCAGTGTCCCGCTTAAAGCCTGTGATGCCCTTCAAAACCACACTCATCAAGTTGCCTGATCTTTACCCTCTGACACCCACAAGATCAAAGATCAGTCTGTGTAGTGTGTCAGTAAAAAAATATTGTACAACAGGCTGGCAGTAAAAGTAGATCTTATATACCAGCAATGGTTATGGGGATTTTTTTTTTAAATGTAGCAACTGCTGTGAAAGAGAACAAGATGCCAAAGGAACCAGTGTATCTGAACAAGATATATATTCTGAAAGTGTTAAAACATAAAATCAGTTTGAGAGTAAGTCCTGTCACACCCACAAAACTACATAAAATCTTACAGCACATGAGCTGTTACATGTTACAACTATAAAGGCAATGGCCAGTTACTTCTGTCATCCCAATGGGACTTTTATGGCTGGAAAAAAATAAACTAATAGCAGTTTTGAATCCCCATTTCAAAAGTGGCAGACAGAAAATTGATCTGGATGGTCGTATCACAATCTCTCCTCAGATCATGTTAGGCTGCACTCTGCATCATCACCGTGTAATGTCAGCCACATGACAGCATGGCAATCATCGCAATAAAAAGACAAGTGCATCCACGGCCTCTTGGCCCGAGAGCTGCATTGGGAGGGATTTTGGCTCAGATATTAAAGAAACAAACTTCCAAGCCTGAAATTTGAAGTGAGTTGACTTAGCACAACCAGTCCTCTACGGCATGCTAGCTGGACAAGTCCTCAAAGCGCCAAGCTTATCACCAATTACGTGCTTGTGTGGGTATCATTTACAGAAGCGTGTATATTATGAAGGGTGCTTCTATCCCTTCAAAATCTTTTAGGCTCATAGTAAACACACACCTTGATGCAAGTTAACGGAGGTTGTTCAGAGACTGATAGGGCTCCCAGGCTTTAAAAATAACTCAAAGATACACTCAGCTGGCTCTTGCCCTTGGATGTGAATATGAGCGCGTGTAGATGGATTGTCAGGACAGCAAAATGTGAAGGACGTCAGACTGTGGACATTTCTGGGATTTTTAAGTTTGTTTTGATCATTTTAAATCACTAAGCAGATATTCCACTGCAGATAAAAAAAATGTTTTTTGTTACATGTTACAATCATGCAGCATATTTAGAGAGAATAAGAGCGAAGGAAGTCAGACATCAGCAGGGAGAGACTAAAAAAAAGTGTTTTAAATCCACATTTGGCTGAGCTGCAGCAGTTGACCTCAGGTTATATTTGATAAAAAGTGGCAGAAGTGTGAGATGCAAAGTCCACTCCAGTCGGTGAATGCTTAATCAGCTTAAACAGCTACCTGTCATAGATTTGGTATGCAAGCAATTATTCACATTCGCCTTCCAATCATTCCTGCTGAAACCAGCCACCAGCAAAGAAAGGGAGCGTGAAGATCAAAGAACAAGTTGTGACCATGGTTCCTAACTCCCTTGCACACATTATTTTGGTGTCATTCAGGATGCAAAAAAAAAAAGAAACACACTATACAGAATACAAAGTGCATTAACTCACCCCATCCAACCCTGCCTGATGACACACACCTACTGTAAATGCATCTTGGAACATTGAAAACCAAGATATAAGGGAGGCGGTAGAGCAGAGTGCGCAGAGGGGGCGGAGCTGTGCGTGGTGGAAAGGCAGAGAGGGCCGCGGCCTTGTGGTCACCGAAACCTCCATCCCTCCCACCCCGCCCCGCCCACATACAAGCAAATGGAGTTTTAACTTATACAACTCTGCCCGATATGTTAAAGCCAGTGGTGCCTGGGGATGAAAAGGGAAGCGAGAGGAAGGGGGGGTGGACATATTTGGGACTCAAGTGAGGTGGAGAACGGACAATTCCCTGGAGTCCCAGGGGAGCCGAGGGTGCCTCTGGGATGATGAAGGCTAGCCAGCTAGCTTGCTGGTTACCAAGGACGACTTCCTCTGTGGTAGGTCCTGTGGCGTGGGGATGTGGTCGCCGGTCACCAGGTTCTTGTCGGGTCCCGCCACAGGAAGCTGCTTGTTCTTCATCTTGGCCTTCGCCATGTTGTAGTCTCCCGAGTCAAAGTACTTTTGCTGTTTAAGAGAAAAGAAAAGGAGCACTCAGCTTCAGCACAACAACACAACTTTGACATATTCGTACACAGGTGTTGTGGACACTCACATCAGTAATGGACTGGACTGGACATGGGATGCCTCAAGGACCATTGTTTTTATGGTCAAACTTGAAATTATTTTAGGATGAGGTTACATAACTATCAATCACCCTCTAATGGTGTTGATGATCTCATGATGAAATACTGCAATTTCTATTTTGCCCTTTTCCCTCAGCCTGCATCGGCTACTCCCACTCCTAGCTAGTGATTTCCCACATCTCCCAGAAGGACTTTCAGCAGCCTCCAGAGGTACAAGTTCTCTGTAGCATACTGTATATGTGGAGGTGGAGAGAGCAACAGCTTTTCCAGTCATGGAAACATGAGAAAGGAGAGAAAGAGAAAGAAAAACCTTGGTATTCTGCTGTTTAAAATACAAGTAAAAAGTACCCCTATAATGCAGGCTGTAGCTGCACTGCAGTCCAGACTACTAAAGTTTGGTCAGTGGTTAAAGGGACTTGAGGCAGGAATTTAAAAACAAACATGCATGTCCATTTTTTTAATACTAATGGGTGATAAAGCGCTAAATACCAAAAATAACATTTCCACCCACGTTTCTCTCCGTTGCCTTGAACAGGCTGTGTGCTGCAAAATGTGCTGCAATTCAGTGTCCAAATTTACCGTGCTGCCCTGCGGACGTGACGTCAAATCACGCTACATCTGCAGTTTTGATACAGGAAGAAGATGGTCGTGGTAAATTCAAACACTGTAAGCAATAGTTATGGATCCTTCTGCCGTCAGCAAATGATCCAGATCAACTGAAAGACCACTAAAAAGTGTAGCTACGAAGAAAAAGCGTAGTAAACAACATCATAGCTTCAGTTTGTGCACACTCCCGTGACGGCTTGGCTCGTGGCTGCAGTTACCTGAAGTGCCAGTCGAGAGTTTCATTTCTTAATCTTGCCTCAAGTCCCTTTAAGTATTTTTATCTGCTTTGATGAATTTAGCCTTGAAACACTAATGAACCTCTGATAAAAGCTTGCTTTTAAAGTGTAAAAATCCTGCAAAAATTTTAAGTAATGCTTACAATTGCTGTGTTTCTTCCCCTACATTTTAAAGAAACTTGCAATGAATGCAAGAAACATCTGTGCCTTGTTTTCAAGCTAACATTAAGTTGGCTGTATTAGTTAGACCAGTCAGCAGCAATTATTTTGAATATTTTTTAAGGTCTTCGGTGTTTTTGACACACTTTCTGTGACCAGTTTTTAATGAGACGCAATCCTCTTTCTGACTATGTTGTGGCCCAACCATGGCAACCTACCCCCTTCTGTAGTCTCTTCATCAGGAAGTCTGAGCCACCAGGTTTCTGGCCCAGGCCGGGGTACTTGGCCTTCAGCTTGGCCTCCTCTGCTTTCACCGGGTTTGCATTCTTCTCCTGAGAGTCCTGTGGAGACATGAAGAGAAACTGACATCAACAGTGTTATTTTGCAGGAAACAGGGACCCTTCAGCGTCAGCTGATATGGCCTCAGGAAAGTTTAAGCATAACTGGAACAGCTGGTAATGTGACAGACACTTATTTATGATCATCCAACAATTCTAAAAATTCTGGCACTTCTACAAAAACAACATAATTTATGTTTTGAAATCTACTGCAGAGCACAGGGCCACTTAGCTTTAAATACCACTTTGAACCACTCCTAAAATTTTAACACTTGTGTTAAGTGGGCTAAAACCACGGTGTATGGCTAAAACATATGACAATAACTTGTAGGAGCTGAGAATACTTCTTGATAAGATTAATCACAGCATGAATGTTCTCCTATTGCAGTCTCGTGTCACTACCATGTCTGAGAGGAAACAGCTGAGGGAGACAACTCCAGAAGCACAAAATATAGTCTGAAGGATCTTCACAAGACAACTCGTTCGTACTTTCTGATAATGAAGATTTATACATAAAGAAAATCTGCATGTTTGTGTTAAAGATTAAAATTATTGCAAAAGAATGTTCTCTGACCCTTACAAGTTGTGTAACAAAGCTGCATATGTTTAACAGTGACTGTAAAACAATACAAAGTTCAACACAGAACCTCAATTCAATTCAACTTTATTTGTATAGTGTCAATTCATGACAATGTCACCTTGGGGAGCTAACAGAGAAAAATTCAAATCAGATTCACAGGAGCCTAGCTAAGGAAACCAACAGATTGGATAAATCTTGACTTGATGTACACCTCCATGTACGTTGTGCTTGATGTACACCTCCATGTACGTTGTGCTTGATGTACACCTTCATGTACATTGTGCTCTAATGAAATACACTATACATTATTATAAAATCAATGATCTCTATTGCTAAATCATTATGTTATAAACTCATTACTAGTTATCCTGAGTTATTGTGAACAATATCTTTTTTCTTTCAGTGTCATACTTTTCCTGCCACAAACAACATTTACTAAATCATATCATCAATCATTGTCTGGTAGTATGAATTAATTAACTCTGCACTTTTTCTTTTAAGAAATAAAACCTAGGATTTGAGGTCAAGGAAGTTTAACTTGCAGGTGTGGTCCAGGACTTGCAACATTTGATGGAGGCTGCAGAAGCATAAAGGGGCCATTTATTTAGACAATTCCAGTGTTAGTGTTGCTTCTGCTCACTAATTCTAGCCAGACTGGTAAGACGCATTTCATCAAAGCCCTGACAGGTAAGCACCAAGCTCACAAAATTGGGCCACACCCTTGTGTCAAAGGTTTTTAGAGCTAATAAACAAAAATAAACTGGAAAATCTCTACAGGACTACATGGGACAAACTCCAAAAGCCATTTATGCAAACCTTGCATGCATAATAGGAGCAAATGGTGGATGGCACGAGCTCAGTTCAGCTATGGAGACAAGATAGGGCACTCTGTCTGTAAAGCTTGCTGGAGCAGGGATAAAATGTGACTCAGGACACAGAAGCCGATGAACAGATTCCCTAAGGAGGAGGGGGACGTGTGGCACAGAGTGTGCTGATTCACTTGGGTCCATGGCAAGAAATTTATGAGTTACTATATTAGGTCCCAATGCAGGAAAACTGAAATATCCAACAACACATTCTCTGTGGTCTCACTGTTACGGCTTCACACTTTTATGTGCAGAACAGTCAAATTCGTCTCAGGTAGAGATCTGGGTTTTATTTGACAGCTCAACACTTTCTGATTGGAAAGTTCTGCTATAACTACTTGTTCCAGAACTTTATCACAGCTGTTTATCACACAGTGGAATTATTAACACCTGCACATTTTTGTGCTTCTCAAGGGTTTCAGATGCATTGTATTGGCAAATTTTCATGACGCATTTCAAATATTTGATAAATGTGATATTCAAAATAAAGGTTTCTTGAAAGAAATTTAGAACCGATTTTGCTTTCATAATAGTAATTGTCAATTCCCTGCAGCTTATGACCACACAGGTGAAGAGCATGCAACAAACTTTTGTACTGAAGCCAAAATATGACAACACAAGTCTGATTTTCAAACTCTACAACCTGCACCTTTCAGGTTTTGGTGAGCAATACATCAACATTTGACTTTGCCCCATGTCATATACTTTCCTTTACAAAGCTATTCAAATTTACAGATTATCAAAACAAA
The DNA here is from genome assembly GCA_023101725.1 of Atherinomorus stipes. NCBI lineage: Eukaryota > Metazoa > Chordata > Actinopteri > Atheriniformes > Atherinidae > Atherinomorus > Atherinomorus stipes. Next base: position 442,590 of record JALJCO010010916.1, read on the forward strand.
CAAAACATAAGGTGGTATATCTCTCCAGATAATATCAATAAAATAATGTATTCCTTTCTAATTATTGCATTTTAAGCTTTTCTGTCTGTTTATAAATACATCGAGCCCTGTTCGTATTGATGTCCTCTGAAAACTTTGCTCTTGTTCTGATATGAATTTTTTGTTTGCCTTCAACAGTGAACAGTATGAGAGATTGCAAAACAGAATCGACCAAAAATTAAAACATGCCAAAGTATCTACAAAAATCTGACAACCGATATTTGGTGATGTCCTGAACCAAATAATGAAGTAAGTGACACTGCAGATGCAGAACCATACTGCAACTGTGAGGACAAAATTCTCATAGGACGTGAGCCTGTGAGACAGAAACGATGTTCCGAGCGTTTGTTTTTCCCCTATTTAAGATAACTTTACTACTTTAAAATGTACTGAGTTTAAACTTAAGATTATGGATTAATTTAAAGACTGCAGGCTGCCAAGGGCCACGTTACGAGAACCCCTGTATAAACCAATGAGGCCCGAGCTACTGAGGGCTCACCAGCCAATGACACCAGGAAAGGGACAAAACAAAGTGACACACAGGTTTGGGCCGATGAATAGAATGACAACTAACGTCAATACCATGTTCAGTACAACTCTAATGGCTTATCACAGCTGTACTAGTAGAGTCAAGGGTTGTTCCTCGCTTCGGTGCTGCACAAAGCAAAATGCAAACACTTCACTTGTGCTAGCTCTTATCAGCCACCGCTAGCTAGCATGCTCGGAGGTTAACAATCAGCAACCCACCTGTTTTTCGTCTTCGTAGTCCACTTGTGTGTCTGAGTCGAGGTTTTCTGACGACATTGTCTGAGTATGGCGGACAAGTGGGTGCCCTGTATGCCAGACAACTTAAAGGGTTGATTAAACGAGGTACCGTGAGATGTACCTGCACTAGACCTAATCCTGCTTTTCTGAACACGACTGCTCCCCAACAAAAATGGCGTAACGAGATGTGACATCATCATAGGGGGTGGGAGGTTGGACTGGCAACTGACATATACAGTAACCAATAGGACATCAATACTCCACCCAAATTAACCAATAGGATACGGATAGTTAAGACATACTGCGCGATTGACAGCTTATTAGCCAATAGATTTACAAAATGTTGCTGCGCGCGATGCGGGGGCCGCACTGCGCTGCATCAACACAAATTAGCTGAGCAACACAAAAGGTAAACAATTTTTAAGATTTGAAAGTTTTCGACAGGTTTTTATTACAGTGATAAATTGACACATGTCGCCTTTCATGGAGAGGATAGGTATCCACCATGTTCTTATTGTGCTATAATTCTCTCTACCATACCCGCTCCCAAGCCATACTCCCTGCTCTCTGATTGGCTGTTTTGCTGACCCTGTTGCTGCCTGTCAATCAAATAATTAACGGCAGTATCCCATACGTGTTAATGCTAACGATTGTCTAAGCTAAAGGTTGATGCTCAAATAATTATTTTAAAAAGATTGTCATGGTGTTTTTCTTCCTGTTTTTATATACTTTTGTTATTAGACGAAGTTTGGAGTAAGGTTAATTTTAGATTGAAAGTACTTTATAATTCAAATCATTAGCTAGCTGAAATCTAATTTAGCAAGAATATAGCATGTTCTAGATTTGAAAGAAAATCTGTTTGGTTAATCATCTTATATCTCTTTTTGCCGGTATTTATTTTGTGTAGTTTTTCCCCACCACCGACGTAATGGCATGTGCGCAACAAGTGAAGCCTTCACAGGTAAAATATAATCTGACAAGTTCATTTCAGTGAACAAGTTTAGGAATAAACAAGCTAGTTTATCTACGTACATAAGAGACAAAGCCCAATTTTCTTGCAGTCCAGTTTTGCATTATAGATCGATTTGTATTTTTAATTATTTCTTTAAAAAATGTCTGTGTGCATGTTCAGTTTCCCTCTGTTACTGTAGTTTTTATTGCTGTCGTTTTATATTCAAAAAACAAGGAATGAGTTTCATATCTTCTTAAAGCATATATGTTTATTTGGTAAAAATATGGCTTTTAAGGCATGTTTCTACGCTTAAGCTTTAAGTTTAGCCTGTTTACTGGCAACAAAAACCCTGCCAGATCAGAAAAGGGGTGGTTTTTTTTGTTGGCTTTTTTTTTTACTTATTTAATTATTCTTAAATGCTCAGTATCCATTTATTTAGGAAACAATAAACCTTTTATTTGTGTTTGGAAGCCCATGTGCAACCTGGACTGTTTCAAACATCAATACATATTTTGGGTACTGTTTTAGCTACTTTAGTTTCTTTCCTTCATCTGTTCAACTGTTTCTTTGAGTGTCAGCAGAGTAAAAGACAAGAAAGGTGAAGTGAATATTATGTTCATAGAAGTAATGGCAACTCATGACATCATTGTATAGGCAATAAAAGCACAATAAGTGTTGACATAAGCTGGAAAAAAAGTTGGCTGATATCTACTGTATGTAAAACATGCTGAAATGTTGCTCTTTGGTGATGGTGGTAAAGATTCTAGCTCAGGTTCTCATAATAAGGGGAAATGAAGGGAGCAGCTTTGGGGCACGTCATTGATTCATTTTGGTATGTCAGCAGTCTACTTTTTGGAAAAGAAATGGGAAATGAAGAGTGAAAGGGCTACAGCTGAGTTTATAAATGTAAATAATGATACACTGTTTAGAAATAATGTTTTTTTAAAACTTGCAAATAAGAAAAATATGGTCTCTCTAACTAAGTAGCACTGCATCTGATTAATTTGTCCCTCTCATTCAGGCCCAGCTGTTGTCTAATGAAGTAGCCACCGAGCAGCAGTCCCTTCTTGTTGTAAGACGGCTGCTGGCCATCGCAGTGTCTGGCATCACATATCTGAGGGGGATTTTTTCCAGGGAGAGCCTATGGGAGTAAATATGTGGAAGGTTGGATTTGATATAAAATCTTTTTTTGTTATTCCTTTTTGCATGTCGTCAGGCAAATGAATTTTTACAAAGAAACTTGACAACTTTTTTCTACACAGATCAGCAAGTAATGATCCTTAAAGGGGAGCGTGACTGTCCTGGTGCTTATCAGATACTTAAATGGTAAATTATACTTACTTGACACTTGCTAATGAGAGCTGTTGCTCATTTGAACCCATATTAGATAAAATAAGAAATTCTGAGTGAACTCAATTGAGAAAAGTAATAAAGTAAAATCATCTCACTGTGTTAAGATGTCAGATGCTTTTTGAACATATTTACACACAGTAAACAACCATGTAAAAAAAAAAGGACAACATGTAAATAGCTCTTATTTTATTGGTGTTATTGATTGCTCTAAATCTGGAGCACTTAAAATAAAAGTCAAAGCCAAACATTGATCTTACATTGAACTGGTGTTAGGTTTAAATGGACAGGACAGAGAGGAGACTATTAGGAAAACTATAATTATTGTTGTTTAAATTTACAATGATTGGTAAAGTCACTAAAGAAACAAATAGTTGTCAATGAGTTCATGTGTATTTTAACCTGTGCATTAAGCACATACTGTAATTTAAGCATTAACTGTATTGTATTAATGTTTTTTTCTCCTTTGGTTTTGAAGTTAATTCTGTTTCCTCTCTTTCTTTCCTTTTTTTTTTTATTGTTGCACTCTTTTATTGGGAGTTTTATGATGATTCAAGGTTTGCTAACTTGAGTTAAATCTTTGCATATGATTACACGTTGGAAATTGATGAATAAATTGTTTTCATATACTTCTAGGATGGAAGGGTGCTTTGATGCCATCGACAAGAAATATGTAAGTGAACCTCAACTTTTTTTCCATCAACAAGGTCTGTAATGTGTACCTAGTTGAGTTGTTAAAGATCAGACAAAATGAATGAATAAATAAATGAATGCTATTTTCTTTTGCTTTGTCATATAGCAGTTGATATAGTATTTTTTTTCTGTTTTATTTCCCACCAGCTGCGGACTGCTATTATGTCTGTGAGTATTACACTAATCTTTAACTATTAACTGAATGTTTGAATTGAGATGCACACATCAGGGTAGGGATTTTTGTTTGTTTAAGTGTCCTCTCACCCATTCAGTTTTAGAATGTTCCATTTACATTATGAAACCTTACAAAATCAAGGATTTTTGTGGTGTTGATATTTTTCCCCCATTTGATAATGTTTTTCTAGATCTATACTGATCCGGAGAATCCCCAGGTAATGGTCCTCACTCCTTTAAACATTTACAGTATGGAACCATCCACATGATGATTTTCTGTACATTTTTCTTCTTTTCTGTTTCAGAAAGTGACTGAGTATTACCAGTTTAGGATCCACTACACTGCAGGAGGGGCACAAATGGATTTTGAAAGGTGTTTTCATGTTTGATAGTTTGCTTACATTGACACAAGAAAGAAGCTTCTTGGTAATCAAAACAAACTAGATATGACTCAGATGAACCAAACCTAAGAACAAAAAAAATCTTATGTCTGCATTGCGTAAATACAAGCACTACTGCTTTTAAGAGTGCATGAAAGTTTTAAAATGACACCATGTGGAATGAATTTAAAAGGAATCCCCTATTGTTTTAATGAAGAAATTGCCTTATAGTTTTACAGCACCACTGTGCTACAAACGTGGAGTACTAAATGTATTTTGCAGTGCCACCTGAGTACCTGTCAGATTGTCACTTATTATGGAAAGTGGCTGATTCCTCTTAGAAGTCATCATAGAACAGCCTTATTTTAGTGGCAGGGAAACTGAGGAAAGCAACTAAAATCGCAGCTTTGGATTGATGATGTTCTTATTCTGCTCATCTTCGTCATCAGCAACAACAACCAGAAAGTATCAAAAATGTCGTGTGGAAACACTAAAAAAGCCAGCATCCTGCTGGTGAGGAAGCTGTACACTCTGATGCAGAACCTGGGACCTCTGCCAGAAAATGTTTGCCTCAACATGAAGCTGGCTTATTATGATGATGGTAAGACTTGTACACAAAACTGTGAATTTAAATTAGTCATAATGTTTCAAAGCAACATTCGTTCATGCCATCATTGGTTTATTTCTCACAGGTTGGCATTTATTTAACATGTTATAAATAGTTGAAGTTTGTTGGATCCAGGTGTTAGATTTACTTAAAATATAGATAGTATAGAGATGTACTTTTAGAGAGACAAAATGATTCATTTGTTATAGGGGAGAGTGGGGTAATGTGAGACATTGGGTAATGTGAGACACCCACTGTTTCTGTTCAAATAAACACATCTGAGGTCAGGTGACCAATATGTTTTCAAGCCCCTCCCACTACCCACTTACCAGGAAGAAGAAGTTGTGCTAGTGCTATTTTAAGTATGGTTTTTTTTTTGTTTTTTTTCTCGCAAAAATGTGTTTTTGCATGTAAAAGTAAATTTTCTTGCTGTGAGCTTTATCAGCTGTTGTGTCAAACCCAATTGATTCAGGTAGAAAAACTTATATCAAACATGTTGATGAATTTCTAACATGTAAAACCATGTGCTTGATGCTGGTTAAAGATTAGCTTGAATTCCCAGAAATGTTTTTACTAAAAAAGTGGCTCTGGGGTAAACTGAGACACTGTCTTGAAGCACGAAGCACAAGTTAAGTTTAGTCTTCCCTCCTGTTGTCCTCATTTTCTGTATACACCCTATGTCCTCCGGGTCAAAATGACCCGTCTTCATTAAACCCCAATATAGCAGTTTAATTTAATTTTAAACAAAAATATTATATTGCTTGAAGAAACAACTTAACATTCACCAAAATTGTGTGAATACTTGTGTTTTTCTCGTCATCTGGAGAAAACTGTATTTTATTGAAGACACCACTACCATTGTCAGTTGTTTTTGTTTCCTGTTAGGTGGTAAGTAATATTTGTATAGTTTTTTAACAGAAATGTGAAAGGGTTTTTAATGCATTTTTCATTCATCCAATGAGTCAGTTTTTTTTTTTAACATGTGAACAAACAACAAACATTTCATTCAACAGCACATGTAGGGCAATATACAAGTGCACAGCCTTTGCAGATAAATTTCTTACACCTGTAGCACACAGTATGTGTTTTACAGTCCTTCTTTGTTGGGCAAAACTGACACCTCTTCTAGGGCGGGGATAGGAAAAAGTATATCTGATATATAGGTGAATATGAAAAAAATCTGAATATGAAGGAGAAAAAAAGAGAGAAAAGAAAAAAAAAAAGGAAAAAAAAAAAGAAAAAAAAAAAAAAAAGAAAAAAAAAAGAAAAAAGAAAAAAAAAAAAAAAAAAGGGAAAAAAAAAAGGGGGGGGGACAAGGGGGGCGAGCCCCCAAAAAAAAAGGGGGGGGCCCCAGGGAACGAAGAAAAAGTTCTTAAACATGTTTTAGAGTAATATTACGTTACATATGTTTTATTTTTTTACTGTACGTCATAAAAAGCCCAGAGTCCAGACTCTTCTAACAGCTTCTGATGTTCCCATATTCTGACCCTGAGGCTGTGTCCTAGCTGGTTGTGATTGTCCTGGCCCCACACTGTGAATGTTAATTAAAACATTTTGACTTATATTATGTGGCATTTCTTTTACTTTTAAAATACTTTGGATTTGGGCTGCCACAAGAGATTATTTTGAATATCGAATAGTCACCAATTATTTAGATGATTAGTTGACTAATCGGATGGTACGGAAATTGTAGCATATTTACAGAACCAGTCAAAAGTTTGGAAACTTTCTAGTTAAATGGAAAAACATGTCCAAACGTTTCTGGTAGTGCGTGTTTATTTATGTATATATACAATTCTAGAAGCTGAGCAGACAGAAAGAGAAGGCAGCAGAAGATACAGCAGCAATTTTCAGAGGAAAAACCAAGCTTATAAACAATAAACGATCAGTCAATTATAAAATTAGTCGCCGACTATTTTGATAATTGGCGATTAGTTGATTAGTCGACTTATCATGGCAGTCCTTCTTTGGATAAATTATGTTTGAAAAATTTGCTTATTTGACCTATCCCCATGATTCTGTTACTTGTCTGACAGTAGTTTTGGAACGTGTGGTTGTCAGTCCAGCTGTAATTGTTAAAAATGGGTTGTTATGGTAGTTTTAGAGTGGAAAATGTAAGAGGATCAGCTTACCCACTAACTGGTTCACTTTACCCCACTGATTTTTCGTGTTTGTCTCACTTTACCCCAGCCTCGGGGTAAAGTGAGACACAAGACCCCTTTTTTAAAAACGGAGACCCCTTAAAAGGGTTAGAACACTGGCTGCTGCAGTTTTTTCTGAGCTTGGAAGCTTGGAGGAGGACAATGAAGTGGGGTTTATTCAGTTGGTTATATTTTTCAAATCCACCTTGAGTTGTCACAATATCATCGTAATCAGACCTTTAATACAACAGTTTCAGTCTTGTGCATCATTCCTGCCCTAACACTTGTTAACCAGGCTACAAACTTATTTCTTATTAATACATTTTTCTATCATTAGACACTTGAGTTACCAGAAAATATCTGCATATACAGGATTGAGACTTTGTCCTTTGGACTTGAAACATTAAAAACATGGTGTCCTTTCCAGTGTTACTTATGTTTGACTGTTTGTCTGTATGCTTGCGTGCCTGTTTTCTAGTCACTCCTCAGGACTACCAGCCCCCAGGCTTTAAGGAGGCAGATGGTGGCATCATGGAGTTTGAGCATGAGCCTGTCAAACTGACCATGGGCGAGGTGGCCACCCCCTTCCACTGCCTGAAGTTTGACATGGCCACAGAGAAGCAAAGATTAGAGCAGGTGCATTAAAAGATTCACAAAACAGCATGATAGAAAACACCAAAATCCCTGTGAAGACATCTTTTATGAGGGGAATTTTTTGTGACATATTAGGCTTGCAACTTGGTCTCATAATCAAGGTTGCCTGTCATCATGGCTCCTCAGAGCTCATTTAGAGCTGTGCACTGTATTTAATGTCTGCAGGTGGAGGAGAGTGTCCCTGCAAAGGAAAAGTGGGTTCTGAGAATAGAGGAAGACAGCATCATAACTCAGGTTAGTGTGCCACTCACATTTTTCACATCTTGATTTATCAAGATCCAAATTTGCGTGTAGTAATTTGCCCACGCAATCTGGAATTTCGCACGAGGGGCTGAACCAGGGTTTGTGGGTGATTTACCAAGAATGAAGGCGCAAATGACAGCAGGTGCAAACGTGTTGGAAACACCCCTGTATAAATTAGGTTTCGCGTGTTTCGAGGTCTGCAGCGTGGTGAATTGCGAGAGACAACAGTGCAAAAGGAAATATGATGCCAGTCGCCAGATGAGGATGGAGATATTTGGATGATGGAATAAACGAAAATAATTTAAAATAAGTATGCTAAATATAAAAAAAATGGTACAAGAGGTATCTGTGCAAAGCCTCAGAAGTGGCCAGTTTGAGGACATGGATCAGGAGTTGCTAAACAAATGAAAGTGTCTGCAGCTCCGACATGGTCTCTATGACGCAGGATTTGTGCACTTTGGCACAATGCCAACGGCTTCAGAGCTCGTGCTACCAGGTGATCCTATGGGTCTGTCCAGGTGCTAAAATCCAAGTTAAAACGTGACGTTAGCAAAAAAAAGGGAAATAAAAAGACACAATTAATGCAGCTTTAGTTCTCATTCAGCTGCACAGTGGCTGAAAGTTTTCATTTATCCAGAATATTTTACACCCGTGTCAAATAGTGGTTTGCTGTACTGATTTTTATTCAATTAACATTGAGAACTAAATACACTGCCCTCACTGCTCATGAAAAATGATTTTGAAACAGATTTGTGCGTGTCCGGGATTGTCCCTCTCAGAAGTTGCAGCCTTTTGTGGATAAAGCTGCAAGTTGCACTTGCTTTTCAGACATTCTAAAATAGATGCAAAAAACCAGCAATGCAATGCGTCTCACGGTTGATAAATCACCTTGTGAGTGCTAAATTAATATATTTACATTTTCTCCTCCCATTACACGCAAAAGTACGTGTAAACGCCCCATATTGCATATTCATTGCAGAAAAAGTGCTAAATGGATAAGAGGCGCTATTTTGTACGTTTTAAAGACCAAACCGTTTAGCACGCTGTTAATAGATCAGTTTGTGCGTTTTTTGGCGTGTGGAGTGAGATAGCTCATGTTTTTATACACGCAAACCTTTGATAGATCCGGCCCTTTGTCTTTCTTACAGTCTGCTGAGTAAGTTATCAATATGTCAAGGTTTTGGGTGGTTGCATACATTTTGCTACTTTGCCTGTGTGTTTTTCTCTTGTCCTTTTTGAGGGCAGTTTTTCTCATATATACCTTGACCAGGAATTTATTTTGGTAAAAGATTTGATTGAGAAGTAGAATTTAACATGTTTTTTAACAGGAACAGAATAACTCAATGATACAGTAGGCAGTGCCACCTGCCTAGACTTGCCTGTTTGTAGTCAGGGAGCCAAAGTCTTAAAACTGGGTTGAGGGTCTGCTCTGCTGGAAATATCAAAAAAAAAAAAAAATGTGGCCATTTTAGTGTCTGCAACCAGGATTTTTTAATCAAAAAAATGTGAAAAATTATTTTTTTCCTCAGATCTTCGGTGAGTTGGGTAGGCTGTCAATAAATGCATTCCAGATACACAAAACACATGTGCTGACAACATCCACTTAAAAATTACACTTAAAACACAATTTTACCTGATTTTGCATCAATTTAATACAAAAATTAGCCACTTTTTCACCTTTTTTCCAATATTTCCATCTTTACTTTACTGGCAATCAACTTTTTCCCCAAATTATGTCGTCAGTAAATATGTTCTTTTCAGCAAACACTATACTCATTTAACAGAAAAATTTATAGAAATCCAACCAAAAACGTTGGATCTGTGATGATTTTACTACAAGCTGGTCATCGGCAGGCTCAGAATCTCCATAGAATTTTAGACTTTTCTCAAAATTCTGAAAAATGTCCAGGATATTTAACATGGTTGCTAATGTCCACATTATTAAACATCATTGGCATCTTTTTTATGATAACAAGTCCCTGTTCTCCCAATGGAAATGTGTTACAGAAATAATATAATACAGCAAATTGACTTTCACCATTTTATTGCATCAGATGACGACTGTTAGAACTTTAACTTCAGTCTGGTTTACGGAGCAGAGGTGGATTGGGACTGATACTGGGAGCTGGACTCATACTGGGACTGGTGCTGGGAGCTGGACTGATACTGGGAGCTGGAACGGATGCTGATACTGGGAGCTGGAATGCATACTGGGAACTAGGGCAGATGGTGGAAGCTGGGACTAATGCTGGGAGCTGAGAGTGATGCTGGGAACTGGGATTGATACTTGGAGCTGTGATGGATGCTGGAAGCTGGAACTGATACTCCCTGCAGCCTCTTGTGCTTTTTTTGAGATTGGGGGGGGGGGAGGGGGGGGGGGGCGGGCAACTTCCACCAACTTAAATGCCTGTTACATGTTTGCTGAGCCCTGCATCACATGTAAGCGGGCACACACGGTTCAGCCAACCTACCGAGCTGCCACTGATTTTGGAGACAACTTGTCAATGGTGAACTGGTGGCAACCAAGATACTGAAAGAGGCAAAACCTTATGAACTCAAACATTAAAATTCTCCTGCTGCAAAAAAGTATGCACGCCCGAGGATGCTCCTGTGCGAGAGCCAATGTAAAGTGTGGCATTGCACGTTTCTGCACTGGGGATCCAATAGATGATCAAGGATTGATCTTGAAGACAGAGACACATAAGTATGCTGTGTGTACGTATTTGTTGTTCCAGTGTCCCACCCTCCTGATTATCCCACCTCAAAAGGAGCTGCACCTAGTAATTAACTATATGTGGGACTTTAACGCATTAATTATGATTAATTGATTACAAAAGAATTAACGTGTTTAATCGCACTTTGCATTAGAAGCGACCCAGAATGTTTGTTCATACCGATTTCCTGGTACAGCCAGGGGTTAAAGTGGGCCAGAGCCCACTGGAGCCCAGCTCCGCCACCTCAGGACTGAGCTTTGCCAACCGGGAGCTCAGCTTCCCCACGTCAGTCAAATAAATAAATCATTTAAAGGGAAACTCAGTAACTTTTTTACCTCAATAAATGCTTTTCGTAATCCCTGTGGGGCTACACAAAGTGTTTACGGAGCGATTCAATGTCCCCCCCCCTCCCGCCGGTGCCTCTGGCCTGCAAGCAGCTCTATACAACTTTGCCTGCGCTGACCCGAGCAGAACTTGCGACAACAGAAACCGCTGTACGGTACTCAGGTCCCCTATCTACCCAGCTGCTTCCAGCCAGATTTGAACCAGACTACCAGCGCTAATTGGAAAAAAACATTTCTTTACCTTCACACCACCTAAACACCGGCTCCTGGCTCTCATAACCAACTCTTTGCTGGACCAGAGTGATTCACATAGCTTGCGCTGCCTGGGCGCCGGGTGAAGCATCACTGCTTCAGGCTCAATAATCACTTGTCATGTCCGCAAAAAGTAAATAAAAGTTCATATTCTTAACTGCTACCCGCCAACACCAGAGAAAAATATAATCCACGGCATAAAACGTCCCGTTTCAGAAGATACAGGACTTTGCTTTGAGCAGAGGGAGACGAGGTGCTGCTACCAATGTAGCAAAGTAGCATCAACAAGCTAGTATAAGCTTAGAAATATATCCAGGGATCAAAATAGAGGAAAGACAGGTAAAGAAGCCGTCTGTGTGCTGTGGGGTGTAGGGGGGTTGAACTTTCCAACAGTGAAAGTACACCACTAGGGGAGCCCCGAGCTGAAGTTACTGAGTTCTGCTTTAATTCAGACAGGCAGTAGCACTACACCACGGATTATTTTTGCACGCAGTCTGCACGGCTCTCTCATAATCGCCGAGATGCTCAACAAATCAGAGCGCAAAATCATCCTCATCATTCTGCTAGTCCTGCCTTTTTTAATACACAGCATCAACCGAGCACCCCCATGAGATTGATGGCAAAGTCGGTCTGATTCTGTGCGGGACGTCACAGCCGGCTCTGACCACGGCTTTATTTTGAGCACCACTTTAAATGTCTTAATTGAAGCCGCATTGCCGCCTCTAGCAGCAGTGGTATGATAGCCTACTTTGCTGTCAGATAGATACACTGTATTACCAAAGGTATTGGCTCACCTGCCTTGACTCACATATTCAGTAACATCCCATTCCTGATCCACAGGGTTCAGTATGACATTGGTCCACCTTTACAGCTAGAACAGCTTCAACTCTTCTGGGAAGGCTGTCCATAAGTTTTAGGAGTGTGTTTATGGGAATTTTTGACCATTCTTCCAGAAGCACATTTGTGAGGTCACGCACTGATGTTGGACCAGAAGGCCTGGCTCTCAGACTCCGCTCTAATTCCTCCCAAAGGTGTTCTATGGGGTTGAGGTCAGGACTCTGTGCAGGCCAGTCCAGTTCCTCCACACCAAACTCTGCATCCAGGTCTTTATGGACCTGCTTTGTGCTCTGGTGCACAGTCATGTTGGAAGAGGAAGAGCCCAGCTCCAAACTGTTCCCACAAAGTTGGGAGCATGGAATTGTCCAGAATGTCTTGGTATGCTGAAGCATTCAGAGTTCCTTTCACTGGAATTAAGGGGCCAAGCCCAGCTCCTGAAAACACCCCCACACCATAATCCCCCCTCCACCAAACTTTACACTTGGCACAATGTAGTCAGACAAGTACCGTTGTCCTGGCTTTACACCACTGCATCGCACACTTTGGATTGCACTTGGTGATGTATGGTTGGATGCAACTGATCGCCATGGAAACCCATTCCATGAAGCTCTCTGTCACTGTTCTTGAGCTGATCTGAAGGCCACATGAAGTTTGGAGGTCTGTAGTGATTGACTCTGCAGAAGGTTGGCCACCTCTTCATACTATGAACTTCAGCATCCGCTGACCCGCTCCCTCAGTTTACGTGGACGACCAGTTCGTGGCTGAGTTGCTGTCATTCCCAAACACTTCCATTTTTTTATAATACAGCTGACAGTTGACTGTGGAATATTTAGGAGTGAGGAAAATTCACCACTGGATTGTTACACAGCTGGCATCCTATCACAGTTCCATGCTGGAAGTCACTGAGCTCCTGAGAGCGACACATTCTTTCACACGTTTGTAGGAACAGTCTGCATGCCAAGCTGCTTCATTTATACACCTGTGGACATGGAAGTGATGGAACACCTGATTCCATCATTTGGATGGATGAGCAAATACTTTTGGCAATATAGTGTATCTGTTCCATACATAAAGCATGCAGAGATGCAGGGCCAAATTAACTTAATTAAATGTCTGACGCTCTGGAGTGAGTCAATGCTCTGCATAGGCACATCAACTTGGTGTGAAACGGCTCAGTGTGAATCGGCCATAAGGCCTAGAAATCACAATTTTCATAGGGATAAAATGTGTTTTTAAGTGCCTTGCGTGCACAACTGAATCAAACTACATGCCAAAAAATCAGCTTCTCTCAGTGAGAAAATGTCAAATAGGGATTTTTAATATGGCATGAATAATAGTATATTTGATTGAAAAATGAACATTTTTTAATCAAGGGAGATTCCCTTGATTAGGACATTAATTTTGACAGACCTAATATTATTTATTATTTTATCAGTTTTACAATAATCTAGCCACCCCCTGAAATGATCTCAGGGACCACCAGTTTTGGAAAGGCTATGTAGGCGGTCATCAAGCATTGATTTCAGAAAAGTGTCACATTTGCCACCCAGATGATGCTCACTGATGGATGGAGAAAATTTACGGGAAAATTCAATATGTCCTGAAATAAAAAATAGTTTTAAAGATTCCCCTACAGAGTACCAGCTGAATGTGTCTAGGGGGAGCGTCTTTGCTTTTCAGGAGAGCAGAGCTCCCCTTAGCTCCCCCACAAACAAAGAGATTGCGCAAATGAAGAATCACTGATTACTTTGTGATTTGTGAAGGCACACTACAGAACTTTATCTAAGTTTCTCATTTATGGGGTCCCTAGCAACCAACACTTTGGTCAGCGAAGTTTGTTGTTAAATGTGCTTTATAAATAAATAAACCTTGAATCTAGCATCCACCTTCATCCTACTTGTGGGCTCACTCCAGCCAGTAAAAGACAGTCTTATCTTTCTTTTCCTCTCTTCCTCTGATAATGCATATTTTTAAGGCCGAAAAATTATGTTGTGGGTCTTTAAGGAACATTGTTTTGAAAAGTATACATCAGCCAGTGAAAAGTCCACGGAGTCACAATATTGTTTAAGTTGAATAATGGTGTTATTAGATTAAAATGTTACTGACTACTTTGGACAGATTATCTAATGTTTTAATTAATATTTGACTCCTCTGACGCTCTGATGAGCCCCATCAGGGCATCACATAATTTTCTCCATCCATTGTTCTTGTCATTAATGCCAATTTAAAATGTGGCCCTTTTGTTAATTCACTGTCACTTGAGAAATTCCATATTTTTACTGTGATCAGGGATTAAAGAAAATCAAGGTCATAGCCTATAGCAGCACCGCATTTAGTCTTTGCTCAAGTTTTATATTTAGGCCGTTAGTTTACTGTATTTGCTTATGTTAGTTAGCCATGTTAGATTATTATTTCACCCAGCCAATAAAGGCACTATCGGTCTTTGTAATTATTTTGCAAAATTTGCAAAAATTTCATACAATTTTCCCAACTGGCTGCAACATCAAATTTTGGGCTCCCCCACCTGTCAAATCCCACTTTGACCATAGTCACACAATTATACTGATGCACATGACAGCATTGGCAACTTTGTCGCTACATTCAGCGAGTTTTCAGACCTCTTGAATGACTTTTTTCCAACAACAAGTCTAGCAATATTTTCAAGTGTTGCTAAAAACTTTGAGAAGCAAATGTGAGCGAGCACATTGTTTACTTCTTACTCCGTTTATCAGCTCACTATCATGCTGATTCCCCATCTCAAAACACACACAAGAGGCTGCTGAATTATATTTCTTGTGTAACACATTTCTATTGGGAGAACAGGGATTTGTTATCATTAAAATGATGCCAATGATGTTTATAATGTGGACATTAGCATCCATGTTAAAAATCCTGGACATTTTTCAGAATTTTGAGAAAAGCCTAAAGTTCTATGGAGATTCTGAGCCTGCCGATGACCAGCTTGTAGTAAAATCATGACAGATCCATTGATTTTGGTTGGATTTCTATAAATTTTTCTGTGAAAAGAGTATAGTGTTTGCTGAAAACAACAACATATTTACTGATGTCATAATTTGGGGAAAAAGTTGATTGCCAGTCAAGTAAAGATGGAAATATTGGGAAAAAGGTGAAAAAATGGCTCGCTATTTTTATTAAATTGATGCAAAATCAGGTAAAATTGTGTTTTAAGTGTAATTTTTTAAGTGGATGTTGTCAGCACATGTGTTTTGTGTATCTGGGATGAATTTATTGACAGCCTACTCAACCCACCAAAGATTTGAGGAAAAAAATAATTTTTCACTTTTTTTTATAAAAAATCCTGGTTGCAGACACTACAATTTTTTTTTGCGATATTTCCGGCAGAGCAGACCCTCCAATTATTTGTCCTTAGGGTCTAAGTAATAAGAAAAAACACAAATAAAAAGTATATCCGGGGATGTCAGGTTCAAACCATTTTCTTGAGCTTTTGAGACTTTGGCTCCCTGACTATTGTGTGTTTGTTCATTTTTCTCTGTTTCACCAGTCTCAGTTAGGAATTTGTTCACTGCTTGAGAACATAGACATGTGATATGAGAGCGTGTGAAAATGTTAATTGTTTGAGAGTTGTCAGCCCTGTAATACAAGTTGTCATCAAAGCTGTTCCATGACTTCATTCATGTAATGCTAACAGGCTCTTTCACTAGTGCAGCATTTTTACAATAATGGGAAGGTAATTTGTTTCAGTCTTTAGAGGGTTTTTTTCAGCTTTGTGACAGCAATAATTAGAACACAGAAACTCAATATATATATGTGTATATATATATATATATATATATATATATATATAATATTTTTCTTCTTTTTTTTTTAATGAGTACAGCAAGTGAAAGTGGCACCGATGTTGTGCACAGGCATGAGCCACTTCGACTGCATTGGTCTTTAATTTAACCCACATTACACTCAGTCTGAGCCAAGAGTTAGAGGCAATGTCTAATGAGGTGGTGAAGTTATAAATCTGCGAGTTGTTTACAGTTTGATACCGGAATAAATTGACAAACTGTATGCTAATGGTAACTGCATGCTAACACTGGCTTGCAGATCAAATATTCAAATTCACAGGCTGAGACCATGATTACATGATAAAATTACCGAATCAACTAAATGTAAGGGAGCGGGGGTGATACTGTGAGGACACGTGTATGATTCTCTTAAAAAAAACTGCGTTAGAGTGATTTTAAGGCATATACTCATTTTGTGTGAAAACAATGTTTGTGATGTTACGCATGTACTGTAGCTAAAGGTTAATGCTCAGATCACCTCATTTTCCACTAGACAATACCCCATTGACATGGGTGGGATCAGACTTTAATTATCACAGTGACACAGAGATGAGACTTTAGTGTGTCTGTGTGTTTATGATGCTGCATTGATTTAACAGACGTTTTTATCTAAAGTATTATTGCACTGAATGAGCTCAGCTTGGGTCTGTGGAGAATAATGTTATTATGCAAGTTTTTTTTCCTTTTTTTCCCCATACCTACTTTGCTGAAAGATTTTATTGTCAGGGTTTTTGAACCAAAAGGTTGGCGTGGATCAGTGGACAGAGCATGCAGCAGATTCATGACTAACATTAACTGGAAAATGCTTAGAGGGATGCCGCATGTGAGCCTGATGAGTCAGAGTGGGCTATCTGGCTTTTGTTCTTGTGTTCAGTGTGTTGACACTTTCTGATTGTGGCGCTCAGATAACATGTTTTAACCTTTAGAGCCATGACCCCAAAGAGGTGGAGGAGCCTCACAATGAGGACAGAGACCTGCATGGAACTGGTAATTACTACATAATATAGACTACACAATTCACTCTGATATTAGATGTGTATTATAGTCTTTATAATGTAGGGAAACACCTGCTGTTTAAAAAAATCTAAATATTTTTGAATTGAAGTTTTAAAATATCTGTGATTTCAATTGTTTTTATTTTTATTTTTTCATGATTCAAGAGATCCAGATGAGCTGCCATGAGAAGATTAAAACTTGTGAGGTAGTCACAAAGGTACGCATGACAATAACTAAACCCACATGAACACATAGGGAACTTGTTACGGTACCTACTCCAATTAAAAGGTGCAGTACACAAGGTATAAGTGACTAGTAAATCCACTTAAAAAAAGGAAAAGCCTTCCCTGCCTCAGTGTATATTTAAAATCCTTTCATAGCTGGTTTAATCATCTGTGTCAACAGCTTTTGACACAAGACAACACACTAGAGGCAGACTGTAATTGAGAATTCAAAGAAATGACGGTCCTCCTAGTAGGTCAGATATGCACAATGGTTCCGAGCTCTGTGCAAACAGAAGGCAAAAGGCCACTCTGAGTGCACTTAAAGGTCACTTGCATTATGCACCATCTCTCCACGGTCAGATGGACACTCTGGTGAAGAAGACCTCTGATGTGACAGTGGACCTGAGGAGGACCAGGAGTGGACGAATAATCAGATCCACAGTGGTCAGTTTGCCACTTCATACTCAACTTCTGCATTATATAACTTTAGTCTAAAAGAGTATATGTACCTCTTTCTGTGTTTCTTAAGAGTTTCCTGTGTATTAAACACAAGTAAAGTTATATCTTTTCTTTAGGGCACAAATATTTGATCTGTCCAGAAAATTTTCAGTTTTAATCAGGCTTCTTCTCATCATATATACTGTAGCCTGCAGAAGAATGTTCATTTATTTATGGTCACTTTAACCTTTAAACGGACTGTTAACATCAGTATGAACATGATTTAACCATGTATTTAACAATAAGATTAATCAACCACAACTTAAAATGACCTAATATAGTATTCTGGAGAGCAAGCACGTATGATTTCTGGGGGGATGTCCACACTTGCAATGTGTTGTATTCTACAAGGAGCAGAGGTTTTTAAAAATGTCTGTGTGTGAGCAGGAAACAAATGTGACCGTGAACAGCAAGCAGCCGGCAGCACTCAAGGAAAACATGGTAATAAACCTCTTGCAGGATTCCTTAATTATTTAACATGGTGATAAACATGTAAAAGTAACTTGTAAATAATAAAGCTTTATGTAATGCTTCCATACATGCATGAGCTGTGTTATGTGCTTGTGACCCATTTGATATACACAAGTCTAGAGCATATGGGTAAATTTAAAGCTCAAATCATTGTTGAGCTGTTGAAAAATTAATTATATGTGTAAAAATGTCCATACACAAACCATATTATATACTTATAACAAAACAGTTCAAATTGAGCAAAAGAAATGTCCTTTTTCAGATTTAGGCTGAATTTTGGAGCGGAAAATGCGTAGGAACCCTGTTTGTTTCACAGCTGATGAGTCAGCTCTGATTACTATGGTTTTACAGAGTGGGATGGTGTCTGAAAAGCATGCACATAAAATCTTGTGGTTTACTGAATGTCAACGGTAGGATTCTTCTGCTGTTCGCAGGTTTCTCAGTATGACGTTCACAGCAGCCAGGATTCATCAGCTGCCCCCACAGCTAAGAAGAGGCGCAAATTCAGCGAGCCTAAAGACCACTACTGATCTCACCGCTAACAAAGCACTGCTTCTCTCAATTTAGACTGGTTTGTCATTTTAAAAACATGTTATGCAGTTTTGTTTTTAAAGGGGAATCCCACTCTGTTTTGAGCATGTTTCAGAAACATAGAGGTTGTATTGTTATACTCATTTTCAAGTAGTTCTGTTTGGTCTTGACGTATAGATCTAAAATATTTTCTTATGTAATGTTATAATTCATCTTTGATGCTGGAATACTCATTAACAAAACCGTGTGACAATAACTTGTTTTGTTACATTATTTTATGTGTGCCTTGTTTGTTACAAATTGCAAATACAAGAATACCAAATTTCTACCTGTGTTTTTAATAACTGAACATGATAAGGATCATTGTTTTTGCACAAAAAGAAAAGGGAATGTGGCCTGGAGCATAGCTGAGGCATTTGTTACCAGTTGTGCACATTCTGGATAATTAATCTACCACCAGAGTTTAAGAAAATATATTGAAATATGTGATTTTTTTAATTTATGAGTTTTAATATGGTTAATATCTTGTAGAATTCTATTGGCCGGAATTAATTTAGATTATTTAAGCAAATGTAGCTCTCAAAGCTATGCAGAACACTGTAAAACGGCTGCACTTGTTTCTTGATTTGGAAAAAAAAAATGTAGACGTCAGCTAGTTTCAGCTTCCTGTATAAATGGTCTTTAGAAAAAAAAAAAAAGAGAAAACTTTGAAAAACAACCTCTATCTCCGAAGTGCCTCCATTTGCATGTGAGGTGCCTTAAATGAAGCTGTTAAGTGAAAGTGGATTATATCTGTACACAGTGACCTTTGGGCCCAGATAAGGGCCCATCAGCAGCCTCCCGCCCAGCAAGCTGTGTGTTTTTAATCTCCTATTGTTTTTCCCAGAGAGAGGGACATTTGCTGATAGACTGCCTTAACCCACTGCGGATCAATACTGCAGGAAGCCTTTGTGATGCATATCCAAGCAGCCTTCCTTCCCATGTCTGCGGCGGGGCCAGAGGGGGGAGAGGAAGAGAGACTCCATCAAATCAGTCCTCACTTCCTAACAGCGGTTGTGTCGGTCATCACATTTATTTCATAGTCTGTGTTTTTTATGGGCATTTCTGATAACAGAGAGACATAAAGCAGAATGGTCTGGGAAATCCATGGTGGACAATACCCACTCACTGGTGCATTGACGCTCTTTATGAGCTGTGAAATGAATCAGGGTTACCTCACCTCACAGCCTGACTCCTGTGGTATTTCTCAACCCTTTCTATTAATTTAAAAGTTGATGGTTCTCAGAGTATTGATAAATGCTGAAATGTGGTGACGGCTGCGGCTCCCTCGCAGGTGGAGTCGTGTTTTTGTTGATAACCAATATCTGTTATATGTGTTACAGCATTGTTTCGGAGAAATAATTTTTTCTTAAAAAAGCTCCCAAATGACAACATGTGCCCAGTGGCTTGGAAGAATAAAGAGAAATTTACAGTGGAACATATATATCTTGATAAATTGCCTTTTGTGACACTGAAAGCAGTTAGATAAACACCTGAAGGTTCAAGCACCCAGACAGACAACTTTCAATCACATTTAGGTTGAAAAGGGAAAACAAACATAGAAGTCTATTCTGAGGTTATAACCGTGTTCCTGTCAAGCACCTTCCAAGTACCCAATGATTTTGAGAGAAAAGAAATCTAAATTGCATTTTTACTTCGCCTCCGCCCTCAATCCGTCACTCGGATCCGAGGACTCTTCATCATTTCTGTACACACACATCTCCCAGAAATGAATTCTGAAATTAAATTCAGGGACACACGTCCAGCAGCCAGTGTTAACAGATCAATCAGCTGGTCAAACAGCAGGAGGGGCCTGCCGGACGCCACTGTAGACCAATCATAGATCTAGGTTCGGCCCGTTTTAGTCGATAGCTCCAATCCAGGGCCGCCTATGTATGTTCAAGGCAAGACACTCTGACAGGCTGATGGACAGACAGCCGCAGTCCATCCCAGGGCTCCTTATAGATTAAAGCCAGCTTCTGTGAGCCTATAGTTGTGGTGCTGTGATTGTGCCTGCAGGGCCTATAGGCCCCAAGGGGGGGTTGGGCTGTTCAGGAGTTGGGGGAGGATCTAGGAACGGAGTGGACATCCAGCCCAGAGACCATGACCCCTCTGACCTTGCCAGAAGGGCAGCAAATGTTTCCGAGCTGATTAGCGCTTCCCCAGCAGAGTGCCCCGCTTGCTGTTAACCCTTTGGAATCAGATAGTGGGCAGAGGCGCTGGAGGAAATCCAGAGAATATGTCATTCAGATGATTTCTTGGAGGAGGAAAAAAAGTACAAAATTAAATCAGGAAGCGTACTGTTTTGTCAAGACATACAAAGATTGAATGCAATCACACCTCTCTATATTGTTATATTTTATCAAGTGAAGAAGTTTTTGTTCTGCATTTATAAACATTTAATGAGTAAATAATTTACTTTTTGTTGTATTACATTTATTCAAAGGCTAAACATGGCTTGCATACAGCTTAGTCCCAATTAGATGGAAACAACAGTAACATTTATCCAAAAACATACACTAATATATTGCAGTATAGCACTCTAAAAGCCTCAACATTATAAATAATCCTACCTTTGATTAAAAATGCACATGGTGCTCTTAAAAAAGTGCTCTACTCAAAGAAGTGAAGAGACAATCAAACATACAAGACAAACATGGACATTTTATATGTATAAAGAGTAAAATATATAAGCTAGACTCATAAAAAGAATAACTGTAGATTGTTAATAAGCCACAAAAATAAAAAACAACCAATGGAGAACTTTATGAGCAAGAATGAAATATGCTGAATAACCACAAGAGGGCGATGAGTAGCCATGGGCAAGCTTGCAAGATTGAGGCTTCCAAGATAACTCTTGGTGCCTTGCTCCAAAAAGCATCTTCTTTCTCATGCATGCCTTAATCAGCTCATACAGTTGGCCTCCACACTGTACACAATTTAAAAAAGCATGCATTCCCTCTGAACAGCCAACACAAGGCTATTCAACTTGTCTTTTGAGAGATGCTGCAGTGGAGTCAACAGTATTGATCTGAATACAGAATGATGAAAGGAGGGGAGGCTGAGAGCAGGTGGTAGTGGGCCAGCAGATTCAGGGATTTAGTCGCACACCGTGTATGTATGGACAGCGCTGTTGAGCAGAGAGGGGACCGACACCTTCTCAAAACAGATGCTCAAAGCAATGGGATGTGCACCCATTGTGATCAGAGTGGACAGCTGAATTGTTTACCACCAAAGGGTCCTTTTCTTTAGCGGCAGGCCTGAGCACAATGGGGCCCCCACCGCAGTGACACACTGAGGATTTCTGCAGGAGGGCGGCAGGGGAGGGTGAGGAGTGCGTGTGGATCATGTAATAGGGAGTTTGTAGGGTGAGCCTCTGTCCGTACCCCCTTTTTTCTTTCTCTGTGCTCAGATGGACCTTTCTGCACCCCCCCCCCCCCCCCATCTCTTGTACAAAGCCCCCCTGAAACTACCGCAGGGCAGAGGTTTAAATGTCACGCTTGGCCATCAGAGCGCCCAGCCCCCGGCTCGTGTCTCATGGGGGAAGCACGCCATGAGACAGGGTAAGGGAGAGAGGAAAGCTAAGGGGAGGGAGACACTTGCCCTTGCCCCATTGTCCGTAACGATAGGCATGAGCTGCTAACTGACTCCAAATCAAGTGTATCCTCTCACCACGCGCCCTCGCCTTGTCCTGCGCCTGCTCTAACACAAAGGCCCTCTCTGTTTTTATTTTTTCTGCCATCCATAGGTGAATAGCAGCTTTGGTCATGGTATGTTTGACAGATCAGCTTAAAGGAGGCTGCAGAGCCTAAATTCAGCTGGCCACCAGGCTGAGTGATAAACACAGTTTGTCATCCTGAGACACTCAAGATCCGTCCACATTGCACTCCGGTGAGCTCTTACATGAGGAAAATCAATGCTAACTTTTTGCGTTCAGTCACATAAAAGGGACTTCAAAACGTTAAAGTGACTACAGGGGGGTGGGGGGTGGATGGAGGGTGGATGAGGTGTGTGGGGGGGGTGACAAAGTGTCAAGCTGAAATACAAGTACAGGACAAAATATACGAGCTGCTGGCCAACTTTATCCCAGCCCAAGGTCTTGCCTCGTACTTTACCCACCCACAAGACTGAGTGTTTTATGTATCTATTTGTTCTAAATAGTGGCACACTTGACCTTGAAGGAAGATGTGTGTGCTTGCAGTATGGCCCGGGAATCATCCCTCCTGTCAGGGACGGGAGGGAGTGACCTTGAACCGCCGAGGCGCAGGCGTAGCTGAGTGCACAAACTCATTTAACTCCTGGGTTTGTTATCGACATGCTGTAATCGTTAACATTATGGATGATGAATAACTACTGACTGCCTTATACCTGCGCAATACGTCGCAGTGCCACGCAGACTCTGGGCCAGCTACGGGCCCGCAATGGCAGTGCTGATAGTCAGGTGACTGGAGGGCCACATCACTTAGACTTGTTTTTCCAACCAGTCATAGCGACAACTCATCAAGAGCACCAGCAAAGCACACAAAGGTGCTTAAGGACATAGATCACTTCTGTGCTTTACGCCTTGCCTTTTTTTCCCCCCTTTTACAGCACACATACCTCTATGTGTACTCAAGAACACTTAACCTCTAGCATCAGCTGTTCAGGCATCTGCAATGGATTTTTTTTTTCTTTTCTGTATTGATCTTTCTAAATGGGCGGATTTACTGTAGTTTCAGAAAAAAAAAAATCACAGAAAATAGACAAAAAAAAAAAAAGGGCCAGCATTACTAGCCTTGTGGTTGTGAATTTAAGCTCTCAGCGGTTAAAGAAAGCAAATAAATGGTGAAGTCAATTTTGAAAGCAGACACTAGAATGTAAAGAGATTTTCCTTGTCAAAGAACAATCAGGGGGTTTATTGCTTTCTTTCGAGAAGGAAGTTTTAACATGGAGTTATGGTGTCCTCTGACAATCAGTTCCAGGAGCTAAACTCCAAAACCACAGCAGGAACTTTTGTGTATCTGGTACAGTTTAAGTAAGGTAATTTAGCCTGACACCAAATTGACTCACAGCTCATGAAAGGGGCTTAAACTAATCAATAAGTAAGCATTTATGCTAGAGCCACACATTTTATTACACCTTAAGAGGTATTGCAGGAAAAAAAAAATCTATTCCCAAAGGATGTCAAATTATTTTATTCTTTATAATTGTCTTACATGAATTTGGCAAATGAAAATGAGTGTGAGACAAGAATTTTGCCTTTGGATATGGTATTGATACTTTGGCATTGATCTAAACATTTTCTTCCAGATAGTTTAATCTAAAATACCTTTACCGTTTAACCTTTTGCAGCCTCGAAAATAGTTGCTGGAGATAAAAACACATGAAAAACCTATAAATTTTCAAGGATCTCCACCAAACATGCTCTGGATTTCTTTTCAATGCTCTATGTCCTTAAATTCACTTTGCATCCTTTAAAATCTATTCCAAATCCACTGATTCAAGTGTATATTTTTTAAAAAGTACACTGGTAATTTCAACTTTCCAGACCATAGTGATGTAAGTTTCATCCTGTCACAGAAACCCGCTGATACATATATGTGTCACACTCAAATTAAAGGTCAGCAGAGAAACTGTCAGCTAACTCTTATGAAAAACGGGCATTTGAAAACAGTAAGTCTCCTTATCCTTGTCCTCAGGCAAAAATAAGAAATCAAAATTCCATCAACATTGACATTTTGACTTTGGCCTTATCAAAAATTTAAGAAAGGTGCTCAGAAAATGTAATCTCCACCAAGGTTTCACATTTTAACAAAATTCATCCCAATCTACGTCCAAGAGCAATCTCCTTCCTTCACTGCTCCAACTCCCCAACAAATCAAGTGGTTTGGTGGTTCTTGTGTTGTAAACCAAGAGTGGTGATTACCTTCACTTTGACTGTTTTCTCTGAGAAATATACATTACAATGAGTCAGTGATACTGATGCAATTGCAACTGTTTAAAAAAATTCTTTTCTTTTTTTTCTCTAATTTACCACAGCAGAAATAGAGCATTGAAAGGCTTTATTCATTTCAGCCATACAATAAAACTTCTGTAGTCTGAATGCGTCACATTTGCAAACTTTAAAAAAATAGTTTGGTAATTCATCCAGATGCATTCTGTGCACACAGAAGCCAAATAGAGAAAAGTATAAGGAAAGGAAATCCTTTTTGATTTGCGGGCATGTCTTCTTTTGACCTCTTTAAATGAAGCAAAAATCTTTTGTTCTGAAAGTTCAACTCTGAAAAAGATAGAATGATATGGAAAGTAGACAAAAATTGAGTGATTTTTTTTACTTGAAAAAAGAAAAACGATCATAAGGTGACTCCATGTTTCTTCTTCATATTTTTATTCGGTACTTTTTCTTTTGGTAAATATTACACTATAACAACTTAATCTCCCTCCAGGATAATCAAACTACTTTATAGTTCAATTCTATTTAATTATAGACATCCAAGATATTTTCTTTATTTTTCCTCATTAGCTTAATTTAATCTGTTAATGTACATCCATTCCTGGATTTTAGGCCTTGAATATTTTCCAAAAAGAGTTGGAATAGGATACTTCAAGGCTAGTAATGACTTAATGATGATAAAAGTTTCATTTCAAAAGATTAGCAGGGGATTTTATTCATTATTTGGTACAGAAACAGCAACCTCAAATGGCTATGTCTTTAAATAGCAAAGATATCTACAGTTTGTCAACAAATTAATGAGAAAATCTTTGAATTTTATATTAAATGAAGTTCCTGAAAGATTTATTGAAAAGGATTGGAATATTTCAGTTTCCACAATGAATAAAATAGTTAAATGATTCAGAGAAGCGGATGAATTTCAGTGTTTAAAGAGCGGTGGTGCAAGCTTTAGCTGGACATCTGTGATCTCCGAACAGCACTGCACCCAGAGCTGTCATTCATAAGTAGTTGGTAGGACCACATGGGCAGGGATTTCTGTGGGAAACCTTTATAAAATACAACAATAGTTATATTCACAAATACCACTTCAAATATTACTGTGCAGAAAAGAAAAGAAGAAAAGCTTTACTGTACGTTAACCTTGTCCAGAGGAGGCATCAATGGACTATCACACATGTTGTGGTCAGATTTGTCAGTGTTACAGATCCTTTTTTTTTTATACTGTAGATGCCACATGCTCTGAACCTATAAGCCCAAAAGGACTACAAGTCCAGAAGCCAGATGATATGCAGTGTGTATTAATGCTTTTAGCAAAGGAAATTTTTACTTTTGTGGTGTCAGCATTTATGCCAAAATGTGCGTTGAGATTTCTGCCTTAAACATGGCGTCTTCTCTGGTGGGGTCCAAAAATTTTTCAATAAGACAATACAAAACCACGTCCTGCATACATAACAAAGATGAAGAT
This sequence comes from Atherinomorus stipes, assembly GCA_023101725.1. NCBI lineage: Eukaryota > Metazoa > Chordata > Actinopteri > Atheriniformes > Atherinidae > Atherinomorus > Atherinomorus stipes. The sequence goes on from JALJCO010010916.1 coordinate 468,709, forward strand.
GAGGATGAAAGGATATGAGTACTGACTTGGCCCACCTGCAACCCTGAGCTGCCCTAAACAGAGAGTATGTGGAGTTTTGAAAGAAAAAATGTGACAATGATCAACCTAAACTGTTGTAAGCCTGAAGACGTTTTTCAGGGACAATAAGCAAATATGATACATACTGTTGTGATTTTTCCACAGTGAACTTTGCACCACTATCACATTGCATGAGTTTTAAAAATAGCTGTTTGACAACATAATATGCAACATGAAATAATCAGTTCAAAGCTAAAACTGTTGCTGGCATTGACACAATCTTGTTATCATAGAATTTTAAGTTCTATCGCTGCAAGTTTGTGTTAGTCCATAAATACTGACAACAAAACATGAGCATTTTTCCATGAAGTACAGGAAACATCTCATATAAAAGGGTTTAATATGATGCAGTGCTGTGGGCAAATAAGCAAAACTGCTGGAAATCTCAGAGTAAATAAGTTAAACTTGACATACAGTGGATTACTTCAAGTCAAATCAGGTCATTGCAGCATGGTAGCCTCTCACAAGTTTCCCACTAGACTGAATGCACATGTCATATACAATAACTCTGAGTTTCTGCACTGGGTCCGCAGTTAAACCACAATCTGCCAGAAGGAAGAATACAGAGTTTGCAAGTTTTCCTCTCTCTCTCTGTTTATCTCTCTTTCTCTTACGGCCTTGGGAGTTTGACTTCTGCCCTTCCAGTGCTTTCCTCCTCTCCAGGCTGAGGGTTTTTCATCTAGCCAAGGTGCAAGGGCAGCCACTTCTCTCCTCTCCTAGCCCCTTCCTCCCATCCAGCAAGCACTCACATGCGGATTTCCAATTCGGCTATAGAGTGAGATTAGCAGCTTCACCACCCCAAGGCTGGCTTAAGACAGGAGGGCAGACAACTAGCAGTGTTGGTGGGATGCATGTGGGGGAGAAGATCCCCTAAGACTTGTCTGAGGCCGCCGCAGATTTCTTGGATGAATCCTCAAAATGCACATAAGGTTGTTTAGGATGAGCGGTGTTGTGAGGTGTCAGTTTATTGCCAACTTGAAGGCCTCACAGGTTGTTAGGCCTGTGCATATGTTGGAGACAGACATTTTAATGTATTGTACCAGTGAGAGTAGTTTGATCTAAGCTTCTTCCTTTATTATTAGTGATCCATCCAGGGTGTACCACACTCACCACAACCATGGAAAAGGATAAAGCTGGTATGGGTAACAAGTGAATGAATGAAATTGATTGTTGAAGAGCGGATTGTGCTTAAATTTAATTAGATAAGTTAATTTTCTTGTGTTAGATGGTTAACATTTCTTTTTGCTACTATTTGTGGAGCTTCCTTCCTTCAAAATTGGAAATAAACTGAGGCAGATCACGCATTAGTGCAGCTGCATCCTAAAACAACACCTGCATAAAGCTAAAGGTGATGGATTTTATTTACTGTTGTCTGTTTTATTTGCTCTCCTTTTGAAATCCCCTTATTTAATATCTCTGCTCTGTTCTGATACAGTGCAAGTGAATCAATTTGATTTGTGGCGCTCAAAGCAGTGGAAAATTACATTTTAAAAAATTCATTAGCAACATATTTTCACAAAATCAGAGTGTTATGTAGTCCACAGAGCATTCTGTCAACAGTTTTCTTTCACACAAGATAATTTAAAAAGTATACCACGGAAAAAAAGTGAGTCTGGATAATGAACCATTTCTTAATCTTTTAAAATGAACTACATTTTAACACACAGTATCTCTTCTATCTTCTACACCAAACTTTCTGCTATTTCGCCTAAAGATGTACAATGACCTACATGATTATCAACCCCCCTTTTTCAGAGCTCCAAAGGCTCACACGCAGATCTACATTAGTTGGATTACAGTGGCTGATCATTCAGGCCAATTGGACGCAAACCTCAAACAAGCCCATGTGACCGATAAGGCAACCAGCGGCAACAGACCTCGTTACAACTGACCCGAAACATGTGGCCCAACTACAACTAAATTGTGGCTGAATTATTGATATTGTGGCGTTGGCCGCTTTGCAAGTGGGGGCATGAAAGGGAACCAACATGGGAATGGTCCACTAATTTCATATGGGAGCCTCAGGGCACATTCCTCCCAGTGAAGACCAAACATATTGACATATGTGTATATGGGTAGAGACTGTATATAATATCTGTTGGGTGCCAAGGGAGAAAATTGGACAATACAACACTCCATATGGACTGTCTATGTCTTTATACGTCTTGGTAAATATGGACGGAGAGTTTGAGAGAAGCGATGCTCCATGCATGAGGAACTCCTCTGAAACCTTTACCAGCTTATCTGTCTGTTTCAGATTCATTTGTCAGAGTAATATCAATATTGTTCAGAGAAATGCTGGGATGAATTGTGATATATGGGATCAAGTCGTTTAGAGGGCTAGACCAAGGGGGTGTGGGCTGTTTGTAGCTAAGCCAAGGTTGTTGACCGTCAGTGAGCTGACCGTCTAATTTCTCTAGAAGTGTATAAAAACCTTTGTGTTCTCAGCGCACTTTTATTTCCACCTCTCTTGGAATTGTGATGACCGTGCCTCGGGGCGACAGAGACACCTTGAGGAGTGCCCACCTTTAAATCTGCTGCTCCATGACTTCAACCATGACCCCTCGCTTGAGGGATCCCTCAGGCGAGATTTAAACGAGCTCCCCCAGGTCTGCAGCGGCTCTTCTATTCATCGTCACGTTTTTAAAGGGGTGAATTGACCCTCTCTGATGGTTAAATTTGAATAAAAAGGAGAAGATTTGGATAAATTGAAATAAAAACTTACATATGGGGGTAAATGTGCCGTGACATGTATGTGTAAACATGTGCCAGGGAGAAGAAAGAGGGATTTTGAAGTGATAGTGACAGGAAGGCAATTGCTTTGGGTCCCTGCAGCCATTTTCTTTCTTTCTTTCTTTCTTTCTTTCTTTCTTTCTTTTTTTTTTTTTTTTTTTTTTTTTTCTTTTCTTTCTTTCTTTCTTTCTTTCTTTCTTTCTTTCTTTCTTTCTTTCTTTCTTTCTTTCTTTCTTTTTCTTCTCCAACCACAGAAGAGAAAGGATTTCCAGCGCTTAAAATACAAAGCACTGTTACTGTATTTACATGTCATCAGACTCCAGGCATTTCTCTTTGATATGATCATCCATTTTCCCATCTCCTCTCCAGTTAAATAGTATCACTTACATTTTTACAATTCCCTCTCTCTTTTTTGCTATTATGGAGGACGAATGGCGAGAAAAGCATACAATATACAGGCTATTGATCCACGCCCATCACTGCAGAAAAAAAGTCAGTACAGGGGGTTGGGGAATGGAGGGGGACTGGACACAGCGATCGATAACCTACTCTATCAGCGGTTTCCATGGCAACCGGTCGAGCAAGGACAGAGGGCTGCCATGCATTTTGCACCTGTCTATTTCATATACCTATTGTGATAATGAAAGTGTCAGGGAAACGAATGCAAAGGTGACATGGGGCTCCAGCCCGGCGTCAACTTTCACAATTTAAGGAATTACATAAAGGTTAATAGCTTGCTGGAAATCAGTGGTAAGAAAAAAAAGGGGGCAAGGGCAGAGGGTGCCAGGGGGATTTTGGTGACCTCCTCCTCTTCCCAATGTGGGTTGAAGGACGCTTGGAGGCAAACTAGGTTGCAGCAATTTGGGTACAAATCCGTGTGCCTGGGTTCCGAGTTATTATTTATGAAAGAAAAAAAAACACACGCACACATGACATCTGCAGTTTTTTTCCTGACATTGGAGACGGGGCCTCTTTTCTGTTTGACCCCAATTTGGGGGTCGAGCAAGCATGATCAATGTGTTGGCCATTAGCTCACTGTTAGCAACTGCTGGCACAAAAGCAGAGAAATACTGTATATCAGAGCAGATGCACAGTGAGGAGGAACAGCAGTGGGGTGGGAGTGGTGCTGTGGTTGAAGTTAGCCCAAGCTTTCTCCAGATCAAAACTCAGCAGGCTGAGCCAGACAGGCTGTCAGGAGAACTTGACACCCAGACTATCACTGAATCTCCGTCTGTCTGACCATGGTGGGCATTGAACTTCCAACCCTCTATAACCCGGAGGCTCAGGCTCCGAAGCCATGGCGCTAAGATGGGTTCCCCCTAAGTGAAGGGGATGGATATCATGATCTGGGACCTGTGTTGATCATGTGCTTTATTGATCGCCAATCGAAGCTACTGCTGAAAAGGCAGGATTGGGAATGAGAGAGCAAGAAAAAGAGTGGGAGGGAAGGCAATCAGCTGTGGCTTCTTGCTACGGTCAGTGCCCTTGTATTAGGCTGCTGTGGTTGCCGACATTTCTTCAGACGAGAAAGTGGCGGTTTCTTTGAGTCTTGTATGGTAAAAGAGCAACACAGCCACCTTACATGCGTTTCTATGACAGTATTCTTGTGTTTTCTGCAGCAGTCATGAATGACAAATCACAAAACCGCAGTGGATTTACTTGACTGACAGCAGAGTGAAACTTGAGCATGAACACAACATTTCAGCGAGCAGCAAGCCGCCCCACTGTGGACAACGCAGTGGCAGTCCTTTAGCACCAGAGGCATTCTATGTTTTGTGAGCTGTGACAGAGAGCTATTGACAGGCACGTGGCTCTGCAATGTTGTTCAGGGGCCACTGGCCACTGCTGTGACCTTTGACACCTCATCCATGCAACTGCCTTTATTGTTAAGGGAGGAGGAGGAAGACACAGCAGCAGGAGGAAGAGGGGAGATAGATGACCCTTGGGCTCCATGCGTTTGGATTCTCCCTCCCCCACAGCCTCACCCCTCCCATTCCAACACCATCCATCCCTCCCTCCCTTCCCTTACCCCCCCTCCAAACCCCCACACACTCCACCTTATGCCGATCAATGACAGTTTCATGTGGCTTCTCTGGGCCTGCAGTGACGTGTGTCCTATTGATTTATCGACATTACTCCAGGCAAGCGAACCCAAAAGCCCCCTCTCTCAGTAGGCAGCCAGGCTCCAGCCCAGCAGAGGCGTACCTCCCCCTGTGCCGGGTGGGCCCATGCCAAGTCATCCAACTGTACCAGTCTCTGGAAACAGCGGCGCATTAGCTGCACGCAGCCGAACAGTATTTTGTGTGGATGCATGTGTGTGGATGTCACTGAGAATGCTTTTAAGCTTCACCCCCTCCCTCTGCCCATCCAGCTTCACCCTGTTCCACACTCATCTCTCCTGAACTCCATGAGACATGTAATGGGGACAATGAGTGAGACACCCTGGCACTCACAAATGCATTTACTGTCGCCTCTGATTTCCAGAGGCGACTCATCCACTTTTATGGTTAAAAGGTTCTTTTCTTTCATCTGTGTCAATGTCATGCCCATGTAGTGATGCCTCATCTTCGTGGCGAATGCTCTCATTTCCCTCTCTTTCTCTTTTTTACTGGAAGATGAGGCGGGGGGGGGGGGATTCAGACAGACCCATCCTTTTACACTCTGCCCCCACTTCTCAGGGCTCTCCTGTGTCCAGTGAAAGGCCAGTGGATTCAGGGAGGGGAGGAGAAGAGGGCAGCTGGACACTCCTTGTGGCCTGGCTTGTCAGTGATGGGGGGGTGCTGTAGAGGGAGGCAATCCAACACCATTAGGTTTGGACTGCGACGATGGCAGCTGGCCCTAAAAAAGAGAAGAAGGAAGGAGGGGTTAGGGGAGGCTCAGAGATCAGTGACCTGGCCACAGTGTCCAGCTGGGGGGTCATTTCATTGCCCACCTCCAGCCACGTGCTGGATGACCATCTGGGGATCTGCCAAAGCCCTCAACAGAAGCAGAATCACCTTCTTAGTTGCACGCATCGACAGCAACAAAAGTCAAGAAATCTGTCGGTGTAATCTGGAGTGGGGTGGGAGGGGGCACTGCAGCTGCACAGTTACTCTTTCACCTAATACAGAGCTGTGTTTGCACATCACAAGTTCTCTCATCTTTTAACTGCAGAGCAGCTTAATCCTTTCTTCCAGTCTGGGATGTTGCTGATGACTGTTGCCAGTCTCGTTTTCTGTGTTTTGTATTCATTTGTTCAAAAACTGTAAAATGAACAAATCCATTAAGAAATTCCTAAACTGTCATATCTCCAAACTGTCCAACAATGCTGCTTGCAAAGATATTAATTACTGAGAAAAGCTACAAAAACTGCTGAGAAACTACTGCAAGTGTTTGTTTATAGCAGAAAAGTGGCTGTGCTGTTGCTAATTGAAGTTTTAAAATAAAAAATGCTGGTTTATATACGTGTAAGGCTGTAGTTCTGATGTATGACTTTAAAGATGATTTTTTTAAATTTTTCTTTTCGGATAGATCCTCCCTGAAGTGCAGATGAGCACATTCTGGTCATCCAGTATCCCAGATGGACCACCGTATTCTCTTTTGGCTGAACTGTTCAGTTTGATGACCCTGATCTGAGAACAGATTAGCACTGGTTTGTTTTCAGTTCTGACCTCACCAATCCTTCTCCTCCTCCACCCCTTCTTTCTTCTACTAAGAACCTCTGTTTTCCCCCATCCTTTCATCATCCGCTTCTTCTCCCAGAGACCTTCTGTCTTAAACTGTTTAAGGTGATCGAATTCGGCCCATCCTCCCACTATGGACAGAGGGGATCAGAGGTTGTTGACCCCACCCTGATGTAGTGAGGAACCTTTTATAATAAATAGGGGTCCTACTAAGCAGATCTGACCCTCTAGATGTTTTTATGAGCTTAAGGAAAAATCTGATTTTTTTTTAATCTTCTGGGATCCTGTAACCCCAATAACATTTATCATTGCTCTGCTAATGAAAGTGATCTTTGCCTTCATGTCTGATAGAGTTCTAATTAGATTCACATAGACCTATGTGGAAATTATCCAAATTTTAAGCTTAGGGATGATTGGAGAGGTGGAGTTATTGCTTTGAGAACGACTGGAGTTCTGTAGTGTGTTGAAAGAAATTCATAAATGTAGTCGGGGAGAGGGGTGGGCTGCAATTGTGCACCAGTGTAATCTTTGGTCAGCACTTCTTCACGGCCAATACTGTGATAGGGAAGAAATCCTCTTCTGAAATTTGATTAATTGCTGTCTCTCCGCCTCTCAATCCAAATATTGGTGGAAATGGAGGCCGGTTGACAGGACAAATACATCAGCCACAAGAGCTGCAAGCCCCTGGCAAGCAGAGGCATTTCTTATCCTGTAACAGGATATCCACATACAGCGAGGTGTGGAAAAGTGAGAACTGCATCGTCTTCATTTGGCCATAACAAGGAATGAGGGGAGGAGGGGAGGGATGGAGAGGGGAGGGGAAGCCAGCCAGCCAGCCAGGCAGCTCTCGAGGTTGGGCTGAGGCGTATCGATTGATTTCCCAATAGCCTCTGGTCCATGAGCGGCGAACCCTGGCCCTGGTTGCTAGGTGACCACACCATCCAAGATGGAGAGAGGGGTGATGAAGGGTGACAGCAGCTCTGAGGGTCAGCAGGGCCACTGGTCATTCTGCAGCCCCTCTGGGACGCTTCGGACATGCAGATAATGCAATGAAACTGGACCTCAGCGAGGAGCAGAAACACAAGAGGGCAAAATCAGGGAGGAGTGTTGTCCACCATATTTGCTCTGCACGGCTGCAATCAATGCACAGACAGCAAAATGTGTTGTAGCTACAGTAAATGTATGTCTTTATAACATCTTACAAGGAGATAAAATTGGAAAGCAGCTGTTAGATCGGCTTTTTTACGAGACGGTTCAGATTTCACATCATGAAATCGTCTAGGAAACATAAATTTTATGAAAATTATTTATGGTGCCCATGTGGTTTCAAAAGGACCGCAGACCACATATGAAAATATTGATTTGACGAACAAAGGGCTATTCAAATGGTCATTGTCCAAAACATATTGCTTGAATTTGAAGATGGAGGATATTGTTTTTATTTTTCCGTATCATGTTAAAAATACGTGACTGTTTTTATTACATGACTGAAGCAGTTTACAGATATTTACAAATTTCTGGATTGCTCTTTATTCCCATAAAGTGACATACACTGCATTGAGGTGCTTGAGTTCACAGCAATAAGAAAGGAGTGTATTCATCCATTTTCACTGAAATCTTTAATGCACTGTATAAAAATGGGATTTTTTATGCTGATTGTAGCCACACAGGTAGAACATTTTACATCTTTTACCAGTGTGACAGATTTAAAGGAATACTTTTTCTCATACATAACCAATCGCTGAAGTTTCCTACCTAAAAGCAGAATAAGGTGAGCGCGTGTACAAACAATGAACAGCACAAAAGAAAAATACTGTAAACATGAACTGACCCTAATCTATATAACATATTCCACAATGATACATGATACTGTGGCGCTTTTCTACATATCGATTGTTCCACCGTGCGAGTGAAAAATGATACGGAGGGAAAAAGAGAAGAAGAAGAGGAGTCAGGAGGAGGAGGAAAAGAAGAAGAGGGGAGGAGGTGGATATAAACTGGGAGACAAATGTAAAAGGATCTACATTACACTGTAAGCTCTACGCTGAGAGATAGAAGTTACCAGAAGGCAAAAAAGCAGCACAGAAGGGGGTGGGAGGGTTGTGTGTGTGTTGGGTTGAGGGTCATGGGGAGAAACCCATTCAGTGGGCCCTGAAAGGCCACCTTGCATTTCTGCTGCTGCCTGTGTTGTTCCTGGATGGAGGATTTCCCTTCATCCTGTGCCATGCCTCTTATGTCCTCCTCAGAAGGAGCCTGAACGTTTTCATGTCTGTTGGAGTTCCATATCCTGAGGATGGAGGACTTATGTGTTTCTGTGTGTGCGCTTGTGTATTTTTCTCCCTCCTATCTATTAATAATATTGGGGAGAGAGGCAGGGAGATAGAAGTGAATGTTTGCTTTGGTATAAGGCGAGATGTTTCTCTGTTTGCTGCCCTAAGCTGTGCGAGTATTCTGCTTTTAAATATTCCCCTCCCTAGTGATTTCAAACTATCTTGTGCCCTTAAGGGCTACATGGACCTCCCTGGCCAAATATCCACATACCTTTAACAGCAACTGGCAACAGATTTATTTATTTATTTCAAACGGGTAGAATATATAGGGCTTGGGTGGTTGAAGAAAGAATGAAAGATGAGAACAGGGAGAAAGGGAAAAGAACAAAAGTACAGACCAAACTGTGTGCCAGGTGTTTAGGGATATTACTAAGGGGTTGTTGCCTTAAACCCCAAAGCTTTCCAAGTAAGAATACAATACTGTAAATATCTTGGTGTCCCTTTGGATGAATGACATAAAAGAAACATTTGAATTTTTTTTTTCAGCTCCACTCACCATAATATAGAGTAAGTTATCCACTCCCTCATAAATGTGCAACTCCAGCTTGTTTTACCTGCTTTCTTGCATGAGTTCCTCTTTGCTTGCTTCCAGCACACTCAAATTATTTTTCATAAAGGTGATGGGAAATCCCTGCTATCTTTAAAGTCTTACCTGTGGGATGCTCCACATGGGAGAAGATGAAACAAACTGTTCTTTAGGAACTGATTCCTAAAATAGGATTCTTGATATTTACTCAAAAGTGACTAATAGATATGTTCTATTAAAGCATTATGAAAATGAATCATGCACAAGAGTTTTCTCTGGTCCACAGCAGTACATTTGTAATGTTGATTCACATCGTAGTCGGAATGTTTGATCCTTAGGAATGACCTCATCACTCCCCGCAGAATACAGTTTGCACAGAGATGTTGGGGAGTTTTGAGTGAACATCTGATCCTGAACACCAATGTGATGGTGCAGAGCTGCAGCAGGTCAAAGGGGGAGATGAGAAATTTGTTTCAATTACAGATTGTGCAGAAATAGCAATGCAAAATAAGAAAACATAGTGATAATGGTCGAAAGATTATGTCAATAAGGGCTGTATTGGCACAAATGCCAATCTGTAAAGTGCTCCCTGACTTCTTCCTTCTCTAATTTAGCCGCATTATCCTCTTTTGCTTCCAAATCTGCTTGTAGCCACGGCTTCCGTGCTGACGTGAGGCCTGTGCGTGGTTAACTTGGCCTTTTTTGGCATCTGAACAAACAACCAATGTTCTTATTTTTCTTTTGAGGAGAGCTTTACTGGAAATTAGGATGCAACTGGCTGCATCTCTTTGCTGACACGAGTTCTCAACTGTGGAAAGGCCTTATTTTTCTTAATAGTAAAAAAAAAAAAAGCCCCCACACAATTAAACTTTTTGCTCCTGCTTCCAAGACATATATGACCATTTTTACTCCTTATAATAAGGGCTTAAATCACGTCACCTGCTATAAACCTACGCAGCTTTATCGTGCACTGAAAGTCAAACTTAATGATCAACTCTTGATGTTTCAAAAGAAAGTGACCCTACTGAACTACCACTAAGGGCCTTTTTAACCCAAGACAGTCCTGCAGTAGTGTATTTGTGTGTGTTACTCTGTGTGTTAAGCAGCACGCAGCGAGGGGGAGGTGAATAGAGATCGTATCAATCGCCAAGCCAGGCCATTGAATGTATTGATTAGTTACCTTTCTTATTAACATGCTGATTAAAGAGCGAAGGGAGAGGGAGAGAGAGGGAGAGGGAGTGAAAGAGAGGCGGATGAGGCTGCACACTCCTCGCCTCACCTCGGACGGACGAAGAGGAACCAGGAGCCGCTGCAGAGGAAGAGGAAAGGATGCAGAGTGGATTTAACAGCCGAGCAGGGAAGCAAAATCAGGGAGTAATTGGGAAGAGGAGGAGAAAGGCATGCGAGAAGAGGTGGAGGATGAGGAAGAGGTGGGGTGGGAGTATAGGTGGTGGGTGGTGGTGGGGTGGGAGTGGATACAAAGGTGGGGCTGACCTGACTGGAAATCCAAGGATGGAAAAAAAAAAGGGAGAAACCCTGCTGTCTTTGATCCCCCACCGAGTTACACTGGCTGACTGGCTGGAGAGACTGGCACACACTTTTCAGCTGTGAGACAAACACATTTACTATCACACACACTCACACACACCTGCATCCTCTCTTACACACACTCACACATCCTCTTAGACTGACAGGCCTAGCGAGAAGCATGCATTATCGCTGCAGAAAATAGCTGTCTGTGTTTCTAAGATCAATATGCAGATGCTTTTTAAATGGTATTTTCACCAGTAAGTGTTAAGCAGCATGCGGCAAGGGATTTCTCAAGATGCATCAAGGATTTCTGGAAAAAAAAAAAAGAGAGAGGTGTTCTTTATTCAGATAGATGACCGGAAAGTGTGGAGGGTAAAATGGAGTAGGGAAGGGATAGAGGGAAAGCAGAGGATGAAGCCGTGTTCATTTGCATGTTTGTGTCAGAGTTTGAGTGTGCCGGTGTTTTGATGCATGCTAAGGAGGTGTGTTTGACTGATTATCAAAACAACATCTGATCAGAGACTGACATTTGCATGAGGTCTTGTTCGGGGAAACGGCTCAAACGGTTTGCTGTAATTTGGCAGCAGCTCCAGTAATTCCTGCTGTATTTAATGTGGTTGTTAAGGTGCTAGCTTTATGCAGATTCCATGTGTGTGTCACCGGCCTTGTGCTGTTCATGTGTCTGTTTTTCTTTAAAGCCTATTTTTTTTTACATTGCATAAAAAGATGTCTCACTCTGTTTGCATTTAAGTCAGAAAACAAAGCAGAAAACAACTAAATGAACCATCTTTAACAAATTTATTGTATTATTATAATTGCTTTTTTTTTTTTAATTTGAAGTCTATGTAATTTTGAAGTAACTTTATTTTTCACTGTGACTTGGATATATTTAGCATGACAACTTGAAATCTGTCATTTAGCACCCCAAAAACAGGCCTAAAAATCTGATTATTTTTTACCAGATTTCTGCATTTCACACTAAAAGAGCGAAGCTACAAAACCAATAATCACATGCTAACTAAATCTGAATTTAATATAACATGCTCAGTGTAAGATGAGTAGTTTAATACCTTTATAAAAAGCAGCAAATTTAAATGCCCTTGAAAAACTTGCAAAACATTCAAGCGGGCGTCTTCTCCAGCTTTGTGACTAATTGCTTAACTTCTCAAAAACTTCTGCTGAGCTCTGACTCTGACAGCAAGCAAAGAAATAAACTCTGACAAGTTTCAACTTATCGACCTTTGCACCCCCTCGAGCTCCAGTTTGCATAAATTAAACACTTTTCCTTTCTCCCCTCGCGGCTTGGGCCACTAGATAATTTCATTTACATAAAGAATGCAGATCCAATTACACAGGGAGATATTTACATTTTATATGAAAAATAGTTGTAGGGCAAATAGAAGGCTGTTTAAAATGCAAGGATCGATACTGGTTGATGCGCGCCCATGCAGCATGCGCGCTCACAAGCTTCTCTCAATTGCCAAATAAAGAACTTTAAAAAGATTATTTTATTTATTTAAAAAGAAAAATAGTTTAACAACTTTAAAAACAACTATAACAAACACACTTGCAAATAATCACTGCCTCAATATTTAAAAGTATTTTCCTTCTTGATTGTTGCACGTGAAAAAGTATAATTAAATATATTTTTTAGTTGTTTTCTTTTTTATTTTCTCCCCCCCTCTTTCTTTCTGGAGTGGGTTATTGGCTGGTGTGCACAGGAGCCGAACCCAGTGAATTAAACGAGTGAATTTGCATTAATCCAGATATGATCGATAATAACATTATTCACGCTGCGAAGTCAAGTTCCACATCACGGCGTACACGATCATTACTGCAACTAAATCTACAAATAATGGAAGAAAATAATGTGATTATCATTCATTCATTTTGCTGCACGTGTCCAGTTGCAGCTCCACTGTTTTACATCTTCGACCTGGTGGAGGCAGGTGGGCTGCATGAGAGTAAAAAAAAAAAAAAAAAAAAAGATTTGAAGTGTTTCATTTAAGCTGTTTTACTTCTTAAAACAAAACCAAAAAGCTCTTTTAAACAATTGGCCTGTGTAACTTCTATATGAATCTGTTTATCTCAGAAATTATATAAATATTGTCATGCAAAGTTTTTCTTCATTTATGTGGTTGTAGGTGTTAATTGCTGTGCTGATATTCAGGTAATGTGGGTGTTTGCAGCAGGCCACACGCTGTTAATGCAGATAAAACTACTGTAGGCCTGCATCACCACACACACTAACCTGCAGGTTATTCGTGTTTATTTCCAACCTTTAAAGGGAAAAAATGTGCATGAAAAAGTGCCAAGAAAATATCACTTTGCATGAGGTTAATCTTTGTAATTTTCATGTTGCGTAACAGAGCAGATGAGTCAGATCAAAGATCTTTCTAAGCTTGTAATCATCCATATTTATGCAACACACTCAGTCCTGCAGGTTCATGTGATCCACTCAGGTTATCTGATACTAAATCAGTCAATATGTTGTGTGTTTTTCTTTTACATCAAGGTGTAATTTCTACCATCATTACCATCATTAATATTTTGTCCATTTATTTTAAATCCCCCCCCCCCCCCCCCCCCCCCCCTTCCAGGTTTTCTCTGGCCAAATTCATTCAGTTATTGATTATTCACATTGTGATCTGTGTAACGCCAGGTCTCGTGGTAATCATTGATTTTATTGATTTGTTAGGGATGGGAGAGAAATAAAAAGGAGTTGACAACAAGAAAAAAGGGGGGAAAAAAATTGTGCAGTGTCACAACAACCGGAAGTCATTTCAAGCTATCCTGGGAGTTTTCATTTTACCAGTACATTGCAAATTATCTCATTCTTTAATTAAATTGACTAAAATAATAATAAGAAACTTATATTGTTCTATTTGTACTTTTTTTTTTTTTAAAAAAGGAGAATCTCTGTATTTGCTATTTCATTATCATAGTATATATTTGAAAAATTTATTTTAAAACCAGAGAAAATTAAAGGAAAAACACAGATAATCTGCAGTTTTTAAAAATGAAAAAAAGCCTTCCAAAGAAAACTCAAACAAAATTTGAATATTACAATACAAACTAAATTTCCTTTTTTTTCTTTCAATTTACACAGATATCAAGTGCAGAAATGAAAAGTGTTTCAGCACAAACACCAGTCATATTCTCTTTTTAAAATTCAAATATTTACAGTAAAATTTAGATTCTCAACTACAAATCTATTTGTTAATTTTAGTCAGAGACTGAACAGCACAGCACAAGTTCTACACAACAGGTTTAAAAATAAAAATTGATTAATATGTTTTAAAATAATAAAGACAGCAGATAATACAGCAACAACAGTTTATACTGTCTTGAGGGATAAATGTAATAAAAATGATAAATAATTTTGTCAAGAAAGGGTTTGTTGCGGGATAATAAACCTGAAATGTAAAATCAAAGTGTTATTAACATATTTTTTAAAAAAAATCTAAATCTGAAACTAATGTGTTAGTTTATAACAGCAACAAATCGAGATCACTTGTTCTGCTTTACTGTTTTCTTCCTGTAATGTTTTGCATCAAGGAAAATTCCCACTTCCACGTCATTTATATGTGTTTTTAAATGACTATAAGATTAAATTTCCGTAGGGAGGCTGCTCCAGCTCTGCAGTGGTGGCCCTTATTGCGTAATTAGCATCCAGATGCAGGAAGATACAAGAAGTTATGTCGCGCAAGTAAAATTAATAAAGGAAAAAAAGAAAACTGATATTAAATATTTCTATTTATTTTCTTATTTCTAACTTCCATCAGTGTGTGTCATTAATGTTAAAGTATTTACATCAACTTTGATTTTGTTAAATTTAACTTTGTTGACGCGTGTTCTTGTTTTCATTTTAAGATTAAAATATAATATTGACTGCTCTGCACAAAACTTGTTTTTTCTTGCTTTTGAGAATAAAAAATGAATAAGATCAACTTGTGTGTTGTATTCATTATGCACCTTTATATATGAACATGCAATAACTACACCGTTTTTTGCACACTGCAAAAGGAAAACTACTGATTTTTCAGCTGTTATTAGCTGTCCGTGTGTGCAAAATTCAGGGATTCAAAAGCGGTCAGAATCTAAGTCTTGCAGCAGCAACACCTGATTTGAAAATAAAGCTGAGCTTTAACATATTAAATAACCACAAATCAATATATAGCCTAAATTAAGAAATTGCAGGTGAATTTACGTCTTAGGATTCTACAGAATTAGAGGAAGCTGCTTTTGCCTTGTTAATCCTTTAGATTAGACTGTACTTCCCTCTTGTACGCTGCTTAAAATCATCATTAAGGCGTTTTCTCTCCCCCTTTTTCGTCTTAAGGAAGTCAATATCTCATTCTAAACTGCAACATCGCGCGTGCGCTCTATCCATTCTAATATACCAATAGGTGATCGGGTTTATTTGTTGATTGGACGACAGGATTTGGGGGCAGAATGAAAAATGTTGCTGTTTTCCTCCTCCATCCTGTTGCTGCAGCTCCATGTCGGTAGCTGTTTGCGGGCCTTCAGCTCCAGCATTCACAGCACGTCCGTGGCTGCAGAAAACACCCTCTGCTTTGCTTTTTTCTTTCTCTCTCTCTCTCTCTCCCTCAATCTCTCTCTCTCTCTCTCTCTCTGCCTGTAATAAAATATGAATTTATGAATCTTGACAAGCCACAGGCTGGAAACTCATCTGCTCAGGGAGGAGTTATTTGGCTTTTTCGCTCCTTAATCAGTGCAACGACTGAAAATAAACCTTTCTTTGCCTCAACTGGAGTGTTTCTGTTTATTTTCCATCTCATGCCGGTCATTTTTAAGGTCGAAGCAGTGTCCCCCTGACCCCTGACCCTTGACCCTTTTGCTATTGGCTGCTTGTAATATTGTCGACGCAGGACGTGAAGCAGCCATTTATGCTCCTCAAGATGAACGCGTCAGCTAAGTGCTTCAAATCTAAACATGCTCAGTATTAGCTTTAAGATTAGACACCCACCCCCCACATCTTAAGTTAATAAAGGGGCTATAAAGTAGCTGGATAAGCGCTGTAGTTAAGTGGCTAACGCATGCGTATTCCTCATGTAGCCATAATGGAGGAATTGAAGCTCCCACTATTTTTTCCCCACTGTAAGTCCATCTGAGAGCATCAGCTAAATGACAAAAATGTAAATGCTGTGGCTGTAATGTTTCTGATCTTGCTGCAGCTCTTAGTGTGAGGAAAGTGACTGAGAGCATCAGCTCAGTGCTTAAGATGGAAATGAGCTTATTGGATGTGATCAAGAAATTTGAAACTTAAATTCAAGTTTAACTGCCCTACTTTTTTAATGAATGAAAATATTTTAAGTGAAGAACATATTTTTAAATTTTTTTTTTATTGAAGGCTCCATGAGGCTCCCAGTGTTGACAAACCCACATCCTCAGCATCCCAGTGTTCAATGTTCCAGGGCCCAAAGTGTAAAAAAGTTGGGGCGCTTTCCAGTTCGTGTGTCAGACTACTTCTCGGATTTTCCAGCCACAGAAGGTGAACTTTCACCCCGACCTCAGAGGGACCTTTCTTTCTTTCTTTCTTTCTTTTTTCGCTTGTAGCCGTTGACCATTTTTACCTCCAGCTACTCGCCATCCATACACGCATCCCTTCGTGCTGGCTGCGCGCGGGGCGGATCGATAGGGCAGCATCTGCTCCGGGAAGCCGGCGGTCCCACACCGCGCACCGCTTCGCTGTTTCCAAACGCCAGAACTGCTCATCTCTGAAAATTAAACTGACAGACAGATATGATTAGTATGCGCTCTGCCTCCCTGCTTCTGTCTGTCTCTGTGTTTCTCTCTGAGGCCTGTGCGCGCGCGCGCAGGGCCACGCACGCACAGGCCTATTCATGCGAAGACAAAATGTATATTCATGCATCTGATCTGCACATTTGCCAGAGCACACAAATACACACCAACTGTCTGTAAGCGCGCGGATATACAGGCATGCAAGCACTTGAGCACAGAAACCTGCACGCGTGCGTGCACTCATGTAAATAATAACCTCTCACAAAGTATCCGAATATTGCAAAAATTATTTTGTCTCTATACAATTTGAGACTATTGAGCCCATTAAATTCAAATAAAGTGGACGCTTTTGCACGTGCTCATACACATTTCGTTTTGGGGCCATGTCTGAGCTGCAACAGCAGCAGGTCGTGGGGATTCTGGAAAAAAGTAAATAAATAAAAAAAGGGGGCGCATTGATCTTTGTGAGGGACTTTGCAGAATGGAGAGAATGAAGTCGCGTGCTGAGTGCTGATTAAGAGCTGGGTAAAAACAAAAGCGTCACTTGACAGCATTTACCCTGAAAGGTGGGATTTACATTAGTCCACAGCCAACAGGAGGTGCAAAAAAGAGAAGAAATACAAAATCCTTTTGGATTATTTAGTTTTAAGGAGGCTGGCTGTGGCATGATGGTTCAGACTTCAGCGTTTTCTTTTACTGTTTTTATTTTTATTTATAAAGTCAATAAATCAGTGAGGCAATTCACATAACTCACTTAAATAATTCACATAGTCTCCACCTGAATCACTTAAATATTTCAGGGCCGTCTAAGGCGGCTATTTATCTCGCTAAAAAAAGAAATAATTGTTCAATTTTGCAATAATAATCCTAGAAACGCTTGTGTATGCGATATATTCCACTCCATCTCCATGACACACATAATGGTGCACGGTGACAACAGCAACAACAGCATCACTTGTTACATAAAATGACAAAACGACATTATGCAGCCAGTAAAATCCATTGATCAGACACGATAAACAGCCGAGCGCAGCAGAATGACCAGGATGTCCGCACATAATTCATAAGTTGTGCATGTAATCAGCTGAAGAAGGCTTAACCTGTAGGGCTATGAGAAAGGGAGCATCTCCACCTCCACACCTCCCCCGCCCACATCCCCCCACCCCAACCCCCAATTCTCCTCCCCCCGGAGAGAAAGGGTTAATTGGAGTAGGAATTTCATCGCACATCTGTCAGATTTTTAAGGCCGTGACGCACTGAAAGCAGGGAGTCGATGTGAGCAAAGGGGGAGGAGGAGGAGGAGGAGAAGGAGAAAGAGTTGGTGGTGAGATCGATGAAGTGGCAGGCAGAGGGAAGAGGAGGAGGAGGAAAATCTCACGAGATAATGAAAGAAAAAGAGGAGAGCTGCTATAGTACAGAGCAGAAACACGAGGCTAGACCCTGAGATTTTTTTTCGTTTTGGAGTGTGAGACAGGGGAAAAAAAGAGGGGAACGAGGATAGCGAGAGAGGTTTGCCCGTATCCCGCAGATGGTTTTTGCACACTGCTTTTGGTGAATGTAGCACCCCGGGGCGCAGCGGACCAATTGTGTGAATCTGCAGGGCTGCTCGGCGACACAGACGGAGAGATGCACAGAACGGACAACAGCCGCGGACGCGCTCTGAGAAGTGGATAATAAAGGTAGGATTTTGGATCTCTTTACTACCTAAACATGCTGGTTATTTATTCTGTGAATCATCTGTGAATGCGATGGTTGCTAAAGCACTATTTATGCAATATGGAGTAGAAATTCAACGGTAATTTGCAGCGCATCGCATGCGCGCTCTTTTTGTATTCGTAACTTTGCATGAGAGAAAACCCCTTTAATTTAAATTAGAAAATGATATAAATTAAAGTAAATAAAACCCTAACACCGGTGTTTTCCTCTTGTGTTATGAGGGATGTTTGAGGTAAAATTCTCAAAGTGCTCCTTTTGTTGTTTACAATGCATACGTGTAAATGTGCGTGTTTAGGGTGAAGAGACAGACGTTATGCAGCTGATTTCTTGTTCTGTAAGGATGAAAGTTTAAATACAGCGAGTAACAGCGCCTGTCTTGTTTCACACAGGCACAAAAGCGAGGCTGCTGCCGAAGAACACAGCTGAGCACCAAAGACACAGACAGCGTGCAGATGTACAAGTGAGAATAAAATAACAGTTTAGGCCCCTGATGGTGTTGCAAACTCGTTTTCTGGGAGTTTGAGGGAGTTTGAAGACAGTACTTAACGTTATCAGATAATTAATTAGACACCCCATAAGCCCGGAAATCAATTAATTCACAAATCAATAAATCCATAGTCTGGTGTAACAAGAGACCTTCCAGACTGTTAGCCTGGCTGTTGAACAACAATAACAAGAGAAAAGCAACAGCACAGAGGCCAGAAATATATCCATTTATTTGCTGAAGTTGAAGATGGATGGGGGTCTAGGGGAGATGTCCCTCCACAGCCACTCTGAGCTGGCTCACAGCCAGGATGGCAGGGCCATGCTGCACTCCCGGGACCTTTCGGCTGCTTTCCCCAGGCCTTCCCTTGGGGGCTCCTCCATGTCTTTGGAACCTGAGCCCCGTCCTCCGGGCTTTGACCACTCCATGTCTGCGCTGGGATACAGCGGCGACTCCCCGTCCAGCTCTGGCAGCACCTACACCACCCTAACCCCCTTGCAGCCCTTTGACGACAAGTTCCATCATCACCATCACCATCATCCCTGCCTCCCAGTCAGCAACGTAATTGGCAGCTTTACCCTCATGCGTGAGGACCGAGGCCTCAGCACCAACTTCTACAACCCTTATGGCAAGGAGTTGGCCATGTCCCAAAGCTTGTCACCACCCTCCACAGGTGCGGGCCTGGGCTCCTCCATGCATGGGTATGGCAGTCTGGGCAACAGCCCCAATGGCAACGGTGGTCAGATGCTCCACAGCGGCTATGATGTCCATGGAGGGAGCCTGTTCTGCCGGACATCGGATTTCAGCCGAGAGATGTCACCGCCAGGCCTGGGAGGAGGTGATGTGTCAGTGGGGCATCAGCTGAATAAGATGGAAGCCCACCAGCACACCCCCAGCCACCACCCTCACATCTACAGCCAGCACTACCAGCCCCACCATCACCCAAGCCAGCAAGCCGCCAAGATGGCCGAGCACCTGCACTCCTCATCGTCCGCCTCATCATCTCCAGGTGAGGGCATGCTGCCGGGCTCGCAGGGCGGCGGAGGCGGGGAGGAGATCAACACCCGGGACGTGGCCCAGAGAATCATCACCGAGCTGAAAAGGTACAGCATCCCCCAGGCCATCTTCGCAGAGAGGGTTCTGTGTAGGTCACAGGGCACGCTGTCTGACCTCCTGAGGAACCCCAAGCCCTGGGGCAAGCTCAAGTCTGGCCGCGAGACCTTTAAGAGGATGTCCCGCTGGCTCCAGGAACCCGAGTTTCAAAGAATGGCCTCACTCCGGCTGGAGGGTAAGGATTGCTTTGCTCTCTGTTTGCCTCACACATACACCTTCATCCTCACACAGTAAGCTCAACAACAGACATGCTTTCTCCCCCTGATTTCCCCAAACGCCTCCCTTCTCCATGTTTTCCAAAAAAATTCTCCTCTCCAGCGATCAGTATGCGGCTCAGGTTGATACATGAGGAAAAGCTAAAGCATCATACGGATGTGTCTCCTCTTCTCACTGTGATTGTACCACCGCTTTGCCTGCAGCCTCATCAGCTATCGATAATAAGAACTTAGCAGCACATTGAGGGGCAGTTTGAGCAAGAAAAGGACCATATGCGCAGTTCCTTTGTTTACTTTGGTCCCAAACATCACCTATTGATTAGTACAGTAGCTACAATAAAAGAAAGCCACAGACATTTGCCCTCCTCTTAAATGAACCATGAAGATCAGCGTGAGCAGCGGTTGGCAGTTTAATCGCTTTTGAGCCAACAAAATAATTTGTGCAGATATGCCATTCTGGAGCGATTGATTAATTCGAGCAGTGATTTATATCTGCTCAGCGCCTGCCTGAAGTTGACTTGGCAAGGTACCTGATGCAAATTAGACTTGAGCTTTTGCCAGACGTCTTTTATCAACGTCGTCACTGAGGCAATTACTGCGAAGCTAAATACAAATGTTCAGCTCGCAGGCAGCACCTTGCAGGTTTGTGGGATTTGGAAAAGAAGAGGTTGCTAAAACTGCAGGTGCATGCAATTTATTTCTTCTAAGCTAATGTGCTGACCAGAAAATTAATTTGCAAGGATTTTCAGTTATTTATACAATCTACCTATTAAGCTAAACTCATTCAGCTTATGAAATAGGCCTTTTTCTGTGTCTGTAATTGTGAATTCAACACATTTTAACTGTATTGTTACATTTTTTAAAAATAAATGATCAATTTAGATGTTGAAAAGAATTTAATCTGCTCTTAAAATATGACTTGCTGCTTATATCCAGCATTCAAAGAGTAAAGATTTCTTTTGTGAAAGGCACACTGTAATCTGCTGCTTGACATTTAATATTCTTTGGGGATGTGGATTGAAGGCACGACAGCACGCTGTACAGTGCCGTGTTACAGTGTTGTCCCTCCACAGGGACCGAGGGCCCATCTGATACACGCAGCACAGAAAAGAAATCCAAGCGAACACAGTAATATGAGACGAGCATAGACAAGTGTGTGCGTGTGAGTGTGTGTATCTGCAAGTGGTCTGCTCACTGCGGGGGTCTGTGAGCTGTACGTGTGCGTGAGCGTGCCCAGTTGATCACTGCTTTTCGCCCTCTGTCAGCAGCTCGACTGATTAAGCCCAACAACACAATAGGGTTCATAGGTAATGATTGTGCACTCTTGCAATCCCTTCACAATTATTGATCTTTGATTGTTCAACTCTGAGAGCACATGTGTACATCCTCCATTCAGCAAAACGTCACAGCAATCACCACCGCAGCTCTTATCCAAAGATGAGCTATCTCGGGGGTTTGCTCTGCAGCCTGGCTATAATGTGCTTTGATTAATTTCATCCTGTGTCGTGTGGAGGCCTTTGTATGCTAAATACATTCGGTTGTGCAAACGAAACACACACTCGTCATGAAAAAAGCAGCCCCTTTGTCTTACGAGCAGAAATGTAGCACCAATCACTCTTCTTTATTTGCAGCATCTGTTTCTTCATCTTTACAAACACAAACATTATTTTAACGGCTCACTGTGCCAAGTCCGAACAGCCGATCAATCAGACTCATAAAAAATTAAAGCCTACACAGAGAAGTGTGCTAATGTTTGACAATGCTCCTCTTTCTCTCTGCTCCCACACACTCTTGAAATTGCATATTTAGTTCTTGGCAAAGCCACAATTTGGACAGCTCGGCACTTTTCTACATAACCTACTTTCCGAAGGGGGTTGTTGTGTGTGTGTGTGTGTTTTTTTCTCCCCTGGCCAACCCCCTTTTGTTTAATTACAAGCCTCTATTGATTTCCATGGGAAAGAGCAGCACGCTTTGCCCCCACACACACCTCGACTGCATCGGCAAATCGAGACTGGAATTAAAATGCGCGGTGCCCTGTGCTCCCCAGTCTGAAGATAGCTCAAGTGCTCTCTGCTTCACGCCTCAAGTTTTAAGATGATCCACCTTAATGCAGCACTTGCTTAAATACATAGAAGCCCCTTTAGAGTCAGCCAGAAGCACTGTTATTTCCATAACTGTGTCTCTTCTTCAGAGAGATTCTCTCCAAAAGCTCCATGCTCGGTAATTATGGCATGCAGTTGCTGCCATTTTGTCTTTTCAAATAACTGTCGTTTTGCTGAGATGCTTTGCTAAACATGGAGGAGGTGATCCCATGGATTTATCTGCAGTATGTAGTTTACGTGTATGTGTGCATGCTCTATGGATTACAGCGCTGTATATGAGATGCATCTCCAGCCCAACCTCAGGCTGTAGAAGAGGCAATCAGGATTTAGTTGAAGAAGAAGGCTGGATAAAGACCACACAGCCGTGCCTGACACTTAAAGTCAAGGAGGAGGGGATCAGAGACTATAAGTTTAAAGATGATGGCCGAAGCCCTTGACTAAAGGTCCAAATGAAAAAGAAAGGTCAATGCGGTTTACGTGTCGACTCCAGTGCCTGCACCACCCCCACAGTAATGAAAGCCACAAAGCCTTGTCCACCTCTCGCTGCGTACAGTTCGGCCAGCCGGGCTCAAAGGTCAAAGCCGATTCCATTTGCATATCAGAGGACGCGCGCAGGCCGACGTGGCCTCGGCTCTGCGACATCACACGCACCGGGCTGTTGTTTTTGTTGCTGTTGTTTTAAAAGAAAAAAAAAATCTCTTACAGCTCCCCCCACTCTGGGACTGAAGGGGTTAACCAGCCTCTGTGGGTCGAGGAGTCTGAGCTGCACAGATTTAATCAATAATTTCTATCAGCCCCTGGCCCAAGAAATCAGCAGGGGGTGGGCTGGGGATGGAGGTGGGGGGGTGAGGGGAGAGGACAGGGAGGGAGGGAGGTGGGTTGAGGGTGGAGGTGGGGGGGGGGGGGGTTCTGGCTGGGAGGGGGGTGTAGGTTGAGACGCCGGGGGGTAGGGAAAGGGCTTTCGATCACGTTTCAGCAACACGAGACAGGGGCATACATCATGATTAGGGGCTGTTCCCACGATCATAAGAAGCCTATAGGGGAATATTTATGTCTGCAGGAGTAGCCCCAGTGCAAGGGATTTATAGCATGGTAATTGTGAGCCTTTTACACATGATTACAGCATAAGGAAGCATTTACTTAATGGTCGGCGTTATGATCGTCAGTGAGGGAGAGCTGAGGATGGGATGGAGGCGAGGAGGAGGAGGAGGAAAGTGGCAGGACACGACGACTCCTCCAACAAGCCATAAATCCACACTACAAGCAAGCTAGCCGGCGCTATCATGTCATTCCTTTCATTACTACATGAGCTGAGCGTGCACAACTGTATGCACCCTCTATAGCTTCAGCCCGCATCCCAGCCCCCAACCCAGAAATATTGATGATAGGGATGGTGTAACACCCGCTAAAAATGTAGCGTTTGTAAAGAAGAAAAAAAAAAATTATCACTCGTGGTGATATTGACATGCGGCTGACATCCCGGCCTGTTCAGATTTTAATGAGACTTGGTTCGATAACTCTCAGAAATGCAAACGAGCTCTGGATGCCCTAAAAGCTAACAGGCCCCTGTAATCTCAAGTTGACAAGAGTGCATCCCCGAGTCAAAACATTTCCTTTAGATAATGATTTTGGAGGAGAATGTTCAGGGGGAATTTGTGGCGTGATTTATTCTGGTCCACTCGAGTATTTAAGTTTCAAAAACTAAGCTGGATGTCAGAGCGATCACAGCCTGGAGGTGGCGAGTTTGGGT
The DNA here is from genome assembly GCA_023101725.1 of Atherinomorus stipes. Lineage (NCBI taxonomy): Eukaryota > Metazoa > Chordata > Actinopteri > Atheriniformes > Atherinidae > Atherinomorus > Atherinomorus stipes. The sequence continues at coordinate 492,714 of JALJCO010010916.1, forward strand.
GCAGCTCTCAGACTGGGGTGTGATGCTGCTGTTGTGATGGCACTCGTGTGGAAAATGGGAAAGGCTGCAGTAAGGTCACACTTATTTCTCAAGCACTCTGCTAATGAGAGAAATTTGCTGCTGTGAGTTGGAGGAGCGAAGAGGCGGTGGTACAGTAAACACCGACAGCAGCTCTGAGGTGTTTCTCAATGGGAAGCTGTAAGCCAATCAATTGAACAGGTCAGAGCTACTGTGAGGGTGAAAAGCAGCATCAGTGGTTTATATGAGGTATATTTGTAGTATTTCTGATTTGGATTGCATCTGTGTGCGTCTTAAAGTTGGGAACATGGGTTTTAAAGCTGATATCAGCCCTATATTCAAGTGATTTTTGTTAACAATACATCCTTTTACAGCATTTTTTTGTGTGTTTTCTTGGCAGAGGTAAATTTCAGCTAGTCTCCACTACATAAAATCTTGTTTCTCAGATTTTTTTAAGTGTAAAATGCATTTTTCTTTTACAACTGTGCAAAAATAGTTCACATAAATTGAGCTAATAAAACTCCCCTGGAAAAATAATGCCTGTTTAGGTCAATTTTATACTCAAAAGATCTCAAAATCTGGTGTAATCTGAGCATCTGAAATACCAATTCAAATATAATGCATATTATAAGCCTAATTTAAAGAAAAATATTCATCAAAACTATTTTTTATGTATCTATATATAACACCTTGAAAGAAAAAAGAAGATTAAAAATCCAGTAGAGGCAGTCTTTGTGCTTATTTGTGTGTATGTGTGTCCTGCTGTGGTGTGCACACACACCAGTGCTTACACTTAGAAATGCATCTGATACTATCAGCAAAACAGTCGCCCAACAACCGCACAGTGCTGATTGAAACCTCTTAAAAGTGTGCATTTAGGTAATTGCACGACTCCCTCAAATATGTTTTAGTCCACTTAAGGCTTCTAAACACCCTGGGCAATGCCGACTCTGCTCGTTTCACTCACCCCTGACGTAACCCTGCCTAAATAGAAAATAAATTAGTTCCACCTAAAGTGATTATTACTCACTCACTGCCGCCACATGTAAATGACTTTTATGAGAAACTAATGATGTTGAAGTGTCCACTAAGAGAAAAGAGAAAGAGGGGATGTGGAGGGAGATGGATAGAGGAAGAGAGGGAGGGCAGGGCGGGAGGAAGAGGGGAGTAGGATTGTTGGTGGGGAGGAGAGTTGGCTCGGTACACAAAGGCAGAGGTTGGTGTTGTGTTTCCTGTAAATACAGAATTACAGCGTGTTAGAGGTGAAAAGTTCAGCGATGGATATGCAGAAGAACATGCAGCCTGAATTCGAAATGCACGTCTGATTCTCAAAATGGATCTGAGCTCAGCCCACACACTTCAGGCTAGCGCTCCCCTCTCCCTCTCTCTCGCTCAACGCAGGCTCGATTTACACTGTTTTCACATTACAGACTTTTCATGAGCAAATATTAATTATATAATTGGGCAGGCTGCCACAGCTACAGTGGTGTTTAACCCAGACCCAGAGATTTATTTTGTGCTTGATGTGTGCGAGACTGATTTAATAAAAACAGAAAAAAGAGAACAAATTGACAAAGGGCTTTTTCACCTCTGGCCCCACTTAGTTTAAATGTCATCAAAACACTTGAATAATTCTGAACATTTATGCTTTGTAAAATACATACATATAATTTTGTTCTTTTTGCACATTTTAAAATATCTGTTTTTATTAGTTTTTATTGTAGTTCGTCACCCAAAGCATAGATCAGACATAAACTTGTAAAAAGCAGATAAGATGCTGATGCGCTATATAAAATATTAAACTGTACAACAAAAAGAACAAGGAAGAAGATTCTTGATTCAATCAATTCCTGAGGATTTTATTGGCTTTGTACAGCTACATTTTTAAATATGTTTTATTTCTTTTAAAATATATTTATGGCAGCACCAAAATTTGTCTCCTGGTCCGATGAAAAAAACCCAAAACGCATGACTATTTTCTTCCAAGGAGTAATCAAAGAGCATAAGAAAACATGGGGAAAACTTCAGAGCTTAAGCCAGAATGTGTTTTTCTTTTCTTTTCTTTTCATCCCCAGCAGCTCACTGGTAACAAGATGTGAAAGGTTGAACATCTTGATTCCTTTACTGCACAATGAAACAAGTTGCTGATTCATCTCTTTTAACTAATCAAAGTTGCTTAGCTAATCTGTTTTCTTTCAACAAATCCACTTTCCCTCAGCTTAATCCATTTGTCCTAGTTAGCCAGCCAGTCTGTTAGCTAACTTGTTTCCCCTTTCCTCTCTCTAATTTCTCTTTTATCCATGTGCCTGCAGCCTGCAAGCGTAAAGAGCAAGAGCAGAGCAAGCTGGAGCGCAACCAGGGACCGAAGCGCACCAGGCTGGTGTTCACAGACCTGCAGCGCCGCACACTCATGGCCATCTTCAGGGAGAACCACCGCCCAACCAAAGAGCTGCAGGTCACCATCTCCCAGCAGCTCGGCCTGGAGCTCTCCACCGTCAGCAACTTCTTCATGAACGCCCGCCGACGCAACCTCAACAAGTGGGCAGATGAGGGCCGCCCCTCCTCCACCGGTTCCTCGGGCTCCAGCGCTTCCTCCTCTGCAGTGTCGTGCAGCACTGCATGATGACAGACCACCGAGGAGGTGCGTTAGGGCGGGCGCTGAGGGAGCAAGGGGGCATATAGACTGGTCTAGGCAGAGATCAGCCGTAACAAATGTCCTCCTCGTTATCAGAAGGAGCGACGGAGCCAGCAGTTATAGATGATTTTATGAAGATGAAGCATTTTTCCCAAACCAAAGTTGATTGCCTCTTTGAAATGGAAAGAGGCGATGCCTAGAGTGATATGATTGCAGGATGTGAGTTCCTGCTTGTATAGTCAAGGGTGCAAAGATGATTTCACTCAAAGAAGAGTCACACCCTTACATAGACACCATCTCATTGCGTTATTTTGATTATTTAGATTAGAGATAATGAGGGTATTACAAATCAGGAGGAATTGTATTTTGATGTACCTTTAAATTTATTCTCATCTCTCCAAAGAATCAAGAGGTGCCGTTTGCTCACATGTGGAGAGCCCCATCGTGTAACTTTATAATCAAGTGTTTCGCCATCATCCAAAGACGTTAATCCTCCCCTAATGTCCTTGTACTCCTATTTTTTTCCTCAAGAATCAAGGTGAAAGAGGAAAATTTCAATTCTTTCTTCTATTTTTTTTTTTTTTTTTTATTTGTGAAGAACCCACTTCCCCTTTTCTTAGCATGTGTTTCCATGGTGACGGTTCCCAGGACTGTATGGCGCTGTTCCAAGTTCGGAGCCTGGAATAATCAGGAGAGTTGTGTAGCGTCTGCAAATCCGAGCCGCCAATCACTAACCATCAACAGGAGCGTTTTCTGCGTTTTGTCCAAATGGTCCCGCCTTGAATGAATCAGAGGTTTCAAGGGGGTGCACCTCAACGTATGCCAGGACAGAATCAATAAACACAAGTAGGACTCAGAAGCAGACTTGTTGGTTCAACTGTTTAGCTTTAAGACTCTCGCTGAGCTTCCAAATAAAAAGCTCCACAGCCATTTTTGACTCAAAATCAAGCCAAAAAGAAAAGAAGTCAACCTTTGTTCACAAAGGCTCCACGGAGAAGAGGTACACCTGATATGTCAGTGTATAGTGACATTGTAGTATTTTTTCAACTCATTTCCAAACAACTGTACACACCTCTGCTCCATTCTGAATTCTTTTCTTTCTTTTTTTTTTAAACAGATGTTTAGAAAATGGAGGAATGTGATTCTTTCTGCCCTTTTTGTACAGATTTCAAGCACATCGCTCTATTTATAGAAACATGTTGGAAGTGTGGGGCAGTTTGTTTCAGCCCTGCTGACGTACAAGGTCATTTTTTTGGTCCACAAAGGAAAGGCTTTAACATGCCTCCTTATAGCCAATAGTTAAATCAAACCATGAAAGTTTCAAATGCAATTACTGATCTGATCATCGTATTTATTATTGCATTTGTGTATTTATTGTTTTTCCCAGTTTTTTTTTTCTCTTGCTATTTATTTGGTAATTTATTTATGCTATCTATATACTGTAAGTATTTATTTAACAATGATCTGTATGTCTGTGTGAAACTGAAGACTTTTTCTGATGGGCACTTTTAGCTGTAGAATCCCATCGTAATACCAAAGATTAACATTGCCTGCCTGAATGTACGGCCTGAATCCCTAAACCTAGTACCTGATCCCGTCCCAATTCAGCCCGATCCACCCAGTGATGTTGCGTATCTCTCTATCTTAAAGGCCTGGCCTTGTTCTTTTCTATTTTTATTTTGTTCATTTGCTTTTTTTGTAGAACAACGGGGAATTCTTTACTCTTGCAAATGTCTCTGCTGTCAGCTCTTAATGCCTAGGCCAAAGCTTGTTTGAATGTTGTGATAATATTTATAATTAATAATGCTATTATTGATAACAATAATGATAATGAAGATGATGTGGCATCCTATGGGTTGACAAGTTGCTTGTTAAGTTGCGTTCAGATCAATGCCATCTGGCAGAGTGTGCAAAATGTCTGGGGACCCACTTAAAGGGATGTCTGGAGTGAAGTGCGAGTCCTTCAGGGTCACACGCAAACATGCGTTCTGTGTGTCTGCCTGGCTAAATATGCATGGTTGTGTGACTGCCATCTTCCTCACCTTAGCTCCTCCCCCATACAGTGCAGACACTTGTTTATGTCCAACTCAGTGTGATCTCACCGTCCTCCACATGCCAATTCCTTCTGCCAGTTGTCTCAGTTCCAAGAGGGATTTTAGGGTTCATTTATGCTCTTTGATTGCAGATTGGGAGGTTTTATTGTCCTTATGATTTGTGCTTCATCTGACTGTGGTTCTGGATGTCTCAAGAATCATTCCTGACCTTTAAGGGTTTAAGTGTTTCAAGCTTTCTGATTAGTTTCTTATCCCCTGTGGATCTTTGATATATGACGTTTGAGGCTTGTTTTCTTGGACCTTTTATGTTTGAAGGGTTTGCTTCCTTATTTTCTTGAAAACTTTGCTTTTGTTACAAGACTTGTAGGATTTGTCCTTCACCCTGCAAGAGCTTTACAATTTATTTCTGATCACTTGGGGTTTCTTGAAGATGTTGGTGGTTCTCTTGGGTTCCCTAAACAACTCGCATAGCACAAATTATTTGACTTTCAAAGTGTTTTGTGTGGTGAAAGCAAAAATCAGGAGAAAGTCTCCCAAGATCTCACTCTCTGATCTTCGCGTGAATGCTGCCAAAGAGTGGAGAGGCTAATATGGTCGTTTTTCACCCTCTCGGTCTGTCTCATTTTTCTTTTCTCTGTCTTTAACGTTGGAAGGGGCGGACTGCTGTAGCCCCCTGCACAGCGTGCACTTGAAAGACGGGTGGTCATGAAAGAGGCCATCGACTTTTTCGTGGACTTCAAAGGGAAGGCTTTTTTTTTTTATCCCATCTCTTCTCTGGGTATCTGGTCTGGGGTCCGCTGTTGGCCAGACCTGTGGGCTTTAGGGGGCATTCAGAGGGGGGCGGGGGAGGATCAGAGAGGAGGCTGAATCATCCAGAATGAGGATGGTGGTAGTGTGTATGTGTAAAAGAAGAAGGTGGGGGGGTTGTTTAAGAAAAAAGAGGTGTTGGAGTAGTGGGGCATGGAGCTGAATTAAACTTTAATGAGTAACAATTGTAAGCATGCTGAGAGCAAAGGGGGTGAGTGATGTGAAGGGGGGTGGTTCAGTCTGCACAGGGGTGAAAAAAATTAAAAATAAAAGAGCTTGAAGGCTCTTCTGCCGACCCCTGCTTGCTGCTGTCATCGTATCAAAGCTGAGGTGACACCTTTCAGGTTTCTCTTTGTCTCTTTGACCGGGAGCCCAAAATGGAGACACAGCTTTTTGTATTGAGCCACCTTCTGCTCCGTGTCAAGCAGGAAAGCTCTTTCCTCTCTGTGCAGCGAGGAGGCGGGAGGGAGGAGTGAATACAGTTGGCTGCTGCAGGTGATCCGCTTTGCCATTTTAGCCTGCGGCACCCCCTAGTGACTTTTCTAGAAACTTGACCCTGAGACAAGCCTGGCAGCCGAGGTCGTTGCAGAGCAATTCTGAAGAGCGCGTAAATATTGAAATAGCAGAACTGAAAGCTGATATATACTTTCAGAAAAAAAATAAAAAAGACCAAAAAAAAGTATTCTTTTTTAATGTTAAACCAAAAATAAAAATAAAAAAACATGAAAAAAAAAAAAACAACAACCAAAGAATGATGGGTAACTGCTGAATCATTATGTATCATAGGTAGTTTTTAGCAGTTTCCTGTCAGAGCTACCGTAGCACTCAGAGGATTCAAAAAAAGCACCAGTGGGGTTCCGCGTGCTGATTATTTATGTTGCATAAAACAGTATTATTTTGAGCTGGAACTGAGAAACTGACATGAGGCAGTGTCTTCTGATGGAAGTCTTTTGACTCTGTAAACCCCAGTGTCTCCGTGTCTGTCCCTGCCTTCTCCCCTGTGTGTACATGAAGACTTTACCCATCTACCTCAACTGTGTGAGATGTTGTGTGGCAAAGATATTCCTTAACCAAAGAATCCATCCTGTCAGGGTGTCTGTCTTATCTATTTATCTATCTTGTCTCTCCATCCGTCTCTTCCTCATGCCTTTTACTTCAAACCAAATGTGCTGGAATCAATCTGTAACAGGAGCCAAACGAGGCTCCAGTCCAGCCAAAGCTGAAGTCCAGTATGCTAGTGTCCATTTGATCCATGTTCTGTATATAAATGAAATCATACTCAAGACCAAAAAAGAAGGAGGTGACAATCCAAGCAAGGAGGTTCTTGCTGTAATCAACGTTGCCTATTCCTTGTTTTCCGAAAAGTAGAATTATGTGACATGCTGTAAGAGAAAAAGCCCAAAAATCAAGCTCTCATCCCAAAACACAAATGTTCAGACGAGACAGAAGCTATTTTTCCACATTTGTAAACCACCCCCTCCCACCCCTGTTATTTCCAAATGTGTAGTGTAGTTAAAATACTGTTTGATCCCACTGTTGTAAGTAGGAATTAATGAAATCCATACAGAACGCTTTAAACGGGGAAAAGCTGAAGGAGCTATTTGACTGAGTCTGAGTCTCCTCAGCTTGGACTCGACCCACCATGCTTTACCGTGCCATCCTTGTCCATGTGTTAGACTTACTAATGAATGTGGCTAACCAACCAAAGGCTTTAAAAAAAAGATACACAACACTTTAAACGTCAATCATGGTGGGACATTTTGTATCAACAACTAAAGAAATCCCTTTGAATACCTCATGTGAAAATTGTTTGTTGTGATGTTGCACTAAAAAAAAAATAAAAATGACTCATTTGTAACCCAAAACTGTGAACTGTCCACTTTATTATGACCTTGTTAGAGGTGTTTGCAGAGGGACCATCTGTGTTGTTAAAGGCCAACACTGGTAGCAGTGTTTTATGAAAATTGTTATTAGCCTATATGTTTATTGGTCATTTAACAATTATACATCCTCAAAAAGAAGGGAAAAGAAAATCTCCTTGTGAATAAGTCCTTCCTTTTTATGTTGACCTCAAGAACAATAGTTCTTCATTCTAATCATAATTCCACATGAATTCCTCCAAATTCACCCTCACACATTGAATATCTTAGGAATTTTTGAGGCTTTCACACATATTTCAAATTGTTTCATGGGTTTAAACCATTCTTGTGCAAACAGCTGTAAACATTTGTTTTCAACAGTGTCATTTTTACTCATTATGAACAATAATAACCCTATTCTTAAGACAATAATTAAACTATTTCTTATGAAATTCCCTTTATTCACTCATTATTCAAGAAGTTATCCAGAAATGAAGTATCAATAACATCAGAAGTTGTTTTTCCATGTTTTTTTTTTTGTTTTTTTTTAAGCTTAGGCAGTGTTTCCTGCCTCTGTCAGCATCAATGCTATGCTAGCTAACTTGCTAGTTCTGCATCTCTTTATTATTTCCTCCACTAGAACAAACAAGCAAATGTTAAAAAATATTCTTTTGAAGGACTCTCTTCACCTTTTGAAAATGATGGTTGATGTTTGATAAGAGGTTTAGCACAAAATAAAAACATATAAAAGATAACGCTTGCCTACAGGCAGCTAGTGTATGCCATGTGATCATATCAGCATGTTCACAAGGTTTTTGCCAGGGAGACGGATATTGATTTTATCCCTCCTTCTGTCATAACATGTAAAGGCTAAATTGACCAACAAGTCAATTTCCTAAAGAGTCAATGAAATCCTTTCAGACAGTTTTTATGGCAGGTTTAACACACAAAGCAGAGACTTCACCTTCACTGCGGCCACAACATGGCACAGATGTAACGACTAAAGGCTGGACTGATTGGTATTACGAACTGATGAATACAAATTTGCTGTAAATCACTGTGGTTGACTCTCAGGAAGGAGTAGGCCTCTGTCTATCTATCACAGATTGAACACATACAGACACACACACACTGGCATATCTATATGTTTAGACAAAAAAAATATCCAAATAATAAAAAAGCATCAAGGTGCTGATTTTAAACTTCAGTATTTGAAGAGCTGTAGTAAAAATAAAAACATGCTTGCACTTTTGAGTAATTTCCCTCTGCAGCTACATGATCGGGTAGCAGGCATAACGAGCAATGCCGCACTGGTCGCTCTTGTTGCGAGACATCCGGATGTATCCCTGATCTCCAAAGTTAGTGCCCCAACTGGATGAGGAGAGGAAAAAAAAATATTAGAGCAACATTTCAGGGATGAAAAAACATCAGTAAATGCTTGTGTCATATATTGATGAGCATTTATCCACATGCCAGATGAAGGGCGATAACCATTATTAGACAGCTGGTAACTACTCTGGAAATGAAGTTTAATGTATTGCAGTGGTTCTAAAACAAGAGTAACAAAAACATTCTTCATGAAAAAATATATCTGACATGAAATACCTTGAAACATTCGGAAAAGTGGCATCTAAACTTGTCATATGTTAAAGCTATTTGTTTAGGGGCTTGAATTTTACCACTGACTCAAAAGCTATAGGCTATTCACAAGGTATCCATTACTGGTAGGCTATGCAAGTAAATGCAAAAAAGATCAATGCATTATTTTTATGAAAACACTAAAAAAGAAAAGAGTTCTTCCATCCAAATTAAATGTAAATGGTAAATGTACTGTAAAAATGACAACAGTTAAATATATGTTTAAAAAATGCTCTCTACTGTATTTGTCATATCAAGGTGAACAATTAAAACCCTGAAAAATTACACTGAAGATGTTTTCTCTTTGGCTTTTTTTTTCATAATTCAAAATAAGGAAATTTCGACTGTCATTTCTCCCTCAAGCAAACAGATTTGTACGATTGCCTGACATAAATCAGCCAAAACCAGTCTTTATTATTTTGAATAATTTGTGATTTCTTAAGCCAAAGATTGTCCTGATGTCAGCAAAATCACAAGTATAAGTAAAACTGCACTGTGCTTGTTGATATCATGCACGTTCTGGACATCTCTGACTTCCTAGTTTCCCTTCCTGTTTTACCTCAAAAGCAGCCAAAATGCATCAAGCAAGAAATAACACAGTGGGAGTGATGGGAACTTGTTCATTATACGTATATTTGTATAAAAATGTCTCACCTGTTCTTTACCAGCCAATAGTCTTGTCCATTTAGTGTGCCATAGCCAACAGCTAACACTGCATGGTTCACATCCTGGGAGCAGCTGGGATCATTGTAAACTCCTGAAAAGATAGAGGTAAAAAACAATAATCATAAAATCACACTTTTTATTGACGCAGTTTTAATTTGATCTAATAATGTCAACTAGTAGAAATACGAGATTTATAATAAATCAATATCTTCTTTAAGGTATCTGGAGTTTGCATAACTGTAATATATGTATTTTTTATATTATAGTACGAATAAAAATAACCCTTTCAACTGATAATGTAGAACTTACCGCTCCTGTAGAAAGCAAATCTGGGCCGTCTGGCATCAATAGCCACTGAAATAGGTCCAATGGTAGCGATCGCCTCTTTCAGAGCTGACTCGTCACCCTCGGATAGAAAGCTGTATCCGGTGCAGTTGGCTGCTCGGTACTTTGGGTCATAATGGCATGCTTGTTGCTACAGTAAGAGGAGAAACTAAGGTTAAAGGATCAGATATGACTAATTCATTTCAAGAAATTAACTGCAATGTGAAAGGACTAATTTCGAAGTATTTCCTTGTTGCAATAAAAACAACGACCAGCTGGTGTTACAGTTGATTTGTTAGATTTTCAACCAACAACTGAAACTGTAGAGAAGAGCAAATACTATTTGTTAGGAATGGTTGGTTTTACAGACTGTTTACAGCACTTTAATCCTCAATGAAGCAAACTATTTGAGTTTTAAATCTAATAATAGATTATGCAAATAACAGTTATTTATATATGAAGAAATCCAGCAAGTGTAAGGTCACAAAAAAAACTGAAAGTTAGAGTCAAATATCAACCTAAAATTTGTTAAAACATGTTTTAGCAAAGGGAATCAGTTCGAAATCAGTCTCATGTGACATTTTCCATCCCAGATAGAGTTTTTATTTATTTTTGGTTGAACTAAAGCCACGACACCTCCGCGAGGCCAGAACAAAAGTGCCCTCCTCCTCCACACAAACAGTAGTGAACCAGCTGAAGCCTGGAGGACAAACATGTTGTCCGCTCCGATTAATTTGTTGTTGTTCCAAAGAGACATCAACAGCAGACCACAGACAAGTGAAAAGATTGTTGCTGTCTGCAGCCCGAAGGATTGCACTTAACTTTGTGTTAGTGTTCAAACACCCACACTGTTGTCTCACATGGCATTTTTTTTTTAGCTACAAACCCAACTTTGCATTAGATCCTTAGCTGCTCTCACTTCCCAGAATCAAATATCAGAACCAAATATCACAATATAACCAAATATGACTGTGTGGCATCATTAACACAACTGAGGTGTCAATCGGCAACAACTTCCTATTATTTTTTACATTAATGAAGAGTTCTCATTCAAAGTTAAAAGCTAACAAATTCCTAAAAAACAAAGTCTGCTAGATGTCGTTTTTATCTTTCCTCACTCCCAATTACCTTTGAGTAAAATTTTGTTTGGTTTTAAAGTTGGATTGTGTGCTGAAAAAAAATCATAATGCTTCAAGTTTCCTTTGCAAGAGTTACTTCTGTTTACTTTTCTGTCATTAGATTTTCCCAACATCAGTGCTGAAACAGACTGTGGTCCTTCGCAATGCATCCATTGCAGCATTCTTGTAAATTTAGACCACGTTACATGAACTCAGTCTTTGTAACAGTTTGTTGAAAAAAGTAAAGTAATTCAAAACTAAGGAGAGTTCATGGTTAAACTGCTATTACAAATAAAAAGAAATAGAGAAAGACAACTTGCCATTTTCATGACCCCTTTTTAGCGTAGCTTTTAACTTTAAGTGTTCTGCCTATTATTTACTGTTTGTAATGCACGGACAACTCAGAAGTATGTCACACAATGCCACATAAAAAACAAACAATTCAACAAAAAATAAAACATAAATCTTTTTCAGTGTACTTACCACTCCTGTGTATGGATACCCTTCTTCAGAATCGATGCCATGGTTATCGATCACATATTGGAAGGCCTGATGCATTAAGCCTCCATTACAGCCGTGATTGCCATATTTGCTTGAACAGTCCACCAGATTTTGGGGGCTGAGATCCACCAATTTTCCTGTTTTCTTGGCTAACTGGCCTTCAAGAGCCCCTACAGCGCTGAAAGCCCAGCAGGAGCCGCAGGCACCCTGGATTTAAGAAAAAAAAAAGTACTTAAATGTTATATGCACAATCCAGTCAAGATTCCTGAAATTTATCCACTTAAAGGTAGAGTCTGACATTTCCCCTCTGAAAATAAATGTTTGACTTGTGCAAGTGAAAATATGTTTAAAACTGCGCCTTTGGGCCTCTACTCGTGTGCCGTGGCGCGTTTGAATGCAACTCTCTCTCCCCCTGCCTGTAATTTGCTCTTAAGCTTTGTTTTGTTGTGTTCGGGACGTTTCTAGGTGGAGATTTCTGTTTATATCACCAGCCAATGACAGAAGTAAGGACATGATGTCATGTGGGAATAAGCTCATGACTGGAGCAGACGCCAGTCACTCGAACTCTCGAAGGAAAAAGAAAGAAAGAAAGAAAGAAAGAAAGAAAGAAAGAAAGAAAGAAAGAAAGAAAGAAAGAAAGAAAGAAAGAAAGAAAGAAAGAAAGAAAGAAAAAAAGAAAGAAAAAATGGCGGATGCACCGAAGAAAAGGTAAGAGCTTTAGATGATGCACGTTGGAAAACCAGGGCTAATATTAGTTTGGCTTTTACCCGCTTCTGAGCTCTGAAGGAGTCGTTGAAGCTGAATAGGCTGAAGAACGAGGCGGCCATTAGCCTGAGAGGGAGGGGCGCTCAGTTTGAATACTGAGCTTAAGAGTGAAATACAGACGGGGGAGAGGGAGTTGCATTCAAACTCACCACTGCTCGCGAGTAGAGGCCCAAAGGTGCAGTTTGAGATGGATTTCCACTTGCACAAGTAAAACGTTTATTTTTAGGGGGGAAAATTTGGACTCTACCTTTAAATGCTGTCTCAGAGTGGAGTAAAGGAAAGAAGTCATACTTGTTTTTATTTATTTTGTTAGGTAGTTTTTTTTCCCCAATCTACACATGTATTAATTAACACCTTTGAAATACAGAATTATTTAAAAAAAAAAACTCAACTGTTCATTGTCGTTTATTTACTTACATTATTTCCAAACATTTGTCTGCAGTGGGCAGATCAAAATGGAAATGGTTTAATAGTCTTGCACATTATTTCATGCACATTTCCATGTTTGGCAGCACAACATATGAGTTTGCAACAACAGAGGCAACAGAAGGTCCAGCTTAGTTTAAGAGGTTAAAGAAAACTACAGACTCAGAGAAATGTTCTGTTTGTCAATTACATTCAATAGTTTGCACAGACGAGAACGAATGCCAAAATCAATACTTGTGAGAGCAATTTTCACCTCTGCAGCATGGATACATGACAAGCTGGGCCATAATATATGTTTGAAAAATTAATGAAAGAAAATCCAATCATTTGTCATTCTGTACGAAATCTGGGAAAGTTTTCTTTGATAAAAAAATAAATCTGCTTAAAAATAAGTTTTTTTTAGTTGAGACATTGAGTCAGTGCTCTTCACATCCTCTTGTGAAACTCCATAAAAAGTGGATGTGGTGAAAAACTTGCTAAATTGGCAGTTGTGGGTTTGACTTCCTATGAACACAGACTGAAAGAACAAGGAACAGGATGTATGTGGGTAGAGACACGAGGAATGCATCAGGATCAGTAAACATTGACATGTCTCTGCCTCCATCAGTAGAACAAGCAGTGGTGGTTAAACCTTTTTTTTTCCGCATGTTCTCTGTCTCATTAAAAACTTCGTTTACCTGCATCTTGACTTTTGTGACGCAGCCCTTCTCTCTCCAGTCCATGGTGTCTGGTACATCGGCGCCCGGGGCTCCTGCAAAGGCAGATGGCGCCCTCTGGAGGTCAGTGGGAAGACTGAGTGTAGCAAAAGACTGCAGGATCTCCTCTTCTGTCTATGATGAAGATAGATGATGCAAAGGGCAACAATCAGGGTCTGTTTAAAGGCAATGGCTTTAAATTCAGTCTACACACATGCAGTATGATGCCCGAGATGACTCTTTGCTGTGAAAAAAATAGAAATGAATAACTGATGCATTCCTTATATTTTGAACTTGGATCTAGCCCTCTGATGGATGATTGAATGTGGATGTACATGTTTAAATTCCATAATAGCTGGATGAATGTCAGAAAGACTGAAAGATTCAACAATAAGTGCGGCAAGAACACAAAATGTAGAATACTGTACATTGCTTTCTATTTTCAATCTTACTACTGCAAGGCTTATCTTGAGCTGATATCAGGAAAAAAATCTTGAAAGGAAAATAGTAAAAAAATAGAAAAAAGAAGAAATATTTGAAAATTCATTGGATTGTCAAAAATTAATTGCAGTGTTGTAATGCTGTATGGGTAAATTTACAATTTCTTTATTTTCACTTTCACCATAACTTAAGAAAAGGCTCAAGACCTACCTTTTTGGTTTAGCTTATAATTAGGTTTTATTCCTTTAATAAATGGGTCTTTTTACCCTTTTCATCTATTTATTTATGTACTTATTTATCTTTTTAACTAGTTTATGGTTTTTATAATTCTGCTTTGATCACTGACCTCTTTTAACCAAGTGTATGACTTAGATTAGGGCTGGGCGATATATCGATATGAAAAATATATCGATATATTTTAAATGAGATATGGAATTGGACTATATCGCCCATATCGAGATATGGAGTTAATGTGTGTTTGTTTTGTCTTTGTATATAAATGCTGCCTTCTAGGGTTTGTTACATTTAATTCGGTGTTGTTCCTTCTTGCATTGCGAGTATTATTAATACAGTATTATACAGTTTTGTTTCATTTTTATTCTTTGAACAGCTGAGCATTTTTCATCCGGTCTGTTTAAATTAAACTACTTGTAATGTCATATTTGGTTCTGACTGTAACAAAATATTTGCTCTCACCTTGTGATAAAAATATCGAGATATATATCGTATATCGATATTCAGCCTAAATATATCGAGATATGACTTTTAGTCCATATCGCCCAGCCCTAACTTAGATTAATTCTTTATTTGTTGTTACCGTTTTTAGGTTGTCTGATTTTTATTTTATTTTATTTCATTTCATTTCATTTCATTTCATTTCATTTTATTTTATTTTATTTTATTTTATTTTATTTTATTTCATTTCATTTCATTTCATTTCATTTCATTTTATTTTATTTTATTTTATTTTATTTTATTTTATTTTATTTTTAATCCCTCCAGTGTTTTCCTCATGGGGTCCTCCATGTCGGGGCCTATGCCTGCTTTAGCTTTGGGGCCGTCGCCGTGGTTGTGTCCCTGTCCGGGTGGTTGGGGTCCGGCACTGCAGCTAATAGCTGTGGTGTGGACCCGGTCTGCCCGGATCTGGGTGGCTGCCTGTGGCGGCGGCCTTTGTGGCAGTGAGGCGGGGTGGGCCCTGATGTGGATGGACCCCTGAATATCGTTCCTTCACCGGGTGCCAAGACATGTCTCGTCTTTGGGATAGTCTGTTTTTGGGTGGGGGTGGGGGGATTTAATCGGTGTGCATATGAGAGAGAGTATGTTTGTGTACATGTATGCATGTGTATGTGTGTTGTTTGAGATAAACTTGGGGGACTGTTGATGTAATGGATTGTTTTAATATGTGAAGCACTTTCTAAAGCTGTTATGCATGAAAAGTGCTATATAAATAAAATTTAATTGATTGATTGAGTGATTGATTGATAACAATTTTATATATTAACACACACATAAATTGAAACAGATGAAGATTTTAATTTAACATTAATGTATAATGTCTCCAATCATGTTCTGTATAAATAAACTGTAACAACACTGAAAACCTGCTCACTGGTATCAGCTGGTTTCAGATCAGTTTTGCTGCTGTTGTGTGAGATCACTGCACCTTATCTCAGACTGGTGGGGCATATTTTGATGCACCTGATACAATTTATGGCAGCACTGACAGTAAAACCACCGAGGTCAACCAGATAAACATACTTCCTTTCTCCACGTCATCCCCCTCCCTGAGTTCAGTGCTTGATTCCTCTTTAGTTTGTGGGGTTTTGCCATTTTCTTGTTTCTTAGATTAAGTGAATAAACCAAGAAAGACAACTGAAATTCTTCCTGAGAATTGTAAAACAGTCTCTAACACGGACGAAAAGAAGCAGGTTAAAGGACACAGACCAGACACCCCTTCAATATTCCAGTTTTCTGCCTGAGTGCTTTAGTCAATCATTAAGTGAGACCCAGAACACTCTGGGCTTTGGCTTCATATGGGCTGAACGTATCCTAGAGGGCTTGATTAGCGATTGAGCTGAGAGCAGAAATCATTTCATTAGTTGAGTTGGGTCCCAAAGACCACAGCCAAGAAGCTGCAGCTTCTCGTGAAAAGTAAGAGCAGAAGAACAAAAGGGTAAAAAAAAAGAAGTCCAGCAAAGTCTCTCATATACATTCTGCATGTTTAACGCAAAGTCACAGTTTTTTTTTTGTTTTTTTTCCCTTTTGAAATCTAAAGTTTTGTTTATTTTCTATTTCTGTTTGAATGAACCTGCAAACACTTGGGCTACATTAAGCATTTTTTAATCCTCTCATATTTCACGTCACAGTAAATGAGAGTAAACAAAGGCAACAATGAGCAAAACAAGCAGTTTGCAACCATTATTTTACCGTTTTCAAAGATTATTTTTGTTTGTTTTGTTTAGACTTTACAGAATCTCTACAGAAAACATCTGAGGACTTAACGACAGAAGTCTCCTTATTTCTGACCAATCACATTTTTTTATCAAGATTTACAGGTACTGTAAGCAGCTTGTTTAGAGGAAACGAAAGATAAAAAAACAAAACAAACAAATACAATCTTGGAACTTAAGTCTATTATGACTTTTTTGTATCAGTGTTTTTATTTCTTTCAAACCATCTAAATTTACACACTGCAGAAGCACACGGAGGAGGAAGCCTGAATATGTCATATCTGCTGGTGCAGACACATTTCTTGTTGCTCCAAGAATTTCAGTTCCTAGTCTGACAGCTCACTGATTTAAAATCAGCCCTGTGCTTTAAGGTTCACATATGTAAAGATGGTGATTCATCTTAATTAGGGCTGTCAAAAAATTAATCCTAAATTAATCCTATTGTCAAACAAGAGATGTCCTTTTTAATTACTACTGCTATATGCAGAAAATACATTAACTTTTGTTTTACAACTTAAAGGCTAAAACCAAGCTACACATCCGGGAGTAGTCCAGGACTCAGACCTGAATTTCAGCTTCACATTAGGACAGTTGTGAAGTCAGCGTGTGTGGACGTATCAGCAACATTCTGGACTAAACTGCAGCTGTCTGAAGGACTATAGGGAGACATGTAAGGACAGGGTTTGAGTAGTTTAGTCTACTAAAGATAAATGCAGAATTCCTGGTGTGTTCTAAAAGTGAAAAAAGCAATGTAATTAATCAGGATTAATTTTTTGACAGCCCTAATCTTAATATTTCAAATGTCCAAATAACTTTGATTCTCGTACAATTACCACATATTTCAAGGCGAATAGTTGAGACCGAGCCTCTGAGGTCCCTTGCAGGTCCAGCTGCCATCTCTGCTGCAGAAATCTGACAAAAAAACTGTTTCTGTTGTAAAGATCTGCTGTAAGGACTCTAAACTCAGACCAGTAATGATCTTTGTGATGTCTGGGATCACAGTCTGAATCATGTTTTCTCATATTCAATTCTACATTCTGTTTAATACTACAGTCTTCTTCTTCTTCTTCTGCTGTATAATGATGGGTAGATGTTAACGTTTAAGTGACATTAGGGCCACCTGCTCTGCCTCACTTTTCTCTCCTGCTCCACCTGATTTTCTCCACCGAGGCTTCACAAATGCAGAATGTTTTATTGGGGGCAGCATGACATATCTGTGGAACAACCTGAGTTCTGAGCTGTTCCTGGCTGTGCTGGAGCTATCGTTGGGTACGCTAGGTTTGCACTGATGTTGAAATGACAGAAGTTACACAATCGGCCAAGCCGATTAATCGGCTTTGGCCGATAGGACGTTGTACAAACTACAGTATCAGTATCGGCTGAACTTGGCTCCGATAGTGGCTGATGGCTGCAGTTTTTTCCACAGCGCCATAAAGCGCTTCTTCCCTGCGCTGCTCCCTGATCACTGAGGGGCGGGGCTGCTCCTCACACAGAGAGCGGAGAGAGGACAGAAGTGGTCCAGGTGGAGAATATAACGAGTGCAGCGATATTGGGAAGTGCAATACAACCTTCATGACTCGAAACGCAAACAACAAAACCTCCTTGGCAAAGGCAATACGTAGCCTACCGGTTGTTCAACAAGCATGAACGTAAATCATGTTTCAGCATAAACAGCGACCGGCATGTTTAACTTGACCGCAGTGCTTTTTAAGCTAACGGACAGCTAGTTAAGAACACGCTAAATGAAAGCTGTCTGTCGCCGCTTTCAAACTTTCAAGGCAGAATATGCTGCTATTTCATCAGCGATGTCTTCACAAACGCGCCGCTTTCTCGGGGACAAGTCTGCCTCAGCTCCGAGGTAAAAGAGTTCGTCCGAATGTAAACGGAATAAAAGTCCAAGTCCGCATTATTGATTACTGAGAATTACTGCCTGGCTGTTTGAATTACAATCGTCCGACCATGACGGGATCCCGCCGACATCACGTCTGTGAGGGATTTCCAGCCGTTTCAGCCGTCATTTAAACATCGGATATTTACGTGAAAACACGTCTGATTGATGTGATCTTAGTTTGTCATGAATCTTAAAATTTGGCAAATTCTTGTAAACTTCAGTGCTGGCTGAGACAAACCAGCCAGGGGTGACCGTTCAACTTCCTTCCTTCGGTGTTATTATTTTTTATGGCATAGAGTGCCATCACTCACATAAATGTGAAGGACCTCTTAATTTTCTAATAGCTATGTTTTTATTTCTAAAAAAATCTATTAATAGCCTATATATTTATCCATCAGCTATATATAACATTGATTTTTTTTTTCGCATGGGGGGGTTAATTGGCCGATTAATCGTCTATCGGCTTTTTCCTGCTCCAGATTATCATTATTATATCAGCCTTTAAAAATCCACTATCGGTCGACCTCTAGAGCTCACATCTAGAGACAGTTTTTAGTCTCAGTCTCGTCTCAGACTGAGACTTTACAAAGACTGGGAATCTTGCAGGGCCCCTTACAAGACTACAAGACTCTTTCAGCATTTTTTTTCATCATGCAATTTGTTCCCATCATCATCATCATCATTACCATTATAATACATTATATTTGAAAGCCCCTTATCAAAGCGCACAGACACTGTATAAAAACAGAAAAAACATCAAAAACAGTAAGATAAAAATGCAAAACTATCTGTTCTCTCGAACCGAGAACATTCAATGACCAGCATGTCTGTGCAGCACCGTGTTTATTTAGTGTTTACTGTCCGTGATCTGATTGTTGCTGTGTGTTCTGCAGTAAAAATTAAATTGGAAAAAACTCATCATTTACCTGTAACAAGTTTGCTAAGAATATTGGTGTCATCAGCAGGATTAGTTATGTTTTCTCTAGGAAAGCTCTTATGTCACTTTATTTTGCTTTAATTTATCCATTTCTTTCTTACTGTAATCTTGTAAAGGCAAGCTCTTACAGAAAAAACCTCACACACCTCGTTACTTTGCAGAAACGATTTCTCAGAATGATTACATTTCCTGAACCACTTGTAAGCTCAGGCTCCCTTTTCTGAAAACTTGATATCTTGAATGTTTATGTCATCAATGCGTATCAGATCTGCATATTTGTGTTTCAGCATAAAAATTACTTTTTACCTCTTAGTTTTCATAATATATTTATGTCCAACAGCCAAGTCCATAGTTATCAGACAAGAAATCCTTCTTATCTCCACACTGCCTACTTTAGAACTGCTCTTGGGTAATTTTCAGTATGTTATCAAGGTCCACGTCTCTTAATCAGTTACCAGATTATCTGAAAAAAATCATTTATTTAACATCATTTTAAAAAGCTCTCAAAAGATACCTTGTCAGTCAAATAATGTAACATTCTTATGTCTCTTATTTATTATGTATTCATGTTATTTTACACACTCATGCTCTTATATCTCATTGTATAATTACTTGACCATCTTTTTTTCCCTTTATCTTTTTGTAACAAATTTGTATTTGATTGTACTTTCTGTGAGTGAGGTTTTCACATAAGCCCATCTTGGGTTTCTTACCTCTCCCTTGCACATTTTAACTATAATGAATGGTTTATTATTTTAACAGCATGGTTGTGCAAAATTAATAAACTAAACTAAACTAAAAAGATATGACAGTGTGGGGTTCACATGGTATTCTGTGAGAGTCACGTGGCTGCTTTTACATTTAAGTAAACGCAAGTCACAACTCTGTATTTCTATGGCTCTGGTGAACATACTGTTCATCTCGGAGAATTGATGGTTCTGGAGGTCGGCACCTGTTTCCGCTGCTGTCAGAGCTCATCCAGCTATTAGTTGTTGACTGTGTTGCGTCGCTGCGACTTGTGATAATATCAAACTATTATTTATTTTATTTATATTATTTATTTATTTATTTATTTACTATTATCTATAATATCAAACTAAACAAATATTTGATATTATCGCAAGCCCAAGACTAAGAAAAGACTGCTATAAATGAGCGCAGATAACCATCTCAAACTTAACGATGGAGGCCGCGACTCCAGTAAAACTCCTGAGATTTACTAAAGACTTCCAGAGTGACGGTGAAAATCATTTGATGGCCGCCTTAGTCTAACATTTTTGGGAGCTTCATCCTCTTTGTTAGTAACACTGTTCTTGGCCTTCCTGGTTCAATCTAAATTTCATTCAGCTTGCATTTGGCAAACGGTATCATATGATATGATGTTCTACACGGGTCCATCTGCACTGATAAAACACAAAAAAAGCTTCTCTATGTGGAGCTAAAAGTAAATCTGATAGCTTCCTCTGCACAAGTGTAAACATGCCTTTGCTGTTTCCTTGTGCTTACTTATTGTGTTTTGACCTTGTCTGTTAAACTGCTACTCTCTATTACATCCTTGTCTGACTTGTTTGCTGGAAACTACGTGCATTCCTGTAAGCCAAGCCCTTCAGATTTGTTTGCTTTGATTGGAAAGATTACTCATTAACAGACATTTGTCACAAAGCACAAGATTGGGATTTTATCCTGCCTTTAGCATCATTATAACCAAAGTTGCAACTGAATAAAAAATAAAAATCTTAAATAAACAGAAGTCAGGAGTCAGGAGATTGTCTCACCAAGTCTCCCATGAAGTTCATACTCAGATCATAGGTATGAAAGCCCATTGAAGCTTCCAGGTTGTGCACAGTAATAAGCATGAGGTTCTTCTCCCACAAATCTCTGCGGCGTGCATCCTCCTCCTTTAGTACAGAAAGAGGACAGTGTGTCAAATACAGTCTAAGTTAATGACAGTTGTATGGATTTATGCCTACAAGACAAAACAAGCAAACAAAAAAACATTTCCATTGTGCATACAGTACCTCGTTGTGATACTTCTTCCCATGTGTCTTCTTCCACAGGTCCCAGTGATAGTCCAGTCTGCCTTCAAACATGGCTGCTGCAGCAGTTGCACAGAGGGAGACGAGCAGCAGGCTCCCCAACATCAGCTCTGCAGACAGAGAGTACAGGATGTTGTCTGACCTTTGATAAGACGATGCAGGCTCACGCAGTGAGAGAGCGATTTGTCTGACAGAACAGCTTCACAGAAAATCAACTTCCAGTGATTTGGGGTTTTTGACTGCAAATTTGGATAGTTTCTTATAATGTCGTTTCTTATAATTTGCCTTTTCCCCTGCCTGCCTGATTCTATTGCTATTTATTATTACTTATATATTATTTATTATTACTATTCTATTTCTATTCTATTCTATTACTCCCCTGAGTGATAGAAGTTTATCCTGAGCTATTTTTTGCATCCACACAGCATCATTGCCTCCATTAACCTTACAAAGAAGAACGAATGTGAGTTAAGATCTGTCATATATTTGCATTTTGTTTTTACTTTTTTTTTTTGTGAGAACAATAAAAGCTTTTAGTGTTTTGGTTTATTATAAGAAAAGACATCACAATGCAAGATGTAAAAGAAAAAAAAAAAAACATCTAGCCCCAAATGAAATAATTAACAAGGTTATTAGAGCCACACATGGAAAGCAGAGCTTTAAGTAACTCTGAATAAGTGAATCTGCACATTTTCAGTGAGCGCAAAAACACATAATGTAAACCGCAGACTGAGCTGAATCCCCTGAAATGTTGCAAGGTGAGTTGAAGCTGAAAACTGCATGCATGCATGCGGAACTTAGTTTCTAGCAGCGAGTAAGAAACAGGTCTGTGGATGGCATTTTTAACCATGGATGTTTTTTTTTCAGGCCCACCTGTCAACCTCCTGTTGATGATGACAAGTCAAACCAAAAGCCATAAAAAACTTAGTCACTTGAAATGGGATGCTGATTTTTCTGTATATATGTATATCACTGCTCAAATAAATAAATTAAATGAAATGAAGATTCACATTTATGTAACTGCAAAATTCCAACTTTAAGAGAACATATTTAGCTACATGTGAAGTGTTTAGTACGAACAGCATCTTTCTCCGGTAATGAAAAGTTCAGGTTTTATCTGTTTGTATTTAGACAACCCTCTGCACTGGATTAAAGAAATATAGATCAGGATGTTAAAGAAACCAATTTCCAAAGAATACAGGTAGTTTTGAGCTCTAGTCACTAAACTCCTAAATGTCAAGCTGAGTGTTAAAGTTTTATTTGTATCACAAATGTATGACAAATTTGTCATACATTTGCTACACAAAGCAAAGTAATGTGCTGTTCATAATTAAAAGAAACCATACAGGCGAGGAGTTTAACAGCTTCAGATTGCAGAAAGTTGAGTTCCTGTTGATCAAGTCTTGAGTTTTTATTTTGGGGTTTGTAATTCTCACTTGTATCATGTAAAATTGCATTAAGTAGCTCTAAATTTCCGATCACATGCATTTAACATCTTGACGTCTTAGCCTACGCCTGGTGTGTGGGTGTTGAAGATTCCGACAGCAGCAGTCTAAGTATCACTTCCACAAAACTTGGTGTTACAAAATTGATTATGAATCCACAAATGACGCAACACAGGTCTTGTGACAAGAGCTGAAAACAATGACCATGCATTTAATAATATACAGTACAGTATGTGTTACACTTGATATGAGAAAATGTATAGCTTTATACAGTTATTTTAAATTAATGTAGATATAAAATTTAGTAAAAAGAAAAAAACATCTTGCAAAAATTTTCAAGACCTGCTTTGTTTGAGTATGGAGCCAAGCGTATCTTACTTATAATACTTATTATTAGAAACACGAAGGTGGAAAAAGAACCAGAACATAAAGAATCCAAGTCTATAAAGTAAGTCAAGTAAATTACTTTTGCCACCTTAACAACCTCGAGGTGTACCTGATCTCTCTCTCTTTATAAAAATAAATTTAAATCCTTATTAACAACTAGAGTATTTCAGGTTTGATCGGTTTTATAACCGTGACCTTTCGTCGCTGGATCACGAAAAACTACCTGAAGTCTGAGAACAAAAGGTGCTCTTTTAAACAAAGGAGGAAAAACGAAACTAAAAGCAAACACTTTAAAACTATTTACCCACGACTACCCTTCTCTGACATGACCTAAGTTTGGCATGAACGGCTGAATATTTGGAGCATATTTAGACAGAAAATTAGCCACTTGCCTTTTTTTGTCCCTTTCATCGTTGCTTCTGCGCTGAACTTCCTCTCATTTGATTTTCCTGCTTGGTATTTATAAAGAAAAAGTCACATGATGTGTCGCAGTTCTTCCTCTTTTGAAACCGAAAGCTGCATCTTGCTGCCGGTAATTACCCCAGGCTCGATGGTGAGGGCAAGTTTTGGGGTGACTTTATCGTCTGTTGGAAAACGTAAATGACTCCAAACTGTAACGCAAAGCAGATTAATTTATATTGATGTACTTTAGAAATACATGATAGATGCTGGCTATAACTTCATCATCCACCCGTAAAGGAAGAGTAGAACAAGTCATGTAATAAAGGCTAAAGGCGGCAATCATTGTTGTCCTAGTTTGAATAAATAGAAAACTCCATAGGCTATATACACTACTCACAAAAAAGCTTTTCTTTCAATAAGTTGTTTGAGATGGAGGAATTACCACATCATAATTCCAATTAAATGTCCAACATTCATGATATAATTTCAATAAGGTGTGAACATTTGACATTTTCCTTAAATTATAACCGAAAGTTGAATATCCCTAACTTTTTGTGAGTAGTGTATGAAAAAGTGAACATTTCGGTGGAAAAGCAAAGGTCAGGAAGGTCTGTGCTGAAGCTCTGGGGAGCACTGCTAAGATCTGAGTTTGTCCAGCCATCCAGTGGAAGAGTTTCTTTCTTTTTCTTTTTTCTTTTTCTTTTTTAAAGTTCTTTTGACCAAATAATGTCAAGATAAACAGGCTATTTGACCTTTAAGCTCTGGAAGTAAGGTCAAGAGGTCACAATGTTTCTGGGAAATGTGTTATTGGATGAACACAGACAGGCTGTATGAAATGCTTTACACTAAAGCACAGAGGCCACCACATTACATGCTGTGTGACGGTTAATAAATAAATGTCCTACATTTTCAGTAATATTTATAAAGCATAAATAAAAAGCAAATTTTATTGAATTTCTACTGTAGTGAGACATCTCTCATAGATCTCTGATTTTGTAAGGCTTTTTCAAGCTTGACAAATTGTGCCAAAATATCAACATTCTAATCAATGTGATTTTTAAAAAAAGTGTGAAAAGATTTTAGCAATTCTTTTACAGCACGAATGATTCAAATTCATTATTTATTTGCCAGGATAAAAAAAACTGTTTCTAGCCCCTTAGTCAGAACAAAATATGCATAACTAAAATCTCAGCATCTCAGGATCAAGCAGCAATCCAGCAGGTACCTATATTTTTATTTACTTTTTCTCATGTTAAGGTTGTGAAATGATGTATTTTACCCAAAACGTGATCTTGTTGCTGAAACAGACAATGACTGAGAATGAAAGTACAAAGATTAGAGAACTTTTTTTTGCCCTGGCATCTATTTTCATTCATTTTCACTTCATTTCCAGCATTTTAACTCTCTGAATGATATTTGAACGCTCAAGTTCAGTCCAATCCTTTTGATCCTTTTTTTGACTCACAGCAAATATTTGATCCTTTTTTTTTTTCCAAATTTGAGTTTTTTATTAGTAACAATCTGAATTTTGAACATGCAGAATTGACGGCATCACTGGTGACACAGCTGAAGTTCTTTCACAACTTTACAGAATGTGAGGCGATCTTTCTGTGTGCTACAGCAGGTCTTAGTGGTAAGATGCATCATGGTGAGTGATCAAGGGTGTATTTGAGTACACAGCCTGTCTGCTCATGCACAGCAAGACAGAATCAAGAGCACATCTAGTGTCTTATAGGAGTCAGCACGTTGTAACGTGTGTACCCAATGGCTACGAGCTGAATGCTCTTTTATATAGAAGCTCTTCTTGTAATGTAGACACTGCAATAGGACTACCTGTGTACTGTCTTGACCACAGTCAGCTTACATTGCCTACAACTTTACCATTAAAACATGTGGACAGCTGGTATAGAAGGGAGCTGTGTGGCTATTTAGGGGACTTAACATCTACTTTTTCTCTTTCATTTGCTTCTCAAAGTCAAACGATCTATCCTCCAAATGCATCCTGATTAATATGCACCTCGTGTGAAAGTGATAAAATGAAATCATAACTGCTGTATGTCCTTGCTGATGTCTATTTCCTTACTTTTCTTGGTTTAGCATAAATAACTCCAAATGATGCATTTAACTTCAAAATGTAACATTTATTCACATAGAAAAGTTTACAGTTTAATCAAAAGACAAGTGCTTATAAAAACAGCAAAACATATATGATCAAGGAAACAGACATACAAACAAACAAAACAAAACAAAAACAACAAAAAAATAGAAAAACCCATTAAAATTAATTGGAAACGGGCCTCAAACTACAGGACATAAAGTGCTCCCATTGCCCAGCAATGTTTCCTGTCTGTTTTCACTCAACATGTAATGAAAACAAGGGACTCAAACTATCACTGACTACATTGCAAATACAAATAAAAGTTTTGATTTGTGAATTTAATATTGTGCTTTTGCATTAAACTGTCTTATGTGTCTGGCTCAGGTTACAATTATCAACTACTACCAAACTCTGGAGGTATAAGATCTTTCAACCTTGGGTTTACGGAGCAGATAACTGTCAAAATCTGCTGCTTTGGGTTAAAGTAAGAAAAAAAGTCAAATGGGTTGAAAGTGCTCCATCTAATTTAAGATCTTACTCAGGTATTTTGGAGAGAGTTGAGAAACCAACTTTCCTCACTGGAGGAGTTGATTCCACAAGAAAGGCAGTTTATTGTAAATTTATTTTTAGTTTTTTTTAGTTCTGACAAAAAAAAGTGATATTTAGTTGTAGTGGTTGGTGACCGGCTTAAATGAACTTTATGAACATGTTCAAGTGTATTTGTGTGTGGATAGTAGTCCGAGGAAAGCCCCTGCGTCTGTCATCTCATCTGCTCACACGATGGGGTAGCTGGCGAGGTTGGCGATACCACAGAGGTTGCCACGGTTACGTGCCATCAAGATGTAGCCCTTGTTGCCCCATCCCTCACCCCAGCTGTCAGGAACAAAAAAAACAGAATGGCGACAGAGATGTGAGATGTTGAACGTTGCCAGCAGTCATACAGCTTTTTCGTTTATCAGTTTGTCACGAACAAACACAAACTGACAGACATCAAATCACCACAACAGCATTAAACGACCAACGTTTCATTTTGGTGGCTTTGAGAGCCACCTGATGCCATCGTACAGGTGACGAGCCCCACCTGTTCTTGACGATCCAGTACTTCTTTCCTTTGGTGGTCACCCCGTAGCCGACTGCCAGCACGGCATGATTGATGTCATCTTTGTTACAGTTGGGGTCGTAGTAAACACCTGAGGCCACGACAGATGGAGGCGAAGAAGCAAACTGTGAGCTCAAAGTGCACCCATGAACCAAAATGATCACAAAATATTTATGCTAAATTAAGTTTTTTAAACTCCATTTTCAGAATTTTCTTTAAACAGTTCATAGGTTATTTTCTATTCTTTTAAAACTCGTTAACAGCATGGATGTCTAAATTCTCCTCACTTTCAGAATAAAAATGATTGACAAAGAACCAAGCAGTTGCATTTCAACAAATCCAATCAAAAATGTCTAAAACTGGGCTTTTAATTTGAAACTACTAACATTCTAGAGTCAGATACAATAGAGACATAAGATTTAGGACCTGCTTTGTACGTATAAGAATTATAAGAAGGTGGCAGACGTAGTGAAAAAATGACGTTATGTATCTTACATAAAATGGCTCCGCAGTTAACTATGAAATAAAAATATATTGGAATACTAATAATAAAAAAAGGTAAATAAAAGCACAGTGTCAACTTTTAATTGCACATCACTTGTTCCGTTCATGCATTAATAGCTTTCGTAATTGTGCAAAATAGCACACTTTCACATGTCTCTAAAATGTCACATATCATACAACTGCGTGCTTCAGTCAGTGTTATCTCGACTGCTCACTGACCTCTTTGGTAAAACTGGAAGCTTGGCTGCATGGCATCGATGCCCACAGACACTGGACCCACTTTGAAAAGCGCGACAGCTAGCGCATGCTCATCGCCCACCGGGACTTCCTTGAATCCTTTGCACTGGGCTGCCATCCCTGATGAATTATAGCGGCATGGCTGGTCCTGCAAACAAGACATAGGAGTAAACGCCACAAATAGTTTTTGATTGGAAAAAAATCTGCTAATGATTTCAAAGGAAACTGCACACATCACAAAAAGATTTCAAATTATTAGAAAGAAATAAAGACATTAAATATATGAAAAAGAATATGTTTCAGAAATGAAAAGCTGTTTAACTTTAAAAAAAAAAGAAGCAATAGAGGGTGTGTTAATGCTGCAGAAGACTGAATCAGAAGATGTGGAAACCAAAGCTAAAAAAAATTCTGATAATAATCATTGGATGCTTCAAATTAATAATGAAACTGCTTCTGACAGCTTTATGGACCACACTTCATGATTGCACTGTCACATGCTCATTGCATGACATGACTGATCACATTGAGCAGATGTACTTCCTTATAAAGGCTTGGACCTGCGTTAGCTTTGTGACAGTTCACCCCTCATCACACCTGCTGACTCACTTCCACTTGGTCAAATATTTGGCTTGTTGTTTTTCTGATTGACTCTGAGAAATAGGAAGTTTCTTTTTACTGTATGCTTGATGGAACATGTGAACCACACCGAGATTGCCAAGTCAGACACTACAGATCTTTGTGGTTTCGGTCTGAGTCTGCAACTTTTATAAATGATCATGACTTTTTTTTTCTTTTTATTAAAAAATGTCAGAAAAATCCAGGGGATGGGTGACTAAAGTTAATATAATCTAAATATTATTATAGGAGTAAAACACCACTGTCAGGTAAATAATGAAAGTATTTTTCATTCATTTCATTTCATTATTATTATTATTATTATTATTATTATTACTATTTAAATGTGCTCTTGAATAAATCAGATTCTGTAAACAAATTTGTGATATGACTCATTTATAAGCAGTTAATTGCACTTTTTGTTCTTCAGTTGCTTATTTTTATGATTATTGTTTATTTATTATGTTTATTAAGCCAATTTAAAGTAAAATATAAGGAAATGATTTATCAATAATATCTAATTGTAGTGTTCTTAGGGGTTGCCAGCAATTTACTGAGTGCTGCTGATGGTTGTTGGGTGGTATGTATTTTGTTTGGTAGTTTTGTGTGGGGTTGTTCTTCTGTTTTCATTTTGGAGGAAGCATGTCTAGGGTTTTGAGGATTTTTGGTGTATGTTTGCACATGAATGAACATGATGGTATAGTGGACATGTTGAAGTCATGCATGTGCTCTGGTTATTAAGCAAAGAAGTGACTGAGCTGAGCAAAAGTTTGTAAATGTGGGAGGGGGTGGGAGTTAGTACGTTTTGTACTTCTTCCCATTCCTCTTCAAATGTGAAATATGATTGTAGGCTTAGATTGTTTATGTTCAGGTGTGGGTGGACTGCTCACCCACCTGCTTGCTTTTGCTTATTGCTTTGTTTGTTTGTTTTTTCTCCTTATGTTGTTGTGTTTAACATGTTTGAAAAAAAAATTGTCCATGTGAACTTGTTTTAATTCTGAAACTTAGCTGAACTTAATGTGTCAGTTATTAGTCCAAGGATGATCTGTTAGATAACTCATTTTTGAAACATATTTGCATATTACGTCTGGTCAATGCCAGTTGCTTATCAGAACAGCAATTTTTTCCGTCTGACTTTATTATGAGCATCCTGTTCAGATGTGTGTATGGATTAAATTTTTGTTTGGTTTGATTGACAGTGAATGTAAATTAAATGATTGGACAAAGGAAAAAAAAACATAATCTACAAACACCTTACCCCATTCTCAAAAAATATTATTACCAACTGATAGGAGACATTTTGGTGGTTCTGTTAAGGGTTCCTCACCTCTCCGACATATGGGTAGGCCACCTCGGAGTCAATGCCTCCATTTTCCTGCACATACTTGAAGGCGTTGGTCATGTATCCGCCTCCGCAGCCGTCGTTCTCTGTGACACAATCCACCAGGTTCTGAGGACTGAGATCAATGAGCTGACCTGTCTTCTTGGCCAGCTGGCCCTCCAGGGCCCCAGCTGAGCTGAATGCCCAGCAGGACCCACAGGAACCCTGTCAGAGAAAGAGAGGGCAGTGATGGATATGTTTTGAGGTTATAATTTACATAAAACTGTTGTTCTTGATGAGGGTAAGAGGAAATCCATTTTAAAGGGAAGTATGAAGAAAAGCATTGAAACATTGAATAAATCAATGCTACTTGCAGCTGGTCTTGTGACTTCCAGTTCCTCATCTGTGAGGATTTACTGCTTACATGATGATAAACTGAATGAATTTGTCATTTTTTGTATGAGAATAATTGGATTAATCTACACAGAAAACACCATATTCACATCTAACAGATAACTAATTTGCTAAAAGGTAATTAGATCGAAGTGATTAATTTTTTACAAAGGTTGCATTCTCCTGTCTGAACACCAGAGGTCAGGCTTTGACCATTTAATAAAAACAAAACCGTTTCTGTTTGCAGGATCAAAAGCAATTTGGGTTGTATCCATGTTGGGTGTTGGGTAGTTTGTGTTGCGCAGCCTTAGTAAAGACATATGCATATGTCCCAGTAATTATATAGAGTAGTGCTTTCTAACAGCAGTTTGTTGATATATTCACAGTGTATGCAGCAACTGATACATCTATATTAGTTTATCTTTAATTAAGATTTAAGAATTGTTTATGATATCATGTTAAACTTAAGTTGATGCCTGTATTTTACTTTGTTGAATTTTTCAAAAGCACTCTCACCCTGCTGCTTCTCCTCATAAATAGTGCTTCAACTGCTGCTGCTCTGAATTACAGTGTCACAATCACTAAGATATCTGGTTACTATAATGTACCTGCAATCAAAACAACCCAGAAATGAAATTCATCAACATAAAAGCTGCTTTGTATGATTCAACAGAGTTTACTATGCAGAGAACCAGCCATGTGTTGCATAATTCATGAACAGGACAACAGGAAGTGGAGGAGCTGCTCAATAAATCCTGTTTACACAGACACTTCCAAATAACTTGCATCCACCAGGGGGTGGCAGTGTCCATCATATTTAATGACATTACATAATTTGCTTTATAGTAATCTGTTTTATACTTGGCATAGATTGAACAAGGTTTTAAGATCCTAATTTGTTTGAGAAATTTGGTTGGATCACACATAGCTACAAAATAAAAAGCATAGTTGATCTGTATAAAATCAAACATGCACTCAGGTTATGCAAAAAGCCGAAAACAAAACACAGCATCACGTACAGAATATACTTCATGATCAGATGTGGCAAAGCAAACACTGCTTTCATGCTGTCAGGGCACCGGACCAGCAAACCGAGTAAACAAACTGAGAGCTGCACTTTTCAGGACCAGAGTTTGTTTCAAATGCGTAGAATTGACTGCATCACTTCCAAATGTGCATTCACACTGCTTCCAACCGTAAAAAGGACCAGGTTTCATTTAAACGGGCCCAAACAGCACGAGTGTGAACGCACCCTGAAACTGACCATCCAGTGTTTCAAAGAGAGGACGTTACGTAGGCCTTGATGTCGGACAAAGTAAAGGAAACCCTGCTGCTTACACTCGACAGATTCTGGTGACAACTGGATTAGGTTTGAACTCTAAAGTAAAAACAGAAACCCAAGACGAAATAAACTTTGTGTTGCTTCATTGTTTACACGCGGTGAACTAAATGTTTTTAGTCCTGTCCTACCAGTGTGTCAGATTTTCTTCTTCTTTCTTGTTAGTCAGTGGGGAATTCAGGGAATACCGCTCCTAGTGAGCAGCTTAACTGCGTCACGTCCAGGTGGTCTGGTCTGCTCAAGTAAAGTGTAAAACTAAGGGTGCAATTTATTCAGAATTACCTGCCCAATCAAACTGAGTCCCACAGATTTGACTTGTGTGAATGTGCCCTAATAATCAGTTACATAATAGTCATGTTTTTTAACAGTGCTAGCACAACGGTCCAGCTGAAATTCTAACCAGGAACCTTCTTGGTGTTAAGTGACAGCACTAACCACAACACCACGGTGCAGCCTTTTTAAAGCAATAAAATACACCAGCCTTTTTGTGTTTTTCTCTGCAAATTCCATATTTATCTTTAAATAATTCAGGTCTCATCATAATTCATACCAAGCAACTTTGGAAACTAAACAAAAATTAAGCTAAACAAAATATCCACTCAGCCAAGCACTCAGTACTCCTCTCTGTCCATTAGATAACATGAAACTGTTCTGCTGCTGATTTGGCTGTGAGCAGAAATCACAGATGTAAGCCGTATTTCAATCTATGTAGCCTACATCCTCTACTGCTGAAGCCTTGTTTACATAAATAATGCCAGATTGTTCGATTGACTCATTCTAACTAATTAGATTTAATAATCCCATGAAATCCATTAGCAATGACGAGACATTTGTTTTTCCCAGCATGTTGCGTGAACTCTAACTGTAAAAAATTGTTTTGGAGGTAAAGGAAGGTTGTAGCTGCAGGGGCCCTGGAATATATTAACATTTTTCTATTTCTCCAAGGTTATAAAAGAAATTATTCATATACTACAAATAATTTTTTTCTGAGCTGTCTTGTGGCAGTCTTACACGTAAGCTTATTGAAGGACATTTCATATATTTTTTCATAGCGCTCATAGTGATGAAACCAAACCAACTTTTATGTCATCGTTACAAATTCAAGCTCTGTATCTGAAATTTTCAAAGACGTTTCCTTATCACATTCCCAGCTGATGTCATTAATTGTGTTTCTACCTCTTTTTTTCACTATATGTCAAGACAAAAATATCTATTTTGTTGTCAGTTTGCATTTATGTTTTTCACTCACAGTTGTTAAAGAAGTTGGTTATGTTTTGAAAAACAACATAGTGGCATCAGCAGACACCTTAGCCCAACTTTTTAGCAAGTTTTAAAAAATATTTGAAAGTTACTTCTTGTTTTGAAAGAGAGACCCATCATGATGTGCACCATCTATGACTTGGGCCTGTTTCACATTTTTGGCATCAATAAGATGTAAAAGACTGACTCCTGAAAAATGACAAAACATCTCATGAAACATATTTGAGACTGATTGTAAGCTGATGCTGCCAGGGAAAATTTGTGGCATTGATGTAAGAATAAAAATGATGGCAGGATCATGAGTTCTCAGATCAGGTTTACAGAAGGAGGCAAGTAGCTGGAACATCTCAGCCCAGAGGCTGAGATGATCACATGTGAAAGGCAAGTGACCCGAGGTGGTTGATGGTTCTTTTATGGACACACGACAATGACAGGTAACTGGATAGCAGATGACATGAAACAGTATAGAGAACATTGATATCCAGCAAGTACATCTGGATGTTACACAAGAGTATTGTGAGAATGGAATGAGAACGAATGAAGAAGCTGCTGATAGATGGAATCTGCTAAAGGGAAGCAGATGCAAAGGAAACACTTCAGGTTGAACGTGTTCATAGTGTGAAGCTGTTTAAGATAGCCTAATGGTTAGCTAGCTGCAGGGCTAGTTGGAGGCTGTGGCTGAAAATGGTAAAACTGGAGTTGAATGGATGTCCAATAGTGCCTTGAGTCTGAAGTTCTGGAAAGGGAAGAGTGACGGTGACAAGAGGTTTGACTTTTGTTAGTGATTTCTATTTCTGTTGTAGAATTTGAGGGAATTTGATAAACGCTCTGGACCATTCATGTTGCTACACTTAAAGCAACCATGGGGCTGTACAGCACGGCGGTAAAATGAACAATAGATTGAAATGTTTGAATTCTGATGATCTCTTGGATGAAGATAATCTGCCACTGTAAAATCTACCAAATCCTTTGGAAGGAGGGGTTTAAGTATAACACTACAATCAGACTGGCTGATAGCTGAAAGAATTCAGTTCCAGGAAGACAAGAAATATTGACAGTGACACGTTGCTCTTTTGTGTGTCTTATAGGGTGACTGTTGTGGGGAAAGGGGATGGCAGCTGCTTTGGTTAAGAGATTTGAAATGAAGGATTTGCATGGAGGGATTATGTGAAAAGCATAAATGAGGTGGCCAAGAAGGGCCAGCAACTGCCTTTTTTTAATCTGTCAGCAGGAAAGTATTTTCTCAAGAGACAGAGATGCTTAAAATGAAATAGAGTCTGAGGTTATGGGTAGAAACCCTATGGAGGAGCAAGCTACATGGCCTGCCAAAATGTACAGCATTGTGAAATAGTAAAATCAGTGGTTGCATGGAGAAGCCTGCAAATGGAAAGATGCTGTTTATGTTTGGATATGCATTATGTGATAACTTATCAATGGGAAGATCTTCTTTCCAGAGTATTTGTAAATGATTTTGCAGATAAGGGCTAACAATGACAACTAAAGTAGGTTGCTACAGTAGTGGTCCTATGACAAACCAATCTTTGATCACTTTTCTCTATAAGGCGTCAGCAGACTGGAGATTAAGATAGAAGAGGATGGTGTCAGGAAAGATTTTTACACCAGGGTGGATGAGCAAATTTGTTAATAAGAAACTCAATATTTTAATGATTTTTTCTTCAAATCCTTGAGCATCAAGGACTTCTACCTTAATGGGTGCACCAAAATCCTTTGCTAACCATTTTGTTGGAGAGGATGGATTATAAGGGGTTTAGTGCATGCACTGTTGGAGCAGATATGCAGCGGGCTGAAGTTGCAGAAAGAGCAACATTGGTGTTTGTCACCACCCTGTGAGGTGGTACTGCGGCAGATAAACGGTAAAATACTGGGACACTATGGGAAGGAGAGAAATGTAAGCAGAGCGGAATAATAGTTTTGCATACTACGAGTGGATTAGAAGCACCACATATTTATATATATGCTGGAAAAATGCAACAGAAGAGTTTCAGGTTTTTTGACTAAGCCACTGCATGCACCCTGTAGCAAGTGTGTCACATAGATAACTGTAACCTCTGTCTCTGAAACACAAGGAC
The DNA here is from genome assembly GCA_023101725.1 of Atherinomorus stipes. Classification (NCBI taxonomy): domain Eukaryota; kingdom Metazoa; phylum Chordata; class Actinopteri; order Atheriniformes; family Atherinidae; genus Atherinomorus; species Atherinomorus stipes. Next base: position 527,165 of record JALJCO010010916.1, read on the forward strand.
ATTTTCAGAATAACTCAAAGGTAGCAGATCTGCATTCTTAATGAAATGAGTAGCTTCTGTACGTCGTGAAAAATTGCCAAACTGAATTGAAGTCTTTTGATGGAAGATTAATGGGGTGGAAAAGCTGCACTAGACCTTAGCGAATTTGAAATTCCCTGGGCTGGCTGATATTCATGAGAAATGTCTTACGGAGCTGAGATAAACTGATGTTTTTACCGGTAAAAATATGCTGATATAAAGCAGGAAAAATATGGACGATGGACAGATGAAGATGACTATGACATTGGCACAGCTGTGAGTATAGGGTGTAAAGGTGACTGCAATTAGGAAAGACATATGGGAGCTGGGGAGGGAGGGGTTGGGGAGGAGAGAAAGGAAAGACAAGCTTGAGGTGGAGGGAACAGAGAAGATTTATCTTGTGCTCATTTTGTTTTATGAATATGAGATTTGACCAACATGATCAGGGTCTGAACCAGGAGGGTTCTTTGGGAGTGGAGGAGTTTTCAAATTAAAAGAGAATGGGGCTCTCTCGGAGGCTGACCACATGACCTGTTTTATTGTAAATAAGTTGCTCTAAATGAGTCCTGAGATTTTTGCTGTAGGTGTGATGGTAAAACAGGTAAATGATGGTTTCTGGTTCTAGATGGCAAAATGGACTGGATTTTGAAAACAAGGTGAAAAAATATTTCAACACTATAAAAGACGTAAAGGATAAGAAAGCAGTATATATATTCAATTTTTTTCAGTTTGATGACCAGCGTTTCCCTGTGCCCCCCCTTCTTCTGTTGTTTAACTTCTCATTTATTTTTTCCCCCTTTCTTTCTTTCGTTGGATTGCATTCCTTTGACTCATTTGTTACAAGTATTTATTTGAATATTTGTATACTTTATTGTGCGAATAAAAAGTTGGAAGAAAAAAAAAGGAACAGAGAAGATCCAGGCTTAAACCAGGAATGGGCCCCATTGGTTGACTAGTAAACTCTGGCATATTAATACTGAAGAAATACATTCTATTGTTTAGAGCTGATGAAAGCAGATTTGAGGGAAGACTGAAACATGTCCTGGTTCCCACTAAAGGGGAGCTATAGCTAAGGCCCTGGAGGAGGGGCTGACATGGTGCCAGTCCTGGAGGAGGGTTATTGAAATGAGAGGTAAAATTGGAGGCTTTGAATCTGTTGCAGAAAAATTCAAGGACTGAGGCCACGTTCACACGGCGATGATCAGAAGAGAAGAAGCAAAATTGGCGTCTCGCCTTCATCTTTTTATCCGCATTTACACGAGCATCGTCATGAAGAAATCTGCGTACATACGAGGATGCAACAGTGTGTGGAATTTGATTGGATATGCACACCAGGTCGTTAGGTGGTGCTGTGATAGAACTCCACCATGTCCGCGTGCCTGCATGAAATATACCTTGGATCCGCTGGGTTTATGTAAGGTATGTCCCATTTCGGGGTCTGCACCAAAGACTGTAAATAAACACTACCTGCACACTACCAAGTGCGCGGACTACATAGGCTACGGAGTGGCCTACGTAGTCCACGCACTTTGAAGCCGTTTAATTGTTTCTGAAATAAGACAGCCTAGTAATCTGACATTGTTGTTTTTCCTGTTTATGTGTGATGCCAACGCGCATGTGACGCAGAGGTGTCAAAAGTAGAAGTAAAAGTATTTTTCAAGTACAAATCCTGCCATGTTTTTGGATCTGCCAGTGCATTTAGAACAGCTGTTTTCACTAACGAGCTCACCAACCTGGGAGAGGAGCTAATTACACCCAGCTGGCTCAGTGATTGGTTGGAAAAACTGCCGGACAGGGTTTCTGCTTTCTACTTCTACCCAATTTTTACACCTTTGATGTGACGTGAGCATGGCGTGAGCAGGTCCATCATTTTTGCGTTTTGGGCCATGCAGACGAGAACGCAACAGCGTCGTGTCTTCATGAATTCCACTTTGGAATGAGTCTTCAGATTTCTGCGTTTTCAACCCAGAATATACCCAGTCTTGCTGACCTGTTGCCAAATAACCTGATGGGTTCTATGCACGACCCCTTTACTTCCTGAACTTAAGGTAGCTCCTTTGTTTCCTGTCTTTCATTACTGGACGAACTGATTAATCCAGGTGTGCCTGATCTCAGTAACTGGCCATACACACCTGGATTAATCAGTTCGTCCAGTAATGAAAGACAGGAAACAAAGGAGCTACCTTAAGTTCAAGAAGTAATGGGGTCGTGCATAGAACCCAGCTGTATGGTACTATTAACTTTTTCAGCCTTTTGTTTCCCCCTGTCCCAACTTTTTTTGACTTCTTGCTACAAAGCAAATAGTAGTCAAACAAACAAACTAGCAGTGTTGTATAAAGTACCCAAAAGCCATACTTGAGTAAAAGTAAATGTACCTTTCTGGAAAATGACTCAAGTAAAAGTGAAAGTTGCCTGCTAGAATATTACTTGAGTAAAAGTAAAAAAGTAGCTAGTATTTACTGTACTTAAGTATCAAAAGTAAAAAGTACTGTTAATAAAACGCAATCTGAAATTTGAGTTGAACATTTTCTTTATTTCTGTTTAATTTAGTTTTTAAGTTTTAATTTGCAAAGTATAAATGAGCTTCATACCTCCTTAGATAAACCCAACCATTTAGAAAAATACTGTACACACAAACATCCTTACAGACCTGTGTGCATGCCTACTAACATTCATACCCATGTGCATTTAATATTAAATCATTCCTAATAAACTCTTGGTGCTTGGAGGTGATGTAAACAAACAAAGAACTTGATTGGTTGAACTTTAAATGACAGCAGTGCGACAGCACTTGAACTGTCCATCCAGTCGTTACTGAACCCAGAAAAACTTTTTGTTCACCATCAAAAGAAGTTGTTTCTCAAAATGGTGAGAACTCAGTCTCACTCTTCTTGGGCTGAAGACCAGACCAGCGATGCTAAACAGCCTTTTGCATGCTACTGAGGCAGGTAAAGGTGTGTTTAGCTTCAGAAACAGCTGCACAAGGCTGCTACTAGTGGCTACTAGTCCCACTACAACAACACAAAGATTGTCCACTGGCTGTTACGTTCCTTGTTATTTTGTAACAAGTAACTAAGATGCTCATGTAAATGTAATGGAGTAAAAGTAATCAGAAATAGAAGTAGTAAAGTAAAGTAAAAATATAAAAAAATACTACTTAAGTAAAGTAACGAAGTATTTTTACTTAGTTACTATACAACACTGCAAACTAGTCAACTAGTCAAAAAAATTTGACTAGTAATCAAAGTCAGTATGAACGAAGCTGTCATTATAAAGTGAAATAATCCTTAAAAAAATAACCTTACTTTGATTTTTTTGTTTTCTTTGAACTTTTCATATTTTTTTGCTAATTAGCTGCAATCGTCGAATAAAAAACAAACATCAAAGACAATCATAATAAACTTTTGTCTTCCTACCTGGTTCTTCACTGGGGTCACCATGCCCTTCTTACGGTAGTCAAGAGATTTGGGAAGTCTGGAAACTTTCTCATCCAGGGCCATGGTGAAGCTGCGCTCAGGATTCGTCGGGACAATCAGACCATTCATCTTTGCATTCAGTTCCTCGGATGTCTGCATAAAAAAGGACGTTGTTGAAATTCCTCATATGCTTCAAGTCTTTCATGCAATGCAGCTACTCTCACTGTTCTGCCCTCACTGTATGTAGTCAGGGTACAGCTATGCAGACAGGGCACACTCACTCACATAATAAAGGAGTGTAAAGTTTCCAGATTAAACTCTTTACAATAAAACAAAAGGTGTAGAAAGCAAAGGTCACAGGTTGCAAGTTGGATTTATTCTTGGATTTAATACAAGAGAGAGTGATATAAGACATACAGTAGGATAGGGAAGATTTGCTTCAGCAGTTACAGAAAGAAAAGTAATTAATGAACAGATGACTTTAGAATGGTAGTGAAATGCAGTTTTTCCCACTCCAATAATGGCAAAATATAAAATCAGAAAAAACGACAAAGTTTGAATCAAGGTGAAAGAAGAGGGATAGAAGGATTTCTAGAGCAGCAAGGAAATTTAAAGATATGATTTCAGGTTTTTTTTCTGTCACGGTCTCCTTTCAGAAAAATGTTAATGGATGCAATATGGTGCATTTTTCATATTTTCTCTGAACACTTTCTACGACCTGGAAGGAAAAGAAAGCTGTTAAATTCCTGCCTGTTGGAGGCCAAACATATTCTTTCTCTAAAATGGAAGGACATACTCCTAATTAATGGATCCAAAAAATTACTAGCAACTGATGTACAAGGCTTTTTAAAAATATATAATTCACAACAGGCTCATCCATATACAGTAGAAAGCTACACTATTACTGATGTGTATTTTGAGAATATGATTCTGTTGGGTGGTTGGGGTTGCAAGGGTGGGAGGTGGGAATTATAGGGATTACTTTATGTATGTTTGTTTATCATAAACATCAATAATTATTCAAAAATTTACTTTTCAAAAATATCTCATTTCACTTCTTATTGAATTTCACAGAAAAACGGGTCAATCCATTCAGGTTCCTTGCAGTAAAAAAAAATAAAAAATGGAATGACATCCTGAATTTACAACCACATCAAAGCAAACACTGGCCATTACAGTAATATAGAATTTGAGCATGTACACATGTTCTGGCACTGTGAACGAGCAGATCTCTGATATGATGCACTTTATGAAGCTCCCTTTCCACTTAGTGTGATTTACACTGTGTTGCAGCTTCTCCATGCAGAAACAGTCATCACTTATGCAATGACATGACACCGACAACAGCTGATTTAAGGGCCCTAAACACATCACCACACTGCTGCAACATGCATGAATGATTGAAGTGGAAAAATAGAGATGACACTAGACTACAGCTGAAAAAAACTGGAACTGCAGAAGAAAACACAAGGCTGACATTAGCAGCTGGTTCTCAGTCATATATGTAGAAGAATTGTTCAAAATGTGTTTGAATTTCCATAATGTAAGAATTTCCTTAGTCTTGAATAATGAAATGTCAGTTAAGGCATGAGATTATGATATGAGATTACATGTGATGTTTATCATGAAGTCTCAGACTCACCATGTCTCCAAACTGGTTCATTCCCAGCGTGTATGTGTGCATGCCCAACGCCGCCTCCCTGTTGTGAGCATCAATATAACGCATGTTCTTCTCCCAGATGGCTCTACGTATTGCCTCTTCACCCTGAAAGAAACAAAAGGCTCTGTCAGGTCTTGATATCAGTTCTTAAACAAAAACTGGACTCATCATTAACAGTTAGAGAGAGAACATGAGTCTTTAATTCTGTCTCATTTTTCTTAAGATTAAATTAATAATAATATTCATGGAAATAAAACATTTCAGGCATTCTTAATTAAACAGTTGTTGAAAATTGGGTTGCCAACAGTTGACAATGGCAGTTAATCACTAGCAGGGACATTCAATATTGGTTTTCTATCAATATTGTTTAACTCCTAATTTCAGATACTAATATTAACCAATACTGATACATATGCAGGCAATTGTAAGATTGCATCTTTAATACTATGACATTTTGATTGAGAAAAGTAGCTGAAGAGTTTAAGAGTTTGCCATTAAAAGTAAAAACTGATAGCGATACTTTTTAAAATGGCATTTTGATGCCAATATTGGCTGATAGTAGTGGTAGGCTGATAAAATCAGACATCTCTGACAAATAGTTGTTTCTTCTTTTTGAGTATGTTATAGCTGTAACAAAGATTTAGTACTGAATTCATTCTTTACACATTTCAGTGTACCTGAACTTTCAAGGACAGGTAGAGAGAACTTCAGCTCATCATGTATATTTAGAGAAAGTGGATCTAATTGATTTAAACTGTTTGAAACTTAAGAAATAAATGTAGTATACTAACCTGAATGAGCAAAGGCTCAGTCACACTGATAGATATTACAGACTTGCTTCCTCTTTACCCTTGCCTTGCTTGAATAGTCAAGTATCTGATGTGAAAAGCTTACAGCTGCAGGCACTGAAGCTATTTTATACTTTTTGACTGTAGCATACAGATCTAGGCATGAAAAAGTTCCCCTTTCAGCCAACTGCCAGCCACTTACCAACGACTTGTCTGCTAATTCAATCGCACAGAGAAACACCTGTGTGCCCAGGGGAAACAATTTCAGAGCATAAATGAATGCCCGGAACAATGATGTTTCCACATGCCAAGTTTGGACACCGTGCGTGATGACGTATTCGCGGGACAAATGGTGCAGTGATAGTGCACCATGACTGCACTATCACTGCACCACTTCTGGCAGTAAAAGGAGGAACTTTTTCATGCCCACATCTGTAAAGCCAACATGCAAGGCTGTTTCAGAAATAATGTGCAGAAAAATACTGACCCACATGCTGTTTGCATTCACTTCATTACTAAGGGCAGAAACATCCATATGCCACTTGTACAGCACATTTCCGCAGAAGAATTCTCAAAGTATAAAGATTTGAATTTACTGACTTCCTAAACTGAGGATCTGTCGTCTCTTTGACCTGTCAGTGTAATATTCAACAGCCACTCTATTTCACCTGAGGCAAATGAGCTTCATTAGCAATAAAACATGAAAATATTTGCATGAACACCTGACAGTTGATGGAGACTAATCTGGACAAACAGGGCGAATTTTCATTATAATTAGTCATGAAAAAAGGAAAAAGCTTGTCTGCATTATAGCTCCATTTTATTAATTAGGCCAGTTTAACCAGTGCAAATCCACAGAATGATCTTTCTAAGTACAGCTCAGACAGAAATGCTTTAAGAAAAGATTATGAACAAATTATTGCAATTTATCCAACCACCAGTGTCCAGTGTTGATGGTAGGTTTCCTTCATGTAGGAAGATAAATATGGGAACAAGATGCAGCCAAAGGGTTTTGTTGGCTATCTGGAAAACATTTATTCTATGCTTAGGGTCTTGACAACCATTAGCATAACTCTAATCATACTGATATCCATTCCAGTAATGAAAAATGCAAATGCTGCAATAATTCTATTACAATGATGACATTTCAAGGAGGGCTGAATCTGGGGAACTGATGGAGGGATGTTGATTAAAATCTGCATGAGTGATATGCACACTATCAGCCTACTATAGAGGAATATGAATAGGTTGCATGCTACACAATGATCTTTTGAACATGCGCATGTTAGAGTTTGCATGTCTTTAAAAGAGGTACAAATAAAGCCACATGATTGCTCAGATTCTTTTTTTTTAAAAGCAATGCACTTGCAAAAAACAGATAAATTGCACGTATGCAGCTGCACAAACTCAAAGTGCAGACACAAACATGCATGCTAAGCAGCTGTGGAGGGCTGACCTCTAGCCGGAGGTAAAGAGTGGAGAGGGATGACAGATGCTCAGTGAGCGTTCAGGAGGTAAACTTTTAGTCAGCTCTGGTTTAACACCAACTTTACTATATTACCTTTGATTATCACTACCAGGAACTTAAAAAAGATCCTGGAATGGAAATTCAAGCATCAGGAGAATGCTGAGTCATTTGCTGAGGGAGTTTTCTTTGTAAGACATTTCTGACACTTGCTCAAGTGATCAGAGCAAAACATGACCCAAATTAACTGGTAAAAACTGCAAAATTTACCTTAGAATTTCAGTTATACAATAATAAAGAACAAAACTCATTTTTTTGTTTTAAAAAAAAAGAACAAAAACTAACAGACAGTGTGGATCTTTAGCCTCCAAGAAATGATATTTTTCTAATTTGCTGGAAAGACATGAAAGACATGAAAAAGTGAATTCTCATTGTGCATGTCCTGCTTTACTTTTGCTTCCATCTGTTTCCTTTCCACTGCAGGCCATAGCATAGATGTAGAGCAACCAGTGAGCCACGTTTCCTCTTTTTCCATATGACACTGTTTATCTCAGATTTCTAAAGAGTTATTTTTAACAGAATGTTGTTAGAGTTGCACTTGATGAAGGACAACACCTCACAGCAAAAAAAAGCGGGTTTAATCTGGACTGCTGAATACTTCACACACAGCATTCCCCTTTCCCTCATAGCAATTAGTGTTGTTCCAGGTAGACTTACAAATATGTCTGTCTTGCTTAAATTTTAAAAACAAAAACAAACAAGTAACTTATCACCAAAAAAGATTACATTAGAAAACTCCTACAAACTAAAAGTTTGATAATATTGTACATGAAACAATAATAATAATTTTTTCCCTAAATTTTTCCTTCTGCTGTTTAAAATATTTGTATGAGTTGTGTTTCAGGGTGTGAATAAACAATCTTTGTGGTCATGTACAACTGACATCATGCTTTCCTCTAGGTGTGCAAATTTAGAGCAGGCACTAATAAGCCATTTTTGAAAATATGAGCAAACAACCTGTATAAGGAAACAATAAAATGGAATTGTTTAAGGATCAAATCAATGTTTACTCATAAAGCAGCACAAAGTGCTTTAAATAATAAAAAAACATTTCTAATTACATTTTAAACTTTAAATGAAGGATGCAGAGAGATGAATGAGGCCCTGTCGTTACTTAAAACTACTTATAAACCACATTAGAGCATCTGCTCTTTTGAATATTCTTCCAGCAAAGCTTGATTCTCAAAATAAATACATCATATAAACAAGCCAATTAATGACTAATTGGCAGAAGCAGATCCGCTAAAGAGGAAAGAAGACAATTAACTATGGGTGCCATATTGTCTCAGAGAGGCAGTGACTCAAAAGCAAAGATGACCACATGCTGAGAAAGAGGAAGCACATAAAGCTTTGAGACAGAGATGGGATCAAAGCAAAAGAATAAAGGCACAGTTTGCTAATGAATCCATGCATATAACACAGCTAATTACTGTTGTTCTGACTGTAAGAGCTGGCTTTGAAAAAGAAAATATTTTAATGTTCCTGTGATAAATAATGTCAAAAGCCTCACATGTAATCTGTGACATATTAATTAGATAGACAAATTCATTGGAGTAAAGTTAATGTTAAAGCATAGAGCTTGAAAAAAATGATGACAATACTTTGCAGAACACATTTAGTCAAAAATGTTTTGTTGTTTGACTTTGAGCAGCATTTAATAACCTAAATGATGTCCTATGTCAGCTCTCGTGAATGTTTTCACTTCATACTCACCGGGGTACTGTATTCTTGCCTGAATGTGATCTTAAAGTCCTCCCACTGGTTATTCAGAGAGGCTTCATCCAATTGGCCGAGAGTTGAGGCTGCCAGCAGCAAAAGGCACACACACGACAACATCCTAGATGTAGAAAAACCCATTGAAATGCATATTCAATAGCCTTAAGCAGGTTCACATCCTCCTATATCCTTCCTATAAACTACATAGGCTATGTAATGCTTCTGCAAAACACCATTTCCCCCTTTTTTCTTTTTTTCCCCGAACTCTGCATGACTTTCTGTAATGCTGTGGTGAACAGTCACATGATGCTTTCATCTTCTATCCTGTGTAGACCAAAACAAGTCCAGTAAGCAGTTTGAAGAAAATGCTTTTCCAGCTGATTTTGGAAGGACAGCCTGCATCCAGTGACTCAGAACACATCATTTTTTTGCCTGAGGTCTGTTTCCAGTTAGCTGGAAATCAAACTGTGGGGAAAATAGCTTTTGAAGATTATGGATATCATCTCACAGTTGCTGCATACCAAACACATGAATATCAGTGGTCTCTGAAGGAAGATGTTTTAAAGTTTTCTCTTTTCAAATGCAAACATTTCCCCATTGCACACCTTATCAAACTCACAGCACTACAAAAACGTTTTCACCTTTGCAGCTCTGTACTTTCCATCTACAATACATCAAGTTTGCACTGTTTTCATTATGATGTGCTTCTAATCTGTATCTGCATTTATGCAGTTTCCAGTGAAGGGCACTGATTTAAGTTCCTGCTTTAGTTGAGTGAACTTGCTTTGATTTTTTTTTATAAACTTTGAATACACGTGACATGCTCTGCTTTACATTTTCTGCTTCCTACACACAATGATGCGCTCGACATGAGTTCACCTTTTGGTGAATCAATAAAAAGCTTTGTTTTAAATAGTGTTGTGTCATATGGAAATTATTTACAGTATGTGCATGCAGCTGTGTAGCTGTGAGTCATGAAAAGTCTCCTGGCAGTTTCATTATGTTTTAGAAATAAATTCATATAATGAAAGTGTATGCTTCTTTTACATCTTCTGTTTTATTTCTTTACAAGTCACATTCAGATGTGGCATAAAGAGGTGGCCACCAGGTAAAGCCTGTCCAACCTTCTCGCCAACCCAAACTGACTCCATTCCCTTAAAGGGCCACTCATGTAAGCATATAATTCCAGTCTCCTTTCATATAACTACAACAACTACAGTAATAATAATAATAATAATAATAATAATAATAATAATAATAATAATAATAATAATGATAATAATAATAATAATAATAATAATAAAAGCTATTATTCAAACTCTTAAAACTCCAACTGTAACCAACCCATTATTATAATTCTTGTTAAAATGTTATGGGGAAACAGTAGTGGCAGGTAATAACACTGCAAGATTTGACAAAATAATATAGTGGAATATAAATAATATTGAATAAAATACAAGATAGATTATGATTGGGCTACACTTCAGATAAAATAATCATCCATCACACAGTGAAAACACTGAGATTTAAATTGATTCATAGATTTAAGAATTAACTTGGAAAATGTAAAATATTTGTAATAAAAATAAACCTTTATACCACACTGGAAAGCTGACCAACATTTTGGAACAAACGAATAAATAAATGAAAAATGAATAAAGTTTTAATTATCTATACTTTCATCAAAAATTCAGAAAATATGAGTTAAAACTGCTCCTGATCTTAATTTATCAACTGAAGATACAGCTGTGCTTGAAAGTTTATATACCCTTCCACCTAAAGACTGAAAAAAATTAGCTGCCAGTGAAATAAGTTGAAATTGACAAAAGTAAAAAGAGAGAAATATTAACATGCAACAACTAAAATAAAACATGCAAAGAAGCATGATGGGGCTAAAATTTTGTTGAGCAACACTTTGAGGCAATCACTGCAATCAGGTGTTCTCTCTAATGTTAAAAAGACTTCTAAACCTGGTGACAAGTATTTTGGTCCACTGTTCATGAGCAAAGTGCTTTAAATTTGTCGGGGACAGTTTTGTTTTTTTTGTTTTTTTTTTTCAATTGTTATTTATTTATTTATTTTCTTTTACAAAAATTCTAAATCAATATTTTATTTTACTAAACAATAATTAAGTAAATTTTTAGTTATTATTATTTTTTAAAATAAATAAAAAAATCAAACAAAAAACAATGAAACTGATTGTCTCAGTCTGGCCACCCCTACACAAATTTTCTAGCTCCACCACTGTCACATTAGTCAGCAGAACTCAAAATGGCTCTCAGTTAACGCTGCAGTTTTCCCAGTTGGGTCAATATCTTTCTGTTATATTAATCTTATCCCAGTGTAATTCCTTTCTTTGATGGAAAATATACTAGTGAATTTAATAGAAGCTAAACTCATAGGGAAAGCTTTTAAAGTCAAATTTTTAGTGGATAATCATCACCTGAAGTGAAGTGATTTTGTAGCAGAACTACTTTAGTTACACCACTTTTCCAAAATTTTAAAACAAACTACAAAAGTTTAAAACTTACTCTAACAGAAAAGTCGTTCAAAGTCAAGTTCTGGCAAAACTGAAAGTAAAACTCTACACCAGGAAATCAGAAGTAAGCAAACTTACCTTATGACTAAAAGTCAGCAAGTTTATTGAGGTCTTCTGAGTCTGACGCCGCGTTCCTCTGCTGCCGAAGTAGGTCAGTGTGGCAGTTTATATGGGCTGGATTTTAAGGAAGTTTGATGGGAATTCCAAAACTGGGGAGGCGTTTCTCCAGGCAGGGAAGTTACATTTGCTTGAACAGCACAGATCCAGATGTCAGGTGTCAGGTTACAGAGGCATGTTGAAAACTACAGGCGAGTGAGATGCTGCTGTCTGAACGTTTAAATAAAAATGAACAATGGACTTGATTCCTATTGTAGTCTTAAACTTGCAGTAATTATCAGGGTATTGTGAAAGTCTTGGCTAAATTGAGGAATAATAAACTGATGAAGAAAAGTAATCTTGATGCAGAGTTTGCCTTTAAGTCTATGTCAAATTCTAAAAGCTGCTGTAGTCATGAGGCCAAGATTTATGAGTTGAATAATAATTAATAAATGTTAATAAATAAATGAGACTATATGATACTGAGAGGTTAAGGTTAATATCCTCCTGAAACCCCCTGAACTAGATCTGATTGTTATAAAAATTCCAGACATGGTACATTCATTTATGAAACCATGAAACTGCTCTGTGACTGAAACACAATGTAGATGTTTTTTATATTTCATTGTTTATTATTAACCCGAATCCTCAACTGTTTCAATTATACTACTGTCAATAAGTCCTGACTGTAAAGCTGGTTCTGTTTCTAATTGATAAATTTGACTTCATTGGAGTTTTGGAGTCTCAGTGGCCCGGTGGTGGTAAATTCATGTGCCTTCCAAATGTTTTTAAGAGGAAGGATGTTGAGATTTGGATTACAGTCGAGGAGCTTTTCCTCACTGAATTTAGTTTTTAGGGCACTGAGTGGGTTTTAAAAGTTGAATTGATAAAGCAAACTCAACTCGGCTGGTCCTGGAAGACACTAAATATCTCTGCTCTTTCTATCAGTAAGAATGCATGGTGAAGGGGGTTTTACTTTTTGTAAGTCACATCAATATAATTGTTTTTGTTTATGTCTTAGAATTAGTAACATTTTTAGTTTGCATTTTAGGACCTCCACAGAATCCCCACCTTATCATGCTGCATTGTTGGGAGCATTAGCCCTTAGGGTGTCCCAATGCAAATTGATATTTGGGGAGGGTTCAGACAGATAGAAATTCATAGACCTTGATGGAAAGGCTTCAGACTGCATGAACACTTTGGCTGAAAGAGTGAAATCAAGGCGCCCCCTGGATCCAGGCCAGTAGGAGCTCACCTAAAAGAGTCTGATGGCCAAACCATGGCCCCTTGGGCTTGGTCAGGCTTAGCCTGAAAAAGCCACAGGATGTCACACCCTGGTGGGTTTGTCCCCTGAGGGGTGTAAAAGCAAAGTGTGAGCTGGGAGGCAGGCAACCAGACCAAGTCCCAGACTGGCTACTGGGATATAAACTTAACCTCACGAGCAGGGATGGTGCTGTTCCCAGTTTGTCTCCAGTAGTTCTGGCCGAAGAAGTTACTGTTATTGTTAGAATAAATAAGTTGCTATAATACTGAGATAAAAACCCTGCTGCTAGAATCATAACAAGAACCCCATTTTTTTCATCACATCACCCCCATCCTGAAACAGCTTCACTGGCTCCCAGTAAGCCAAAGAATCAATTTCAAACTCCTGTTCACTTTAAGGCCATTCAAAACCGTGTTCCTCCATATCTGTATGACCTGCTCCAGACTGGGACTCTTGTCTGCTCCCTCAGATCTTCCTCTTCCATCCACCTCACTGTGCCTGCCTCAGCACCATGGGGAGCAGAGCTTTTAGCTGCTTTGGTCCCAAACTCTGGAAGTCTTTACCACTTGACATCCGAAATATTGACTCTATCCCCATCTTCAAGTCCAGACTCAAGACTCACCTGTTCAAGACTGCCCACTCATTCTAAGCACAAGTTCACTGCCCCTTGTTTCTTTTCTATGCTCATTTTTTATCTGTTGTCGTTTTATTGGTTTGCTGTTTTGTTGTATAGCAGGGGTGTCCAGTACCAGTCCTTGAGAGCCACAATCCTGCAGGTTTTCCATGCCTCCCTGCTCCAAAACACCAGACTCAAATTAATGAGTCATTGTGCAGAACTTCGTAGGTTGTTAGATTGATTTAATTGTGTCAGGTATGTTGAAGCAGGAAAGGAAAGAAAACCTGCAGGACAGTGGCCCTCGAGGACCGACTTTGGACACCCATGTTGCATAGTGTCCTTGAGTTTTTGAAAGGTGCTCTTAAATAAAAATGCATTATCGTTATTATTATCATTAACACTTTATTCATATCTCAAGCAACATCTGATTAAAATGCATTCCCATGGCAAAACTAAAATAGATCCTTACCACATGCGTAGTACATGCCATTTTTATCTAGTGGTTATGTACTTCCTCCTCATGCCAGTCATGTGTGTATATATGAACATGTCGTGTGACTCCTATAGTCACACAGCAGTCTAGAGCATGTAGTCATTGGTCTAAATATAAGAAAAGTCCAGTGTTCCTCATATGTCCAGTGACACATGGCTGTATTGTGGCAGGTTACTCAGACATATAATTAGTCTTCAAAATCAATTAAAAGGAGAAGCGTCAGACACAGTCGTGATATGACCACAATGAAGCTATTAACCATTTTATAACTCATACATTTATGATTTGTGCAAAAGTTTTTTCTTTATTTGACATTGAATTTCAGTGCACCATCATGTTTCATTTTTTACATGATCTAAGAAATATTTTGTGCCACACTGAGATAAATTTAAATCATAGGAAGTCATCTGTTCTGTTTGCAGTATGCAGCATCAGAGAACTAACATGGAAGACCAGTCATCAGCTCATCTTTCATGTGTATCTTCTGACTGCTATTATTGTTTTTCTGGCCTATACTTACAGAAAGAACCAATTAAATGCTAATGGAGACATGTTACATTATATGTAGACATAGGTTTAGAGAGACGGACCAGAGGTTGAAGGGCCCTGCTCTTCAGGGTAAAAAGCCAAAGCCAATTTCCCAATTGGGCCCAAAGAAGCACTGTTTATATTATCTAATGCAACTTGTTTTGTCCAAATTATTTGCTCAGCACAATATGGGCTGCAAGATGATGTGGTGGCTGGGATTTTCACCTCACAGGTTTGAACTTTGGCTGAATATTTTCTGTGTTGAGTTTGCATGTTGTCCCTTGCATGAGTTAGCCTCTCCAAACAGTCGAAAAAGATAAGAGGGTGCACGGCACCTTTTTTCCTAATGGCTAAGTAAAAAGATAGATGGATGGATGGATGGATGGATGGATGGACGGACAGTGTTTGGCATAATAGGCTTATTTGAGATCAGTCAAAGCTTGCCAGAGCTTGAAATAATTACTTGGTGAAAGGTTTGTAAATCACTGTATTTCATTTGGTTAGAGTCCTCCTTTATTAGCTTCTGCTACTTTGTGAGTAAATCATAGCTTATGGGGCAATAAAAACCATACCTGCTTTCTTGTTTCACTTGCCAAGATTGCAGTTGCTATCAGCATAAATCTGACAACAACATTAGCGTTAAAATGCTTTATTTTACAATGTGACTGTCACTGACATGGATGCTATTTTTACTCTTCACATGCAGTTGCTCTCACCACCATCTTGGTATGTGCTTCAAGCCATCTTTCCTCATATGTAGGTCTCACCATGTAGATAAGCTATACTTTATGACAGTGAAATGCTGTCACAGCCCCCAGCAACAGGATTTGACGAAAATATCATTCAAATGCATCTCCATCTATTTCCTGTTTTTTGTTCCTCAAGGTCAGTAGCAATCTTGGATGCTGTGCTGAAATCTCTGTTGTAGTTGGATCTTTGGTGTGTTAAGTGCAGCACAGGCAAGCAGCTCCAGGCAGTGGCTTTCATCACTGACAGCTCTCCATCTAACATTTTTTTTTCTTTCTTTTTTTGAATGTCTCTTCACTGGCTTTCACGGGGTTGGAGTGCACCTTAAGCTCCAATAAGACTCTTCCCTCAGGTTACTCTTTGGCCACTTTAGATAATGAGACTCATGGATGGTACTATCTCGATTGATCCATCATCCAACCCCCCAACATCCCTCTCAGCATCAGCGAACATAGAAACACACAGAGGGTCAAGACCTGTGTGTAAATGTATGTTTGTGTGCAGATAGATTTATTATCCAATATTCCTTAGTGCTAACCAAGAGGCTCTATCTTTTGTCCTGGTGTTCTTAATAAAAACACCACATCTGCCTCAGACTGCATATGTTCAGACTGCATTTCTACTGTCATTGTGTTGGGATTCTAGCTGGACTTGCAGCCAGCGCTTTCCTGAAGAGATTGATTTTCTGCTGTAATTCAAGTCTTTGTTGTGAACACATAAAATTTAACTCTAAATTCCTGTCATCTTCCTTCCTTTCCTCTTTTGTTAAGCCAGCTGTTTCCTATCTCAGTTCACACCTGATGGTCCATATGTTTCGCACACTCAAGATACATGTACATTGTTTGTCCCGAGCGAAAAAATTGTTTTTCAGTACTATGCTCCTTCAAGCCGGAACAGTCAACAAAACAGATTACAACTTCTAATCCTTCTTAATCTATGTCAAAAGACATAGAGATACAATGATTGACCTTTTATTTTTTCATTGGTTGTGTTAGTTTTATTTTGTCTGTTTTTACTGAAATTATGTTTTTAATCGTTAGTCTCCTGTTTGTGGGTTGTGCTGGTGCTCCTCATAGCCAGGGCTTCCTTAAAAAACAGGTTTGTGCTCTCAATGGGACTTTACTGGTTAAAAACAGGCTAAATAAATTTTAAAAAGCATAAAAACTTGACACAAGCAGCTCGACTCTCAGAATCCTCTGCTCCCACTTTATGATCGTCCCATTGACTCACACCATCACGAGATATCAGCTTCCTGCTATTGCAAAACCAATTTAGCTCGGCAGTAGCGAGAGTAATCTTACATCACAGCAGTGAAGCGCCGCAGAGGAAATCGGATGACATCCTATTCTCTGCATGCATCCATATGAGCCCCTTCGGAACAGATTATATAACCCTAATTTTGTTCCCCTGTGGAAATTAATTGTGTGTAAGCGCCAAAAAATACATAAAGCCTCCAAGCCAATCGAAGGAGGGAGCCCGGCTTTAAATCCTGATCTGAACTTTGTATACTTTTTACTGACCAGTTCAGAGATTAGTGCTGCAGACACCAAAGAGGTTTTATGGTTTGTTTTGGTTCCAGCAGATTAAACTGCGTTGTCTTTTTTTTTTTTTTTTCATTCCAAGCTCAAATTGTTTGTGAAGGGAAAAGACATTATGTGAGTTTACTGTGGTCAAAGCTTTTTGTTGTCTGAGCCACGTTTGCCCTGAATTCTCATCTGTCTGAACATATGTACACGTGAGTGATGGGGGAAAAAAAAAAGAAAAAGTAGGACTTGAAATATGTCACTCGTGGCAGGAAACTGGTAAAGGGATGTTTAAAATGGTGGATTTTTAGGTAAAAGTGGGTCATTCTGTATGTTTGCATTCATACCAACTTCTCAAATGTGAACAGTTTCTGACACAACCGAAATACAAAATCAGTTTTAAAAGCACTGTCCAATCTGTAAAACATTACACTGCTTTTATTTGGTTTTAATAGAGCATGACATTAAGTTTTAATTACTAAACTTTGAGTTTATTGTTTTTTATCAAATGCTTTGTTCTAAGAGTCTTTTTCAAACTGATTTTGATTAAAACTTTATAGTGTTGTTTGTTCCCATTTCTGTTCTCCATCAGGTTGTCCTCTTGTTCTACAGTACCTTTGTTCTCTTGTACAGTATATTCTGTTAAAGGTAGAGTCCAAAGTTTCCCCCGTGAAAATAAGCGTTAGACTTGTACAAGTGAAATCCATCTCAAACCTTTGGGCCTTTCCTCGCTTGCAGTGGTGAGTCTGAATGCAACTCCCTCTACTCCTGCCTGTAATTTGCTCCTTCGCTTTGTTATGGTCTGGTTGGGACGTTTCTGGGTGGAGATTTCTGTTTATATCGCCAGCCAATGACAGAGGTAAGGGCGTGATGCTGCGTGAGAATAAGCTTATGATTGGAGCAGATGCCAGTCACTCAAATTCTCGAAGGAAAAAAAAAAGAAAAAAAAAAGAAAGGAAGGAAAAAGAAAGAAAGAAAAACGGCGGATGCACCGAAGAAAAGGTAAGAGCTTTAGATAGTGCACGTTGGAAAACGAGTATTAATATTGGTTTGGCTTTTACCCGCTTCTGAGCTCTGAAGGGGGGCTTGAAACTGAATAGGCTGAAGAACGAGGCGGCCATTAGCCTGAGAGGGAGGGACGCTTAGTTTGAATTTGTTTTTGTTTACAAACAAATTCAACCTAAGCGTCCCTCGCTGCGGGGGGGGGGGGGGGGGGGACACGACGACTTCGGACTCTACCTTTAAGTTTTGCTACCTGTTTGCTTCCTATCAGGTTTCTGTTCCTGATTGCCACTCACACATTTTATATCACTTATTATATTGCTGCAAAATATGTTAGGTATAAGAGAAGTGCAGCACGTATCTTCACTCTGACCCCTCCCACTCACCACGTCATCTGCATCCAACAACTCAACTGGTTTAACAAGAATGAGCTAAATGCACAACTCCACTACTTCCTGAACTTAAGCCATCTCTTTTGTTTCTGTTCTTTAATTACTGGACAAACTGATAAAAGGGACACCGTGTAACTTTTGGCCACTAGGGGCACTAAACCTGTAACTTCCCACAGGCCTCACAACTGTTGCAAAATTAAACAGTCTCTATCCATGTTTTGGAATCATGTTTGCAGACCACTTTGATCAGCTGATAGCGAAGTAATGGAGCCATAAAGCAAAGCGCTCCAAGTCACATGATCCAATGAGAGATGCTCCTGCAAAGTTACAATATCTGGCCTTTGAGGAGGGCAGCCCCCTCATGGCACCCATGTGTCAAGTTCTGTACATTGACCCCAGAAATCATCTATTATTACTTACACTAGGCTGATGTTTGGGTCAAAAATTACATGGTGTACCATTAACCTTGGTGTGTCTGGCCACTGTTGTTAAATCCAGACTCAAAACACACCAGTTCAGACAGTCCTATACCATCTAGTTTCCGTTTATTATTAATGTTTGTAATGATTTTGATGGTTCTTTTATACAGTGTCCTTAGGGGTTTTGAAAGGGGCTTTTAGATAAAAAGTATCATTATTGGTGGTCAGCAGAAAAGTCCTTTAAACCACCTTTTTTTTCCTCTCCATCTCCTTTCCAGATCATTGTCTCATCTCTTGTTTTTTTCAGCCCTGTTTCATCCCATCTGCTCAGTTGTTTGGAAAGCTTCTTTTCTAGGATTTATTTCCCTTGGAGTTCCTGCTCTGCAGTGGCTTTAGTTTGCCATTGACTTATTAAAAGAACCAATTTGTTCATTATCTGACCCTCAACTGTGTGCTTTTGTATTTGGGTTTTCTTCACTAAACATAGTGATGTTTTCTCTCTTATTTCTATTTATGTATTCATATATTGGTTAATTTATTTGACCAGTATAGGGGCATAGGGGCTCTGTTCCTGTGTTTTAAACTGCAAATGAATGTGGCCAAATCAGATTGGCAAGTGGTTATCAAAAAGAGAAAAAAAAAAAAAAAAAAGAGAGAGAGAGAAGAAGAAAGGGGCGGGCCGGCGCCCCCCCCCCCCCCAGGCCCGCAGGCGCCCAGCGCCCGGCGCCCGCGGGCGGTCGCTCCTTCTCCCTTCTCTTCTTCTTTCAAAAAAAAAAAAAACTTTTATAAACCAAAAAAAAATGTACGTAGCATCTTATGGAGTCACATAAACAAAATCATTGTCAAAGACAAGAAGATGAAGCAAAATTGTTAAGACATGGATGGTGAGACCAGCTTCAATCATCAGCTGAGAATGAATTAAAAGATTAGCTAAATCTGGGTTCTGGCCATAAGACAACACTCACTCAATAATGCTCAGGCATTACTGCCTGAGGAATTAAGTGGTGGTGGTGTATGTTCAAATATGCAATATTTGCACATCTAACTTCAATAATCTTTATAAATGAGAGCAGATGAAGAGTACAACCCTTTTAGATGAAGTGCTTTCCCATTAAATGTAGTTTTATTGATAACTCAAGCAAAGTGGTGTCACCTGCTAGTGCACACAAGTATATCCTCTTGAAATTGAATAAAATCATCAAAAGATTGTTGAACACTCACAAGTAAAGCGGCCCCTTACAATTGGATGACAAAATTGGAAAGGGAAAAATGTGTCAAATGTGATATTTGACCAAAGGTGCAGCAATGAAATGAAATGAAAAATACATCCCAGGAGGGAAATTCAGTGTTATAATAGACTGTCTGACTTCTTTTTTTTTCAAACAATATAGCATATATATATATATATATATATATATGTATATAACATAACAATAATAAGTATACAAAACTATCAGTGCAACAATAATTAACTAATTAGTCAGTTTTGTTCTTTAGGGTGATGGCTGCTGGCAGGAATGAATTTCTGTATCTCTCCGTCCTACAGCGATCCTGACGCAGCCTCCCACTGAACACACTCTGTTGATTCTTCACCGTGTTGTGAAAAAGGGTGGGAAGAATCCTCCATCATCTTCATCAGCTTGTGCAGCATTCTTTTCTGAACGATCAGCTCCAGCGGCTCCAGAGTTATCCCCAGCACAGAACCAGCTTTCTTGATCAGCTTGTTTAGTTTCTTCAAGTCTCTGGTTCTGATGCTGCTGCCCCAGCAGATGCTGCAAAGCTGATTGCACTTTCCACAACAGA
Source organism: Atherinomorus stipes (assembly GCA_023101725.1). Taxonomy (NCBI): domain Eukaryota; kingdom Metazoa; phylum Chordata; class Actinopteri; order Atheriniformes; family Atherinidae; genus Atherinomorus; species Atherinomorus stipes. Next base: position 547,710 of record JALJCO010010916.1, read on the forward strand.
CTTGTAGAAGATCTGCAACATCTTGGTGCAGACATTGAATGATCTCAGCTTCCTTAAGGAGTAGAGTCTCCTCTGACCTTTCTTGTAGATGTAGTCAGTGGTGCATTTCCAGTGTAGTCTGTTGTCCAGCTGAACTCCAAGGTATTTGTAGTTCTCCATCACCTCCACCTCCTCTCCCAGGATGTAGACAGGACTATGCTGCTCATTCTTGCTCCACCTGAAGTCAACAATCATCTCTTTAGTCTTGCTGGTATTTGTTACCGCACCATTTCACAAACTGATTGACCAGTTCCCTGTACTCAGCTTCGTGTCCATCCCTGATACACCACACAACTGCAGAGTCATCAGAGTATTTCTGCAAATGACAGAACTCAGAGTAGGGCTGGACGATATAAAAAAAAAAGATTATCTATTTAAAAAAATCTGTATCGATTGATATCAATATTTATTTTTTAAAAAAGCCAATATCAAATTAAAAGCTATGTTAGGTGCAGCCCTGGCCATTTAAGCTTTTGCTGAATGACCTACTTACAATAAAGATCACACTAAAGCCGTTTTCAGACTTGCATTGCGGAACATGAGCGGTAAAGTCCATCTGCTCTTTAAACAGACTCGTCTTTTCAAACATGCCGCTTTCTTGCGGACTTTCAGACATCAGGACATGTTGGGGAAAAGTCAGCACAGCCCCGCCTCTCCCTTCAACTCCCTTCAATGTCTGAATGCAAACGTTTTAAAGGGCAGAGTCCACAATATTACCGCTTTCCATTGCAAGTCTGAAAGGGGCATAACACTGAATTCCAATTCAGCCTTTGCCTGGGTCTGCGTTTGTGATTGGTTTGGCGGAAGGAGTGACTGTAGTATCATGCCACCCGATAGGCTACAGCGGAAAACTGTGCTTCTACATTGAACTTTTATTGTCCCTCTTTTTTTTTCCTATTGAAAAAACCTCTATCAATCAATATATATCGATATCGAATTATCGTCCAGCCCTAACTCAGAGTTGTACTGGAAGTCTGAGGTGTACAGTGTGAAGAGGAATGGTGAGAGTACAGTCCCTTGTGGTGCTCCAGTGCTGCTGACCACCAACTCAGACACACAACCTTTCAGTCTCACAAACTGTGGTCTGTTTGTTAGGTAGTCGTAAATCCAGCTGATTGTGGAGGGATCCACCTGGAAGTTATGGAGCTTCTCACATACTGTAGCAAAGCAGGCTGAATAGTATTAAAGGCACTTGAGAAATCAAAGAACATGACCCTCAAAGTGCTGCCGGACTGGTCCAGATGAGAGTGGGCTCCCTGAAGCAGAAAGATGATGGCGTCTTCAACTCCAAGCCCATTACGATATGCAAACTGTAATGGGTCCTGAAAAGTGTTCACATGCTTGTTGAGATGAGCCAGTAAGAGTCTCTCCAGGACTTTCATGATGTGAGCAACCAAATCAAAGGTCAATGACAGAAAATGTTATTATACCACTAAAAACTGTGATTCTATTGGTATCAATTGGCGTCTGTGTGGGACCAAACTTGCCATACTTGAGCCACCATTTTTACCACAATGTCTCTGAATGGACAAACAACTCTATACATGAAGTGTGAACCCTTTGAGCTTTAAAATTACACACTGAAAAAAGTTAAACCTCCCACTTATTTAGTTGATGTGAATTTTTACATTTTAAGGGCATTAAAAAAAGAAAACATGGGACCATAACTGCTCTCTACAAAAAACAACTGTACTTGGAATTAATTAAAACTATGAAGTAGCCATAAGTGAAAAATTAAGTTGTACCATCATGGAGTAAGGTCTGTGGTCTTTACAATAAAAATCCTGTTTTTTCAATGTAAATGTATTATTACCTCCACCAAGAAAAGCAACTTTTCAGGAAAAAGGATGAATTGACCTGAAATTTTCACCAGCCGTGTGCCTCAGTCCAAGGTCAAACCCATTAAATTTTGGTGGTGATCCGGATCACCTTCTGGATCCAGGAGCTTTTTTGAAGGATTCTTTATCATTGTGAGAGCTGCTTGGCAGAGGATGTTAAAGTTAATTTAATAGTAAGGAACAAAAAGGTTGAATGATAATTTACAATACTCTAAAAATAGTGAAATCTTCTAGATCCCTGCCACTTAGTCAACCTTTTGATAAATTCTTATTTGCTTTATTAGCTACAGTATGTGTTATCTATGTAGTGCAGCAGCCGGAGATATATTAACCGTTGATGCATGATATGGTTACAATTACAGTTTAGGACCTGGCGAAACACAGTCCCTGGGGACTCTTAACTGATACAATGCATGTCACAGACCCTTACTTTAAATCTTCATCAGCAAACCTGAATGCCTAACCCTGAAATAAAAGTAAAACAAAAGATACATTTTAACCTTCAAAATTCCCCATGAGAGATGTACACAGAATCAGGTTTTGGTCCCAATTATGAATTAAAACAAGTATAAACACACACATTCCACACACTCACTCACAAAAACAGGTAGGGAAAAAAAAAGAAACAAAGAAACCTAAAACCACAAGGTCTACCGCAGGAAGAGAAACTTATATCAACACGAAGCTGGCAGGTCTGAGCTGACAGAGATGATACAAGAAGGATTGACAGGGAAACATGAACATCAAGGAGTGTATTGCTTGTACTGGGAAGGGTGATTGCTTGACTGGCTGCAGCCAAGATAACGAGGAACAGAAGAGGTTGTGACATGACGATTGGAGATGGGCTCAGGGAAGCTGGAGACAATGATGGAACATCATGGACTGGAGAGTAAAGCTGAGCAGAGCTCATAAAGAAATGCTAGAGGACTATAAACCATCCAGAGCAAACCAGACTCATTGAGAACAAAACAAGGACTCAAAACAGAGTCCATAAAGCTAAAGTGAAAAACACACGGAGTAACATTAGACAGAGTGAAGCTTAGAGTTATATCGTGTAACTTTTGACTCTGACATTAAGCCTAAAATGAGCAGTATTAGATGATTTTTCGGGCCAATATACAGTGACTGACGCGTGTCAGCACTCTGAGCGGGCTGCCCTCTGCAGAAACCAGACATCGTAACTTTGGAGAGGCTGTCGATGAAAGTGCCGTAAAGCAAGTTTTCTCTCATTACTCAAAGGATAGTTCATGGTGGAACAAAGTAAAAAGGTGAAAGTGATGTCTGAGCAGACCAGAAAAAAAGGAGGCAAAGGGATCACGTCAGATCAGCCGTTAGAGATTTCTGAAACAGCAGTGTGGAAGCAAAACCCACTCTCTGTTTGCGGCGGTATCATTAGACTGGTAAGTAAGTTTGACTGTTGTGTAAACATACTAAAATGTGATGCTTTTCTTATTTTTTTTTCAGTCAGCGTTTATTCAAAACAACGTCAATAAGAGCCGTATAAGCTGCCTATAGTTTCCTGTTAGCAAAACGCGGCTAGAATTACTATAGACCAAAGCTAATGTGACTCCCTAAACATTTGTGCAATTGTGGCTGGTTAACAGCAATAAATGCGTTCTCTGTAATTCATATAAATATCAAAGAAGTAACAGAACGATCGGCAGTTTGCTTGGTTTAGTTGTATGGTTTTCATACGCTGTTCAGAAGGCAGCAGAGCCACTGTAATGTCCCGTAAGCTGAGCTAATCCAGACGTTCTCATAACAAACATGAGTTTTGCCAAAGTTACGACTTCATTCAGTGAACAAAACTACAACTTGGTTTTGTGGCCGGTTTTGATTGCGCATTTATCTTTGCATTGTGCGTTTGTGTGTGTGATGTTTCAGCTATATAAACATATATAATTAGAGACAGGTAGAGGCGCATACCTCCGCCAGGGGCAAATCCTCCAATGGTGAAAAATCCTTTAGAAAGTTCTTGAATCTTGATGGGCTCGTTTATTTCAATATCGAAACATGGGAGAGGAGATTTAAATTTGCGTCATTGCCGTGAGTCCTGTGAGACATTGGCGCCATTGCGTAGCGCTCCTAGTGGCCAAAAGTTACACGGTATAACTTTAATCTTAAATACTGGAGTAAAAATAATCAAAACAACTGATAGATCACTGGCTGAGTTTCACCTCCTGCTAAACACACAAAACACTGAACACAGAAACCAGGCATCAACTGAAATTTACCATCATTGGGGGCAAATAACAGATTTTGCATCTGGTTTCATGTTTTGGCCTGAAGAGCTGGACTGAGGACCTTTTAGCCACAGATCCATCACAGATCTCAAAATGAGAGAGCCGCCCACATAAACAGACCAGAGGTGAGAGAATATTAAAAACACAGACAGAAAGAGGATCATGTAACACATTCTTTTTTTAAAACTCCAAATTATCATCACTAATTTATGCATCTGTTGTATTTCAAATGTTTAAATTGCATTTAACATCCTCCAGAGAGGATGGATGGAAATTAGCCTGTGGCTAAAACCCAGGGTGTTTATGTAACATGTTTTCATGTAATGTTCATTAAAATTCACTCTCCCTTCCAAATAAACTAAGTATATAAATTAAAGATGAGGTCAGTTGGCGGGTAAAGCTAAAACCTGAAGCCATGTGTGTCTTTGTCTGTGAATCAGAGATTGCACAATGTATGTAATTGTGTATTTTCATACATACTGTACTCTTGTTTTTGTTTGTTTGTGTTTTTTTAACTGTTTTCTTTGTTCCTACCTGTGTGGCTTTGCTTCCAAATGGATCCCCTGATCTCCTCTTGTGTAATTCATTTGACTCTAATTAACCAACTAAACACAAGCTGGCTGATTCAGCCTCATTCCACTCAAATTCCTCTAACCCCTGGCTGCCAGTGGCCAAAATTCTTTCAGATGTAAACATTTTTTTCATCCATGAGAAGATCCAGCAGCCTCAGGTGCAGCGATGACTGCACTACAGGTGCACTTTTGCTGCTTTTTAATGCGTTGCTTATCCTAAACGTTGCTTCAGCACACATTACACAGTGTCAGTGCTGCACTGACAAATACAGTATTACACTTTGAAACAACTTTTAAAACTACTGTAATTTGTTACAGCAAGCTAAAATTTGTATTTAAACCCCATTCCTTTTTGAAAACAAGATTAGCTAACTATGACTGACAATGAAAAAAACTTAAAGAACCAAATGATTGTTGAGTTAGATGGGGTTGAACTAAAATCTTTTCCATGATTGTTTCACTACTGGTCATCTCTTTCAACGTCTAAATGTGCTTGTAGAAGTTAAATGTGGAAAGCATTTTTTTTTCAAAACTGTAGCATAATATCGATTGTAAGTTTTGATTTTCAAAGGTTAAAATTCATAAGATATTGGAGCCTTAAAAGTACAGTTGTTTTACATTTTTGCTTTAGGAACTAGATAGTTGAAGCAAGGATGCTCCCAGGGGGTGGCCAGTGCCCCCCTGAACAAAAAGCTGGCCACCCCTGCAAAAATTATATTTTTTTCATTTATATCATTTTTTATGTACTATCAACACAGCGCAGCATGCTTTGCTTGTATTAGAATGTCAAAATCTTTAGAAGCTGATAAAATAAATAAAAATATTACACTAGACTTACCATTTTCTGCCATTGCTGTTGTGCCGTAGTCCCCCGTAAGTCTATCACTCCTAATTAACTCACCGTTTATTGTGCAAATTCATCCAGGAAGGCGCCACCATGAACTGCTCCAACCAGTTTCTAATGCCCCTTTCACATTAGCACCTACTTAGCCCAGTCCTCATTGGGCCGACACCACACATTACAATTGAGGCTGTCTTCAGCTATGGTGTTTAGTGTGAGTGAGGTCATCATAGTGAAGTTTTGTGAAGTCATTTGACACAAATGATTTGCAACAGACACACACTGAACAGCTTATTACAAGCAAAACATCTTGGTCACTCTTGAAATAAGTAAAAAAAAGAGATTATTTTTTTTTGCTTGTAATAAGCAAAAAAGTTCTGCTAATGGAACATGTGAAGTTTTCTTATAAGATGTCTTGAAATAAGATGCATTTGTAATAAAACAAGTTCCTATATCTCACTGAAATGTTTGTCTTTGCGATTATGTCTAATTTTGAGTGTGATGAGATATTTCAATTAGAAATTAGAAAAATATACTTGGTAAGATTTGAGTTTTTGCAGTGTATTGTTGAAATTAAGGAAGTTTGCTGCAGATAATGCCTTATATAAACGCCCATTCATTCTGCCCCCTTCACAGCCATTGTATGGATATATGCAGATCTACAACTAATCTAATAGTGTCCAAAGGAGTCAGAAATGTTACTGGTGAGTGAATGCACGTATAAATTCTTAGAAATAAGGTCCAGGTTGAAAGAAACAAAAATGATCCTTTAATAACCCTTGGCCACCCTGCTATTTTCTCTGGCCACCCCGTGGCCACCTTTAAAAAATCTCTGCGGGCACCCCTGAGTTGAAGAAACAACCCATAGAATGTCATTCAAATGAAAAATACATTGGGGAGTGAAGAAAAAGACTGATCAGACATGGCAATCCAGGCATCTTTGAGAGCAAGGAATACTGACACCACAGAAGAAGTGGAAATTATTTTAAAAATGGCAAAAATACTCAACCAACAGCTATCCATCTGTATTTTCAAGCTTATCAAACTCAAAGTCAGGAAACAGAACTACTTGGATCTTCCCCTCCCAAACCATCTTTGCCAGCTTCCCGGAGGGACACCGCTGTGTTCTCATGCTAGTCAAGGGACATAAGCTATCCTTCATGACAAAAACACCTAACTTTTGTGAAATCCTGGACTGATGCCTGAACAAAAATGAGTTCCTGTCAGTTCAGAACCCCTCTGACATGATTGTAGCATTTATAGATGCTGCTTGTTACGAACAATCGCTCCATAATTGTAAACTAGAAACTTAGACTAGAACACACTGAATCCTTTCTACCCTCACCACCCACAGCCCGCTCTGTTTTCAAGTGAGAACAAGAAAATAGACTGAGACATGTATTTTCTCCATCATGACAGAGTGGTACGGCATCTCCATCAGTGATAGCTCAACCAATTTGCTAAAAGTGTTCATGTTTGTTTGATCAGTGAAATCCCAAATTGATGTCTTACCTGTTAGAATGAATAGTGCTCTATTATGACATGAGTTTATGTGCAAGAGGCAAAGGTGACCAGTGATCTGTTAATTAGATCTGAATCATGATTTACATTGGACTGGTCATGCCTGCAGGTAATGGAAGAGGAAGCTCTCTGAGCATGTTTCATACAGCCAGAGCTGCAGCAGATGAAGCGTCTGAGTGTCTTTTTTGATAGGCTATCTGCCAGTTCCAAATGTGAAATCAATATTTTATGCCTTGACTCTTTTGGAAAATGTGTGTTAAAATCATTTGTAGTTGCTGACTAAATGTTCAAAGGTTTGGTGGATGATTTATTTCTAACTTTAGACTGTTTTTATTAGCCGTTAGTAGCTATCTCATCTACGTTTCCTCAGTGTAGCTGCATCATGCATGATATGTGCTTTTGTTTTTTCAAGTGTTTGAACTATTTATTTTTTAGTACTTTTTATTTTCCTTGTAAAGCAGCAACTGGAATTGGTGCCTCTGCTTTTTTCCTCTTATTCATATGGATGCAAACAGTTTTAGCAATTATTAGAGAAATGTGATATTGGAAAGTATTGTCATCTAGTTTTACTTTTTTACTTTAACTGACACAACAAAAACTTGTGGCCATGCATCACTAGGGGTATAAATATCTATGAGATATCACAATACTTTTGTTGCAATATCGTTTCAATTATAAGATGTGCTGTATCGATATTTCTGGTACAAAACCTTGCGAGATCTTGTTGTTCTATTAGTCTGGCACGTAGAAAATATTGTGCTCCATTTAAATTCGCAAAGTGGTAAATTCCAAGTAGGAAGTTTCAACTGGAAGGGCCCCTAGAGGTTGGATTTCCGACTCGGAAAGTCTGAGAATCCTCACCACCTCCGCCAGTCGCGAGTTTCGTTTCTTAATCTTGCCTCAAGTCCCTTTAACTTTTTCATTTCATTACTACCATAGTAAGAACAGGTAATAGGCGAGACTGATGAATGAGAGTGATTAATTGGCGAGAGTAATGCTGCGACCCAAAAGCTGCGTGTACTCGTCTGACGTTTACAGCAGGTAGCTAACATCATTCTGCTAGCAGTTAGCGACCTTCAGACAATGACATCTCTTTACTTGCGTTTATGACATGATGGAGAATCTGTACCTGCTGATTTCTAAACACCAGTGGCTCGTGGATGTTATTCTGTGGCCGGAGGAGGGAGCTATGAATCTAGCAGGTTGGTCTTGCACATGTGCATTATTCAAAAACTTGCTAACAGTCTCTGCTTTCTGAAATGTCGAAACATCTTCTATAGCGCCTTAAAGTTACCAAGATGTCAGAAATATTATAATTAGTCACATGTTGGCTGTTTACATAGATCAGTATGGGTTGATATTGGACATCGGAAATAAAGAGTTGGACAATATAATATATTGGATATCAGTTAATAAATAAATAAATAAACCCACTATCAAGCATCCCTACTTACTATCACTGTAAATTTGACTTTAATTAACTATTATGTTGTATCACAATTTCTCGCAAGATGGGATTGCATCTAAATTGCAAATACCAAAAAAAAAAAAAAAAGAATTTTCAAATGTGATCAAAAACCAAGAAAATGAATAAATAAAGATAACTGACCCCAAATCAGGAATCTGACATAAAACGAAGACATAACCAATGGTAGCATCTAAACAACATGTGTTTGTGGGCATTGGGCCATTGACCGCAGACCTTCTGTATTTCTGTCACGTGCCTATGAGAAAATTATCAACGAATCCCGCCAGAAACTGCAAGCCAAACAAAGTCATTCATGATTCCTGACAACTAATCCCTTTATATGGCCTGGTTGCTGTGCATCTGTGATATCCGTTGATGCACACATGTGCTATGATGTTTAAAGGATTAGTATTTATTCTAAGCAGCAAGAGAACTCCCCTCCGAACATGCATGCTGAAATTAAAGCCTATTTCACAAACACAAGCTGGCGACACACATTCATAATTTTTCCAGTGGTTGATCTGTCACGTGCTGATGCATTGCCAAGTTTGCTCTTTAGGGATTAGTGGTCAACGTTAGATTTTTAACTGAGGCGGTGCCTTTTGCCTCTGGCCTTTAATTGATATTTTTAGATAAAGGTTACACAGAAATTGCTGATGTGCAAAAAATAAATGAGCTCAGGGCTTGTAGCCTACGTGACACTCTTTTAAAGTAGTGCCAATATTTCAGTCCGACAGAACAGTGGAACAATCAGCATTAGCTAGACTCTCATTAGAGGAGGCAACAGCTGAGGCCTCAACATGGATTTGAAGCTAAATGTCTATTTGTGCTTGTAGGCTTTGGTCAGTGGAATGGCATTAGTGTGACCTTTGAAACCAGTTAGCAGTCCATCACAGATTCCATTCATAAAGATTGAGATTTATATCAGTGGGTTTATGGAGGTCTAATTCATACAAGCTTAAGGCTTCAGAGATTACTCATTTTCTGAGTTGCAACTACACAAAAAATGGAATAAATCAAAGAGTAGAGAGCATCATCTTCTTATGTTTGTTCCACAGTTACATCCTTGTGCATAAACAACAATGTGAGAAGCTGCTGCACTACAAATAAAACTCATTGTATCATCAACAGAACTCAAATGGTTGTGTGACAATAAGCTTCACAGCTGTGTGCTGTCATTTGTATGTGCACACACCTGCATTATGATTGCACTCCCAAAAGATCCCTGACACCACAAAACAAAATGAAACAAAAAATAAACAGAGAGAAAAGCAGGAGGGATGGGGCAAGACTTCCTTAAAACAACTCTTTTATCTGTAAAACTGTTTTTAAAGATTGATTTACGAATACTTTAATGGATTTATTGGCTTTGGGAAGTTCTTTCATCTGGAGCAGATAATATTTCTAAAAGATTTTGAGAATAAACTGTCATAATGGTGCAGTGATTGTGTGTGGAGAAAGAACCTGGCAGGAGGCTGACAGATACAGAAGACAAAGATTTATTACAAGAAAGCAAAAACTGCTGCCTTGGCAAAATAAATACGTCTGTGTCAAAACTGTAAAGAACAAAAACTAAGAGATAGACCAACAGAAAGGAACAAAGGACAAGGAGGATGAGGGAATACAAGGATCTGGCAATGAACAAAAGAAACTGGCGGTATATATACACTGAGGGAGCAGTAACCACAGTTACAATAATCAGGAAATAAATACCAGGTGTGCAGTGAACAAGAAGCAACCAGAACAAAATACACAAGGGGATGAACTCTACCAAATTAAAGAGTAAACAACACATGGGACTAAAAGACAACCAAGACCAGAAACTGAAGAACAGACAGCTGCAGAAACCCAGCAAAAAAAAATCGACTTAAACTCATTCACCATGGCAGGTACCAAGCAGGAAACTGATACTGAATGGCAGTGAGCTTCAACCCTGAAGCAGCACTGCAGAACCCTGTTACTGCACTCAGGAACAGTCATTCAGAAACAAAAAGTGGCACTGTGACCCTTTACACTCAGCATATGTTGTATGTTAATAGCTGAGAGTGCAGCAAAAGCCAATCACATGCAGTAATGTAAGACTGCAGAAGACTTTTGGTTGGAGAGCATCATCACCTGTGGACAGAAACAATGACTCCCCTGTACAGATGCGGCCATGAAAAATTTCCGCCTTTTTCTGCCAGAAGTAGTGTAGTAATAGTGCACTTACTGCACTATCACTGGCTGAACAATTTGTCCCGCGAATACGTCATCACGCATGGTATCCAAACTTGGCATGTGGAAACGTCCTTGGTCTGGGCGTTCATTTATGCTCTTAAATTGTTTCCCCTGGGCAAACAGGCGTTTCTCTGTGCGACTGAATTAGCAGACAAGTCGCTGGTAAGTGGCTGGTACAGTAAGTGGCTGGCAGTTGGCAGAAAGGGGAACTTTTTCATGCCCACATCTGTATGTATGCAGATAACATGCTTCCTCATTCTGTAGTTTTTTGAACAGTACAGTATTGCATAGATTTTGTGCTCATGGATCACATTTTGCTTGTATTACTACTAAATACATGAGTTTGTTTATCAGGGATGCTCTTTGTAGAAATGTATATTTGGGACATTTGAAAAAAAATTAACTGAAAACAAGATTAAGCAGTTGGTGGTGTTTAAAGTAAAGAAGCAATTTTTCCGCAAACATAGAATTTAGAGAAAAGCACAGTGATTTAAGGTGATAGCAATTACTTTTTTATCAAAACAATTAATTTTTCAAAAACAACACATCCACAGAATGTCTCGGGGGGTGCAGCATAAAATAATCAATTTTACTGAAAAATTTCCACAACATATTGAAAATAGCAGCCCCCGCAACCCCGAACTGGATAAGTGGTACTGAAAATGAATGAATATTAAAAATTGTTTCATCAATTTTGACAGATCCAATATGAATATTTACAGCTGACATTGACAGTAAAGGATTCTGCACCATTAGCATTATCTCAAGAGTTACTAGCTCATTTACTCTGTGTGGAAATGGCATCTTCTTTGCCTTACATTTCTCAAATTAATGCAAACAAAAAACAAAGCGGGGTGAGGGCAAAGGTAGCAAATGGGCTCAAAAGCCCTGTGGAGGTTCCCACTTTGCTCCTGGACATGCAAGTTAAACATTTTCTAATGCTAATTAACGGTTCGCTGGTTCTTTAATGTTGCATTTGCTAATTGAGTAAGTGAGTGTGAGTGTACAACCTTCTGGGGGGCTATCAGCTTTAAAGACACACAACGGAACTTTCAGCAGTTTTCTCAGTGACGCGCCCCCTATCGGCAGCTAAACTAGCATCCATCTTGTTCGTACCTGTACTGTAAGCTCACTCCAGCCAGTAAAAGACATTCTTATCTTGACTCTTGTTCTGTCCCTTCCTCTGTTTCTTTTCCTCTCTTCCTCCGGTAATGTTTCCTTGCGTTTCTTTACCGAATTCGACATGATGCGCATTCAAAACATCCGCGATGTTGATCCCTGGTTTACATCCGGTTGCTAGTGAGTGACGCGGTGCTGCAGCCAATAGTCGGCTGCAACGTCACGGTCGCGTCCCGGATGGGAATCTTACATAGTGCTGTTTCTGAGCCCCGAGACGGCTCTGGGCACTGACAGCTCGAAAATGCGCATAATGAATGTTGGTGTGACATCAAAACGAGTCAGAAACACAGATTTTTAAGGTCTAAAAGTTACGTTGTGTGTCTTTAAAGTAATAGTTCACTCACAGAATGATTTAACTTTATTTTCCACTTACCCTCATGGTGAGCAAGACTCTGGAGCACTTTTTTAATATCTCAAATGCAGCTGGTGATCAGGAAGGCTTCTCTTTTTCCCCCAACTTTCATTTAATGGAATTCAGCGGGGTCTGAGCCAAAAAGATCCATAAAAGTCCACAAAAACTTGTCAATATTCCTCCATGCTGCTCGCCCAATGTAAAGTGTCCTGAGCGGGAAGCGTCCAGAATTTACTCAAAATGACGTCATTTGGTATATTTTTTTAGAGCCTAAACAGTACTACATCGCATGTCTTGCAAGCACGACGATGCACGTTCACGAAACTACAGAAGTCACGGCAGACGAGATTGCACGTCCTCTTTTTCATTCTTTCTTTGTTTTAAATCAATATCCAACCCCTCCTGTGTTTGTCCCGGTATTTCTACAGCTCTTGCGCTCTTAGCACAATGTTAACAGCGAATTTCTTCTTCTACGCTTGCATTATCGGCAGAGTAGGCTCTGAACGCCGAGCCTTCCGTAGTGTCGCGAACGCGCTTTGGCGCGCTTGCAGGAAAAAGGATATAGCGCTGTTTAGGCTCTAAAAATGTACTAAATGATATTGTTTCAAGTAAATTATGGACGCTTCCCGCTCAGGACACTTGGATTACATTGGATGAGCAGTGTGGAGGAATTTTGACAAGTTTTTGTGGACTTTTATGGACCTTTTTGGCGCGGACCCCGGCGAACTCCATTGTATGAAATTTGGGGGAAAAAGAGAAGCCTTCCTGATCGGCAGCTGCATTTGAGATGTTAAAAAAGTGCTCCAGAGTCTTGCTCACCATGAGGGTAAGTGAAAAATAAAGTGAAATCATTCTGTGGGTGAACTATTCCTTTAAGACATAAGAAATTTATTGGCAAAGGAGCAAAGTAATGCTCCCAAAAACTACCCCATTCTGAGAGAGAAACACGTTTCAGCACTATACAGATATTTGCTGGAGACAGTTTTCAGACAGTAAGAGAATAAAATCTGGTGCAGAATTTTGCAAATTGTATTCTAAACTGATGAGCAAACACTTTCTATCGTTAGCTTTATGAATGGGGTTCATTATGTTGTTAAAATGTTGGTATAGTAAGCAAACCTTGACTGTGGTGATACCTACAGTAAATGTGACAAGGGCTGCAGTGCCAGTGTTTGCTACTTTGTTAAAAATAAGCTTATCATAAAGTGTAAACTGAATACACAAAAATTGAGACCCCCAGATTTCAAGCAGACCAGAATTTACTGCTGTGGTCTACACCAGAGTGTAGACACTTCTCTAAATGAACCATACGACTGTATCTATCTCTGGAAGTGGATCAGGTCTTTTTTTTTTTAAGTCAACTAAACAGAGCCAGTGTGAATATGCCCTAAAAGCATTAAACAATCTAATTCAGTGTGATAACTGGTCTATAGAGTTCAATACTCCTCACACCAAAGTAATGTAAATCACAGTCCAATAAATCTGTCAGGTAGTAAACACACACACACACACACACACACAGGGTACAGTAGTTGCCTTTTTTCTCTGTTGCCACAGCTTCACAGATGCTGTGACAATAAACAGATGATCTCACTCATGTTGCAGTGAAACACAAGCCGTAGAAGAGCCGTGCTGAGTTTGACTGTACAATGGATCAATGCCAGAGGACTGTTGGATGGAGCATTCATATTTCAGTAGGGTGATAATCTTGAGCAAAGATTATTTAATGCAAAATGTAGGCAAGAAAAGTTAAATGTTTAAACTCAGTCTCACAGAAAAATGTAAAATCAACTTGTAAGGATATTCACACAATATGTTGTGATTTGTGCTGATCTTTTCAAACAGCAACAATAATATTGATGAAATGACTGATGCATCACATTTAAATGGGAGCAGTGTTTGCTTTTTAAGGTTTAAGAGGTTGGGGAATAGATACACAGACCAGAGACGCACAAAGCTGTGAAGCTGAACAAAAGACTTTGGAACTGGACCTGCTCTTCATTTAACAGAAAACCTCATATCACCTGAAGCACTGAGAAATGATTTTCACTAAGCTGTAGGGGTTAAATGCTGCATCTTGTTGACATTTTGATCTTACACAGATTTCAAATGTTTTGGGAAATTAGGATAAAGAACTCATCAGGTTGATGTGATTGTCAGTAACTGAAAAAAGGATGAGCTATTTATTTTGTCTTGAAAAAACTTGCAAATGTTGTTGTGAATCTGGTCACGTTTTTGTCTCATCATGCAGAAGTTGCTCCCAAGAAATTAAGCAAATTGGAGGGACAGAGAATGAAGGCATGACAGATTTATATATTTTAATGCCAGAGAACCATTAAACAATTCACAGTTAATACAGTCTTATCAATATCATACAGCCCTGAAATGAGTATATTAGGTAAAAAGCAATTGATGATGGACGATTGATTAAGCTTATCTATCTTTGTCAGTACTGCTGTTTGCTGTAGGATTTCAAGTTGAGGCTCTTTGTTGTAGTGATAGGTCAAGTTTCATGAATTTTCTCTCCTAATTAGCTCCACTTTCCATTGTTCCTTTCAGGCAATGCAAATTCTCCTCAGGGGTTCTGATCTAATTAAACTCAAGGGTAAACAGTACTTCAAAGACAGATGTATCTTTATATGTACTGGAGATTGCCAGTTTACCTTCCAGTAACAATGTTCTTTTTACATGCAGTTAATGATAGGGTGTTTGCTTCATTTTCTGTGTATAAAAAACTGAAGTGTACAAGTTGAATATGAAGTTATAGTGCTTCTAAAATAATTTCATACAATTATAGTAAAGTCTTTGTTTTTTTGTTTTGTTTTTTTCAATGAGACCCAATTTTATATTTTTCTTTACTGGTTGTTGTAAAGCTGAGTAACTTCCACTTTCTTGAGCCATCATAAACACCCCCCTGCCAGGCAGATGCACCCTCTTGTGCCTGGGAAATGAAGAAATGCAAGGTTGCCTTGCTATAATCGGTGAACCGGAGGCGATGGGGATTAATTAAAATGGAGAGTGAGGTTGAGCCCTTGACCAGCGTCACTTACCAGGACCCAAATGGAAAAGCTAAGCATCCTGAAAATCTGCTTATGGTCTGTGGAAAAATTTTCAGTGAGGTGTGTAAAGTCTCTGATTATACCCTTTCAGTTGCACTGAATTGACATTTTTTCAAGGGACATGATTGTTTCAGTCACATATGTTTCAAATTTCTCAGGTCTTAAAAAAAGCTTTTGTCCAATCACTCCTTCACCCTCCTGTTGCTTGTTAAGTGATCGACTTAATAATTATGTCAGTTCCAATATAAAAACACAGACAAAAACACAAAAACAAATTATATTCTTCATGTTGTACTGCTTGGAGAGGCAGCCGTTTACAAGACAGCATAATCTCTTTAAGGGTATGTACAAAAAGCAGATGACCATTCAAGATGAAAGACTATAAAAATCCAGTGTGGAAAAGAACAATATCAGAAACAAAGAAAGCAATTATTTTTCTTCGCCCCCATTTTCCAGATCAAATTTACCAAATTAATCTGAAGGACCCCCTCAAAAACGAGATGTTCCATCTCAAGAGGCTATTCCCTCAATAAAATTTCAAATATAATGTTAATTAGTAAATGACCTTCATAGAATTATGAAAATGACTTGTCAGTATCATAGAAAGCAAAAGACTTCTCCATTGGATTTAGTTTCAAGTAATCTGTCTGCTTTACTTGCACTCTGCTTGGTTGCTTTGAAGGTGGTGAGTGCTACAAATTTTCAGAACCCCTACTTTTTAAAGCTTTTGTTTGGTGCCTCAGTAGAATCAACCTGCAGTTCTGAGGCCCTTGAGGACCAGCATTACCCATCCTTAGCGTATACCTTAGTAAAGACTGACTGAAAATAAAAGTAGGGTCAAGATAAGACTGTCTTTTACAGGCTGAGAGAGAGATCACAGTGCGGGTAGGATACAAGATGGATGCTGAACTAGGCATCAATAAGGGGCCTATCACTGACAAAATTGCAAAAGTTCTGTTGTGCTTCTTTAAAATTGCAGTATGAACCTTGTATTATTGGTGCCAAAGCACCATTTAAGTAATGCGTAAAAAGGCACATGGAAGAAGATGGTACGCCAAGTTGAAGTAATTTCCTGTAGTTTGGTGATTGCTGAACCTGAGGCCACAGGATCCACTTGCAGATGAAAACATTTTTATGTCTGGGTGAATTTCGACCACTGCAGCCAACATCCATTCACAACTTTGGTTGGCGTTTTAAGTAATTTCTGTGCCCTTCATTTTTAGCAACTTTTTTTTTTTTTTTTTTTTTTAAGCTTTCAGCTGTTGAGACAATCAACAAGCCTCAACTCTTTCAGGGTTTCCAATAAAAACTTTGTGTCTGCAACAGTCCAGCTCTCTTCAGTCCGTAGCTTATTTTAAACTTATTATATCACCTAAAATCCACAAAGTTCAAGCATGTGTAAAATGAACACACCACAGAAACCGCCAGAATGAGGAATTTTTTTCCCTTTGATCACATTTTGAAAAAGTTTAAATCACCTCTCTCGACTGTAAAGAAGATTTACTGTCTGAGGTCAGTCAAATAAGCAGAGGTGTTCACGCAACACATTATTATTCTGATTGGCTGTCAAATCGTATCAAAAGTGCTCAATGTAAATGCAGCTACTAAGAGATAGCAGCTTTAAATGTATCTGCTGTATTTTAACAGTAGTCAATAACCATCACCATTGCTAATAACCATCCAATCAACCCTTGCCATATTTTTATTCCAATACTTCATCGGTCAACTCTCTGTTTATGAGTGCTTCTTCAACCTCAAACTCAGCCAGCCAGTAAAGATCTACATTTCTTTCTGACTGCTTCACCGTTACTTTCTGTACTCCCCCTGAACTGGTTCAACTTGGGTTTTTCATCATAGACCGTTAATAGAGAGGGACGAACCTTCCGCTATGTCACCCATTGGTTTCTGAAGAGCTAAAAATGAAGCCAATGGGCGTGTCCCACCGTCGCCATCTTGCCGTGTCACGTGTGTTGTCACTCCTGGAAAATACTAAAATGGGCAAAGGCAAGGCCACTCCGAGCCGCGGGGCAAATGATTGACAGCTGATGTTAAACGCTAACTGAGCTAACTTGAAACTAACAGGAGCTAACAAAGATTAGCCTCCTAAGGGTAATCTTTAAAGGTAAGACACGCTTAGACTTGCTATTATCTGACTAGAACCGCCATTGTGCTACTCTGCTACAAACTGAGACCTTACCGAGAGCAAACAAGGAGCTAACTAGGAGCCACCGGTCGGCAAGCCGGGCTTCTGGTCTGCCGCATATCAATCAAAAGGACACGCCCTTAATTATGTGTAATTTCAAGATTAAATAATATCTAAACGGATGAGTTATAAAAAAAAAAAAAAATCAGCCCCCCCTCACAGTTGACACGAAGGTAAACTTGACCTATTAAAACTAAAATGACGTTTTGAACCAGGCTGTAAACATGTTTATTTCTGCTGTGAAGTTGGCGTTTTAAACATGGGAGTCTTTGGGGATTTGCTCTGTTTTGCAGCCAGCCCCTAGTGGATCAAGGGAGAACTACAAAAATGACTTCTTCCGGGTAAACTCATAGTTGGCCACTGGAGGTTGCCGCTTGGCTTTCATCAACTGTCAACCCCAGGCTCCATCCCCAAAATGGGCCATCTCCCTTTTTGTTAGATAAACTCTACAGTACAGTATGAGGAGCATGCTTCCAATATTATGTTGTTTTGGCTGAAAGTTATGCTTCACTCTCTTCCCTTGTTTCTGTTATAGTCTTTATTGAAAATACAATGAAAGCAAAACATCCACAAATGAGAGCTTACAAAAGCATGGTTCAGTGGTCAAGGAACGTCATTATATGGCAAGTAATTTGAAAGTTCACTTCTCACAGCCTCAGATGATCTTACTGTCTCTGGGGTCCTCTATTGCTTGAAACGTAGCCTGTCCAGATGAAAACGACCTCAGATATAGTTTCTCAGACTCAGCTTATGTCTTCTGAAGTAAATTTCTTATGAATTTTCTCCATCTCGGCAGACAGCCTCAGCTTTAGATGTTCTCACCTTGGTCTCTTTGCCCTTTTAAAGTTGTGCTCCTGTGTTTGTGCAGTTCATGGAGCTCTGTCAGGCCCAGAAACCCAGAGGGAAGGTTCTCTTTAGATGGGTGACTTTACATTCTGCGCTGGTATACATTCACTGTGGGGATGTTTCTGCACCTGTTTGCAACAGCTGAATGCTTAAAGAGCATGGCAAAAGGCCTTTGAGGTAGGTCCATTGCCACTCAGACTGAAAGGAATGAAACTGCATCAAACACCCAATGAATCAGTCATGTTTAATGCACCCTAAGCTTTCAAATGAACTTGGATTTTAAGTGTTTTTAAAATATTTTCTTACAATGTTATAGTGTTAAACATGTGTCTTTGAAGAGGACAAATACTGTAAAAAATCAATTCACAATTAGAGTAGACCAGCACAATCATGCTGCAATAACCCACCCTTCCAAAGTGCAAAAGATACATTTTAGAAGCACTGGGTTGTGTATAGGACACATCTTTCCTGCAGGTGACAGTGAAAAAAGTGCACTCTGCAGAATTACATGGTTTCTCAATGGGTGAATTAAAGCTAGAAGCATCTGAGAAAAGGTCCTCAGAAAATCAATTTTCCCCTTTTTTTTAATATATTTATTTATTTATTTATTTTTTGTACATGGGGAATCATTTTCATTTTCATTTCATTTCATTTATTTGCAAATCATCATAAAATGATGATTTAGTTATATAAATAAACAGCCATGGAAAAAAAGTAGGAGACCACCCTTGTCATAGAAAATAATTGTTATGCAATTGAGTACCAACTGTGGTGTGAATGGTGTGACGAAAAGAGGCAGAAAAGAAAATATAGACTGCCCAAAAGCACTGTTTTTTTGCAGTACACTGCCATAGCTATTGATGTAAGAACTTAATAACCAAAATCACTAATCAAGAAAAGCATGGAAAATGGCTACATATCAGTTCTTAAATTAAACTCTTATGAACTATTTTTGTTGTTATCGCTATATTTTCCAAACAAATGTACTTTTAGTAGTACAGTACCAGGCAGATAGTAAAATGACCAAGAAATATGAGAAAACAAGGGTGGTTTCTTAATTTTTTCCCTGACTATATATAGTATATATACATATATATACACAGTATATATACTGTATATAAATATATAGGTGACAGAAAACAGAAACAAATGACTGCTTTGATATTTCCTCTCAGTTTACATCAGTTATATTTGTAGTGATGTAAAAAAACACTAACTTAAAGTCTGATGGAACGCACATGGATAATATTCTGTCTTATTCCATACACAACGGCTAAAAACCCCCAAACAAAAAGACTGTTTAATTGAAGACTTGAATCATTGACACACAGGGGAGCAGCTCTACTTTACACAACACAGCTTCTGTCACCTCTTTCATGTATAATTGAGGGCATAATGAAAACCTTAGAGGAGAAGCTGTCAGAAAATGTTTGCAACCAGCTCCTCATTTGCACAGTTTCTCACTATATCTCTATGAGTTATGATGGAGCCACTCTTCAAAGCAAATACATGTGTTGTGTTAGCTGTGTCCCTGCACCATGAGCCTTATATTAAACAACTGAGTTTTCAGGCCGCAGGATGGAGCTGACCACAGAAGGAAGGTCGACCAGCTGGTATTGGAAAGGAGTCATTTTTTGTACCTTTAAAATCTAAAGAAGTTGAAAATATCGGATTGTCAACAAGGTCATTAATGTTAAAAAACAATTTTGTTTTTATCATTTACACTCGAAAGCACTCTAATGAGCACACAGAATATGTGTGAATGTGCCCACGAGCATAAAAGCATGTAATGGTGAGTCAGTGGTGTGCCTGTCTCTCACCACCTCTACGGTATTGGAGCATACTCATCTTCATAGTATCCAGCTGCTGTTCAATCCAGAGATTTGCCTGACCCATGCATATCTACCCATCTCTCCCTCCAATCTGTGTTACTAATGTACTGTCCTGGAAACATGCCAGCACTCACTCAGTGTTACAGATAAAAGGGGAAAAAAATGCAAATCCCTTCAGAGCCGACAGCTTGGGGATTTTGCCACCCATATTAATATTATTTGCACATCTCCAGCTCCCTGGACATGTTCTAGAAGTTAA
Source organism: Atherinomorus stipes (assembly GCA_023101725.1). Classification (NCBI taxonomy): domain Eukaryota; kingdom Metazoa; phylum Chordata; class Actinopteri; order Atheriniformes; family Atherinidae; genus Atherinomorus; species Atherinomorus stipes. Next base: position 568,179 of record JALJCO010010916.1, read on the forward strand.
ATTGTTGACAAAAAGCTGCTTTTAGGTACGATCACCTGTTTGGGTGCAGCTGTGCTGTTAGTGAATCATTACTCCATAGTTTCCCCCACCGAGTGGAGATGTTATTTCCTATCTTTAGCTCTGTTTTTGCGAATAAAGGGAAATTAAAGAAAATCACGAGAAATGAACAGTGATCCTGGATAACTTCTTTTGTGATCTCACTATTTTTACTGGTCACAATAAAAGTTTGTGAAGGCCTTCTAACCTGCCCAAGGATTTCTGCCTCTTACCTACAGCAGATAAAAATGATAAAATATGATAAATACATAGAAAACATAAATGGTTGAGATCTAGGAGAAAACAATGTAGTTAAACATTTATGCAATAAGTTTCCTTTTCCTTAATGGGAACATGAAATTCTGCCTATTTCCATAACTTGCTATGAAGTTTGCAAAATTGTGCCCCCAAAACTAAAAATTTCCTCCAAACCTAAATTAGTTTTAATCTTTCAATTGTCGTCTTAAGCAATACTACTTTTCTTTTTTTTTTTTTTTTAATCTTAAAATTCAATGTTTCTGGCTGGCTTTGGTGGCACACTGACATTCATTATGTACATCCTGGAGCTGTAGCTGCCCTGCAGCGTCCTGAGGCTGAGAAACTGCACTTTAAAACTTCCTTTTCAGTATTTTCAGCGTTGTGCTTTGCAGCACCGTGTCACACACCTGTGACTGCGATATCCTGACCGTTTTGAACGTGCATCATTGCTTATACAGCAAAGAAGCACAAGAGGACATTACTTGAGGAAGCAAGGAGAATAAAGAGAGAAAGTGACACAGCAAGAGATGAGGCAAGCATCAATATTGGACTGGCTTTTACCGGCTGGAGGGGGCTCAGAGAAGATGAAAGAAGGATGCCAAATAAGCCTTTGTAGGAAGTGCCAAAGTGTGAAAATCTGCCAAAGATCAGTAGTGTCTCTTTAATATTAGCCTTTAATATTAGCAATTCAGCCTCAAAGGGGGCACAAGTCAGGCCTCCTCCTCCTTGAGGGTCCCAAGCCTGGATAAATGCAGAGGTTTGTGTCAGGGAGGGCATCTGTTGTAAAACTATGCCAAATCAGTATGCAAATTCGTTCAGTGTCTCAGGGATGGAGGCAGATGATTTGATTTATGTGGCAACCCCTAAAGGCAAAAGCCAAAAGGAGAAGAAAGTTGGATTGTATAAATATTGTAGAGAAGGTTGGACGGCTTTATTTAAGCATTGTTTCCAGTCAGTCATACATTTTTACTGTGGGATGCATGTTGGAGCAAAACCATGTTAAAACTGTTTTTTCACCTGTGAGTTACAAAACTTTACTTTAAGTTACTTCTGTCACTTCTTGATTGGATTTACATGATGCATGACTTGGTAAGGTTTAATTAATGATCAGGGGTTGGACTGAAATACATCCTTATTACTTTTAAAACAACACCCCCATCGAGCCTGTTTTTTTCTTCACATGCAGCCTGTATCACAACCAGCAGGGGTCGTGTATTCTTTTCTTGAGAGATTGAAGTTTGGTTTGTCAAACCTAAACTGTATCAAATCAACCCTACACTGTAGGTAACTTCATGTACGAACCGCTGGATAATTAGAGGGGAAAACTCTTGAATGGCCCTTATCTGCTTCATTTTATGGTGAGAATGACACATTTTTCCCTACACGACTGGTTATTTGAGGATTTGAGGTATTACGTTCCGACACATGGCGCTCATCCAGCCTTAAATCTGTGGTACTTTAGTTCCAACTGAGCGGAGAGATGCGGAGTGCGCAGCATCAGCTGCACCGCGGTCAGAGCGCAGCAGCTTCTCCACAGCATCACCGCACACAAGACCGACAGAGTCGACCTCAATTATTTTAGTAGCGCAATTATCCGAGAAGTCCCCCGAGGTATTCGACAGTCGGAGACGGATTTAATGAAGAAGGAGGGCGGAGTAAACTACGCGACTCTGGTGTGACAGATGTTGAAAAAGTCTTGTTGAGCGTAAAGAGAAGAGGAAGAGGAAGAGGAGGGAGAGGGAGACTGTCCTGAGCAGAGATGTCTCTTTGTTGGAGATGAGCTGTGAGCGTTAAAGCGGTGAAGGCATTGCGATGAATCCTCATCCAAAAACATCAGCTGGTGAGTTTCATGGTCTTTTGCTTTTCTGTAAAGAAAAAAAAAGAGAGAGAGAGAGAGAGAGAAACAAACAAACAAACATCTACTTACTTGCCACGCTTCAAACAGTTTTGCATAGGCTATTTTCTAAAAAGCGAAAAGCAGAATATTTCTGTTGAGTTATATTAATGTGCTGTTCATAGTTAGCTAATATACATGTGTTTAAGCATGAAATAGATATTTAAATGGACTTTACGGTACCTGTTAAAACGAAGCATAAGCTATTAAACTCCAGCAATTACAACAGAACCCTTTGTTGTGAAGTAATGCTCATGGGCTAGGAATTTTTTTGTCCCTATTTATCTTTTTGTCTTGTTTAATGAAAAAAGACTCAAGACCTTTTTATTCGATAGATTAAGCAAAATTTAGTTTACAATGGAAAGAACATGCAGAAAAAAAATGATGGATGTATAAGGTGATGGTAGGACTCTTAAATGGTTCTTTCTTAAACCATTTTAATAAACTCCACTTGGTTTAATAATTAAGGTATGGATCATTCTTATTTTCACGTTTGACTGCCTGTTAACCTCACTTTAATAAAGTCTATAACATGTTCAAGACTTAATAACTTAAAGTGTGCAAGATTTGGGGACAGAGGGGAGTTTGAATCATTATGATTTTATTACTGTGCACGTGTTTTTGTTAAACCTCTTGAAGCATTATTTGTAAAAAGAAAAAAAAAAGATAATAATAACCCATTAAAATGCCATTACTACTTGGATATTTAGCCCAGTTGCTTTGTTCAAATCTGTTGTTGCTGTTTTTGTGGAGTAACACTGTCCATGTGGACTGTAATCCTCAGGATAGTTTGTTCCATAAACCTAAAAAGGACTGCAGCAGACTGTGCTTTAACTGCATTTCAGCAGGATTACAGACAGCAGTAACCGCAGCCTCATTGTCCCCTGGGACAGTGTATGTTAGAAATTAAAGGGCTTTGCTGTCACACCAACTCCGATCAAACCTCACTTTGTCACCCAAAACTGTATCATTTCCCAACTTGGCTCCTCGTGTTGGATTATCACTTCTCTTGCAGTCTGTTGTGAACTCAGCGAGGGTGCAGATGTGAACTCAGACCGGAGGCAAACTGTTAGCCCTCTCCTTCTGTCATAATCAGGACACCCATCACATCGGTTGTAGCTCTGGAGGAGCAGATCACCATCAAGGGAGAACCAAGGATTTGACGCTTGGGATTCTGCCAAATGAGCAATTTAATCAGAGGGCATTTTATGCACAGGAAGTATGTCAGCCTTCCTTGTTATGGGATGATTTACCTGGACTGTTATATTCAGCTGCAGCTCCAGACCTCAATTGATTTCAGCTTCAGGCAAGGAAGTGCATGTCATGTCTTCAGACTTGTTCGTTTCTCTGCATATGCCTCAGTGCTATGGTTGTGTATGATTAGTCCTTGGGGTGACCGTACTGTGTATGCTAATAGGGCAGTTTGTCAGTATGTTGAGCGCCATTGTTTTACCAATGTTGTTGTCTTTTTAAAATCTAATTCAAAATGTGTCATGGTGAAGTCCTGAATTGCCGATGTGCTTTTTGTGAGTTTTTCAGAAAACAACTGAAGAATTATACTGTAGATGTAAACTTTTGGTTGGGTTTGGTTAGTCAATTTGAGGAATAATGATTTACAGTTTTAGCAAAGTTTTCTCGTTAAGAGTCCGGAAACTCCCCTAGGCCTTATGCATTTCAATAAACCAGCTCTAAAAGCTTCTGGTTTGTGTTTTAAAAATGTAATAGCTCATTTCAGAGGAGTTTGTCCTCTCTCCACATTACTACAGCTACTCTCTTGCAGTAGAAAAGTAGGTTGTGCTTAGCTGCATTAACCTACTTGTGGCACTTTGGTCAAGTTTGCTAATGTTTTTACTTTATGCTGTATGTTGCACTGAGAAGATTCCATTTCCATCTCATTCATCAAAACAATCTCTGTTCTCTGTTTAGATTCATTTAGCTGATTTACAAGAATATTGATCATTTAAAGACAAAAACAGCATGCTATTTTTCCACATATTTCTACTTCATGCTCATCATCAGAGAATGGGGTGGAAATTATTCATTATTGTTTTCAAATTACACTGAGCAAACAAAGACAAAAGTTAGATCTATAGCTCAAAGAAAATGTAAGGTTTGTAGAAATAACTGCTGCATTTTCTGTACACACAAAATAAAAAAATAAAAAATCAAACTAATCAGATCAATAATAACTAAAATAGCAGTCTTTTCTGATTTTTGACTTTTAATTTGCACGTCATTGGCGCAGATTTCTGACTATAGGTGCATTAAAAACCTTTAGGGGTTGATTCTTAAAATAATTTTCTACCAGGGGAAAAAGGTAAGAAAGGGGGAAATGGAATTTAAAAAAAAGAAGACCCAATTAATCAAAATAAAATAATATTCAATCTTAAATATTCAAGAAAACTCAAAGAAGGGGGCTAGGGATCAAGGACCTGCGCAGACTTTATCTAGGGGGGGGGGGGGGAAGGAGGGGGTGTGAAAGAGGGGGGGAGGGATTGTATAAAATAAAATAATCTTGCTGTGCTTTCTGAAAGGCAGGATGGGATTTAAGGACAACCAGAAGAGGATAATAGAAGTTGGGATTTAGGGACAGAAAGGTTCGGGGACTCCATGCACAGCTGTCCACTTTGCTAGTGGTCCTCATGTCTGAAAGACTACTGAAAAATGTGCCAGGCTGTCCTTTAGCAGGATAAAAACCTGATTTTTTTTTTTTACAGAGTGGGAATAACTATCCTCAACATGTCACAAATAATAATCTTTACTCAAAGCAGAATTTTGATTTTTTTTTTTAATCTCTAAGACATCTGTCTGCAAAAAGCCATGTGAGTTTGTTTATAAACTCACTGTATTAGGCAGCTTTGACTTCTGTCCCACAGCCTTAATACCGGGGTCAGCCAACGACGGCTCTGTCTGTGGAAGGTGTATAGGAGCCTAGAAACAATACATCATCACATCCACCCCTCACATTTTATTCTAAGCACCCATGAGATTATGTTTACCACTTTACTCTAAAATAATGTTGCAAAAAGATAAATCTCTCAATTTTCACATGAGGTCTAAGCCATGTGCAGTTTTTTGTCTTTTCATCTGAGTCTTAACCGCTTTTTTGGGGGGGATTGCACTTGAAAACATCTATCCAGGGCAGAATCTGTAATGCACAGCACTTTCGACTAACACACGAATGATATTTAGGCCATGGAATCATTTGAAGTCTGCTTGTATGAATAGAAAGATCAGATGTTCAGTGGAACTGGACAAATGTAGTCAGGACATGCATAAAGAAGTGAGCGGTGTTGGCCCAGGGCTTGTGTCAGCAACAAAGCATCTTTACGTTACAGGGTTTCTTTCATGCAGCATGTTTTTCTTTCATGTTGTTTCCTTTTCCATGTATGTCCTTTCCAGTTTTATTCTTTTCATTTATTCATCCGTGAGCCATTAAACCCATTCCACATTAAAGAAAATAGATCAATCCAACCAAATGGATATTTTCAAACTGTAGAAAAGACTTCAAGGACAGTCTTTTTAGCTTTCCTTTTGTGGGGAGCAAAAGGCAGCTGCTTACCTGAGCTTTTCTGAATGAAACATCCAAGATTATTTCCCACATGGGAGGTAAGAGATTTTGAAGGTGATGGAGACAAAAGTGAGAAACGCCGTATGTCAGCATTTGGCATTTTTACAGCCACCACGTTTTTTTATTTATTTATTTTGATGCATTGATTATCTGTCAGTCAGCAAACATGTGCATGTGATGGTCCTTTATCACTTGCTTTAAAGCTGATGAAGATCGATTTTCACCAGCACTCTTTTCAGCACATAAGTATAAAGCAATCATCTTTATGGTACAGAGGCAATTCAGGGTGCTCCACAAAGGGATGAAATGCAACTGAATATTAGGCTTTCCACCGATCAGATCGGTTTGATCGGATCGGCCGATATTTCACATTTTTTTCATCTTTTCTGATCGGTCCTTAACTTTTCATTCACCGATCCGATCAATGACGTCATTGTCATTTTGAATCTGCTCCAGTAGACCGCAGAGACCTCCAGTGTCGAGCGCTTCGGCCGCCGCGTGCTCCTCGCGTGCTGCAGCAGGTATGAACACAAACGCTCCTGACGCTGACGCATGCGTCCACAGCAAATATATTCCAGCCTACTGTGGTGATACCAGACTACACGAGCTGCAGCGGGTTGTTCGTTCTCACGTCGAGGTTCTTCCGAGGAAACAGTCACTCGATTAGTTTGACCACTTATATTTGGTCATCAGATGTGAGCCCCAACTTCTGAAGCAGCATTACTGCCTTCATTTGCGCTGTGACTGTAAATAATTTCAGTTATGACTATTTAAGTTGGGCTGTTATTTGTGCCACTGGCTCAAATTATTTTGGTTTGTCCATGATTAAACCTAAATGCCCGTTAGAGGTTAGTGATGTTTAACCTTTTCATCTCAGTCAGTTCAGGACAAAAAAATGGAAACAAAAATCCTTTTTATGATACTCAGTAAACTGTATAAATACAGGTAAATAAGCTATTTAAATAGATATATTTGCTTCCTCACATGATCGGATCGGTGATCGGTTTTTTAAAACTCTCTGATCGGTGATCGGCCCCAAAAATCCTGATCGTGTAAAGCCTTCTGAATACACATGAAAAAAGCTTAGTTTTGTAAAAACAAAGTGCTAAATATCCCATAATTTTTCTGATATAATGCTGTGATTGACCAGGTGTGTGAAGATGTTGAAGGATGGCAGGGACTGAACTTCTGTATCAACCTCTTTTTTGTTGTTATTCCACCAGCCCCTTTTTGTGCACACAATTGAGTGCAATTTCACAAATGTCTCTAAGGACGGATTGTACAAAAGTGTGCCCTCGTTTCTACAGTTTGGTGCATGAAAACTACAAAAGACAACCTTTAAAAAGATAAAGAGATCAGAAGGGCGCCGTAATGCAGTCAGCAGACAAGTGGGGTGGGGTGGGGAGGTTGACCTCGGGGCTTTGCTCCACCTTTGAGAGCAGACATTATATCCAGTGTATGTGGTTTACATTTTAGAGACTGGACGTCACAAATCCTGAACTAGTTTTTCTCAAGCTCACTAAATTCTTTGGCTGTATACCCATATTTTCATCTCTTCATCCCAGACTAATGGATTTCTCCACTTTTTGAAGCATTGCTTTCTGTCCAGCATATGAGGGCTGGAGCCTTTTCAGTGTGCGGTTATTAAGAAGCAGGTTACCTGTTGAGATGTAGGGGTTAGAGAAATGTAAAATAAGTTGAAATGCTTTCAAAGTTCTGATTGTACAGTAGATCTCTTGCAGAGTGTGATGAAGAGCAAAAGATTGGTTCTTTAATCTAATGTAACTCCCACAGCGCAAGCTGCCGGTCAAGCGTGCTACACTTTAATATTTCCCTTTACTGGCATGGTTCTGTAACATTATTGGTACATTGTTATAATACACTACATGAAGCAATCAATTAAGTTATTTATGACAACAAACCTCTTGCAGCCTTACAATCACTCTTGCTCGGGAAAAGTAGACTAAAGATACAGTACATCCTCATTATAGCTGAGTTCTTCTTGCAAATCATTTCAGTCCCATTTAAAAAGGACAGAGGCAGTTATATATGTGTGAATCACGAACGGCCCAGTTTAGTAATGAAGTTCAACAGAAATACAAAAAAATAATGTAAGACTTAGGACAGCTCAAACCCACATAATAAGTACCCTTCTCCTTCTGAGTAGTCTGCTTAAGATGCAGCTCAATTATTGCATTTTAGTGAGAGATTTACAGTATGGTGTGAAAGTTTCAACCCTCCGATTAAAGATGGAAAAAAATCAGCCGATATAACTCGAAATTGACAAAATGAAATGAAAAATACTTTATTTATCCCAGAAGAGAAATTCAATATGGTAATAAGCTCATATTCTTTTTTTCCCCCAACATAACATATACTGTTTATGAAACAAAATTAAAATAATAAGTCAGTCAGTTTTGTTTTTCGGGGTGATGCTGCTGGTAGGAAGGAATTTCAGTATCTCTCCGTTCTACAGCGAACCTGACGCAGCCTCCCACTGAACACACTCAATTGATTCTTCACCGTGTTGTGGAGAGGATGGGAAGAATCCTCCATCATCTTCATCAACTTGTGCAGCATTCTTTTCTGAACAATCAGCTCAAGAGGCTCCAAATTAGTCCCAGCACAGAACCAGCTTTCTTGATCAGCTTGTTTAGTTTCTTCAAGTGTCTGGTTCTGATGCTGCTGCCCCAGCTGCCCAAACTGATTGCAAAAGCATTAATAAATAAAATTTTTGACAAAATCATGACATTTATTTTGAATGTGGTTCAACGGACATATAAAAAAAATAAACAACCAAAAAATGAAACGAGCAAACAAGTATGATTTGAGGCAATCACTGCAATCAAGTCTTTTCCGTAACGCCCAATCAGACTTCTGCACCTGTTGACAGGTATTTTGGTCTACTGTTCAAGAGCAAGGTGCTCTAATTTGTCTGAGACAGTTTTGTTTGTTTTTTTGTTTTAAATTATTTTTAAAAACCACAATTCAAAATCATTGTTTAATTTTACTGAATTATCATTTTCATTTATTTACATTTTTATTTATTATTACTTTGTTCAGTTTCTTGTTATTGAATTACTATTGGGAATTTAACATTTTCTTTAATGGGAGGGTATCTAAACTTTTGCACCGCACTGTAGGTTTTTTATTTTGCAAAAGTAGTTTCATGTTAGAAAGGAGGAGGATGAAGTGGATTACAAAGATTTGTTAATCCAAAACCATCAGCATGGTGGCAGAGCTAAATGACAGAGTAAGCTAGACTCAAGCAAGAACAATCGGTGTGTTTTATACCAAGCAAACCTCACGTGTTGCCTAATGAATCATAGGGAGTAATTAGAAAAAAAAAGCCCTTTAAAACCCTAAGTAGTGGCTTACACTTTGATAACAGTTGTTCCATTTTTCTGCAGCACCACAGCCCACCAAGACTGTCAGAAAGTGAAATCTCTGTATCTACTGTGCACCAATTATTTTAGCTCAGATTAAAACCAACATGAACTGCTCCACATGTCCAAAGCATATCAGTGTTAAATTCATGATTATAATTCATTAAGTGGTAATTATTGTTTAATCAGTTAGCTTTCACTTGACATGATGGAAATCAACTGTCTCCTTCATAATTATGTTTGAGGCCAAACCCTGTGGAAAGCAGGCATCGTCATGGGAGCAAGTATGGAAATGTACGCTATCGTGTTGCATTCGTGTAAGGAGGAGAGCATGGGAAATGCATGGCCATGTGTTGCAATGATAATCAGTGTAGCTAATTCGTGCATTTTTTTTTTACTTGTTTAGCTTTCTCGAAGCTTAAAAAAGCCTAAAATTATCATTTATACTGAAGTCACACCTTGATAATTCCATAAACTTGAGACAGAAAAGCCTATCATGTTATCATAATTTTCTTGATTTATGGACTTTTTTTTCACATTCTGATCTTAAAATACAGTTATAGCAATAAGAATGATGATTATTGTCGAACATACTTTTTTAATGTCTGTCTCTCTTGATTCATTTTCCCTTTATTGCAAGTGCGAGGAGGGACATGGATGCTTGTTTGTTATGTTTGTGTTTGTAAAAAGGGGATTTACTGCAGCTCTCCTTGTCTTAACTGTCATGTGAGCAGATGGAAGAGGAGAGTTTGCTTCGTCTTCCTGGTGTCCTTAGCTGCTTGTTTCCTTGTGTTAGATCATTTTTAGTTATCATCTAAATTTGCAGGTAAAAGTCTGCAGCATGTTGTCCAGCAGGAGGTTGCCTGAATGTTCTATGACTGAATTTTGCTGATATTTTAACCCTTGCAAGCTTTTCATTTATATTTGCAGCGGACAGGGAAGGTTGCATGATCTGGTTGTTTACCGGAGTCTATGCATATTTTCCCTCTGGCTGCAGCATCTCATAAATACTGAGATAAGATCGGGGCGATCCCATATTTTCCATCAAATATAAGGCTGTTTTATGACTAAAGCAGTCCAAATTGAACTGATTATTTATTGTTTGTGAGGATTTTGTGGAAAATGACAGCAGCTAGCTTGTGTAAGCTTAAGAAAAACCATAAATACTTGAACAGTAATGGCTCTACCACAGCAGGGATTTTACACTCAAAGGCCATTGTTAACCCTGTGGTCAAAATAGCTACTGCTCTAAAATTACTTGAGGTCATTTTAGGGTTAAGTCCATGACTTACCAGTTACAAGATGCCTTAATCCAAACAACTTTATGCGTGAAATACACCTCCACGACTCAACATACCACAGCCACTCCTGGGCTGTCTTGGTTGGCCCTGGCTCAACCAGAAACCAGGTGGGATTACAGAGGCCCTGTCAGATTAGCATGCAGACAGCCAGAGAAAAACCTGAACACCATGGGGAGATTATGGAGATGATTGCTTTCCTGTGAAACAGAGGAAAGGGGGAGGGGGTCACAAGTTATTTTTCCTCTTTTTTTGTTGTTTTTATTTAAAGACCTTCTCTTACATAATTTCGTCTTAAACTGTGGATTTGCAGTTATATTTTAAAAAGTGATACAACCAGGCTCACCCAAGGACTAGAGACTTAACAAAAGAACGCTGGATTCAGGATGGTGATGTGAAGCAGGGACACTTTATTGTTCTAGAGGTGAAAGATGAAGATATGAACTAGTGAAAATTGCAAAGGAAATGGGGTTGGAGCTGCTCAAACAAATGAAGGTTGCAATCCAGTAAGATTTTGGCAAAGATGCAAAGTACAATACTCAAAAGGTTTTAAAGTAGCTAGCCTGCACGGCAAAAATACAATATTTGCAGCATTTTAAAGTTAGACTCTTAGATTTCTCTCTTTAAGGTCTTCACTACCTTTCTTTTCAGAAATTACTAGTTGTTTTTCTCTTATTCCTGTTGTTTTCCCACAGTTTCTGTCATCACTTTTTAATAAAAAAATTATTTGTTTATTCCGTCTTTCGCACTTTGTGAAGCTTATTCTTTTTTTCAACTCATGGCTTTCTGTTTCTCTCAATGATCTGAATTGTTAACTGAAACCTCGCTTAAAACTCAATCAACTGTCTTTACTTTTGGTTATTTTACACTAATAGATAAGTAAATGTGAAAGAGTCTTCATAGAAACTGCATCATTTGTTTTATTTCTGTCACCAGTATACAGCACTCAGTCTGCTGCTACAGAACAGGTTTTAAAATAAGCCAACTGTACTGTAAGTGAGGCTTAGGAAGAACTGTGCCCTGAATTAGTCAGTGTTTTATAATCACATGTTTAACAAATAACCTGCTCCAGGTAAAAACCCCTCTGTCTCGCATTAAGTCAGCTCTCCTTAGATGCATGATCTCCCATCATCTCTCCGATGTATGCCAATGAAGCCAATACATCATTTCTTTTAGCCGAGACGACCTAATTTGTAACATCACATAGGCACTGCACTGAGACTAATTCCCTTCCCTCATTTATTTGTGCTATTATTAATATTGCAGACGGTGCACTTTGCATGATGTTACACAGTCTTAACTCTCTCCTTGTCAGAATATGGAATTGCAGCAGAGTGCTTTATTAAATGTCTTGAGTAATAAGATTGCTGTCCATGCGATCCATTCCCAGCACACATTACAAAGGTGTGCTCAACTGCACTCACATTCAGCTCACCTACCTGTCTGTCTATCTGTTACAGTCTTGTCTACAAAAAAAAAAAAAAAACAAATCTGATAAAATTCAGATAAAATATTCTTAAGTAATCTGGTTTGTCAGGGCGGTGTTTAGCTCAATTGAGTAGTCGCCCCATGTACAGAGGTCACCTTTCCTCAGCGCAGCTGGCCCAGGTTCGATTTCCAGCCTCAGAAACCCTTTGCTACATGTCTCCCCCACTCTCTCTGACCCCCTTTCCTGTCTACACACTGTCAAATAAGGCCACTAGAGCCCCAAATCCTTAAAGGTAGAATTCGGATGTGTTCTCCTGTTTCTGTTTGTAAACACTATTCAAACTGAGTGCCCCTCCTGTCGGGCTATGGAGCAAAGCTCAGAAGCATGTGAAAGCCAAATATTAAACCATGGTTTTTGAGTGTGCACTAAATAAAGCTCTTTTTGCAGCAAAATACCTCCTTTTCTTCACTGCATCCGCCATTTTTATCGAGAATTCAAGTGAATCTCATGTTGGTGTAATCGACGTAAAAAAAAAGAAAAAAGTTTGCTCCAATCGACAAGTTTATCAAAATAGAGTGCTACGCCCTTAGCGCTGTCATTGGCTTGATACAATACGCAAATCTCCACCTGGAAACGTCCCGAGCACACCAAAACAAAGGGAAAAGAGGAAATACAGTCACGGGGAGGGGGAGTTGTGAACAGAATTCAGCGTCACACGAGAGTAGAGGTCCAAAGGTGCAGACTGAGCTGGATTTCATTCACACAAGTCTAGGGTTTATTTTCAGGAGAAAAAATTTTGGACTCAACCGTTAAAAATAAATAAATAATCTGATTTGTCACAGGCCTTGCAAGCACATTGACAATTTTTTTCTCTATTCACCTTTTCTTTGTCTCTTTTCATTTTCATTGGTCTTCAGTTTCCTCACAGGTTTCAGAGGGTAATCAAATTAGAAGCGACTTACTCCCATTCATCCTTTAAATATTCGACAGTGTGCACAAAGATTACATAACATAGATACAAATTATGTAAAGATTGCATTGTATCACCACAAATGGGATTATGTGATAACAACAGATGCCCAATTTTTGCCTGCCTGATATAATGTCATTCATTCAATTTTGCTAAAACAGGGGTGCCCAAGTCCGATCCTACAATTTTTAGAACATCTCCAGCACACCTGAATCAAATGGTTAATTCCCTCATGCACATGCAGCAGGGAAAAAAAAGTGTTGAACACGTCAACATTTTTCTCAGAAAATATATTTTTAGAAGAGCTATTGACATGAAATTTTCATCAGATGTCGGCAACAACCCAAGTAATGCACACATACAAAAAATCCTAACATTTAGGGCCCGATTTACGAAAGGTTTGCGCTTGTTAAAACAGGCGCTATCTTCATTACGCACGCAATAATCCGCCAGAGCTGATTTACAAAGCAGGGCAAAAGGAGGTTTGCGCCTGTCAAGGGGCAAAATAGCGCCGCTGTCCATTTTGCGCATCTGCTGCAGATGAATATGCAAAACTGGGCGTTTCTGCCAGAAGGCGCAAAATATTGGGAGGAGACTATGCAAAACCTCAGTTTAACACGCGCAATGTGATCTATCAACTGTTCAAAGGAAAGCGAGGGCAAAAGATTGCGTGTAATTTAGCACATCTGAAAAGCAGGTATAACTGGCAGCTTTACGCACTGATGGCTGAAAGAATGCTGCACACAGGACTGCAGACATCGGGTCAGAATCATTTCTCATGATGTGTTCAGGCGACACGTCAAGTTTTCATTATTTAATTAAATAACAATCAACATCACTGTTAAACACGGGTTATTCTAGACATGAACCAGAACATCTGCAGCTGCAGCATCATGGTAGTTAAAGCTGGTATTAATTATGTCTTTTTATTTTCTTTTACTTTTTGCCAATGGCATATTATTAAATTTAAATCATCTCCTGCTCCTCCACACGCAGCGACTGATGCTGTTCTGAGGTTGCTTTCCTGCGTGAAGTTGGCCCCCACCCCACAAAAAACTCAGTGAAAATAACCAGTAACGTCGCACAAACTAATGATACTATTTTTTTCCTGAGTTTTGCATGGGGTGGGGGGCAATTACGCAGGTCCCGCGCCTGGCATTGTGCCAAAGAGCGCGCAGTCTGTGCGTAATATCAGATCATCTTCAACAGCGTGTCCTTATCCACGTCCTTAAACTGGCCTCTTCTTACGATTCACAGGGAAACCTGCTGCATTATTTTTATTTATAGTTATTATGAGGAGTTCATTTGCAAAAACAGAAAAACACCACTGTGGAAAAACGGAGTTAACTGCTTTTGTTGCTGTCGGGTACAAACGTCCTATCTCCATTTTACATCATTAAAACCCTCCACTTCATGTGAGCTTGATTTTCTGAAAATATTCAAAAAGTAAATGAAGAGTTTATTTGCAAAAGCAGTTAACTCCGTTTTTTCTAAATGGCGTTTGTCTTTTTTTGCAAATGAACTCTTCATATTTATCTTATATTCTGTTTTTTATTTGCCTCATATTATATCTCTGAAACTAACATCTCTCTATCACGATGAATTTCATTTTGCATGCTCTTCTGAACTTTCCGTGGCGCAGTCGGAGCGCACGCTAAATCCTCATTTAAATCCTGCTGTTTGCGCCTGTTACAGATTGCGCGTGTAATCTTTGTAGATCACCCGCAAACGCTAAAATGACAGCGCACGCTATTTTTTTTGCGAGGCAAAGACATTAGACTCGCAATTTGGAGTCTTTGTAAATCAGGCCCTTAATGTATGTCCATAAAGTAAGTTATGTAATATAGTGAAATGACACAGGGAATAAGTATTAAATACGCTTACTGAAATTAATTTGATACTTAGAGCAAAAACTTTTGTTGGTGATTCCAGCCTCCAGACACCTCCTGTATGGAGAAACCAGTGGAATATGTTGCTCAGGTGTGATTTTGGCCCATTCTTCCACACAAACTGCTTTCAAATCTTCAAGGTTCCAGGAGTCAATTCTGTGAACTTGGATCTTTAGTTATTTTAAAAGATTTTCAATTGGAATCAATTGATTGGACCATTCTAGCAACTTTATTTTCTTTTTCTTAAACCAGGTGAGTGTTTACTTGGCTGTGTGCTTGGGATGGTTGTCTTGCTGAAAGATCCAGCCTCTTTTCATCTTCAGCAGATGGCAGCAGATTCTGGTCCAAAATGTCTCTCTACTTTTCTCCATTCATTCTTCCTTCAATGATATGAAGTCTGACATTACCACATGGTGAAAAACAGCCCCACACCATGTTCCTACCTCCAAACTTCACTGTTGCTATGGTGTTTTTGGGGTCAAAATGCGGTGCCATTTCCCCTCCAAACATGTTGTGTCTTATGACATCTGAAGAGTTCAGTAATGGTCTCATCTGACCAGACTATGTTTCCCAGAATGTCATGGGTTTGTCCAGATGTCGTCTTGCAAACTTCAAACAAGCATCAACCTGCTTGTTCTCAGAAATGGAGTCTTGTGTGGTGTGCGTGCATGAAGGCCATGGCGGTTGAATGCATTTCTTCTTGTTTTCTTTGAAACAACTGTACCTGCTGATTCAAGGTCTTTATGACGATGCCGTGTTCTTTCCACTTCCGGATGATGGCCCCAGTGGTGCTCACTGGAACTTTCAGAATTTTAGAAATGCGCCTGAAGTCAATGCCTTCAGTGTGCTTTGCAATAATAAGGTTGCATAGGTCTGCAGACAGCTCTTTGCTTTTACCTTTCATGGAATGCTTCCTGTCTGACACATTCACTGCGTTTACATGCAGCCAATAACCCTTTCATAACCGGAATATTAGTAATAACTCGGTTGCACGGCCATGTAAACACTGGCAAAAACCCGAATATGCTCATTTTCGGGTTTTTTAAAACCCGAATATTACCCCTGGGCTACTCCTTTTCTAACCTGGATATTTGGTCATGTAAACGCGTATCGGAATATCTCCATTAAAAGGAATATTTAGTTGTGTTCTGCACATGTTCTATGTGCAAGGATTCTTGGTCTTTTGAATAAACTACAGGGAGTCTTTGTACCAGTGATCAGACAGTACACTGCACAGCTTGCTAGTTTATACAGTATATCACCATGGCAACACGCATCCCAAGAGGAACTGGTGTGCAAACAGTTACTTCACGGGGCTCCATCACTTATCTGGCAAAGTTTGATAAAGGCGCGTCAGGACAATTCACTGACTCCAGCCGGAGTCAGTTTACTTCATCAAACGTTCCCACCAGTCCTGACTGAAACCTTCATCCTAACATCACAGGGGCTCTGGTGGAAACGGGAAGTCTGGATGTGCACAGCTCCAGCTCCATGTCCATCTCCACCACACATTCTTTCCTTCTATGACCCGCAAAAGTGTCGAGTACTGCTGGTGGGTCAGTACCAGCTGCAGCGCCAGCAAAGGAGGTTGGCTCCGGACTGCAGTCAAGCCAGCCGCCTCTCGTGGATCCGCGGTCAAGCCAACCGGCTTTATTTCAGCTATAATTCTGAAACTTGGCTGGCTTGATCGCAGTGGCTCCAGATGGTTCACTATCATCATGACGTTTTCCATGCATTGCGGTTTGGGTCGGGATATTCCAGTTGATTGCAGTTATCATGTATACAGGAGTAATTCTGTCTGCTCACGCATGTAAACAGGTTATGCCTAATCTTTCAGAATAGAACTGGAATATTGACCTTAACCCAAATTTTGATGGCTTGTAAACGTAGTCATTGGTGATGAGAAACCTTTCTAAAGGCATCAATTAGGACTAAACCAGCTGATATTACTTTGCACTGATAGGGGACAGGATTACTTTCTAAATACTGACAGACTCTAGCTGCTTTCTTTGCTTTCCAGCTCTTTTTTCCCCTCCATCTCTTCATGTGTTCAATGCTTTTTCCTGTATCATTTCACTATATTACACATAACTTAATTTCTGGACATAAATGTTCGGATTTCTTTGGATGTGTGCATAACTTGGGTTGTTGCCGACATCTGAGGAAAAATTAATGTCAATAGCTCTACTAGAAATATGTTTTCTGAGAAAAATGTTGACGTGGTCAGTACTTTTTCCCCCGCTGTATTCAGCTCTGCAGATGCCTGGTAACGAGCGATTCATAAGATTCAGGTGTGTTGGAAAAGGGATGCAACCAAAATGTGCAGGATGGGTTATATGTTCAACTCCACTACTTCCTCAAATTGATAGTGCTCCTTTGTTTCCTGTCTTTCATTATTGGACAAACTGATTTGTCCAGGTGTGTCTGGCCATTGTCGTCATGGTAACTGAGATCAGGCACACCTTGATTAATCAGGTTCTCCACTAATGAAAGACAGGAAACAGAGGAGCACTACGAAGTTCAGGAAGTAGTGAATTTTTGCATATAGCCCATAGTAATTCTTGAGGACTGGACTTGGGCACCCCTGTGCTATGATGTTAAAGCTGCAGAAATCTAAACACAATGTATTACACGCTAAAAAATTTCACACAGGAAATGTTCTCTTTTCTACCCGTCTTAAATACACTAAGGACCGGATCTATCAAAGGTTCAGGTGTATAAAAACATGAGCTATCTCATTGCTCATGCAAAAAAAATGCACAAACTGATCTATTAACAGTGTGCTAAAAGTTCAAACATGCTAATTAGTGACTCTTATCCATTTAGCACTTCTGTTGCTAAGAATATGCAATTGTGTGTGTGATGGGAGGAGAAAATGAAAATATATTAATTTAGCACTCGCAAAGTGATTTATCAACCCTGATTGCGTTGCTGTTTTTTTGCATCTATTTTAGTACGTCTGAAAAGCAGATGCAAATTGCAGCTTTGCACACAAAAGACTGCAACTTCTGAAAGCTGCATTAACTCTGTCTTGTTATTTCCCCTTTTTGCCAACGTTACATTTAAACTTGGATTTTAGTGGGTGGACTGGATCACAGTTACCCTCTGAAGCCTTTGGCATTGTGCCAAACTGCGCACCTTGCATGTAATACAGTAGAGACCATGTTTGAGCTGCAGACACTTTCATTTCTTCAGCATCTCCTGATCCATGTCCTCATAAATTGGCTGTGCACTGATACCTGTTGTATTATTTAAATTTTTGTTTTTAATCATACTTATTTTAAATGATATTTTATCTCCCTCCTCCACTAATCTCCCTTTGTGAGTCGTGTTTCCTTTTGCGCTGTCGTCTCTCGCAATTCGCTACACGCAAAACCCTCATTCACACAGGGGCATTTTCAACACGTTTGCACTCGCTGTCATTTGCGCAGTTACTCTTTGTAAATCACCCACAAACCGTGGTTCAGCCCCTTGCACAAAATTCCAGATTGCGTGGGCAAATTACTACACACAAATTTGGATCTTACTAAATCCGGCCCTAATTGTTGTTTACATTTGGACTGAGCAGTTCTGCCTGAGTTCTTTCTGTATTTGCTTAAAGGGACTAGAGGCAAGATTAAGAAATGAGACTTGCGAGTGCCGCGACTGGCGTCACAGGTAACTGCAGCCACCAGCCAAGCCAGCATGGGAGCGCACACAAATGGACAAATGGATACTATAATGTTGTTTACACAGTCTTTTTTTTTTCCGTAGTTCTACTTTTTAGTGTCTTTCAGTTGATCTGGATCGTTTGCTGACGGCAGAAAAATCCCAAACTATCCCTAGCAGTGTTTGAATTCACCGCGACCATCTCTTCTTGTATTAAAACTGTTGGGGACGCATATGCAGTGTCAATTGACCTCACATCCGCAGGACATTGCAGGAAATTCGGCCACCGAATCGCAGCGCATTATGCAGCACACAGCCTGTTCAAGGCAGCGGAAAGAGACATGGGTGGGCTCGTTCTTTTTGTTTTTTAACGCTTCATCACCAATTAGCATTAAAAAACTGGACATGCATGTTTATTCTTTTACAGTTCCTGCCTCTAGTGCCTTTAAGCTGTTAATACAACCTGTAGGGTTTTCAATCAAATTAACTTTTTGCGGCAATGTTGAAAAGTGCAGGAAACTCTCCAGAGGATTTCACATCCAGTCAGCATTGAAAACAGTGAAAAAGTTCAACAAGGGAAGTCTAACCCCAACCATGATCTTTATCCTAAATGTCAGCCTAATTCAAAAGCATGTCACACAGATGCCAGTAGCGTGGCATTTAAACAGGATTCAACTGCCAGTCAAGAACCTTTTCCAAACCATTACCAGTTACTTTTGTGGTCCCAGTCTAACCATGTTTTACTGTAATGTCTTTTTATTGATTTCATGTTAAGCAACAGTTGACTAAAGTGGGGTGTGAAGCAGCGTGCAGTTGGCATTCATGTCAAAATTTTAGGTCACCTATCATGTGCTGTATATACACTAAGCTAAATAAAGCTTGGATGGTGTTGTTCAGCTACTTTGAACATCAATCTTTGTTTTACCCACCTCAGGGGGACTGAAGTTGAGCGCTGTAAGAGGTGCAGCCAACGCGAGTTTTTGACATGACTGCTGTCATTGCTACATTCATATGTTTGGCCAATCAAAGTACACAGTCTGGTCCAATAATGGCACAGTAATGGGTCCTTGTATAGGCTAAGCTTACTAACCTAGGGCTGAAAAATATAAAATAATAATAATAAACAAAACAAAACAAAACAGGGGCTTTGAAAACTCGTTTGCTCTGCTCCTAGTGAGGATAACAAGAGCAAAAAAGAGCTAACACTTCTAGTATTTGAACTTTGACCGTTGTTACGGGAGAAATGAAGTTGTCCTTGCCCAAATTTGCTTGATATCAGGACTAATAAACCCAATGACAGTCCTTTGCTTAACTATGGAGAGTGTGGGGGAAAATCATTAATGGGCAATGGTGGAGTGTTTCCATATGAACATTTTAAGACCTAAATTAATCTGGTGAAATGAGATATTGATTTTGCATTATGGTTGAAAAAATTAACTTAAAAAAAAAAAAAAAACTAACAAGCAAAACTGTCCCAGAGAAATTAGAGCACATTGCTCATGAACAGTGGGCCAAAATACCTGTAAGCAGGTGCAGAAGTCTGATTGACTGTTGCAGAAAACACTTGCAAGTTTTGTTCAACAAAGGTTTAGCTCAAGAGCCCCATCATGCTTGTTTGCTTGTGTAATTTGGTGTTTTTAATGTTTGTTTTTTAAAATGTTTTTTAAACCCAATTTAAATCAGTGTCATGATTTCCATAAATTTTTTTTTTCATTATTATCTTTTTATATACATACTGATTAGATCCCCAAGGGGAAATTAGGGCTGTGCATTTTACCCATCTCTGTACTGTAACTATCAGGGAGCAGTGGGCTGCTACTTGGGGTGCACGGGGAGCGGTTGGTGGGGTTGAGTACCTTGCTCAGGGGTCCACAGTGGTTCACCAAAATGTTGTGTCGTAGAATTGAACCCGGGTCTTCCACACCTAAGCCAGTGACACTACCACTAGGCAACCCTCACCCCCCCAATGTTGTTGTTATTATGAGCCTATTTTTTATTATTATTAGGCATTATCATTGGGCTACTTTTGTCAATTTCAACTTATTTCACTGAAAGCAAATTTCTTTTCCCTTCTTTAATCAGAGGGTACATCTGAGCACAACTGTATGATACAAAAAGCAAACAAACAAACAAACAAACAAACAAACAAACTGATAACCCTTTTTCGGCAAGTGTAACATCTTCATCCTCCATTGTAATAATTTGGGGAGAAAAGTGTAAAAGTTTTCTGTCATGAATCCACATGATGTGTCCAAATGAAGGGGTGGGGTGTGTGTGTGTGTGTGTGTGTGGGTGTGTGTGTGTGTGTGTGTGTGTGTGGGGGGGGGGGGGGGGGGGGGGGGTGCTTAAACACTAACTGACCCTTAAAATTGGAAACTATTGAATCCTCATTGGCAGCGGTATCAGATAAAACTGCATCATGTTCACCTCCTGCAGCTGACATGCAATACTGCCGCAGACAGACAGACAGACAGACACAGCTGAACACTGTTGTGTTACAGCCCAGAGCTGGTTGCTGTCACCAGCAGAAAGCCGACCTCACATTGTTTTTATTGTTTGAAAGTCTGTGACCACTTCGTCACCTTTTATGACCAATTTTTTGGAAATTGCAACTCGGAAATAAGCATAGAGTTCAGTCAGTTTATTATCCTGTACAGCAGCTTAATGAAGGTGACTCTGATGTGTCAACCATATAATTCAGTTAAACATGCAATTTAACACATTGATATTTATTCCATCTTGACTGATCATCAATACTGATGAATGTTTTGGTAATAAACACACAGTTTACTCTCTTAAACATTTTTCCTTTTCAATGTTTTGTGACCAGATCATTTATTTATTCATAATGGAATCAGGATTATGAAAAAAGATATTTAAAAGTGTTGTATTAAAGTTTACTTAAGCAGTGCTCCTTCATGTTCCAATTTTAAATAAGTGTGAAACACATTTTATTCCCCCCAATTTCTCAATTTCTCTGTTGCATCTAAAAGTGTAAAAATTGAAATTCTAATACCATTTAAATTTTAAATCAAGATAATTTTGGATGACAGCATGGTTTGAAACTATCCATGTCTAAACATTAAATTATACATATTGTGTTTTTTTTAATGAAATTTTCTGTTTCTTTTGCCTTTGTTGTCACATAGATGTAGCTCCTGACTTGCTTTTGTTTACAAGCTGTTTCCCAGACAAACCCAAAGGGGAAAGACCAGGAGAATTTTGTTTTCCTGCCGTGTACACGACAGCTGTTCTGCCAGCAAACCTTTTAATATTTGCTGCTTGCATGCAGGAGGTCTCAGGGGCCGTCACACTGCAGCAGGTGCCAGAGGCCCAGAAGAAAAAATGAGAACTTACAGACAGACAAACTTCTACCTCAACTACAGTCAAACACACTTCAAACAATTCAAGCACACAGACAACACACAAAGTGCAAAGAAGCAAGCTCATGCTCTGTGATCCTCTCACTGTTGTTCTGTTCTCGCTGCTTTAATTGGGGATTTGAGCCGGGCTCTTGTCTTTCTCACTGTGATGTGCTAAAAATAGTGTTTTGACAAGTGTCAGAAAACCCAGCTGCAGCCGGGATAAGTTCTCTGTCAGGACATGAGCTGTTTGACACTGGCGGTCATGCTCAGGGTATAAAGAGTCATAAAGAAACAAAGACTGCTTCATTGGACCTTCGTGAGGTCACGTTTCAGTTTCATGCAGGTTTTGCAAAAGTAATTTTTGCCTAAAGACTTTGTCTCAGTAACTGCATGCTGTCTGTCACAGTTTTTCTCATTTGGCAGTTAGTCACTAAGTCACAGATAATCCAGCATTCAGGAATGGCATATAAGGAACAACTTAAAAGGGACCGTGCTCTCCGAGAGTCTTTCCCTCTCAAGGCTAATGAGGTCATATTGCAGACAAGAAGAACAGTGTGAATTAATGGAGAATCACTGCCTCTTATGTGCTTCTGGCAGTGTTACAGCAAGATAATGACACAAGTTGCAGCAGCACTTTGTTAAATGCGATCCTGGACAATAAGGATCAAGTTTGTAGTTCTGTGACCAACATAAGCAGCAGAATGGTTTCATTACAGCTAATTTGCTGAACTCAACATTTCTAAAATAAACACAAGGCAAACTCACTGCATGGTTATGAAATATCAAAATGACCATCACAAAAAGAAGTCAGAATCCTAAGAACTAAATTGCAAAAAGCAACTTTTTATCCATCCAAGTAATTGCTTGACCTAAGGCTGTGTTTAGTCGATGATTAAAAGCCTAATTTTAACATGTGACATGAGCCAGAGGCTGATGTAAGTGTCTGAACTGAGAAGCTTGATGAGGTTTTTATGATGACAGGACAGAGAGAACAAACTGGGCACAGTTGAGAAAGTTGAATAATATTACATGATTATGTGACAGTTCACCCAAAAGACTGCGGAGAGGGTACATCGCAGTAGCTTTGATGCAGAATTTTGGCATCATGAGCATTTATTAGGTAAGAGCTGGCACTACTTTCCTTTAGGAAAGGGAGATTTGTTTGACTTATCCATAAAGGCTTTAGCAGGAACATCAATATTGGCGTCAGACTGGTCAGTCGGGCTTTGCAGCCGACACTCGTAAGGTATGCGAATCCAAGAGAATATCAGACAAAATGATTCTCTGATCAAACAGCCTTATTATCATTAAGCTGAATTAAACAGATTTCTCAGAAATGGCTGCAGGATATGGAGGAAGTTGGAGGCAGGATTATGTTTTTGGGCATTTTTTTGCCTGTGAAAAACTATTACACTTATCTAAACAGAACTAATTACATGCCAACAACTAATCTGAGATTTGTTTGTAGAGGGAAACTATAAACACATTGAATCCTAAAATATGACAGTGCATTTGTATTAAAAGCTTTCATTTGAAACAGCATCAGTAATGGAAACAAGTGGTTCTGCCTAACAGAAAATACTTATAGCATAATTAACACTGTAACGTGACACTCATGTGACTGCACGCCAGGCAAGGCGTGAAATAGATGACAAAATTACAGATAAATGTATTCCCTTGCTTTCTAATTTGATGGATGGGGTCAGTCCTGGCTGTGACTCTGGCCTTGTGACCTTTGAGTAGACTATAGCTTTGTGATATGTGCAGAGACTGAGAGGAGGAATTATCCTGATCGCTGATTGGCTGAAAGGGCTCAGCAACTGACAGTCTGCCAGCCTGACATATCACACACCTGCCAGGCTCTGTCTCTCACAAGTTAGCTCAAGGGAAGGGTTGGGTCACATTTAAATAGTGATTCTTCACCCATGCTTTCCACTCATACTGGAGTAAGGAAACTAATACTGGTTAAAATTTAAAAAGCTAATCTTTTTGTCTGATAACCAATTTGTTTTTTCTGTTGTTGCTTTTATTTTAGATTAAAAATAGCCTTAAAAAAAGTAGTAAGACCGTCATGAGATGATAAAATGCCACATCCCAGAGGAAAACATTTCTTTAGGTAGAGATCAACTTCGTTTTGTAATGCAAAAAAGCAAAAACAATGCAGAATTTATGACTAAATATATGCATTTTGAGTTTTTCTTCCATTTTGGCTATTGGTGATTAGACAAAAAAAAGAAAATAATGTTTTCGCTGGCTTATCTCCAACATTTCATAAAAAGTTTGAATCAGGGTCCTTGTGGTGTGTCTGCAGTCTGATAAACCCCCCCAACACAAGTCCTGTGAGTTTAACTCACAGGACTCACAGTGTTGGCTTGTGAGTCTGCGCTCCCACCCAGCCAGTATAAAAGCTGTTTGCATAAAGACCAGAGAGGAGACAAAGTGTGTGGAGCTCTGGGACTGTTGGGAACTCTGCCACTCGGAGGAGAGGCCGCAGCAAGGGCTGGACCACACTCTGACAACAGTCTGATGGCTGCAGCTGCTGCAGGTTAGACCCAGTTTGGCATGTGCTATTCTTCAGTGTCAGGATGGCATTTTTAAGCGTATCTGATATCTCTGTTTTTCATGACAGGAAACATTGCTGTATGAGTGCAGCTCTGGGACATTCTGTCACATAAAGGATTAGTTTTGTTTCTTGAAGCTCTGTTGCTTGTACTGGAGCAGGTCTCAGTGGTGGCTCTTAGAGAGGAAATACATAATTCACATCAGATTCTTTCTGGGCTTTACTCGAGTCAACTGGCGAGGCCACACAAAAGCTGAATAATGTAATTATTTAATATTTGAGCATGTAGTGCTCAGAGACTTGCTCCTTGTCTGCTTCTCAACTGTTTGCAGACTGCTTCACTCCTCTTTCAGTAACACTTTTTATTCAATTGTTGTGGCAAATTTGTCTGACGTGAGTTAAATACTCAAAGACACAATACTAGCTATCAAATTCATTCCATTATATATTAGATATTATAGAAATAGTATGTATAACAATTCCTTTTTCATTCTGATAAGGGATTTAATAAAGTAACTAACATTCATGGTAGTAATTGGAGCAGCTTAGCTTTCATAATGTGCACTTTTTGTTCTGGTGTCCTTCATATCAAACAACAGATTTCTAAAATATATCAAGGGATGACCAGAAATTAATTATAGAGCACAGTCATTATGAGGTTTGGAAATTGTGTCAGTATTTAGCTGCCTTGGTTTGCTGGGGTGGATTGCTTTAGTGTGACATCAACTTCCATAATCCTGATTAAACAAAGAGAAAACTGAAAATGTTAGAAAAGGTTTGTCTGCCTTTCTTTTAGGCTCAACAATGGTACCTCATTTCTTTTGTAGAGTTGGATGCCTCAAACGGAATCATTTATCATTCAAGGGAGGACAGGCTTCTCAGAAATTTGTATTTGTGTTGGTTTTTAATCCATCTCGTTTGTCCTGGTTTTCCATTAGCAGGAAGCTGATGAGATGGATGGGGTTTACACTTCTTATGTCTATTCTAAGAAAAGCAGGCACATGCAGTATGACTGTGCACACTTACTCTCTGTGGTGGTAAACAGAAAGATTTCGAAAGAAAGACTTTTGCTTTTGGATGTTGAATTAAATTCTGCCTGTCAAACTTGTTTTATTGCTTTTATCATTTTTCTAAGGGATGTTTTTCTGTGTCTGTTCTGTCCAGGTTGCACTGACGGGCATGTTGTTGACAGAAAAACGTCTCTTCAGAGGACTTAACTCAAGTCTTATTTCAACTTAACTGCCACTGGTTATGAAAAGCTGCACTCCAAGACTGAAACGGTTTGTCTTTACTTTGAAGAACAGGATTTCCATATAATTACATCCAATATTTCTTTCTTTTAAAAACATATAACGTCTGTGCCTGCTTGTTAATGTCTAGTTGTTAATTCTCTCTCTCTCTTCAGGCAGGGGGTAAGATGTTTGTGGAGTCAGTCGTTCGATGGGGGGTTTGGAGCATCTTGCTCCAGTTTGGACTCGACGTATCTGCAGGAAGTTGTCCTTCACGCTGCTCGTGTCGACCTGAGGCTAGAGAAGTGATCTGCTCTGGCAAGTATTTGAATTCAGTGCCAGAGGGCTTCTCCAATGATGCCAGGCGTCTGGATTTATCCCGCAATAGGATTAAGACTGTGGGACGCCGCCAGTTCTCTGGCCTTCCGCAACTTCAAGAGTTGGACCTGAGCTACAATATAATCTCTATGATTGAAGTGGAGGCTTTCTCAGGCTTACAGAATCTCAGAGCACTTCGAATTAAGAATAACCGCCTGAAGATACTTCCAGTTGGGGTGTTTTCTGGTTTGTCCAGTCTGCGCTTTCTGGATTTAAGCCAGAATGAGATTCTGGTCTTCCTGGACTTCACATTTAAGGAAATGGTCAGCCTGCAAACACTGGAAGCTGGGGAAAACGACCTTGTTTTCATCTCCCAGCGAGCTTTCTTTGGCCTGCAAAATCTGCAAGAGCTTAACTTAGACCGCAGCAACCTGACCTCCATTCCCACTGAGGCATTGTCCCAGCTCCAGAGCCTGACACGGCTCCGCATGCTACGCCTCACCATCTCTGCATTACCCAACAATGCCTTCCGGCGACTCCACCGCTTGCGCAGCCTCCAAATCTCAAACTGGCCCGCACTAGACACGATGGCTGGCAACAGTCTAATCGGTCTTAATTTGACCTCCCTTGTCATCAGTAGCTGCAACCTAAGTGCAATTCCTTACGCAGCACTTCGTCATCTGGTGTACCTGCGCTCACTGGATCTGTCCTACAACCCCATCACTGTTATCCAAGGTAACCTGCTCGGGGACCTCTTGAGACTCCAGGAGTTACATCTAGCTGGAGCAAGCCTGCTACGAATAGAACCAGGAGCCTTTAGAGGACTGTCCTTCTTTCGCATGCTTAATGTAACATCCAATCAGCTTACTACATTAGAGGAGAGTGCTTTCCATTCTGTGGGGAACCTTCAGGTGTTGCGACTAGATGGGAATCCCCTTGCATGTGACTGCCGGCTTCTCTGGGTGGTTCGTCGCCGGGTGCGCTTGAGTTTTGATGGACATCAGCCCACTTGTTCCTCTCCTGACGCTGTCAGACACCGGGAGTTCAGAGACTTCTCAGAAAAGGAACTCCCAAGGCTTTTTACCTGCCGCCCTGCTCGAATCATGGACCGCAGGCCACAGGAGGTAAGAGTAGAAGAAGGTACCACAGTTCTCTTCATGTGCAAGGCTGATGGGGATCCATACCCAGCAATCACTTGGATCTCATCCCATAAAAATGTCGTCTCTCCAACAGGAAGAATCAGAGTTTTACCAAATGGTACTTTAGAAGTGCGTTTTGCTCAGGTTCAGGACAGTGGCACGTATCAGTGCATGGCAGGCAATGCAGCTGGCAACGACAGCCTGACTGTGGGCTTGTATGTGAAGGGGCTACCACGTAACAGAACAATCCCTTACTTCACAGAGGAGGGCTGGGTGGAGCCTTCAAATTCCCAAGCAGCAAACTCCTCAGCTCAAATGGCTAAACCGTACCCCTTTGATGCAAAGACCCTGGTCATCGCCACAACAATGGGCTTCCTGTCTTTCCTCAGTTCAGTGGCAATCTGTTTCGTCTTCATGTTTTTCTGGAGTCAGAGCAAAGGGCAAATCAAGCACACAGCAACTATTGACTTTGTTCCACGGTCTTCCGTGGGAGGAGGAGGAGGTGATGGAGGTGATGGTGGAAGGTTTACAATGAAACTTATTTAAAATCATGAAAAGGAAGAGAGGGGTCTTGATATTGACTGTGTTATTCTGCACTATGGACTTTCAAAGCTGTGCACAGAGACTGAGAACCTGCATTCAAAGGCCACTTGGGATGACACATCAGAGCCGGTTTGTTGAGGTCGCGCCAGCTCTCTTCTACTTTTGGAGTGGAAAGTTACATCTCAGCGATCCCTTGTTTGTAAAATCCATCTCATTAATATCTCATGATCCTTGAAAAGAGTGATGTTAAATGATTGTCGGAAGAGTTTTAATGGTTGCTGTGCATTTGTCTTCAAAAACTTTCAATAAGCAGATACTTAGCAAAGGTTTCTTTTCTATGTAGCTTGGAAATTCAAAACAATTTCCACAGTTTTGGGTAATAAATCATGACGACAGTTTGTTTGTGACACAGTTATTGCTTTTAAAAACACATCAGGTGCTTTTTAATCATCCATGTAGTATTAATAGACTCCTTTCTTCACTTGAAATTAAAAGTCAAGTAAATATTTGCCCTTTTAACAATAACTTTGCATTGGTTTAAGACTTTAATATGTGAATATGTGACTATAAAGCTTTAGTTATACATATTTGTGGAATAGACTAGCCAAATGATTTCTTTTTCTCAACCTGAATTTTAGACATTGTAAAGATTTTTTTTTCTATATTTTGACATTGCAGCGTTGGAATTTTCAGTTGTGGATAGCACATATGTTAAATAATGATGTAGCCGTGTAAAGGCACTGATAGCTAACCGTGTACATAGGAATGTATCCTTTCCTGTTTCACACTTAAAACATTTTATTTAATTTTTTTTATTTTATTTTGATCCTTTTCTTATACTATACCACATAACAGTAGATGACTATTTGTTCTATCAGGGCATGCTTTTATTTTTCATCCTTTTTTCTATTCAATTTTTTTTCTTTTTTATTTTGCACCCACACAAAACACTGAAAAATATGTGCCTCAGTAACATTCTCACCACAGACACAGAGAATGCTCACCTGATCAGTGTTAACTTGTAAATATTTAGGTCAAGGGCGATTTGTGTCCTCCGTTTATTCTGTCACTCTATCTACGTAGTTCTGGGGATTAGTCTCACTCAAATATGTCACTCTTGTTGTCTGTACACTTAACTGAGTAGATGCTCTAGGCCACGCACAAAACAATGCTTAATTATGGCGGGAAAGGAGGTTGTAAATAATGCACACATACACTGATGTACATGCTTGCTGTAAATGACCATCTTCTTTTTTCATTCTGTTATTAAATGCCTATTTCAACCTGTACCGTCTGGATCCATTTTCTTTACTTGTTTCATGCTAAATGTTTTTGAAATGTCATAAAATTCTTCAGAAAAAATGGCTCTATTGTTGAAAAAATTGGCTAGTGAATAACTTGTTTGAGTGCATACTGTAACCAAGGGAGCTGTGTGTCTCATTTTAAGGCAACAAACTGGCCATCTTGTCCTTTAGAAGGCAACAGCATTACAGCTGGCAGCCAGCCACACAAATGCACATTCACCTTCATTTTTTTCCTGTGAAGACAAAGGATTATGTGTGTGAAGTAATGCCACAGTGGCTGAATGTTTCCCTCCCAGAACCTCGTGTGCCCTGACTGAAATACAAAAATGTCTAAATCACTTAAGACATTTTCTGTTTTTTCTTTCTTTCTTTCTTTCACATCACATCCCTCAGTGCTGACTCCCAGTTATAAACAAAATAATATATATAAGTTTCATAATTGTAATCTTAAGTAAAAAAAAAAAACTATTTATTTTTACCTTGCTAGAGTTAAATAAAAATCTTGCATTGCTCTGAGTGAATTTATTGCAAACCAAGTGATTTTGTCCATCTCATGCAGCAGCCCAGAATAACCCAGAAAAGAGAGGAGGGAAAAAATGATAATCACGTGTATGAGCAGAGATTTAAACCCTTTTGGATTACCTCTGAAAGTCTCAATCTGTTATATAGGTCTGTCTGGCTAGTGCTATCCTCCGGCCCAGCTTGGCCTGTAATATTATCTATTTTAAAACAACTATTTGCTCCCATTGGACAGAAACCCAAAGGAGGAGATTAAAGGGGTGTTTGAAAGCTACTCCCCATCTTTTGACTGGCATTCACACACCCTTTACAGCATAATAGTCTCTTCACATCTGCTGTTTGGATAGTTTCAGGCTTCTACTCTGTGTTGGTAGTGAGGATAAGGGGATTTCACAGCAAAAGCATCAGGTTGACAGTTTTTAAAAGCATTGGGGAAAAAGTTTATTCATTAGATCACCCCAATTACAAACAGATGAACTTGATAAAGATAAGAATAATTCAATTACAGTAATAAATAAAACATGGCTCCACTCTGGCCATTTTGTTTATCTCTCTCTATAACCATCTTGCACTGTTTGCCACAACTTTAAAACAGTCCAAAACATACAGACACCCAATTTTTTTTAAAAAGCATCTTTTTCTTGATTATTTTCTTGGAATAGATACTCCAGATGGCTGCTAGCCTTGACAACCCCCTCACAGCCTTATCTGCTTTTTGGCTCAGTTTGAATGGACCTGTTTTGTGTGGCAATGCAGCTCTTCACCAAGGAGATAAGAAGACCTTGAAAAACTGAGAGAAAAGATGAGTTCTCTGGCCAAAGTACAGGGATAAAAGTCAACATGACTTCACATTTTTGATCAGAAAATCTGAGAGGAAAACAAAGCAGCGCTTGTAGAACCACAAGGGGTCTTCATGCACTCAGCTGCATATCTAGAGTTAGAAGAAAGATAAATTCCATTTTCATGACTTTTTTTTTTTAACCCAATGTCCTTTCATTCACAATGTAAAAACCAAAGAAGTTCCAAATGCCAGATCTGAATGTAGTCAAATACAGATCCACTGAGTTTTCAACACAAAGTTCATCGTCACAACACATTAAAAATTATGTATTGTTTGATATTCGATACACAGTTCCCACAGCTTGAAACACACCCGTTTTGTTCACTTCAATATGAATGCATGTATTGTTGCACCCCAATACATTTTTGTGGTTAGTATGGTAAAATCTAATATGTATTCAATTTTATCACTAAACCTCTGTCATTTTGAAAAATTGTTTCTTTGGACAAATTAAACATTGATTTCTGTTCATTTTGTTCATTTCTGAAGCACATCATTATCTTGACATTACCTTAACTGAAACATAGTGATTAGGCCTAATTCATTTACGAATGCATGAGTTACCAAAAGCATATGTCTAAAACTAAAACTTATGTGAAACTGGGATGCTGTGTAAAAAGTATTTAAAAAGCACAATATTGTAATTTCCTAACCCCCCATAAATCAAAAAATAATTTACAATGGAACTTACAGTAATAAAAATTATCAAGAATTTTAGCCCGTTTTGATTTTGATGGCAGCAACACATCTAAAAAAAAAAAAAAAAAAAAAGTTGGTACAGGTTTTCCTGTATTCTTTAAACATTCGTCTGAGAAGACCTGCTTGAACTATAGGAGAGAAACATTATCCCATTTTGTCAGATATAGGATCAAGAGTACTGGGTCAACTGTGTTTTATTTTGAGTCTTAGCTGTACTAAATGTTCCTATACTGTATCTGGTGAGAGGTTCAGGCTGTGGGCAGAACAGACCCGGACTTGCACCTGAAAACATGCTGTTATGATAGATGCATTATGTGTTTAACATCGTCTTTTTTTTAAATATTCAAAGCCCGTTCTGAAAAAAGCATCTGCACAGACACTTTTGAACTGCTAACATGCTGTTAATGAACTGCATTATCCCTCACATTACTGTAGTCTGGAGAACACAGAATCAGTTAGAAAATTCCAGCTTTTCATTTTCTGACCACAGACCAGCTCTTACAGATGTGGGCATGAAAAAGTTCCCCTTTCTGCCGACTGTCAACCACTTACCGGCAACTTGTCTGCTAATTCAGTCGCACAGAGAAACACCTGTGTGCCCATGGGAAATGATTTCAGAGCAGAAATGAATGCCTGCAACAAGGACGTTTCCACACTCCAAGTTTGGACACCGTGCGTGATGACGTATTCGTGGGACAAATCGTTCAGCCAGTGATAGTGCAGTAAGTGCACTATTACTGCACCACTTCTGGCAGAGAAAGGAGGAACTTTTTCATGCCCACATCTGTACCCTAAGTTCATTTCAAATAAGCAATTGCTTCGGAAAAGATGGCAACAATTCTGGGTCATGTCCTTTACACACCTAGAACTTTCTAGACTCCATTTTTTATGATATCATGTACTTTCAATGATAAAACACTCAAAATCTTTGAGGTTTTTCATTAAGGGATATTCAGAAGCAGTCGAAAGCCAAAATGGTTGCAAATCACTGTTGAAATAAACAAAACATGAGACACTTTCTTTTAATCTGTGATATTTTAAAAGTCACCATGTCTATTAGACTCTCCCTTACAAAATTAATTTTTAATCGCAGCTGAAGAATAAATCAAATTGAGTAAATGTACAATTGTTCCTTCTGAAATGCATTGGGTTAAATATAAAGGTGTGAAACAACATAAATATTGACGTAAATTACAATTACATTATAGCATTGCAGAAGTTTGGGACTTGAATAATACTGTAGTGAAACATTGCTGGTACTTAAACAGCCTTAACATATAACTTTTAAGTGTGATCACAAAAGTCTATTATTTCTTTACAAGTATCTGGGGGTCAATGAAGGGAGTTTATTAAGCCCCATTTCAAGGTTTTCCGTTATCCAGGTATCACACAAAATTACAAATTTTAATGGCATTGTGGAGGAAAGAGTCAACCAAGGATTTTCAATGGATTTAGGTTTTAATAGCAGTGAGGAAATCCTAACTCTTAAGATATGTCCAGAGCAACATGCCAAACTGGTACACGCTGCCAACCCATTGCAATGAAGTTCTGAAAGTGTACACTATGAGTTCCAAGATGTTTTATTTATTTTTTGTCCATGTAATATTAAGATAATAAAAAGTAGAAAAAATTCTTATTTCTATTTCCTATCCTCTAGTTTATTGATGTTTACCACTTTAAACCTGCAAGTGGTGCTAAAACCACAAAAACATTCACTCATTGCAAAAGCAGAAGCTATCTGTGTGTTTTGAAACTTAATCATGTTACAACCTTGAGAATTGGTCACTTCTGATGAAAGAGGGTGAATCATAAGATGATTATAATAAAGCCTTTTTGATGCACATACATAGACAGATGCAAAGCATCTCCTTGTTGAGTTTTATTTGCTTACTGTCTCATATCCATTATCATTTCAATAAAGGGAAATATCTTCAAATTAAGTTATGCAATGTGTTCATTTATAGACAGACATTCAATAAAATCTCTCTGGCAACTGCTTTGGGAATTTATCCATTGTAAATACCCTCATCTATGTATCCATTCTGCAGAATGATAAATAAAATAGGGCCTGAGTGAGTGATGTGGGAGATGGGTTGAAATGTTTTATAAGTCTCATAATCCTCAAGAAACAAATCCCTTTTGTTTATTGACCTATTAAAATGCCTTCTTTACTGTTAAATTTCTTATGGAATGACATACATAAACAAACCCCCTCTAAACTATGTTGCTCCATCACTGATATAAACAACTATTAACAACAAGATTTTCAATCATTCAAACTATAACATAATTTAGGGATGAATCTAGTTGAGTGTAATTTTTGCCAGCTGATGGATGTTGAAGAAAATATGTAAGTCAGTTTCATAGCATTTCTTAACAATGTGTTGGGTTTCCACATTTTATTTTTGATCAGTTTTATATAATAAGAAAGTCAAGACTTTTTGTGATATCATGCAGTCATCTCATGCAAAACAAGGACGTAATCAAATACTTAGATATAAATGATTGCTTTCTTCTTAAAGTATTAACCTAATAAATCTGTGGCCGATTGGGTGAGCTCACCAATAAACCATCTTATGGAGAGAGTTAATCAGTGCACTGAATGGAGACAATAAAATGTCTGCGTAAATTATTCAAGCAGCAAAATGAGAAGCTTGGAATGAAAAATTAAACAAAGATGGAAAACTCTGCTTTTGCTGCCATCTAGTGACTAACAATACAACAGAACAAGCTATAGACAACAGTGATATCACTGTTGAGGGATGTCATCTCCCATTTTAAATGATGTCATAGTGCTCTTAACCAGAAGTACAAATGTGACCAGTTATAATCAACTATTTTTTGATAACAGGCATGCATGAGTTTATAGTGTGAAAAAAATCTTGAGTAACCCTTTATTTCTACATACTGCCAGGATAGTATCCATCACTGCTCAGCTTTGTGTTTGTATAAATACTGTAAGCTCATCCCTTGTGTTAGGGGTGCTTTTGATTCTTGAGTGGCTCATAATTCAGCGCTAAATATCACTGAAAGCGAAGTATTGATAAATTAAGTCTTTGCACAGTACTGAAAATGATTAAAGTCCCAAGCTGGGGAAGAAACTCACCCAGAAACAACAGGGCAACAGAAAATCCTAAATCTTTTCAACTTTGAGTGCTTGTGGAGTTTTCTCATTCACTGGTAAGTGAGGGGTTATACATTGCTGACTGAGCTCAGAGGTATTGATTTAAGGGGCAACATGCAGAGACAATTAAAGCCTTTGAAACAGGTGTAAAAAGATCTACCCCTCCATGTGGGTGGGATATTACAGGCTTTTCTCATAGATCTATCTATGTATGTGCGTCATGTTGTGCTTCTTGATTTGAAAGAAAACAAAATTGCCAATTTGCTGTTGATTTTTTTGCCTTCTTGGGGACCAGCACTCAGAAAGCTCTGCAAAAAGCCCAGATGATGCTTTGGATGGTATCAACTGAGACCAGTTTCATGTAGATGAAAGCATCCATTTCACTGCTTCCACTAACAATCATTTACCATTTAAAGTTTCTCTGTTTTCCAAATTTGAGTCAATTAACTTCACAAATGTTAGTGCAGCAGAGTCATACTGCTGATTCAGGCCGTTTAAAGCACCATTGACACATATTGATCAGACATTACAGTGCAGATTGTTGCTGAGGGAATATCACTATTGGAAGATGGTGTGGGGGGCTGTGAGCAAATAAGAAATGCTCATAAAAATGGCATTTCAATATTATGTAAAATCTCGTACTGACTCTAAGGGGAAATAATAAGAATCTTCAAGGAATTTTTTAAAAATAAGTTGATAGGATTTAATTGCAATAGGATGGATGGGGGGTCATAGAGCAGGTCCAATAACTTATCAGTGAAAATGATCTTTATCAGCAACAGGTATGACGTGTGATGCGCCATAAACCAGTAATTGTAGACTGAACCAAAAGGTTTGTGATCATTTTTGCTGCCCCACTTTTCATTTCTGCCCCCCACCCACCCTCCCCCATGCTGACAAGCTACACTCCCCTTTTGCCTTTTGTTTCCGAGGTGGAGCCTGACACCCCGACTTTACCAAACTGGATTGCCGGCAAACCAGACGGACAGGATAGGATTGGGACCAGCAGTCGCTGGCACAGTTCGGGGACGCGGCAGATCTGGGGGACGGACCTCGAAGACTCCATCAAGGAAGGAGAGGGATTTTGAGGGAGAGCTTCAATCTAACAGTTATTAAAGCCAATTTTGATCAGCAGATCCACAAGAAAGATGAATTTTTTCTTGTTAATGTCGATTTTTGTCACGGTTATTTCTGGAAAGTCACCTCGGCTCAAATTTGTTGTGCACGGTAAGCCACTACATTCCCAGATTTGCCTTTTATTCAGCCAGTTTAAGTATTTGTTTCGTCATTCGTGTTTAGTCAATATATTTGATGTGCAATGGGGCATGGGTACATGAACGGGTGAACGGTTGAAGGAAAGGAAAGATGAGTGAGTGAATGATGAGAGGAGCATCAAAGGATGATACACTCAGTCATTTTCTAATTCGTCTCATTTAAGCTGTTGTTCTCCTGTCAATAAAGCCTCAAACAATAACTATAAAGCCTAAAGGAAGGGGTACATCTGGATTAATCTCCTAAAAACGCCCTCCCCCCCGTTAGTCGAGTTATCAATTAGGCACTCCACCATTCAGGCCCTGCACACATGTTCATAGCTCTAAGGATGTAGAATCTGGAGTTAAATTAATTTCTTCAATAATCTCACAATTTTTTGCTGGCAACAAAATATCTAAGTGACTTGCATGGTTTCGTTGCCAGTTTTATCGGTCTGTATTCATTTTAAGCTGTGTGTGCACAGCTCTACAAATTTGTATTTCTTACAACTTGTAGTTTTTTTGTTGGTTTTTTGGACAACTTGTGTGTTCTGTTTATCTCAGAATCGTTCAAGTTCACAATGTGCTCGTGTCTAGGTCGCGCAGGCTCCAATTAGTCTCCCCATACCGTCAAATCTTTCAGGCGCACTGAAAGGAAGAGAGCCAGAGGCGCTTTAAAGCATCCTCTCCTCTGGCAAGAGGGGCATCATGGCGCCCTTTTCTTCTTTTTTCTCTTTTTGCCCCCCCGGAGAGGTACATTTTAAACAGCGGTCGGTCATTAATGAAAAGCATCATTATTTTGAAATATGACTCTGAAGGTGGACACAGTCATTGTAGCTCCCGCGTCCTTGCGGAGCTGCAATGCGGGACACAGCTGCTGCTTCACACTGCAGCAGAGAAGACCGGCTCAGTGGAAAAGAAAGCTGCTTTATAGCTAAATAAAAAAAAGAAAGAAAGAAAAAATCATGGTCATATAAGCTGCACATATACAGACAGAGGAGACACGCAGGAGAGCTTTGAATGGAAAATTCCAAGCCATCTCCCTGCTATTTATTCCACTCACGCCTTTTACACCGCACACAGACATCTAATATATTCAGCAATCAATAGAGATGGGGGCTGTGTGTCAAGTGATCTGTATCTGTTTCCCTCCTTTACCCGTGGATCAGCAACGTAGGACGCGCAAAAGATGACATCCTCGGACGTGCGTGTCATAGAAATCATATTTGTTATTACGCAATTTCAGACAAAAACGCAAACAAAGAGTTACAAGTTGAAAATGTCAGAAGACAGACATGAAAAGCTCGCAGTCTGGAGCCTTCTCAGGACCTCGGACAGCTCCTAAGCAATACGTAGGTCCTCGAGGGTCGCTGTCCTGCTGATCTTCCATGCCTCCCTGCACCAACACAGCTGAGTCAAATTAAATTAATCTAAAAACCTACAGTATGAAGGTCTGCACAAAGAATCATTTATTTGTGTCAGGTATGAGGCCCCTTGAAGACCAGAACTGGACACCCCTGACGTATAGGCTATGTCTTCATTTGGTACACTCAGCCAAAAAGGACATAGGCTATGGACAATTTTAATATTCTACCATCAATAAATCCCCCCAAATCTGGGATTTAAATGAACATCTCAAAGATTGAGCCTGTTGATTGCTTGAAGTATTGTAAGAGTACAGGACCCCTAAGATTTCATATGTTTGTCACATCTTTTATCTACAGTAAGGATAAAACCAGAACCCAAAATGCTGCTCGTAAATTATACAAAAACTTGTGTTTTTAAACAGTATTAATAAGCTTACATTAAAGTAAATGCATATGATGTCATGGAAAACATCAGCAAACCCCCATACAAACTCCAAAATGCTCATTAAACTGAAGCAACGTCTCAGCAAATTATACAGATCATTAAGTCACCCGTTAAGGCTGAATTCATAAGATGCATTGATTAGGGTTCAGTTTCTGAAGCCTTCAATATGACACCAAAGCAAACAAGGAAGAGATGAAAAATTGACTTTGAATCAATAATAGATAGTTACCATGAAAACTGTCTAATGCTTGATATTCTCTCACTAAGCATTAAAACAACATAAAAAATTCTGCCTACTCCATGAACTGATGTTCAGCGTTCACTCTTTACTGTAGTTCTGTTTGTTCATCACCCCTTGAGAAATGGAAGTGACTTCTGGGCAGCTAAATGCTACATGGTCACCAGCCAGCTTCTATCCTTTGTCTGAGTTATTTTTGGTGCTGAGCTTTTTGTGTTTGTTTGGATTAGAGACTTTTTTTTATATATGAAAAGCTCCTTGCTGTTTAAAATAGAGTGACATGACAGAATCAGATCAGTCAAACTGAAGGCCTACTGTAACTGTACAGGCAAAAGTCAGCCTGCTGGGTTATGCTAAAAAGCCCCCACAGAGCTGAGGGGACTCACAATAAGATAAGTCTCTGTGGGTGTTGTTGCTATGAGAGCCACCTTTCATAATAGATATTCGTAAGAACCATGTGTCTATGTGAAATATTGATTCATACGGCTTTACAGCAACACCAAAGCGCTCATTTGTTCGGGATTAAAAAAGAGGGAAAAAAACTTGTGTCATATGTTGTGCTTGTATTAGTGTCTTTAGTTGACTTACTTCAGGATTAGGGTTTCAATTAGGGAGTGAATGAAAAATGAATGTCAGCCTTATTTCACTGTTTGCATTTTGTCCTCTTTGTGTGCTGGTCTGGGAATGACAATGAAATCATCAAGCAAATATATACAAAACAGAAGAAACAATGGAGACAGAAAATCCAAAACACAAAGACGGTAGCAAGGCATGGAGACAAAAATTAAATTTTTTAAGTCAGTGGAAATATAAGTGAAAGCAGGAAAACATCATTTCACACCAAGCTGGGACCTAAATTTAAGAGCATTTCACTAAAATTCACAGCACCGTTCATGCTGACCTTCATACTGGTTCAGAAATGTTATTACACCAAAAGCCTCATAGATTTTCTTGTCATGCTCATAATAAAGGACCATGAGGCCCATCTACAAAAGAAAACTTACACACAAGCAGCAGCTTTCATTTAATCTGATGGTGCCATACAAAGAACTTCAAAACGCTGAAAGATTGACTGGCTTTGCCCCTGCTGTTTATCAGTATTTAGAAAGCTTTTTGGGGGAGACCAAATCTCAGGAAGAGAAGTCACGCTTAAATGGTGAATTTATAAGATGGTTGAAAATGTATCTGTGATTGGTTTTAATCACATGCAATCAGCTACTAACCTTGTTGTTATTAGATCAAATCAAATGAAACCAAACTTTATAGTATATAAAGTATTATTATAGTATTTATAGTATATATAAAGCACTTTTCATGCATAATAGCAGCACAACGTGCTTTACATAATAAAAATTGCAGTTTTTGCATTTATAAAACACAAGCAATCACGCACACAACACAAATCAAAGCACACACATACACCTAATCAAACTTTCTCAAAAATTTAGATGAAACAGACAAACTGTAGAGCTTAACCCACCCTTTGACCCCACTTACTGACTTTAACTTAAATTTATATATATAGGCCCCTATATATAGGCTATACAGTATATCTATCTATCTATCTATCTATCTATCTATCTATCTATCTATCTATCTATCTATCTATCTATCTATCTATCTATCTATCTATCTATCTATCTATCTATCTATCTATCTATCTATCTATCTATCTATCTATCTATCTATTTATCTGTGTGTGTGTGCGTGCGTGCGTGCGTGTTTGCGTGTGTGTGTGGGTGGGTGGGTGTGTGTACTAGTTCAGCCATCAACATGAGGACCGTTTTGCCTGTTTAACCAACAAAGTGAGGACATTTTTGCAAAGTGAGAAAAACCCATTTTAGAGGGACAAGATTAGGTTTTAGAGTTTAGGTTACAATTTGGTTTTAGTTAGGGTTAGGGCAAGGGTTAGGTTTAGGCAATCAGTTATGGGCGTTAGGTTTAGGGTAAGGAGCTAGGGACTGCATTATGTCAATGAATATACCCCACGGGGATATAAAAACAAACGTGTGTGTGTGTGTCAGGAAATTTAAAAAAACTAAATAATTACAGGATTTGTAATTAATTGATCTAATTAATCCACATGTTTAAGTTTCCCATGCAACCCTGCTCTAACACAGCCTATGAAGTTCTGTACAGTGCCTCATTCACATGTCTTCTTCTTCTTATTGGCGGTTGGCAAACAGCTTTACAGTAGGTGCATTAGGGCAACCCACTGCCTGGGTCATTCAGTGGGCCAAATTTAAAGTGCTTGTGCACTAAATTGGCACTCTGAATTAATTGCGATTATTTTTTCTAATGCTTTAATTTGCAGTGTAATTAATTAATCTAATTAATACGTTAAACTGACAGCCCATATCAAATCAAATCAAATTTTATTTATATAGCACTTTTCATGCATAGCAGCTTTACAAAGTGCTTCACATAATAAAAACAACACATTACATCAGCAGTCCCCCAAGTTTATCTATATATATATATATATATATATATATATATATATATATATATATATATATATATATATGTGAAGAGTTCTTTTCCAAAATGAGTTAACCACCATTTAGAAAAAACAGAGTTAACTGCTTTTTGTCGCTGTCGGGTACAAACCTTCTATCTCCACTTGACATAATTAAAACCCTCTACATCATGTGAGTGTGATTTGGTGAAAATATACAAAAAGCAAATGAAGAGTTTCTTTGCAGAAG
Source organism: Atherinomorus stipes (assembly GCA_023101725.1). Classification (NCBI taxonomy): domain Eukaryota; kingdom Metazoa; phylum Chordata; class Actinopteri; order Atheriniformes; family Atherinidae; genus Atherinomorus; species Atherinomorus stipes. The sequence continues at coordinate 608,207 of JALJCO010010916.1, forward strand.
CAGTTAACTCAGTTTTTTCTAAATGGTTAACTCATTTTTGGAAAAGAACTCTTCATATATATATATATATATATATACAGTATATATATACAGTCAACCTCAAAATTATTCATACCCTCCATTTAAAGACAGAAAAAAATCAGCTGCCAGTGAAATAAGTTGAAATCGACTAAAGTAATACTAAAATTGTGGTTCAATAGAAATATTAAAAACAAACACAAAAAATAAAACAAGCATACAAGCATGATGGGGTTCCGAGGGTTAAAATTTTGTTCGGCAACACTTTGAGACAGTCACTGCACTCAAGTGTTTTCTGTAATGTTCAAAATCTCAATTATGTGGCCTCCCACTGAACACACACTGTTGATTCTTCACTGTGTTGTGGAGAGGGTGGGAAGAATCCTCCATCATCTTCATCAGCTTGTGCAGCATTCTTTTCTGAACATTCAGCTTCAGTGGCTCCAGAGTTATTCCCAGCACAGAACCAGCTTTCTTGATCAGCTTGTTTAGTTTCTTCAGTATAAATATTGTTTTATGAATTGCAGTACAAAGGAACATATGTCTTGGCAGCAGGTGAGGAAACAATATCTTAGGGGTTCATTCACATCGAGAACAACCCACACCACAGACATCATCACTATGGGAACCACCCAGATCCGTGCTGATCTGGTCCACCACAACCATATAGCTTACGGCAGTGCAGGGCCCTACTTCAGACAAGGACAGTCACCGCATGCCTGCAGAGTTTTCTGAACACCTCCGGTTGTCCAGTCCAAGCTGAGCTCTCAGTAATAAGTGAAATAAAGACTGCACTACTTTGACATGATGGTGAACTTGCAGGGTGCCACATCATAGCAGTGAACCTGTCATGTGCCACACGGGAACTCTCAGGTTGTATCGGACACTTGCTACCAGTGGGAAAACACTGCAGCTGAGTGGAACAAATCCAGAAACACTTGTTTAGTTTATGAGGGGAAACAATCTATCTCCGCTTTCTTTGGAGGTTTTAACACCAAAGTTTCAAGTTTTCAGTTGTGAAAACAGTTTGGCCAAATTTCCTGACCCAAACAAAAACACTGGTTAAAGCTGGATGTTTATTTAGCCTTTAATGTTATTTAGCTGATTTGCTTATTCAGAATTGTTCCTCTGTTCACCATGTGCCTTTTTATCCTATTAAGCTAGCTGACCTGTTACATACCAGTTACTGTAACTGTTAGCCTTGAACATATGCATGTTTAGTCCGAACTGTAAGGGATTTATTAGTAATAATTAATGCCTTCAATGCGTTTATTTGCCAAACAAATGTTCCTCATAGCTTTGTATTTCTGTGTTTATAGACCACACTCACTTCCATCCAGGCATTCACCTTAACTAGCCTGGAATTCCTCACCTGTAAGCCTGTCGTTTGTTGCATTACTGTGCTGTTGATTAAGAGTGACCAGTAAAGACAGTAAACTATACAAGTGAGTCTTGTGTGTTCTGACGGACACCCCATGGTGAACATCAAACCTCCTTACCAACGCCTAAGCAGTCTTACATCAACATCACCCTAATAGGCCACATTTTGGGAATATTTCCCTATAACTCCATACAAATGGGCCGAATGTTTGGTAGAAAATTACAAGAAAGGATCCAAACGAGTATTTTGAAAGTTGATCTGGATCCAGAGAAAATTCCGGATATTATGATCCAGAACACACAAAAATATGGGAGTCGAGCTGCTTGGTGGAGGTCTGCGCTCTCCGAATGCTTTTCTAGTTTGCATTATATTTCTGTCTCAGAAAACCACACAGAATACAGGTGTCAGTAAAAAACCCAAAGGAATTTCTCATCTTCATGCATTCTAACCGATGCCCCCCTGGCAGCCATGGTTAATAACACTGGAAAATATACAGTCCTAACCAGCCATTAAAACATCCTGAGTATTTTTCATTTCCCTGTGAAGAACAAGCTCCATCAATTAGATTCCCACCAGCAAGAAAGGCTTCTGTTTCCATAGAAACATAGTTGGTTGGCTAGCAACCTGTATCACCAGGACAGCATCCTGGTCTTGCTGTCAGATTACATGTAGGAAAATGTTTATCTCTGAGAGGAGTTAAGAGGAATAGTTACTGTAGAGCTTTCGCAGGAGAGTTTTCTAAAACATCTCCTGCGAAAAGAAAAGTAGATCTGAGCTCGTGGATAGCAAATAAATTAAATAAAATGGCTGGCAGATTTGTAAAGGCTTTCGTGTGTAGTTGTGATCTTTTAAAAGACCATCTTAGTCACTGGGCATTCATCATTAGGTAGGATCACGTTCCTCGAGATCTTTTAGTGCAAATTTTGAGTGTGTAATCATGTTTGTAAAGGGTAGCTGTGATTTTAATCTATTTTTTAACAGAGGCACAGTTGCAGTGTAGGTATGTGTGAGTCTGATTTGATGTGTCATTCAGAGATGCCCAACTGTACTTCAAAGCTTTCTGGAGGTGTTTGCAGTGACAGAGACTCTGATCGGATTTGCTCATGTGATTATTTCAGTGATGATATTCTTCCACCACATGCCCTTATCCTGTAGCACCCACACTGGCTTCGGCGAAGACTCAACATTTGACATAAACCCACAAAGGGCAATAAAGTTGGAGCAAGTGTTTCTGAAAATTAAACCAGTTCACAGCCAGGACACATCGCGTTGCTTCCAATATTGCTGGGAGATTAAATCAAGATTAAAAACCGGAGGTTTGGCCTTTTTCTTTGAGGACCTCTAGACTGATTCAACCTGCCAGAGGAGATTAGGCTGGATAAATCTGGATCATCTTTTTTAAATAACTTTCAAAAACTCAATTTTGCTTTCATGCTATAATCTTTTGTCACTGTATTGTGTTTAACATCTACTTTTTGAATCTTTTTTACAACAGTACGGAAACAGATTTAAAAGTTGCTTTTTGCTGATTAAAAAAGATGCATATAATCCCTGTTTTTGTCTGTTATTTAGAGGTAGGTGTGATGTATTAGTTGCAAAAGAACTATGATACATGGTTGCATTTGCTCTTGTCTCTTCATCTCAGTTTCGTCAGCAACATGATTAAACATGTAAAAACAGACCAGCCCATGTCCACCAGCAAAGCTCTTGACTAATCCCTTTTGTTCTCACTCTCAGAGCCGTCCAGGTTCCACTTCAACAAACCCGAGAACTACATCAGCATGTACCACCAAGAAGGGAGTGACACACTTTATGTAGGTGGACAAGGCATAATCTACGTGTTGACGTTTACAGATCGAGGGGTTCGTGACCTAAAGGTAAATCTTATTTTCTACTGGTTTTTTAGATCCATACCAACATGATGGAATCATATGCTTATTGTATCCTCTGGTGATCTTTTTTTTTTAAACAATAGTTTGGGAACAACTGTTCACACAAGTGAAAGATGAGATGAACCAGCAGTCAAATCTCCAAAAACTTATCACTTACTTGATTTTGGCACCAAGTTGCCTCATGTTTCCATCCTGTAAAGCAGTGGTTCCCAACCTACTTTCCCTGAGGACCCCCTTCATATAACTACCAAAAAAATGACAGGTCCCCTTTTCTGCCCTTTACTGAAACCAAGCTTGGTTTTATGCTTTCATAAATACTCACCAAGAATGATGCATTCTGGCTGATTTCTTTCATGGCCTATGATATGACCAAATCAAAAGGATTGAAAACTTAAGCTGATATACTTTAATTCATCTCCATGTGGGCATGACCTTTATTTTAATCACACTGGCTCTAAGTAGTCAAAGCTTTGGGGACCCCTGATTGGGAACCACTGCTGTAAAGTACCACCCCTACAAGCTGAATGAGGGAAATACTCCTTGTTTAAGAGTTTTGACATTAAAGCTGATGCCATAGATAAATCTGCCATTTAACAAGTCCCAGAGTCCACATTGGGAGAAAGATGGGTGGTTTGATGGAAAGCTTTTCTTTCCACTTTATGCTATGTACTCTGAAAACATGAAAGCTTAAAATGCATTGATTTACGTTCTTGCAAAAGGTGCTCGAAATAGAATTTATATATGAGATCATGTTGATCTTTACGTTAAGACATTATATAACTGCAGCCTAACACTCATTAGTGAGGCACGCTTAAAACTTTAGCTGTCTTGTGCAGCTTTTAGACATGAATATGCAAGGCAAGGCAGGTTTATTTGTAGCCAGTTTCATGTACAAGACAACTCAAAGTGCTTTACATAAAACATTAAAGGATCTAGGGGCAGGGTCAAGAAATGAGACTCGTGAGTGATGTGACTGGTGCTGTGGGTAACTGCAGCCAAGCCAGCACAAACTGAAGCTATAACGTTGTTTTCTACGCTGATAAAGTCTTTTTCTGCATGGTGCCACTTTTTAGTGGTCTTTCAGTTGATCTGGATCGTTTTCTGACAGCAGAACAGTGTTGTTTTTGGCAGCTATCTGCTTTTTAGTCTTAGTCTTTCTGATGAAAATGCTTATGAGTGTGGCAGGACAAAGGAGATCCCCAGACTCCCAGGTGAGAGTAATGCGTGCTAACCAGTCAGCCAAAGGGACATGCCTGTGACCAAGTAGCCAGGGCGCAGAGGCTTAGTGACAGGACCGTCAACTGCCACATAATCATTTCATCGTTTCTGACCAAAGCAGACAAGCAGCTTGGTTGATGCTGCTGCCTCACCTGCGTGTCTGACCGCAGGTGTGTTGCACATATGTGCACCAGAGTCGTGCAACAGTTCAGATACCCGACAGTTAACCCGCAAAACACTGTTTAGCAGATAGAAATGACAAAGACTGATATCACGGTTCAGGTGTGGGTGGATATTTATGTAGTTCCGGCGAGTCGCGGTGAGAATAAGTTTGTATTTTATGTGGACATGACGTGTTTTAAACATCAGGCACTGGGATCATTTCCAGTGCAGGCAGAGACACTGGGGGTGATGCGAAGCAGGAACGGAGGACAAAGTTAAAACCAGGAATGAATCTCTTAATCAAATTAATAAAGCCGCTATGTGGCAAAATGACAGAGACTACAGTGAATACTTATACTTCATACATTTAGTAATTTAATGTGTTGATGTGCGGGTCAGAAATGACACGGAAAGCCGCAGTTAGTGGGTCTCGAGTTCGGGTGGATGCGGGTCGGTAAAACCAGAACTCTGATGTGGACGCGGCTGCACGCCAAGCGATGGTCGGCGTGCTCAAACAAGAAGAGGATGCAACTACTTTTTAAGCTTTTGACCGACAGATTAATGCACAATAAGCAGAAATTTCCTGCATCGTGAACATTTGACAGACCAGCCACTGACATTTTCGTCCAGTCTTGTCTCGTCAACGAAAATTCACACACGTCTCGTCATGTTTTAGTCATTATTGAGACATGTTTAGCTCGTCATCGTCTCGTTATCATCATGAAAAAAAAAGGGGCGTCAATGAAATGATTTCGTCATCGTTAACGGAAGCAACACTGTGGCAGAAGAATCCATGACTATCCCTTACAGTGTTTGAATTCACGGCAACCATCTTCTTCCTGTATCAAAACTGTTGGAGACGCGTATGTAGCATCAATTGACGTCACATCCTCATGACTGCACGGGAAATTTGGCCACCGAATCGCAGCGCATTATGCAGCACACAACCTGTTCAAGGCAACGGAGAGAGACGTGGGTGGGCTCGTTCTCTTTGGTTTTTAACGCTTCATCACCCATTAGCATTAAAAAACTGGACATGCATGTGAATTCTTTCACAATTCCTGCCTCTAGTCCCTTCAGAGCATTACAGTAGGGTACAGAAGAAACGTTAAAACAAGCTAAAAAGAAGATGAAAGAGATGAAAAATAAAAGAATTAAAACCAAAATAAGAATGAAAGAAGTAAAATACAAACAAAGCAAGCTTAGATGGAAAGAAACAGACAACAGAAAATCTACTTTGAGGTATATACGATTCAGATGTCAGTGGGAAATACATCATCATTAAAGGCAGAGCTGTCTCCTACTCCTGACATAACTGAGAGAGAGAAAACTGTTGATCCAAACTTTGGGAAATTACCACATTGGCTTGTTTGCAGAGGACTTGATAAGTGAATCAATACCACTTACTTGTTTGTTTACCAGCAGGTATTTAGCTTGGCATTAAGACTGAAGGAAAGTGGAAACCAGGGGAATCTTCCATCTCTCTCATTACTTTGGTGAACAGCTGTTCACTAAATATTTAGTCAGTTATGATATGTTGGCTCAGTTTAAAAAGAAAAAAAATCCTTTTGAATAAATCTCAGAGTCAAAGGGAGGGAGTCAGATTTTATGCCAAGGAAGAGGTTAGAGAAGGACTGCGGTGCTTTTAGATAAGAGAAAACTGTCACACCTTCCGGCTCTATTTTCATTCAGTAGTTAATCAACATTTCTGTTCTACTGTAAATTGAGTGGTTGTATCTCTTTTTTTGATTTGCTTGAGGCTTCTTGATTGATTTCCTCACTCAAGCAGTGGAGCATGATTATCTCCACAGATTTAACCTAATCTGACAACATGTGAAGGATGTTGGCAAACAAAACCAAATGTTACAATTTCTTGATGAAAATTAAGATATTGTTCAGAGGAACACAGTCTCTATCGTCTCATACAACGATGTGGATGTTTAATGCCTCAGTTTGGGGATTTATTAGAGTAGTTTCCAGTGCAAGCCAGTGCCTAACTTAGAACCAGTTCTCCCTGATTGGTCAGCACTGGTGCTAGCAAACAAAAAAAAAAAAAAAAAAAAAAAAATGGTGCAACTCTTTACTGGGTCAGAGCAAAAAACATGTCAGGGACTATAGGAGCCACCACATCATTGTTGATCCATATCAGCTATGATTTGACTGACATTCAAAATCCCATTTGCTGCAGAATTCCTAAACATTGTTTGCAGCTTTGTTGTTAGGTCTTTTTAAAGTCATCTTGCATTTATAGATCTAATCCTGTCTTTATCACTGTTCTCAAGTGCCAGTTACCCTTTAAAAAGACCAGTATGAGTTTTAGAGACTGTATACAGATAACAACAGCTACTGTATGCTAGTGATATTAAAACACCAGTGTGCTGAAAAACAAGACGTATATACCTTAAAGTTGTACTTCCATGGTCATTTCATTAATATTTCTGTGTTCTCCATTATTATTGAATGCATTCTGCATCGTTTCTGTTTAAAAAAACCTTCTGGTATCTTTGTATCCAGCTGTATTTGTATACAGGCTTGTGGTCCAACGGCATGCTTTTCCGGGTCCTTCTCATGAATTTCCGTCTGATTGGCTGCCTCCCATCAGTGTATGAAGGAAGCTCCGCTCTTATTTCGTTACAGACAGGAAATAGAGCCGACAAACAAGTTTGTTCCGCCATGCTAACAAACAGTTAGCTAATTAGCTTCTCAACTCCGAAGCTACAGTCGTGCTGTCTTTACTTCTAGTGTGTAGTGGAGGGTTACCTGCCTTCCAATAGACAGATAGAAACCCCACGTGGGATACGCTATTTGCAATGTGACGTAGAAGTGCAAGGCTGTTCCCAATTCGCTCTTTTCTTCGTATTGTTTCTCTGATGAGAAAGCACAGCCGACTGGGGGAACGCAACGCTAGCAAGTCAGCATGTGTACGTAAACAAGGGGACACCCTCCGTATTTCAGAAGGAGCAAGTTAAACGGGTTTTCAGTGGAAGGAGGCCTTTAATGCATTATTGTTTTTGTGAAGTTAAACTTTGTGCCTGAACCACAAAGGGCCATTTGATACACTATTTACTGAAGAATGATCCTCTCACAGATGTGAAATTTAAATCATTCACTCACTAAAACCTCGTATGTGAAGCTAAATTTGTTCATGCACTATAGTGAAACCTCGGCTGAAATTACCCTTTTGTGAAATTTCTGATATCACATTTCAACAGTGTGCACAAGAGGCTTTTTACTAGTGTGTGAGAAACAAATTTCAGTTGAAACGGAAGTCATGTACAGTAGAAGAAAAAAAGGAGAACGTTTTCAAAACAAACCACTGAATAAGTGAGAGAAATCAGTGACACAAAGGTTAATAAGGATTTAGGTAACTAATGTCTCCTCAGCAGCCTGGATGTAATCTCATTGAAGCAGCTTTCCTACCATTCAGGGTAGAACCCTGTATAACGTCACAATAGCCGAACAACCAGTAGTAATTCTAAGTAAGGACATACAGACTAGCCACCTAGCATCACTCTTTCCATCCCGCCAGCAAAGCAACCTGTTACTGATGCTGTGTCGAGGACAGTTTCCCCATCGTTTCCTGCTCGATGCTGAAGGACTTACACTGTTGTGTATAACATTGATTCAAATACAACTTTAATGAAATTGCTCAGGAAAACAGATTATACTATATCATGGACCTTTGTACTGTTACTATATGTTCATTATGTTTTCTTTGAAATGCGCTTTGCTGCTGGATTTTACCCAAACATAGGCAGATTTATGGACTCTGCTCTGATTTTGTCTTTCTTTTGTAATAATGAAAAGGAAAAACTTAATTTGCATGTATCTGTTGCTTCCTTTTGCCCCAATGTGCAATAATGTAATATGAGGGTCGTGTGGGTAACTAGGGGTGGGCAGAGGGAGATATATAATAGCCTTCCAACTGCTGACTCAGAACAGCAACTAAGATCCAGAGACGACTGTGGAAGTTAGGTCATGCATACATTAGGAAAGCTGCACTTATCTATTCAAGAGAAGAGACATAATTTACGAAGCTGATATTGTTAACACAACATCAAGATGGTGGGGAAACACCGTCAGCGCTGACTAGCCAACAAAGTTAGGGGATAATAAATGTCTTGCATCAGCCCAGTGAGAGCACTATGCGTTTTCTGGAACGATCGCAGGCTCAGTGTTGGGTGTTGCTTAGACATAATGACAGGTGGATAAACAGGTGAGTGATGTGTTTGGCACCGCAGAAATGTTTTGATGTGTGCCTGTGTATTTTTCTCACTTACAGTTCTCAATACAGATAAGTGACACTTTGTCAGCTGGAGTTATTTATGGTGCTGTTTGTTTCGTGGGATAAAACAGAAGGGAAAGAAATATGCTTCACTTCCTAAAGCAGCATGTAACACAGACCAGTGGTTTTAGGAACTGAAAATGGAGTAGTGAGTGGTTTATCTAATTTTTTTTAAAAGTGAATGGTTATTTATTCTGTTTTTACTGGTGTTCAGCAATTGAAGAGATACATTAATTATGAAAGGGTCAGAAAACTCAGTAGTCTACTTTGCAGGCAGATGCAGGCAAGAATTTACTGATTCGAGGTCGAACAGCTCAGCAGTTTATTAAAAATGTTTGACTCGTTTGGACAACTGATGCCTCACTTTACTGCTTTCCCTTCTTTTGCATGCTGGGCTACAAATTCATAGCAATTCTTTTAGGGAGTTGTGAAAAAAAATCTCTGATAGTGTCAAGGTAGGCTGAATAAGCATGCTACGAATAAGTTGAATTGCTATTAGGTTTCTTTTCACTGTTTGAGCAATCTAGAAAGAGTATTGTCCATCATGGTGGATGCTATCTCTGCGGATTGTCTTTTAGAGGCCGTTTTCATGTTGAACCAGTGAGAAATAACTTGGCACAAACTAAACAGCTTTTCCTCCCACAGATCCCAGCGGTATCCGATCAGACTGCTATTGACACCTGCAAGGCAAAGGCCATACCACTCGAGGTAGAGACTCATCCTCACTGTCAGAACCCTCATCACTTCTGCAAAACACTCATGCCAATACTTTCTACACTATGCTCTTTTCTTTTGCAGTCACATGCAGTACTGCAATCTTCAGTTTTTATTACATTATTCTGTTAATGTTAGTTTTTATTTTTAAGGATTTAGAAGACCAATTAAAGACAATTAAAGCAATATAAAGATATGATAAGAAATCAAGATATTACATGTGGCAATTTATGCAAATGAGATAATATTACTCAGGAGGCAGTTTCACCTCAAAACAACAACACCCCCCCCCCCCCCCCTCCCCTAAATGTAAGCAGTTATTTAGATTGATTAATCTAAAGAGATGGCGAAGAGGCTGGGAAAATCAAGATTTCATCACATTATTTAACCTTTAATAACAAGTGAGATTAAAGTTGGATAAAGTCAAAAATAGATGTTTTAAATGCGAAGAAATTGGATGCATAATTGGATGTTTGCCAGGGAAAGTATGGATAGAGAATCTGTGGAGCCCTACAACAGTGACAGCAAGACTTTTAGAAAAGGAAAATTATCACTTTCCCCCACAATAAAACTTAAATTGCTTCCAGACACCTTTATCATTTCCAATAAAGGATCACTGACTGGGTCTATTTGCATCTGGTTCAGGCAAAAGTCATTTTTAGCTATTCTGAGCGTATTTATCCAGAGAAGAGACAGAAAACAAGAAAAAGACGCATAAATGAAGAACAAAACTAAAATGGAATTGTTATAAATAAATTAATAATGACCAAAATGAGAATCAAAATAACCAAAATGTCATAACAACACAGAGAAGGAGGGGTTATAGAGTTATGTAAACTGATCAATATGAACAGAAGTGGATGCTGGGGTTGCTGAAATCTGATTTTCCATGGGCTTTGGTCCAGTCACTGGTTGAGTTTTTACATATGACTAAATGTAGTCTCTATAGTATTTATGTGACTATGGTGTAATATAATGTATAAATGGTCATTTTTTTGGGATAGATTTATATTTTTGACACGATACATATATGTACATGTAGCATTTCAAAGATGACTGGAAGGCAGCATGATATGTTAAACATTAAAGGTTCATTCTCTAAGCTCAAAGTTCACTGGAAATCTCCACAAACTAAGATATCCAACTCAGAAAGTAGAAGGCATCTCAAACCCTGACCTGAAAAGAAAATAGCAGGGCATCTTCCATAAAAAGTCGTGATAGCAGTGAATATATTGCTTTGGTATTTGCATGCAGAAAATACAGCATGATGTGTTGTTATCAATTTAAATTGCTAATAGAAGTCGCCTGGCCAGTGAGCAGACCAGCAAGTATTGTTAACTCAATTGAGACGTTATTTCCAGCTCCAAGTTCCAATTTCTGAAGTAAATGGAATTCTGTACAAGACCATTTTGTGGTCCACCGAAGTTTAACTCTGCGTCTGTGGGCAGTATATATGTATATAAATATACATAATATGTATATACATTTTTTTGCATCTTCTTTAAAATGTATCCCCACCATGGCCTCTGACATTGAAAAATGTCATATGTTGCAAATTAAAAGGAGACTAAATGATAACAAAGAGGTATAAATAAAAGAAATGTTATCATACAAGAATTAAAAAAGGGATCAAATAAAAAAAAAACATCTATGTACTGCTGTCAATCATCTGTGAGGATTTGAAACAACACATAACAAGCATACACTGCGAGTGTGATAGACCTTCATACTGTAGGAAAATTTGGTGAGTTTTTCAGATGTCTAACAATCCATCAACTGTGGTTCTTCCCCAAGATAACTTCTACATTTCAAAATGATTTATAGTCTTTCTAATCTAGATGAACAGCTAATGTGCTGGTCCAGTCTAGCTACGTTGCACTGCCAGTGAAGAGAAATACTCTGCAAATCGATATGGCTCTTAACATGATAGATATAGAGCCCCTTCCTCATTAAAAAAAAAGAAAGAAAGAAAGAAAAAAAATAAAATCTCTGACAGCATCCAGCTGGTGGTTGTGCAGCTTCTCTGCTTGGCCGTGATGACTCAAGCAGCTGGATATGGATCATTTTCAGACTAATCTAGCTGCTGCTAAGAACCTGCAATACCAATATGTTACAAATACACCCCAGCAGATCATGAATTTAGAAAATAAGCTTTATTACAACATTCAGTCAGCAAAACCTTCATTACACACACATTACTGTTACTACAGACATTAAAAATGACCGTGTCACAGCCATAACAACCAGAGGGCAGCAATGGCAACAACCCCACTTGTTGTGATGGTTGTGTCATCCCAAGGCTGCAGCATTAATCACTCCTGCAGTCTGTCCACAGCAGTCAATAGAGCGGGTCAGCTAGCTCCTCCATTTCTTATGCACAGCTAGTATATTGACTTGCTCTGTAGGTCAGTATTGCCTACCTACTATATGATAGTAAGGACAATGCTTGCTATGCGACTCAGACAAAATCACAATTATTGCAAATTAGCCCTCAAAACAGTTCTTGCTGTTTCCTTTTAGCTCTCTGTATGAAAATTGTTGAAAAACATTCCTTTTGCAAGCTCTCATTTTCCATTAGACAGTCATGAAAAAGAAGATTATTTCACTAACTTCTAGTTAAGAATTGCTGGGATGGGGTATATTATTCAATTTTAATCAAAGACATAAACTGTCATAGTAATGTATTTATGTGACTTTATGTGAAAAAAAAGACATTTTGTTGGTACACATCCCTGCAAAAATGGACCACAATAATTCTAACATTTAAGTTAAAATTAGAATATCTTCTGTATTAATGTCAAACTGAATATCTTATAACAAAGTCTAATTGCAATGAGTTAAAATTATAAAATAGTTTTTTTTTTTCAAAATTATTACAGCTAAGAATAAAGATGATTTCCTTTTGTAGCAATAGTCAATCATTGTGTTTGCAATTATATCTTTAAATGGTCATATTTTCCTTCAAGGTTCATTGGGTTCATGAACTTAAGTCGCAGATTTCTTTTCCTGCGTGATTAAAGTAAAGTACATTTCTGTGAAGCTGATGATGACAGTGCAAATATGCCAACAGATATGTTCAACTCAAAAAGTTACAGAAGTCATGAAGTAAAATAATAATGGATTTTGGCCAAAAAACAAACAAAAAATACTTATCATTTTTTCCCTGAATAGAATATTTTGCATCATAAATTTGTACTTGTTCAGATGGAAATAAATGTCTGTCATAAGTGCTTAAAAGCACTTGTCTTCCAGGGGCCTCTGTGGGTCGCTTTTATGTCCCTACTTATGGCAACCTACGCCCTTGGTTTGGGGAGCAGCTTATTAACCAGATCAGCAAGAGAAGCTCTGGAGCGCAGATGTTTTATAGAAGCAAAACCAAAGAAGCTTGCAAAGCTTCAGATAACACCCACTGAACAACTGAGGAAAATATGAGAAGTGCTCTGAAAGGATACTCAGTAAATCTAGAATCATTATAACATCTTGTTTCTTATTAACCTGTTCATAAAGGATCCCTTCACCACAGACTAAACTATTCATTACTCTGTGCTGTGGTACAATTAAATGTTTTAAAGGGAGCTTATTTAATTAGCTTGCAGTTACTCTTTGTTTATCTGAAAGTAGACCCAGACAAAGATGGTTACAAGAAACAAAACATTTTAAGAAAGACGTTTTCTTGAACAAATAGCAGTGAAGCTTTCTTCCACAGATGGTGAACAGTGACTGTCCTGATTTATGCAGTAAAAGCAGTCATCCTTTGAAGGTGAGAAGGAAGGACAGGAGGCAACATCTTTAAGTAATGTACAGCCACAGGTTCTCCAGAAATCACTCCACTCGAAGTGAGATGAAGTCTGGAGGTCAACAGTCTACTGAACTTGACAGACTACATGTCCAACTAACTGCAAATCAATTTTTCTTTAGTCCTTTTTTCACCTCAGCAACAGCTTGTCTGGAGCATACCCAATCTCCAAAGGCTGATCATAACACTGCAGCTTAAACACAAGAAGAGAAAAGTAAATCTTTAATCCTACAAGTCTAAATGATTCAATCAAGTCTCAGTGGGTCCTTTCAGGAGGAGATCAGCTACGGAGAAATGTTCTACTCTTATAAATCTGTGGTTAATGCCGGGGAGAACCACTCAGCACATAATAACTGCTGTGTGATGTGCTTTGTGACTCTGGAGATGCATTGCAAGTTCTGAGAAAAATAACTTTGTGTTGGAGTAGAGACTTAAATTGGGCCATATTTTAAAGATATGACAACTTTGCTGCAAGTCAACATTTCACTGTATGTCCTGCACATTTTGGTTGCATCCCTTCTCCAACACACCAGAATCAAATGATTGGCTCACTATCAGGCCACTGTAGAGCTGAATGACATGCACACAAGGAAATTACTGTAGCCATTTGATTCAAGTCTGTTGGAGAGGGCATGTTAGAAAAATTTCAATATAGTGGCTATGTCCAAATTCAGGGACTAGGTCATTTGAAGGACGCATCCTACCCGGTCTACATAGCCCAGGTCCTCCTTAGACTGCCTTAAGTGGAAGTAACAGGCTGTTAAATTCGGACAGTCTAGCCTCCTCGGCATATCTCTTGTTGCCTAGCAACTGTGACAGCGCTAAACCAAATCAAAATGGAGCTCCAATATATATTAGCCTTATCATTGTCCTGCTAATTTTAGAGGAGTTACAGCAGCTTCACCGTTGGTATTTTTTTTATCACTCCAGCTGAGAGAAAATGAAATCCAGGTAAATTCATTCTATAAAGTTTACAAGATTTCAAGAGTCTCATGTTAACTTTAGCTAATTTCATGGACAATAACAAATGAAAGACCGTAATGTTAACTTACACAATATTACACGATAATAAAATCATAAACAAAATGAAAATGGCCTTAAATTTAGACATCTCTGCTGTAGAATGTTCTGTTCAACCCCCAATTTATCTTGGGATAGGATTAGCCACAAAGGATACATCGGACAGTTCTTAAAGTGACGCCACATTCGTAGGAAGGAGCCTTCGAATCTGGACAGCCTTGGCCGCATCGCTGTGACGTAAACAGTCTTCAAATCCAGCCTTGGAAGGACGTGGCCCTCAAATTTGAACACAGCCAGTAGCTCTCGAGGACCAGACTTGGGAACCCCTGCTATAGATGATTTTTTAAAATTTTCCTTTGTGTGCTTTACAACAATACCTGGATAAAATTAGCTAATTAAAAAAGGTTTAGGGAAGATTTAGAGAAGTAATTCTCATAATTACTGAGGGGTGGATTTAGAACTAAAACTGTCCTTTTGTGTAGATTCTTGAATAATACAGCAACATACTGTATTTCAAACACCCATCCCATCAAAAATTAAACATCTATAGAAATGGTTTAAATTTGACTCCCACTATTAGAACCAACATGCCCACAACAACAACACGAACTTGTTGGTTATTCTGCCAGATAGCAAATATCTCTTTAAGTTGTCCAAACCTTTGCCACTTTAACTCACTCACTTTAACTTCAGTCCTACATTTTAGCACGAGCAGCATAAAATCACTGCCAAACATGCCCCAACACAAACTATTTTTCTCAAGAACAGAAACATGTATGCACACTCAAAAAAAGAAAGATAAATAAATAAATTCTCAGCCCACATGCTCACCTACGGGTCCGCCTACACAAGGTTGCACAAGCTCTGGCTCTGGTTTTGGATTTATATATGCAATTCCACTGTCTCCATATCCCCATCTGGATTGATCAACTAATTGTTTTCCATGAAATAAGTAAACAAATAGAAAAAAAAAAGTGTGAAATTACTACAAGAAGCGCAAATCTGTATCAGCACAGCTATAGCCTGAAACCAAAGTATCCCCCTGAGGTTGAACTCAGCATTAATTTTCATCTTCCATCCTGTAACTTGTTGGGGATAAAAGCCTTTAATGAATAAGTGATGCATGTGGAGTATTGCAGTGTTATACCACAGGTCTAATCCTCCTGTGTGCTGTCCGCCAGAAATGTTCAGAGCATTGATAGCTTCCCATCTCTTCCTTTTCAGCAAGTCACTTTTTCTCTAGTAATATGTTTTTCTTGTTGTGCTCTTGCATTGTTTGTCAATTTCTCTGTTCCATCTTCCTCTCCTCCCCTATTTGTTTTACTCCATTGGTTTATTTTCTTTGTTCTTTTTTCCTTTTGTGCTATTTATTTTTCTCTAATTATTATTTTTATATGGTGTCCAAGTTTTTCCTTTCTTTCTTGTAATTCTTAATCCTTTGATGCATCTGTATACTTCTCCCAATATCCCTCAACTAATCATCTTTGCCTTTTGTTCTCCCCTTTTTATCTCACTTGTTTCGTCTTTCTCCAGCAAATCGAGTGTGATAATTTCATCACTGTCCTTCAGAAAGTAAATGACACTTTCATAGTATGCGGGACAAATGCTGGAAGCCCAAGATGCTGGATGCTGGTAAGTTTCTCCAGACAAATAAACTAAGTATGTGTGCCTCACTTTCAGCTCATCTAAGTTCTTCCCCCAGAGACTCAAAAACCCCCAAGATCAATTGCAATTAGTTTTTATCCATTTGCTCACTCATTTCTTCTGTTGGTAAAATGAGGGCTGAAAGTTATTAAGTTCCACCGATAAGGTTTGCGCTTGGTAATGAATATGATCCCCCTTAGATAAATTGAAATTTACCCAGTGAGTGCTGAGTAAAATATATAATGATATAGGCCCTGAGCATGCTTTAACATGGCTTTAATATCTTCTACTTCTCCCTGCAGGTAAATGACACAGTGCTGACAGATGTCCAGGGTGCTGGGCAGATAACATCAGCCTCTAACATCTCGCCACCCTACCCTTCGCAGAGATCCATCAGCTTGCCTGCAGGTAAAAAACACAAGAAGGAAATTTCACACTTTATTTTAAAAACCTTATTTTTGATCTCAAAAGAAAAGCTATATATATTTCTGATTTCATATATGCAAATGAAGGCATCCTAGACAGAGCTGATGTCTGTGAACCCAGTGGACCTGAATGGCAGGAAACACCATGCTCTTCAGTAATATAGTGCATCTTCAAAATTACACAACACAGCTTTTTGCCAGATATTCAACAACAGGCAAAATAGCCCAGCAATTTGAGGTATTTTACGTCAAAGAAAAAAAGCTTTTTTCTGCAAAATTTTCACCACATTTTATACAGTTTTTAAAAAAGGCAGAAAGAAAATGCAGATATTTCAGTCACAAAAACCTATTTAAAGACATTACAGTAAGATACAAACATTAATCCCACCTGTAATTTACAAAATGGTTTAGATCTGGGTTAGAGATACATCTAAAATATTTTCAAAGCAACACATCAATGTAATCAATCATAAAATACATAGAGAAAAATTTACATGTGATTTCAAAATTACTTAAAAAATGTAATAAAATACTACTTGTAGTACTGCAAAATTCTATGCTATGGACTGGTGACTGGTCCAGCGTGTATCCTGCCTTTCAAGCAGGTATAGAAAATAGATAAATGGGAATATGACCATGAAAAAGATGACATAACACACACACGCAAACAAACAAACAAAACCCCCCACAAATCTTAATGCATATACAACACATTTCCCAGGACATGACATGTGATGTTGGTTGGTTTGGACGAATGGAGAAAGTGTTGGACTTAGACAATGTTTAGAATGCCGATCATCATATTTGTTTCTGATCTGTCGGGCAGGTAATCCCTCAGATAATGTTATTTGCATGTAAACCTCATGGATATCATGAAAACATGGTAACATTGGTGTGAATTCTATATCATAGCTGTACTGATGATATAGTGATATACCTGATTTCTCTTAGCATATGGCTTGTATCCCTTAATAAACACCCTTGCTCTGGTAGATTCTTCAGTTTGTGCATGTGCAGAGGTCTCAACCTAAAATGCTGGCAGACTGTTGATTTTGCCTTCTGTTCATCCTGCCTTCATTTGTATTGGGAGCAGCAGAGCGACAGTTGTGGGCTTCAGGGTCCCAGGGATCTTATAATGACTCTCTATTCATATCATGCAAATGAATAAATCCTTTTATCTGAAGAACTTCACAATATTTCAAAGAGTTAATCTTGTAGGAGATAGATGTGCTTCCAGACTTTCAAAATGAATGTATTTGGAGCATAAGGACTGTGTCCTCAATAAAATCTGATATGTTATCTGCTTCAACTGAAAAAAGTGCTCCATGTCATTGAGAAATGTCAATGAAATAAGGTGAAATAAGGTTCTCGGGGAAGTGTTGAGTATAATCAGATTTACATTTTTATTAGCTAGAGCCTTTCTTAACCTGAAACATTTAAGGATGGGGGGAACACGCCACCATTATGGCTTGCAATTATTGTAACAGTTGCATGATTTTAGCAGATCTTATATGTAAGTGCAACATCATGAGTGTCAAACCACCATCAGTGCTAAACCCAATAAAAAGAAAAATCTTGAGTTATTATCTTTAAAGTTGAGCAATGACATAATAGACTCAAGAATATGATAGACTCCTAAATATATAAGAGGAAATTTAAAGATGGTAGAGTTTAACTATGGTTTGTAATGCAATGTAATAAAAAGAGAGAGAGAGAGAGAGAAAAGAAAAAGGGACATTCATGTTCTCTAGAATCTGTTTTGTTAAGGCAGACATCTCCTGCTATATAAAAAACATACCTGAACAAGTTCCCAGTGCCAAGGTTAATGCATATACTATATATGCTGCATTCTATCTAAGAAAACTCGATACTTGGCTGCATTTCAACATCTGCAGGCTACTTGACTGTCTGGTTTGATGCATCACTGTCTGTGCTATTGCTCTCAACTTTTATTCTGCTATTATTTTAACTGTAAGTCTTCAAATATTCTTCCATCTAAACATGTTGTATTGCTGCAAGAAAATAATCACTGGGCAGTATAATTCTTTAGCTTAAAAAGATTGTCACTTAGGTCTTAAACGCCTTGCTGCAATCCACAAGAAATTAAACTCTTAATTGTGTGATTATGGGGCAGTGCACAATGATTAACTAAATACGAGTTCCTAATTAAGTCACCAAGCAGTCGTCGGAGTGAATGAAGGGGGACACAAAATTGTCTGTTTCTAGACCCATCTAATGCAGATGGGTGGTTTAAAGAGTCATTTACATCAGTGAGAGGCTGTTTTGCGCTGCGGGATGCTCCTCCAGATGTGGATCGATTGCGAATGCAAAGAGCAAACCCTCTGCTTAAGCTGAGTGTTTGAATAACAATCAGTCCTGATTAGGATGTCACTGCCATGATTTCACATGCACCCCTCTTTGCATTGCTATGGAGACACAGCTCTAAGTGGGGTTCTGAGAATATGGTGATTGGTGGTTGTTAATTGGTGCAGTGAACAACTTTGCCTTCATGTCTCCTTTGCTCTTGCTCGCTTTCTCTCGCCTGAATTTATATTCTGTCTTTGTCCTCCTGAGAGTCATTTTTCCCTACCTACTCTGTATTTAATGTTTGCTCCTTGATGTTCTCTTCCTCTCCCTCTTTCAAGCCCTTTTGCTCCAATCTCCCCTCCTCTCCTTCTCAACTATGTACTGATCCATCAAATGTGCCATCTCATTTTTCACCTACTGTTTACCCGTTACTCTCCTGTCCATCTCTCTTCCCGGCGGTCTCAGACGGGAGTCTGTATTCTGCTATGTCGTCGGTGGGAGGTCATTCTGGCTCGATCCGGCGTACGTTTGGTTCCCAGAAACTCCTGAAGACAGAGAACATTTGGCTGCAGAGTGAGTAGGAGGAGGGGAGTCACGCAGAAGCCACACAGGTTTAGACTAATGCATATGGAGATGGTGGGTGGTACTCTGTAAATCATCTACAACCATCCCCATGGGGGAAAAAAACATGTAGGTGTATTCGCTATAAGCATCAGAAACCTTTCCACTGTGATAAGCTGTTTATGCTCCCATTGAGTCTTTTACAGCATTTATTGCTGAACAATGGGATGCAATCATGAGATAACTAGTATTTATTTTAGTTGGTTGGCAAGTGTAATACACTTAATAACCCAAGAGATGTCTTGGAAGTAAATACATTCCCTGCAATATGATGTTATCTGAGTGGATGCATTTGAATCTCACCACCAGATCCTCAGTTTGCTGGTGCCGCAATTATCCCGTCCTCAGAAAAGTACAGGGAGGAGATCTACTTCTTCTTCAGTGAATTCAACC
This sequence comes from Atherinomorus stipes, assembly GCA_023101725.1. Lineage (NCBI taxonomy): Eukaryota > Metazoa > Chordata > Actinopteri > Atheriniformes > Atherinidae > Atherinomorus > Atherinomorus stipes. Next base: position 628,083 of record JALJCO010010916.1, read on the forward strand.
AGACACGAGTGGACGAGGAACCATACAGGGCTCGCATAGGCCGAATCTGCACAAGGTACAAGTTTCTACTCATACACAAAAATGAAACAGGAGAGCTCTTTTAATGCTTCTACATGTAATTATTTTTTTCTACCCCTAAACTACACAAACTCCATCACAGTTACAATATAAAACAAGTTTTAGCATTGTGTGAATTTATTAGAAATAAAAAAAGGATGTATGATATATTGAAGAGATATTAAATTACCACTTGGTTAACACATTTTTGCAGCGTTGTAAGGTTTAAATCTTCTTGAGAATAATCCTACATAAGCAGTAGATCAACTATCTGTGCATACTGACATTCAAGTATCTCCACTGATGCTCTAGGTTCAGGTTCAGACTCTGGCTAAGCTATTCCAAGAGTTTTCCCAAAGCTACTTCTGCCTTTTCTTGGCAAAGTGTTTTTTGTCTGTGTTGCATCTAGTTCTGAATAGTTATTCAGGTTCTCGAAGTACGTCAAAAGTATGTGGTGCATTTTTTTCCAAATTTGGACAAAATACTCAAATTAATCAATGTATTTCTCTGAATCCATTCTTCCCTCCCTCTTTCTCAACATTTTATGTAAAAACATTTTATTTTGCAATAATTCTGAACTGAATTTCATATAGGCTTTAAAAGTGTTGCCCCGGGAAACAGAGAATGATTACTTTCATGAACTTTTCCAATCAGCCATATCAAAGCAGATGTTTCTTTATTAGCTGTCAGTCAAAACACCTACTGCCCTGCAGGATTCCTGACTCCCCCATAAAATTAGCCTGAACAAAAAGAGGTAGAATAAAATGAGAAAAGGTTAAAGCAGCTAAATTCCAGGCTTGGTGATGAACAATTATCTCTTCTTTCTTTAGCTTGTTGTCTTGGAGGTAGATGGAAGGATCAGTTTAGTTTTATCCCAGTGGCAAGGGGCATATGTATTCCTGCCTTAACTGAAACTGCAGAAGCAGGGAAAGATGCAATCGTTTGCCAAAAAGTAAAATATACGACTCTTTTTGTCTCAAGTCACCAAGAAAAGAAATAAATCACTCAAAAACTTGGAAAGTGTGAAAAGCTGGCACATCACATTGAAACAGTGAGAAGCAAAAACTTTTTTTTTCCAGTATGGCAGAAAAACGGGAGTCAGAGTTAACCAAATCAAAAGTCAACAGAGGACACAGTTTTAAAGTCTTAATCATTTTTGGCAACCTGGACGACCCTTTATGACCTTGTTTGACAGTCATTCTGTGTTATTTCCAGGTGGATGAAGGTGGCATGAAATCCCTGCTGCAAGAGTCTTGGACCACCTTCTTAAAGGCTCGGGTGATGTGTGGTGCAGGAAACACTCAGCAGCAGTACAACAACTTGAGGCAGGCGGTGGTGCTGACAGCTCAGGACAAGAGGGCTGGGGTCATGTACGGACTCTTTTCCAATGCATGGTGAGCTGCAGCACATAATAAACCATTTAATTACTTCAAACACCTCCACTCGCTAAATAAAACTATACTTATGAGTTTTGGGTTATAGAAGTGGATGACAATTACTTGAGGTTCATTTAGACAAAATAGTCAGTAGATTTTGTAAATTCAAAGAAATACAACTGACAAGATCAAAATTTTCCAAATAAGCAAACTTAAAGAAAAAAAAATCCTAAAAATGAATAAACAGATTGAAATTGACTTATTACATAACTGTCTCTCACAGTGCAGTTGTGGTTGACTGTTGAATAAAAATATGTTGTCATTTTTCAGCTTCACTTTCCGTTTACAAGTCTAGTTTTGGGTTGTGTTTGTACAGTATACTGACTTATTTTTTTGACAGCTGGTCAGTGATGCAATTATATCATGCTGGCCTGTAAGTACTGTAGTAAATTCATTTCTCTATTCAGCGGTACAGTTCTCAAAAAATATGTGACAAGGTGCAAAGTAATGCTTCAGGGAAATTGACCTATGGCTAAGCCACGCCCCCTCCACTCACTCGGACAAACAACATTCGGTGACAGGCACTATAATGTGACATCTCGGGAGATGACAGCTGTCAACACGGACAGCAGACGCGTGATCAGACAGGGAGATCATGACAAGATAAATTAAAAAACATAAAAACAAAACAAACAAACAAAAAGAAATTTTTCACAAGTCTTAAACTGGAAGTAGAAATCAGCCTGTAAAGTCTCTGGCATGTAACTAGTGCGCGCTCCCTCAGTTTCTTGCCCAAACTACTGCATGGCTGCTGTTGTGCCAAAAAGTGATCATCTGACAAAAACTGATCAAACAACCACGGAAGCGGAGCAGTCTGGCTGCAGCTTGGAAGCCAGAGGCGTGTCGTTATCGACGTTACTACACGACACCTACACGACAGCGTCTTATGTACCGTTACCACGTACCAAAACTAGCATGTTTAGCTAGCGTTAGCCAACTTAAACTAACGTTAGGGAAGGTAACTTCATATTTCTTTCAAGCAAAGTGACAACATGTTTCCTCAAATACGATGTTCTCTTACCTTAGAACAGATGTAGACATCCTTGTTCATTTTATCCACGTTCAGTTGATGTTGAGGTCTGCCGCATAACTTTGGCTTGATGTGACTTGGTAAAAGGCAAAAAATACACCCTGTCACCCAGCCTCTCAGGATACCTAGTGTCTGAGTTGCATGTACCCCGTGCACACGTTTGACCATTTTAAACTAAAAAGAACACATAAAAATGAACAAAAACGGACTAACTTCAATGCATTTCAATGGACGTTTAAGCAGAGAATGTCAGTGTATGGGATAGCTGTGCGCACTGTGATTGGCTTATCTCGTTTGGGGGCGTGGTTTAGCCATAGGTCAATACTGTGGACCTTTTTATAAGACTAATCTAATCGTTTGAGTGATGGGTGTGGGCTGTAGGCTATGTTGGTGAATTGGTTTGAACTGTTGCCTTGTATTAAGAACAGCCCTGAGCTGCAACCTTTCTATTGGAAGATGCAGCTGAGACAATGCAGGGCTTTTTCACATATTCTGGTCTCTTTTCACAGTCCAATATATTCATGTTGAAATATACGTGTTTGTTTATTGATAAGGATAACTCTGCAGCTTCTCTTTGTAAGTCAAAGAAATCAAAGGTTCATTACAGAGCCCGGAGTCATACCAGACCCTGAACTGACCAATAACAGTCTGTGTCAGGGCGCAAAGTCTGACAAACCTATTCTTCCTTCCACGGGGTTTTATACTCTGCTACAATCTTCTAAGAAACATGCAAAAATGTGCACGTCTCCCTCGCTGATTGGCACATTTATCTGACTCCATTGCGAGCTCCAACTCCAGCTCCAGCTCTGACTCCTACTCTGGGTCAGCTCGACCGTTCTCCGTCCATCTGAAAACACCTAAAGGTTGAATATGGAATACGGACAGAACAGCAACATCACGTGTGTCTAGGTTGTAATGCCAGAAAAATAACTCCAGCCGCTGGAATGCCAGGCTCACTGCCGATACGCAAGTGACCGACAGTCTGCAGCATGTCCAACAAGTAACGCAAAGGAGTTTATAACTGACAGCTAACGTTAGCCACGTTAGCAAACAAGTTAGCTTACAGATCCAGGAGAAAAGTCGCTATTTCCGTGTTTTGACGCTGTGGAGAACGTTTATATGGGTCCATTTAGTGAAGTCTTCACCTAAATTTACTCCAGGTTTTGCTCTTCTCAGGTCACTCCTCCTCAGAAACAGATAACAATATCTCCAGGGCTCTAAAGCAGCTGCTTCACTTGCCGTCCCCACTATTTCCCCCCTTTGCCAGCCTAACTGTGCCAAAAATACTAATGCCACACAGAGATCATATTTGGTAACCCGCAATGGCGGCGGGTATTGGCTTATAGACATAAATAAAATGCCATTATCGAACCCGTAAAAATTTATTTTATAATTACTTTTAGGCTAAATATAATTTTTCTAGGAAATGTTGTACTTTCATTCTGTACCCCCCCCCCCCCCCCCTCCCCCCCAAACGACCTGTGGAGGTATTATTTTTTTTTAAATATAGCTTTTAATAAAAATGTTTCATATTCAACCTGTAACACACACATACTCCCGCTTATCAAAACTCCCAGTCTCTTTCCCAGAAATAGAAGACCCACTGCCAAAATGTGCTTCTGTTCCCATGCTCTCAATCCACCGACACACAAACTGCTGGACACTTATGCTTTGATATAAAACATCTGTACATGTGATGATATCCATCTATAAAAAAGGATATGCTATGGATTTATTATAGGATATGATGGGTTCTACTACAATGTCAAAGTAACTGGTCATTCTGAATTTACTGATAATGTGGCTGTTTCCAGTGATTATTTTCTTTCAGTAAATGTGAAGAATTGTTTGACTTTTTTTTTTTTTTTCTAAAAGTACATGCAAGGTACAAAACTTACAACTCACACAGTGCCTAGCTGATGGGTACAGTTGGACCAACAAAGCACATATTCCTTTTTGGGATCATTTCTGCACCAGGCATTTCTTATTGTGTTGTATAGACAAAAATATTTTGTAATTTTCTGAAGGATGGAGACATGCATCATTGATCACATGCAAAATTTTGCACATTTTATATTCTTTTAAAGAAGTTGTATACAAACTGCAGCATCCTACAAAATGCACTTTTTCAGTCAAACATAGCTAAAATAAACATTTACATTACAAAGTTACAGGTTATCTTCAGTTTCACAGATGTGGTACTAATTAGTCAGGTTCTTCTTTCATATTACAATTTTGCATCATGCAGGACTCAGATGGAAATGATGCATTAACCTTTGATCGTGGGTGGGCCTGACGTTGGAAAATGTAACAACAAATGGTCACAAAATCAGAGAAACACTTATCTAATTGGCTTGCACATCCACTGTAGTTTTAAAAAGTTTAATTGTTCTTACTTTTCCCTGCAAGCTACGCTGGCAAAATGAAACAACCATAATGAAATCTACCAGTAGAAAACATTGTAGAGACTGAGAAATGACACCACTGGTGCCTGAAATGCATGAATCTGACTTCAGGCTTGTGCTGCTTTGGTCAACGCAAACTAGAGACATTTATAACAAATATATATATTAGCAAACAATTTAAATAAAATGAGATCAAAGTCTCGGGATTGATTTTTTGTGCAGGTGTTCCTTTAGGTATCGCATTAACTTCAGACACAGTCTCAAATTAGAGATATTTACTGTCTCGTGATCGGATCTGCTGCTTATTCCCCCTAAATTGGATTTACCCTGCCAATTTCAACAATGTAATCATCTACTTTTCCAGGGGGAAAACAGTGATTTGTGCCTACTCCATTGAAGACATTGACAACGCCTTCTCCACCTCCAAACTAAAGGGCTACAGCAGCCCATTTGTCGGTGGCCGCCCTGGGATGGTAAAAAAAAACTTTTCTTATCTACTTGCTTAGTCACCCTGCTGGAAAAAAGAGCAAATGCATGAATCAGCCTATAATTGAGAGGAAACGTGTCTGAAATGCTATTTTTGAAAAGGGAAGCGTTAATAAAAAAGAAGCAATTTTCAGCTTCTTGTCCAAGGTTGTTTTGCTTATCAAACAGCCTCCTAGCCCATTCTGAATCAATTAAACCACTTCTTCCCTCAGTGTGCCCCTAGAAACCCCTCCGCGGCAGAAAATCAAAACATCAAAAACCTTGGGGTGATGAGATACCACTCAGAAATCGAGGATGTTATCCGGCCTGTTGGTGTGGCTCCACTTGACCTCCCCACAGATGATCAAATCACACACACAGTGGCGGACATCGTCCTAGCCGTGAATGATGAGCATTACAGTGTCCTTTACCTCGGAACAGGTTAGTGTGTGCATGAATCCTAATGTTGAAGAAGTAACATAACATCTGCTTTTATCAATGAAAATGTTTTATATTTAATAATTTCTTGATGAACAGCGGCTTCCTTTTGCTTTATGGCTTTATGTTTACATTTAGCTACATTTTAAACAAAAACATGTATGTCCTGAGCACCAATCTAGCCCATGTGCTTTACTGCTAAGCATTTAATTTTCAGCCTCAGCTGGTTATCACGAGCTGCTGAAAGCTGTTTCTTGCTGCTGCAGGAAACAGGGTCACTCAATATGACCTGGCTTAGAAGTTAACAAGTTTTCAAACCAAAAGTCCGGACTCAGAAGAGATTGCAAAGCCTAGTTAAGATGCACAAATGATGTGAATTGGGTTTTTGCCAAGAAATCTTGTAACAAAATAAAACATGACCCGTTTTTTTCCTTCATATCTAGTTGATGACATGGCTTCTTTTTGCTTTGTTTTCTGTAACTGAGCAAATACGGGTGCTCACTGTACGCCCACATTAAGACCCTGCCAGCTTCAACACAACAAAGAGCAAACACGATCCTCAGGTGGAAAATAAGATTATAGGCATGACAGATTTAAATTCTCTATTCAAGCAATGAGTTGTAGAAAGCGTGGGAAATTGACACAAGGTCAGATATTCTGCATATGTCTGCCTTCGAACAGTTCGTGGCCTTCATACTCTGTTCTTTTTTGATCAAATCAGTAATTCTGAGCCGCTTCTGCTACCCAGAGCAGTTACTCTAAAAATTGTGTTGCGCCTCAGGGACATCACTATGGCAACCATCACAAGTCGAATGCTGATGCACTGTGTGCATTAGTGTCTTACCACTCTGAACTGAAGTTCACTAAAAGATGAGCCAGTGTCATCTTTCTCACTGTTACACTGGCTCTATATGTCACTCATTTCTGGGTTGGTTATATTTTCAGCGGACAAAAAACAATCTGGTGTCAAAGTAGACAGGTTAATGGCCTCTCGCTGTGGGCTTTCCAAACTGTGTCAGTAATAAGAAGGAAAGGAAGAGCTATGAAAAGCAACGGGTCTCTATGGTGGCCTAAAAACGAAAGTGGAGCAATTTGAGTGTCTGAGGCCAGGGGAGCAGGTTGTGCTGCACATTCAGTTTCCACAGCTGCAGACGTTTTTCTGCTCTTTTTCTTTATTTATTCATCCATTTTCATACTTAAATACAAGCATTGGCATGCAATTTATGAGTAGAAGTCTGGTAAAAGAGCATATAATTTTCCACTTTTCTGATATTGCACCACCTTCCCTGCAAGGCATGGGCTATAAATATTCACAGCCTGTACCAAGTCAAGCTCATCAATCTTCATAATTAATTTCAAACAAGCCCTCATATTTGTGCAGCTGATAGAGAGAACCTGCCTTCTGGAAATCATTCAGTCTTAATGAAGCAGACAGACAGCTTGTCCTGATACACTCGCACATTAGAACAGTCTAACCGGGGCAACTCTTCCGGTCCTACTAGGACAGCAATCCTGCAGGTTTTCAACGTCTTCCTGCTCTAACACAACTCACCTGTTGTTGGATTTGAGTCAGGTGTGTTGGACCAGGGAGACACTGAAGACCTGCAGAACTGCAGTCCTCCAAGGACTGAAATGAATAGGGGATTATCACATTTCCGCGTTCCGGTTTCCGGAAGTTGAAACATTTGACACTTCCTCTTCCGGGCCATGTTAACGACAGCCGTTCCTGCTCTGTTATACTGTTTAAATCGGATAAACTCCAAACATATTTAAGCTTCATTCTAGACTGAAGTGATACTGGATCAAAAGCTGGATCAAAGCGATCGATTTGCCGCGGTGAAGGGCCGAACTTTATAATAAAACACACGTTTGTTTGTCCCCAGTGGGGCACAACACCGGCACTTCACAGCATGCTAGCATTAGCCAGCTAGCGTTTACTGACGTGCTTAACATTGTGCGTCTTAAAACACACAAACATCTGAAAATCGGGTCTGTACCTCCCCCGTTTCCAGTGGAACAACTGGGGACTGCCAAGAAAGGAGACGCTTTCAGATGCTTGTGTGTTTTCAGCCGCACAAAGTTAGGCAAGTCATCAAGCTGGCTAATGCTAACCTGCTAACAATAGTCCGCCAGCTACTACTCTGTTAAACTTTGTAAATCGGATAAACGCCAATGCCAAGTTTTCATTCCAGACTGAAGTGATGCTGAGGAAGAAGTGGATTAAAACGACCAATTCGCCGCGGTGAAGGACCGAACTTTATAATAAAACGACACACGTTTGTTTGTGGCCGGCAGACTGCGCAGTCGTGTTAGCAGGTTAGCATTAGCCAGCAACTTTGTGCGGCTGAAAACACACAATCATCTGAAAGCGTCTCCTTTCTTGGCAGTCCCCAGTTGTTCCACTGGAAACGGGGAGGTACAGACCCGATTTTCAGATGTTTGTGTGTTGTAAGACGCACAATGTTAAGCACGTCAGTAAACGTTAGCTGGCTAATGCTAGCATGCTGTGAAGTGCCGGTGTTGTGCCACACCGGCGACAAACAAACGTGTTTTATTATAAAGTTCGGCCCTTCACCGCTGCAAATCGATCGCTTTGATCCAGCTTTTGATCCAGTATCACTTCAGTCTAGAATGAAAACTTAAATATGTTTGGAATTTATCCGATTTAAACAGTATAACAGAGCAGGAACGGCTGTCGTTAACATGGCCCGGAAGAGGAAGTGTCAAAAGCCGGCAACTTCCGGTAAGCGTGATAATCCCCTATAGCTCTGGTCTAAACCAATCACATGAGCTTAAGCGTTTGGTGTCCAGTGATAGTAACCATTAATTTTGGTTGGATATGAGGCTTCAGTTTGGACTGGCGATGGAAAAGGCAGTAAAATAGCTTTCATGATGACAAAATGAAACTGCAGTTCATCTTTTTCAAGAAAAATCAATGTATGAAGTTAGTATGTGGGGGGTATCAGCAGCTGAGAGTATTCAAACAATTAATGTGATGGAAAGAGATGAGATCACCTTCAGTAAGACCCCCATTTAAGTCCAGTTAAGCACAGCTAATCGCATTAGACTGCTTTTAGGGAGCTCTGGCATATTATTCTTGTTTGGTCAGATTCATTTAGTCTGCTGAGAGTGCAGGCTTTCAAAATCTGATGCTGACCAGACACTCTGCTGTGAGACAGCTCTGCTTTAAGGCAAATCCTTGTGCATTTGTGTGGTGACTGAGAAGGGATAATCAAAAAGTGGCACTCAGAGAATTGTTTAATTCCATCAAGGCTAAATACCTGTAGAATAGGTTTTGCTGTGAATTTTCACAATATAAATACAACTGAACACAATAATTAACAGTTGCAAATTATTACCAATTTAAAACTGACACAATAATTCACAACCTATTAGTGCAGAGATCATATCCTCTGTTTACGTGCATTTTCAAACGGGACGTTTATAATGTGCATATGGAGGAAATTACTTGTTTTATAATTAGAAACCAAAGCTACAGTAACATGGTAAATCTTGAAAGGAACCCTGGCTTAGTCTTATAGGCTTTAATATGGTTTATTCTTTCATACTAAAATGAATTGTTGGAAACATAAAATATTTACATTTGCTTCCGATCCTCAGAGTTTATCTATAATCATTTTACATCCACCAAACATCCTAGTTCAGTAATGAAGTAAATTTGCCCAACCCTAAAGTTAAGTTTTGTTTATGCTGCACCTTGCAACCAACAGGATTGATATCGATGTAGTGCCACATGTTGCTGACTTTGCTCTCTAACTGCTAATTAAAAAAGACAATAAGGGAAATGAAGCAAGTCTTCAAAACCTTCCTCATTTACAAACACAGTTAAGGCAGCTTCCCAAAGACCCACAACTGTGTTCTCACAGCTTCTCTGATACATTTGATATAATTATCAACTAGCATGAATAAGTGGGAGCTCAGAAGTGTTGCCAGGTACAGCAAGGTCCATAAGTCATCATGTTATTACTGTTTATTTCACTGAGATTTGATGCAATGAGAAATAAACCCTATGCATTTTCAGAAATGAAAGACCCACAGCATCTTTTAGCCATATGCCACAATACAGGTCACCAGAAAACCTGGGGCAATTAATTCTGTCATGCCAAACTTTGTTTGTTATAGACCCTTTTTTTTTTTTAAGTTGCTCTTTATTTGTTAAATTTAACGCTGTTCTCAAACACTCAGATCTTGAAAACCTTAATAATCTATAAAATGCAAACAAATTGCAACAGTTACATCACAAATAATCATTTAGACTTGGATTTAACTGTCCCAAAGGTCTGTGCACTAACCAGAGTGAAATTGTCCCAAGAAACATCACTTCTCGGGTTCATCTTGAACAGCAGATGCCCGACAGTGGAACCCATTTACTAACATTGAGGACAGTTGTTATACAGACAGACTCCATAGATTCTACCCACTCGGATCATAATGTATCATCCCCATAAAATGTGCAGTGGAGGCCACTTATTAAGTCACAATATGTCACTAATATATATAAATCACAATGATGGACGAGGAGTGAAAAATGTTTTTATTCAATACGATTTAAACAACCCATTTAAATGTTGTCTTTAAATTATTGCATCTGTATAGCTAAAGCCAATGTTTACCTAATAAACCATGCTAGTCACATTAGTCAGGGTTCCTTTAAGAAAATCAGCAATGGGCAAGAAAAGCAGAGGAGCATACTTAGCAAGCACGGATGCAAATTCAAGCTACAACACAGGAAATAATTGGCTTGTGTTATGAGGAAGAAAAATTCAATAATTTCTCAGCCATCAACGATGTTGCTTAATGAGTCACAGTTAATGTAATTTAATGAGCCATTTGTTTGTTTATATAAAAAAAAGCTCTGAAGGATAAATTTATTCCCATTTTACCACAGAATGATAAATTAAAAAAATATGTAAAACAATCAAACAGTCATTTCTTTCTCTCTCTTTTGTTTTCCTGGTAATAAGTGAAAATTTAATAAATTAAGTTTTATATGAGTCACCTTGACTGCAGTTTCTAAAAAGCAACTTTTTGAAAAGAAATTCTGAAAGAAGAGCAGATGAAACTCAAGTAAAAGACATTTGTTGTGGTAAGACATCATATTGTGGTCTCATATCAAAACCATAGTGGGTTATTTGGAAATTTTAGACCCTCCAGTCCATTATTACCTTCACCAATGAGTGGCGGAAGTAACGATGGATAGGTAATGACTTTTTAAAGGATTTTTAGTCATGTAGTGGGGGTGGCTGAGCTCCTTGGCGGAGGTTGTCTAGTTTATTTTGTTTCCCTACAGGATTTTTGGAACATGATACAGTTTTTTCACTTTGTACTGTCATCTTTACACACAATTCAACAAAAGGAGTGTTTTAGGTTGTATTTGTGATGCCCTTACATTCTTACTTTATAATTTTGTTACACATTCAGCTGATCAGAGTAAACAATGTTTGCAAAAAGAGGATAACTTGAAGGTAGCTGGTGGTAAAAAGAGAAAAAAAAAGAATCATATTTCTATATTTAGAAGTTTCGTCCCATCTGATACAACACCCACTGTCACAGGATTGTTTATTGATGCATCTGGATGCTACAGGAACTTGTTTCAAAACATTGGCTCACAAAAAGCTGACAGGGTGTTGACGTTCCTTTAATGCATAAAAATAGTACACTGTATACTGAGAGTTTTAAACCGTACTAACTAGTCTCGATGGGACTCCTATGAAGTGTAAACTGACGAAGCATAGCTCCAGTTGACAAAGGGAATTTCTTTGTCTTGTGATCTCCTACCAGCAAATAACTGAATGGAAGCAATATATTTTATAACAAGCTTCAGCTTTGTTTTTCTTTAAAACACAGTCAGCAAAGATGTTTTCTGTTAGCACCTGCAAATATACCTTCTTGTGAAAGATTTAGGGCAGATCAGGTGTATCAGAACAGAGAACTGGTGTTTTATGCTTGTCTTAACAAAAGGTGCACATAGTTCATATCAAATACAACTGAAATGAACCTTTTGTTCCTTGAATATTAATCCGCTTGTGACCCGGTTTCAATCAAAAACCCTAAAATGGAGATCAAATTGTTTTCCAGTGTTCTTGTTGTGTTGATGTCATTTCTATGATAGGCATCTCTGATAGTTGATTTTTGGCATGTAAAGTTTTTTCTTGCAGTTCTTTATTGTTTCGTTGGAGTCTGGTAGCCTCTGCAGGAGTCTGAAAATCTGACAAATCTATTTCCATATCTGGAGAAGCATTACAACATATAGAATAAATAAAGTTGATCCTGAAATTACACAGGGACATTCAGGGAACCTTATTTTTAGGTGTGCACTCCAATTTTACAAGTCATGTGCACAAGCACTGTATAACTGTAAGGTAAAAACATGGCTATTGCCAAAAAACCTCGTATATGTAGCTGATACAATCTGAAATAGAGACAGAAAGTTATTTTAACAAAAGAGCATCAAATGAAGTGGTCACTGGTGCTAAGTGTGCTGAAATAAATGGAATGGATCCCGTGTTGTTCAGAAATTTTAATGGATAAATTAATTGAACTTAATTAATGAATAAACACAACCCTGACCAATTAATTAGTTCTTTTAAGAAATATCAGGAACCCAAGAAAAATTAAACATAGTATGAAAATATACACTTTTTGGGGGGGGGGCTCTGCCTCAGCTGAACTCATCTGCTTTTAAGGGGAGATGAGGTCCCCTAAGCTCCAGTGTAATTTAAACTATAAGTATTATGTATATATAAAGCTTTAGGTAGCCTCTGCAGAGCAGCACTTGGAAATGAATAGACTGAAATGATGCCATTTGAAAAATGAAAATAATGTTGGGGGGGGGTCATAGGGACCGGAAACGAAAGCTCTCTTAACACCCATAATCTGATTGAGCTTAGATGCACCAGGCTACGTTAGTCCCTTCTTACATAACACTCCCAAATATCAGTCAAAGGTTGAGTTATACTGTGATGCTATATGCATCTGGCTTCACAGGGAAAACAGATTAAACAGATAAGGGATTTTAAAAAGAATTATTGTATATTTCTGATATTCTTGTATTGACGTGGATTTTTTTTTATTTTTATTTTTTATAACCGATAGTTTAACTTTTATAATTTTACAGAAACCCAAATGTTAAATAGGGGCTTTTAGAATAGTGAAGCAGATGAGTGAAAAATGTTGATATAAGCACAGCTGACATGTCACACTGAGCTCATTGTAATCATTGCCTCGATTCTGTACTTTCAGATGTGAAAATGGCAGTTCGATTTTGTGACCCCATGTTTATATGTTCAGTTGTTGTTAAGGTATGAATGCTTTTAATTAATGGTGGCCATCTTGGATGTCATCTTTGTTATCTAATTTGGATTATCTAATTTTATGTAATGACATTAAATTAAACAAAGACTCATGAAGCTGGTTGTCAAACATTTTTTATCTTAAAAAAATGATTGGGTCACCATTACAAAAATTAAAGAAAGCCAGATGAGTTTAGCCATCTTGAAAAATAACTGCCATCTTGGCTTGGTGCGCTACCAAATTTCATGCTTTATCACTATCTTAATGATTCTTGTGAAATATGCAGTTATCTGCTGCAGATGACTGATTAAACAAAGATGGTACAAGATCAGAGATAAAAGATTCTGGAGCAATTTTCCAAAACAGCTGAGCCAAGACGGAAAAAAAAGATTATTTTTAAGTCTGCTGAAACTTCAGCATAATTACATTTACAGAAGTTAAAGGGGAACTTAGCAACTTTTTTACCTCAATAAATGCTTTTTGGAATCCCTGTGAGGCTAAACAAAGTGTTTACGGAGCGATTCAATGCCCCCCGCCCCCCCTCCTCCCGCCGGTGCCTCTGGCCTGCGAGCAGCTCTATGCAACTTTGCCTGCGCCAACCCGAGCAGAACTTGCGACAACAGAAACCGATGTACGGTACACAAGTCCCCTATCTACCGAGCTGCTTCCAGCTCTGATTTGAACCAGACTACCAGCGCTAATTCGAAGAAAACATTTCTTTAGCTTCACACCACCTAAACACGGCTCCTGGCTCTCATAACCAACTCTTTGCTGGACCAGAGTGATTCACGTAGCTTGCGCTGCCTGGGCGCCGGGTGAAGCATCACTGCTTCAGGCTCAATAATCACTTGTCATGTCCGCAAAAAGTAAATAAAAGTTTGTATTCTTACCTGCTACCGGCCAACACCAGAGAAAAATATAATCCACGGCATATTTACCCGCAAATTGCGGGTAAAACGTCCCGTTTCAGAAAATACAGGACTTTGCTTTGAACAGAGGGAGACGAGGTGCTGCTACCAACGCAGCAAAGTAGCATCAACAAGCTAGAAAAAGCTTAGAAATATATCCAGGGATCAAAATAGAGGAAAGACAGGTATAGAAGCTGTCTGTGTGCTGTGGGGGTGTAGGGGGGGTTGAACTTTACAACAGTGAAAGAACGCCACTGGGGAGCCCCGAGCTGAAGTTACTGAGTTCTGCTTTAACTCTGCAAACTTTGTGATAACCAGTGAAACTGTTTTCAATGTGCAATCCTGATGCTGGTTTCAGGAATAACAGCATCTGTTTGTAGATCTAGCAACTGAAGGAAGGTTAGAATTTGTGTTTCAGGTGAAGGTAAGACAAGTAAAATCCTTGTTCACTATTTGGTTAAGTTAAAGGTTCTAAAATACTGGATGGATTGAGTAAACTGGATGAGTATCTGAGGAAGAAGAATATCCCAAAGATTTTCATGAACTTGCCACTGTCCGTTTGGCTATATATATTACCAGACCCCCATGAAATATTCAGGCCGCCATTGTACTTCCTTTGTTAACTCTTTATAATCCTGTAATTTTTATGGATAAAAGACTCGTGTACCAGCTATTTTGCTGGACTATTACTGAACCTTTGCTGATGTAACAGTTTGTTGTGGCATCATCTGCGACTGGATGCTTCAAAGATACATTTAATTTGCAACTGGACTGACATAAGCATTTAATATATGTATAGCTATGATTATAGCCTGGAATGGTATACGTCAAATCTCAAAAATCATTGCTTTCTAATGGTGTGTATAGGATGGAAGGGAATGAAATGGAAGGATGAATGGAATAAAAGAATAAACTAAGGAAAAAGCAGAAAAAAATGCTGGCCTTTGAGAGATAACAGAGGAACTAAAACACTTCATATATCTTTAACAGTGGACTGTTGAAATAGATGAAATCTGGTTGTACTGGAGGATCTTCACTAACTCAGATTTATTGCCACAAGACGCCAAGCAGCTTTGAGTATTTCACGTACAGAAGTCATGTAGCAGTAAGCTCTCCCCTGGGATCCAAGAAATGTCAGAGTCAAACACTTGTTTATGGTTTAAACCATTTTTCTTTAACATCATGTGGCATTTAAAATGGCAGTGGTTTAGAGGCAGACAAAGGTGACACCTGGCCAAGGAACAAGGAAAATTTGATGTGGGAAAGCAAATCATTTTAGGGAAAAATAATATAGTCCTACAGTATATATATATATATATATATGTATATATTTACCTTTTGGCTTTCTGTCCTGCGGATAAAGCTTCTGGACATTAAGTTCATGAAACTGTAACAGGGCAGAAAGGAAGGTGAATGTAAAATGTTTTCACAGCAGTCCCTACCTGGATAAATATAGCTAAAAACAGATTCACTCAGCAGATGTCACATAAGTTCAGCAATTTCACCCCTCCCCCTTCAGCTGCTGTTTTTGTCCCATTTCTCTTTTTGAACAAAATAACTGCAGATGACATCAGAGAGTCACATGAGAACTTTAATTTGATGGGGAACGTAATCCTTGACAACAATTAAAAAGATTAGCACTTTTGTGAAAATAAGACGAGGCAGTTTGAGAACAACAGACTTCTAATTGACTGCAGAACTTGCTTGCATAATTATAACTGTGCCTCACAGAGGGAAATCCGGGAAATGAAGATGTGAGATAAAAGGATGTCATCACAACTGCATTTTCTCAGAAGGAAGGGTAAAATAATCTTTCTGACAGGACGAAAAATATTTGACATTTTTTTTATTTAAAAAAGTTGTGTTTTGATGGGGAGAAGTGCTTGTTTGGAGGCACAATAGTACAAATAGTTAGGATAGGTAGCTTTCTTTGACTGCAATGAAACAGCCAGCACCAAAACATACAGACGCATAAAGAAAAGTGAGAGACAGTAAACAGTCTGAGTGATGCTGCACTTGGCCGACTGGTGGTGTAACAGATTCTTGTGCAAAACAAAGTGATTGCTGGCAGCTAGAATAATGACTCACCAAATTTCAAACTGAGGCTGCATGCAGTATTGACAGCCAGAGTATGCTGGACAGTCATGTGCAAAATTCCAGGAGGTCTGTGTGTATCTACGGGAATTCAAAGCACCTTCATTCAGATAACAGGAAAAAAAAAAAAACCACCAGAGGAACACTTTTTTTTGGGCTACACGATAGAGCAAATATTAACAGAACTGGTGTTGTGTAACAAAAAGACCCTAAAAAGAATAATCCCTCTCTGTGAGAAGTGACGCCGGAGATCAGACAGTGGTGCATAAACAGGATTAACTTAACAATTTGTTAATCTAAACCTTCCTCTCAGAGAGGAAGCAGAAGTGTCTCATCATCCAGCAACTATGAGATGCTCAGTAACTGCAACTCCAATTCCAATAAAGTTTGGTCACTGCGTAAAATGTAACAGAATGCAATGGTTTACAAATCATATAAACTCATTGTTAATTTTCAACAGAACATAAACATCAGATCAAATGTTGAAACTGAGATTTCAAAATATCGTCTCATTTCTTATGGTGGTAACACATAAAGAAGTTGCTATATGGACAGCTGAAGTAGTGTTTGACAAATAATTAGATTTTCTGGAAAAAGGTCAGTAAAATGACTGCATAAAAGGAGCATTTAAGACATGCAGAGCTACTAAGATAGAAAGAAAGGCAAAGGTTCACCAGTCTGTATCAAACTGTGTCTAAATATTGTTAAATAATTTGAGAACATTTTTCCTCGATGTAAAATTGTGAAGAATATCCTACATTTACAGTGTGTGTGTTTTTAAAAGAACTCCGAGAATCAGGATGAATCCGCATGGAACAAGGCCCAAGCATTGTGTTAAAGGAGTGATGGAGTGATAGCAGTAAAAGCTAGAGATGTAACGATATGAACATTTAATATCACGGTTATTGTGACCAAAGTGATCACGGTTATCATTTTTATTGCGGTATTATAGAAATACCCCTCAGCATCTTTAAAAATATCCAAAATGGGTCTAAATGTCTACTTTGTCCTTTTTGAAAGGGGGAAAATCTCCAGAGAACTGTCCAGGTGGCTGCCGTCCGCCATGTTTCCATAAATTAAACATTGCAAACTGCGACTGCTGCTGCTTTTCCAGCAGATGAACAGCATCACTTGGAATTTTTCAATGTGCAGCAATCAGTCACGGTTTTAACGATAATTAAAATTTGAAACAGTATTACTAATCGTTGGAAATTTTATCACGGTTAACCATTTTACCGAAAATCATTACATCCCTAGTACATTACTGCATATGTAAATACTCCAAAGAAAAAAATGGCACTTTTTACAGCAGGGGATTGTTTTGGGATGCTAGAACTTGCTTTCTCATTAAAAGAGTTGGGTATGGTAATGATATGCAGCTTTACCCGGAGACAAAGTTGACTTCATTTTGATTGGCTACACCTTATTTGGCTATAACCTTATTTAGAGAAACTAGGTAAAGCTGCGTCAGAATTTGCTAAAGGCTAACTGTTAGCAACATGGGCACTTCAGACAGTGAGCTACGTTTATCAGACAAGACAGCATTTAGAAAATAAATAAACTTACAGGTAATGACAAGGTTGTGGTCGCCTCCTCAGTGCTGCTGCAGAAGTTTTCTTTTAAATCCATTTGTTTGAAAACCCAGACCTGACTGCTCAGCAACTCAGCTCCACTCACACAGTTGAATCAGCAAGGGGGGGGGGGGGCTGTTTGCTTGATAGTGTGCTCTAATTGGAGCAAATGAATTACGTAGAATGATAAAACTACGTAGAATGATAAGCTGCTGTCTGATTCAACTGTTTTTGAACAAAGAAACAAAGCTGACAGACCATAAACAGACTTTCATACTCACTCTGAACATTTACGTGGCCTCATCAGTGCACAACAGATCATGTTATACCCCCAAAACCCCAGAAAAGTGAAATTTGATGTCATGGCACCTTTAAAAACACAAGATTCTTAACTGGAATCTCCTCGTGGGCTCAGAAAAACTGCCAGAGATCAGGCTACTGTATGAACATACAGTAAATCACTGTACAATCTATAAATGCAGGTTAAGGCAGCGCTACATAACCTTCTGACCTTAAAACTCTGTGCTATTGACCCATTTTGATGGTACTGTACACTGACATTCATTAAGTTCAGTCAAAAGTTTGGATGCCCAACAAAATGAAAGTAAAGCAGTAATATAATTTCGGTGAAAACATGTTCTGTTCCAAGTTGTACATTTAAAGGCTTCCTTTAAATGCATTTTACCTCCCAGTTTGCATGAAGCTGTTCCAGGTGAAAAATCCATGCTTTTATTAAGAAAAAATGGAAGGCATAAGGAGAGCTGCAACCAAATACACACAAATCTTTTTTTTAAACATGCTCTTAACACACCACAGACCTGAAATAAATTTTTAATTTAATCTATTATTTCACTTCATTTATTATTTTATTTATTATTTTTCACTTAATTCTAAATATTTCCTCCCTTTTTTATTAACAGATCAAGGCAAAGTGCTTAAAGTTCTTCATACCAGCGAGGAAGTCTTCATCATATCTCAGTACTCTCTGTTTCACAATGAGGGACCTGTTTTGAACATGGCCATCGATTCCCAAAAGGTTTGAGTAATAATGTTACAATGTGTGGTAAAAGGATATTTCAGCTGCATTCAGGCTTTCATCATAAGTATTGCAAGGCTTGTCATGTAGAGGAGATTAATTATATTGTACAACTCCAGCCGGGCAATAACATTAACAGATAAATCAGAGAGAGGAACAAATGTAATTTGTATTATTAGCAATCAGTTAGAGAGTTATTGTTAATTAGTTTAACCAGAAATAATTCATGATTTCATTAAATCTTTGTAAAAACCTAAGATGATCTATGTTGCCAAGGGGAAGGAAAATTGAACTCAAAGATTAGTCGGCATAATTTTAGTTTGAAACTTCCATATTTAGGGTGAAAAATTAAAACTGAAAATATTTTTTTTTTTTGACTTCCTATGCAGTGCTGTTGGGAAATCAACACACTGCAAACATTACCAGTATCTGTATGTATGAAATTATGTTATGGCCAATTTATTACCCTTACCACTTCTTTCTGTCTCTATTATTCATCAAATAATTAGTTTCTTACCTTTACTGTGGCTCGGGGATTTAAAGAATGACTTTCATTGTCATTAGAATGATAACAAAATTATAATTAAAGAAAAAAACTAGTACAGCTCCTTGCTTGTTCAGAAAGAATAACAAAGTACTGTAGGAATGAATAAAACTGTTGAATTGATCATTTGATTTGATTTTTTCTGTTAAGCGTGGTTTGATATATTTCAATAATCTCATTGCTATTATTGGGTCCATAAATCACATATCTCATTTCTGTTCTTCCTCAGGGCCATCTCTATGTTGGTACAGCCATGGAGGTCCAGCGATTGCAGCTTGCTGACTGCGGTCGCTATGGTGACACATGCAGGGAGTGCATCCTTTCCCGGGATCCGTACTGTGGATGGGACAAGGCCAGGAGAAAGTGCCTTGCCATCCCACCTGGATACAACGTCACGACTGGGTAAGTTTAGATCATGATGTCAGTGCAGAGCTATTGGCTGTTTTACATGAGCCAACAAGAGATGAAATTGAACTCCTTCATCACTTTAAAAACACAGAATCGTAAGATTGTCAGAGGATACGCTCTGGATAATTCAATGAAATAGGTATATGAATGAATGAATCTTACATAAATGCCAAAGGAGCAGAAGTTCAGTGGAAAACATGACAATTATCCTTGTGGATCTTGGTGAATTTTTGTCTCGAAAAATAAAAGAATCAGCCATTTCTTGGAGTTAAAAATTCAACAAATTTCTCTTCATGCTGTCAGTACAGTACTGTTGGATGATTTTTCTCTTCGTATTGAAGTTCCTCAGCAAAAGTAGCTTTAGGCAAAGACTCATTGCAAATTTATGGAGTGATTTTATCCCGCTAATTCTTCCTCTTCTTCCCCAACAGGACAATCATTCAGAATCTGGACCAGTCAAACTCTTCTGTTTGTGGGGAAGCTGCTGGTGAGCCCTTATCTGCTCTCTCCCACTCCTCCTGTGTCTTAATGAAACCAAAACTGGAGTCTTTATGTGGAACTAAAGTAAAGATTATTATCATTTAATTGAGTAGACCAAAAACCCACAGGAAACGTATAAATATATTATATAACATCATCCATGTACAAATAAATGATTAATGTACCACAAACCACAAAAAGTAAAGGAAAAAAGATCAGATTATGCAGCGCTTTTGAGAATAGATGATTCCCTACAGTTTCTGATGTTGAGGTTTAAGTCTGGATGTTATATTCTCTTTTTTTCTCTTCATTCCACAGTGACATTCACATAAGTTTCTTGCATTCATGTTAAATCCAACCAGGCATGAATAACTTTAGACTTTATATTCCTTTGCAATGGTTATGATTGGATTAACCCACCAGGGGACCTCACTGCAATTTCTTTGTGGGTTCACATTGACTGCTTCAGAAAGGGGCCAGAAACCAGGTATATAATGCAGAACTTGTTCCAAAACTGCCTCCTTTAAACTAATATTGTACTGTAGTCGTGCAGCATGTTGAGACTTAGGGGACTGTAAGTCCATGAACACCTGGGGCCCTAAGGCGGTTCTGCTCTGTCTGTCGGTAATTCTCTCTTGGTAAAAATCCACAAGGCAGTTTACAGCATTTCTACAGAGCAGCAAATATAAAAAAAAGTGCTTTGTTTTTACTTGACTTTGTGTCCACAGAGAAGCACTCATCATTTTTGTTTTTTTTTCTGGTACAGCTCTAAAGCAGCGCAGAACTTCTCCTCGAGAGGTTTTGGTTCAGTCCAACACCTCTGTGTTCCTTCCCTGCCCCGTGCGCTCCTTCCACGCCACCTACCGCTGGGAGAAGGACAACCGCATCAACTACCCCTGCCTCTTCTCCGGAGACTTCTGCGTCCTGGGGCCACTCATGAACACACCACTGAAAGAAGGTGTCTTCCGTTGCATGGCAACTGAAGACGGATTTAAGGTGGAGATCATCTCCTTTAGGCTGGTGAATAACGGCAAGCTTCTGTCTGCCTCGTTTGTCTCCACCATGGCATTATCGCTCCTGCTCGCCGTGGCCACCCTATGGCTTCATTAACCACAGTTAATACTAATGCTAACTCCTCATTCTTAAAGGCTCCTACTGACAGGATTAGATAAGGAGCCATTGCGCAGAGGTTAGGTTCGCATAGCATTGATGTCGATGGTTGGGTTTAAAGTGGCAATTCACCTTTTTATTTTGGTTTTTAGAAAAAAGTGGATACAATGTCAATTAATAAGGGACTAAAAATCTATATTTTCTAGCTTAAACAACATATCTGCAGCCACAGTTGTCTTAATATGATCAAAATAGTAAAATGCATACATTAACATTTAAACTAAGGTGACTAGGAGTTACTGTCCATGAACTGTCTTGTCTTGTAACCTCAAACTTATTTCAACCAAAATTTGGTGCTTTGCGAACCTTTCCTCCCTGACTAAAAAAGATCAACATATCCAATTAGTTGGACAAAAAAAACACCAATACCAGGCCAAGTCTTTTTAAAAGTCCTCTGCTTATTTTGAAATCGCCTTGATTGTGCTCATTTGTGGAAATGTAAACCTTTAATAATGCTCTCTCATCTCTTCATCCATCTTGTTAAACTTCATTGTTCAAGCTTATTACTACTTAGAAAAGTGTCTGGTATTGAGATTTAAAAAGCCTTAACACTTCTGGGACATAAACTCCTAAGCACAATTTTGCAGTTGAGGCAGAATACTGCACACTCAGTTGGACGTGGCGCTGCAATTAGTGCGGCTGAGTCTAACAACATGACTGGGAGGAAGTGTCAGCATTTTGACAGGAAGTAGGCGGATGGGCAACAGCTCATCCTCGAACATCACTGTGTCTCAGCACCTCCTCCTCAGATGAGGCAGTTTCTTGCATCTTTTTAGCAGATGGTATCAGATATTGTTATTGCTCCTTGTTCACAGCTTTGTCCGTTGTTTTTAATCATTTATTTGATTTGCTTTGAGCCATCATGCCACTTTTTTTCCTCCTTGCTACAGCCAGCAAAACATGTGATTTAAGATGTCGATGCAGCATCATCTCTAACTCCTTCAGAGAAGATTGACATAATGGTGGCATAAACTCCCCTCAGAATCTTTAATTCTTAATGAAAGCCTAAAAATATGTCTTTTGATCTAGCTTAATCAAATTTGATGTTTTTTGTTTGATACTTTGGTAATCGAAGGTCAGTAATCCATTTTGTTTCAGTCTGACAATAAAGCTGTGAACAAGGTGCTATGCTATAGCCATTTCAGTAAAAACATAATCACAGTATCATAGGGACAGAAGAAGCTAATGGAAACTGTATAGTAGAGCTGAGTTTTGTAGTTCTCCAGGAGAAATAAAGGCTTGTATTTAGATTGGTGAAGTATGTTCTGGATGTTTTTGCTCTGCAGATGCTGATTTTTACCATTGCGGCCTATGTTTGTGACCGTTTGTCTTGATGGTTTGTTACTTTATGCTATAGTTTGAATGTGATATGTAATCATTGCCTGCTTTGCCTCTTTCCCTGGGTACATCAGCATAAACTTGCTTTTTTTTTTTCTAAAGATATATATACGTATATGTATGCTTGTATCTTAATGCTGTGATCCAAATGATTTTACAGCAAAATGCCTAACTGACTTTGCTCGAATTCAGGCCTTTCAATCCATCCAAATCATCAAGTCGACTGAAACAATTCTGCTCATAAGGCAGTCACGGATGCTCAGCAGCACCCACTTTCAGCAATGAGATCAGTAGGTTGAGGATTAAACGTCATACACCTGCAGCATCAACCTTTAATCTTTTCTCTGATGACCCTGAAATGAATAATTAAAGAGACAGATTAGAGCTGAATGCAAAAAGAAAGATTCATGAATGAGGCTGCAGTTCTTGTGCACAAAAATGCCAAAAGCTATGCTAAACCTTGTGAATGCTGATCAGCTGACTAAAGAAGTAGACTTGTGTTGGGATAAATTATGCAGTGGATTACAGTCGCACGTCCTCCAGAGCTTTGAAAATTATCCTTCACTAATGGTACATAGATTTGGTGGAGATGAGCTTTTTACAGTGGCAGAAATGCCATTAATTAGTAATTAGACGTCGGGGCCAGCTCATCGTGTACTGGATTTAAGAATTTATTTGACACCATTAGGAATTTGAGCAGCTATGAGCTTTGGCATGAAACTTGTGACAAAGCATTGTGTTTCTCTTAATGTTTTTGTGTGAGGCTGCTTGGTAATCTACTGGATTTCCACCCTCCAATGACACAAGCCACAAGAAAAAAGGGAAACAACAAAGCTTTATTGAGCTTTATTCACTTGGTGCTTATCATTCCCCTTTATCGTCATTTACAAAATCCCCCAGTCCTTACCATGAATAACATTGTGTCTAAACTAAACATTTGTGCAACGTTGATCTTCCTTCCCAACCAAAGTCACAAACACACACCAACTGCAAGTATATCATGCATTTTGTGTGTTCATTCGTCACCATCAGGGTGGGAAATTCACACCAGCCACCACCCAAGGGCTGCTAAACATTTAGCAAAGATCGCTCCTCTTCAACTTGCCAGAGACTTTTGGCAGGAAACTTAGCCGTTTTGCACTGATGTGCTCACGGCATTTTCACTAGAAAGCCTCTCAACATTCTAACTGCTAAGCGCTTTTGTGTTGATGCGATTTGATTCGGAAGGCTGTTATCATAAGATACGAGGAGTGGAGAGATCTGTGCTATCCAATTAGACTGATCCTGGTGCCATGAGCTTCTTCACTGTGCTCCATATTCAATTTATATATACAAAGAGGGACTGCTAGGCAAAACAAGCATTGGTTATTTGTTATCTAATGCTTTTTACCTTTTGCAGTCATACAAATTATCACCATCCTGCATATGATGCATAAATGAAATTAGCATTAACATGCCGCTGTTAGCAATTCTTTATGAGTAGTTGGCGGATGATGCACCAAGTATCATATACCATCGTCTTCTACACACACAAAAAAACTTGTTCCTCAATCTGATATTAAGTGACAAGTATGATCTCTTACAAGGAACAAACGTTTATCTTCTTGGTGGAGGTTGTTTCTTGTCCCTGTTGACTATTTTACGGAGAATTTTTTTCAATTGCCATTATTTTTTGAATTTTGACACATTTTTGCAGTCAGAGAAACCTTGGTAAGAATCCATTTTTCTAAGTTAAATATAACACCTGTAAGTTTGTGAACTAAATTACTCTGCTATCAGATGAGTACAGTAAATTAGTCGGCACATTCCCAGCAAATACTTATAGACACATCTTCTACAAAGTTTACTTTATGCTTCTTGTAAAATCGTCTCTTTGCCCCCTGGTGTCGATAGCCGGGAAATGAGCAAAAACAGCCAGATCAGATCAGAGATCAGTTCAAAGTTGTATTTGACTCACGTTTTTCCATCCTGGTCCCATGACATATACACGTGGATTGGACAGTTTTATCAAACTTTGATACATCACAGTAGCAAGGTAGAAAGTGATCAGTTTGAATGCAGCTGCAGTAAAGTGAGTGGTTTACATCTGGCACACACTAAAGCTGCAAAATCAACTGAAAATGTCAAACTCTTTGGCAGTATTTGAAGGAACTTACAGGCTGAAAAATGAAATCAGTGAATAAAAGGTTTTTTTTTTTCCAACACTGACCAGAGATCACAGTGATGCCTATCAACACAAAGAAGCAGGTTCTTTCCATTATGTAGTCTGTGTGGAAATGCTTCTGATACTTGCCTATCTTGACCGTTAGATTTTACTACATACAAATAATAATAATTTGACAATTATGTAATTGTACAAAGAATAAAGAGAAAAGAAAAAGGAATTAAGCCAATGAATTTCAAAACTACTGCAAACTTTGTGTTATTTTCATTTTTTCCCTGTTATGATTACATGTTCTCAGCCATTACCTACAGTATTACACTCTGTTAATAAACATGTTGTTTAATCATAAGGAGGGATGATATTGAGGCAGAATGTCAGATTAAATCAGTGTTTTAGGATTTAACATCTTACCTTAATCATCATCCACCACCAGAAGACTTCTTTTATATTTACCATTATGCCACTAAAATGGAATTAAGACTTTATAGATTTAACTTTAACTTGTCTTGAAACTTCTCCTCTTTGCCTTAGTCCTTGCTTTGATATGAATATCCTTTCAGTTGCTATATCTAAACTCAGTTATCTCTAACCTGCATCTGTTTAGTCTGATAAAAGCTAATCTCCTTCAAAGCAAGCGCTTGATTTCAGGACACTGTTTTTGGTTGATCACGCTATCTGCTGTAAATGAGTCAAAGTCAAGTGAGACGGGTCACTGTTTTGTCTGCCGTGGGGTTTTGATTGTTATTAAGTACTGTACCTGATGTGCTCCCATGATTCTGTGTCTTGATATATTTAATTTTAATAGTAACATGCCAAACTCTATTATATGAAAAAGAGATTTATACTGTATTGGTTCCATGCCATTCTAATGCCATATCATGACATGTATTTTTAAATAACAGATATCTATAGTGCAATAGATATTCATGTAACAAATTCATATTGACATGTGTTTCCCTGAACATGTGCAGTGACAATTAATAAAATATAAGTATAAAGAAATGGTTTCTTGTTTTTATTACAAAGCAGCAAGGATTAAATTTAAAATTATTGAATCAAATTTTATCATTGAACAAAATTTTTATGAATACTTAAAGGACAATTCATAGGCTGCTGTATAAATAAGAAACTAACACTGTAATGTTATCCCTTACAGATGCTTTAATTGCCTTCAGTATAATAGACATTTATAGAACCCCAGTTCTAAAGTTGATCAGGTGCTGTGCAAATTTAAATAAAAACAGTGTGCAATGATTTGCTAATCTCATTAACAGATGCCTCAATAGGGCATAGACAATATAATAGATTTGCAACCAAGACATCTCACCATTTCATGGAAAATAAGTAAATTTTGTTTTTATTTTTTTAATTTAAAAAAGTTGAAACGTCAGCAACAAATGGTTGGAAAAGTAACTGGCTGAACCTAAAGAGCATTTAACCAATAACTACAGGTCAAATGGCAACCAGTCAGTAATATGATTAAATAAAAGGAGCATCTCAGAGAGGCAGAGCCTCTCAGATGTAAAGATGGGCAGAGGTTTGTGGTACAATTTCAGAAAAATGCTCCTTAATGTAAAATTGTGAAGACTTTGAAATTAGGTCATCTACAGTATGCCATTTTATCAAAAGATTTAGAGAATCAGAAAGAATTTTTGTGCACACGGTAGAAGGCCAAAGGTCAAAACTGGATGCTTCAGGCCCTTGGGCCACACTGTATCAAAAATGGGCATAATTTTCTGGTGGAAGTCATTGCTTGGGCTCAGGAACACTTCCAGAAATCACTGTCTGTGAACACAATCCACTGTTAAATCCACAAATGGAGGCTAAAGCTCTCTCTTGCAAATACAACATTAAACATGAAAGCAGTACAAACACACCAGCCTATTCTCTGGGCCAAAGTTCATTTAAAATTATCTGAGCAAAGTAGAAAACTATTTTCTGGTCAGACGAATCAAAATTTAAAAATTATTTTTGGAAGTAATTGGTACTGAGTCCCGCAGGCTAAAGAGGAGAGGAACCATCCAGTTTGTTATCAGCGGACAGTTCAGAAGCATCTCTGATAGTATGGAGTTGCATTGGGCAGCTTCCACATCTGTGAAGCTCCATCAGTGCTTTTAAGTACATGGAGGTTTCAGAGCAACATCTGCTCCCATGCAGACAGTCTCTTTCAGGGAAGGCCTTGCAGATTTTAGCAAGACATGCCAAATCACATGGTGCATCCATCACAATAGCCTGTTGCACAGGAGAAGAATCAAGGTGCAAAACAGGCCTGCCTACAGACTTTTCAATAATCAAAAATATTTGGTGCATGACCAAAGACTTGTCATCATGAAAATTTTGACAACAAAGTCCAAGGACTGTGGAGCATATAGAATCCTGCATCAGACCAGAATGGGGTAACATTCCTGTCCTAAAACTTCAGCAACCGGTCTCCTCACTTCCCAGGTATTTATGAAGAGTTGTAAAAGGAGTGTTTGTTCTGTTTTAAGTCTGTTTTTAAAGTCCAATGTTTTTTTAAAAAAAGATTTTGGAAGCTTTTCACCTGGACGAATGAACCTTCACCGACGTACGACACGAGAAAAAAACAGGTAAACATCACCCAGTTCCAACTTTTTTGGTAGGTTTTGCTGCCATCAACATGAACATGTATTTATCCTACTAACATTTTGCATGAAAATAATAGAATGTCTCAGTTTCAGCTTCTGACATGTTTATTTCCTATTGGAAGTGAAATATGAGATTTGTAAATCATTGCATTTATTTACATTTCACACAATGTCCCAAAATTTTGGGAATTGAAGTTGTAATACTATCATTTTATTGTTATTTAAATGGATAAATCCTTCATACATTACCACCGCATTACCACCTATGATTTATCCATTATCCCTCATGGGACAAGATCACTTTTTGATCATGTTGATAGCAGACATGTCTAATCATTCAACGTAATGTGGAAGTTAAAGGAAGAATTGTGCAAATCTGCACACACCAGATTGCAGAATGGTTGACACATACTTGGGGTTGCCTGTCAAGACAAGCAGGTTGCATCACCATCTGCTTGCCAATATTTGGTGTACTGACAAGTATAAAAAAGAAAACACTGAACCACCAACTTAGTGTGTAAAACCCTCTGCCACGATTTACAAATCTTCTCTGTACTGTTATTCCTTGTTGTTTGCTCTCTTTTTTTAGTCCCCTAACAATAAACACAACATAAGGGTATCAAACAACGAACACAATCTGAGGTGACGTTACATCACCCAGCAGGCTTGACATGAAAAGAAAAAAAAACACTGATATTTCCTTGCTTGGCAGAAATTTTTCAGTGTTTATGTGAAGGGTGTGCCACAGTTCATCTTAATTTTGTGATTAACACTGTAAATCAAATGAAGCCTTTCAAGGGTGCTGATTAAATGCATGTATGCTAATTAGGTCTATCAAGGAAGATGAATTTTCACACATCTACAAAATCCATTATTAGCACCTTTAAATTGCTTCCCTGATGGCTGAGCTGAATATCTTGCATAAAAACAAAACCTGCCTATGTTTAACTATCCATGTCAAACTGGAAATAGAAATTTTAAACACAGGAGTTGCCCTCAGATGCCACCTATCTAGCACTTGCAATGCAGCCTTGACTCTCCTTTCCATGCAGTTTCACAGCTATTCACAGCTTTGATCATGTGATTAAAGCATCTCTCATGTTTGGCAGGTAAGCAATCGCCTCACATGTGACAGCAGCATGAGTGGGTGAATCAGTGAAAAATACAACCAAAGCAACTCTCAGTAAATTCCCCATCAGTCAGTTGAAATGAAATAAGCCTTTCAGACAATAAGCCTTCTTCAATAACCAATATAGAAAAACATCTGTGTCTGGTTGAAGATAAAAATTAGCCTGCTTTCACATTGGAAGCAAAAGGGGTTCAAATCCAACATTTTAAATTTTTTTTTAAATCAACCTCAGTCTGAAGGGTCAAGCTGACTTTCACCCTACTTACACTACCACTCAAAAGTTTGGGTTTACTTTTACACTGGGAAATAATCTCAAACTTGTGAGTGTACATCTGTCACACATCTGACATCACAATTCTGATGCGGGACATGACAAGATCGAATGTAAACATTGGACGGAACATCATATGATTATCATATGATCATTTTGTTGATTCCAGTTTCACAACTTTGAAAATGATACACACATGCTGACACGGGTAGCAGACATATTTACCTCCATGATCATAGCATGCTGTATGTGTGACGTCACATTTTCCTCTGCGCATGCAGGTCACTTCAAGGCCACTGCTCATCCTGGAGTCTGAAGAATGTAACCCTGTAGACTCCTGAGGAAAAATCAAATTCTACACCAGAAAAAAACTCTGAGCTTCTACAGTAAAATAATCATTTTTTACTAAAAAGCTTGACAAGTTAAAAGACAGACGTTTCTTAAATCTATTGAAAAAAGACAAAAAACAACACTAAAAATGATCATTTTTCTACTGCAGGAGAGCTTATCCCACACAGACAAACAATATAAGCCCTTCTGTGGAGTAAGACTGGAAGGGTTTGTGCTGCTCCTGTTATACAGTGCAACTTAGAACTGATGATGGCGTGATCGCTAATCATGGCTTCACTGAAAAATCCCTGGCACAGATCCGGGTTTTCTTTGTGTCCTCAAATGAACTCATGCTCAGCTTTAGGTCTGCACTGTTCAATTATTTCCAAAGACAATCTTACTGCATTTTCTAAAGCAATGTATTTTGCATGAATCTCTCACACATCTCTTCCATTTCTGTTAGTCACAAATATTGTGTGCTGCCCTTTCATGACTATACTATACATCTGCAGTTTTATTACCGGGATGGACCCCCTTTGCTTTCAGAACTGCCTCAGTTCTTTGTGATTAAGATTCAACAAGGTGTTGGAAAGATTTTTCAGAGATTTTGGTATACGTCGACATAGCTATTTAGGCTACTGTCTGATCTCCTCTGACCTCTGGCAGTCAGGAATTTTCATCAGGACAACTGCATCTCACTGAATATTTTTTTTTCTTTTTTGGACCGGTCAATATAAACCCTAGAGATGACTGTGTGGGGGAAACTCCAGCAGGTCAGCAGTCTCAGACCAATCATGCATACTGTAACAACCGTGCGCTCAAAGTCACTAAAATCTAATTTCTTCCCCATTCTGATGTGCTGTTTGACTTCAGGAAGTTACTTTGACCATGTCTATAGCCCCGTTTCCACCAGCGGGTCTGGGTCGGGTCGGGCCGGATCGGTCCACGTTTTTTTGCGTCTCCACAGACAAAAACTGGGACGGGTACCCTTATATCCGACCCGACCCGGACTACTTTTGGTACCCTTCGGTAGGGGTACTGATTACGATCGGACAAAGAGGTGGAGCTAATACACAGCAAGCTGTATTGAAACCGCCTTCCCGGGGACGGTAAAAACAAGCGGGGCAACTCCTTTTGTTTGTGGTGGTGGGTGTTGGTTAAACGGCGTTACGGCGATGATGTCCACAATCCGTGCAGCGCTGTCGCTAATTCTCCGCTCAGAATAAGGGTACAGGTTGCTGTG
Source organism: Atherinomorus stipes (assembly GCA_023101725.1). Taxonomy (NCBI): domain Eukaryota; kingdom Metazoa; phylum Chordata; class Actinopteri; order Atheriniformes; family Atherinidae; genus Atherinomorus; species Atherinomorus stipes. The sequence continues at coordinate 658,520 of JALJCO010010916.1, forward strand.
GGGACACAGCGTGAAATCAACACATCCGTACCCAAACCCACCCGATCCGGCCTGGCCCGGCCCGACCTGACCCAGACCCGCGGGTGGAAACGAGGCTTATGTGTCTAAATGCATTATTGTCATGTGATTGATTGATTGATTGTGAAGTGTTCCTAATAAAGTAGCAGCTGAGTGTGTACTTACATAAATAAGTGTTTTGTTTTTTTGTTTTTGACATTCCTATATTTTAAACAATTTAATCATGTTTTGAACACTGGCTGTAAAACACTAAATAATTTTCTGGAATGTGGTAATCATACAAAGGAAAAGCAAGAAAAACTCATAAACCCCTAAAAATACCAGTGCAAGCTACTAGTTATGTTCTTCTGCTCAGAGAACTCCATGCAGTGCTCAGGCTTTTTTGGCCAAATGAAATTTCCTGAGAGAACAAATTCAACATACTTGACCTTTAACAGACAGGATGATGCATTTCAACACTATTAAAACAGATTAAAAGTGTAAGAAAACTGTGTTAGCAGGCAGACACTAGTAAAGCTGCCAAAGATTACTGAGCTCCAGGCAGAGCTGAATCACAGTTCTCCCAAACCTCCCCGATAGCAGAGTAAATGGAATCTACTCTTGGAAAATGTGTCCAGCCAAATGAATCATGACTGAAGCTATGCCTGTAAAAAAAAAAAAAAAAAAAAAAAAAAAAGAAAAACAAATCAAATGAATCAGCATACAGTGATGACCTTGAAAAAAGAAATAAATGAAAAAACAGACCCCCAAATAGTGAAAGATAGTCAACAACTTTTGAAAATATGCTTTCCTTGGGCCATCAGTCATGCAAACAGCAGTGCTGTATGGCTCAATGATGAGTCATTCTCAAAAATTATTAGCCAGAAATATCTCAGGAAACTATGAGTAGTCATTCATGAAATTTTGTACAAACAATTGACTGCAACAAAGGAACAACCCTACTTTGATGCTGTGGTTTCTTTTGACAACATAAACAAACGTTTTCACTTCCACAAAAGACCAGAAAAACATCTGCTGTAAAAGGAGTTGCCACAGCAGAACTCCAAGATGGTTAACTTAGGCACTTACCGTATTGCATTTATTGTTTTTATTGCAACCATATGTTTAAATTAATTTTTTTAACTCATAATACAATATTATTCCTATGTTGTATTTAATTGTTTTAAGTAATTTTGAATCTGACCCTGAAGACATTATTGATGCATAGTTTGGACACCTATTTAAAGGCTGTTTTCTATACATGTGTGTAGATGGTATATTTCAAAATGAACAATTTCATTGGACATTATTAGGTCATCCAATACTCTGCCACCCACTGAAGAATAGATAAATATATTATGAAATTTAATAAATACACATTCATTGTAATTGCCAAGTTTGCATCAGTGATAAACAGAATAGGAAAAACAATAATGTTGTTATAGAATAATTATACTATACTACTGTATCTAGAGCAAATATATAATTTTCTATACAGTATATTTATTTTGATCTATCTGACAGAAAAATTAGAGAATATGATGTTATATTTATTATTATACAAATACAATATGACAACATATTATCTTAAAATGTTTTTATAGAATTGATCAAAATAAATAAACCAAATAAAAAAGTAAATAAGATTGAGAACAAAGAAAAGCATTGCTGTGCAATTTCTAAAAGTAAAACATCATCTGTGACAAAAATGTGATGCTTTTTAAAAAAAAAAAAATTCCTGCATCAATCGGTTCACAATTTATAAAGAAAGCATTCTGTTAACATAGTACAAATAGTAAAATCATTAAAGTCTTGTCATGGCATCCTCAAAAATATAGAAACTTGTAAAATGTTTAATAAAGAAGACATAATAACAGAAATGTTTTAAACAATACTCACTAGAATACAAATAGCTTCTAAAGGAGTATCTTTTTTCTGTCACAAGTTGACCAATTTTCCTGAGGACATTATGAAATACTAGTTGCATGCTTTGGTGAACATATAAAGTATCGTGCCACAAATATGCTCTCCTCTCAGTTTTGTCTTTACATTGGTTTCTAGGAGCATGTTATAAGGGGTAAAGTGATCTGCTCAAACTAATTGAACACCCATTTTCTGTTTTGTGCTTCTTTTGAGATCATCATATGCTGCACACAAATGACTCTTTTTGCCAAAAAAGCATATTATACCCATATAAGAGAGTGTACACCTAGCCTAAGTGCTCACACTAGCACATACTGCAAACCAATCTCACTGCAACAACCACTTGACTGTTAATTTTGTCCTTGAATACTTCTATCAAGAATCCCTTTTTTCTCCATCTGAAGTTTGACAGTATTCAGAGCACTCATGCTCTGAATAGCCCAGGTTGTTAAAACCAGAATACAAAAGATACAAAAAAGCTAAGCAAGGAAAAAAACAAAACAAAACAAAAAAACTTATGTTGTAATGCCTCTCTGATACATTTCTTTGTGTTTCATTTATTTGTTTAAGATAGTGTTAAGCACCATAACAGATACGACAATGCTCTACTGGTGTGCCAGGACGTTTTTACATAATGCTGCTTTGTGTGTTGTGCTGCACTCAGTGACAAGTGGAAACTCTGTGAGAGTATAATTACTTATTTTCCTTTCTTAATAACAATTTGCTACTGCTTGCGAAATAAAAATCATAAGCTGAGAAGTTACAGTGTGCTTTCCCACATGCAAAGCACAGTGAATGCAGCATGATATGAAGTTAAGCGCGGAAAGCAAGATGGGGAAGCTGGAACTGGGCTCTATGCACAACTCCACTACTTCCTGAACTTCAGGCAGCTCCTTTGTTTCCTGTCTTTCATTATTGGACAAACTGATTAATCTAGGTGTGCCAGCCATTGTTGTCATGGTAACTGAGGTCAGGCATACCTGGTTTAATCAATTTATCCAGTAATGAAAGACAGGAAACAAAGGAGCTGTCTTAAGTTCAGGATGTTGTGGAGTTGTGCATAGAACCTGCTCCACAGTGAGCTATTTCTGTGACATTACTCAGCAAATGTAACAGTGACTAACATATTTATAGAACTACTGTTGTTCCGATACCAAGTCCCAATACCACTATGTTATAAAAAAAAATCATATCACACCTGCATGACTGAGATATGATTATCATCCTGGTTCAGGTTAAACTCTTGTAAAACATGAATTAATACAGCGAATTGAAGCCATTTATTTTTAAATGTAATCTTGCTGGTGGGAGAATCTGGTGTAAAATTCTACCACACTACGGACCTGATTATCCTTGCCTAACAGGTATCAGGTGATCAGTTTGTCCTCACCCATCTAAAACAGCAATCTGCAAAAAAGAACATATTTACTGATTAGCTAACAGAGCTAATCAGTAAATATGTGGACCTTAAGTCTGAATATCAATAAAATCAATCAATCAATCAATGCTTTACAGCTTTGCTGTACTCACATGAAAATCGATTAGATGGGTCTCGATTAGATGTCTGGCCATTTCACCATCAGCAGCCTGGAAAATCTCCAAGCCTCTCTTGATCAGCCAGCCTGCTTCCATCTGCTAGCATTAATTTACTAAAACAGCTGTCACAGTCCCGTACAGTGAGTATCTGCACATATTCCCGCAGTTCCCAGACTGAAAGACTTGTTTGAAAACTCTACATTTACTAAAATACCACCGAAAATTGTTAGCTGCCGCTTGTCAACATAGCTTTTAGTGTCCACTTTTGCCTCCAGGCTAAGTTCCTCCCACCAAAAAACATTACAGTGTTTGTAAACTTTGAAACCATCTGTTTTAATAAATTACATATCAGATCAGTGCATTAATTCCACAACTCACCAACTGTATACCGATACCAAATTTTTTGAGAGGGACCCAACTGCAGTCACGGTATGTGTAACGTCACCATACTGTATATCCACGCTGGAAGTCCCAATCGGAAGTTTCTTTTTCATGTAACTTACTAAAATCTAACTCTAACCCTGACCCTTCTCCTAACCCTAACCACCTGACCACACCATACGCATCTGTTTGCAAGCTGCAGATAGTTACTCTTGGCGGTATTTAACTAGCTTCTGCATGAGACTTCCTGTATGGATTGGATGTATGGCAGCACCCTTGTCTGTCATTGTAACTTCAGTTAGGTACTCTTGAATTTTTTGGCAGTATCGGAGACATTTCTGATGCTGGTATCAAAAATGGCAAAATAAAAATAAAATCAACTTTTTTCTTAAAGAAATCAAAAGTGGGGATAGAGTTTCAAAACCTAATTTTAAGGCAAACAGGAGTTTTTTTTTCCCCTTTTTTTGCTGCTGTTGTTTCCTCTCTTTAAGGCAGAGACACACCGGGGCGATTTTCGGCCGTCTGGTGTCGTTGTGGAGTCTTCTGAAGTCGGGGTCGTGAGTCAGTTTGGTGTGTTCTGTGTTGTCAGCCATCTGCAACTGTCACCGATACCATCAGCGTTCTTTTCAGCCAGTTGAACATGAGTAATCGGTGTCGGCCAGTCGTTCAGTTGGTGATGGGCTGACCAATCATATTGGAGGAGGCTTTATCTTGCTGGCGAATCAGCAAACGGGAGGACCCGAAGTGAAGGTAAACAAACCAGATGAAGAGCAGACATACAGTAATGCAAACTCTCACACATCGTTTGGCATCGTATTGGGACCTTAGCAAGCAGTCCTCGCTCTCTGCTAACAACATCAGCAGCAGCTTTTATGTGTTTTCGTCTTGAGAAATGGTCCATCATTTCTGGTTTTCATTTTTTGGGGCCACAATATACAGTAGATCAGCGCCGCCTGCTGTTGTGCCTACATTATATTTTGCACATGCGCAGAAGGTACACCCAAGTCTGGAGTCGGTTCGATGTGTTCTTGGGCACTTTTCTCACTGTGTCGGTGAGACTGAAGCTGATTGATCAGCCCGACTCCATTTTCTGGCGACGACCGTGACAGTCGGCAGTGTGTCTGGTAGAGGCAGGATGAAGAAATGAGACTCACGAGTGATGCAACTGGCGCTCACTGCAGTCACCAGCCAAGCTGGCATGGGAGCATGCACAAACTGATGCTGTAACGCTGTTTACTACGCTGATAGTCTTCTTTTTCTTCAAAGTGCAACTTCTTAGTGGGCTTTCAGTAGATTTGAGTCTTTTTCTGATGACAGAACAGACCATAACTATCCCTTACAGTGTTTGAATCCACCTCAACCATCTTCTTCCTGTATCAAAGTTGTCGGGGCGTGTATGCAATGCCAACTGACGTCATAGGACAGTGCAGGAAATTTGGCCACCGAATTGCAGTGCAATGGACAGATCACTGGGCTCGTTCTTTTTGATTTTCAACACATCATCACCCATTAGCATTAAAAAACTGCATGTGCATTTTTTCACAGTTCCTGCCCCTAGTTCCTTTACTGTAAATCAGTTTCATTCAGATTTAAAAGATGAATCCATGCATGAGGAGTGTGTGATCCAGTTACCTGTGCAGACTGCCTGGGGGTCATTTCTAAAACAGCTGCCAAGTGGCAAGACTTGCCTACACTTGCCTTGTGAACAATTCTTAAAACGATTGGATCAGACTATGACCAGAATAGTGATGTATCCTACCTCCAAACAAACTATTTACTTTTCTTTTTTTCCCTGTCATTTACTTCTTGTCTGTGGTTGTTTAACTTCCTTATTTAACTACCAGTATCTTGTTAGCCAATCAGTGCCCTGTGTAAACATACACCACACACACACACACACACACCACTACCAGCACCAGCTTTCAGCATAGTTTCCATAATATCTTGGCACTATCTGTTTGTCAAGTTTCCCAGCAATTCCCGTTGGTATTTGTGTCAGTTCTCATTGACTATGCTGACTAATTTCTCCTGCATGACCTCAGGTTTGCAGTTTATGGCTTTGACCAAGTCTCCAGGTGATGATTAATACAATCTCAATGACCAAGTCATTTCTAACTGGGACATTTGCAAAATACTGGCGGATTTCCTCACATTTGCCCTGACAATGCTGGCAATCTGGAACTTTAGAGCCACAGTGAAATCTCTCACGTTCACATTCCTGAGCAACACAAACACACACATACCAACTGATTGAAGACTGAAATGAGAGAGAGTGGTGTGTGGGGGAGAGTCATAGAAAAGAGCTGAGAGGGTTGCACAGCCTAACTTACCAAGTATTGAGTCACTTCTTATCTCGCGTCTGAAACAGAGCACTTCTTTAAAATGTGTGTGGAGCCCAGCTGAACAAGAAAGGTGAGACAACACATCTAAAGGGTAAGTAGTACCTCATACCTGCTTCAAACTTGTTTTATCTCTGTATGAGGGTGTAGCTTATTTTACTGTAGAATAAATGTGATGAATAGGAAGCTGTAGCTTTACTGGATCATCTGAAAGATACAAATTATTTCATTAATAGCAACATCGTGGCTGGTATTTTGTTCACACTCTGAATGTCATTTTGAGAGACTTTTTGGAACAAACAATTTTTTTGGAAACATTAGAGCAACTACAAGCTTATCTTTTAAGTCAAATAGTTGTGGAGATAAGAGTGGCCTGTCACAACTGGCCCATTGTCGAACCAGAGCTCAGATTTAGAGTGAAATACTTTGAGAGACACAAGATAGGTAATGTTTTGACTTTTATAATCTTTTATATGCATCTTTAGGACAAAATTTTGTCTTTTTACCAGGTCATTATGATGCGTTTTAGCAAATCTTTAAGTTGTAGTTTTCTAATGTTCATTCATAATTACCTTAAAGACAAGTACACCTGCACAAAGCTGCAAGCATGGCTACAGAATCAAGTTGCTTCCTGGAATTACTGAAAGCAAAACAATAAATGGTCAGTCCTGTGACAGTGTGCAGGTGCAGCTCAGCCAGATGGCAAAAAGGATGCTCTGCTTTCTATATTGTGTAGATAAAAAGAATAACACCTGTCATGATTAAATGTACATAGTGGGAGATAAAAAGTGTCTAACAGCCACAAAGAGCTCTATTTCAGATGTAAGAAGCAGCTGCGTGTTAAGCTAAGCTTCATAACATATAAATGTGCTGGTTATGTGGTTAATGCTTCCAACAACATCAGGATCACAATCTTTCTATAAGATTATTAAAATTACATAACTGGCTAATTTATAAGCCTTAAGCCTCATGGGCTTGATGTTGTTCTATAAGTAAATATGATTTTAACAAAACATTCTAAAGGGAATACAGCACCTGTATCTATTCATACAAAACAAGTTAAAGGCTTTGTTCCCCTTAATAACACTGCTGGTAATCTGATAATAAGATGTTCTACCGCAATGGGTTCCAGCAAAGTTAACAATCAGAAAAAAACACCGTTGTCATTTCATATAGATTCTGCTCCCGACCTGAACAGCAATACCTCTTTTACCCTTCAGTTCCCGCTTGACATTTCTTTTTTCTCTATTTTTTTGTCACTAACAGAAAGGATAGACTTAGATGGGGTTTGTAAAACAAAACCTTCCCAATGCATAGACAGTGCTGCATAAGTCCACATTATTAGAGATAAAACCAACACTGCCATTTAGTAATATAATGATCTCTCATGCTTAAAAAGCTTGAATTGTTTTTTTGTTTTTGTTTTTTTCTGAATGTGGACAAATAATATTTTACATATTCTTGTAAGACTGGATAGAAATTGTGCATGTGCAAGCAGCTTACAGGTGCTACTAGTCTTGACAGAGCAGAGGCAAGGAGAGGTGTTCCCTCTGCAAGCATGCAGGGGATGTTAATGCTAAAAGTCACTGACAGAGTCTATTAAGATGTAAAATGAAAAGGTGCCAAGCTGAAAACCAGTTTAAATCTTTTTTACAGCACATTGGGCTGCCTTATGTATGAAATATGCTTATATAAAGTAATTTGCCTTTCCTCGCTCGACAGTCTAATGTAGATTTGGTTTTTTGTGGTTTTTATAAATGATAGATGAATAAGTAGCGTTTTCAGACTGAGTGTGCACTGGCAGGCTGAGCATATATATTTAAATGATTCATTTGAGATACATTATCTAAATAAAAACCGAGCTATAAGAAAGGGTTATGGTAAGGGTAAATGGTAAAAGGTAAATTATCATATAATCTATATTTTTTAAAAATGTGCAAGCTTTCATTTAAAGATGCGAAAGCAGTTTTGCTGTTGGTTGGTGTTAAGTTCCTCTTGTTGATAAGTTCCTCTGAGCCCTTCTGACAGGAACCACTCACCACTTTTTATAAATCCGGTGTTGTCATTCTTTGGCACAGCAAAGCATGACTGATGCAAGAAGACAAATCTATCAGGATTTCACAACTTTACCATAAGTGAAGGGTTTTTTTCACCATTATTTTCCATAAAAAAAAATCTGCTTATCATAAAAGAATAAATGCCTATTGTGGACTATGTGTGTTTAAAATGGTCCAATCAAGCTGCTTTACTGTTACTTGTAAAAATGTCTAGTAAAAAGTTAACTCTTAGAGAGTTTTAAACAGAGATTGTTTTCTGAGTCTGGGAGGATCCTTTGATATCTTAAGACTGCTTTGGTTTCTTGAGTCCCTGCTGCTTTTTTACTTTCTGAAATCTTTCAAATAGTTTAATCTTCCCATTGATTCTTATTTCTGTTGGAACCACAGACACTTTTTTAAACTTTCTCAAGAAAAGGTAGGTTTTCCTTTGTAAAGCTCTACACCCCTCTTGATAACATGCAACCTTAACCCGTGACCTGTGATTCTTGAGCAATTATCATGGGTCACAGATTGTGGTTGCATCACCCAGCTACAACTATCCTTTGTTATCCACTCCATTTAGCCTGTTCTCACTAGATTTTCCGGTTAAACAAGATTTTGTCTATAAGAAAAAAATGCATGATTATAGTTTCAATATGTTTCATAACCCATTAAAAAATCCAGTTAGTTAATAAGCAAAATAAGATTAATCTTTACATAACGGAAAGCAGGTCCTTTGTTAATTTATGTCAGTATGTTGATGATTTCAGACACTTTTGCTGCAGCTTAATGCAAACAAACTCCAGACTCCCACTTTGATGTGGACCAGAAAATGTTTTTTTGGGTTACCTATGTGAGATCCAAGACAGATGCAGTTTCAAGACAACAACCATCAAAATAAATAAATAAATTCTGTAGTGCTTTGCTGAATGACTTGGGAATTAATTCAGATACCTTGCCAGACCCTTCCCAGTCATGGTATTGTTCAATGACTGAATATTCATTGTTTAGAAAATTCAGTCACATTTATGAAAAAAAAAAAAGTTGCATGTGGTGAGTCAAATCTGTGTAAGACAGATCAGTGAAAGTATCTTTTTTTGATTCTGCTTTCTCACTCTTTACTCAACTTGTATGTTTTCTAAATACAAATTCTCAAAAACTAAAGAAAATGAGTGTAATATAAGAGCCTTCCTCAGAGTACAACATTATCAATGCCTCGACTGTCACAGAGGGAAAATCCTGAGTCTAACAAATGACATTTTTAATGGTTATCTTCCAATTAAGTGTAGCCCTACTGAAACCCACAAACATGATTTAGAGGTGGTAATGTCATTAGTTACCCCTGTTAATCGTGTCAAATGTTAATTATAAAAAACATCAACAGCCTAATGCCAGAAAAAAGCATGAGACAGTACTCATGCAAATTAAGTTACAACATTTTGGAGGAAATACATAAATAAATTGGCTTTTGCTGTAGGATGGTTTATAAGATTTGAGATACCATATATTTAATATAGAAATAAGTTTAAGTTTTGACTTGAGGCTTATAATTTCAAATGCCAGAAGACATTTTTATTATCTTCTAAAACCCAGTAACTATTGACACTAGACTACATTTAGTTAACGCTGAATCATAAGGAAACTATATCCAAGAGAAACAAAATATTTTGTTGGGTAATTTAAGTAATTTGATTCCATGTTGTCTAATTACAACTTCATGGCTCATAATGCCACAGCGTGATTAAAGATAGATCCTGACGTGTAACAGTAAAAACTGCCGGTCATAAACGTTGAGAAATGGGAGGACCTTGGACGCAGCTCCAGAAATAGTGTGTTTGTGCATACCATATAAATGCAGAGCGTCATTAAACCAGAGCAGCGATCAGTGAAACAGATTAGCTGTCAGATTAATCTGTTCTGTGTGTGAGCTGTGAGCAAAGTGCTGCCAACACATGTCAATGGAGGAACTGTCTGCCACCTATTGACTGCTGAGTAAATAGAAGAAGCAGTAATGGAGCTTTGAGCTCACAGGATGACGCTTTTCATGTCATATTGGACAGATACCACAGTTTAATCAATGGTAGAACTGTTTGTTGTCTCATTCATAGCACGGTTTCTAATTTTCTGCTTAGACAGAGAAGCAGAAATTGGAGTGAGTTTATTTAACCTCCTCCTCTTCATAAGCTTTGTCCTCATCGGAGCATGAATAAACAAGTTCAAATCTGATAGAAATGTTGGGTGGAGCATTTGAGTTTTTGTTCCTAAAACAGATCTCATGAGCCCATCAAGATGAGTTTCACTTCTTATGCAATCAGTTTATGCGTAATAAGCTAGTTTATTTTTACTAATGAATCCTGGTTAAGCACAATTTAAAAGTACCTACATTCAATTGGGAGTTTATCAAGTACATCTATTTAGTTTACACATGTTCATGTCAAAATTCAATTTTTATTATGTTGAGCACGTTGTGTTGCTTTTGGCTTGAAAAGCGCTCTATGAATTAAGTTTAATTTTATTTAAATGTTTCTAAATTATTCTAGCTCTGTTGTTGATATTTTAAATACTTGTGATGCTGCGGATTTTTGTTGTATTATGCAGTGAGTGTTAATGTCATAAAGGTTAAACAACTTTTAAAAATTAAAAAATAGCACTGAAAGTTGAGCTGCCACTTACAGCTGCATTCCTTTCTGAGCTGCAGAATCTGTTAACAAGAGACTTTATATGACCCCATGTGGCTTTAGTTCATACTGGTTGAAAAGGTTCATATTTTCATTTGAAGAATATGTAACCTCTTGATGTCATGATAACGACTTCCTGTGTATCGTAAAAAGGATGTCGGTCTAGATAACGGTCACAACATAAAAAGGATATTTCAGCAGTAAAATCATCATCAGTTTCTGACCCAAGAAGTTTTCATTCATGAAGTTTTGGCTAAAACCAATTAAGTAATAAAGTTTAGTTGTAATGTGTTGTGTGTATGTAACTAAGGGTTCCAGTATGTCCACTCCTCTGCACGTGCTGTCAAGGAGTTTCCAGGTTATCTTTCGAGCTCATGCTAAACAACCTGGCACTGAGCCAAACCTTCTAAAAAAAACCCTGACCCAGAAAAAGGACCACGTGCTTTGTATTTATAGACAAAGCAATGCAACTAACACCAAAACCAGGAAGCAGATATAAAAGTGAGTATAGGGAAGTCTACAGCATTACCAGCATATTAGTGCAGATTCTTTTCACAGAGAAAGTCAAACATCAGACAACTGGAATTTTTTTAATAAAGTGAACATGAGTCAACCACAACAATCTCCACAACAGCTGTTCACACAGAAACCACCTTTCAGGTCAATGTCAAACAGACAAACAGACCCAGGGTCATATGTAAAAAAAAAAAAATCTGAAAATTTACATAAACAAACAGATTTGGTTGATTTCACTTTGTTCTGAAGGAATTTGTCTACAAATAACAATAATAACAATAACAATAACAATAATGAATTTATTAATTAATCAACATCTAACAAAACTGTGCCGTTTTTCTCCTTTTTTAAAAAAAGATTTCTGTCTTTGATGTTTATGCATGTTTAAGTGAGAAAATAGGTTTACGACATTTGAAATAATATAAAAACACCATAAAATTTCATTTAAGAGGCTAAAAACTAACAATTTGCACCAATATCTTAGTAAGTGTCAAGCCAACATTCTGAACCTGTTATACTTTCACCCAAAGCATCAGACATTGGACCTGGATTTAATAGTTTGAGTCAATATTTAACTGCTTTTTTCTTTTACAAGTCCGATGTCTTTTTAATCTACTGTAAATTTCCAGGAGCCGCCATTCACTGCAGATCAGATAAGATATAGTGGTTAAGGAATGTTTTATGAAGTAGCATTGTTCCTCCTCCATTACAAAGTTTTCAGTAAGGAAGTAAGATACCAGTTACAGCACAAACACACTGAGAATAATTCAAATTAAAAATAAAATATATCTGCTGTCTTGCATTCACTGAGAACATCCCTGGTGAGTCAGAGAAAACAGAAATTACTGTAAGTGAACCCTGTCTATGTGCTGTAAAAATCATTTCATCTTGACTGAACTGAGGTTTATACATTTATAAACAGATAAACATAAGAGACAATTTATCATATTGTTCTTTATGATTTACTAAAATATAAATTTTCAAGCAGTTGTCCAAAATATTCAAGATAATCCATTGAAAATCAGTAGGATCTAACACAAAATTAGGGAAAAAATTGAATATGGAAACAATGTCTTTTTTTCACCATATCTATATTTGATCAGACATGTTTATTCAAGTCATGTCACGCCTGGATGAGATAAGGCAAAGAATGTTTGTCTAACAGGTGTAATAAAGTTCTATGTTTCCTCCACGTGAGGACTAAAACATTGGGTATCCTCTGACTATAAATGCTGGGCTGAAGAAAGAGCTGCTCAAGAATGACTGCATTAAAAGACTTAACGCGTAACAAAGGGTGAGTGCTCTGAGGTGAAATTGTTCTATTGTTGTATACTTAGGGGCCAGGGAAAACATCCTTTTTTAAGACTGAGGTTTATTGGACAGCAGGTTTTCCAGTTGAGAGCACATGCTGGTGAAATAATTGACATCGTTTGTAGCATAACTTGAAGAAAAATATTTAATTAACATTTATTTAAAAAGAACCTATGAGCTGGGTTATTTGCTGTAACTTTTATCCTGCAAAAAGAAATTTAAGTTAGTGTCTGTCCTGTTTCACCATTCTCTCTTGGGGCTTTTTATGTAAGAGGAAAGTTTCTTAATGTTGTTAAACGATAAAGTTTTAAACAAAAATTAAAATATATTTTAAAAAAAAAAAAAAAAAAAGAAGAAATTATAAGAAAATTTAATTTTTGTAAAAAGGAAAATGGGTTTGTGGTAAGAAGAATTTTCTAAGTTTTTTTTGTGGTAGGGAGAGATAAATGATTTATTATATAATTGAGAGAGGAAGGGTGGAGACTATAATTATATTATAAAGGGTGGAGGTTTTTGTGTGTGGATTTTATTTCTTTCAGATCACTTAAATGAATTCAAGGATCAAAAGAAATGGGTAAAAAAAGAAAAATAAAGAAAGAAACTGATCATCAGCTGCAAGTACTGTTAAGTAGAGATCAAACTATTAACATGTGCCTGTCAGCCACAATGTTAAAGCCACCTTAGAGTGTCAAATAGAGAATTTGGGTCTATGGGTGGTGGGGTCAAGAAAATGAGCCAATGTTACTCACTTTACCTGTATGTGCTCCTAATGTTATGGCTGGTGGCTACCCAGTGACATACTGTACTGGAGGCAAGGCAGGTTATTTGTATAGCACAATTAATGTACGAGACATTTCAAAGTACTTTACTGTACATACAACATTAAGCATTACAGCAGGATGCAGAAGAGAAGAAAACATTAAAAAGTAATAGAACAAAAAAATTAAAAGCATGATAAAAGAGAGAATATAAGGTCTTAAAAGAGGCAGCATAGACTGTACTTTTGAATATAATCTACATATGTAAATGCAGCTGAGAACAGGTGGGTCTTCAGCCTGGATTTAAATAATGTGTTTTGGCTGATCAGAGGCTTTCTGGGAGTTTGTCCTAGACATAGAAGCTGAACGCAGCTTCTCCATGTGTGGCTCTGACACTGGGAACAAATAAAGGGCCGGATTCAGATGAACTAAGAGGTCTGGTAGGTTCATACTGGGTCAGGAGGTCACTGATGTATTTTGGTCCTAAATCATTCAGAGCAGCAACAGAATTTTACAGACTATCCTCTGACAGCCAGCCAGCCAGTGTAAAGACCTCAGAGCTGGACTGATGGAGAACAAGCAACAACACAAACACAAAAAGGGGTATGCATTTAAGTAAATATGCAGGGTAAAAAAAAAAAAAGTAATTTGATGTAATATTTCTGAAACTAATCATAATAAGTGACCCTACTGTCAAAAGTTAACCTGACCTTTCTGCAACTTTACACAATTTAATATGATTTCTCTTGATTTTTCTCTTTTCCAGATCCATCACAATGATTTGGAGTGTAGTTAGTATCAGTCTCTTCTGTGTGTGTGCCCTTTCATCCCCAACTCCATCTTCATCCCCGACCACTACCACTGTGGAGGGACCCTGTCGGATCTACGACTCAGGCCGGTCTGCAGACTGTCGTGGAAGACAGCTTGACAGTGTCCCACGAAAACTACTCCCACCCACACTTGTAAACATAGACCTCTCCAACAACAGACTTAATGCTGTATATGCTGCTGACTTCAAGCATCTCCCTCAGCTTCGCACTCTTTATCTGAACTTCAACAACATTTCACACATCGACAATGGTGCCTTTGAAAGTAACAAACTGCTGGAGCATCTTGATATTTTTAATAACTCCCTGGAGGAAATTCCCGCCACAGCTCTAGCATCCCTCTTGAATCTTAAAAGGCTCTATATGTCCAATAACCTTTATAAACATGCAACTTTGGCTGATAGCTTCTCCAAATTTGTCAAACTCCAAGCTTTGTCCATGGGTGGCCCTCTGGTGATGGGCCTAAAGAAAGCTGATTTTCAGCCCTTGAAGAACATCAAGTTACAAGGTTTTGCAATCAAATGTTCTTCTAATCTAAGTTACTATGAGCCTGGAAGTTTAGAAGTCATTCAGACAGTGCAGATGGGCTTCGATATGGCCATTGATCAACGACCAAAAGCTCTCCATCTCATGCTACGTGACTTGGCTAACAAGACATTTAGTGTCATTCAGTTTCGCAACCTCTTTGAATTCAAGTACTACATGGAAGAAGAGGACATTTTTCAGGGTTTGAAAGCCATTACAGCTAATCAGCTCATTTTTCACAGAGGCAAATTCAATGAGAATCTCCTGAGGAATGCTTTAATGAACCTACAAGTGACCCCGATCAAAAGGCTGACACTTCAGTACATCGACTTTGCCCGTTCACCAACATTTGTTGATAGTGGAGCTGGTTCCAGTATCACAAACCTGACACTGGACCGGTTGAATCTTTGGTAAGTATTTTGATGCAACATTTGCACGTATGAATACATTTGTTGACAAATTTGACATTTTATATCTCTGCTTAGCAAAGCAAATGTGCAAAGTTTTAATTACAATATATTGCCAAAAGTATTTACTCACCCATCCAAGTTATGGGAATCTGGTGTGTTCAATCACTTCCATGGCCACAAGTTTAAAAATATGAAGCAACTAGGCATGCAGACCGTTTTTACAAACATTTGTGAAAGAATGGGTCACTCTCAGGAGCTCAACGAATTCCAGCATGGAACTGTGATAGGATGTCACCCGTGCGACAAATCCAGTCGTGAAATTTCCTCCCTCCTAAAATTTCCACTGTCAACTGTCAGCTGTATTATAAGAAAATGGAAGTGTTTGGGAACGACAGCAACTCAGCCATGAAGTGGTCGGCCACGTAAACTAACAGAGCAGGGTATGCTGAAGCGCATAGTGCAAAGAGGTCGCCAACTTTCCTCAGAGTTAATCACTACAGACCCCCAAACTTCATGTGGCCTTCAGATCAACTCAAGAACAGTGCGCAGAGAGCTTCATGGAATGGGTTTCCATGGTCGAGCAGCTGCATCCAAGCCACACATCACCAAGTGCAATACAAAGCGTGGGATGCAGTGGTGTAAAGCACGCCGTCGCTGGACTTTAGAGTCCCAGAGTCTCTGGGGTGTCGAATCACGCTTCTCCATCTGGTAATCTGATGGATGAGTCTGGGTTTGGTGGTTACCAGGAGAACGGTAATTATCTGACTTCACTGTGCCAAGTGTAAAGTTTGGTGGAGGGGGGATTATGGTGTGGGGTTGATTCTCAGGAGCTGTCTTGGCCCCTTAGTTCCAGTGAAAGGAATTCTGAATGCTTCAGCATACCAAGACATTTTGGACAATTTTATGCCCCCAACTTTGTAGGAAAAGTTTGGATCTGGCCTCTTCCTATTCCAACATGACTGTGCACCAGTACACAAAGCAGGTCCATTAAGACATGGATGGCATAGTCTGGTGTGGAGGAACTTGACTGGCCTGCACAGAGTCCCGACCTCTACCCGACAGAACACCTTTGGGATGAATCAGAGCAGAGACTGAGAGCCAGGGCTTCTCATCTAACATCAGTGTGTGACCTCACAAATGTGTTTCTGGAAGAATGATCAAAAATTCCCATAAACACACTCCTAAACCTTGTGGACAGCCTTCCCAGAAGAGCTGAAGCTCTTCTAGCTGCAAAGGTGGACTAACATCATATTGAAACCTATGGATTGGGAATGGGATGTCACTTAAGCTGAAATGTGAGTCAAGGCAGGTGGGCAAATACTTTTGGCAATAGTGTACATATGTTCAAAAGTGCTTTGAGACATGTTTGAGCTTTTATTAATCATTTGATCTCAAGAATTAAATAATCCCATAAATACCAGCAGTTTTGCCAGTTTGGGTTAACCGAAAATAGCTACTGTGCATGAGAGCCTGGAACCCATTAAATCATAATTTAATGGAGTATTTGGAAATAAAATAGTTCTTGCCACAAATATTCAGTTTGATAAAACCATGATGATAAAATAAGGCCACATATCAGAATTTTAGGAATGTTCTTTTTTATTCTTGAAATACAAAACACTAAAATATATTAATTTCTTACAGGTATATCAGCAATCCTGATGTGCTACGATTTGACTGGCGCTTCACCTGGTTCAAGAAAATTAAGCACATCTCTATTCAGTATGTGTATTTCAACTCGGTGCCATGTGATTCCTGGGCTGAGATGGAAGGTGTGGAGATTCTAGATGTTTCCAATAATCGACTAAAAGATGACATGCTCTTCAACCTGAGGTGTGACTACAGAGGCACCATGCCAAGTCTGCACACCTTTAATCTGAGCACCAATGAACTGGTTAGTTTAAAAGACTTGTCTTCTTTAGCAAGGGAGTTCAGGAAGCTGCAGGTGTTGGATCTTAGCGACAACAAACTGGGATCTCGGAAAAGCAGCCGTGGCTGTGTTTGGAGACAGAATATCACTCATCTCATCGCTCATCACAATCCGTTTTCAAGTGAAGCCTTCAGCTGTTTGCCCACCACAGTGCAGTACTTGGATCTATCCGACTGCAGCCTGGACCAGCTGGATGTGGCATACTTTCAGAAAGCCACTGCCCTGAAAACCCTCCTGCTGAGTGGTAATAAAATTAAGTTCATCCCATCTAAGTGGGAGAGTCCATCATTGCAATTTCTAGCTCTGGATGGGAATTCATTTGGCCTGATTAGCAAGCAATCCTTCCAGGATATGCCTCAGTTGTCTCGTCTTCAAGCAGGAAACAATCCCTACCACTGCACTTGTGAGCTTCATGGTTTTGTCCAGGACACAATTTCAAAAGGAAAGATTAACCTCACAGACTGGCCTCTGAACTACAGGTGTTATCATCCAGAACCTTTCCTCAACACATTCATCTCAAAGTACTTCCCTGGTCAAGTCGCATGTGACGTCAGACTAGTTGTCATAATCTCTGTAGTAACGACTACAGCAGTGATCTTGATATTCGTGCTGATTTGCTATATTTTTGACCTCCCGTGGTACACGAAAGCCACATATCAGATCATCAGGGCCAAGTACAGAGCACACAAGGAAAATGCGGCAGGGGAATTAGAGACTTTTACATATCATGCCTTCATATCCTACAGCCACTCAGATGCTGATTGGGTGAGGGACCAGCTCCTGCCCTGTCTGGAGAATAACAGGAACCCTTATCGTCTGTGTATTCACGAGCGGGACTTCATGCCAGGAAAGTGGATTATCGACAACATCATCGAGAACATTGAAAGCAGTCGTAAGGTAACCAAAAAGGAGTTTTGCAAAACAAATTTATGTTGGTACCTGCCACCATATGAGCATTTACAGTAAATGATCAGTTTCCTTATCTTCTTTGAATGAGATTTGTGGGAAACCACAGTGGGCAGTGGGGAGATATCTTTTCAAAAGCTTCTGTATGTGCTTTGTTAACTGGATCTGTCTGCTTGTTGTCAGAATGGCCCAGTCTATCTGCTTGATTGCTCTTGTTTAGGGATTTTCTTCATATAAAAAGTTATATCACCCCATGATATAAGATGAATTCAGTAAGTAATTAAATTTGGAAACTCCCAAAACATCTCAAGTGTTATTTAAGTTATCTTGAAATTCCATAACCCCTGTTAAAAATGCTGAAGGTAAGATAAGTTATTGCAGAGTCAATGCTTAACGATAAGCATTTGAACTAAAGCAAGCTGAAAATATGATAAAGATAAATGTCTATGACATAAAAATGCATGTGTATGCATCCACTTGTGTGGTTCATTAAAGATAATGTAACAGAAGAACAGCCTGAAGAAAGATCCCCTTGCTTTACGGTGTTCACACACACCCATGCAAGCCTTTTAACTACAGTAAATATCAACAGCAGACATACGGTAGAAATAGATATTTCCTCAAAGTGGTTCACACAAAAGCGAATTGCATGCATGAGAAATGTTTTACTT
Source organism: Atherinomorus stipes (assembly GCA_023101725.1). Taxonomy (NCBI): domain Eukaryota; kingdom Metazoa; phylum Chordata; class Actinopteri; order Atheriniformes; family Atherinidae; genus Atherinomorus; species Atherinomorus stipes. The sequence continues at coordinate 677,264 of JALJCO010010916.1, forward strand.
TGCAACAAAACTCCAAGATCTAATTTTATTTTTTCTAATATCCTTTTCTCCAGGTGATATTTGTCCTCTCCCGGCATTTTGTTAACAGCGAGTGGTGCAACTATGAGCTGTACTTTGCTCAGCAGAGAGCAATGGGAAAGACCTTCAGTGATGTCATCCTTGTGGTGAAGGAGCCCATCGACCCAAGCTCCTTGCCCAGCAAATACTGCAAGCTTAAAAAGATGCTGAGCACCAAGACATACCTGGAGTGGCCCCAGCAAGCTAATCAACAGCCTTTTTTCTGGGCGCAGCTCAGGAGTGTTCTGGGAAAACCAACGATGACCCGTGAGGGCACGCACAGTGTGAATAGAAGGAACTCATCTGTGGGGGGGATTTCTGTGATTGGGCCCCTTGTGGAGGAAAGGATGCCAGAAGTAGTCATACCTAAAGCAGACAACAGAATAAAACCCAAAAGAGAGGTTGTTAAGAGGAATGATGTTGAGCTGTCAAATCAGAGGCAAATACCTGTGCTGGCAGAATGACCAAAAGAGACTACAACCTTGCACTATGTCTCAGAAATTACATGTCCTCATCTAACCTTCTTTTGTGTAGGTGATGCCAACTTGGGAGCAAAAGCCAACATCGCTTTAGATGACAGACAAAAACACAATCCCTCCCCAGCCATGGCATTCTGTCATGTTATCCTGTATGCCCTCTGCTGCACTTTCCGTCTGGTCGCTTCAGGCCTGGTGCCCTGCTGACAGGCACTGAAAGGACGGCTCAAATGAGATCTCCCATGTCGCACTCTGTGTAACAAGTAAAGTCCCAGGAAGCTGTGGTGACAGGTGAAAGCACCCTGCTCTGTTACATTCTTGGCCCTTAGAGGGATGAGATCATGAGTGTTCCAACTCTGATGTTCAAGGTTTATGTTGAAGGCCCCACAGACCAAATAAACTATAAACCTGATAGAAAAAGATGGTGCAAAAGCTTAAAAATTTGGGAACTGATATGACCAGATTACACCATGTCTTCATGTTGTTTGAAGTGACATGGAGTTTTACTGTAAATTTGATGCAGATAGGACACAAATTTCACAACTGTTTGAGAATCTTTCTGTTCACTTCATTCACAGTAAATGCGTTGTTAGCTGGCATTTTGTTGAACCTCAGTGTCAACAGGCCTCTAAGACACTCCCTTATTTTCAACCCCCAATAGCATTCATATTTAGAAATTACTGATAATTTTGTGAAAAGATCACCCCAGATGCAACACTACAGAGTTATTAAATCATGTGAATCTTTGAAAATAAGAAAATACACTTTATATGAAAGGTTGCTGTACAACCACTAGGGGGCGGAAAATCTCCAAAAACATACTGAACGACTTCCAGCTTTATGTTATCACAAAAGGGCTAATGTTTATATGTTTGCAAAAAGCTGTTCGCTGTTTTATAAATGATCTAATATGTGATGTGAAGTCCATGTCAAACCTTTGAAAAATGAAGAAAACAAATGATTATGTTCTGCAACACTTGTATATTATATATGTCTATTTTTCAGCTGGTTTTCAGTGTTTTGTGAAAAGCCCTTTTGAAATTTTTTGAAAAATCTGCCTTTTTATAATGAAGATTGCACTATATTTTGTACTTTACTATTAAATGTTTAAAGAATTTTATTGTTTTTACATGAATTTAGTCAACAACTGCTATTTGAGTCAAGGTTTTAATCTTGCCATATTTTTGCAAATGCATGTTTTCTAGCTATTTTAAAGTGTTGTTTTGATTACTTTTTAACCACTAAGAGGAGATTATATTTTCACATGCATTTATTATCAATTTCAGATTGAGTAACAGGAAGAAGGAAAATCATCATCAAACCACGTGACATGTTCTTACTGAAACAACTCACCAGCAGCGAATTATTATGCACTTACATCTGTGATAGATTCATGTCAGTGCATATAAGGCTCCGTGTTACTAACGGACTCTCTGGTGAATGATATTGGGGCAGCGAACATGAAATGATAACCTGACTGTAATTTTGCATAGAAAATGAGGTGAGGACATGTTTACTTTTTGATGGGAACTTCTTATTTTACATATTGAATGTGCATTACTTGTCTTACATCAATTATTTGAAAAATGCTGGACATTGATCATTTTGCCTGTTAGAGTATTGCTGTAATTTGTTATGAATAAGCTAAATTTCTCTTCATCATGACTGATGACCACAGTCTTGATCGAGAAATACACAGATTAGTAACCAAGGATGGATGTGTCAGATTTTCACATGAATGAGGTTTTGGTTGGAGAACAAGTCAGTCTCACTAAAAGATATGAAATAAAGTCTTTTATTTTTCAGTTTTATCTTTCTTTAAATCAAGAAAAGTGGGTCCGCCTCTGGACTGAAATACAGGAGGACCTGTTTCTTTTTACACGAATGTGCTAAATATTGAATTTGTAAATCTTACTTTACAGTTCAAATGGTGCCAGCAAGGACCATTTTCCAACTCATTTCGCTCTTGCACCAGAAAAATTGGTCTATTTCATTAAATTACAAAGATTACATATATAATACAGTAGATAGAACAGTGCTGTTTTCTCAGAGAGCACATTTGCATGTGGAAAGCTGCAGAGATGAGCAATAACTCCTGTTGGTGAAGATATTAAAAGTACTTTGGTGTGGTTTCCTTGTTTAATATTTGAACAAGTAGCATGTAAATATCCATAAAACCTTCATACAGCATAGGGCACATACAGTAGAGATATGGATGCAAATGATCTCCAAGAACTTCAAATGGCTTCAACTGCACCTAATTTGTTCTGCAGTTCAACCTGCGCTCTGAACTCTCGCTTAATGATGCTCTTATTTGCAAATTATGTTAGAGAAAAGCACTTATCACACCTAACAAGCATAATAAATGGACCACTAAAGCGAAAACAGACAGGGCTCAGGGAATGCTTTAAAGCTTAAAGAGAAAAAGCTGAGCCCTGTTCCTGCTTTTTAAACTGTTGACTTATATTTTAATTGGCATTATTAACCTGTTTTCAGTTTTTGCTGTTTCAAGTTAAAAAAAAAAAATCCTTTCAACTCTGCAGCTATAATCAAACATACAGCCTGCACTTTCATGATTAATCCCCTGAATATTAAACTGACCTTATGTTTGAGTCTTTTTGTCTGAATTATTGAAGTTAAGCATTCAATTATTTAGAAGCTAATTGTACTTTTTACCTTACATTGTTCTTATTGCATATTACTTGATTAAAAAAAAAAGAATGTTAAAAGTTTCCAATAGCATGTGGGATCTTACATATCATTTCATGAAGACATTTAACATTACAAAACATTAAAACATCTGTTTGCATTGTTATGATTAAATATATCAGGACCTTAGAGAAAATCTGGGGAAAAAAACATCCTGATCCTTATCTTATTGGATCCTAAAAGTAAATAGGCATATAAATATTTTGCAATCTCAGATGAACATCAACTTCTGTCAGCAGCAGTATACTGTCAGTTTTAGCCCATGTGTAATCCATAAAGTGGTATTTTGTGTATCCATGTATTTTGAAAACAATATTCTCTGAGTAATACTCACATGCCAGGTGTCTCTACGAAATATCATCACACATCACAGATAAAATATCTAGATGAAACCTGCATGCATTCACCGGCCACTGCATTAGGATTACCTTTTATTGGATCATGTGTTGCCTTCAGTACTCTTACTCATAGATTCATCAAAGTGCTGGAAACATTGCTTTGGTCCATACTGACATGACAGCATCACACAGTTGCTGCAGATTTGACAGCTGCACATCCATGATGAGACTCTCCAGTTCCGCCATATCCTAAAGCTGCTCTGTTGGATTGAGATCTGGTGATTGTGGAGGTCATTGGACAACAGTGAACTCATTGACATACTCAAGAAAGCACTTGGAGATGATTTGAGCTTTGTAACATGGTGCATTATCCCAGTGGATGTAGGGATTAAAAGATGGTACAGTATAGTTACAAAAGGATGTAGTTAGCAACCATACTAGGATGGTGTTGAATTGATACTCAGTTGGTAGGGTGTCCAAGCTGGCCAATAAATAACCCTAACCATTGAAGCAGGATGGAGCCATGCTTTCAAAATGTTCAGGCCAAATTCTGACCCTATCATCTGAATGTTGCAGCTAAAACTGAGACAAGAACAAGCAATATTTTCCCAGTCTTCTCTTGTCATTTCACTGCGATTTGCTGTAGAATTGTATGAATGTGGGTGTGTGTGGTTGTTTGTTTCTCTGTGCTGCACCTGTGATAGACTGGTGAGTGGCGACCTGTCCAGGGTGTACCATGCCTCTCGCCTGATAATGGCATAGGCTCCAGCAACCTCAGCGACCCTGAACTGGACAGGTGGTACAGAAAATGAATGAATGAGTGAAAAGGATTCTTTCTTCTGAGTGACTGAGTCTGTTGGCTATCAAATCTAAACATAGAGGGTGGGTAAAAATATTGGTTAGTCGATGCATCGCAATTCTTCCCTGTGCAATGGCTTTTATGCACAACTCCACTACTTCCTGAACTTAAGCCAGCTCCTTTGTCTTCTGTCTTTCATTACTGGACAATTTGATTAATCTAGGTGTGCCTGACCACAGTAACTACGAGGACAATGGCTAGTCACACCTGGATTAATCAGTTTGTTCAGGAATGAAAGACAGAAGGCAAAGGAGCTAGCTCAAGTTCAGCAGTTGTGCATATAGCCCATTCAATATTGATTCAGCTAATGCTCTGAAACAATTCACCTCCTGACCTCTAGGGGGAGGTTTGCATGTCATTTACAGTATGCCATATGGACGAAGGTGAAGACCATGTTAAATCATACAACACCAAAATGGAAACTTTTTTTTTTTTTTCATATGTTTTTTAACCCAAAATATGAGGTGACATACAGTACAGCATATGTTCACATGGGCATGACAATCGAAACTGTATTGAATCGTGAGGTTCTTAACAATACCCAACTCTATCCAACCATACCTTAAACTTCATGCCAGCATTTCCATGTGGGGCCCATATGGGTTAAATTTTGGCTGCATATGAGGGACCCAAGTGGGTTTGTCCACAGTTTCCATGGAGGCCCCACCTGTGTTTGCCCATGTAGCCTATAGGAATGGGCCTGAACTGGGCAAATTTGCAGATCTGGTAGTTAAAGTTACATGGCCCCCATATGTGGAAACCCACATGGGAAAACACAGGTGGGGCCACCAAGGAAACCGTGGACAAACCCACTTGGGTCCCTCATATGCAGCCAAAATTTAACCCATATGGGCCCCACATGGAAATGCTGGCTGTTGTGCATTGGGGGGACTGAGTGGCCTAGTGGTAATGTTTCAGGCTTTGGTGCAGAGGACCCAGGTTTGAGTCCCTGACACGACATTCAGGTGAATCACAGAGTAAGGTCCTTAACCCCCATCAACCGCTCCACGGGCGACTTAAGTAGCAGCCCACTGCTCTCTGGTACAACTGTACAGAAATGGGTAAAATGCAGAGTCCTAATTTCCCCTATGGGGAAAGTAGGTCAGCAGCTTCTGGAATATCAAGACCAGTCTGTCCAGCACCCACAAACTCAAACTAATTTAAATCTTCTTCCTTTCCTCCTTATTCTGATGCAAGTCATCTTGTCCATGTGTATGCCAAAATGCATTGGTTGCTGTAACTGGTTGATTAGGTGTTTGTGTTAACAAGCAGGAACAGTGAGACCTAATAACTGATTAGCTTGCACATATTTTTTTCTCTTTTTTTTTTCTTTTTTTTTTTGTTTAATTTTTTGGTTAAATATTTTGGGGGGCATTTTAAATGTATGTTTAATGTTGTTGCTTGTCATTATGTTATGATTTTGAACATCATCTTGTTTTTGTGCTGGATGAAAATATCTTAGACTTCTTTGACTGACAGCATAGCTTTTATATTGGCCTAATTATGTCAGTCCAGACAAACGCTGCAAGACGCCTTTATTAGGTGATGAAACGTGAGTTGGTTAGTGATTGCCGTACATGGCCACGCGGCTCACCTGTGCACCTATACTGCTGCCGCCCATAGGGAGGCGCCTATCACTCTAGTTTGTTTGCACGCAGGTGACAGAAGCCCATATAACTGATGAAGTCCAAGCTGAGCTGAATCCACATCCACCAGCACCTGTTAACGTCACTGGCCAGGTGAGTTTTTCGGTTACTTTCTCATGGCACGGCATGTAGACGCGGCGCCAATTAATACCAGACTTAGATTTAACATCCAAATGATTGTAATTAGCACTCTAAACGCGAAGTGCAGTTAATCAAAGATTAAACGCATCGATGATAATTAGGGGAATTTGGAATAATTCATAGAGTTGCGTTTGATATTCTCAGACTGTTGATATTAATACAGCCTTCCATCCAGGTGTTTGTGCATTATTAATGCATCACGAGGCTAAAAAAGACTCATCAAACGGACTAAATGATGAAATATGACCAGCTTCTTTGGAGTTAATCCTCTGCCTAAAGGCATCAGGTCGTTCATGTAATATAATGCAAACCACAATTTAAATTCTCTTACATGTGCAAGCTGCCCTCCGGGGGGGTCTGGCCTTTGTCCTCTACTGCTTCATGCAGGTGGGAGGTGAAATGACTCTGCTCCCCTGTATCTGCTTCTCGGGTATCAGAGAGTGAAGGGCAGGTGTAAGGTTAGACATTTAAACTGTTTGACTTTGATTATCATTCCTGACCCTGGCATGCAGGTAAAAAACTCTATAGTGACCAAGTTTTTGTGTCTTAATTGGAGCTTTATTCCAGTCTTCTTGTTTCCAATAGCCACCTGTATTCGTGGTCAAGTAAGCCTCTGTAGCTCATGGCTACAGCTAAATACTGAGCTAAATGGCGCATTCAGGCGATTTACATTTGTTTTTGTTTGTTTTTTTTAAAGGCAACTGGTTTTTGTGTAAGTACTCCAGTACTGGAACCCAAATTAAGTGGTTCTGTACTATTGGATGTTAAAGTATCTGCTCTGAAACTATTGTTCTAAGTCAAACTCAGACTCACATCTGATGCTTGGCCTTGTACCTTACGTTGTTTTATGAATGCTGTCAACAGTTATGACAGCCTGCTGGAACTGCAGTAAATTGGAGTTGCAAAAGTGAAATTAGATATTGCTCTTATGTTATGTTTATTATTAAGATTGAATCCCAACTGGCATGATATGAAAAATCTGTTTTATTTAAGCGTAGCGCAAACCATCAAAGGACATTTTTCAGTGGAATTGAGGGTTTTTTTTATATTTCTATCATATCAAAAAGCCAATCTACCAAATATACTAAAGGAGTTGAAGGGTAGCACTGATGTCATGCATCTTTTCATACAGTAGTAGATCAGTCAGCTCTGATTATTATTGTCACAGTGATACTTTTTTTCTTTATTTGCAAATATTCTCATTTTTCTCAATTTTTTTCATACTCTGAATTTCCTTCTGCATCAGAGCTGCTGATTCTCTATATATCTTAAAGTAATTGATTTTTTTTTTCATTCCTCCATAACTGTGCTAACTTTTCAAAAGGCAGAAATAGTATTTTTAGTTTCAGTTACTGCAATAAATCTATTTTGTATAATGTGTCCTTCCATGCGCCCCCCCCCCCCCCCTCCGCTTTTAAATTACAGGACTGCAAGATGAGTGCCAATCTGCAAGGAGCTATGGAGGACCTCATTAAAGTGTTCTACCGTTACTCTGGGAAAGAGGGAGACAAGTACAAGCTTAACAAAAAAGAGCTAAAGAATATGCTGCAGGAAGAACTCTCTGAATTCCTCACAGTGAGTGAATAACCTGGAAATGTTTCTATTTTTTTCCCCCTCTCTTAATGAAGTTGCATTCAGAATCCTTGAGTTCTGCATGCAAATGTGCTTGAAAGTTTTTATACCCTTCCATTAAATACAGAAAGAAATCAGCTGTCAGTGAAATAAGTTGAAATAAAGTAGTGATGTGTATATATATATATTTTTTTTTTAAAGTGTGAATATCATGACGTGATGGGGTTCCTGAACTAAAATGTTGAGCAACACTTTAAGGCAATCACTGCAATCAGGTGTTTTCTGTAAAGTTCACTAAGACTTCTGCACCTGTTGACGGGTATTTTGGGCCACTGTTTATGAGCAGGGTGCTTTAATTTGCCTGGGACAGTTTTTCTGTTTTTAATTCTTTTTAAACAAAAATTCAATCAATATTTTATTGAACTAGATTATTAGTTAGTAAATCTTACTATTTTCAGTTTTGTGTTATTGGAATTACTTTAGCAAATTTAGCTTTTTCTTTAATGGGAGGGTATGTAAACTTTCAAGCGCAACAGTATTAGTACTACAATGTGGGGGAAATGGAGGAAAAGGCACTTGTGGCCACCAGAAGTAATTGCAATGTACCAGTGCATTAAATGCTGCAGTGTTCTGACTCCAAATGAAGATAAAAGATGCACAGCTAATTAATCTCTTCAGTTATTTTATTTTTTTACTGCAACGGGCAGCTTGGCTTCACATCAGTTTCAGCTGAATGAGACTTCCAGTTCTGGCATACTGTAGTTTTTTCTTGACATTTACATAATGCTGCTGTCGGGTGCAAACCTCCTATATCCAAAGCGGCTATTTTTCAGGAAGTGATGGAGTATATGGTTTTGTAAAACATGGACACATCATTAAACTTTGAATTGAGTTTTTTAATTCATATATTTGATTATATTCATTTATTTACTTTTTCACCAAATCAAGCTCACATGATGTAGAGGGTTTTTTAATAATGTAAAATGGAGAGAGATTTTTACCCGACAGCGACAATGGGTTTTCCCAAAATAGGCTATATGGCAAACATAATTTGTTCCCCTTCCAGCTGCCACAAGACAGCTAAACATTATAGTCGGCACAAAGCAGTGGTCAAATTAGTTTTGCAAAGCTAGTTGATTTTTATACCAGTAAAACAGACTGGCTTTGCTTGGGAAGAAAAGTTCATGTTTAAATGTTTTGAAGATGAGCTGAATTATCAAGATATCTGAAGTTACTGCCTCTTTTCTCCCCTTTTGGTTTTGAAGAAGGATGTCAGGGTCGGCATTTATTCCTCACTCCACTGCAGTGATGGGAATATGTTGCCATGGTGATCTTTTGCATCGTAGCTTGATTTCTAACCCCTGATAAATGCCAGGAAGGGTTAGCTCTGCACAGACACATCTGTGTGTTTTTCTTTGTGTGTGTGTGTGTGAAACAACTGTTGTTCTTTGCATCTGTCGTTTCAGGGCTCCAATGACTCGTGCATGGTTGAGAAGATTTTGAATGACCTGGATGAAAACAAGGACGGGGAAGTGGACTTTCAGGAGTTTGTTGTTCTGGTCGCTGCACTGACTGTTGCCTGCAATGAATTCTTTGTGGATTGTGTTAAGAACAGCAAAAAGGCAGAGTAAGGCTCAAGGAAAGAATAAGTCTCTGTAATACCCAGTGATTTAAAACTCGGCTCTTTACATAATCTAAACAAGTTTGGGATGTAAGGATTTGAGTTGTTCCAAAATATGTCCTGTAACTCAATGTTTTATCCTTCAGAGGTCTTCCATCTTAATAAAGATGTAATAATAATTGACTGTTTCCATAAGTGCTGTTCTGGGGAAGGATGTTGAACTGCCTCATAATGGTTTACAACTACACCTTGAAGAATCTGTCCCTTTAGGACCAGATTTTTAATTGAACCTGAGCAGGCTTAAATCTTTTAGGCAGCCATTAGCGCCCCCCAGTGCTTAATGGAGGTAAAACACAACCTTTGACTCCTGCTGATGTCATCCCTTCTCCCTGATCCAACAGAGGGCTCCACTAAAAGGAAAAGGCAGTGAATGGCACATTGTTACATCAGTCATACAGGATGTAAGATTATTTTCATCTCTTTCCCAGAAGAAAAAAAAAAAACTGCAGAAAAGAGACATTTTACCTGCAGTTAAGATGGTCTGTCCACAGGGTTTCATCCTTTCACCTTCCTCAACACATGTAGAGCAAAAAAGAGTTTAAGGTTATATACACTCTTCAGTGGGACTGAACTTGGTACAGTATCAAAACTGAACATGGGGTTATAGAAAGTCAGACAGCTTCATTTCATTAGTCAAGAGTCAAGACATGCTCACAGGCATTTTCTGTCAAACCTTTTATACATACAGAGTGAAATTCTCAGTTGCTTTTGGAATCATAGAAATTATAGAAAATCTCCCTGTGATGCAAAATAGTCACTTATTTAAAAGCTGTTTTCTATTGTATTCATGGGTGTGGATTATACAGTATTTCAGTGGACATCAGTCATCCAATACACTACCACTCACTGATGAATGAATGATGTATAAAATGCTATATGAATACACAGATGCAAGATATTTTAATGAATTGGATGAAAATTGAAGTCGCAAGACAGAAGGCATCACTGTAAATGTCTTTAGAAGTACTGTATAATAGATGTGGCACTGTGAAACACACCATAAACCATACTGTATATATGTGCAGCATGGCAGCAAAAAGATGCTGTGAAATGAAAGTATAGATCAGTGCCAAGTCTCAGTCTTTAGGACATGTTGAATGAGTGTGCCTGCAGGGGTCTGATTATCTGCAGGGTGGGAGTGTGAATGTGTGTGAAGGCTGCAGGGTGGAGGGATTTGAAATGTTTCCGTTCTGTTTTCCAGAACAGAGGCACCGACTGCCTGTTGTATGTTCAGTTTATCTTGAATCTGACTTCAGCCAGACATGAGGACTTTTCTGATGTTCACTGGTTAATTCTAATATGAGTCAGTGGAACAGTTTATTAATCCCTGGGGGAAGTTGCGATTATATGGTCACCGCAGGTGAGAGGAGATTAGACTAAAATGGCAGCAGAGCCTTTTCAGCTCAGGAATTTTTGTCCTGAAGTAGCTGCTTTGAAGTGCACAACCTTACCGCATGTGGTCCAGTTTTTTCTCTTTCATGGCCCAGTATGGTGACAAAGTTTTTCACATGCAGTAAAATTTCTAACTCACTCCAAAAGTGTCAGAATCCTTTTGCTTTTTTACATCAGGAATTTAGGGAATGTCTTTATAACAGGGATTAGTTGGTTCATACTTTAACTTTGAATAATTATTCAAATGTCTAAAAAGGGAAAAACGGAACTTCCTGGGCCTGTTATGTCTGTCTTCTTAAAAAAAAAAAAAAAGATGCATGCATTTGAAATGTTTAAGGTGTTTTTATTTTTATTTTATGGTGCAGAAGGACTTAATGAATCATATTTCATACATAACTAACGTGATGATCATATCCTAATAAATTTAGTAGTTTTACAGTTTATAAAACACAATTTAATCCTTCCTTTTAACACTTTAAATGCCACATGTACTTTATCTACTTTTTTAAAAAAACAGCATTGTCTTTATTAAAAGTAGTTTTTTTTCCATTTATTTGTCTTTCTTTTTTGTCAAGAAAAGGTTAAGGACTATGGACTTCAGATTTGGAAAATGGCCTATATATATTACAATTTTGGAGAGACATACAGTATGTTCTCATCAGTCAATCTGACTTTATTTTTATTGCACCTTTTATATACTTTAATTTGATTTTCTTTCAACCTATTTAACCAGAAAAGCCAAGTCTAAAATCTGTTTCCAAAAGTGTCCTGGCCAAGCCAGCAGCTAAAATATCCTAAAAATTATCTAAAAATTTTGCGTACACACTCAAAATAACTAATGAAACAAAATAAGAACAATTTAAAAGTAAAATAAGTAAAGTGTTTTCTAAAAAGCAGATGCCAAAAAATGGCATCAAAAACAAGAAATATCACCCAGTTACACCCCATCCTATATCCAAGATTAATACAAGCAAACTGTGGCAAAGGCTTCTTCAGGAGATCTGTATTTCAGCTTGGAAAAAAAGAAAGAAATTTGCTATTATTATTATTATTATTATTATTATTATTATTATTTTAATAAGTCTCAAACAAATGAACAGATATAAGTATTGTTGCCAGGACCAGGAAGTTTGAAGTTGATTAAGGAAAATAGAGGCTTTTTTTCAGGAAAGTTTTTTTTTTTGGGGGGGTTATTCAGGATATTATTGAATCAGATGGAAGAATTTTTGGAAATATAGATTGATGTTCCCTCAATTACAACTTACCCAGATCACAAGCTAATGTCTCAGAAAATTATTTGAAATCATAACGTCAATGAAAAAAGATTTTATTAATCAGAAGACATCCTAATAGCGTCGATTACAACCAGTGACCAGCAGGTGGAGACAGAGACTTCAGGAAAACTCGCTGAGCAAGAATTCAAAAGTTTCCACATTATTCTGTTTTATTTATCCTTATCTGTGTCATTTTGTTCAGTCAACATATAATGATTGTTTTAAGAGATATACAGTATATAGCCAGTCAAATTTGGATTTTTTTTTTTCTTTTTCTTAAATGAACAAACTTTGATTTCACATCCTATGATTTATTGTGATACAGTAGCTCAGTATAAGGACAAAAATGAATGTATGGAAAATTTCAAATGTGATACGATATGCACACAAATTAAACATGTTTCTGCCTTGCAGTGGTTTTCAAAAAATGACAATTATATAAAAGAAAAAAAGAGTCAAGCTTAATAACAATCTAGATGATTATTTATTGAACTCAAAATGTATATTTTCATTGCATCTTTACAAAGAATACAAACAGATCCAATATATGAATCACTTCTTTGTAGTTTGATTATTATTTCAATGCAGTTCATAACAACTGCATATTATTACCAGTTCAGTTACTGGAGAAATTTGTTCAGAATCCAGGGAGGGCCATACTGGTTAAATAGTGAGATGGCAGGACAGAGTTAAGAACACAAACACAAGCTGAATATCTGATTATATATATATATATATATACATATATATGCAATATGACTTGATTGCAACAATAATAGCATACATATGCATGATGAGTAAAGAGAACAAAATGAGGAGAGGGGCTCTGTGCACTTTAGGTGATCCCCTAGCAGTATAGGCCTACAACAGTATAACAAAACGAGTTAATCAAGCCAGCCTTAACTATAGGCCTTTATCAAAAGGGAAAGATTTGAATGTAATTTTAAAAAACTGTTTGTGTCCTGCACTGAGAGCTGGTTTTACCAATTAGGAACCTGATACGTGAATGTGCCTAAGAACCAGGTAAGCCTGCAGTCTGAGATTAAAGTGCTGAAAATGTAGGACAATATATTTTAATCCAGATTTAAAGAACTAAAATTGGAGATATATGTCTTAATAGTGCTCATAACTCAGAGAATTATGCATTTGCTGGATGCTTCTCTGGTAGTATTTGGATGGTTTCATAATATAGAACTACAGTAATAAAGAACAAAAGCATGAGCTTGTCAACTGCAAGTTTCTTTAATTACAAAATAAAAAGAGAAAGGGGGGGGGGGGAGTGTTATGCAAGACACATTACTATTGTAAATTACAGTATAAAAACAGCTTTGTTATGCTGTTATTGTTATTTGTAGTCCACTTTCTGTTGATGTTTGCCCCTCTTTCTTTTCTCTTCATGGTTATAGAATCTGTATTTGTGTTAAGAGCTGCCTATGCAAACTGCAATAAATTATGTTCTGAGGTTGACTTCCTGTTTGTTTCACATGGCGTAACTCAGATGAGCATCATGTGGAGTCCCAGCCAACCATGATATATACAGCAGGTTAGCAATAGCAGACATCTGATGTTTACATGTGAGACTGACAGGAAATGGGCCGTTTCATCAATAATGAGACCCACTGAGAAATTCAATATCCTGACTTCATGTTTGATGGGGTGGGTTGGGGGGAAAGTGTTTGCACATGCATATATCTGGCATAACAGTGCAATGAAGTCATATTTAAGGGGTACTAGCATATGTGCAACCAACCATGTGGACTGGACATATATATATAGCAAATCCAGTAAAAAATTCACTCAGGTATATGCATATGTGTGTGTGTGTACAGTCATGTAAATATAAATAAATAAAAAAAAACACTTACCCCACTTACAATTACCACTTATACACACACACACACACATATATATATATATATATATATATATATATATATATATATATATATATATATATATATATATATATATATATATATAAAAAACAATGTAACATCTGAAAGGCAAAACAATTTCACCGTAAAGCATAATGAATTTACTAATTTATGTCATCATTTGCTATGTCAGTTTCTTTAGATTATGAAGAAGAAGAAGGTTCAGCCCATTGAGCTAAGTTGTAACATAACATTAAAGGTTCAACATGAAATAATATCAAAGGTAAATAACAAAAAAATCAAACATAAACTGTTTCATTTATTGATAATCACTTTAAAAAAATGACTGTTAGTTATTACACTTTAAATTTGTGATTTAGCTCTTCGTGCTGTGGGTGCATGTACCTGGAAGCCACCATGCCTGAATGGGCATACATCTGAAGTGAGAACCCTGTGAGCTTTAAAACTGCAGCACCAGCTTTAGTGTGTGGTAAGTAACGCCTTAAAAGGAGCATAAAACAGTTGAAATGTATACAATGATAAAGAAGTTATCTGTCGTGCAGTCATTGCTTTGCCAGAGGGTACTGGATACTTGCAGATGAAAACATGTACAGGTGGATTTTGGCCACTGAAAGTCACTGTCCATTCATGATTGTGCTTGGCATTGGAAGACATTTTTATGCTCATCTTATTGTTTTTTCTTTTTCCTTTCTTTGGATCTTAATATAGCATTATATAGCATTAATAAAACGTGGATGAAGAGGTAAACATTAAATATCAACCTGATATTATCTATTAACAAAAACAAGGCTGAACAGCAGAATCGATGTTATGCAGTATTCAGATTTAGCACAAGTATGAATATAAATGAAATTTCAATAACTTTCACATCAGATATATACAAAGTAAAGCAACTGTGTACCTCACCAACAAGCTCTTTGAGATGTTTTCAATAGCTCCCTGTAATATAAACAACATAACATCCAAACTTCTACAGGATTAAACTGTTAAATGTGCTAAGCTCATTTTTTTATAGGAGAGATATTATAGCTGCAGTTAAAAAACACATATTAAACTTAAATTAAAGGTGTAGCAGATTAAACTTGTATAATTGATCTTGTGAAATAAATTCAGTCATTTTGAAAAAACAAACAAACTTATATTTACCTTTCGTATATGATACAATGAGGAAGTGGGAGCGTTCAGAAGGAGACTGAGACCATTTCTTTTAAAATGGGGCTCATAAAGCTGCTTTATTGGAAAATGACATTGTGAAGAGTCCATTTCACTCTTCAGATGATATAGTTATGTTCAAATGTATTTTTATGTGCACATCCATCTGTTTGCTTACAAGTCTGCATTAAGCTCATGTAGAAATAGTGTTTACCAATCCAGTTACCCATTAACAGGCAAACTGTTCCATCTTGTATTACTTGACTTCTTTTGTTTGGAGCAAAGCCTTCTGATTTTGCTTCTTCCACACCTGTTTTATGATATAAAAATTTGTAACCAGATGCAGCTCGGAGAGGCTTGAAGAGTCACCAAAATCCACAGACACCAAGAATCTAAATATGCATCCAATCAGCAAGTCCTCCAACAGGTGGAATAATTTACTTTAAACCAAAAATATAAACCTTCAAAAGTTTGGTGATTACAGTCATTTTTTTTAGTCCAAATATCTGTAACATTGACTCTTATAGGTTTAAAAGATGAAAATAGGAGTCCTCCTGTGCCAATAAACTGGTTTCACTTTTTATTATTATTATGGTGGGGGACTGTAAATTCAATTTATCCAGCAAGGGAATTAAAATAGATAAAGTAAATCAATAACATTTTATTTTTGATGGCAAAGGATAAAAGACCTTTTGACAGAGGAAAAATGGCGAACAAAGATTTTCTTTTATCATCGACAAAGGTCGAAACTATGACGCCTGGGTTTTGCGCCTCGTTATCAAAGGATACTTAAAGTTTACTGCTTGGAGTGAAAGAGAGTTATCAGCGCATCCCCGTTGTTTGCATAGTTTCTCCAGTGAAAGATGGACTTGGACAAGCAGCGATAGGACTCGGGTCAATGTTTACCTCTCACCTTTCTTATCGAGCTGGAAGTTTGCCCTCCACCCAGACAGAAAACCCCACCGCCGCTCCCTTCAGTGTTCCCCACTCCTCTCCTCAGTGGTATTCAGGAGTTGAGCAACAACCTGATTACAGCTTTGACAAAGCAAAAATCCATGAAAAACAGCCATAGAAAAACACTAAAATGCAGATGGTGTGATGTTCAGCTACAACAGGTGGAGCACAGAACAAACTAAAAGACTACATATGTATGTGTTATGAACTAAAGCATTATGCTGGCTGCCATTAACCTTTTCCAGCAAGGTTAAATTTAATCCTTTGTTCAACACACACTCACTGTGCTTCTTATCTTCCTTTTTTTTCCTTCCCACCTTCCCTTTTTTTCTCTCTTTTCAGAGCAACCGTTGATTAATCAAAAATTCCACTTTCTAAGACTGTAAACGTATATTTTTGGGTTAGTTTTATGCTTTGGTGGTTAATCTGGACAAATTGAGAGAAGATATCTTCAGAAACATATCAGCACAGAAGCATAGATCGCTGCAAACTGTTAAAGTTCCAGATAATCAGTATAACTGATACTGCAAATCATGTCCAGACTAACAGCAAGTTCCTAGTTTCATACAGCAAAATACATACAAACCTGGAGGTCGGCTTGGCCATCACACACCTCTCAATGTGCCATTATCATCCATTTTTCTGCATCATGTATCGGGTTAAATTGTTAGTCTGGTCCTATTGAACAAAAAAAACAAAGTGCATTTTGTGGCATCTTACAGCTAAAAGCCAACACTTCATTTACTGTCATCCCACACTAATTGTTGAGATCAGCCGGCAGAGATACATTTATTTATCTCTATATATTGATGTGGCCTGATAAAGCCTGATAGCCATGAGCTTCATGCATGGGGCCACTCACTTCTCAACCAATTCTCTGCAATGTCCGAGGCTGAAATTGAATGGAAACTGGCTGGTCATCGACTGGAAGAAATATTTCTAAGTTCTTAGATTTATGCATGGCATTCAACTAAGAAAAAGGGATCAATATAAACATAAAACCACAGCTATACTCCTTCAATGTGCTAATCATGCTATTGTGTAAATCCTGGAGGAGACTTTTGTCACTGCACTTTTGCAGCCATTGAGAGGCCCATTTAAAGGCAAGCCATAATGTTTCTTTGTTTCTCACCTAAACTTTAATGTCTAAACCTTAGAAATCACAATAATGATGATGATAATGGTGCGAGCCTGGACACTTTAAAGCACTTCAGTTCTGTAATTAGTGATGCCAAGACTGCTGTGCGCTGTGCACTCCAGCTGCACTGAGGCTATGAAAAGCATTTTGATGAGATGTTATACAATGTGCTGCATTCTGTATGAACATAGAAAACTGAGAACTGTGGGTTCATGAAAAGCTAAAACCAGAGGAGTTGTGAGATTCCACATCCTATTAAAATAGCTACGTAAAGATACCTAAGTAAATCTTCTTATTTTGATATACAGTAAGTCAATATCAGTTGAAGTCATGGATGACTCACTGGCTATCAGACAGATAACTCCACCTACTGTCAGTGTGTTTCCAGTTGATATTGGTTCCCCATCACATTTACCACATGAACTTTTTTAAGTTGTTAAGGGTCTCGCTCGGGGGGCCGCAATGGTTTATTTTTGTTGCCACACTGGGGGACTCAGGTTTTCCAGGTCCAAGCCCAGCTCTGTAACCACCAGGCAACCACTCCTCCTTTGGCACAAAGCAGCCTAAAAGGTCAATGTTTTATCAAAAAGTTGTTTTAGCATTTATCTAACAGATTGATTACCGCTGTTTGTCTGCTTTTAAAATTGAAAATGCATCATATCAAGAGTCTGAGCAGCTCACAGTGATCCAAAGCAACACAGAACCATCAAATAAAGAGACTTCAGAGTTAGAAAAGCCTGAATCCAAACATTTGTTTCCACCTTTACAATGTGTATACCTGTTTAATGTCAAGGTTCATCGTGTGTTATTAACTTGACTATAACAGCTCAAAGTCATATTTGAACTTTACAAGGTAACTCTGTCATTGTGACATCATGCCATTCTTTCTAACACAGTAATGTATTTCTTTTACGTCAACAGAAAATGATTGTATGTACAGTACATATGCATGTGTGTGTGCCTGACAAAACGCAGCTATGCAACAGTCAAGACAAAAGCATGCGTTCCACAGCAGACAGAGAGTCTGCAGTCGGAGCGAACACATAAATAAATTGTACCGGCTAATGGCTCATCAAACTGTCACCCTGAGCCCAGACAATGTACGTAACACTGTCCAACCCCAGAATAATAATAGGAAGAAGACAGAGGTAAAGGGGAAGTTTATGCTTAAAGAGTCAGATATGTGTCATTGTTTTTTGTTCTTTTTGCAAAGGCGCCATTCCTAAAACTTCTTGCTTCAAGGTACTGTAACTGTGTTAACTGCCACTGAATATTATATCTTGATCTAAATCTAAATTTACACAACATCCAAATAAATCTAACGCAGCGTTTAAACAGATTTCCTGTGTTGCAGGTTGTGTCATCTTTACGTGGTAAATACAGGAAAATGAAAACTACCAGTTTTGGTAGTGTTTTATATCATGGATTTTCTTGAGAATTTTTATCAGTTTTTGTTTCAGGGAAATCCCACAGTCCCTGCCAGCCGGTCTGCATAAAACTCTCCAAGAGGAAAAAGACGGGGAAAAAAGTTTGTGTTGGCATTATTCCTGTTGTTGGCATAATATTGTTAGCAGATGAATGTTGTCATAATCCTCCATGCCCAAGGAATCAAATTCCCCCCTATTTATGATTTTAAAAAGTCAAAAAAGAAAGCTTGAATTGCAGTTATGACAGAGCTTTGCTTTGGCCAGTATTTGTTGGTTAAAATTGATATAAATTTGCAGGACAACAGTCAAAATCAACACTATTTTTTGAGACAAGCTTGTAAGTCCGGGTTGGCTTTGATGTTTACCTTGTAAACTGCTCATATATGAGCATATATTTTTTTATTCTATTTTTTCTGGGTTTGCTAAACTGGAAACCAGCCGCGGCTGCCAAGACTTAGCGGAAGTTCAAAACATCTTTAGCCAGAAGTATGATGGAAGGAATGATGAATGAACTGAAACTGAAAATGGGGGATTGATACATGCTTACGTGTCAGATTAAAAGGAAACTCAAGTGAGGCAAAGTCCAAGAGAAACATTAAGAAAAGTGGAATAACAAAGAGAGATATGAAACACAAACAAAATAAGATCTGTCCTAGCAACAATTTCACTCTGTCTGATCCTCCAATGTTAATCACAAATCTCCTGACGTGGGCCTCCCACTGTTTTATCAACATTTGCTGTGTCTTATCCCAGTCCGAATCATCTGAACCATGGGGAACACCAGGATTTATTCTCTGCAGTACCTTAGCAGCTGCTTTGTGACTGATAGGAATCGCTAAGTTTTTTAAAAATAAACTGTAAATTACATCACCAAAGCTAAGCAACACAAGCCTACTACTGTCATTATTTACGCCATATGTAAAAAGTCTTCACATTACACAGTGGCAAAACTTTTAACTATTTTAACTGTTAATTAGTGTCCAAAACAAACATGCACTTACACACTACTGTCAGAGGATGGGACTTACTCACTGATAAGTAAGTACTCTGATGTCAGAGCTACAGTTTCATGCGTTGTTGAGCAGTAAGACCTGCAGTGTGAATGACGTCTCAACAACACGCAGACCCTTATGTCCACTGACATGTACTAGCACAGCAAACATTACCCACTGCACTACTGTATGTTAAACTGGACAGCAACATTGATATGAAGAATTTAGTCTTGAATGGACAGCTTTTCCCCTAAATTTACTCTTGCTGTTGACTCCAGTTTTCCCTGCTGTGTACTCTATGCGCCTGATGCCCACACACTGCCAGCAGCCAAGACTGCTGAGAAATTGTTTTGAGTCATTTTTTTAAGAATAACTGGGTTTGGATACATGTTTTTTAAAGTTTATAAAAAATACAGTAAAAAAATGTTAATCAGCAACAGTGAAAACTGTAAATTTCAAAATTGTATAAATGCATCAAATCCCTGTACAGTAGATAAAGATATCCAACTTTGATTTTCACAGGTAAACTACTGTATGTAGTCTGTGACAGACTGGTGACCTGTCCAGGGTGTACCCTGTCTCTTGCCTGATAATAGCTGGGAGGCTTCAGCAACCGCGCGACTGGTTATCTGGATAAGCGGTATAGAAAATGAATGAATAAAACCATATGCAAGCAAATAATTTTTAGACACTGTAATAGTGAGATAAAGTATGAGATAAAGTGAGATAAAGTCGTTTACCCTGCCTCCCAACCAATGCCCCCCCCCAGCCCCCAACAACTTTGATTGACAAGAAAACAAGTCTGATTTCTTGTGCTGATCTCTAATATAATTTTTCTCTGAGTGGACGCTACGCATGCACGCACAAACTAAGCATGACTAAACTTGCTTCTGCTTCCACTTTATTCAGTTCACAGAAAAAAGGAATGAGACCACAAGTAGATGTGAAGCTAGTGAGTTAATAGTGCTTTTATTTACCTATGTTTAAAGAAAAAAAAAAAATCCAGTTTGTCCTGTGAATAAATGATACATTTGTTGATCATAAGGTCCATGAACGACCAGTAGTGAACTTGCTTCCAGTATTATCCCCTGATTCTACCAGCCCGCTCCTCTCTTTTTGAGCATTTAACCTAACATCAGTGAAGCTGATAAAAAAAGTTTTTACAACCGCTCCTCAAACATGCATGCACAGGACTTGGATCTTTAATAAAAGCTCAAGTGGAGGACCATCTAAAGGTAAAAACCTTGAGAGACAGCTGAAAAGTGCTAAACTGATCAGGTTGATTCAGCAGAGCTGAACTGACGGAGCACCACACTTTCTGTCATCATAGTGACCGGTCAGTGCAGCTCCCATTCAGGGCAAAGTGAGGGCACTAATACCCCTGGGGGAGAAGTTTGTGTGTGTATGTGTGCAACAAAAATGGTTTTGGGGGTTGTTTAAAGACTGATGGTGGCTGTCAACCTTATCCAGCCCTCACAACCCTATGTTGGCTATAACCCCTCACACACTCTGTGTATATGTGTGTATTATCAGGAATGGAGGGCATCCTAACGATGAACTTTGACCTCAAGAAATGGGACCCGGGCAAAGGAAGTTGAGATGGAGGGTAAGTGGACACTCGGCGCCACATTATGCCTCCTGTCAGTCAAACGGACACCCCAGCTGCCCCACCCATAACCAACATGGTATGATGCACTGAAAGTGAGGACAATTCAGCGCACAATAACACACAACTTTGACAATTAAGCAGAGGTCAGAGGTCTGTGTCCACAGCTCGTTAGGCTCAGTTCACTTCACTATTCGGCTAACCCTAAACATTTCATTTCATTTCTTCTCCCACAAAAGAGTACATTTGATTATAGAAATACAAAGTCACGGTGGATTACATCATAAATTCATATGACCCGTGATTTATATGAATCAAGCTCAAGATTTAAGATCTTTTTTTTAAGTCTCACTTTAAAGGATGTATTTGTAGATTGTATGAGCCCATTATGAAATTATAAAATGCCCTCATATTGTGTCAGCTTGTAATGACATTACACAATGTTAATTACAGTGGGTCTATTAAATTTGTCCTTATTGGAGAAGCTAATGTTGAAATTGTTGTGTTTTGAGCAGCTTACACCAGATATCTTCTTCCTTCAGATTTCCTACATCCAAAGAAATTTACAATAGTGGGCAAAGAAAGTGAAAGGCTAAGCACAATTCTTGTCACTAGATTAATGTGTTTTGCATTTCAGGCACTCTGAGAAACTGCCTGGAAAACTTTAATGTTGGTGCTTTAAGTGGAAAAAAAAACTGCAGTTAGTTAGTTTTCAGCCAGGAGGACAGCGGGTTCTACTCTGAAACTGCAATAACGCTACATGAATACACACACACATGCATGGAAAACCTCAGAACCTGGACCAAAGAGCTGGATGATAGGGTCCGGGATTGGCTTGTTTTCAGTACCCTCAACCCCCCTTCCTCCTGCCCTGACCCTTAGGTTTGGGATTTTAATGGAGCTTCAGCTGGGTCAAGGCTGGGTCGCCACAGAAACCTAATGACTTCCTCCTAATAAAGACGTGATGTATGAGTTCTGCGATCGACCACTGACCAGCAGGTAACCCCAGGACCAGGATAGTGAGAAGGACACCACCCAGCCCAAATATTACAATGAGCCAATCAAATGAAAGACATGTTTTAGAATTTCAACTAAACTAAAGTTTACACTGAAACAAGCAACTGATGTGGAAGTTAATCATTGTCGTCAATATATTGACATTAGAATCATTAGGTAAAGTTAAATACATTGCACACAAGGTTGTGCCCTAATAATATACTAACAAATTAATGGCTTACAGCCAGTTTTCTATGTTGATTAACTGCAAACTCCTTGTGTATGCCTGTGTGCAAATCATTAAAAGGAAATATAGTTCTGTATTTACCTTAAGAAATGTAAAAATGGAGCAAAATGGTGGGAAAAAAAAAAAAAAAAAAGGAAGGGGATTATTATTTAAAAGCACAGAAAGAGTTGAGGGATGGAGAAGCTGAGCAGCATCCAGGCAAAACATCCAGCAAGGCACAGCAACTGCTGGATGATAACTCACCACAGCCACAAGCCATCCACTGCTTTCTCTAAATGTGTTGGCTTCAGGAGAATTTATGACTATGTGACATGATCAGGATGCTTGGAAACTCTGATTCACTCAAACTGAATGGAGTTGCATTAGTTTCATTCGACTGGTTTTACTGGAAGGATTGCATGGCATCATAATACCAGATGAGGAAAAAAAATAGAAAACCCTCCCTGAAAACTCACATCCATATCTCACAGCTGCGTTCCATATTCACTTTTGCAACATACAGCTGTGCATACAGATATTATCTGACCTCACTTTTTCCCCATTAGCAAGATGCTGATATGTATCATTATGTACTGTAAGTTTGTCCAGATAAAAAGTTTTACAGATTAAACATGAAAGAATGTCAGACAAATATAATTTAGAGTTTAAAGATTATATTAGTTGTTGCAGATGTGTAAATATGAATAAGCCTGCATCCGAATCAGCGTTCATCAGAATATTGCACAAATCACAGGGTCATCGGAGGTTTAGCTGCAAATGCTAAATATTTGCCAATGTTGGTCTTTTACCTTTTCACAATCTATGATGTGTACTTATGCCTGACATGTATGTAGTTATGTGTACATTTATGGTAACAGATTCTCTCCACTGCCCCTGCAAAGGTAATTCAAGTTAAATTAATGTGCCAAAAAATGCTATTGGTAAATTTAACTGAATACATTTGTATACTGTAAGTATTAGCCCCAACAATACTGCAATAGCATGGAAATGGGATTTCATTAATCTGACTCTTCATATGACCTGAAATTACCGTTTAAAAACTGCTCTGGGAAGTGAAGCTTTTCTTAGATACATCACAGTTTTAAGAACTGCCCATTTTGTTCATGTAATATTCAAGTTATGATTTAGTTATTTTTTCTTTTATGTGTAACTTCATCATTTACAAAAAGCTCAGTGTCATGATGTTCCACTTTTGGCTACTGAAACATGTTGCCAATTGATTTTAGGAAAACAAATCATGTACAAAGTCTACTGTAGGTTCTGAATGTTGGCAGTTTTTTATTCTAATATATTTATTCATTTAATTAGTATTTGCTTTTTAAATATGTCCAATGTGTTTTAGTTACCTTTTCTACCCATTTAATTTTGATTAGTCTGTCACATAAGAAGAAAATCTATTCCATGCACATATATTAGTCACTGCCACAAAAACACTACTTAAAACATCTGAACACAACACTGGATGAACATATTAACTTTCCATACAATAAAAGCTCTGCAAATCAATCAATATTTTGTAACCAGAATGATACTGTATTTTGTCTGCATCAAACTTTAGAAATCAAACCAATTTCTGTATCTACAGAGGCCAATAAATATCACGAACATAACTTACATGGACAAAAATACCATTGAATGATTATTAATGCTCATCAATGACATCATGCTGAAAAGTCTGAGAAGTAGTTTAAACCAGATCAGAATAAAAAATGATAAACACCAAAAAAATAAATAAATAAATAAACCCGAAAGCTGACCACTAGGTGGAGACACACTGCCAAAAAATAACACTTTGTACTCAGGAACTTAAACTGCTGTATGTCGGTGGAATGTTTGCTGTTTACCTGAAAAATATAGTCTGTATTTACACTTTTTTGCACTCTTTCTATCACTCATTGGATGATCAACATATCTGCAGAGTGAAACAGTCTGCAGTTTATACATAAGATATAACACAACAACGCAAAAAAAATAAGAAAAAAATAAGAATTTTATAGATACAGCAAAGCTCAGATTTTTTCATTGTATCTAGTTGTTGTCTTTTCAGTTTTTGTATTATCTTCAAAATCTCTTAAGTACTCAGCTGTACTCATTAAAAGATTTTTCAATTGAAGACTAAACCAAAAGAAAAAAGAGAAATTGCTGCAGGATAAGCCTATAAGGAAAATTAGAAAGAGAAACAAAAAATAAGCCAGTAAAACCATTGGAAATATAGAGAAAGAAGGAAGGAAAGAAATAAGAGGACAACCAACACAGGAAGAAGAAGTGACTTAAGAGGAAAGAAGAAGAAAACAAGCAGGAGAGGCAGAACAAAAGAGAAAGGAGGAAAAGAGGGGGACGAGGCTTTAACAATACAGAATACAGGGAGGAAAAAGGTGTAAGGATGTGGAGATGGAGAGGGACGAAATACAGGGGAAAAAAGAGAAATAGCAGCAGTGATGGAGGGACAGGGGAGAAAAAGTGAGTCGTGGAGATTAAAAAGTAGAGGAGGAAGAGAAATGGGAGAAAGAGGGAAGAGAGGGGGACAGCATCTGTTTCCTGTCTGGAGTCCAGCTGGAGGTGGAACAAACGACAAAAGAAGAAGAGGAGGAGGAGGAGGAGAAGGAGGAAGTACCGGTTGGGCCTGAGAACCTGTCTCATACACACATGCAGGCTTCCTCGGGAAAAAAATGAATCCTACTTCCTCTTCTCTGTACGTGCATCTGCAAGTGTGTTTAGATCTAGTTCAGTTTATTCTTTTGAGTAAACACAAAAACAAAGTCAACCAAGACAGAAATGGATGGTGATGGTCATGTAGGTTTGCAAAATTAACTGGAAAATCATAAAGAGCCAAGTCAGGCTAATCAGCTAAACTCATTCAGTTGAGATTTAATATAATGAAATATAAAACTAAGCCAGCGGGATGGACGTGAAAAACACTGATCCATGTCCGGACTTATTACCCCCAAAGGAATAACAGTTTTATCTGATCAGCTTTAACTACTTCAGGGCAACATCTAAATTCACTTACCCTTGTACGTAACATTTTTGTTTCTCAGTTTTGTTATAATGTAAATGCTGCTGCTAAAATTCACCCGCTTTTCTGTCTGAAAACATCGTCAGACCAATCGGTGTAAGGAAATTCCCCCCAGACATGATTCATTGGCTCACAACTTCTTTATGTTTCACAACACTAAAATGCAACACCAGAATAAAAAGAGCCAAATATATATACATATATATATATATATATATATATATATATATATATATATATATATATGTATATATACAGTATATATACTGAATGAACGAGCATTGCTCTTGTTCATAGAGTGCCTACGGAAAAAATGCTTCAATTTGTTCAAAAAAGAGCAAACACATATTCATATAAACAGGTACACAAATGAAAAAAAGGTAAAAGTGAATGGAGATGGGTACTGTATGTATACCTTTCACTGCATCTGTGTGAGACAGTGTGTGTGTGTGCATACGTGTATTGTTGCCACAAGACACCTGCTGTTTCTGTATTAAAAATTCAAACGCTTACATTTTTTCTGTCGTTGTATCTGATCAAAGCATGCATGCACGTCACACACTCACACACACTCACGTGCTTCTTCCCTGATTATGAATGTATAATCATGAGTTTATGAATCTGTGTTTTAGAGAGAATGTGTATCCTGAAAATAGCTCCCAACAGGAAGTCTAAATCTAGCCTGGAACAGGAAGAAAAGTGTGTGAGAGGAACAAACAAATCAGGAAACCTTAGCCCCCCCCCCCACTAAACATCACACACACACGCCCACACACACGGAGTGCAACTCTAGACCGTTTTTCTCACAGCCTTGACAATCAAAGGATTTTAACTTTTTTTTCATTGTGCATGTTTCCTGTTTACCTGTATAAACAAGGTCACTCTCTCCTACATTATGCTCCATCAACCCCATATCAATCTGATATGATGATGTCATATTATAATCTGTAGGGTAAAAGCATTTGTCAGCATTTGCAGACCGCCTCAGATCTGGTTTGCACACATGCACACACACAAAGTCAATTCAGCTGCTCAGTCTTGTTCATTATGTGGGCCATTGTCGGTTCTGCTCTGATTTATTGTTACCTTGAAGTTTCTAAATAGAAAACATATTCAGTAAAGTTGCCCATGTATATTACCACAGTAATTATAACATGCAGAAAGTAGAACTGACTGCGATAACATGTGATATCTTAACCCCCCAACTGCTCCCCAGGTGCTTTAAATAGCAGCCCACTGCTCTCAGGTTCAACCTAAGATGGGTTAAAATGCAGAGAACGAATTTCGTAATTGGCACTCTGGGATTAATAAAGTAAGTACATCTTTTTTATAATTGCAGGTAACTGATACTATGGGTGTCTCTGAAATTGCTAAAAGATCCATCATGTTGCGCAGCTTCAGGAGTCTTGGTAAAGCCTCTCATCCTTAAATTGACAGCCTTTTTCTTAAAGGGGTATTACTTTCCCTTTATTCAAAGGAATGACCTGACTCCATTATTGTCATAATATCGTACCTGTCTGTCACAAATGTTCAAGATGAGTCTTATTGATGTGAGCTGCTCAATTTCTTTCTGATGTATTTGACACATTGCGTACATTAACCACGGGCTAAGGCCAATTGCAGGGCTGCAAGTAGATTTTTTGGACAAGTGAAAGATTGTGGCTGGGGTTAAAAATTAATTTATGATACATTTTGAACTGTCTCATAACAGTTGGTGTTAGTGGAAAACTCAAGAATTGTGCAAGGTAGTTCATTAGAATTTAAACCTGTTTATTAATCATATGACAGGTTACAATATATTCTGCTGGTTAATCTGATTAAGTTTTCATAACAAAAATGTCTCACTGCAACTTTGTGTTAAACATGATGGAAATTTCATTTGAATGTGTTAAATTGAGCCTTTCATGAATTTGTGAATGTGTTATTACGTAATCTGCTGGAGGTTTTCAGTTGATGCACTGTAAATGCAAAATGAGATAGGTGGAGTTACAAAGCACCAATATCCTTTTAGGTCTACAGTTGGCAGAGGAGAGGACTCGTCAGTCATCATTGTCCGTGGAGACGGTAATTACTTTTAGGGATGTTTGTGTGTCTGCAGGATCCTCAAGCGACAAAACATGAAACCACAACAAAAATACTGTGTGTCTCCTCCTCTCATGTTATTTATAGGCCTGTTTATTAGACATGCATGCACAGATTCCCTTGTGTGACTTTGTGTACTTTTAGCTGCATTATGGATGGTTTTTGTGCATGTGTGAAAGGATGTGTGTGTGTGCATGTTTTGATCATCCCAACGAATGAGCAAGCTCACGACATCTGCATGTTTGTGTGAATTACTGTGTACTGAGATCACCAGGATCATTTGGTTAAAAGTTCATAGCAGAAAGTAAGACAGAGAATTAAAATCCTGCTTCTCAAACACAGAATGCAGTTGTACTTCTATTGTATTGGAGATTGTTATTAACGAACAAAAAAAACAAAAAAAAAAACATCACAGCCATTAAATCCAAAATCTATTCATTAACTCCATTAGCAACTAATAAAGTCTATCAACTCTCAAAAATCTATTTTATTGCATCGACAAGATGTCAACACTTTCTAAAGATTATTTTAAAGATCTAAAGTTTTACTTTCCAACAAATAGAAAGTATGTACACACACAGATGTACACAAGACCAGCCTCGATCAAAGCCCCAGATGAAGGAGGATGGCCGGACAGAGCAGACGCTGCCATCTAGTTGCAATGTCTTTCCCACAGATTTGTTCCATGTGTGAGTGCTTGTGTGTTAATGTCCCTCCATCCATCTGTTTGAGTCCTTTTTTTAAAAAACGTTTTTTCATGTTAATTCAATTGCTTAAATATGTGTGTGTTTGAACGTGTACTAAAATAAAGAAAGTCAAATTTAAATATTTTGTAAATTTGTGCAGAAATTTCAAAATAAGTGCTCAAGTGTCTTATATAACACAACTCACATTGTCTCAACTATTTGTCTAAATTATCAGAAAAGTTTTTATATTAAAGGGAATAACAGGTTTTTAAAGAAAAGAGGAAAATAAAATGAGAAAAAAGAGCACAGTCATCACACAAACCCAGTAATGTTCAACATTTGCAAGTTTTTTTCTCTTCTAAAGAAGCAACTTATCTGTTTTATCTGCATGCATCTGTTGGCCTGAAAAATACTGTATGCATGTGTTTTTGGATTTTATCATTTATGAGTTTCATTCTTAAGACTTAAAAAGTGCTAAACAGATTACGTGCTGCTTGTAAAATCAATTAGTATGTCGTGTCTGTAAAATAATGTTGTTCAACTTTACGATAAAATGACTCCTGATATGGGTAAATGTAGTTATAGCTACAGTAGCTACATTTATAAACCAATATTTCAATGAACTGTGAGCATGTTTTTTTTAAAAAAAAACTAGAATCGCAAACATTTTCAAACCTGATGACTGACATCAGGTGACTCCAAAAGTCTTGCTGTTCAAATACCCATGAATCATTTTTTTTTTTTTTAGTTTCCAAATTTAACGTTTGTGAGTGTTAGTCAGTGAGTGTGTTTGTGTATGAGACAGCTCATCTGTCATTCAATGAGAGCTCCATTCTCCAACCATCCTAACAATCAGGGGACAAAACTAAGACAGTTCATTTCTAGTTTTGCTCTCCGACATCTTTGACAACATATAAGCCAGCGTGCACATTAGCAAGTTCAAACCAATCAAAAACAATCCTTATGGATCAAAAAGAAAGAGGGGGATGAATATGCTAGAAATACCCTAATACCTGTTCAAACCACTGTCTCATCACGCAGTAATCCTCAGTGGCATGGGTTAGATTAAGGTATCTTAAGATAGCGTGCCTGCGACTGTAGGTTGGAAGTCCCAGAGACCAGGACTGCTGAGCTGGGGGCTGGATGCGGTCGATGCAGGGCAAGGTGACTCAGGCTGGGGCTGAAGGACAGCCATCATGGTCATGACTGTCCTAGGGTGTGGAGAAAGGGAGACCATGGGGATTAGTCTAAAGCACCTTGTTCTGATTGGGACATCTGTGAGTCACCTCTGAAAAATGGAAGTATAAAAATGAATATACTTCAGCTGATATTGGGTAAGTGTTATTTGCGTCTCTGAGTCAGTCGTGGATACTTTGTGGCTCAATGTGGAATCATTAATGACATGTTTCACCACTTAAACCCATGTAACTATTTGCCTATAAGCCATCAATTTGGCTCTACATGTTTCTCAACCATACAAGCCTGGGTGTGGATGAATGAGTATCAGCAGCTGAGACATAAGGTCCAGCAGGAGAGCTTAAGCAACAGATGCTGCATCTGTTACCTGGTCTGAGTTCTCAAGCAACATTTCTTTTTACATGCATCACCATTTTGGTGGGTAAGTTGTCTAATGGGATTAACAAATGGTTAATTAAGTGGAGCAATAATGCTTGAAAACTGAGAAAGAACTTGTGCTTGTGGCTAAAAACCAGTTCACTGGTTGTATGGGGGTATGACTTACCTTCTGCGCTTCTTTAATGCAAAACAATTCTAAACTTAATTGTGTATACATATTCTAACCATGAAACATCATAAAGTGAGAGATCATCTCTCCTCTTGTTGTAACATCATTAATAATCCATGTCCTGACCCATATGAGCGAAAAACATTGACCAGTGCCAAAACCAAAATAATGATAACCTGACCTGACCATTTTTGTTCAACTAGTGACCACAAAATGGCTGACTGAGCCCAGAGTTAGAGGCACAATGTCTGCTAAGATATTAAAGTTTTGGTGAGCTTCCGGTGTCATGGCGGCAGCGTAGTTAATCTCCGCGTCCACTCTCCTGATATTTGCGAGAATTAGTGGCTGTGTGTTCAGTGATTTCAACAAAAATTCTAAGATCGTTAACCTCTGATCACCGCCCAAAGTAAATGAGACAAACAAGAAAAACAACAGCCGCCAAACAAGTCATGACAGCTCAACTTAACAAAGAGCTCGGCGAGGAAAACGCCGCCCTGGCCAAAGTCATGGAGAGAATGATGGAGAGATATTTTAACGAAGCTGATGAGAAATCCGAAGCACGCTATAACAGATTTGAGAAACGAATTGACAGCATGCACGCCATTCTGTCGCGGCACACCGAAGAGATAAAATCCATCCGCACAGAAGCAATCACCACGCAAGAGCGGGTCACCTGTGTGGAAAAGTCGGCAGACTTGTGCCTGAAGAAACTTCAAATCTACGAAGCCAAACTTACCGAATTGGAGGACAGAGCACGCAGGGATAATCTACTCATCTTCAATCTCAAAGAGGGCGCCGAAGGCGCTGATGCTCGTACTTACCTGATGAAGAAGATTGCTGAATGGTTCCCTGCCTTCGGACCAACTCCGCCGGAGCTGATGAGGTGTCATCGGCTTGGACATCTGTCTAAGACAGGTCCCGGGAAGGCACAGCGTCCACGTCCATTAATCATTAAGTGCCTCCGCTACACCGACAGAGACCGCTTGCTCAACGAAGCAAGGAAAAATCCCCCTGAGGCAGAGGGTATCCTGCTGAGGTTCACCGCCGACTACAGCGAGGCCACAACAAAGCGGAGAAGACCCTGCTATAAAATCATGCACGAAGCTCGTCTGCACGGATTCCAGGCCTTCCTTCTCTATCCCGCAACAATTAAATTCTCCCGGGGAAGCAACACATACATCTTCCAGGAGTTGAGTGAGGCTGAGCATTTCATTGCATCGCTGAAGAAAGATTAAAGTGTCGATTTGCAACATGCTCCGATCCTGGTAAGACTGAACTTCTATGACTGCCGCTCCGTGATGGATATCTTGAAATATGCCGCCTTCTTTATGTTTAATTATGAACTAAACGATCCCTACTTTATAACTGATCAACTTTTTACAGACATGGTAGGGATGCTATTTTGTGCGGTTATTTGCTTTGGTTAAATACAAGCTGCCACTTATCTTTATTTCTTTATTTTCTCGTTTTTCTACTTCTTCACTTTCTGGAGGGAGAGTGGTGCGGCTGCTGCTGCTCACCCATGATGACCGGTACACGTTTTTGGGTGGGTGGGAGGTTTTCTCCTTTTTTACGGAGAATCTTTATGATGGTCAAGGCATCAGTTAGTTTCTTTATCTTTAACATGACATTTTTGTATGTTTTTTTTTGTCTTTTTTCGTCACTTTGCTCATCCTTTTTTTTTGGGGGGGGGGGGGGGGGGGTCCAGGTATTACTTGCAATCACATCAAGCTACATATGTATATGTATATAATTGTACTTATGCATATATTTGTGTGTCCAAGGGAATTTGTTTGTTCTTCCACCTGTATATCTATGCCAAACAAAGTAAATGAATAATATTAATATTTTGTCATGGAACTCACGGGGCCTTAATACAACTCAGAAGCGCACAAGCACTTTGAAGCTTCTTCATAGGGAGAATATTCACTTTGCTTTCATACAAGAATCACATCTTCTCGTTGCTGATGTTCATAGATTCCAGAATAGATACTATCATATCATTGCATCCTCTTGCTTTGATAAAAAGAGTAAAGGGGTTTTTTATAGCAGCAAAACGAAATCTGAATTATACTAACCTGGGCACAGGGGGCTCTGACAACGGCCGCATTACTTTTTGCAAAATAATTTATAATGGTGTTAAAATTGCCCTCATCTCTGTCTATGCTCCTAATAGCTTTGATCAACTTTTTTATGACTCATTGACTTCTATATTATCGGATCTTTCAGATTATCAACTTTTGGTAGGGGGTGATTTTAATGCTGTTTGGCTTCATGACATTGATAGAACAGGAATTTCAGAAAGCAGAGACCAACAAATTGCATCTACAGCATTACGCAGATGGTCCAGTGATCATGGTGTGATTGACGTGTGGCGTATGATGCATCCTTCTACTAAAGAATTCTCCTTTTTTTCTGCTCGTCATAAGACCTTTTCTAGAATTGACTATATTTTTTCATCGAAAACTCTTTTCAATGATATTTCTAGAACTGAGATGATACCGACCTCATTGTCGGACCATAGGGCTGTTTTATGCACCTTTTCACTGAGAGCTAGTAAACCTAGGGCTGCCCGCTGGCGTTTTAATATATCTTTACTTCAGAATGATGCATTTAAACGAGAAATGGAGGCTGAACTGAATGAATTTATAGAAATAAACAGTCCATCAGTTGATGATCCCCGGGTGTTATGGGACTCGGTTAAAGGTTGCATCAGAAATAAAGCTATATCTTTTGCCTCAAATCTTAATAAATCGAGAATTCATGGTATCAAATTATTGGAATCTGAAATTGCAGCGCTAGAGCAAAATATGTTAAGTGATTCTTCAGATGAAAATATTAGTAAACGACGAAAACTATTAGATGAACTTAATGGCCTGTTAAGAAAGGATGCAGAATTCATTATTCATCGCACTCGGCAGAATTATTATATGAACAGTGCCCGACCTAGCAGCCTTCTTGCATATAAATTAAGGGAAAATGATAACTTGGCAAACATATCAGCAATTAGGACACAGGAGGGGGACGTAACATCTGATCCTGTAAAGATCAATACCACTTTTCAGCTGTTTTACCAAAACCTGTACAAATCAGAGGTGCCTCACAGTGATAAAACCTGTTCTGATTTTCTTAAGCCTCTACACTTACCTAAATTGCCCCAGGAGGCCATCCAGCAGCTAGAGACACCCATTACTCTAGAGGAATTAAGGACAGCCATTAAATCAATGAACAGAGGTAGATCCCCGGGCCTGGATGGTTTGCCACCCGAATTATATGATGCTTTTTGGCCCCAGCTCGGCCCTCTGATATTGAATATGTTTAATTTTTCTATCAGAAGGGGTTCTTTTTCAGCTAGTTTAAACGTTGCAGTCATCTCACTTTTGCTAAAAAAGGGTAAACCACATAGTGACTGTTCCTCATACAGGCCCTTAAGTCTCATGAATAGTGAAGTCAAATTGTATGCTAAGGTTTTGGCTAACCGCTTAGAGCATCACATGACCCATCTAATCCACCATGACCAGACTGGGTTTATTAAATCTAGATTTGCATCCGATAATGTTCGCCGTCTACTCCATATCATTGATTCAACTTCAGGCTCAAAAAATCAAAATGCTATCTTATCACTAGATGCCGAGAAAGCCTTTGATCGACTGGAATGGGGTTATATGTGGTCTGTTTTGCAACATATGGGCTTCAGCAACAGTTTCATTTCTATGATCAAGGTATTGTATGCTAATCCCTCTGCAGTTGTGATGACAGGCAATACTTGTTCACTCAGATTTCCAATTTCCAGATCTTCGCGCCAGGGCTGTCCTCTATCCCCATTTTTATTTTCATTGTCTTTGGAACCCATTGCCCAAGCAATACGTCAATCAGAGTTTCTTGAACCAATTTCTATTCATAATACCTCACATTATATATCGTTGTATGCAGATGACATTTTGATCTTTACAAGAAATCCATCTAAAATGCTCCCTCATCTTCTTAAAACCTTTGAGGTCTTTAAGGAGATCTCAGGTTACAAGATAAACTGGACAAAATCAGCTCTGATGCTACTAGGGCAATTTAATGATCAGACACCTTCCTTCAACATCCCAGTTGTTAGTAAAATCAAATATTTAGGAGTGACTGTTCACCCTTCTCTTCATTTGCTAACTATTGAAAATTATAATAAAGTTCTGAATGATATTGATAGTGATTTAGAGAGATGGAGTAAGCTGCCTACCTCTTTTCAGTCCAGACTTTCAGTAATTAAAATGAATATATTGCCTCGGATTAACTTTGTTAGTTCCATGATCCCTTTAGCTCCACCAGGGGGCTACTGGAAGAAGCTCCATTCTATTATTAATCGTTTCCTATGGAACAAAAAGAAACCTAGAATCAAATCATCTACTTTGCAAAGACACAAATCTTCAGGTGGTGTTAATCTACCAAATTTTGAGTGGTTTTCTTGGTGTTTTGTTCTACGTCCACTTAGCAGCTGGTTGAAACCAGGAATTTCAGTGTCATGGCGTCCCATAGAAGAACATTTAGTATATCCTCATTGCTTATCTGAGTTAATCTACTCCAATATACCCCAAAAGATAGTAAAGCGTGACTTTGGGCCCATAATTTCATATCTTTTCACTGTCTGGCATAAGGTTCAACGCACTGCCAAAATTCAAACAAAGTTTTTTGCTCAATCCCCTATTTTTTACAACTATTCTCTTCTAATTGATAAAAAAATAATTGTTTTCTCAAAGTGGAGGGATAAAGATGTCTGCATCTTTAGAGACATTATAGGGAAAGAAGGGCTCCGTGAATTTCATGACCTAGACAGATCTTATAACCTGCCGGGCACTTTTTATTTTTATTTACAGCTAAGGTCAGCAATGCGGGCACAGGGCGTTCCATGGGGAACGGAGTTAGAAAATCATCCCCTCCATGTAATTCTTGATGCTAAGATCCGGCGCAATGGTGTCGTCTCTGATCTGTACAAATTCATAGCTAAAGCTTCATACAAACCCCTGTTATTGAACAGACTCTGGAAGACTGATTTAAATATTGCATCAGATTTAGATTGGCACTCTGTATGGTCAAATGTAATTTTATCTTCCAGGAATCTTGATCATCAAATGATCCACTATAAATTTATTCACAGGGCTTATCTAACACCTCGAAGACTACAACAAATGAAAATTAGAGATAACCCATATTGTGATTTCTGTCCTGATAATACTACTGCTACGTTTTATCATATGGTTTGGCAGTGCCCGGAGGTCAATAGTTTTTGGGAAAGTATTTCCAGTATTATGACATTAATAATAGGAAGGGCAGTCCCTCACTCACCGTGCTTGCTACTACTCAATGATACTTCATTCTTACAATTAACTATAAATGATAAGCGGCTGTTATTAGCTGGTATTACAGCTGCTAAGAGAATGATAGCTTGTCGATGGAAACCACCACATGCACTGTCGGTGAGGGAATGGCTTTCCTCCTATCAGGATATCGCACAGATGGAGCTTTCCTCAGCTCGATTACATCGTGCTAAATCATCAAATATTAATTGCTGGTTCGAATTATTAAAGAAACTCTCAGAATTGTGGTAAATATTTATACATGCATTTATGCCCTTTATTTTTTTTATTTTTTTTTTTTTTATTTTTATTTTTTTTCTCTTGTTCAGATTGCTTATTCATGCTCCAAACTCATTCATATTTACTTATATTTCTATGTTTGTTTGACTTACTGACTCTGTTTATGTACTCGTATATGAACATATATGACTTGCTATCTCTGTGGATATCTTTATGGTGGAGGAGTTAGCCGTTGTTTTGTCTACTTTGTGATGTTTGTATTCAGTGGATGTGATTCCTGGACGCTAGGGGAAGGGGGTTATTTTATTTCCTTTATTTTGATTTTACTTTATTTTAACTCTTTATTTTCCGCAGTGGATGCACTTTTGCATATTCCACACATTTTTTTTTTTTCTTTTCTTTTTTTTTTTTTTTTAAATTTTTTTTACTATCATGATTACTGCTACTATTATTTTAATGCCTTGACATCATTGGGTGGGGAGGGTGGAAATGAGGGTAGGGGCTGGGAGAGAGTAGACATAAGTGGGGAGGAAGGCAAGTGTGGTATTAGAAAAATGCCATTTATGATACCAACCTGTATACACTATAAAACCTGACTACGTATGGCTGATGCATCTGTTCCTCCTCCGATGTATAAAATGTGAAAAACAATAAAAAAATTGATCACAAAAAAAAACTAGTGACCACAAAATGTGGGCTTGGATTTGGGTAGTTCCAAAACAAAACCCAGGCTTGACTGTGGAAATGAACTTGGCTTTTGTTTCCCAACATTGTGAACTTGAGCCTGAGGTCTACAATAAAATGAAAAGTGTGAGAAATGAATGGTGGATGTGGCACTGCGACGGCACAATGCATCCATTCTTTGCTGTGCTAAAGTGCAACATCCTTCCTTTTGTTGTTCCACCACAGCTTGTTTTTCTGAATGAAGGACTGAGCTGAATGAAACACCTGCAGCAGCAGTACGGATGGGGGTGAATAAGTGAATGAATGAGTGGAAACAGAAGTGTTCACACAGGTGTCGCACACACGGACTTGGATGGAACAGTCAGTTTGAGTAGAACGGCAAACAAAATACACCTTTGAGCATGCTGTTATACTTCCATATTTTGCCAGAACATAAGTTATTATTGTAGAACATTAGTTCTACAACAATACCTTGTAGCCAGAACTTCTTATCTTGTTGTATCACTTTGATACAACAAGGTAAGTTAAAAAGCTGCGTGAAACTCTGAGCTGAAGCTGAAGTTATATTACATTACCACCAATCTTCCTTTGTACTTTAGTCCCTAGTTGGACAACTTAAACAAGGCCTCTGTTTGTTTGTTTGTTTGTATGCCACAAATTAGGTGCACACACACAATGACAAAATTGATAAATTAATAATAATGCGGTAAAACTTGACAAAGCTAGACATTATCATTGTCAATAAAATGGGGCCCCTGCACCAAAACTTTGGGAACCACTGCTGTAAAGGATGTTTGGGATGCACAGGGAAAGACTTTACACAGTGATTAAATTTCTCCACCATCAATCCATCATCTCTTACCATCAATGAGAGTTCTTGGTGAAAAATAAAACTCTGGAGGGAGATAAATGTTGTGACATAACATTTGCTTCGTGAAATGATGCCACAGTAAATGCATGCTCCAGTATACATCTACAGCTGTACTATAGATGCGTCACCAAAACATACAATGTTAATTGTTTTTTGGGCCTGGAACTGCATTTTTATTGTTCAAGAGTCTTTCATGTTAGCATACTGCACAATTCCAGGGGATTTAAGACTACTGTTGAAGTCTAGTGAGCCCTCTCACTGAGGCACCCTCTAACAATGGATAATTCAGCATTCATCTTGCATACTGTCTCTTTTCTGAGCTCTATCCTGCTATTAAAAGTTAGTCTAATGTTGATTCTTCATTTATCCCTTGCTCTGTCTTTATTTTTTTTTTTTTTTTATTTTTTTTTTTTTTAATTGTCCTGTCCAGCATTGAAGCAAGCAGAATGGAAATCTGATTGCTTTATTCTGTTGAACAGTTTTGCTTTATCAAGCGGAGCTTTATGAACATAAGGCTCCACTTGATATCATGTTTATTCATTTTATTTCTTTATTTCAACATTTGTCTATTACACCATTCCATTTCACATTGCTGGGCCTGACAAGGGAGAAATGAAAGTTAACAGAGGTAATGATAGAAAGTAAAACAGAGAGAAAGGAGTAAGGAAGAGGAAGAGAGAGAGGAGAGAAAACATGAATCCACTTACACAGTTCACTGGTACATCTGTACAGCGATCCCTAAACAACCAAGGTCTCTGTTGGAAAACAAAACAAGCAATCCCCTACAGGAGGACCTGCAGGTGGCTTAAATATCCTCAGATCATACAAACACACGCAGAACTACGCAGAGAAGAGGTACAACCTAGTCATTGCAATGGGAAGTAGAGAAGAGATACAACCTAGTCATCGCAATAGAAAACAGTGTCACAGTGTCAACATGCATAATAAAGGGTGCTCCATGGTGATACAGTCATGCAGATGCAGCCTCGTCTCTGCAAGGAGGAGGAAGCCCGCAAGGCTCGCGACCCAGGCCCCCAGCAGCCACCTAGAGGCCCAGATCCCAGCTACCCCCCCGAAAGAGCGGACATGCATCCCCCGAAGGGCGGTAAAAGGCAGCTCCAGCCGGAGCCCCCCGCGGTCTGGGGGCCCAGGCCCCAGCGGACCAAGACCAGCAGCTGCCGACCCCACCGGGCGCCGGGCGCCCCCCGGAGTGGAAACAGCGCCGGGCCCAGGGCCCAAGCGCCCAGGAGCAGCCACCCCCCCCCCCCCCGACCCGGGCGGCCCAACTGAAACCCAGGAGGACCGGACCCCCCAGACGACACCCCCCCCAAGGCAGACCAGCTCCCACCCCAACGTCCCTGCCCCACACACCTGACACCAGGGCGCCACCACCTCCCCCACCCCCTACCCCGCCACCACACTCACACACACACTCCCCACACACCTACCCCAACACTAGGGCTGAAAGATATACCGTCACCGCCTCCACATCGAGACACGGACACCCAAGACATCAACACCACTAGAGCAACCACACAAAAGATACAGATCTTTATTTTTTCTTACTTCCTCCAATATGTCTTCATGGGTTTCTTTGCTGAATCAGCCATGGTGGGTGTTCAAAATGGCAAATGTATTGATATCCATTTGCTAGCATGTGACACGTTGTTGTAAAGCAAAATACTGCTGTACAGTTGCAGTTTCTCAGCCCGGGGATGCTGTTGGGCAACCACAGCTCCAGGAACATTTATGATGGCCTAAAATTCACCGTGCCATCAAAATGGGTCAGAAACACAGAGCAATGTAGTTCAACAGCAAAAAGGGGAGTGGGTAGCATAGTGGCAGCTTCGTGGACCTTGACGCAGAGGACCCGGGTTCGAGTCCCCGACACGACACTCAGATGAACAATTGTTGACCCCTGAGCAACCCCAACCCCCACCAACTGCCCCCTAGGTGCCCCAAGCAGCAGCCAGGGCTCCCTGTACGGGGAAAATGCAGAGCCCTAATTTTCAGTACATTTGCATCAACATCACTGCATTCCTGCTCCCATTGAAAATAAAAGGTTTTGTGCCATCCACATGCATGTCATTAAGGCAGACAAGAAGATCATGCACCAATTCGTTCCAGAGGGCAATAAGATAAAAGAAGGAGTCCAAATATTAAACCTTGTGGTACCCCACAGAGGAGGACAGCAGAGGTGGAACAAAAATCATCAACGTTGACACAAAAACCTTCCTTCCTGCCAAATAACTAAAAAAAGAAGTTTTATATATAAAAAAAAAGGATTTGAACTAAATTTCCAGAGAAAGTTGATAATGGCACGAGGAATGACTGATTACATTTTGGTGTTGATCTGGATCGCCATCTGGTTCCAGGAATCCTTTGAAGAATTCTTTATCATTGCGAGATAGGGTCATACAAGGGGAACTGAGTTTGGTGGAAGTCCGCACTCTCCGAGCGCTTTTCTGTTAAATAATGTTGTTACTGCCAGTGAGCTTCTTGAGAAGTTGTTAAGAAGTAAAACGTGTCCAGTCTTATCTTTACAACATTGTTTTTGTTTTTCTATCAATTTTTTGTCTCAACCGTCTTTCAGAATCTCACTCTGGAGAAGAATGCACAACAGGGTGGTGCTGAAGACCATGATGATGCATAAAAATATCCAAAGGTAAATGAAGTGTAAATGGTAAACAACAGTTGGTATCAGTCATGTGCATGCTGGATGAAAGCCCCACAGTCACATCGTGTCTTCCTGCATTCTGCAGGGATTTGAACCAGCAACCACAGCTGTTTACATTCCTCAGTCTGTGTCTGTTGCTCACAGACGCTGAGTCACCCATGCACGAGAATGCCCTTGATCTGCATGTGTGCATGTGTGCTTTCAGCATTCAGCAATTAGCTAATAATTTCCCCGTGTGTGGGTGCAGCTATGTGGACTGTACATCCCTTTGTGTGTATGTGCATTTGTGAGTCATTAATAACCAGACATTCATTGGGTGAGTCAGTCAGTCTGACATTTGATATCAAGAACCAAAGTGTGCTGGCATAAACAGGGCTTTCCCTGATAGCCACACCTGGAAACAAAGCTAGGATGTAAACAGGCCACCAACCGGAGGGTTTACCCACTGCTAATCAGAAGAAACAAAAGTTGAGGCTTCTTTATTTTCCTTTGGTCTCTCTGGAAGTCAAATAAAAACACCTCAGAGATCCAACCCTGGGGAAAATACCTCTCAGGTTGTTCTTAAGGATGTTCCAAAGGAAAACCCAAGATTAACCACAATATTTGTTGTGATAAAGGCATCAAAAGCAGTGCATGTGATTACACACAATAAAAAAAAAGGGAAAAAAGAAAACATTTTCAAGGCACTGTTGTTGTGTGGTGAAAGGAAACAGCTGAATTAAAGTGAAAGTGCCTTGAGATAGCTTTTTACTGTAAAAGTTTTGAAATTACACAATTCTGTCAAAAAGTTTTACAGTCGATCACCCTGATTTTTCTATCTCTAACCTTTATAGATAAGAGAATAAATATTTGGACAGGCTTGACATATTTTGAAAACCGGAATTTACATTTACCATTCACCATTTTCAATCCCATACAGTAACTTCTCAATAGTTTATGCAGATATTAAGATCTGATCCACCCTCTGCAAAAGTCATAACTTGACATAAATATATGTAAAATGGGATTTTCTCTAAAAAAGTCAATTGAGGCACCTGTTTGATTAATTAAATAGAAATTTGTTCATTTAACATGCACAAATAGCCTTTATGTTTTCAAGTTATCTCTTGTTTTAAAATAGAACAAAGAAAAGTTGGATGAACAAGTTTCCATTCTTCAGTCTAATGAAGGTTGCTATTAAAAATTCACAGCTTGTGTATTTGTCCTGTGGTGGGTTTGTTTGAATACTCCCATCATGCTTTGTGGCTCCCATGATGGGAGTCTGCCCCGAAAGTTTAATGTTTATGTGATTCCTTTTTTTTCCCCCCCGAGTATGTGCTATACAAATGAAAACCTGCTTCAAGAGTAAGATTCCTTTAAAAAAAAAAAAAAAGAAGAGGTGAACGAATGGTAAATGTTGCCAGAAAACAGATATGCTACCCCTAAATGAAAATAATTGGATGAAGTAAAAAAAAAAGAAAAATGTTACTCTGCATCGAATGAAATCAAATCAAAGCTAATGTAATGAACAAGATTGTTTAACCATCAAAATCCATGTTGGTTCATTGAACAAGAGTAACCGTAGAAGCCTTTTAACAAAAAGCTTGTTCATACAACCCAGTTTGATTCAGTTAGATGTGGGATGAATTCAAACCATATTGGTTCACTTTACTTAAATAAAACATTTGAATTCAACAAAAAGGGAACTGAATGATCTGACGTAATCTGATTAAATTGATCTGACAAAATCTGATTAATTCAATCTGATTAAATGCCAAATGTGTTAATTTGATACAATAAAATTACAGTATGTGTAAATGTGTGTAATTGAAATACAGTATGTGTGATTGAATTGTGTTCAACCAGCAAATTCTTTTTTTCGAGTGAAGTTTAGAGTCTAGTTTGGCAAGACAAACAATAAAAAAGGAAAGGTAACAACATAAAAAGTCTGACTTGGTTGAGTTGACACATTGACTAATTCTATTTTAATAACTGAATAAACTGTAGCTTTTCAATAAAATAGTTGTCAGTAATAAAAACCTTTGGATTAAAAAGGAAAAAGAAGCAAAGACTGAATAAGACAAGTGTGTATCCCTGTGTATGAGTGACCGTCCTTCTCTTCTGTAATCACTCTTGCAATATTTCTCAATACCTCCTTTTTCTCCTCACTCCCTCCCTCCTTTTCCTTTTCATTCATCTCTTCCTTCGACCCTGTCATATGTTCACCATCCCTCCTTTCTCATTTATCCCTTTCTCTCTTTCCTCTCCAAACATCCTCTCACCCTTTCTGTCCATCATCCTTCCTTCCTTCCTTCCTTCCTTCCAGGCCAGTAATTCATTCTCATCACCCTCTCCATTTAATTTTTCCCTATCCCTCTGTTATTTACACTTGCCACTACACTCCTTCTCACTTCTACTGGTCTTTCTATCTTTACTTTTTCTTCATCTTCCTCCTCTGTACTTTTCTTTTCATCTCGTGTCCGTCTCTTGCTCACCCTCATCTCTGTGTGTAATCAGACACTGATAAAGAGAGGCAGATAGAGAGAGAGAGTGGGTTTTCATCTAATCTGCCAGCCCTGATTTTGCCGTGACCCCGAGGCCAAAACTATTGAGTGATTTAAAGGTTGCAGGTCTCCATCAGGATTGGGCTAAATTTTCCCCCTTTTCTCACAACTCATCTCCCACCAAGGACACAAGCTGACACACAACACAGTATAATTCACTGCTGTGACAGAGACACACTGTCAAACTGCACACACATGCCAAGTTAAATAACACAGAATCACACTGAAGAGTTCTTTATATGTTACTGAGTTTACCAACCCTAATACAAACAAAGAGAAATTTGGATTTATATGCATATTTGCCTGAGTTAGAGCTTGTTTTTATGTAAGCAGTCACTCACTTTACTATGAGTACTGGAAGGAAGAGGAGATGGCTAGCTTATTGTTGCAGTCACAGGTTATCATTAGCTATTGACTGCTTGTCAAATGTCAAGGAGACCGGTCTTACATAACATAAACCTGTCAGATGGCAGAGAGAGTAGGAGGAAAAGAGAGGCTGAGCTGCTGATTGCACAATGCATTATTTTGACACTATGACTGACAGCAACAGATAACCCTTTAGCACTGAAGTGTTTTGATTTGGTTCAAGTTTGAGCCATTTTGCTAAATCAACTAAATGCAATCGTCTCCTTGTACTTTGTTTTGTAACACAAACAAGTTCTTGCTATTGTTTATCAAAGCAACAAAGGTGAGGAATTTATATATTAAGGGGGAAAGATGAGACCTTGAGGAAGGAGGAACTGAGAAACTTCCTCATGTAGAATATTTAAATGATCTAGTGAAGAGAACGACAGGGTTTAGCAACCATTTTCTGAGAAATGCATGGGGTGTTGTTATTGTTACAGTGAGTGAGTGTGATGGTGTTTTTGGAGACTGACGTTAGATTTTGTGTCCTTAGTAGTGTAGGTTACAGATCTGGGCATGAAAAAGTTCCCCTTTCAGCCGACTGCCAGCCACTTACCAGCCACTTATCAGCCACTTGTCTGCTAATTCAATCGCACAACGCCTGTGTGCCCAGGGGAAACAATTTCAGAGCATAAATGAATGCCTGGAACAAGGATGTTTCCACACTCCAAGTTTGGACACCCTACGTGATGGCGTATTTGCAGGACAAATCGTTCAGCCAGTGATAGTGAAGTAATGGTGCACTAACCTATTAGTGCACCACTTCTGGCAGAAAAAGGAGGAACTTTTACATGCCCAGATCTGTATGAGGATAGGCATCCTATTTCCACATTTTAACGTAGGCGAAAAGAGGTGTAAAAAAATATCAGGGGCTAATCAGTTCAGTTTATCAGCATTTAAAGGCAGGGTAGCAGATACTGTAAAAACAGTTTGAGATAGTTGCATTTGAAAAAATACGCCCACTCGAAACCATGCCTCCATAGCACAGGAACGTGTGCACTGATAGTTTACAAGAAGGTTGGCAAAGATAACCGATAACAGCTAAATGGATAGCTTGTAAGCTTGCTAGTAAACAGCTGAGGAACCACGTTTCTAAAAGTGATAATTCGCTCATCTCCAATTCCTTCTGTGGTTAAAACATCCACACTGCAAACGTCAACACCTCCATGACTTGATCCATATCCATTTTTGTTTTTTTTTCCTTTGTGTAGATTTTAAGAGCAAATAGCTCCACAGATAACAGCAGCAAGCAGCCATGTTTGTGTACACTGTGAGATGTTCACAGGCGGTTCAAATTAGATGGACATATCATTTTTCAATTGACCTATGGCTAAGCCACGCCCCCTCCACTCAATCGGACAAACAACATTCAGTTACAGGCGCTATGTGACATCTTGGGAGATGACAACTGTCAACACGGACAGCAGAGGCGAGATAAGAAAGAGAGACCATGACAAGGTAAATTAAAAAAAAAAAAAAAAAAAAAAAAACCATTGTTCACAGGTCTTAAACTGGGA
This sequence comes from Atherinomorus stipes, assembly GCA_023101725.1. Classification (NCBI taxonomy): domain Eukaryota; kingdom Metazoa; phylum Chordata; class Actinopteri; order Atheriniformes; family Atherinidae; genus Atherinomorus; species Atherinomorus stipes. The sequence goes on from JALJCO010010916.1 coordinate 721,620, forward strand.
GTCGAAATCAAGCCTGTGAAGTCTCTGGAATGCGACTAGTGTGCGCTCCCTCAGTTTCTTGCACAAACTACTGCACGGCTGCTGTTGTGCCAAAAAGTGATCGTCTGACAAAAACTGATCAAACAGCCAGGGGAGCGGAGTAGAGTCTGGCTGCAGCTTGGAAGCCAGAGGTGGGTCGTTATCCACGTTACTACACGACACCTGTACTACACGACAGCTATAGCTGACCTCTTATGTACTGTTACCAAAGTACAAAAACTAGCACGTTTGGCTAGCGTTAGCCAACTTAAACTAACGTTAGGGATGTTAAAGAAACTTCATATTTTGTTCCAGCAAAGTGGCAACATGTTGCCTCAAATATGATGTTCCCTTACCTTAGAACAGATGTAGACATCCTTTTCAATTTTATCCACGTTCAGTTGATGTTGTGGTCTGCCGCATAACTTTGGCTTAATGTGGCTTGGTAAAAGGCAAAAAAAAACACCCCGTCGCCCAGCCTCTCAGGATACCTAGTGTCGGAGTTGCATGTACCCCATGCACACCGTTTGACCATTTTAAACTAAAAAAAAACCATAAAAAAAGAACAAAAACGGACTAACTTCAATGCATTTCAATGGATGTTCAAGCAGAGAATGTCCGAGTGTATTGGATAGCTGTGCGCACTGTGATTGGCTCATCACGTTTGGGGGCGTGGTTTAGCCATAGGTCAATACTGTGGACCTTTCCATAAGACTAATCTAATCCTTTGAGTGATGGGTGTCAATTGTTAACTCACTGGCTGCCATTCACGTGTTTCCACGTTAATTAAGGGTTTTAATCGGCGGAGCTATTTTAATCTCTGGCGGAGCTTGTCAGAGAGAGGGCTCATGTTAATTTTTTCGTTAGTTTTCATCTAATCCAGCAGATGGCGGTGTCAGACAAGCTTAAAAACAACCTACCAGGACGTGATGCAATTCAATGATGCTTCCTGTGTTGTTAGCGGTTGTTAGAGCTAACCGGCTGAAGTGGGCTGGATCCTGTTGCAAGCGTGAGAGAACATGGCAACCGGTGGTAATCGAAGCAGTTTAGGAGGTGGATGAAGGAGGAAAGTTTGTGGAAAAAGTGATCAGTGACAGACAGGTACGATCGATCGAAGACACGGTGGAAATACAGCAGCGAAGTGCGGCAGCTGAAAGTCGTAAGTCAACAACACGTGGTTGTTTCCCGCGGGTGAGGGGGGGGGGGGGGGGGGGTGCATGCGCACGTAGAGAGGGAGGGAGGAGTAGAGAGACGTTTCTGCTCTATATTTCTGCCAAATATTATGTTGTGAAACAGACTTGTTGTGGCTTATTCAGCTAGTAAATAATTATTTTGCCTCCAAAACTCTTTTCTCAGTGTTGTATTTGTTGTTTCATAGAAGTAAACAGCTGTTCAGATGATGAAGGTGTTACTAAAGTAAAAAAATATTGGCATCAAAGACACTTTTCCACTTGAAGCGGACCTCTGCATTCAAAACTCGTTTTCTCTGCTTTTTGGTCAGAAACAGGCATTTTTGCTGCAACAAAGCCATGTTTTACGGCAGATTACTAAAGAATGGAAAAAGCTAGAAACAAATGGTTTTTTTCTGATAAAAGAAGAGAGTCTAAGCTTTCCTTTGGTACATTCAGTGTTTGTATTAGCATAGTACACAATATTCTGTGGATCTCCCAAAATCAGTGAAAATGCTTAAAAATCCTGGCAATATGGAGCGCTCTGCTCAGAAAAGGTCTGGCAGTCAGTGAGTTCAGAACGTGCTGTTCAAGATGGTTGGATGGGGTTTTTTCAGTCCTGTCCATTCCACAGGTGACTAATTTTCTTATTGTTGTGTCAAAGCATTTAATTATTTGGCTGCAATCGCATTGTGAAGGAGTTTTTAAAGACCCACAACTGAACTTTTTGCAGTTTTCTCAGTGACGCGCCCCCTATCAACAGATAAACTGGCATCCATCTTGTATCGTACCTGCACTGTGAGCTCACACCAGCCAGTATAAGACAATCTTGTCTTATTCTTGTTCTGTCCCTTCCTCTCTATCTTTTCCTCTCTTCCTCTGGTATCTGGAATCCGACATGATGCGCATTCAAAACACCCGCTGTGTTCATATCTGGTTCAAATTCGTTTGCTAATAAGTTACGCGGTGCGCAACTGATAGTCGGCTGCAACATCGCGGCCTCATCCCGGATGCAAAAGTTATATAGTGCAGTTTCTGAGCCTCGGGATGCTGCTGGGCAATGGCGGCAAAAATATGCATAATGAATGTTGATGTGCCATCAAAACAAGTCAGAAGCGCATAAGTTTAAGGTCTAAAAATTTCGTTGTGGGTCTTTAAGCAATATAGTAAAAAATGCTCCCAGAAAACATCTTTCACCCTGCCCCTTAATCACCTCAAACTCTTTCACCCGTAGAGGACTCCAAGGGGGTGATCAAAGCACTAGTCATATGTCTGATTGTTTGTTGATGAATTGTTTTACCTGATAGCTGGTTTGCCCTGTCTGGATGGTACTTTTGGCAAGTTGATTTATTTGTTAAAAGGTCATTGGGTGACAAACTTTTTAAAGTGGAAAAAGACTTGGGATTAAGTTGGACAGTGAATGAAGTTTAAACTTGAAATAAAAGATGAATGCAGTTCTGCTCAAGAGCAAAATGGAGGGAAAAGAATTAGTTGGGTCCTTGCAAATTGGTGAGCCATAATGGCACCTACTTTCTTTCTTCTTATTTTTTTCCTGGCTTGCACACGCCACATCTGATCACTAACATGGTCAGCCATTATTGTCTGAAAAAAAGTCAACTTTGAATATCTTTAAAAAAAAAAAATGGAGGACCCAAAGAGAACAGCAATTAGGATAGGGGGGAAAAAATCATTAGATACAACAGATAAAACGATGCAACTATGAATGTGTGAGCCAGCAAGGTGAAACCACGTGAATCAGAAGTCTGTTTGTTTTGATAGAAACACAAGCACACACTGCTCCCTTTGATTTCCAGGTGAAGAGATGTTGCTTTTGAAGGTGAATAAACATCCACACACGCACAAGTTGTTCTTTCAACTAAGCCCCTTTCAGACCTGGAAATAGTGTGGACTCTGGTGTTTATACCATTTGCAACCAAACATGCGTTGAGTCTTTTACCTCGGAGATGTAACATGTACCAGCTAGCCTCCATGTCATAAACGCGGAAATGTTGCAGCACGTATTTTTGGCTGAACGCATAAGAAAATGTTCCAGACAGGGTTGAAGAGGAGAGTGTGGCTGTGCTGACTTATCCAGAACATTTCCTGATTTCTGAACGTGGCCAGGACGCAGAAAGTCTGCGATATGTTTGAAAAGACAAGTCCGGTTAAAGAGCAGACGGATTTTCCCGCCCATGTTCTGTAATGTGGGTCTGAAAGCAGCTTTAGTATTTGTCTAAGTTCTTCTTATTTTTTTGTTTTTTCAGGTCTGTGATCTCATATTGTCTCCTGGAAGACACCAACATCTTGACCTCAGAGCACTCGTTTGTGTGTGGAGTCTATGCATTTATTCAGATCCTTGCTTGAAACTGAATAGTTTTTGTATTTAGTTAAAATTGGGATAAATTTAATACAGACGTCTTAAAATTCTGCTTTAAAATTTTTTTTGCTTAAAAAAAAGACAAGATTGTGCTGTATTGGTAATGTTGCTGGTACACCCAGCAGCAACCTGCCACTGCTATCTGACAGCAGAATTATGGTTTTGCTGATTTGACAGCCTAAACTGTTTTATGTTACCGGCAGCCTTTTCCTAACCTGACTCCCGCCACCTGGTATTTGCAATACCATCTGGGGAGGGAGTTAACCCGATGTCATTTCAAATTAGTCTTTTTTTTCTAAAACTCTTGCATGTGATTGGATAGAAGATCTGTCCGTCATCTTGACTGACACGCTACTTCAGCCACTCACGTTGAACCGAATGACGCAACCCGTGACGCAACTCAGAGCGACACCAGAGCCACCACGCATAGAGGATCGAGTTATCAAAACATGTTATCAAGCTCAAAAAGCTTCAATCAAACAACATGGCGGCGGCGGCGACAGCTGGTACGAGCGGTGTACAGTCTGTGAACGACTTTTGTCGAATGTGCAAAGAAAACCTCCGGATAAAAGGCAACATATGCAACAGTGGAAATAGCCAAATCAATTTCGTCGCTCTGATTCCTACGGCAAGCCGCCATGATTGTTGTTGTCTGAAATAACTGACTGACTACACTGCTGTCGCCTGTGCTTCTACATCACATCCGGCCAAAACGCCGCCCATCCTTCAAAAGTCCCACCCGCGATTAGTGATTGGCTCCTATTATTCTCTAACCAGACGAAATCACCTATAACTGTCGCCTTACTCAGATGGAGTGCGTGAGGAAAGGGAACGCCCCCGCGTGTGCTTGTTGAACGCACCCAGATGATGTAAATCAGGTTAGCCTTTTCCCCCATCTAGACTTGAACTCCCCCAACATAGAAAATCGACATGTACTGTATATTGGCATACCTAAATTTGGAGCCAAAAAAATGTCCTAGAGGGATAAAGAAGAGGGCAGAAGCATCACAGGAACAAGTATTTTGTCTGTTGGATAGGTGCGGGTATCGCTGGTATGGACGTTGTGTCCTAGGGACCTTTCCTGTGATCTACAGTATTTGTGACCAGCTGTGATGTCTGTGAACAACAGGTGGTCAAATAATTTGGATGTGTGTGTTTGCATTACAGTGATTACAGGTGTACATATGCTAGAATGATTTATAACATTTATTTCTAGATCACCAAGGTGTGTATAAGAACTGTATCTTGGGTGCATCCATTCATCATGTTTAAATCTGCCCTTGCATTTTTTGTCTGTGTATCTGAGGCACACTGAGACTCGCCCCTGCATCTGTGTGTAATGGACCTGCATTCTGATTGGCTGATGCAGGGACATGTTTACAAAATAAAATGCAGCCGGAGAACAACTTCCTGTACAGCATTGTCTGCTTTTAGTTTGCATGCACGTGTGCTTGTGTGTGTGAAAAAAAAAAAAAAACCTGACAGACACAAACATCCCGTGTGAGGTCACACAGAATCATCCCATGACACTGATGGGAATTCACAATTAAAATTTGAACCATAACCTCATATTATGACTCAACATAACTCCCCACAGTACATTTGCTTTCATTTTTATATAACATATATCCTCTATGGCCATGCATCTTTGTCTATTTATAAATTAATCATATCATCATTATCTTATATTCCTTTGATTAAATCATAGCTAGTCCTGACAACTGTGCACAAATGCAGCCCCTAATTGTATTTTTGAACCCTTGTGGCATCCCTGTCCCTCCAAGAGACTGGAAAACTGGTCTCTATCCGTTACGGCAACACTTATAAAAGTTTTATGTTACGTTATTCAGAGGATAAACATGTTATATTTTCCTTTCTGTTATCAAACTGCTCAAAATATGTTGTAAGAGTACAAATTTATACTTTTACTGCCTCGAATGGTTGAATTTTTATCGCAGTTGTGAGATTTTGTCTGACAGGAGGATTAAGTGAGGGATGACTTGTCGTAGATGTCATGAGTTAATTTGACTTGTGATTCTGTGGTAAAACCTTGTGAGAGATCCGTTGGGTAACGTAGCTGTTTGCTGCACCAGCTTTGTTTCCTTTGTTGTTGCGGCCAAAGTCTATCACTGACCTGACTGAGCAGAATTTATCATCATGCTACAGTAGGTTCTGATAAAATTTCTAATTTCTCTTTTTAATCTGAATCAGTCTCCTTCACTCTTTATATTCATCGGCTCCATCATGTGTGATCTAATTAGCTGAATATTTCAGCTGCAGAAAAGAGAAATGACAGTATAAATGAATACTCCTACACAAACACAAGCATGATAAATAGTCTGACTTTATTGCTTCTGTGTTATTCCAGTTCAGTTTTTTTTTTTTTTTTTTTAATGAAAATAATCATTTTGGGGATTTTACAACATGCCAAGCCAACTTTATTTATAAAACACTTTACAACTGCAGTCACTGAACAAAGTGCTGAACATAATGCACATGCAATATAATTGGTGGCTTTACATTTTCTTATATATCCATTATTGTATGTCCATCACCTTCCACTTACTGATCCTTCCTCTTTCAACAATGGGCTTTTTTTGTCTTTTTTTTTTTTGTTGTTGAATAGATACTCAATATTGAAAAAAGACTAGTAAAGCAACTGAACAAAATATGTATGAGCAAAGTAAAAGGTGGACATACCTTTGATCTCAATTTGGTTCATTTCTGAAGCACTAATTCACAACAAATCATGTCTCTGCAGATTACAAAGAAAGTATAAAAGTAAAACTTAAATGCGGCCCAAATCAGTAATGTAAATATATTACATTTCAATCTATTTCTGTTCAGTTAAATGCAATTCACTTCTAAAACACTTCACATATTCACTTCTAACTAACAGTATGAAGTCCAGTTTAAAATAACAAAAAAAAAAGTTGGTATCCGACTCTGAGTATCCCCAGAACAGCAGGCATCTATAAAGAGGAAGAACTCCCTTTTAACAGGAAGAGACCTCGACAGAACCAGACTCGAGGAGGGCAGACATCTGCCTGGACCAGTCGGGGGATGACAGGACAAGGCAGAGACACAAACAATCACAAAAACAATACGTGCTATGGGAAAGAAAAAAAGGCAAGCGCAAAGTTAATTCTATGGACATGGAGAGTAAGAAGAGCAAAGTAAAGTGTGGTAAGTGCAGACCCCCTGGAGAGGTCTGCTTTACAGCAATCATTCAATCATTTACTTGTAGGAGAAGAATTTTAAATGAAAAGAGTTTTGAATCTTTCACTTTTATGTAGCAGTCAGCAGACATGACAGGTCAATTGAATTCTGCAGGCCTAAATGTGATAAGAACAAACACATGCAGAATACGAGTAAATGCAGACCAGTTAAAGCTGTAGTTAGTTAAGCTATTTTAAATGAGCAAGTTTATGTTAAGTCAAAGTCTAAATATTTCAGAAGCTTTTCCATCTAAATAATAAAGAAAGTTTAAGTTTTGAACAAAAGATAAAAAAGGTCAATATTTTTTGTCATGATTATGTAACTATGACTAATTTCTATTACCTCACATTAAAAACAAGTTTGCCCTTTTGATAGTTCATGTGCATGTTTACGTATTGTGTAGATGTTTTATTAAAGGAATTACTACTGGTTGAGTATCTTGACATACCTTTTATTATTTAAAAAGATTTATGAAAAACAAAAATATGGAAAATTATATAATCCTTTTTTTAATTCTCCTATTTTAAGGCTCCGAAAATAGATAAATGTCTGTTTTCTCTTTAAGGGACTTTGCAAATCTATAACACTTTTGAAAAAATTATGAGCAAGCAAAGGATACTTTGGGATAGTCTGTTCTTTTCTTTTTGGGGGGTGGGGGGGGGGTGGAGTGTGTGTGGGGGGGTGTTGTAATTTAATCAGTGTGCATATGAGAGAGAGTGTGTATGTGTGTGTGCATTGTTTACTTGAGATAAATGGGGGACTGTTGATGTAATTGGTTGTTTTTAATATGTGAAGCACTTTGTATAGCAGTTATGCATGAAAAGGGGGGGAGGGGGGGGGGGGGGGGGTTCAACAGTGAATAGTCAAGCCAGACAACCACGTTTCAGCCACAACCAACCAAATATTCCACAGACTTTATAATTTAGCTTTCATTCATGATTTGTGGAAGTCTGACACAGAAATCAGACCTACTGATCTGTTTAGATAAACCTGGTTACTGGTGGCGGATGAAGACTGAACACTGCCTGCTACTAAAGATACGGTAAAAGTAAAACCTTTCCATCTCACAATTGTTTTTACCTAAACATATGTGTGAAGTGACACAGAGACCAGTAAAAACATGCACATACATGCACATAAACACTCAAACCCATGATGCATTTGTTTCTTACAGCTGGGAGGGGGCATTTAGTTCAAAACATATTGTCAGCGAGTTTTATTTGTGTGTACAGTCTGCGTGTGAATGTGTGTGCATGCATGTGCACGTGTGCATGTGTCGGTGTGTCCATGTGTGTGTTTCCGGTGGTGCATGAGTGCAGAGGAAGCCGATCAGTCAGTAGAGTTGAAGGTAAACGGTATTTAGTCTTTCAGAGCCCTGTAGTCATGGGGCTTTGAAGCGCGAATGGAAATGTGTGTGTGAAAGAGACAGAGAGAGTGTGTGTGTTTTTTGTGTGTGTCACTGGAGGACAACACCACTAATTTGGCCTCCAGGTGTGCCCACTGATTTTGGGACAGACGCCAACTTCAAACGGGCCTTCGTCCTCTTCCTCATCTTCGTCCTCTGATGGATGAAAGGACAAACCTAGAAGACACAACACAGACAGAGAAAAAAGGAAGGGGATCAGGGTTGACGCGGGGGGGTGTATAGAATTAAAGGAAACAAAAGGGGAAGAAAGGGAAGTATGACATTAATACAGAAAGTAAGTAAAAAAATGTGGGGAAAGAAGAGGAGGGTGTATAGTAGAGAAATGCCGAGGTCAAGAGTGAAGTGGTGAATGTGTGGAAAGGAATATCATCAACTTTTACTAAGTTTATTAGGAAAGTCTCGACAAGACACGGCAGTGTGGTGGAGATCATACATCTTCACAAATCCCCCGACCACAGATTCCTGAAACAACATTAAAATGCATCTAAAATCATGAAAAGAGCAAACATGCTGTGAAGAAATGGTGGAAAATACTGTATATGCCTCATCAACATCCTTTTTTTTTTTTTTTTTTTTTAAATATCAATCCTTTCTCACAGTAATGGCTGAAACCAACAAAAACCTAAAAAAGATGACCTTTAATGTCGTAGATTTCAGTGACAGGTTTCTTTTGATTTTGCAACATATACAAGTTGGATTTGTGGGCATATTCCCATATAAAACACAAACACATATAATACACAATAAAAAAAATACTGATTGTTTTTTACATATATCTTTTTCTTTAATTTTATGTATATAATCAAATTTTAATTATAACAGAAAAATAGCTAAACACTGTGGTTATGAGGAACTTAAGTAATATTCTTATACCTAAAACCTATCTGAAAAATTAAATTACAAAACCTCTGTTTCAACTTTCCACATAAAAAGTTTCTGGGTTTAGCGTGGTAAGCCAGTTTACCAGTGAAGGACTTTGATAATTTTTGACCCAACAATATATTTACAGTATTTATCTGTCTTGTGCCCCAAAAGTTAAATCAACATAAATCTCAACGGTTGCAAGTCAATGCAACACAACCTAACACAAAAGAGAAATATTTGCCCTCATGGGCTGAAGTTATTCTGTTCACTAGTCGGTCAATAGCAGTCAACGGTCTGAATATCAGCTGGTGCAGATATTCTGATGTTTGGCCAAAAATATCTGTTTGTCTCCAGTTAGATGCAGATATTTTGGTATTGAAGCTGGACTGGTTCCCAAAGGAAGATTGTCTACGGTCAAATGTGGGAAGATCAGTGACTTGGTAGGTTTTCCTAAAAAAAGCTTAACCAGTTTTATCTCTGAAACAAAAGTAAAAGATTAAAGAGTAGAAAGCATTGCGTAACACAGGAGGTCGTAATTTAAGTATTTAGCATCAGTTTCTTCAATGTCTATGAAAGGCTGCTGTTTTAATAACAATGACATAATCAGTGACTTAGTTCGGATAACTCACATAGAAAATACAAGGAAAATATCACATTCTCAAAAAAATCTGGAAATGAAGATAAAATAATAACATCTCAAATATAACTTAATTAAATAAACTATTTAAGAGTGTTTATACTTCTGTTTGTAATTACTATTATATGGATTAATATCTAATCTGCAAAAGAATCTTTTAAGGGGACTTAATGCGTTGTTCTGTCAATTTATGTGGCTCTATCTCTGGATAAAATGAAAATACATGAGCAAACAACTATGACTCTTAGAGGGAAAATGGAGGAATGGTTTCTTTTCCAAGATGAGCTGTAATGCAGTCATTTATATGGAGTGGAAAATGATTTTTTAAAAAAGAATATTATTAGACAAATAATAGTATTAGACAAAAAAAAAAAAACAGAGTGAAAGGATGCAAATTTTTAAAAAATCTTGCAATTATTAGTGAAACATTCTTTTAAAAAAACTTTATTTAATTACATTTGGATCCATTTTGCACAATTTTCCTGCTGTTGTATTTCATATTAATGTTTGGCAACTTAAAATCAGAACATCAACATGAAACAGCCTTTAGGGTAGACAAAGATAACTAGGACACATAAAACACCCTTGCAGAGAAATACAAAACACAGGCATTTGAGAACCAGGGTGAAAAAATGACTTACCCTACTTGTTAAATACAATCCACATTTTATGGCATTTTATATGAAGCAGTAAAATGAAGTATGAATGAATCATTCGCAGCACCCAACTAACATCCGTGATTTAAAATAAATCATTTTTTTCATATGTAAGAAAGTGAAACGAACTCAGGGACGTTATCTTTTACCATTTCAGTAATACTGACAAAGTCTGAAGCAACTAATCAGACACAGAGAAATACCCACAATCCTGAGTGGCGTTGAGTCGAATATTGTTTTCTCTGTCTGTGGAAGGTACATTAAGGTCGAGTTAATCCATTGGATGCACAAAATGTGCGGTTGGTTTTCTCCAGAAGTTCTGGTAGATTCCTTGTTTTGTCTTCCAGCCAGTGACATTCAAGCTGTTTTTTATGATAAATGATACTAAAAGATCTTCCATCCAAGACACAAACAAACTTCAGAGCCACTCATGCACGGTTGCTTTTCTTAATGCTTGAGTTTTGCCTAAATGCCTATAATCCTTTTAGTTGCACTAAAACATCATGTTAAGATCATGTCTACCGCATCATTTCCAGAGAGTTTTGTTTGGGCGCATATTAGAATAAAGTGGGAAATCCCACATTGTGATCAAAAAGTCACCACAAAGACCTGATAGATTTTAAAGTTTGCCAGATGGGTTAAAGAAAAGTCAAGAAATATCAAAAGGTTTATGTTATTCATCTTCCTCACTACTTTAAAGGGACTTGAGGCAAGATTAAGAAATGAAACTCGCAACTGCCGCGACTGGCGCTTCAGGTAACTGCAGCCACGAGCCAAGCCGTCACGGGAGCGTGCACAAACTGAAGCTATAATGTTGTTTACACACCTTTTTCTCCGTAGTTACACTTTTTAGTGTCTTTCAGTAGATCTGGATCGTTTGCTGACGGCAGAAGAATCCATAACTATCTCTTACAGTGTTTGAATTTAACGCGACCGTCTTTTTCCTGCATCAAAACTGCGGATGTAGCGTCATTTGATGTCACGTCCGCAGGGCAGCGTAGGAAATTCGGACACCAAATTGCAGCGCATTTTGCAGCACACAGCCTGTTCAAGGCAACGGAGAGAAACGTGGGTGGAAACGTTATTTTTGGTATTTAGCGCTTCATCACCCATTAGTATGAAAAAAAAGGGACATTCATGTTTGTTTATTTTTTTAAATTCCTGCCTCAAGTCCCTTTAAGGCTTTTCACTTGCATCCAGCTAACACAAATTATTTACTGTACATTCACCAAAGGTTTCTACCATCACTTTGTTCCATATGAATGCCTGTACAGGAAAGTCAAATCATCACAACTGGGTTCAAGTAAAATTAACTAATATTCAGTCAGTTATATAAAGTATTTAGAATCTGGGTTAGGTAAAGTAAAGTAAAGTACAGTAAAGTAAAGTAAAGTAAAGTAAAGTAAAGTAAAGTAAAGTAAAGTAAAGTAAAGTAAAGTAAGGTAAAGGAATGTAAAGTAAATAGTTAATTTAAAATACTGAGAACAACAAGAGGCATGGTGACTGTTTCAGAAAAAATTGGATGACAACAATTTAGAGCTTGAGAAAGCTAAGGGGGTCTGAGGCCATTCTTTCTCAAGACCATTAAAGTAAAATTTTATAGTGAATATGGGGTAAAAAAAAAAAAAAAAAAAACAATCTGTTGCAATAAACAAAGTGGAATTTTCCTTTTTTTTAAATCCTTTTTGTTCTCAATACTGTTTTTGATCTATTGTGTGATGTGTCATGTCCAGATGCGTAATAGACTAATGGCAGATTTGATGAACTAACAGTTGGTCAGCTGGTTTATCAAGCCTGATGCACAATGACAGTGCTGAACTGGAAGACGATGCTGCAGACACTGTGACTAGTCAGTTGATTAATAATAAAATCAGATAACATTAGCTAAAACAGATTTTTCTCCTAAGTCATACATACTACAGGGTCATTTGTGCACACCTGAAACTGTGCCAGTGTACTTTGCAACTTTCAGACTTGAGGAGAAATGACGCAGGATACCCAAAACTGTCCAACTTGAGAGAAGGTAACTACATACTGGAAAAGATATTGAAAAATTAATTGAAACACTTCAGGCAGTGTTAAGCTCAACCGTTTGGGAAGCTGTCCCATATTCAGAGGCTACAGTTTCTTGGCACAGCTGGTCTACGTACAGCATGATTCCCGCCCTGGGACCCTTTGCTGCCTGTCACCCTCCCACTCTCTGCCCATCTTTCCTGTCAATATACTGTGATATAAAAGCCACAAGAGCCCTAATAGAAACAATTGACATAATTGTGGCAAGGTACACAACAGAGGGCCCAGGTGGGAGTTGATCCCCAGATTCCCAGGTGAGAGTCATGTGCACTAACCATTCAGCCAAAGGGACATCCCCATGGCAAAGTAACCAGGGCACATGATCAATCCGACAGGACCCCACACTGTCACATACAGTAATGTCTATATAAAGTGTAGCCTTTTTGAGTTCTTTTTATTTATGTTCACTGAGGAATATGCACGTATATGACGTGGAATAAGTTATTGCTAGCTAGCGTAGCACCACAAATGCCGTGTTTATCCCTTCTTTCCAGTTCGTTGTCAATCGTGACTAGCAACCACCGTAGCAAAAACCACAAAACCTGAAAGAATGCATGTTGAAACTAAAAAACTACAGATCATATACATAAACAAAATGGATATTGGTTAATTGATATTGATAAGGGAGGCTGCATCAGGTTTGCTGTAGGACGGAGAGATACAGAAATTCATTCCTGCCAGCAGCCATGACCCTAAAGAACAAGACTGACTGACTTTTTTGTTTATTTAAAAAAAAAAAAAAAAATAAAAGAGTGAGCTTTTACAATACTGAATTTCCCTTCTGGGATGAATAAAGTATTTTTAATTTCATATCATGAAAATAAAGTATATAGTTGTCGCTAGAAAAGTTATCCAAAAAAGCTAAAGCCGGTCTATCTTAAAACATGAAATTTTCTACCAAAGATTGAAGGGACATCAATCGTGTTAATTTTGGTCACGCCAGGGAGAAAGTTGGCAGTCACGTAACCACTGCTAACAGTCGCTTTCAGTAGAAAATCAAATTTCTGCGCATGCATAACAACCCTATATGTATGACTTTGGAGGACTTGTTGAACTAAAACCTAACGAGCCATACAGAATTCAACATGATGAATCTAGAAAAAAAACCTCTCCCAAAGGGGGACAAAGAAAGTGAGACTGGAAATCAGGCACAGGAGTTTTGTATTTTCTTGACTGAATGAGGAGTGTTCTGCAATCATCAAGGATTGACAGTGTTTTTGTTTTTTTCTGAACAACATGCATGAAGCATGTCATTTTCCTTTTTAAAATTATTCAGTTCTCCTGCTGCTGCTTAAAGGTACCATGAGTAAAAATTACTGACATCTAGTGGTAAAGACAAAGGCATGACTTCAACTGCCAAGCACACGGATGGTGGTTGTCAGTGGCCAAAATTCTCCCAGACATAAACATTTGCACATGACACATAGAGTTGTTTGTCCATTTAGAGACACCATACTGGAAATTGTGGCACAAATATGGCATCTGTCATGTATGTGGACCTGCAGCAAGTATAGAAATGGCTAAATCTAGGAAAATAAAAACAACAGTTATTTTAGGAAAGTGTATAGATACCAATGGAAACTAGATGTTATGACATGAATTTTTTTCTGTTATTGACCATAGATTTTGTTATGTGTTCCACCTTTAAAGTGATGAGTCAGCCATGAGATTTTACATCAACACAAACATTTTGATAACACTTGAAATGCTTTCCCATCTACATGATGGTAAGATAAACCCACAGACATTCACATTCCTAAAGGAAAAGTCAGAACTTTTTTAATCAGTTTGACAATACTTTAGAATTTTCCTGTCCATACCTGTCAAGTTGAAGCCCAGATGCTAATTTCTGTACATTAGTCAAAGTAAGTTAAAGCTCAAAGTGAACCTCTTGTATGTAACATTTAAGCCCTTTTCAGACTTGTGCTGGAAAGCGGTAATAGTGCAGACTTTGTCCTTTAAAGAGCGGATGGACTTCACTGCTCATGTTCTGCAATACAAGTCTGAAATCAGCTTTAGACTGATGTGTTCACAAATACAATACAATTTTTCAACAATGCTTGAAGTATTATCTTTTTACATTGGCATATTTTCTATGTTTATTATGATTTGTTTATTTACAACCAAGCCTGATATGACTGACCTGTGTTCATGTCTGTGTATTTTCTATTGCCCTTCTGTGTCTGTTTTTTGTTGGTTTCAATGTGTTTTTGTTTGCACAAAGGATGGCCTCTCCTATTTTACTGCAAAACAAATCTACCTTCAGGTGCCAGTGAGATTGCATGAGAATGACTTAAAAATCCAGTGAGTTACTAATTTGTCATTTTATCAGCAAAAATCAAGTATTGCTTTCATAAATGCCCATTTTGCTGAAGTCTAATTACAACTGCATCCTTATGAAAGCATTCTCGAAGCTTAGAATGAGTTATTTATAAATACATAGGTGGCGGCACATCCAAATGAAGGCTGCAATGTTGAATCCCCATTTTCAAATGTGGTAGATAAAAGGGGACAGCTTGTTAGCCTTACAAGCTTTGGCTGTACCCACCAGTGTGTTGTCCCTGGTGGCTGCCGGGGACAACATTTGCTTAACGGTATCATTAAGGAAACAGAATTATGCGTTGTCTGTACCTCATCCCATGACGGGATGCTCGAACTTGTGCAAGATGTTGACATTTTCATATTTACTGTATGATTCTCCATGGCTTCAGTAGTGGTAATAACGCACTTAAAGGAGCCGTATCATAAAAAATTGACTTTTAAGAGATTTTAAGCATGTTACTGTGATATTTCCTCATAAAAACTTCATTTAATTTGTTTTTTCTTCAGTTGTGCATATTTGAGTAATATATATGAATATTCAGGCCAAGCTCTAGCTCCCATAACATGACTGACCGACCACCAGTCTACGTAATGAGGTGGCACCAATTATGAAGCGACAAATAAGCATGCGCAGCATCATAGCAAGATGCCCACTTTGTTCAAGAGAAACTCGAGGAGATTTCTAACCTATCCACACTCTCTGAGGAAGAAACGTACAGTCTGCGGGAAGATTTCCTCTCAGACAAACAGCCCCTCAACTTTTTGTGTGAACTTCACTCCAGACAACTTCACGTATCTCGGGCTGTAAAGTGTTTTTTTTTCTGGGATTACTTCTGAAACCTGACGCAGTTCCCACCAAAAAACGCCTCGCAGACACACAACACCAGTGAGTGAAAACATCTCCCAGCTCAATGCTAACTGTTAGCCGATGATTTGTTTGCTAATTTACTTACTTGTCAGAGGTCCCTGTGGTACTGCGTGTACTTCAAACTCCATATCAGACTCTGGGTCGAGCGCATACAGCTCCATGACAGGCTGCTCCATTTTATTCCATCAATCGGAGTACGGTCATCCATCAATGTTTACAAATAGCGTCCACGTGAGTGACAAAGCCAGTACTAAAACAAATTCTGTGACCCTTCAGTATCTGTGTCTGTTCCGGGGTGACGTCATGAAATGGGCATAAAACATGTCGAGATTGGTCAAAAGTTTCAGTGGTTCAGTGCAGTCAGCTGTTTGCTATTTCTGTGTTGGAAATTAGACGCATAAACAAACTAACCTTTAACACCAAATTAGTTTCTATAGTGGTGAGGGGAACATATTAGATTATTATGCATGTAGTTGACTTTTGGAATGTTTGAAAAGCATGATACAGCTCCTTTAAACAACGAGAGGCCAGAGAGCACTATTTGATTGTTTGCATTCAATTAGCACACCATTAGATGGGATTCTTACACTGGGGCTGTAAACATCATTTACCACGTAACTGACAGTTTTCTATTCAAATGTAGGCCAGGTCATCACCCTGATCCCTACCACCATGTTGTATGACTTCAGGATTGCAGTAGCCGTGAAGAGACAAACAAAACTTAACCAGTTTCCAGAACAGGTTGGGGGCATTCGTTTGATCACAAGAGAGATGTCACTACATTGGACTTTTAAGAAAGAAGTTCATTATTTACTATTTGCTCATCCAGTATTGTAAATTTCTGACATACTAGGAAGGTACTAGGAGGGTGGACGCGACTAACGGGAGATGGACATAATAATCATCTAATCAATAAGCACAGGCTGTTCGCAACCCCATTCAATGAAATTTATTTTATTTGGCAGGGGTTTTGTTTTTTTTTCCAGTCCTGTACGTTCCACAGGTGATTAATTTTTTTTAATTTTTGTGTCAGAACATTTGATTAATTGTCTGCAACCGGGGTGTGAAGACGACTTTAAGCAATATACTGTAGTAGAAAATACTCCTGGAAAATATCATCCACCCTGCCTTTAAGGATTTTTTTTTTTTTTGGTCTTTATTTTGTCCACATGCATAAAACCTAAGAACTGATCTGTCCTTCACATGACCAAACCAGTGAAGTTGATTTAAAATTGATTTTATTTTCTGTCTGTGTGGTTCTGAGAGAAAATGTTATTATGAAAAACAACACTTGAAACTGATTTGTTTTTGGTCAATAAACTGTTTGGCATAGATCGGTCAAAGATGAAAAAATAACACCCACCATACATTTGCTTTCATGGTGAACCTCTGTGATGAGTATAATTCAGACGTCTTCATGCTGAGCTTTGCAGGTATTTCCTGCCAATTCATATGCAGACCGTTTTCTGAGGATAGATTTCCACCTATATGAAAGATTAAAAATATTTTACAGTATATGTAACACCTGTTAACAACAGAAAGCTCCTACTTTCTTGTTTTGGTTTCCTGTGTTCTGAGTGAAGCTCTGAAACCCATCTTCATTTTTGCATCATAGCAACTCAGCAGACTTATTGGGAAACATTAAAATGCAAGTCAGACAGGGTTAAAATCACATTTTTGTGGGATCTTAGGGCCAAAGCCAACTGTCTGGCTCACTGCCTCTCCTTTCCCTATCAAAACCACTGTCTGTTACCCAACAAGAGCAACAATGGCAACTAATCATGTTTAATGCAACAATGATTAGCCAGGTACAGTGCCACAAGATGAGTCACGAGGAGACAGACACAATCGAAAGCAAGAGGGATTTTAGCACTTAAGCTTCTGCACACAAATACAGGCAAACACACAAAGTGGACAGACATGACATGAGCAAGGACAGACAAAATGCAACATGCACGTTAACACACCCTGAGTAGGTGTGTTGCCATTACAAACAAAAAGAGAAAAACAGATACAAGCTAAAAGACAAGCACACACACACACACACACACACACGCATACACACATCTGCACTTCTTTCAAATGCAATCAACAAAAACTGAAAGTCAGGAGAGCAGCTTTATTCATCTTTGACCGATCTATGCCGAACAGTTTATTGACCAAAAACAAATCAGTTTCACATGTTCATATGTTTTCTATTATTTGGTTTTATTTTTAACTTTTCAAATGACCACAAGCATGAGAAAATGTTCTCATTCTGTGACTTTCAGACTTTAGAAAGAATTTCAGGAGCAGTTCAGGGACATCCATTTTTTTTTCTTTATTATTTTCACTCCAATATAACAATCCTGTCCATCTAAATTGTACCATTAACATATTATAAAAGGGATTTTATTTTTCATTTTAACAATAAAGCCAAACAGCTTTTGAATGTACATAACAAATTGCAACAAATTGCAAGAGCGATGATGCAGCAAGTATGTAGTATTATTTAATTTGCTACGGTTAAGCACCCACAATAAGGTTGGGAAAAAAAATTGTGGTCTGTGATAGTAGGAAAAGTTTATAATGACTTCTAGTAGATATTGAGTCAAAGCCACGGTTTTCTCTGAATTTTAACCCAAGTATTGTTGCTTCCTATAACTAACCACAGCTGGTATTTAAAAAATAAAAAAGTTCTAAAGGGTTTATGAAACTAGCAGGTAGCCATTAAAAAGGCAGGCAACAAAATGTATTTTATAAAACTCACTTGATTAGAAGTCATTTTAAACATATCTGAGAACTAAACATAAAACACATTGCTTACTGGTCAGAGTGTAACTTAAAAAAAAAGAAGTTTGGAAACAAACAACAGTCTGTAAGAGTGAAACAGACAGGGAGAGGCGGGGGTGATGGTGCTGTCACAGATTATGTGCAACAATCACTTACAGCACAGTAAAGCCCACACACACGGAAAAACCACAGACAAACACATGTCTGCACACACACACAAGTACTAACACACCCAGAACCCGACTTATACACAGAAATCCTAACATACTTAAAATCTACGTCCCTGTCTGCTGACTCTTTCTCAGCTTGATGCATTCCCTTGCCCCTCACTTTAAACAAGACTTGGCCATCAAACCTAAATACCTAAATCCATCCTTATCCTGTCACTAACCTCACAAAAATTCTAACCCCATCCTTAAAACCAGATTTTAGCCCCTTCAAAAGTTTCCCTTCAAGTTGTTTGACCCCACAAGTATAGTGGGCTCCCAGTTTTTTGTTTTTACTGCACTAATTTTGAAAATTCCAAACACATTTATATGGACATGTCTGCACAAAAGCACAGAGCACAACTCCTGAAAACACACATATATCAAGACACACAAAATTATATTATGAGTTTGTTTGTTTGTTGTTTTACATAAAGCTATTTTAAGGATTATAAGATAGTAATAATAAATCTGATAAGCTGATAAGGATCAAATGTTTGACTTAGTTAAATTTAAATGTCACATAAAACAAATAGCCAAATACTTGTTCTAAGGAAGATATCAAGAGAACATTTACAGTCGTCCTCGAAATTATTCATACCCTCAAATTAAAGAAGGAAAACAATCAGCTGTCACTGAAATACTGTGAGTTGAAATTGACAAAATAACTAAAATTTCTTTGAAAATCATAACATGGATTTTGAATTGTGGTTCAACAAAAAAATTAAAACAAACACACAAACAAGAAAACAAGTAAACAAGCATGATGGGGCTCCGAAGTTAAAATTTTGTTCAGCATCATTTTGAGACAATCACTGCAATCAGGTGTTTTCTCTAATGTTCAAAAAGACTTCTGCACCTGTTGACAGGTATTTTGGTCCACTGTTTGTGGGAAAGATGCTCGAATGTGTCTAGGATAGTTTTATGTGCTTGTTTCCCTCCAGCGTTTCTGTTTGCAAACAACAGTATTCAAACTTAGCGCTCCTCCCTGTCAGGCTAATGGCCGCCTCGTTCTAGCTAGCCTATTCAACTTCAAACTTCTCCTTCAGAGCTCAGAAGCGGGTACAAGCCAAACTATTATTAACCCTGGTTTTCCAAAGTGCATTATCTGAAGCTCTTACCTTTTCTTCGGTGCATCCACGGTGTTTCCTTTCTTTCTTCTTTTTTTTTCCTTCAAGACTTTGAGTGACTGGTGTCTGCTCCAATCATGAGCTTATTCCCACACAGCGTCATGTCCTTAGCTCTGTCATTGGCTGGCGATATAAACAGAAATCTCCACCCAGAAACGTCCCGACCAGACCAAAACAATACAAAAGAGAGAATTACAGGCAGGGGGAGAGAGAGTTGCGTTCAAGCGCACCACGGCACGCGAGTAGAGGCCCAAAGGCGGGTTTTGAGACGGATTTCACTTGCTCAAGTCTAACATTTATTTTTCAGGGGGGGGGGGGGGGGGACTTCGGACTATACCTTTAAAGAGAAGAAGGCAAAATATAGCTCATGCAGAATATGATGAAGCTATAGAGGCTAGCAATGTCTCTCTAAAAATATGGGTTTGCTATACTAGGCGCCAAAGTCGCAATATTGCGACAGGCGACATTACTGAATATAACAGACCTTATCTTTAAATCTATAGCCTTGTACTGTTACTGCTTTGTTTTACTACATCGCCATGACATACAGCATCAGTTCTGACGCCATTTTTGAGTGTGTTTATATGAAAAAAATCAGAGATATAAAGGTTTGAAACCCGACACCCGGCTGTCTGCGCGCGAAGCTACAGGAGCGCGGGAGAGAGAAAGAAAAGGCGAAAGCAGCAGCGTGTTAGAAAGAGTGAGAGACAGATCGTGACTTTTAGAATAAAAAACTAAACGCCCAGAGGCCTTTACAGTGCAGACGAGGTGCTGCACTGATCTTTGCTGATCAGGATTAGAAGGGGACAATAATGCCTCGTAAGAGACGAGTGACTGACGTCGCAGCGCGCGCTGCCGCACTCGCGCCGCACAAACTGTCAGAAACACTGATGACAGTGAAAGTTTTCTCTGCCGCGGTGATGGGAGAAAGAAAGAGGGAACGTGTGGGCAGAAGAGGGGATAATCAGAATAGGGGAGTTATTGCTGACGGCTGGGAATGTTTGAGAGTTTAGGAAGTTTTCCATGAATGGATCAAAGACACTGACGAGCCTGTGTGGGATATCGCGTACACGAGGATCTCACAGATGCTCGTGCATGTGATTTTCTGTCTCTGTTTTCGGATGAGGATTTCTGGAACCTCATCACAAATGAAAGATATGCTCACCAGTACCTACACACACCAACTCCAGCCAAACTCCAGATTTCATGGCTGGTATGATGGTATGAGGAGTCAGCTACGTTATGACAAATTATATATCTATAATAACAAAAAAGGGAGAAAAAAACCCATAAAAATATAAGTTTACCTGTTGATATATAAATTATATTCGCAAATATACTCCTGTCAGATTTCTGTTCATTTATTCTGAGGATGAGAGGATGAAAAAGGATCAGTGAGAAAATGAAAAAAAAAAAATCTACTGTGTAAATATGTTCGGAATTCTGTTTTACTGAGTTTTACCTGCTGATATACAAATTATATTAGCCAAGTTACTCCAATCAAACTCCTGTTTATTTATTTAGAGCATGATATGATAGTATATATTTTTTTCTGTGTATAAATATGTTCAAAAATCTGTTTTTTTACTGAAAGTTACACAATCCAATATGGCCGCTACCTGATGACATCACAATATGCAAATTACATGAGTAAATTTACTCCCATCGCAAACTTTAGGTCATGATGAATATTTTTCTCATTTACATCATGGATCTATCTCTCACCACCTCCAAGCTACAGCATTTTGAAATCTTAAAGTCCAAATGGAATATTTTCCTAAATAAACTCTGGCGCCTAGAGGGTTAATTACAATTACAGGAGTCAAGGTTGGCAGAGAACTGGTTTTGTTTTTCTAGGTGGACAACATGTAGTTTTACTGTTAAGCTGAGTTGAACTGACAGGTGTTGTTTTGACATCCAGCCCAGCAAACTAACTAACTGACAAAATATGAGGACAACAGCAGCCAGACATCATGGCAATCGAAAGATTGCAACAATTGTGAAAGCATCCATCCTTCTTCAAATCATTTTCTGTACCTGCTCACATCAGTTCAGGGTCATGGGGGAGCTGGAGTCTAACTAGATTAAAGGGCTACATCCTGGACAATATTTGCAAAACAGACAGTTCAAATATTCAAACTTTCAATGCAATTTAAAATGAACCTCAAATAATTGAGGTCTTGATATTTTGTCATCACATGGAAAAATGACAGAAATCATATTAAAATTCCTTTTATCTTTAAATGATTTAGTGGTTTTATGATGGGTTTAAAAAAGAAAACACTAAATCAGAGTATTTGACGCCAATCACTTCTTCCTCAATTCCAGCTTCTTCTGGAAAGACTGCCATTCATCCGCCATGCCCTGAATTATTTGAAATAAAGTTTTTCAAACAATTTGTTTTCATTTTCCATTTTACAGCTTTGCAATATATGTTCCTCTTGGAAGAGGTGCCACATTACATCTCTTCCAGTAAACACAACTATTTCACAATTTAAAAGTTGTCGTTTGTCTCCATATATGTATATTTGACCATATGGATCACCTGACTTGTGTCTTTGCTGTATGATCGCAGTGTGAGTCAGAAAGTCAGACAGATGGACATGTGGAAGTAACTGACCTGGATCCACAAAGGGAATTTCCACCTCTCCCCTTCCTCCTTTCCCCCCCAAAAAGAATTTCTGCTTTTTTTTTTTCTTTTTGTCTGTCAGACAGAGAACACTGAGAAAGTTAGGACAAAAAAAAGATGTTAACATAGAGATGCAGACTTCGAAGCATTTTCCATGACTTGTTTTTGTTTGCTAAAAATATGATTTGTTTCCATTTGGTGTTGATTTTTCTCTTTGGTAACAATCAAACAAGATGAACACACAAAAAAGTTTATTAAACATACTCCTCTTTATTTCTGCGATGTGAGTCACTTCTGAAATTCCCCACTTTCCCAGAATGAAAAATTGACAGATGTTCAGACTGATTCTTAACTTGAAAAAAAAAAATTCTCTTTGTTCTCCTTCAAAGTTTTTTACTTGATCTGTCAGTCTTGATTTTTTTTTTTTCACATTGGTTGCAGTATGCATGTGGTCTCATCTGTACATCTGAGACAGCCACATGCACAAATACACATCAGATGGAAAAAGAGGTTTGCTTTTGTCTCAAGCAGCATGTACTGTCCATTCTTGTTCATACTGTATGGGTGTTTTTTTCAAGACGTTTTGTAGTCTAAAAAGTTACTGATCTTTATAGGTATTTCATTCATATAAACAAGTGCCTCAGAAAATATTAAAACCATTCGCATTTTTGCCACACTTCCTTGTGCTGCATGTCATGCTGTAGCCCACGCCTTTGAATGAATAGGTTGCATACAGTTTGCACACAAAGTGAAGTATGCACGCTACTGC
The DNA here is from genome assembly GCA_023101725.1 of Atherinomorus stipes. NCBI lineage: Eukaryota > Metazoa > Chordata > Actinopteri > Atheriniformes > Atherinidae > Atherinomorus > Atherinomorus stipes. The sequence continues at coordinate 744,755 of JALJCO010010916.1, forward strand.
TCAAAAGTTTGGGATCACCTCTGCATTGGATTTAATGGGAAAGTGTAGCTTGGGTTGTGGTGTGTTACTGGGACTGTGCAACATTTTCCATGCAGTTGTTACTGTAGAGCATGTGTGACATGTACCATGTGGATAATTTAAGTGGTTTGTTCTAATTGATATAACTGGTTATTTTGGAAGGATATATTTATGGAACCATTATGAATATTTTGTAGTCTTAACTAATTTTATTAGTGGGTTTGTGTGCACATAATGTTTTGTGGCTGGATATGGCATCATTATAAAGTGATTGCCAATTAACAATGGCTTTGTTTTGTAGAGGTTTCCAGCTGGGATGGAAGCTGCAGGTGCAAGACTGATGTAGCAACTTAGGTCTGGAAAAGCAGCAACAAATAGAGCCTGATAATTAAGGGCCTCGTGTTCAGTACTTTTGTATTTTGGTACTTTTTAAAGTTTAACCCTTTATCTACAGATAATGGGTATGAAAAAGTTCTGCCTTTTTCTGCCAGAAGTGGTGCAGTAATGGTGCACTATTACTGCACTTTCACTGGCTGAACGATTTGTCCCACCAATACGTCATCACACACGGTGTCCAAACTTGCCGTGTGGAAATGTCCTTGTTCTGGGCATTCATTTATGCTCTGAAATCATTTCCCCTAGGCGTTTCTCTGTGCGATTGAATTAGCAGACAAGTCGCTGGTAAGTGGCTGGTAAGTGGCTGGCAGTCGGCAGAAAGGGGAACTTTTTCATGCCCGCATCTGTACATAAAGTTTTCACAGCAGTACTGGACGCTTTACATGCAACATAAAGGCTGGCAGCATGAAGAGATAATTTTCCATTTTTCTTTCCACGACCCAGCTCAAACCTTGCTCTGAAGATTAATTTCATGTGAATATAAAGTTGTAATTTTACATTTCCACATCGACCAACTAAAAGCATGTTCTTAGAAATGTTGGCCCAAGTATTTAGACATTTTGAGATCAGCTTCATCGTGTTTGCTTAACATCTTATTAAAGTGCGTCTAGAACTTGACTGGAGTTAATCTGTGCTGAATTGAACCATTTAGATGGAGTTTTTAAATGTGCAATGCTGTTTTGATAAAACTAACATCATTCACATCATCAGGACAAAGACAGGGCATTAAGTCCAAGGAAACCTGGGAAAAATCTGCGATTGGCATATGGTCATTTCTTTTGCTCAAAATACCCCTGGCATAGCAGTGGTTTAAATAACTGTAAACTTGTTCAGAGAGCATATTGAGCAAGCTTGGACAAGTTGTTCGAGGCGAATGCCATGACATGATACTTTACTAAAGTGCTTTTACACAACAAATTGCATTCACTTATTCACACTCTGTTCATACTATGTTACTCAAAGAGACCAGGTGGATGACAACTGCTTAGAGATTAGAGGATTCTGAGAGTATAAGTAATGTAATAATTTAATCTGATACTTAAATAAAATTCTTCAAAAATCTTCAAACTTTCCACATATCATTCTTGGCAGACTCCAGGACACCGCTTATCATCTGATCATTACTTTCCATGGAGTGAAACAAAGCAATGGTGTGTTTTACTGATGACTCACAACAGCATGGACAGGTAGACCAGTATATGTCATTTTATGACCACAGACATTTAACGATAAACTCAACTACAGAATAATGCAGCAGTGCATTCCAATTTAATACTGAGGAGGGTTGCAAGGAACATGGCATAAAAAATTTCTGACTCATGGTGTCTTCAGCCAGCTCATGGTGGTGGTCAATCTGAAAATACTGCATTTCTAAAGTAGACAGGACTCAAGTATGTTTGTCCCCAGTTCCGCCATCACATTTTAATCTAAATAGTGCTGAAAGTAAAAAGGCAAATGAATTGATCAAATGTTAAATTCAAGGCTTTAAAGACAATATGCGTTTCTGACTCGTTTTGATGGCACGCCAACAGTCATTATGCACATTTTCGAGCCGTCACTGCTCAGAAACTGCACTATGTAACTTTTCTATCCGGGACCAGACCGTGACGTTGCAGCCAACTATTGGTTATACACCACGTCACTTACTAGCAAACTGAAAAATTACCGGAGGAAGAGAGGAGAAGAAAGAGAGGAAGGGACAGAACAAGAGTCAAGATAAGACTGTCTTTTACTGGCTGGATTGAGCTCACAGTACAGGTACGATGCAAGATGGACGCTAGTTTAACCGTCAACAAGGGGCATGTCACTGAGTAAACTGCAGAAAGTTCAATTGTGGGTCTTTAAAACGTTAGTCCACAAAGAAGTGGCTGATGTCATGATGACTACTTCCAATTTACACACACAGTGAAGTTGCTGAACCCGTATAACTAAGAGAGTCACGAGCACCTGTGAAGATCCACACACTCACTTATCCTTGTGGTGCCCTTTCTTAAGCTACGCTTGTGTTTAAAATCAGTCTAAACCATCTACAGACCATCTACAGTAGGACATCAGGTAGAGAAAACAGATGATTGGTGAAGCTGAACAGGGGAGGCAGCGGTGAAGTAGAGGAAACCACACACACTACTAACACTGATGTGGTGAACACAGAACTCTGTCATCTTCCCACATGCAACCATACACAGACATACGATGCACAGAGTGCAGAAACGTCAGCGCACAGAGGCCAGAGCTATGAATGTTTACTCTAGATAGAGGAGGTGTTTGCATGTGTTCCTGTTAAACTATCAGTGTGAATCCATGGATTATTATCAACATTTTTCCATTTCTTTATTGATATTGCTGAAAGCAAAAAGTAAGATTTTTCCCTAGACATAATGCAGCATCTTTGCACTGGAAACATTGGAGTATGGGTAGAAGTCAGAGCCGTGTATATAGGATGTCTATTGCATTAGGATAAATTGGTTCCTGTGCTTGTCTCTTCCTGCTTCCTGAAGTTCTGTCTCTTGTCCAGAATGAGAAGAGAATAAAAACAGACCTTGTTGACAGACAAACCTCTATTGTTTCTGAGCATGTTTGAAATAAAAGACAACAGAGCAGAGACTTTTTTTTTCCCCCTCCTGGAACAAACAGCACATGGAAACACCGACCCCCCACACAGTGACCGTCTGTCTGTCTTCATTAAGTGTTTTCAGAGTGTTGTTCAGGGGTTTTGTTTTGTTTTTTAAACTCACTTTGCAAGAATATGTAAGAAACTCATACAAAAAAAGAAACATTGAGGCATTCATGAGATCTTTGCCTCTCTCCACATACCGAGAATATAATTAGGTGTTTTATTTTTCTTCTTCATTGTCAGGCAGATCACTCCATCCCTAAGTAGTTGTAATGTAGCTCTTTAAAGTTTTAATTATGCTGTGTTTTAACTGTCTGAAGTTGCACATTACAAAAGGTTTAATAATGATAACATAACTAATGACCTGATGGTGGAATAAATCCCCTCGCCATACCGCCAAAGAAACTGTATATACTGTATAATGAGTTATGTTGTTCTGTAGCCACTGATGCTTGGACATATTTGCCCTCATCAAGTACTGCGTAAGGACTTTGAGCTCAGTCATGGTTAAACACCTTTGTAAGAATACTTTCAACAAGCATGAGTATTCCATAAACTCATCTCTTCACACTAAATCATGTCACTTAATGAGAGATTGTTGTAAGTTTGGTAAGAAATATTTTTAAGCTTGTCAAAAAACTGTGATGAGATCTGCCATTAGTTGTTTTTTACATTGATGGAGAATCTTGCTGTTAAATTCTTTTTACTCTCGCACCTGGAGATATAATTTATGCATCAATACAATTTTACTCTGCTGTTACTATCGACTTTTCTATCAGCCCTTCGGCTGGGGCCACCCTCTGCCACCCTCTGGGGGGATGCATGTCCGTCCCTTTTGGGGGTGGCTGGGGTCCGGGCCTCTGGGCGGTCGCTGGTGGCCCGGGTCTCGGGCTGTGCGGGCTTTCTCCTCCTTGTAGAGACAAGGTTGCATCTGCATGACTGCATCACCATAGAGACCCTTTATTCTGCATGATGACACTGTGATGCTGCTTCCTGTTGCTCTGACTAGGTTTTACCTCTTCTCTGCGTAGTTCTGTGTGTGTTTATATGATCTTATGATACTTAAGCCACCAGCAGGTCCTCCTGTAGGGGATTGTTAGTTTTGTTTTCCAGCAAAGACCATGGAATGTTGTTTTGGGGCTTCTGTAGAGAAGCATAAGTTAACTGTATCAGTGTATCCATGTTTTTATTCTCTCTCACTCTTTCTCTCTTTTTTTCACTCTTTTCTCTCTGTTCCACTTCTTATCAGTTCTTCTTTCAACTTTCATTTCTTTCTTGTCAAGCCCAGCAATACGATGTAAAATGTAGTTATCAACAAATACTTAAGAAATAAAATGAATAAACTCAGAATATCAAGAGGAGCCTTATATTCAGAAATCTCCCCTTGGCAAAGCAAATCTGTTCAACACAATAAAGCAACCAGGTCATCATTCTGCTGCTACAATGCTGTACAGGACAAGTAAAAAGAAGAAAATGAGAAAAAAAATAAATGAAAAAAAAAAAAACCTGTCTACCTCTCTAAACATGAGGCTGAAACTCTCCCAATGAGTCTTACATTTACACAGATTTTTTTTTTTCTTTTTGTATATGTGTGTGTCAACTGATCAGTGATTTTGATAAACTGTCATCTTACCACTCGCGTAAATCTTTAGTGCTTCATTTAGATTTTGCAGTAAGCATTACATTCATTCGTAATTCAGTTTCATAACTGACTCGCTGTTGTTTCTCCTCTCATTCCTTCATTCTCTTTCATATTTTCTCTCTCATGTTTGAGAACAATCCACATTTTTGTTTTCTTAATACCAGATTAATGGATATAACATCTAATAATTGTCCACTTTCTTCTTTCCAGATGCTTTTTGATCTTAATTCTCTATCGGTTCAGGCATTTTTGTCTGTCTGTCTTTATGTCTGTATTGCTGTCTGTCTCCATCTCTCTGGGTGGTCTGTGGTCCAGCAGCCTCCTCTTCTCTCTCCGGTGGTGGTGTGAGGCTGTTTTTGGGAGGGGGTGAGAGGGTAAGGGGTACATGTTGCGTATTTGGGAGCGGGTGGAAGCTACTTCCTCATAAGTTCTCCTCCCACTCACATTTTCCCTTCACTTCCTCCCCGCCTCGTTGTTTCTGGCCAATAAAGACTATAACATGCCCACACACCAGCGCTGATGTTAAAATGCCCCCCCACCGGTCCCTAACTGCACTGAAAAATAAAAAGTTTAGGGGTTAACCACTGAAACCCAATGACTGCTAACACTCCTGCTTCCCCACCAACTCCAGCACACACACACACACACTCAGTACCACCCCTGCTCAGCTTTGTGTATATAAACTGTGGTTGCTCACGGGCTGAATGACAGACAACAAGAGCCTATATACAATATAGTCACTTCCACCCACTCTGATGCAGACACACATATACAGCAACATACACAGACAGACATATACAGCACATGCCTCATGCAGAGACTGTCCTCAACACAACCATCAAAGGGCAGTGTGTCGCTTCCTCTTGTCTATGTCTTTCTATTCTCTGATCTTCCGGCCATTTTTCATCAATAGCCTGGTTGCATTTAAGGGGAATTTCCCCCTTAGATCTGGCAACCACGACAGGCAAAAAGGTTTGCACAGGACGAAAAAGGAGAAAGCAGCGAGTGACTGGCATGTGGTGTGGGCACTGCAGAGTTCCTTATTGTGTATCCTCTAAAATGCAGATTACAAAACAGACACAAACATGTGGGAGTTGGTGTGGACTTAAATCACTCTCACATGGCTCATTGTTAGCCCGTTGTTAGCACTAATCCCACACTAAGAGGAGGCCAACTGTGTTTGTTCAGTCGGTGTAGTACCAGTTAACCTGGGTCCATTTCTCCCGGGCAGCAATGAGAGGAGCAGGGCTCTTGACAGAGACTACAGTAAGCTTATTTAATTTGGTAAACTCCATATTGCTATGAATGCTTTCAAATATATTTATATAAAAATGTAAAAAAAAAAACTTTTTTCATGCACTGTCAACAATCATAAAAAACATTTTCTACAAAGTCTAACTGACTCTGATGTACAGTGTGCAAACATGAATGCAGAAATCTAGTTTTAGAAAGAATTCAGGAATTTACAATGAAAAGAAATGAAAATTGATTGTTTCCCCTCTAGGAGAGTTTTTGAAAATACATCCACTCACCATTTCATATTGTGTGAACAATAAGGTTTGCTACTTTTCACATATGGAGAATTTAAAGACAGTGCCACCTATTGATAAATATGTGTAGGTGGGCTAATTTGTGAAGACTTTGAGATCATCAGTTTCCAGGCATAATTATGAAAAAAAAAAGTGTAAGCTCTTCTAAATATGCATAAATTATGGGGGGAATAAAAGCACATGCTTATCAGAAGTCTAGACTCATAAACAGCAGCTTTCCAGATGGAAAATCTAACATGAGAAGCCACAAATGAGTAAGTGACAACACAAAAGTGGTCACACTTATCATTTGTTCTCTTATGTGAGCTAAACAGAAAACATTTAAAACTGACTATGAATACAAGCATAATGTAAGCACAGACAGGATCCTGTTCCTTCAAGACTGCATCAAGGTATCAAACAAAAACAACTTAATCTTCTACTGCCTAATGCTGAACAACCGATAGATCATCATATAAGCTGATTGGTGAGTTTTGCATTAGATTTTGCTGTAAAAGGATTTTTTCAGAAAAATACTCTCATATTTAGAACAGATTTGGGGAAGGATTTGCATGTCATAGGGTGAGTGGTAAAAATATGCTTGCAAGTTGCATCTAAAAGTGTAAATACAGTCCAGTATCTTCAATTGATTTACTTGAAATATCTTTTAAAGCATCAAATATGAGAGAACTCAGTGGTGGGAAACAGGAGGAGGCTGTTTCACCTCCTCTGTTTCATTACATCAATAGTGGTCACAGCTGATGAGAACTTAACACTGATTATCAAGGAAAACATGATGACCGAGCATACGTCTGCAATCTGCGGTGATTATTTCACAACTGCCTCCCACACAAGTGCGCTCACACACAAACACACACACACCCACGCAACACAAAGAGCATCTGCAGTAGAATTTCCTAAAGTGATTCTCACGGATTAGCCAATGCCATCTCTGTGAAGCATCTTAAAACGACTCGTTGCACTCCTCAGCGAGGATTAGCGTGAATTTACTACAGTTAGCAATTAGCGGGGCATAAACTATCACAATGACTCATCATCTACGGATTAGCATCAGTTTAGCCTTGAACTTAATTAGCTGTTAGAAAAGCATCAGCTGCACAAGTGACATAAACTACAGATTACATCAATTTAGCATTTAGAACTTGCAAAATTGGAAAGATGTTCACTAACATCCATCTCTTAATAAAGTTTTATTTATTAACTTAATGTGATTATTTCATCCTTTCATGCACACTGAAGCTGACATTATAGCTGGGAATTTTTTTTTTTTTTTATTACGCCTGGCATCCAAATGGAGTTTAGGCTTCTGCCACTTTTTTTTATTAGTTACAGGTCTTTTGTCTTGTGTATTTTCCACTGAAACAGTGGAAAATGAAACGTGCTTTGAAAATAACAGAAAATGACTCACTTAAACAGAAATACTAGACTGTTCAAACCATTAAGACTTTGAGTCATTTGCACCTTCTTTAAAAGTAAAAAAAAAAAAAAAAAAGCATCTGCTTTTTTGTGGTCAGGAGAAGAAGGATTGTGAGAGAGAAAATGCAAAAATACAACTCAGGTTATTTCAGCTTGTCTGCGTGTGGATAACGTCACTAAGTAACTTCCTTCTTTTTCTCACGCAAAAGCAAAAAAAACACCCCATTTCATACAGATCAGCAGGAAGCAGTGAGAGAGCCTCAGTTGTTTGTGTAAGTTTGGGGTATGTGTCAAAACCAAGTTTTTCACTGTTCAGTGTGTCTTCACCAACTTTCAACATGAAATTAGCCAACGTACAGCCACATATGGCTGCATTCCAACACTTTTCATTTTTGCACAATGTTTGCGAAACCCTTCTTTATGCTTTCTTCTGCAATGTTTGCTTTCTGTTTCAAGCACAGGTTTTAATGAAAAATTGTACCTTTAATGAGCAAAGCTCCTCCTTCCTCATTGCATATCTCAGAAGTTTACCATTAACAATACATACGAATTATATACCAAAAAGTTGTGGGTTCAAAATTAAGAAGATGACTTAGTTTGTTACTTTCATCCTTTATAACATTACTGTTGTGCTCCAAATTGCTTATGTTCAAACTTAAACTTTGTATTTTGAGTGCACAATGTTATTTTTCAGCCACTGTTAAGAGCAGATGGAAATGCCAATGATCACTAGCGGCAGCTAATAGATCAAATATTACAATTTTCATGGCAGTGGACAATTTTAACAGACTCACTGTGCTTGTAGTCCAAGACTATTAACTATTAATATCTGTAATGTTTATCAGTTTTTGGTCTATCATCACAATGTGTAGAACTTAATTATGCCAAGTTGTCAAAGCTGGAAACATTGATCATTATCCTTTCCTCAAGATGTTATTGTCTATGAATAAAATGATATGTATTCACTGTTTATCTGTCCTTGGCATTGCATAAAACACTTACACATTATGAAGAAGGAACAAATTAGACAAAGTATGAAATGTTAACTTTGGACAAGTCTTTAACAACACAATCTCTCAAATGGCATAAACAAAAGCATTTCTTATTAGAACTTGGTCTTGCACACATCACAAATCCTTGTCCACAAACTGGTATTTACCCTCCAGGTACATCTTCAACTTTAAGTGAGCCCATTGGACAAAATGTGGGTTGTGAGCTTAGAGTTTATCAAATTAATGACAACAGCTAAACAGTTGTGCAAGTCTCTGGATCCCGTGTGCACATCAGGATTGAAAACTTACACGTAGTCTCCAAAAGAGTCTTTTAACTTCCAGATTTGTTTTCAAGTGTCTCATAATTTTGACAGCATTCTCAATATCAAAGCAAATAGATCACAAAATATCAACCATCCTGGTACGATTGTTTTATACCCTGCTAGTCTGCCTTTTGGCATCCTACAGGATATGCAAGAAATGTATGAAATAAAGTAATTCATACTTGAATGATCCCAGTTCTGCGTAAATTTTATGGCTATATTAACAACATATTTTTAAGTCAGGGCAGTTTTAGCAAATTGATATCAATGAATACTTCTTCTAACAATTAATGGACACCCAACTGGCAAATATATAATCCATAACTACGCTTTGTATAATAAAAACTGTATAACAGATTATTAAAAATAATAATAAAAATAATAAAATAAAATAAAAAACACTGGCATCAAAAACAGACTCTAGTTCAAAATTCTTGTTGGAACACACAAAAGACATTTGCAGAAAGTGTTTTACACAAAGACTTGGAAAAAGAGTCTGCAAGAGATGTAAAGCTCACGTTGATGTCATGTGACAGTCACGCGGCCGTCATATGGATCTCATTCTGGAAGCAAGTATGTGGTCCACCGGTCAAATCCCTGCTCTCCCTTTTCTTTGACTGTTTGCTTACTTCTCTGCAATGCATAGTTAAGCTGTTGGATGTATTGTAGTCGTATGTATATCCCCTCTGTTTTGTCCTCTTCACTGTGATTTTGCTCAAAGTGTGAGGTCTTTGTGCTCAGCTTCACGTGCTGCCGCTATAAACACAGTTCTCTCCATCCATGGAGTGAAACTACAATGAATAGAAGCCAGATCAACACACAGATCAGAATCCTGTAACTTAAACAGACATTGCCGGTTTGAAATTTGAAAAAAAAAGAATACCCCATTCTACTTGTTTTAGATGCCCTTTCCGTTCTACAGGTACAGTATGCCAATAGATAGAAGAAATTAATGAGAGTCCATTGCTAAAGCTTAAGTTGTTTTTCTTTGTCTTAACTGGGAGCAAAAACTTTCAAAAGTTAATATTTTTTTTAAAAAAGAGTTGACAGTATAATTTAGAAAACAAAAAATATGTCAAAATTTCATATGTCTCCAAAAAAGGGATTGATCTGAAAAATGTGTTCCTACCAATCACACCTCTGTTTTCAGACGATCTCACCCAGAAAAGGACCATCGCTTATTTTAAAAAGATGTTTGTGAAGCTGTTGAAATCCAAAGGCTTGCTCTGAACCTGAATGAGTCATTTAAACCTAATTAAACAAAGTGCAAAAAGTAAAAGTAAAAACAAAGAAAGTATTCAAAAATATATTTGCCTTATAACACAATTTTATAATGCATTATTCAATCGACTTTTTTTCTTTGGCATTATTGTGTTCTTATAGTTTTAATTTAACATGTGAACTTGTACATCATGGTAAATCTGCTAATTCGACCTTTTTTAGAGGTTCTATAATACCAGACTGACATATGTCAATAAATATCTATCTTCTCAATTCTTTGGTGCATGAACAATAAAAGATATTCTTTGTCTATAACTCTACATCTGCTTCTGCACACAACATTACAGACAATATACTCTGTTCATTATTAAACTTTATCTTTATCAGTTGGTCTCTCTACTTTAGTCTTATCATGCTTATTAGGACTTTGTTTTCACTGTTTATTTTTGTATTTACATAAGAGGTTGAATAATGCTTCTATTTAACTGTTATTCAGATAAACAAAGCTCAGTGATTGAAACATGAACATCAATGAACAATCTCTTTTTTAATTCCTCTTTCCCATGTTTCGTCTGTCTCCTCTTTTTTCTGTCTTGTGTGAACTCAGCATGCAAGAGAGTTTGCAGGAAGATGAAGTGAAAGTGTGTTGAAAGTGAATGTTTTTCACTCATTTTGTCAGACACACAGGAAGCTGAGAGCGCAAGTGGCCTAAACAGGGGAAGTCAGATTGCTGCGTGTGTATGTGTGCGTGCATACAAGTATACATTGTGTGTGTGTGTGTGTGTGTGTGTGTGTGGTCTGAGTGCTGAGTGAATTCACTGTCAGCAAGCCATTTTACATGCTGTCGCAGCTAAACCTGATCATGGTGTGATCCTTTAACAGGGCAGATGTGTGGTCTTCTATATGAACATGTCAACCCTTCATTCAGAACAATAACTACAACATAGGCAGCAGTGGAAGATAACAGCTAACACTTATAACACAGATCAGGTGTGTCCATGTCAAAATGGCACAGCATTTTAAAACAATTATGTCACGTATTACTATGAACTGAAACTGTGCTGAGAGTGGGTGAACAGCTGACAGTTTTATTAGCCTGATGAGTGATGAGTTGCCTACTTAAGGAAGCATAAAAAACTTATCAACAAAGAAGAAACAAAAGAACAAAGAAAGAAAACAGAAAAGATTCTCAAAATGCTTAGTCATCTTATTAAATTTACAAAGCATTTATGTCAGTTTACTTTCAGCTATTTATTTTTACTATAATTGGATTTTTATTGCAGAAGTCTTAAAGACCCACAATGTAACTTTTAGACCTTAAAAATGTGCATTTCTGACTTGTTCTGATGGCACACCAACATTCATTATGTGCATTTTCAAGCTGTCACTGCCCATCGGCATTCCGAGGCTCAGAAACGCACAATGTAGCTCCGCCATCCGGGACGCGGCCGTGATGTTGAAGCCGACTGTTGGTTGCACACCGCGTCATGTGCTGGCAAACAGATATGATATGAACACAGCAGGTGTTTGAACATGCATCTTGTCAGATTCGGCAAAGAAAAGCAAGGGAACAAAACCAGAAAGATTAGAAGAAGAGAGGAAGGGATAGAACAAGAGTCCAGATAAGACTGTCTTTTAGTGAGCTCACAGTACAGGTACAATGCAAGATGGATGCCAGTTTAGGTGTCGATAGGGGGCATCACAGAGAAATTGCTAAAAGTTGCATTTTGGGTCTTTAAACTTTGCAAAGTATTATTTAAATTTTGTCAGAGAAGCAAACAGGAGTTTATAACAAATAACATTAACAACACGGGGAAACAGCAGTCTGTAAATGAAGGCAGCCGAATACTTCTGAATATTACTTTTTACATCAGCATACATCAGTATCCATCCTACATCAGGAAGATTCTCCTTGTAATTTTAATCTTTAAACTTTTTTTTAATTTAACACACTAACACATTATCACATCAACACATTTTTCATACAGGGTCCCATTGAGGCCTGCAGTATCTTTTGCGAGGGAGACCTGTTTATTTAACACTGATGGGAGGAAGCTGGAGGACCCAGAGAACCCACACACACACACATGGGGAAAAATGCAAACTTTCCACAGAAAGGCCTCTGTTCAAATCCCTCCCTAGCCGAGGCTCAAACCAGCGACCCTCTTGCTTTGAAACTGTGGTGCACACCACTGTGCAGCCCAAACCCTCTGACGTTCAGATTACGTACCACCAGTGGTGGCATCACACATGTTATTAGTTATGTTTACATGGACAAACAATTCATCTATCCAGTTGAAATCTTTCCAATCACAGATTCCAGCTGACATGTTCACATGGATGCTGGAAAAAGTGATCCATTTCATTCTATTTACTTGATGGACAGATTTATACGTTTGTAATGCTTTTGGCACGTGCAATGCCTCTGAGTTAAGAAGAAAAGGGGTTTTCTGTCTTGCAGTTTCTAACAAAAATAATACACCACAGTCCAATTCATTCTTGTTTAGCTTCCTTGAATCTGCTACATCACGCAACCCCCAAGTGGTTCAAGCATGCACACAGACAACATTAGTAAAGATTGGAACAGGGCCGGTTCTAGCCACTTTGGTGCCCTAGGCGAAATTATAGTTTGGTGCCCCCCTGTCCTGGCGCCTAAGTTTCTAGATCATGGGTGTCCAGCTCCTGTCCTTGACAATCCTGCAGATTTTCTATGCGTCCTGGCTCCAACACACCTGATTCCAATTAACAAGAACTTCAATTTAGTATCAGTCAGGTGTGTTGAAGCAGAGAAACAGTGAAGACCTGCAGGACAGGGGTACTCAAGGACCAACTGGACATCCTGATCTAGATGAACAGACCAGGATGAGCTGCATGTGTGTGTGATGATTAGAAACACAACTGCTGCTGTAATAATGACAGAAGTCAGCAGCTGCTTGGTGGCTGGATTTGGACACAACAATCCACAGATTCATTCATCTGTTATACAGGTGAGTCCAAATGAAGATGGAAGAAAATGTATCTATCCTCTTTTTTTCCCACAAGTTTTCATTTCAAAACCTACAAGTAGAATTAAAACTAAATTCTTTAAAATGACTGCAGTTTTTCTAAAGCAAATGTGGCAGTTGATGGTCCTGTCACTATGCCTCCGAGTGATCATGTGCGCTGGCTACTTGGCCACAGGGATGTCCCATTGGCTGAATGGTCAGCGTGCATAGCTTTCACCTGGGAGTCTGGGGTTCAAAGCCTGCCGTGGCCCTCTGTTGCATACCTTGCCACACAAAGTTATTAAAAATTGGAAACTGCCTTTTTCCAGAAGGACATGAAATATTTGCTCTAAACTCAAGTTTAGAGCAAATATTTCTTATTCATGTTTAAAATCAGCTTGGAGATCCCACTCTCTCCCAGTTTTAAGCTTTTCTTACTAAGATATGGCATTAGAGGCTGAGGAGTTGTTGTCACAGCGTGTCGCCCCGCCCCGCCCCTCCGAACCGGCGTTCCGGCATGTTTCTTGTACACTTACTGAGAGCTACGTTGGTCGTGACTGGAGATGCTGGGTTATAAAGTTGAGTGAAGGACTGCGCCAGCTCTTCGCACAGTCAAGATGATAAAAAAAAAAAAGACAAACAAGGGCGAATTACGGTTTTTCAAGATCTCCGGTTTGAAAAAAAAAAGTTAAAAAAAGAAAAAAAATCAAAGATTGTAAACTGCTGAAGTGACAGGGGGCGCCAAGTGGGTGACAGCTGCAGTCTGAAGGAAAGAGATTAGCAACATAAAGCATGGTGTGTTCTCCTGCTAGTGATCCCTTTTTAATTGTGGTATCTTTAAAAAACTACTCTCGTGATACTGTCCTTGCAGATAGTTTTAATAATGAGGAATCAATCGTGCGCCACTATGAAGATCCTTCCCTCACATCCTCCCTCACAAATGGCCGTGCTCAGCTGGGGGCAGTCATGTGGAACATGTCATCGTGTTTGCAGGAACAAATAAACAATATTCCAGTCATACCAGTGTGCCTGTGAAGATGCTGCTTTGCTGTGAGAATGAACCGGACACTACGACCCTGGATAAGATCGTCCTTGTTTGCTGTGCATTTGCAAATGTATGCTAAATTGTTGTTGCTAAGACTAGCACTCAAGCTAACATGAGCTGATGAAAACTCCAGTTACTTTCTTTTATCTGTCATTTACTTGTAATGTTCGACACCACAGACATCTGTCTGCCTGACAGCTTGTTTTGGTCTTTCACAAATCAGACACACACTCATCACTGTTTTCTATTTTATAGATAAATGATTGAAACCACGTTAAATATCGTCCTCCTTACATGTGTTTAGTGACAGCTCACAAATGTTTTCTTAACTAGCAGCATAACAGTTAACTGTGTAAAAGGCAAAATAACACTTTTCTAACATTAACAGAGCAAAATTAAAAACATTACCACGTTACAAACTGATTGTGAAGACTAAATAATTCACAATGCATCAGCCGCATGTCTCCATGGAGGACGGAGGTAAGCGGTCCAGACTACTGTCCCACTCTGATCCATCCAGCTCAGATGGGTCCAGTCCAGATATGTCCCCTAGTTTCTCCAAATAACTCTTCTTTGTGTTAGACATTAAATTATTCCTGTACGGCTTTTCTCCTTTGCTCCTTTTCCCTTCAATGTTAAAACTCCTGACAGCTCTCGTTTTGACAGTCAAACCTGTACAAACATCATGGCGGCGCGACTCCGCTTCGCTCAGAATTGTCTCGTGACTCCTCAGGCTCTATTGGGGAATGGAAGCTGCTGCTTTGCAGGAGAGACGCAAAAAATGCTTCCAAAACCCTTTCCTTTCTTATTTTAGACACTAAACAATATGTTTGCAAAGATATTTAGTGTCTAGAAGCAAACTAAAAAAGAACCCCAAAACTTCTGACTTGGAGCCGGAAATTCCGACTTTTGTGTTTAACGTAAAAGCACCATTAGCCGAAACACACAAACACTGGTCTCACAAGGCTCCTGCAGTGACATTAATGCTTTGTTTTACCAGCGAGGTTTGAAACCTTGTGCTGGGACAGTGAGGGTTTCATCGGTTTCACTATGAAACTGGGGGAGACACGTTCCCTCCGTCTCCAGCGCCAACTGCGCTCATGAACTAAGCTACAGTACTAAGCAGGCTAACAGTGGAAGGTAGCTAGCAGCAACAGCTGTGCGACAGGCAGCCGCATTTTATACACAATACTATTTAATATTATACAGTACAATGACTGAGATGACTTACCTACATGCACTCTCTGACTTTCCTACATTTCCACCAATGCCGTGGTGTTTCAGTTGCCAGCCGCTGCCCCCCCCCTCTCTCCTTCCCTCCCTCCCTCTCTCTCGCCAACGGTGAGAGGGCACTGTCAAGTCTTTATCGCTGCATATTTTACATCACTGTGTTGTTTACCGCCGGATCTGTGGAAAATTTACTTAAATACAGCAGGAGTGGGCGCCCTCAGTGCATTTGTCATCCTAGGCGATCGCCTAGGTCGACTATAGCAATCGCTGGCCCTGGATCGGAATGAGTGTTTACATGGTCATTTTTTTCCGATTTGATCATATAAAGGTTTAAACCACCCATCTTGATCAGATTAAAAATGATTTCCAATCCAGGCCGATCAGATCAGACTGTTTACATGACGCATTTTTATTCTGACTGGCCTCCGATCAGATCAAACCTGTTTAACTGTAGCTGTTGCTGACCCGATCTATATCAGAATCGAAATGTTTAAAAATGGGAGAGCAAATAAATTCATGAAAATATATCATTCACAGAGAGGCTATTATAATTGGCTGGTATTGATCTGTCTGTGAAACCCTGAGATGACATTGTTGTGAATTAGTGCAATACAAACCAAGCTGAATTGAACTGAATTGAATAGAACATGCTGGTGAGCTTAAACTGCCATGCTAACCTTGGAAACGAAGAGCATTGAGACTCAGTAGTGGACAAAACATCATGTGTCCATAGCAAGGTCAATGCCAGCAGGATCATTTCTACCTGGTAACATTGGTGCTTTCATATAATTCAATCAGAGACCTGTGTATCTGCTTACTGTAGAGTTTTATCCACTTCTAATATTTAAGTGAGAACGAAAAATTTTGCGGCTGAACAACAGCGTTGTGCAAAATGCAATATCCTTTTTGCTCATTTCATAAACTACAATATAAGCAGTTAGGTCCATTTTTAGTCTTTTAACCATCTGCATCTAATTATAGACCATTTATTAGCCTCATGTCACATGTCTTGAGTTTTTGCTGCAGTTATCCCACTTCCCCTTGTGCCATTCTGTTTCTGCACCAAATACGCAAGGAGTGATGAATCTGTAGGTAGACAAAAAATGTCAGAGTTTATTCATGCTATGATTCAGTTCTTTGGTGGGGAGGCTGCTGTACACAAAAACTAACACAACAAATTTGCACATGGTAGGAGATTTATGATTGAAACTGCTGGTTGTTCAATAATAACTTCTGTTCGTGTGCTTTAGTTAGTAATAATAGGTCTTATGTAAGAGTGTGTGTGTGTGTGTGTTTTTGTGTGTGTATATACAGAGCTGATTAGTCCAGACAGACAGACGATGGTCTAAAGCCGTCCTGATGAAAAGAGGTAATAAGTGCTGGCATAGTCAGGGTGTGTGTGTTGGGGGACCCATCTGTTGTGGTTTGTGTGTCCAAGCGTGGAGGCGTAGATGTAAAGAGGCAAGTTGGTTAGAAGGGGAAGCCGTTTTTCCCTTTGTGTTAACTTCACCACAGAAACACACAAGAGAGCAATGTTGTCCAAAAATAAATTCCATTTATCAAACAGGTTTTAAAAAGCCACTTCACCCAAATCATAAAGGAACCAATTTTCTCATTTACACAATAAAGTATCAGGTATGTCCACAGCTCAAAGAGAGCTCAGTAAATAATGAAAGGAAAAAGGAAAACATGATTGTTGTTTCTAAAAACAATTATTCCATAAATCATTTCATTTTGAGAATCCCATAAGATTGAGTGCAACATCATGGTGAAAGATAAATGAACATTGTCATTTGACAAACATTTTCTACCAAAAAATTTTGATAGGTACACCATGCAATCAATTACAGGAAATGGTCAGGAAACGGGGAGAAATTGGTCAAATTTAAGTGTCATAATGTCCACACTTTGACCTTTTTTTTTTTTTTTACTTTATTTACTTGGTGTGGTTCTGTGTTCAGTTGTTTGTTGAAAGTTTAATAAAACATTAAAACTAAGTATATTTCCAATGAAAAAATCACAAAAATAAGCCCTCAACAACTGACAAGCCACTTATAACGGCTAAATTAGGCTAAAACAGAAGCTCTTGGTGATTCTAAATAAAGAGCCATTTTTGGATTTTGCTGACTCTTCTATGGGAGCCAAGTCAAAAGAGTCGAATCTTTGAAAATAGCCAAATTTCCCAAAAGTAAATTATATTGGAATATCAAAATTCATTTTATTTTAAATATATCCAGGTGCTTTTGCACAAATTAAAGCATTTTAGGTCCCAACAAACAGTTGAATCCAGGAGGGACTGATTTTTTTTTCTGAATTATACAGTTCATATGCTGTCTTAAAATATTAATAAAACTGATCCATGAGAGAATGATAATTCCCACTTACAAATTATGATTTTTATTCATAAATCAAATTTTCCAAATATAAAAAACACAACATTTCTCATTGCAGCTGCAAAGCTAGTGTTTAGTATTGGCCGTTTTAACTGTAAACCACTGAATCATTAGAATGTCAGTAATAGAGAATTAGGAGGGTGATTTCAGACACAGGCATTATTTCTATGTTTCGCCATGACTCATAACACTAACTGTTGTTTAATGTTAGTATTGCTCTATTCCCATAATTGATGCTGGCAGGTGGTGATGCAGCAGTTCTGATCAACCGGACTGCACGTCAACGTTTGGAGGTTTTCACTCTTATGTTTCTGTGTTGGGCTGGTTGTAGACCAGTCTTTGCCAAGACCAATGGCTCAGATGGTGACTCAGAAATGCAACACACCAACACACACTGGGGGACATAACAAGCTCACACTTCTGTCTTTTGACCAACCACACTGACTAATATATACATGTGGAAAAAACCGAACAGTCTGCTATCGTCATGACTTTGCTTCTATTCACTTAGTAGTCCCCAAAAAAAATTAAAACTTGGACTTATGGGTACTTTTGGTCAGCCAAAAGCAATTACCCCTTAAATGCACTGTTTCACATCACAGCTAGACTTCCAAGAAATATGATATGATGCTGTTGGACACATACAATTAGGACTGGTTCACGTGTGTTGGTGTGTCTGTGGTACGTTGTTGAGTAACATGTTAAAGTTCCTTTACTCAACATGGACCTGACTGTGTGTGTGCATGTGTGCGTGTGTGTGCAAGCAGGGAACTGAAAGCAAACAAGTAGATTTTAGCCTAAATACAGACATAAAACTGTCCACACAAAGAAAATTATTTTCTTCTTGTGTTTTCTGACATTATTTTAATGTTTTTGATACTTTTTTTTCTTTTTCTGTCAATACTTTTTATTGATTTTTCTATATAATTTTGTCCCAGAGCTCTAAATTGCATGGTAAATGAATGCAATGCCTTTACGGCACAGTTTTAAGTGAAACTGAAGAGGGAATATTGACAGTATGCAAGACTTCAGACTTCTGATATACTTGGATTTGGAGAAAACCTATGATTTAGGACACTTCTGTCTTTGTTATAGATTCTTACAAAAACATGGTTTGACTGGAGATCACTTGATAAGCAGACTAGAATTTCAATAGCATCAATACAAAGAAATTGACTTAACAGGACATGTCTCCTGGGATAATTCAGATATTCCTCTTTTCTCTGACCCCTAAAACAACCGTCTGGTTTTACTTTATCATAATTTAGGATGGATAAATGAATAACATTACTTCTGCCTGCATAAATTCTAGTAAATATATCAAGTGAATCTTAACAAAACGAGAACACTGAATATCCTTTCATTGTTTTTCTTGCTTCCATGAAGTTCTCTGTCATCATTTCATCTTTTATGCCTGTTACCAGGACGATCCTCCCAATTCTCCCAGTCCCTCTCTCTGGGTCACAGATAAAAGGCTTCAGTGAAATCTGAGGAGCAAAAAAAATTCACTCACACACTTTGACTTTACAGCCATTGTCAGCGACCTCTGTGTGTGTGCATGTGTGTGTGTGTGTTTGCAACTTATTGTTTTATATTCATGCACAGGGATTATGTCCACATCCGTGTATTCGGTGTTTTATAGTCTTGCGTGCTTGAGTTTTGGCATGCACAACATAACACAACTCTTGTCACCTTTGTGTTCACCTGGGAGTGTGTGGGACTTCAAAGTAAAGCATGCCTCCATCTTCAGTCAGCTCAATGTTGATTTCTCATGAGATATAGGGCAGCACCATTACAAAGATGGTCTTGTGTGTGTGTGTGTGTCTGTGTGTGCTTGTGTAATTGTAGAAGGAAATTATAAATGTTTTCTAAGGGTGTTAGTTTCACAGAGAACAAAAGTTGTCACTCAGACAAGCTGATGCATCCATCAATGACAAATTGCAAAAATACATGTTCTTTTTTGTGTGTGTGTGTTTTTAAAAATCTGGACAACGGAGAGCTACAAATTTGCAGGATCTGTCTTCATTCCATCTTAGAAGAAATGGCTACATGCTGGAAATCCCAGTGAGCATTTTAACTCTACAAGAGTAGAGTTTACAAGAATTTACAAGGGTACTGTGGGGGTGACATACACATTTGAGTCATGGTGCAAAGAAGATCCAGGTGTGCCACAAGGCATCATGGGAAAGAAGCAGCAACTGTTACATTAGGCCAGGGGTGTCCAAGTCCAGTCCCCCAGAGCTACAATCCCGCACATTTTGGTTGCATCCCTTCTCCAACACACCTGGATCAAATGAATGGCTCGTTATCAGGCCTCTGGAGAGCTGAATGACATGTGCATGAGGGAATTAACTATTTTATTCAGGTGTGTTGGAGGGGGTATGCTCTAAAAATTGCAGGATAGTCACTCTCAAGAACTGGACTTGGGAACCCCTGCATTAGGTCTCGACCAATCCGGCCAAACGCCACAAAAAGACCATCTGCCATTGCCGGGGAAGCCTTTCTGTACATGTGTAATTAGATGAGAATCGAACTTTTTTCTGAACAACATGAAGGAAATCTGGAAGGACTGTCACATTCCTGGTTATTGGAACAGCAGTGGAAAACTTTAATTGTGGTAATAAGTGAATAAGAAGATCACGGACATTTATTTCATGAAGATTTCTGCTGTCTGTGACAAAAGTGGATGCTGCTGCTCAGTCCACTGATGTCAGTGTGTTTGGAAGGAATATCGGACACACAAAGCAGAGGAGGAATAACTTGCTGCCACGACGAAGAAAACTCTGGATTTAACCCCCAACAACAAAAACACGGTAAATTATGGTGAACACTCATTAATCTGACACTTTATTTCACGTGTATGCTCCCGAAAATTACGCACTGTATGAGTTATTATGCTAACTAATGCTAACAGAGACAGCTGTGGCATTGCTGCAAGTTAATGTCTGATCTGGGAGATATTGTGAAATATAATGTTATTTGCTCTGATCAGGGCAATGTTGGGACCAGAAAATAAAAAATAATTCAGTGGCAAACACAAACGGATCAGGAAGACGTGTCCTGCCGCCTTTAGTTTCATCTGCAGGACATGTGAAGGCTACGTGGTCTGTACAGTCCTTAAACAATACCAAAAGTCAAATATATGACAAAATGGAAAAGTAACAACCTTTGAAAGAGTTTAGTTTTTTTTTAAACTTTGATAAGTAATCACGAGATTTCCGTGTTATTCCAGTGTGGCTTGTCATTAAAGCCAGTTTCCGGAGATGAATAGTTTAAATTAATGCTCCAATGTAAAAAAAAAAAAATTTTTTTAAATGTCAGAATACTTAAGAGATCTCCGGATAACATACCTATAGGTTATCATGACCTTATATGACTGTCCAACTATGTTTTTGGGGGGTTTTTTGTTTTGTTTTGTTTTGTTTCTTTTTTACTTGTACTGTCCAGCATCATAGCAAGCAGAAAGGAAATCCGATTGCTTTATTGTGTTGAACAGTTTTGCTTTGCCAAGGGGAGCTTTATGAACACAGGATTTCCCCTTGATATCCTGTTTATTCATTTTATTTCTTTAATTAAACATTTGTTTATAACAGCATTCCATACCATACTGCTGGGCTTGACATGGGAGAAATAAAAGTTATCAGAGGTAATGATAGAAAGTGGAACAGAGAGAGAGGAGTGAGGAAGGGGGAGAGAGAGAGAGAGAGAGAGAGAGGAGAGAAAACATGAATCCAGTTACACAGTTCACTGGTGCATCTGTACAGAAACCCCTAAACAACATTCCAAAGTCTCTGTTGGAAAACAAAACAAGCAATCCCTCACAGGAGGACCTGCAGGTGGCTTGAGTATCCTCAGATCATACAAACACACGCAGAACTACGCAGAGAAGAGGTAAAACCTAGTCAGCGCAACGGGAAGCAGCGTCACAGTGTCAACATGCATAATAAAGGGTGTTCCATGGTGATGCAGTCATGCAGATGCAGCCTCGTCTCTGCAAGGAGGAGGAAGCCAGCAAAGCTCAAGACCCAGGCCCCCAGCAGACATCCAGAGGCCCAGATCCCAGCCACCTCCCCAAAGGAATGGACATGCATCCCCCAGAGGGCGGCAAGAGGTGGCCCCAGCCAGAGCCCCCCGCGGTCTCAAGGTCCAGGCCCCAGCGGACCAAGACTGGCAGCTGCCGACCTCGCTGGGCGCCGGCCGCCCCCGTGTCAGGGACAGCGCCGGGCCCAGGGCCCAAGCACCCAGGAGCAGCCCCCCCACCTGACCCAGGTGGCCCAACTGAAAGCCAGGAGGACTGGACCCCCCAGACGACACCCCCCAAGGACAGGCCAGAACCCACCCCTACGTCCCTGCCCCACACACCTGACACCAGGGCGCCACCACTGCTACCACCACCACACTCACTCCTCACACACATACCCCCAACACCCACATGCACTCCCCCCACACACATGCACCCACTCGCTCCGCTCTTCAACTTTACATACCCACACTCACTCCTCCCTCCACCCCCAACAACCTCCTCCCTTTGCCCTCTACACATACCCCCCACCTCCTGATACCTTCTAACACCCACATGCACTCCCCCCACACACCTGCACCGACCCCTCCCTCCACTAAACACATACGCCCCCACCTCGCTATACCCCCAATACCCCCATACACCCCCCCCATACATGTCCAGCCCCACCCTTCCCTCTGACCTGTCACACTCCCGCCCTTCTTTTTTCACGACCATCCCTACCAGACACTCACAAGCATACGCCTCCTTCCCCCATCCCCCTGTCCTCCAACCGCTTACCCACATCTCCTCCCTCTTCCAGCCCAAATTCCTCTCTCCCACATTTCCTCTTTCACGCTCTCATTCATTTGTCCTCTCACACCCACCTCACTATTACCCTTGCCTCCATGCCTCCTGGGTGATAGCCCGGGCCGAGGAAGGAGCCACGAGCTCCAAGCCCCCCGGCACTGCCCCCCCCACCCCATCCACCCTCCATCCTCCACCCCCGGACGCAGCAGGCCAGGCATCCCCCGAGCCAGCAGATCCCCCGCAATGCAGCCAGCCATGACCACTAGCGCGTGAAGCAGCCACTACCCTGCCCCCCCAGTATCGCCTGAGAGACCGGGATAGAAAAGGACCCTGTCCCCCAGTATGACCATATAACACCCCCCCCCCCCCCCCCCCTCCTTCCACATGCTATATGGTCTGCCTCTCAGAAGTGGTTGTGAGCTGTCATTATTTTATGTGTTTAGGTGTCCAAGTGTGGTTAAAATTGGGGAGCAGGCTGTCTCTAGATGCAGCAAACAAAGGCACTTTGGTGCCCCCCTCACCACGCCCACTTGACACGCGTCCTTCCCAAGACCCTACGAGTGTGTGAGGTAGAGCAGGGGGGGAGAGAGGTCTTGGGAAGGGAGGCCAGGGGGGTGTGAGTTCCCCCCTGGAGGATGAGCTGTTACTGGCATTAGGTAATCCTGCCTCCCGGGATCCCTCCAGGGCAGAAGAGGGCAGGCATGGCCGCCCCCACGGCCAGGCGACCAGCATTCACCGCAAAAGGGCCAGTGGCGGCCCTCTGGGGGCACCTGACCACCCCAGGCCAGAGAGGGGGGACAGAGACGGGAGCGAACGAGGTCAGCGGTGGGGCCAAAGTCGCAGGCCCACCATCCCCAGGAACCAGCAGACCTCCCAAGAGGCATGCAGAGCTTTTTTTTTTTCCCTCCCCCAATCTATCCTATCACCCCCACACCCTACCCCGAACAACCTACAACTTTATCCCCATCAACATTCCCCCATCCCGTCCACATCCTCCTTCCGCCCCTCCCACATAGCCAGCTAGTCCCTGCACATCCACCCCCTGGTCCCCATGCCCCCCTCTCTTTACCTAAGCCCGCACCCCCATCCCGGCCGTGACATACACAATCCTCCAACCTTGCCAGAACCCCAGCCCGTCCACCCTCTCACACACCACCCTCATTCACTCAGCTGCCCCGCATCCCATCCCCTCACAGATCCACCCCCGCTCCACACCCAAAACCCATCCCACTTGATACACACAAACCCCACCAATGCACCCCCTCCACCCACACTCGAACTGTCCAACTTTGTAAATCCAGACGTTGCTTTCCATGTTGGCAGATGGAGGTAACTGGGACTTGTGCCCCCCATAATGGCAGCGCTGCAAGATGGTGCAACACACAAAACGCTTGTCGGATCAGTCTATAATGGACGATTTACAATTACCAACGTATTTGTACGATAAACACTGCAGCAAAAATAAAATAATGTCATAGGAAAGCAAAAATGCACTTTATCATGCTTAGACCAAAATATTTCTTCAATTGGTCACATCTAATAAAATTAAGTTGCGTCAACTAAACAAAATTTAATTGAAGTTCATACAACTCAAATCTAATAAATCCATCTCCTTCCCCATTTTTGCTTGTGTGCCCCAAGGTTCTGTCCTGGGGCCCCTCCTGTTTATTATCTGCATCCTCCCTCTTGGCTATATCCTCCGTAAGCATCACATCAAATTCCACTGCTACGCGGACGACACCCAGCTCTACTTCTCTACACAACCATCTGCCTCACTCCCACCAACCTCCCTCACTCTCTGTCTCCAAGAAATCCATTCTTGGTTTTCATTCAACTTCCCCCAACTAATCAGCTCTAAAACCGAAGCCCTCCTAGTAGGCACACCTCAAGAGTTTGAAAATTTCTATTTGGGTCGAGTTAATTAAATATGTTCCATTACTTTGATGCTTTGGTTTTTGCTCTAAATCCAGAAGTTGTAATAGAACAGCAATATAATTTACTGTTGCGATGTGTTGGTTCCTTCTCGGACTTTACATATCAGTGGATATGGTGGCGAGTTTATCTCCTTGAACTGTAGGTCAACAATCATAAAAGGGTCATTTCCTGTTGAATTTGCTTTTCCCATGAGCCTTTGTGGTCCAGATATGTTGAGTTTTGGAAATAGCTGTGCCCCCTTATGTGATGCTGAAGCTTAATGAATTTACTTTAAGTGAAATTAAAAACTTGTTTCAGATTAGAGAGTAGGGTTTTCAAGTTGATTTGACTAAAAAAAATTAATCATCAAACCAAAATAATTAGGTTAGATCAATGTAAAGAACTCATTAATATCAGCTACAGCCCAGATACTCTTTATAGGGTGAAATAGATGAAATTACCAAAAACATTTTTCTTTTGCTATGAAGAAATATTACAAGAAAATACATTGAAAATTTATTTTAAGATTCTTTTTATGTGAAATGAAATGGCATCTTTTTTTTTTTTTTTTTTAAAAAGGATACTTCATGTCTTTTTACAGTTACAGGCTTTTCGTGTTATTTTATGTGAGACTTGTAAATTCACAGCCTATTTCCATAATTTTATCGTTATTATTCCGTATTTTTAAAAAATTGGAAAAAAAAAGTTTTTTATTACAGAAAAA
This sequence comes from Atherinomorus stipes, assembly GCA_023101725.1. NCBI lineage: Eukaryota > Metazoa > Chordata > Actinopteri > Atheriniformes > Atherinidae > Atherinomorus > Atherinomorus stipes. Next base: position 770,027 of record JALJCO010010916.1, read on the forward strand.
ATATGTGATATTACAGTTTATTTAAGAGTGTAGTAGCAACACATGGTTAGGGCCAGAAAAGGACACAAAAGGTTGCTTATTAAAACAAAATTATTGTCTTTGTATGTATGACGCATGCAGTCTTGTTTCTTGCGTTTTATTGAACAACACAAGAACAAAGGAAAGAAAAAGCAAGTTTGGGATAAGTTTCTGCCACACTTTGCAGTCCATTCACTTTTATTTAGGTATTGAATTGGACCGGCACATGTTTGCATGAACTACAATATTTTGGTATATAAATAATAAAATGAATTAGATACTATCATGGAAACAACTTCTTTTATTTCTTTTTTTTTTAGTCAGTTTAACCCAAGTTTGCTCATATTCAGAATAAACAATTAAACTATGTGGCTCCAGCAGAGTAGGTGCAGAACAGTATGGTCTAATGTGTCAATATGCCAATGAAATAACTCTGCAGGTAAATGGAGCTGGCTAGCAGAGGGAAATTAAAGAAGATGAGAAAATGACCATGAACAGAAACAAGAGAAAATGATGCCATTAAATATTCACGGCTGACACCTTGAGCTGTGAAACTGAACGCCTTCGTCCTCCTTTGTTAATCCTCCCTCTTTCCCCTTTCCTTCTCTAATCCGCCTCTCTCTTATTTTAAGCCTCTCTTGCTCTTTCTTTCCATCTGAAACTCTCCCTCAGGGTGTCATTACAGCTTAAATTGGTTTCCTTTTGTTTCCTCTTTCTTTGAATCAGACTCAAAAGGTTTGTGTTATTTGTTTCTGGTTGATAGAGCTCAGTGCTAATTAGTCCTAAATCAGCCAGAGTTTGTAAACCTGCTGGTTTGGTGGCCCCCAAAACCACTACAATATTCTAAAAAGGGCTGAAATACCAAAAAAAAAAAAAAAAAAAACTTGCATCACAACATCAAGAAGGAGTCCAGACGTTGCATCGGTCTCCTTGGGTTCATAGTCCATAGGTTTATGGTCATAGGTTTCCATGTCCTTGGTTTGGATTTCACATACACACATGCGCACACACCACCATTTTTTGTGCTGTGCCTGAGAGCCAAAATAAGTGGAGATCTGCCCCCTTAATATGCAATTTATTGCTACTTCTAAGGTTGTTCAGCTTACAGTAATATAAGTCTGAAAGTGTAGATCTGTGTGTGGCTCGTTCTGACTGCATAACAGCTTCATCCGAATCTCCACGGTGCATCAACTCACACTGGGAGTGTGTCAGACACAGAGCGCCCATGTCTGCAGTCCGTGTACTGTAGGTCAGGGTGCCCAAGTCCAGTCCTCAGGAGCTACTATCCTGCACATTTTGGTTGCATCCCTTCTCCAACACACCTGAATCAAATGAATGGCTCGTTACCAGGCCTCTGCAGAGCTGAATAACATGTGCACAGTGGAATTACTCATTTGATTCAGGTGTGTTGGAGGGGATATGTTCTAAAAATGGCAGGATATAGCTCTTGAGGACCGGACTTGGGCACCGCTGGTGTAGGTGGACCTGCCAGATAACAAAATCATAGGAGAACTGCAGGATCACGGTATAACAACCATGATAAGGAGGGCTGTACTGTATATACATCCATGGTTAAAAAAAAAACACTCAAGACCCCCCCCGACCGATTGACTTCAAACTTGGTCTCTGGTAATGACGTGATGTTAACATAGTTCAGGCGATCAGAATCTCTGGGGGCTTTTATTTTTTAATTTACTGGACGCTTTACCCTGCTCCCATGTCTGGTTTCCTGTCTGGTCCAATCCGAGCTACAGAGCTTGACACATTCTGGGAGTGTGCTCGGTCAAAATTAGACTTGTGCCTATATTTAGTGTAGAGTTGAGGCGAGGCGCATCTGGGATGCATCCAGTGTGAACTAAACCATTGACTGACTCAGCCATGATTAGCACCAGAAGCCGCCCCACACACAGATGCCGTGTGAACTGGCCATTAAGCCCCAAATACAAATGACAGTTCATTTAGCAGAACTCTGGATCCATCTAACATTCCCATCATGCACAGCTGTGCACATCTATCATTAAAACAGGAAGTCTTGGTATCTTCTTCATGTATTAATCAGATATATAGATGGATTTCCTGTTTACAAACATTTGCAGTTGCGCGCGCAACCAGGAGGCAGAGAGAGAGCTTGCTTGTACTGCAGTATATGGCCAAACACAGTCATATCAATCACAAAAAGGTAAATTAACCTGATGAAACAATCAGAGATTGTTGTGTTTTCAAATATATATTTAAATATGTGTGTGGCAAGGTATGCAATAGAGGGCCAAGGCAGGATTTGATACCCAGATTCCCTGGTAGAAGTCATGCATACTGACCATTCAGCCAAAGGGACATCCCCTCTGCCTGAGTAGCCAGGTTGCATGATCAATCAGAGGCATGGCGATAGGACACCATATTGTCTATATATATATATATATATATATATATATATATATATATATATATATATATACTGTATATATGTATGTATATATACACATATATATATGTATATATATATATATATATATATAGTATGAACTCAAACGCTCATCTGATTCACAAATGACCCCCTGTATTTCATATAATCTCCAGGATGCATTGTTCTGTGATGTGGATGTTTGTAAACAGCTCCACAATCTTTTTCTTTATTATTATTATTTTTATTTTCCGTGTCTGAGCAGAGGACCTGTGATGCAGTCGTGAGCCGTGAACTCAGCCAGGTCATGATATATGACTGGTTGTGGTGGTGATACTGGTATTATTAGTCTCCCAACTTGAAAACGGCAATAATTTATCCTACCGATGTGGTTTAATCCGACATGGTGACAATGGTGAAAGACTAAATAATCATTTAGTCTGAACCTGGCATAATGTTATCTGGGAGGATTTTCTGAAGAGCAGTCACTCCTACTTTCCTATCATCACCATTTTTAACTCTTTACATGCATTAATGTTTCGGTTTTTGTAACCGAATAAATACCAGGACACAAACATTATATGTCCCCAGCATATCAAGTCATGACCACATGTGTATTAAAACTCGAGTCTTGCATGTAAAACACACGTCTTCAATGCTTTGTGTTTGTTTGCTCCCTGGTTGAACACGCATCTTCAGAAACCCATCTATACAGTAGGCCATTGCTGTTAGAGAATAGTCTTTAGGTGTAGAGACTGTGAAGCTGACACCTCACCATTCTAATTTAAGGTAATTAGGCTCGTTTTTTTACTTACACACCATGTCTGAAGGATCATGTTAAAGGCCTACTTCCACTGAAAACCTGTCTAACTTGCTCCTTCTGAAATACGGAGGGTTTCCCCTTGTTTACTTACACATGCTGACTTGCTAGCGTTGCGTCTCCCCCAGTCGGCTGTGCTTTCTCATCAGAGAAACAATATGAAGAAAAGAGCGAATCGGGAACAGCCTTGCCCTTCTACGTAACATTGCAAATAGCGTATCCCACGGGGGTTTCTATCTGTCCATTGAAGGCAGGTAACCCTCCACTACACACTAGAAGTAAAGACGGCACGACTGTAGCTTCGGAGTTGAGAAGCTAATTAGCTAACTGTTTGTTAGCATGATGGAACAAACTTGTTTGTCGGCTCTATCTTCCTGTCTGTAGCGAAATAAGAGCGGAGGGCGGAGCTTCCTTCATACACTGATGGGAGCCAGCCAATCAGACGGAAATTCATGAGAAGGACCCGGAAAAGCCTGCCGTTGGACCACAGGCCTCTCTTCTAGTATACAAATACAGCTGGATGCAAAGATACCAGAAGGTTTTTTTAAACAGAAACGATGCAGAATGCATTCAATAATAATGGAGAACACAGAAATATTAATGAAATGACCATGGAAGTACAACTTTAAGGCTGAGGCTGACTTCCCAATGCAAGAATGCTAAAAACCAGTAACTTTTTAAGGCAAGGGGTGGAGGACTGAACACATACATGTGAATATATATCAATGAACAGTCAGTTTAGGTTAGAAAAAAACCTCAAGTAATATTAGTCAAAATGATTTTGTTTGTCATATCATTTTTGCTTTGCCTCTTCCTGCTCCAACTCTTCTTTTTTTCCATCAAAATAGATGACTTTGTCCACCTTATTAGCCAAACAAAGCTGAAGTCACCTGGCTCAAGTAACAAAGAGTATTTCTCAGAAGGTGCAGGTCCCATCCTGAAATGTATCACAGCGTGACACGTTTTCACATTCATCATTGTCAGTGAATTCCTGTTGGCTTGGTTGCCAAACTCAGGATTGCCGGATTACATAATCAAAAAGAAAACTCCCATAAAACATAATCAGTAGAAAAGAGAAAGCTGTAAAGTACTGATTACGCTCATTTGTTAGGCAATATCACCCTAAAATAACACTGCTTGAATTGTTTGTCACTTAAGGTGCTAAATCTGAGTAATTTTTTTTATTACAGTAGCAATCATTTTAATTCATTCATAGTTATGTCAAATATTTTCAAAGCCTCTAAATATGAATAACTGCAATTTTATTATCTTACTATTACTTGCTATTTTATTGTAATTATTCTAAATGGGTTTTTTTTTTTTAAGTTCAATAATGTGTCTTCCCTCTCAGTTAATGTCCTAAACTGGTATGGAATCTGCAAAGCATGCTTTTCCTCCTTCACTATCTCCTCTCCTCTGTCTTTTTGTCTTTATGTCACTGCAGCTGTCCCTTTCTTGTCAATGTAACTGCTCTTCTCAGAGCGTTGTTGTATGTATGGGTTACTGTATTTGACATGTTGAGATTCCTGCAACCGGTGGCTGGATATTCGGCCCTCCACACTCTGCTTATTCAGGCTGCTGCTCCAGACCATGTGGGGGATCATTTTCTGTGTGTGTGTGCTGGATATCTTGGACACACGCCTTATCATAACACAGGCAGCAGTACCACTACAGAGACAAGGCAGTGGTTATTTTAAATTCAGGGTGTGTGCTCCTGCTTCTTCAGGCCACAAGGCCGCAGAAAAGCCCAGGTGGAACAGCAAAACAAGGAGACGACCCGGTGTGTGTGTTTGAACAGTAGACTCTATACCTTGTCCATCTCAGCAATGTGTGGAATGTCATCACAGGCTCAGCTCTCTGTCAGATCGAAGCACAGTTGTCGGCTGCGGGGAGAAGGACAAAAAACACTGCTGGAAGATTTACACTTCAGACCTTTAAGGCCGACGACATGCCGCCCGACTTTCAGGGCCGATTATCGCAGTGACATTTGGCCATTTCAGAGGCCACATTCCAGTCTGAGTCAGTCTTTTTTCTCATATGAGCAAAGGGTGTCCAGTTTAAATGATTATGAAGTGAAAGCATATGGACACAGTTTAAATTTGGCAAAGGTTGGAATCCCTTAAGATTTATACAAACAATTTAACAGGAGGTCGTCTCACCTGTTCATTCCGCTGCATGTAAATAAGCATGACGACCATCTGCAATATTTTCTAGGTTGCCTGTTTAAACTTAAAGCCCACTGATAAAAGTTCAGCAAATGGAATATGTAGAAGATATTTCCACAAAAAAACAGCTATTACTGAACCAATAATAGCAGGACCAGGTGTAATGCGACTGTTTTGATATGTGTTGATTCAAGAGTAAAGATCTTGAAATCTGGATTTGTGTTCAGACTTCACTATCAAAATATTGTTCTTAGTCATGCTATTGTGTGAAAGTGCTGAGGTAGTTTTCAAACAGTCTCACTCCAAAATGTGTTTGAGCTGGTAAACCAAACAATCCATTGGAGTTTGTCAATAAATCTTTCACAATCGCAAAAGTGCTGCTTATCAATATTTGCCTTTGCAAATTCTCACATATCTCTTCCATGACATGAAACAGTCTCAAAAGTAATATAAAAAAAAACAGGTAGGAGGGGTGGAAAGTAATTGTGAACATGCCAGAGAACTAAACTCAAACCTTATAAAACCCTCCATTTATCAAGGACTTAAAATTTTTCAACTTTGTTGTTATTTTATCTTGATTAGGGATAGCATGAATAAAGTTTACATTTTTGAAGTGTTACAAATGTAACAAATGTGTAAATCAGTTACACAGGACTGAAATTGTTACATGATGCAACATGTACAGAAAACAAGCAGAGAATCACTGGAAATAATGCAAATTTCCAAGTGATGGTGTGAAATTTATACAATAGGTTTGATGAGTTTTACCATGAGAGGAACTTTTATGTGTGAAATGGGACTAAGGTAGTTATTGTATCTGTGAGGCAGATATGGGGATAAAGCATTGTACTTTAGCTTTGATACAGAAGATTTTAAAGGGCCCATATTATGCGCCTTTTCCCCTTCTGAAACAATTCTTTTATATCATAAATGATAACTTTCTTTTTTTTTTCAACCTGGACCTTGTTTCTAGGAGTTTATACGTGCATTTACTCACCCGTAAAATTTCTGTATCACTTTGACTCCTTTGGGCAATATTTAGATTGAGCTGTCCTCCGGTGTGCATCCATATAATGGCAGAGATGGGGCAGTCTCTCTATGAGGCAAAAACTCCTTCATTTCATCAATACTTTAAGTAAACAAAGGAGTACTATTGTCCTGTGAGTTCAGAGTTCCATGGAATACGGTTTGTTAGGTTTCTAGGTTGCGCGCTGCTTGTCTCAGCTGTGCTGCAGCAGCGCGCATCAGGGACGCGTGGCAGCCTGTAAAGTGTAGAGAAACCCCCCAATAACTAACGGAGAGTCAATTCTGAAATCACAGGACAATAGTACTCATTCGTTCCTTTATTCTACTGAAAGTATTGATGAAATGAAGGGGTTTCGCTGCAGATAATGCCTTATATGTAGAAGCTGCCCCGTCTCTCCTATTATGTGGATGTACGCTGATTTACAAACCTTTACAAACAAAAATTATTATGATTTTATTCTTTTCATGATTATAAACCCAGATATCAGCTAATTTATTGATAAAAACCAGAAAAGCAAACAAATTACACAGCATGAGAGCTAATGGATTGTTTTTCATGGACAACAGAGCTATTTCTGCAACAGTTTTTCCATCCTGCCTTTTTCCTGCTAGCAGTAAGATCAAATCAGATTTTTATTTCTTCTATAGCCTAAGCTGATGTTAGTTTCCTTCTCTTCTTTTGCCTTAATTTACGTGATTATTGTCACAGTCTGTGGTCAGAGACAAAGAGGAAGTACACAAATGCATAACTATGAGGCAAGACAATGAGGCAGGACAAAGGCAAATGTAGGATTTAATTAACAAAAGTGTTGCAAAGGCATAATATTCAAAAGTCTAAATTGAAACCAATAAGAAACGAAAAACAGATAAAGGCGCAGGGTTGACAAACTTGCTAATTCACTGGCAATCAAGACAGAAGCAAAACACCGTGATGACAAACAATAAACTGGCTGAGAATAAATGACACTGAAGAAGATAAACACAGAGAAGACTTCACCTGAACTCAAAGCCAACCTAAACTAAAAACCAGAGAACTGGGAAAATACCTGAAACAGAAATCCATCTGAACTCAGAACCAAAACCTTTTCCACCATTACAATTCTAATATTGTACATGTTTTTGTTTTTTTGTCCTGACAATTTCTCTGTAATGTATTTAGATGTACATGTCTGCAGGAAATGTGCTATAAATCAAGCTCGAAGGTTTTATTTGTTCATCTTTTATACTTGATCCCTTCCTAGTTTCCTCCCTTTGCATTTTCTTTCGTCTTTATGATGTATAAGACGGTTTTGGTTTGGTATTTTTTAAATTTTCATGTATAAGGTGTTGATGTTGGTAACATGCAGTGTGAGGGAAAATGGTGTCGTTGCAAACTGCAGTATCTGAACCCTTCAGTGCTCCAGGGCAGTTTAGACCCAGGAATGTGCATGATGAATGTCATTGTACTTCAAACACAGTGAGAGGCAAAAACTTTAAGGTCTTCATGTTGCTTTAGTGTCGCTTTAATAGTTATTGTAAACCCTCTGAATAGGAAGTTTTTGTGTCGAAAGAAAGACACTTTCTTAGCTGATTCGGAGGTTTCAAGATTCAAAAGTTTTACTGTTATTCAAACACGGCATGAAAACTAAAAGAAAAAACATGAATTCAGATTAACTGTAATTATCCAGCTCAGTTCCTGAAAATAATCTGATGATACTTTTAGTTTCAGCTGTGATTCAGTGGTTAAGTCAGTCTTCTGAATCAGTTGTTACGAGTAGCTTTTATTGGTAATGACAGCAGAGAACTGCAGTTTACTGTATCGAAACTTCATATCTCTGCGGATGTGACAGCACTTTTTTTTCCCCCCAAAAGCTCGTCCCTGATCTTTTAATGAGTAATCCACCATTTCCATCAATGATGTAGTGTGTGTGTCCAGCCTTAGATGGTGCTCTCCTCCACATCTACACACTCTATGAGTTGAGTTTGACAACCTGCCGGGATCAGATTGTCCCCTCTCTGTTACTGGACCCTCAGTGTAACCATGAGGCCACCCTGACAGGCAACAGCAGGTTTCTTTTGTAGCAACATGTTGCTTTGGTGTCGCTGCCATCTCATTAGAGTGCATGTGTGTGTGAAGGCAATGATGGGAAGTAACAGAGTCTCACATTTTCCTGCAGCAACTGCTGTGTCACTGTTTTTACAATCAGGAATTCAGGGTCATAAACCAGTGATGGTTTGTTCAACAAACTGGTGTTTTCTGTGCTCAGTTGGTTTTGCTTAAATTTTTAGATTAATGTGTCTAGAGTTGATGAAGTACCAGAATATGTCTATTTCCTGCACTAGAGGAAATGATTTGCCTTGTCGGCATAGTGTTTTGGATGGTCCCGTAGGTGATGCAGACCACACTGCAGGACGACTGAGAGAGGAAAGAGTGGCAGTTGGATCATCTGTCAGTCAGTGCATTGTTTGGTGGCTTGTAACAAAAGCACAAGCCCACCCAACCGTTAAACACACACAGTTTTCAGAGTGTGTGTGTTTTAATGTTATTTAACGTTTCTGTGCAAGAAAGTGAAACAAACTCTCACTAAATTCTCCAGAGTATATCAATTCTGCTAACAACAAGAAAAAAAGTTTTCTCTATTTATAACCGTCATCCATCTCTTATATTATTCCAGATGAATAAATGTCTTCTTGCTGGTTAGAATATTTCTTTTGTTAATTCTTAACTTGGTTTATTTCAGTTCAGACCTGAAAAAGACTGAAGATATGGATGCTATGAGAGAGATGAAGACAGATAAATAAGGCAAGAGACAGAAATAAAACCCTCGAACTCCTCTGCAGCTTTGCCTTTGTTCAGACATGCCGCTGCCAGTGTGTGTGCGCGCGTGTGTGTGTGGCACTCTGCTGTGTCAGGACAGATTTACAGCAGGTTTGGCCTTGGGCTTTGTGTGTCTGTGTGTGTGATGATTCGGAGCAGGTGCGTGCGCGTGTGTGCATGGCTTCCGTCACAGCCAGGTGAAGAGTTCAGAGTTCATCTCGCATCAGAAGGGAAAGTTAACCAGCGGCTTGTCACTCTGCTGGCCTTGGATCAGAAAGGAATGAGAAAGTGTCAGAGGACCAAAAAGAAAAAAGGCTGCACTTACACTAACAGTTTTCATGTTTATGTGACACCTCTGTCATTCAGGACCTCGTAACTCCCAATTTAGAATGTTGATGATGTCCAGGTTCAGCTTTATTTTAGTCTCAGGATGACATCTCTCAGCCCTCCACAAGGGTGTGAAACATAATCTCAATGCAAACTTTATATTTTGCACATAATTTACATCATTGTTCAATATTCTGCCATTGTTTCATGAACAGTAAAATTGCTCTTAATCAAGTTCCATTGGAGGTGAGAGAAATCTTCCCTAAAGGCCTTTTTATGATGACTGAAATGTTAATTCAGAACTTTTTGGCCTGCTTTCACAAATACAATTATGAAAGTTTTTGAGCACAAACACTGCACCGATAGAGCCACAATTACATTTGTAAACTTTTCATTTTGTTTTCTTGGGTCATGGCACATGTTTTGAATTTACATTAATGTGGATGATAGCAGCAGTGTTTCTGAACACTTTATACATGTACAGTATGAGCAAAGTTTACTCCACAAATAAACTTCCCTGTTTGGCCCAGCACATAATGTAAAATGGAGTTAATAAACAAGCATTTAATTAAATAAACAAAAATGATAATCATTATGTGGAATACAAAAGACACATATGTGTTTTTACAATTAAGCAATATATTATGTATAGTACAGAATATCTAAAGTGATGAATCATACCGCAAATGAAAAGAAGTCAGCAATAGAAATGGTGTATTAACCTGATAAGGGAGAGTCCATTACTATTTTTGGTGCCACTACTAAGGTGTGGCCCTGCTGGCTCAACTGTTTAGAAGCAAATAAAACTATATAAACAATACACGTTGATTTTGATTAGAGCGTGGTCTGTTTTACTCAGGAGGACTGACACGGAGCCAAGCTTTCTGTGGTCGCAGCAGGAGGATCATCATCTGACCAACAGCACACAAGGTCACATTTAACCTCCAAAAAAGTCTGTCGCTCTGTCTGCATCGTCACAGGATTTGACCGACTTCCAAAGAGTGAGACGAGAAAAAACTATATGAAAATCTGAAGTTATGAAAGCATCCTGCCTACATTATATATCATTGATCCAAAACAGACTCCAACTAAAAGATTCAGGGTGTGTTTTCTCATTTCTGAAGCATCACAAAACAAGAAGTGGGGAAGTTTTGCCACTTGACCAGGCAACTACAGGTCTGTCAGCTGAGGGAGCATGTTCACAAGGCCACAAACGAGGCCTCCTTTTGGCCTTTTGGGTTTCTATTTTAACTTCTAACGGCAAATTTCCTTGATGTATGGAATATTTTCCAATTTTAACTCATTATTTTCTGTGTTTCAACTCTTAACCAGTAAAAAGCATTATAAGATAAATATGACTAAATGATTTTTTAAAAATCTTATTAGTTTGAAAAAAGATGTCATTTCCTTCACTGTCAAGGTCCGTGCAAGCACACAGATCAGATTTATCAAAGAAATCAAATAAGAAAATTCAATCTGCAGGTTGAATTACTGAAAAAAGTTTTCCCATCACTTTCTGACCAGTTTGCTATCACCTAAACTCCTCTCTGTCTCACTGTTTCCAGACCACACTTATCAATGCTGGAGTATTTATTATTTCCACACAGTCTGGGAAAACAAGAGGATGTGCGTGAAAGAGGAAGCAGCACATGTTGAAGATGACAGTTTGTTTTTCGGTTTCCTACCAGTGTGAGAAACAGCGTGTGTTTGAATACACCACACTGGAGACGAGCCCGTCATCCAGCTCTTTGATCTACGGCCTGAGATCTTCATCCATCAGGTCATGCTGTCTGTCTGTAAACTGGGTGGGGCTTCACACCAACACATGTAAAGAGATTAAAGTAATCTGATTACAACTGGAATCTTACAGGTTTACTGTTAAGACAACAGGAGTAGTTTACTTTTGTTTGCTTGGGGTCTGTTGGTGCACACCAGTGCAGCCTTAGAAGCCACTAATATTATGGAAGTACACACTGAAAATCCTTTTGTTTGTACTGAACCTGTAGTTTACTATGACATAAAGGCTGCATATTTACTGCAAAATTACAGCATCTTTTAGTCAACCTTCTGGAGGATTATCACAGATACCATCATTATTATAAAAAACGTGCAAACATGTGGATATGTTCTGTTTTTACTGACTTTCTAATGTGTTTAGAACCCTTTTTGCTTTCCATAACTTTTCTCTTTGTCATCTAAGGAGGTGTAAATAGCTGTTAGAGGCTACACCCAACATCTGTGTACCACTTACCCTTTCAACACTAGAAGGGTTTTCTGACTGAAGGGCCATAAATGGTGCTATATTGATAGCTGCACTTCCAAGAATCCATAGATTGCATAATCTTTGCTGTTTGTGGTATTGCTAAATAAATGAGTCAATAACGGCAGTCGATAAACAATGAATGAGAGAGACGACTGGGAAAATTAATTAATGATAAAATGATAATAATGTCTAAACTTGATTGCTTTGGCTGTTTTACAGATAACTGCTATGTTAGTTTGTCATGCAATCTGCTCTGTAATGTGTAATACACTCAGGCCTTCCTCCTCATCCTCCTCTGGAGCCTGCAGTCTGACTCAGACGACTGCGTAAGTGCTCCAAAGAAAGAGCCAACCTGCACGCGGCCATAAATAAGGTCCCCCGCACCCCTGGGTGTGACAGGACAGGTTGAGATGAAAGGTTCCTGTCTGCTAGCTTCCCCTCTAGCTTCTTATTAAAGAGCTTTTAACATGTAAACAGAACAGAGACACACACTCATAAAACAGAGGGGGAGAGTGTGTGACCCTTCCTTCCTTTCTATCTTGATTTTGTTCTTATTTTGTCTGTTTCTGAGTCAAAATGCACTCAGGCTAAGTAAGCAAAGTTTGGCTCCGTTTATTTGTAAAAAGCAACATGTGTGATTGTTGTGGGGAGGGGGTTTTGGATTTTTTTTTTCCACTCCCCATTGGAACATGAGCAAAGAAGAAAACCGTTCCAATGGAAGAAGTCCGATAAACAAAGAGTCAGAGTTTTGTAACTTTGTAGCTTCAGTTTATTTCCAGTTGCACAAACAAAGCAGCGTGTCAACTGTCAAAGCCATGCCATGTGACAACACATCAGCACAATAACAGCACTGTCCTGCTAGAGATGGGATTGATAACTAAACATCAGCATTGCGCCTCCTCATCATATTGCACCCGTCACTCCACCACCCACACTAAGCTGGTGCCCATGAGAGCATTGCAGGTGACACACACACACCTGCATGGCTAAATAAGGACATCCTGTGAACACGAGTGGAATTTTTTCTTTCTTCCTAACAGTGTTTAGTGGGGAAAAAGGCGAGTATTTAGTTCAGCAACATGTGGATGACTTTTTTAATTAAAGATGATGCTATTCTAAAGGCAAGTAGGAACGAAAAAAGTCATATTTTTTGCACTAAATCAGGTGGTACCATAAGTATGTGCTTTTTGCAACCATGTACTAATTTCATGCTTTTATTGTGTGAGAGGTTGACATCCTGCCTGATGATTAACCATTTGTTGTATGCCACTAACGCTTCAAATGTTCAAAAAGTGTACATACAGTATAATGCATAAAGTGTCCAAACTGGCGTACCTTGCTATTGAAACATTGTGAATCATATCTTAATTGGCCCTTACTTCAGTCTGACAACTTAATAAATTCAACTTTTGATTGTTCAGACTTTCTCTTTTGCAATGTAGAATTGTAACTGAGGGCACATTCACACCAGGCCTTTTTGCTTGGAAAAGTCAACTTTGTTTGGGGAATTGTGAATGCACAAATAGATTCTGATCCGGACCAAACAAGTGGACTCGGTCCACCTACAAATGTGAATCTCAGTTTGGTTGAAACAAACCAAATGCAGGAAGCGGACAACAACTGCTGCTACCTTAGTTCGGTTCAGCATGGCATTGTGGGTAAACCGTTGGACATTGTTGGTGAACAATACAAAATCAAACACGTGTATCATTTCTGTAAGCTGGATTTATACTCGCGCGGCGTCAGCGTCCCGTTGGGTCTGCGTAGCTGATGCAGAGGCAGTGTGTGCTTTTACTCGAGCATAGGGTTACAACGTCTTGCTGCAGATCTGCAGGTGACAACAGGGCTTTTATCAACCAGGAAACTCCAAGGGGCAACCATAGTGGCTAACATGCATTCATTCAGCTGCAAAGCCCAAACATCTGGAGGAATTTAACCACACTAACCAATCATTAAGGAGTACTTCCACATCTCTGCGTTTGCACAGACCGGATTCACATCAGGTAGGTAGAGGTGCGCGTCAGGCCTCCGCGGAGCCTATGCAGAAGCCTGCGGCGGTTACGTCGATGCAGACACAGATGCAGACACAGATGCAGACGACGCGTGAGTATAAAGGCTGCTACGTACTCCACTAGAAGTGCGAATTTCCTTCTTGTTTTTGGGGCCACGAGAACAAAATGACGTAATTTTGTTCTGGCCGAAACACTTGAAGCAGAGAGCTGTCATTTCCGCAGATGTTAGTTGAACGGATAATTTTAATAAACAGCTGATTGAGGTAGTGAACAAGTACGAAAATGTGAATAATAATACAAATTTGTTTTATTTCTGCTGGAGAGTTAAAAAAATGGTGCTGCTCTGAATTATAATGCACCGTTTATGTAGAACAAAAACCCAGTGAGGTGCACGTTCTGTCTTCTTTCAAACCAAAGGAAAGACTAGACTGTTTGCCCCTGCGCTTGATTGATTGAATTAAATCAAAGGACTTTGATTACTATGTCTAAAGCATTTAATGGTTTACATTAAACTCTTTGAATCACTCTGCTGTGGATTTGTGATTTATAGATATCACTTCCTTTGCGTTAAACAAGTGGATATGTGGACACACTTTGCTGGCCACATCAGTGTCTGATGATTTGTCCTGCTGAGAGGAGACAGGTAACACACACACATATGCACACACTCCATCGCGCTCAGTCACTCCTGCTGGGTAGTGTAGACACAACCCCACTGAGCAGGTTGGGTCTGACAATGGACCATCAGCAGGGAGGACCCTGCTGTAATCCATGTTAACATAAGAATGGAACAACAGCACACATTCTGGCAGAATACTCCATTCTCATCAGGTGTCAGGTGTCAGACAAAAATGGGAGACAGATCAAACCAATTCTGTCAGAAATTTCCTCACTCTGAAGATCTAAAGTTTATCCTCATGAAGATTAAAGTTCAAGAGCACAGCAGCAAACACATTCGACTTTTAACACCTTTGGTTTGTTCAGACAATTTCCCAGTTTGATGCCCTGTTTTTGTGTTTGTGTCTGCACTTGCTCATGTTGTGGAGCTGATTAATATCTGATGTGACTGGAAGGATTGATCCATTTGATATGGATTATTGTAACCTATCAAGCCCTTGGCATTACTTTAACAGCATCATGGATCATTCTGTAGTTTCATTAAGATGAGAGTCACGTTTACGTCCTGCAAGTGGAAAATTGAAAGCTGTCCCTGACAAGTAATGCTAACAGGATTTAAAACCCTATTTCTACAGTACAAGCATATAATCAAAATTACACACATGCTTCTTACATATTTTGCACTTAATACTTAAAGTAACACAGAAAGATTTAAACTAAAAGTTTTTCTCTCAACCACATTTAAGTGGCCGGGGTGAGGGAAGTCTAGGATTCCCTGCTTAGGCAGCTGCCCCCGCGACCCGATCCCGGATAAGCGGAAGAAGACGGTACGGTACATTTAAGAAAATTTTGATAAATTTGAAACTGAGACTTTTTTCTATCATAAGCATCTTTTACAACACAGAGTTTGCAGTTAGTCTTGAAGCCTAAGTAAAACCAGTGTTTTGCAAAAATTAATAAACTTCAGGTAAGAGTTGCACAATGACACCAACTCATGTCTTGTCTTGAACTAACCCTTTACATCAGTGGCTGGGGGAGGGGTTACTGAAATCAGCAGCACAGAGTGACACATTGCAGATCTAGAAGTGGAAAATGAAGATTGCAACGTGAACTGGGCCAAATATTTTCTGATGATACAGTATGACAGGACCAAATTAAACTTTGTGGGCCATCCAGTTAAAAATAAAATGGAATAAGAAATAGTTTACTTAGCTTCTAATCTGCCTTATTTAAAGAAGATTAAGAACAATTAGAGGGACCAGAAATTGAGGCAAAGGTGACCAGGTCATTTCTAACTCATTAACTAGAAAGACATGGATTCAGTGCAGACAGTAATGCACGTTGTCCCTCAAAAAAGGTTTATAATAGATAGGAGGAATTGCCAAAAATGGAAAAGAAACTTTGTAAAAGAAAAAAAAAAAAGAAAGAAAGAAAGAAGCTTATCAAAGATTAATCTGTTGAGAGAAAGAAAAGACAAGCAGCTGTCCAGAACAAGCACCTGGCAGCAGTGCAGACTTTTACTGTTTCTGACAAGGCCATACTTGTCAGGCAGTCCTGATCCAAATTCTGTCATTTTTTAAGCTGAATATTTCCCAAATGTACATGAAAATAGCCAGAATATAATCAGTTTCTTTCAGTTTGGCCTTCTACAACAAAGAGAGTCCTTTGCAGTTGTTGCCCTGTAATGTCTTACAACCCAGTCAAACCATTTTGAACACCACTGTGGCCTTGGAACACCACATGGATGTGCTGGATGTTAACCACCATAACTCACAATCCAAAACAGGAACTAATTTTGAGCAGATTGAGGAACATTAAAACTCCTCCACGTCATGCTGCTGGCTTTGCATCCATCAACCCCAAATTACGCTCATGAATTTTAACGTAAAGTAAAAGTACGTCAACTCTGTGTCATGCATTGTTGCTTAAAAGCCCAAGGCTGGTTCACAAGAAACTGACATTTGGGATTTTTCTCACCTGTCCAGTATGAGTCAAAGTAAAAATGCTCATATCCTGTTATGTCTTTAAGCTTTTTTCTGAGTCCCTACAAGAAGGCATGTCATTTAAGAGGGGGAAAAACATTCTTGAGTTCAGTTTTTGAATTATTGGCATTGTCAAGTTCCACCTTTAATTTGTACAGCTTTCCAAATTTAAAGTGATGGGTACGATTGCGCAGTTCTGATCAACTGGATTTCTCTCAAAGACTAAGATTTCTTCTTCTTTTCACCAATTTATTTTCTGATAATGCTATAAAGACAGATTATCAGATTGTTCCCGATGCAGGTAAAAACCTTTAAAGCAAAACCCACAGAAAGACAGAACTTTCAAAACTCATGTACAGAATTTGCCACAGATTGTTAATAATATTTACATAAGAATAAAATACATTAATATCCAACTAAACAGAAAAATAGAAATTAAAGTAAAAGACAAAGAGTTTCCCAACTTGTGTCCAACAAATAAAAAACAAAGTGCATTATCATATAACTTAATTAGAAAAGCACTTGGAGAGCGCAGACCTCTGCCAAGCAGGTCATGTTCCCCTCATATTGTAACTTACAACAAAAACTTATACTCTTGCATTCATTTAATCGACATCATTGGATTCCTTGACCATGAAAGAAAATACCAATAGAATCTGGAATCATGCTTGTATCACTATTACCTCAATAGTTATTTCCAAAAGTCAATATTTCCATAATGGCGGTTTTCTTCGGGATCTATAGCGTTGCTATTGAAGATACGTCAATTCCGTCGACATAATCCCGATTCAGCAGAGTTTTGGCTACAATTTGGTATTAGTTGCATGTCTGTATCTTCATTTGTTACCTTTCAGCATTAAAAATTCCAACGACTCCCTTATTTTTGTGTGTTCTGGATCGTAGTATCCAGAATTTTCTCTGGATCTGGATCAACTTTCGAAACATCATAGAACTCATTGAGATCCTTTCTTGTAATTTTTTTTAACCCAACAATCGGGCCATTCCTTCAAAAAACTCTTGGATCCAGAAGGTGATCTGGTTTACCACCATAATTTAATGAGTTCATTGGGCTGAGGCACACGGCTGGTGAAAATTTCAGGTCAATCCGTAAAGAACTTTTTCTGTGAAGTTGCTGACAGACAGACAAACAGACAAACACCAACTCTACCAATAACATGACCTCCTTTGCGGAGGTAATTACTTTTGCATTCTAAATCATTACCCAACCTGACATTTAATACACATATTTATGTTTATATAACCAAATGTAGCTGCTATTTACTGCTTTTATTTTCAGTGCATGTGAACGAACTTTTAATTGTAAGTTTTCTGGAAGGAGGTTCTGGCACATAAAGTTTTCAAATTAATCTGCATGAGAGTGGACACAGTAATGAAAACAAACAAACCTTTTAACTGCTTTGACAAAAGCTGAGATAAGATCTATGTAGCTGCCAGGGATGTTACCTCTACTTTACACACACAGACAAGCACATTAAGCTCTCTCAGAGGCCTCTGTATCCCTGCATGATTAATTAACTGGGAACAATGGTGGGCCAAGACCTTAGGCAAAAAACAATACTAGTCTAAATCTTAACAGAGACACAAAAAAATCTATTAATCAGAGATTTTTATTTAGGAAAATGACACCACTAACCCTTTGTTCATCAACTTGTCTTGCTTTTTGTGCCTCTTGAAGCTTATCCACAAAGTCAGGCGCTCACTCTCACACAGCAGTGCAGTGGTGAGTTCAAAGCGCAGCCCCAGGCCGCCGACGGAGGGAGGAAGGGAGGAACTGGTGAATGAAAGGATGAATGAATGAAAGGAAGGTAACATACCTGCAGGGGTCAGAACAGGTGAGCTTTAATGGAGCCTTTCCCTTTCAGGGTTCATACACACTCTCTCTCACACACCCGCATGCGCACGCACACATACCTGGATACTGTCATTCTTTCTTTCTGACCTCACAAAAAAGGCTGACTTACTCTTTTTATTTGCAGTGTTTGAAAAATCTGCATATTTTGTTGATATCATCATGCCATACACATTACAACCTAATCATGTAACATCTGAAATTTTAAGACTACGTGACTTCACGGCTGAATGATTGTGTTCGTGACCTTTGGCCTTCTCAGTGTTTGTTTCTTGATGCCAGTGAAGTAAAGGAGAAGAGGCGTCCTCGCTCTGTTGCATTCCCATCATTTCCACCAGGATGTCGAGCACTCATCGACTCATGAGCAACTTCTGTGTTTTAAAAGTTTCCAGTGTTGCGTTTAAGTTAAGACTTCGGTTTGTGCCTGAGGTGGTTAGCGTGCAGTATGGGAGAAAAGAAGCCCTCTGTCCTCACCTTCCACTCTCAGCTCTCTGATCTCCCCCCAAAGAGGAGATAGAGGAGGGGAATGCAGGTGACACCCCTCCCCGCCACCAGCAGCAGCAGTCAGGACTCCTCCCTGGGGTGCTGACAGCTCGAGGCCTCTCAGGTCACTGCAAAAGTAACCTCAGGCTGGATGGCAGGGAGACACTGTTGCAGATGCTTGGGTTTTACGTAAAGTTTGGAAAGTCCAAATGTTCGACATCTTTATAGTTATTTCTGCTCTATTCGGTCATTTTACACATTTGAGTCTGAAGAAAATAAAGAATCAACCCATAATTTCTATGAAAAGGCAGGATTTTTGCTGGAAAGCAGGACTTTCCAAATTCCTGCCTTTGCCTCGTCACATTGATTCCTATTTTTCTTGGCTACATTCAGACTTTCCTTTTTATTCTGTGGTACACAGTCAAGTTTATTTCACAGATTTATGCTTGAATAGTTCTAGTATGTGTTAGTGTATCTAATACAGAATGTGCAGTTTGTAATAAGGAAGCTCTTTCTTTTTGGCTGATTTTTTTTTTTTTTTTTTGTATTGTTTTTCTGGCCTGTTTTCCCATTGTGAGATTTGACCTGAACTAACTGCTTTGGGGGGCTGGTTCCCGAGTAATTTCGCACACAAATACACACTTACACACTTACACAAACCTCTTTGTGCTTCCAAACCTTCAACAAAGCAAAGGAGGGAAAAAAAAGGACCTCTATTTACCTGAACCACCTCTCCGTAAGGAACAAGAGATCAACACCACCTTTCTTTTTTCCTTTTTTTTTTCTTTTACTGCCCCCTTTACCCTCTTTATATCCCCCACACCTCTGATCGCCCCATTGTCAGACAGGACAAAGGCCAGGAGAAAGAGGGAGAGGTAAATGGGGGAAGTTGGTGGGTAGAAAGAGGAGGGGGAACTCACCTGATAAGAGGATGAATGATGTTGTTCACTGTGTGAGGAGGAGAGAAAGAAAAGAAGATGGATGATGAGCTATGTTTCCAAATAACATCTGTTTCTCTACATTTACAGCTGTATTTCTACTTCACCTTGAAATTCCTTGAAAAAAAAATGTAATATTGAATAAGTTTATTTATTTGAAATCAGTTGAGATATGTGACATGAGCTCATTTTAGGGGAGTCAGTGTGCACTAAGTGACACTTTTTTTTTAGCAATCCAACTAAAAAGACAGACTCTGGTTTAAATGCTTACATTGGTCAGTTTGCTTCCACTGAAACATTTCATCATTCCCATCACCGTATCAACTTAACTCAGATTGAAAATTACACCTCTCTGTTCTACAACTTTGCAGAGTCTAACAGGCACACCTGCAAGGACTACTTTTATGACAAAGCATCAGTCAGAGTCCAGAAAGGGAACTTGTTGTAACAAACAGCAGACAGCAGTACGGACATGTACTGAGGTACATGAGGCAGGTGATATTCCTTCACCTTTACCTTTTCTGAACACACCCTGATTTTTAGCAGTTTATGTTTAACAAGGTTAACTATATGATATCACATCAAAGTTCAAGAGCACAACAGCAAATCACATTCAGACACATTTTTAAACAGAATATTTAGTTTGATAGAATTGAGTTAAAATAATAGTTCATTGAGGTATATTTATTTACAGTGGTATTGAACAAGTTTTTTTTTACACATATAGAGTAGAATGAAAAAAGTTTTTGGCACCCCTGAAAATGTCCATTATTTTAATTTATAAATCATTTTGATCGATCAAATAAGTCATGGACACGGTAATATTTTAGTTGTGAAACTAAGTTTATACCAACAGAGGATGTGCAGTTTGCATCAAACAAAATTAGACATGTGCAAAAATTTGGGCATCCTTGTCATTTTGTTGATTTGAATAGCTGTAACTGTTTAGTAGGCTACTGGTTAAATTGGCTTGCTGAGCTTTTCAAGCCTTGAATCTCATAGTCAGGTGCATCCAATTATGAGAAAGTATTAATGAAAATAATGGAACTCTTCAGGGTGTTCAAACTTTTTTTATCTCACTGAAATTAGGGGTGGACATTGACAATGAATTCATGATACGATACATATTGTGATACGTAGATCACAATACGATACAATATTGTGACACTGATATATTGCAAAACTTGGCACTTCAGAGAAATTTAAAGTGCAGCTTGAAATAAAAGTTTTACCTACTTGTATGTACATAGATCGGATGACTAAAGCAACAAATCATGTCCCATTTATTAAACTTGGACAGGTTTCTTTGCCACTTTGATCTCATAATGAAAATATTTACAATGGTCCCCCTGAACATAAATGTTGCTCAGTTTGGGAAAATCCAACTGAATAGATGTGCAAACAATAAAAATAAAGTCCTTTTGAAAACAATATTACCACAGCTGAGCTGGAATAGTATAAATGTACATGAATTCATGTGAAATTAAAACAGTCAAACAAAGGAGTATATGAGTATATGCATTTTAGTGCATATGAAAAATAAACATTTCAGTCAGTGTATTATATTCTCAAACAACTCCAAAAATATTTTAGCTTGCACTTTCCACTGTGTGTAAGGTTTAACCTACACCTGCTGCAGGTGAAATCTCGCCTGAACGATGAAATCTCGCAAGATTTCGTTAATGAAAAATATTAATACAGCATTTTTTTAAATATGATTTCGCAACATAAAATATTAGTGTGTTAATATTTTGTCAAACCCCTAACTGTAATAGTGTTCTCAGACAGACATTCTGGTTCAGCATGTAAAACCAGATCAAGCTCCACTGGGGCTCATTTGTGGTATTTTATTTCATTCAGTTTATTGGTAATTTGGTCTGTCATAATTGAAACATAGCGGGTAATAAACCACCTGTGTGAACACTGACATTTGGATGAACCCAGTCTTTGTCCACTGGAAACATTACTGTTCATTAAGAACAAAGGTGTCCAAATTTTTTACTCTGGAGAGCCAAAAAGGACTCGGGGTGGATGGTCGCAAGCCAAAACTAAAAAATTATGTTGCAGTGTAAGAAATTAAATATGCTTAGCAGCTAGGGGTGTAACAATTCGATACACAACCATTTGCATATCATGATTCATGGTTTCTGATTCGATATCAAGTTACTGAATCTAATCGGATCATATTGTTCTAAATGAACCAATATTATCCAATCAAAATCAAAAACCATGAATCTTGATAACGAACCCTTGTTAAACCAAATTGTTATACCCCCGTAATCGTTCAAAATAAAACCTCATATGTAATAGGGAAAAATGAATAACACTGTTCTTTATTATGTTAATTTTTTGTTTTTCACATTACTTTGTATGAGGTTTTATTTTGGACAGCATCTTCACACTTATTCCCTGATCATGGATTTCCAGATCTGAGCTAACAGACGAACCACAGCGCCACCCTGTCCACCATGTAATGCAATGTTAATTTGTGGTCAGGAAGGGAAGTGCAACAATGAATAAATATCAAAAGAACTTTTCACACTGCTGGGAAAATCTGAATTAAAAAAAACAAAAAAAACAATGGGTAGCGGGTCAAAAATAATCACTTGCGGGCCAACTTTGGCCCGCGGGCCCCAAATTTAACAGCCGTGATTAAGAAGATCCACTATTTTCTGGCTCCAGTTAAGGAAAGAATTTTTCAGTTTCCAAGCAATTTTTTTTTCATTCTCACCAAAGAAATGGTTTTGCCACCAGCATGGAAGTGTGAGAGACTTATAAGGTGTATGAATGTTCATATCCTTCCAATGTAATCTGCTCTCTTCTAAAAAAAAAACAAAAAAAAGATTAGATGTTGTGAAACTTGTGTTGTGAAACTTGTTCAAACCTCATTAAGAAAGTCAGAATGCTTCACCTGTGAAGCCAGTTTACCTGTGCAACTCATTAACAGTTAAATAAAGAAAAATGGGGGTTAAATAATGTCATCTTTTATGTTCTTTATTAGTAACACCAGAGTTGGATTCATCTTGCAAATGTATGAGCATCCACATTTAACTGACGACAGGAGAGACAGAGAGAGTAAAGAGAGGAGTATAAGGGGAAAGAACAGAGATGAGGAATTTATATGGCTGGGGCTATAGGTTATGGTGAATTATCCTGAATTAACCGTGTGTTTACTTTAGCTTGGAGGCTGCTGAGTGAAGCGGTGATGTTGGGATGTCAGGTGACCGGGCTCTTTGTTATGGAGAGAGGCAGGCTGGCAAAAGCAGCTCCAAATGACTGGCAGGAATGTCACCTGAACAATGCAGTGATTCTCCACCTCAGCAGCATCCATCATCATTAGTTTACCCGTTGTTGTGAAAAACTCCTGTGAATACCTTTGTTAAGTTGTACTGTCAAAGAGCTGCGACTTTGACCTCTGACCTTTGCACTGTCACTTCACCAGTTTACTTTAGTGACAGGAAATGAAAAAGAATCTACTGTTCATCATAACATTTTTTGGAAAGATTTACTTCTTAATGTTCAAATGAGACGGGGTTTTTTCTGTTTGAGCTTTATTTCACAAATTTTAAAAAGTTTTCTTTCAACAGTGTTATGTTCAAAACACACCTTCACAAAAAAAGCCTATTTCAAAATGTACTTGCTTTAAAAAAATTCTGCTGAAAATGAAAAAAAAAAGAAAAGAATGAATGAATTGAACATAAAAGATGCTGATTTGGGAAACTTGAAGAATATGTTAAAATACAAAAAATGCTTTCTGAAAACCATTTTTGTATCTGATCACTTTCAAATGCCTGGTTGCATTTAAAATCCTATTTTAGATTCCCCCACCTGATGTAGCAGCTTTAAAACTTAGCCTGCAGCAGGAAAAGTAAGAAAAAGCTCAGATTTTTTTTGTCTGGAAAAAAAAACTTTCAGTTTATAATCTAAATAGACAAAATGAACCTAGTGACACTTTTAAAAGTTGGGTTATTTAATAAGTCAATAAAACTTTATTTGCATGGAAATTGGGATTTTGGGAGTAGATAACGTGCACAAATTGCAGATTAACGCATACCTGTGCACCAACATCTTAAATTTGTGCATAATTATATTTATATCAGGATATATTCTACAGGAATGTAAAGAGAAGCTGAGTATTAAAACCACAACGTTGACTGGAGTTTTGGTAATAAGTGTCAGTCTATGTTTATGTGTGCTCTGTGTGTGTGTATTTATGTTGACCAGATTTGCTGTAACATACTCATGGTAGGACACACCATGGGTAAATGCAATTTTTTGTCTTTCATGGTTTGTATATGTAGCTGATGTCCAAAAACAGCATTATGATTAATGAGCAAAGTACAAAGATGGTGAATGGAGGACTCTTCGGCTAGCATTTACTGAACTGCCTTTTATTGATACAAGCTCCAAGTTAGCTGAGGTGGGGTCATTAGCTCTTCATTTACAACTCATTAACAGGGTGACTTTACTCTTTGATGTTTGACAGCAGCTTTAGTTTATCCTAATAAAAACTTTCTAGCTGTGTATTTTTGAAAAGCAGCAGCCGAGTGTCTCAGTCAGACTTAAGGTGATGCCAAGGGATAAACATCAATGACCACTGTTCCAAATACTATTTATTTTCTCATAAAATAAAACATTTATATATACATCTGTGAGGATAAATCATTGTTTTGTGCTACATTGAGCTCCTCCTCTATTCTTATAAGTGCCTTTTTGCCAATTTTCTAAATAGAATAGGTAAATTTTTGTACCTTATCAAGCCGTATGAGTTAATAAAGTACAATAAAGTACAACCAATTAAAAATGATGAATAAAAGTCAATAAAATAGAGATAATGACAACAATCAAAGATGCTAATAATAAATGAATTATTATATAAATATTAGGCCAAACACATATATAATTATACATGTAATTATTACCATGATTACTATGATTATTATGAAAATCATAATATAATAACTATTATTATACAACTGTTTAGAAGTACTGCTATTTATAGTTATTGTAAAAGCTACGCACATTTTTCAATGCTGCAGGTACCCTTAGGGTTGAAATGGTACAAATTTGTATTTTATATTACTTTGGACCCTTTTTCAAAGTTTAAAGGTACACTTCTGGCCTCATAAAGACCAATGTTGTTCTTTTAAGAGAACATTTGTAAAAAAAAAAAAATGTACCTACAGATATAGAAATGTTCCTGTCTCACACCTCTATTTTTGAGTGTGTAAAGGCATGCATCACTATAAAAAGTTTAACTTAAAAATATGAATTAAAGGGCTGCCTTAAAATTCTGAATTGAATGGAACATTTTTTGTGTGTTAAGTATTTTAATTGAGAACATACCAGAAGCTTGTTTATTTGACATAAAATGATATTCGGGAAAGAAAATGCCAAACTGCAATATACAGTGGAGTTTTGCCTCACAGGCTTGGAAGAAACCACAGTGAAAAATCCCAGACACAGTGTTCATGACAGACTTACAGGTGAACTCATAGTGGTTTCCTGCCATGATCTATGATCTGAAGTTGTAGCAGCTCAAAAGCAATATCGTGGACAAAGAAAACTCATTTTTCCACAAAAACAACTCTCTTTCAATGAAGTTTGAGCTCCATCCAGACATGGTTCAAATCTGGTGACACTCATCTGTTTCTGTGTCACCAAAGTGTGACTTTTTGCAGAAGTGTACGATACTGTGTTTATGTCTGTAAGGTTTTCTGTCTATTTATTTGCCTTTGGCCAGACTGGTCTCCTGTACCTGTGCTGTTGCAGCATTGCAATATACCCTCTGAGGGGCAAATAAATGTTTTCTTATTCCAAAAGACTCTCTGTTTCTCTCTGTAATTGGCTTGTGACTGAACAGTATATCAATAAGAAAACCTGGAAAAGTGTTACTGAGAAAAGCATCGATTCAAGTCCAGCGTTTACTGTGTACAAAAGGGAGGCAGGCACATATTTGTGACATTAAACCACAAAGATGAGAGTATATAATCTAATGTTACTGGTTAGAAAGCTGGGGTTTTCCAGTCCACACATGAATGACGCAGTCCGAGTCAGTGAAAGTCTTCATCCTGAAAGGCATCTTCCACAATGGATTCTAGTGTTCATAAAATGCATTGGTATTTCAATGGTACTTTCAAATCCCACAGAAACGCCTGTGATTCTACAAATATCTTGTTAGTATAAACAAGACTTAACAGTTTCCCTCAGCCCTAAGATCATTGAAACCACTGAAAATAATTTGATAACATCAGAATAATCCTAAAACTGCTTTAAATGCATTCACTACAAAATAAAGTGAAAAGTTCAACTTTGTCACATGAACATCTGCTTCCAAGGCACAACGGTGTAAAAGGATAGACAGATAATCAAACTAGATCATGATTACGGCAAACATGTGCATTGATGGAGTATATCTGGTCATTGATCACTCTCAGGAGATTATAGGCCCGATCTATCAAAGGTTTGCGGTTAAAAAAACGTGAGCTATCTCACTGCACATGCAAAAAAATGTAAACTGATCTATGAACAGCATGCTAAAAGGGTTTGGTCTTTAGTCAGTCAGTCATTTTCTGTACCGCTTATCCAGTTCAGGGTCGCGGGGGTTGCTGGAGCCTATCCCAGCTATTATCAGGCGAGAGGCGGGGTACACCCTGGACAGGGGTTTGGTCTTTAATATGTGCTAGATAGCACCTCTTATCCATTTGGTACCTTCTGCTGCAATGAATATGCAATATGGGGTATTTACATGCAATACTGTAGTGCGTGTAACGAGAGGAGAAAATGCAAATATATTAGTTTAGCACTTGGAAGGTGATTTATCAACCGTGAGACACATTGCCTTGCTGGGTATTTTTTGCATCTATTTAATCTGCGTCTGAAAAGCAGGTGCAAATTGCAGCTTTGTGCACAAAAGGCTGCAACTTCTGAGGAGGACAGAGGACATGCACACATCTGATTCAAAATAATCTTCATGAGCAGTGAGGGCAACGTGTTTTGTTTTCATTGGTTAATTCAATAAAAATCACCACAGCAAACACCACTATTTAACAGAGGTGTAAAATATTCTGGATAAATGAAACAGAAAGTTTGCAGTTGCTGTGGAGCTTAATGAGAATTAAAGCTGCATTAAAGCTGTTGTGTCTTTTTATTTTCCCTTTTTGCCAATGTCACGTTTTAACTTGGATTTTAGCAGTTGGACAGGACCACAGTCACCCTCTGAAGCCTTTGGCATTGTGCCAAACTGCGCACCTCGTGCGTAATACAGTAGAGACCATGTCAGAGCTGCAGACACTTTCATTTGTTATGATCCTTGTCCTCTTAAACTGGCCTCTTCCGAGACTCTGCATGGATACATGTTGTATTATTTAATTTTTTGTATTTATCGTACTTATTTTAAATAATATTTTCATCTTCTTCCTCCACTAATATCTCCCTTTGTGACATGCAAAAACCCTCATTTATATAGGGGCGTTTCCAACACGTTTGCACCCGCTGTCATTTGCGCCTTCATTCTTTGAAAATCACTCGGAAACCATGGTTCAGCCTCTCGCGCAAAATTGCAGATTGCGTGGGTAAATTACTACATGCAAGTTTGGATCTTAATAAATCCAGCCCTATGTGTTAGCTAAGCATCACAGAACTAGCATTTGCAAAATCAATTAGCACATGCTAATGGAGCTCCATTCATTTAGAGTGAAGTTTGCCAGAAGATATCTGAATGCTGACATGTTCGTGTACTGCTAATTTCCAGACTGAGGTCAAGAGCCTGCCAGTTCAACAATATAGAAATCTGGCAGATTTAAATCAGGAGAAATCATCAGTGTAAAGTCACTAATTAGCAAGAATGAGCGGAGCTGTGTGTCTCGATGTGAGTCCAGGTCAATATCAACTTTCTCTGAGAAATAGACCTGCTAATGTGATACATCACATGATTCCACAAACTACCAAAGCAAAGCTTAATTTTGCTTGTTTTCCTATCTTTTTTTTTCTTTTTACTGATCTTATTTAATATGTCATTGCATGTTTCCCAACATAAAATATTTTTCAAGCAGTAACATTGTGGAAAAAAGATAATTTCCTGCTTTATCTGTCCGAATATGGCAAATATCACGCAGCCTAAAGATGCAGCATAACAGACAGTGTCCGTTCATTTTAATATATTTAAAGGACAGACTGTCTTTTAAAATGATATGGGGGGGGGGGGGGGGGGGATCTTGTTTCTTTGACCAAAATGAAAAGTCAGATGACCTAGCATTATTCTTATGTCTCATGTTTGTTTTAATGTTCTCACTGTAAGATCTAATTTCTGTTTTTACCTCTGCTCAGCGCTTTGTTATTGGTAGCTGCTGTGTTTAAAGCGCTTTACAAATAAAGTTGACTTGACTCATCCATTTTCTGACTGTCCAGAACAGAAATGGAAAAAAGTTCATTATCCAATTTTTATATTTTCAAGAGAAAATAAAAAAAACCCTACATAAACCTAAATTCAGATGTAATCTGAATATGATAACAAGTCAGAACCTTGTGGTTCCACTCTCAGATAGTAAAAAACACCACCTAAAGATAAATTTATGGTTGGGTAATCATACAAGGTTTGCATAACTAACTTCTGCATCATTCCAAAGAAATACAGTTTACCAAATAAATGTAAAATCTTTTTTTAGTTATTTTTTTATCAAACATGTAATAAGGAACTGATTTAGCTCTCCCTTAAAGACACACAAAATAACTTTTAGACTGTAAAAATATGCATTTCTGAGTCATTTTGATGGCACACCAACATTCATTGTGAGCATTTTCATTAGCAGCACTGCCCAGAGGCGTGCCGAGGCTCAGAAACTGCAGTATGTAAGTTCCTGGGACATATAGCTGTGATGTTGCAGCCAACTATGGGGGATCATCACGCTTCCGTGTTCCGAACTTCCGGTTAGAAACACTTAGACGGCCAACTTCCGGCCCAGTTCAATGTCCCTGCCTTACTTCGTGAATAACGTGAATAAACGCCAACCCTACTTAAATTTTCACGGATTCCAGACTGAAGTGATACTAAGGAAGAAGTGGATCAAAGCGATTCTCCAGAGTGAAGGGCCGAACTTTATAATAAAACAACATAGCATGTTTGTTTGCAGCCGGTGGGGCACAACACCGGCATGCTAGCATTAGCCAGCTAGCGTTTACCGACGTGCTTAACTTTGTGCGTCTTAAAACACACATACATCTGAAAATCGGGTCTGTACAAACGTGTGTTTTATTATAAAGTTCGGCCCTTCACCGCGGCAAATCGATCGCTTTGATCCAGCTTTTGATCCAGTATCACTTCAGTCTGGAATGAAAACTTGAGTATGTTTGGAGTTTATACGATTTAAACAGTATAACAGAGCAGGAACGACTGTTGTTAAAATGGCCCGGAAGAGGAAGTGCCCAAATACCGGGAAGTTCCGGTAAGCGTGATAATCCCCTATTGGTTGCGCACGTCATTTCCTAGCAAATGGATATGAACACAGTGGGTGATTTGAACATGTATCATAGAGGATTCGGCAAAGAAATGCAAGCAACCATTACCGGAGGAAGAGAGGAAAAGAGAGAGAGGAAGCGACATAACAAGAGTCAAGATAAGACTGTCTTTTACTGGCTGGAGTGAATCACAGTACAGGTACAATGCAAGATGGATGCTAGTTTAGCCGTTGATAACTGCTAAAACATCCATTGTGGGCCTTTAAGTAAACTAATAAATGACAAAAAAAAATGCTGTTAAAAGAAAAAACAACAAAGCAAACCTTGATGTTTACTGAATTTACCCACTTTCAGCACAAAGAGGTTGGAAATTATGTAATTTAAAGTTGTGACTTCAATTTTTACTATAGAAAAAAGTGAATGAGAAGATAAGAAGTGGACAATTCTGCAGATCAAGCAAATAGAGAATAACATTTTTTTCTTTATTTATCACATATTTAGTCAAGCTTATTGACATTAAGAACAATTCTTAATTTAGCTATTATAATATTTATCATTAATTCATAATTTGTTACTTTAAACTTTTATTTTTAAAAAAAATCTGTTGTTCTTATAAAACAAGTTTTATAAGAACAAGAATAAATGCTTTTATTATTAAACAATTATGCAGAAGTATTCTAATGTTTCCCAGCAAACAAACATACAGTACAGACCAAACTGAAGGAAGACTGTGTGCATGTGTGCAACCTCTGATGACATCACAATGTGGAAGAGGTGATCTCAAGCCTGGAAATGCTCTGAAGGAGAGCATAAGTAGCACACACATGGTGTATGTTGCAGAAACTCAGCGTTTAGGTTGCATCATATAAAGATGGTGGACAAGTCAAGTGAATTTTAGGGCTCCAGGAGACATAAAGAAAAGTTCAAGTCTCAAACTGTATTTTCACTCAAATGAAAGAAAATTTAGGGCAGACACATAAAGTTGACTTAGTTCCATTCCTTGCAGTATTTTGCTGTTGATATATAAAGATTCGTCATTTTATGCTGCTGGTGCACTTTTGTCTTTGACAACTCTCTTTTGTTTATATTGTGTTTTAAAGGAGTGATGACAGAGCAGTAAAAACTAGTTTATGTTGTTGGCATTACTGCATATGTAAATACTCCAAAGAAAAAAACGGCATTTTTTACAGCGGAGTATTGTTTTGAAACGCCAGACCTCACTTCCTCAGTAATACAGTTGGGTCCGGTGATGATATGGAGCTTTACCCGGAGACCACGTTGACTTCATTTTGATTGGCTACACCTTATTTGGCTATGACCTTATTTAGAGAAACTAGGTCAGGCTGTGGTCATAGTTTGCTAAAGGTTATCTGTTAGCAACATGGGCACTTCAGACAGTGAGCTACGTTTATCAGACAGCATTTAGAAAATAAATAAACTTACAGGTAATGACAAGGTTGTGGTCGCCTCCCTCAGTGTTGCTGCAGAAGTTTTCTTTTAAATCCATTTGTTTAAAAACCATAAACAGGAACTTTGATTCTCACTCTGGACATTCACACGGCCTCATCAGTGCACAACAGATCATATTATACACCCAAAACCCCAGAAAAGTGACATTTGATGTCATGGCACCTTTAAGAATTAAACACAAAAAATAAGATTAAAGATGGAAGAGCAGAAGTAAAAAGTCTTTCATAGATGTAAGTTTTAATTTAATCTTGAGAGAAGAGAAGGACTTTGAATCCCTCACCAAAACTTTTAACTGGCCTCAAGAGTCTAAAAACGGCTTTTTATCTGATCATGATGTAAGAAATTCTGGGATTAACAAGCAGGTTGAGAGCAACAAGTTACTGCAGAGTAGATATGGAGCCTAAATAATGTCGCCTTCAGCTCCACTTCCCTGGAAGAGCTTTTAAGAGGTTTTTCCGTTAGATTTTCAGGTGGATGAATCAATATATTTTCAATCATGCATTCTTTGCTGGTTTTGTTCATGCATATGTTTAGGTGTGTGGGTGTGTGTGTGTGTGTGTACATCATGGCAGAGCTCTGCTGTGTTTTATAAAGACAGCATGTTGAGAAATGACACGCTGTGGTGTAAATATGAAAAATAAAATCAGTGTTTAGTTTCTATTCCAAAAATAATGTACAAAATTATTCTAGAGGAAATGTTTCACTGTTTTTGCGAGTTGTTGTATTTCACATTTGCTAAATGAAGCAAACTTTGGCCCTGGGCGTTAGAATTTAGAGCAGCTCATATTTAATGTCATCTCGTGGTAATCCTCCATCTGCCATTACAAATATATTTTTCGGAGAACAGTGAACAGAAGCTGGAATCTGAAGGACTAAATCACACACCAAATAAATGCAATGACATTTTTCCGTGCCTATATTTACTGAGTCTAGCAGACTTATAGTCAACATCTCTGCTATTGATTTAGCCAACATTTAAATATTTAATCATGTCTCACAGACAGAAATTACAGAATGTCACGTTATAACTACAAAGTTGAATAAGATATTTTTTCCACAAGTTGATTTGTTGGGGGTCTATTCGTTTTCTTTTTTTAATGGAAACAAACTAATGCTACAAAAAGAAAAAAAAATCCATTTTTCTTTAATAAATAAAACAATAAATAACCTGAGTTGATGACAAGATTTTCTAAAAGGCACATCTGAGGACTTAAATCTTGTTTCATCAAAGAATTTGTGTTTCAGCATCTTTCTCTGTGCGTATTCATGGCTGCTTCAGCGCGTTTCTCAGACAGCCGGAGCTGGTCTTCAGACTCTGAGCAGCTTATGGATTGGGGGGAGTTGGGGTCTGTTTTGTTTGCTGAGAAAACTCATCAGGCTAATTCTTCACTAGTTTAATCCAGTGGTCTAAATCCCAAGTCTGAGACTGTGAACTGGCCTTAGAGGATTACAAACAAGGAGAGCGGTACTCGCCAAAACAAAGACGACTCTCCCTGTTACTGTCAACAAAGGCGTAAGCTAAAGCTCGGACAGTCTGATATTATATGATAGAGGCGTCTTTCATGGCTCAGAACCAGACAATGTGGTCATTTAAAAAGCTATTACAAGATGTTTAGAAATTTAAAATATGAGCAATCGAACTTGGAAATTTCAACAAAAAATAAGTTGCACGTTGCACACGTGTACACACACAAAAGTTATAATTTGGGAGGAAAAAAAAACATGGAAATGGTTCAAACTTCCCCCCAAGAATTCCCACTCTACATATTTGTTGTAATCCTGGACAAACATTTTAAAGTTTTGACAGTGAGCTCACAGGAAAACCAGACCGCAGCCCAAATCCTCCACCCAGCCCAAAAAACCCCCGGGTGCAGCCCCTCTCTGTCAATTCAGTCAAACATCTGAACATACAGAAGCAGCAAACTCCACCCAAAAGCCTCTGGACCGATTCTCCTCCAGCAATGAAAACGGTTGTCTTGAAACAACAGCACAACAAAAACCTGGATGGGAGTTTCCCTGCTTTATTTATTTTGGTAAATTCACTTTAATCCACTGAAGTCTGAGGTCTTCTGTCATCTAACCAAGCACCCAAGAAGAGTCACTATTTTCTTTGCACACTCAGCTTAAGTGGAATCTGGCTGTATTCCTCTGAAATTGTTGCTAATCACTGTTCTGAGTCTATTATTGAGAAAAGAGAGAAAAGCTGCAACATTTAAAGTGTGCATACAGTCTGTGAGCATCTAAATGGTTTAACTGGTCATCCAGCATGCTTACTGAGTCATCTTAACACTCATTGCACCCCACTCTCAGTCACCCCGCCTTACCCCCTGTGTGGTGGCTGCAGGCCCTGATTTGAAAGGGATTTGTTTGACCTGAGGAGGTGTTGGCAGGGGGGACACTTTGTGTGCCAGGAGGCTTGTATGGGGAGGGGGGGTGTTTGTCTGTGTTCGGTTTGAAGACTCAGACAGACAGTAAAACATATGTCGCTCCCAGGGAGAGGCCATCTTGCTGATTTAGCTGCGGTGGTGGCTGCAATGCTCTGGCCAATAGTTTGAAACATCCACACCCGGAAAACCTGCAAACCTGCTGCTTTACAGCTGGCCAGAGGCATGGTGGCAATATGGAGGGGAGGAGGACCCCCGAGATGCATGCATGTGTGTAAATTCTCCCTTCGAGGCAGAGGTGATACCTCTCTTTCCATCTGCCATCATCTATGACATTCCTGCTTTGTCTTCTTTTTTTATTTTTCCTTTCAGTGTCCGTATTATTTTCTGGAGTTGCGGTGAATGCAGGCTGATGAATGAAGGCTAAGTACTGTGTGTCAGATCATGCATGATTATCTCTTCTACAGAAGCCCATGCATGATCACAATCTTAATAAACAATACACAAGAATCAACTCCTCTGATTAGATATACTGATAAAACAGACAAAATGTTCAAAGCTTAGATCAATATTACCACAGTTACCATGACAAATCTCACGGACAGTGCCGTTTACTTCATCTCATTTAGGAACAAGCGCCAACAAAATGGAGACTGCAACTCACTGAGTTCTTGTACAGCCTACTTTTTATGGGGAAAAATTAGATGATAAAATGTTTGGAAATATGATGTCAGCCTTGGTTTTCCCAATCTTTAACAAAAGCTGGTGTGAGATTTTGAAGGTGGGTTTTAGTTTTAGTCAGAAGTAGCTAGCTATCGCTCTCAGTGATGTGGGGTCATAAATATGAAGCAGATCTGGAACTGTAAGACTGGTTCTGGAAGCCGCCCCCATTATTGAATGTTGTGGGCCAAATATTAGTGCAGCTAACTCAGATTTGTCAAATCCTGTTGGGTGAAGTGACTCAACGCCCTGCAGTCTGAGCCTGACAATGCTATCATCATACACAATATATTCCTGTTTCAGAATTTGAGCAATTTTTCTCATTTTGCCATGAGTAATAAACCTCTCCCACCAGCATCATCCTCTCATGGGCCTTTTCCATTGCAGCTGCACACGGCACGGTACAGCACCACACGCTAAAGATGACCAGGACGGTTTTTGTTTCCACACAGGAGAGTAGTAGTCTACGACCTGGAAGTGGGCGGAGTAGACGTGGTCGAGACTGCCGTGACATCACTGTCGTGCCACGCGGTGGGCAGTAAAGTAAAAACAACAATGGAGGCATTGGACGATGTCGAGGTGTTACTGCTGTTGTTTTCTCTGTGGCTTGTAGTCACCGAAAACAGAGCCAGATATTTTTAGAAGAGGCGAGGCGAAACACGTATGACGCGTATGATGACAACTTCCTTTGACCAATCAGTGGAGAGCCAATGGTGAATGGGCAGGTGAAAAGGCCCATTAATACTGGGCCACACTGTTTTGGGTCTTGGATGATAAAAGTTTAGAAAAAAGAACACCTCAAATGTTCTACCAAGATGTACCAAAATAACTCTTTTGGGCTTTACTTTCCCAATAACTTTTTTTTTTTATCTCTTGTTGTTGGTGTTGTTATTGTCGTCTGATCTGACCTCTGTCTCTCTTTCTGTTTTATTGTTTCTTCTTTTGTGTCCACTCTAAATTTGACTTCTTTCCTCTCTTCTGACTTTGTTTTTCTCTCATGTCTCCACATTTATGTCTCCCGCCATCACGCACAGCTATGTCCTCTCTTGATTCAGTTTATTCAGCCCTTCTTATCCTTTTATTCTATGTATTTATTTATCGAGCTTTATCAATCCCAGCTAGCAAACTCCTTCTCTGCTTTTAACCCCAGTTACATTAGCCTCTCCTTCCCCTCTTCCCATCCAAAACTGTTCCCTCAAAAACCTCATTCTTGTGACGAATAGATAAGGCAACAGCTGTGTACTGTATACACACACACACACACACGCATACACTCCCTAGATACCTGGCCTCGGTTGAAATCAAGGCTATTATAGTTTTGAAATTGTCATTAGTTTTTATTTTTATTTAGTTTTTCAGTTTCCTTTTTTATTTCAGTATAGTTTTAGTAAGTTGAACAAATGATTTTGTAGTTTTAGTTTAGTTTTCATTTTAAGGAATTGACTAGTTTCAGTTTAGTTTTTATTTATTTTTAGTCTAAGTCTTAGTTTTTCAGGTATTAAGAGAAAGTCTTGAAATGTAGATGTTTAAAAGGATGGAAGAATATTTGACACAAAATATGGATTATCAACTCCTTTTATTTTTATTCCTGAACCTCAATTATTTAGATTATTTGAATGTAAATCCAATTTTGTTTCAACATTTAACAGGCTCTTATCCAAACAGGCAACTACAAAATCAGCTCACATACAGCTCTCACCACAGTGTAACCGTGAAATTTTCATGAGCGTCTCTGTGGGAGCTTCACAAATGAACTTTTAAATTTGTTGGATTTCTCCATTTTTGTTGCATTCCACAGATGTTCCCATCAGTCTTCATCACAATACACTTACTCTTATCGATCAGTGGGTCATACTCGAAATACTCCGAGGGTTTATACTAAATACCATTTGTAAATACTTGAATAGCATTTATAAATACTCAAAAATGCTGTGGCATTTTCGACCTACTGCAACTTTAGACATTTTTGTCTGCTACGCACCTTCTTCTTGTTCAGGTGCCGCAGATTATAGCCGCTATACTGCCACCCTCTGGAGGAAACGTGGAAGAACAGCAGCTATCGCGGGACAGGCATCTCACATCTAATCAAGAGAGGGACCCAACTGTAGTCACGGTACGTCGCCATATATCCAATCCAAGCCGGAAGTCCCAATCAGAAGTTTCTTTTTCATGTAACTTACTAAAATCTAACCCTAACCCTGACGCTTCTCCTAACCCTAACCATCCGACTACACTATCTGTTTGTAAGCCGCAGATAGTTACTCTTGGCGGTGTTTAACTAACTTCAGCATGAGACTTCCTGTATGGATTGGATGTATGGCGGCACCCTTGTTGGTCATCGTAACTGCAGTTGGTTCTCTTGCGAATCAAGGAAGAAAATAAAACGAAAAATAAAACAACGCCGAATTTATCAACAGTTCAGTTTAGTGTTAGTTTTGCATTGCTCTTTGTAGTTTCTATTTCGTTTTAGTTTTTTTTTTTAATTCTCGTTTTTATTTTTATTTCAGTTAACTAAACTATTTTTTCACTGCTAGTTTTAGTTTTAGTCTTAGTGAACTATAACAACCCTGGTTGAAATATATCAAAATAACACTGCAGCAGTTGCCATGGTAGAAAATATATTCCTGCTCAATGGGAAATTCAAAGCAACCACTGCAAAGAATGTTAATTTTTCTGACCTACTCTTCCCAGGAATTACATCACTCAGGTCATGCAGGCAGTTTGGAACACCTTACTTGTGTAATGTTGCTTGAAGCATTTTGTGCTTTCATTTATCTACCAAAGTATTTCAATTGGGTGCTGCTGGCATGTGTCTGCTATCGGAAGTGTTGACAACAAGCCAGTAGTGTGTGTTTTTGAAATCTGCTAGGCTATCAGATTCTGCTGTGCTGGCCAGCCTTCATTCACTGGAATTGTTCCACATTTTAGGACGTGCAAATGCAGGTACAAAAGCAAAGATACGCCAACTTACTTTCATAAGGTTTCTTGCGAAATCATTCAGGATCCTGGGAGTTCTCTTTTTGCCAAGAGACAAACATTTGTAAGGTTTGTTCACAAATAAGACAGCATGTTAATTTGGGAGTGGATTTTTCTTCCTTTTTCATTTAACATCCTCAAAGAACAAAGCTGTCTGGTTCCCATATGGTCTATCTTCTGTTCGTTCATAAACAGTTAAAGATCACATTTAATATCAGGTGGATCATGATGAGAACTTTTTTATTTTGCAAAAAACATTTAAAGATGCAACATGTGAAAAGTTTTGTTTCTGGAATAAAGAAAAGCCTCAAAATATTGGAGCCACTGTAACTACAGTTCACGATTTCTATTTTAATTCTGACTTGAATGGTAGCGAATCAGTGTAGAGGACTGTGATGTGCCCAGCCATGTGTTGAAGCATTATTGATTGGTTGTGGGCATGTATAATCTTTTTCTGTAGCAACTGTAGCCTGTTCTCCATGTACAGTAATAATGATAGTAAATACATATGTTTTCAATGTGGTTGTGTGCATATTGTTATGTTTGTCATTAAATCTGACAAGAGAGCAGGAGAGCAGTGATAAGCCATCCATCCATCTTCTGGTGCTTATCAAGCAGACTTCCAGTTCTCCAGAAACTTTTTCAAGCCCATGTGGGGGAATCCTGAGGCACTTCTGGACCAACAGAGTCACAGTCCCTGCAGCTTGTCCCGGGTCTACTCTAGGGCCTTCTCCCAGTGGAACGGGCCTGGAATCTTACCAGGGAGGTGTCCGGGATGCATCATCACCTTGCATGAGGCACTTTCTACTTTTGTTGTAGGGGTGGAGGTGTGGTGTCTCTACTCTGAGCCTCTCCTGGATTATGAGTCCTCTCACCCTGGCAGTGATAAACACTCAGGCAAAAAACCAAAAGAGCAGAACTTTTTCCATTCTGTTCTCCAGTGGTCCCTGTATTAATTTACTATTTTTCCTTGTGAAACAATACCTTATAATCACAAACATTAGCTACTCAGCATGCTCACTCCAGTGGTTAAATTACATTGAAAGTCTGAAACTGTTTTTGATATATTTATAGCCTCCTAAAACTTAACACAATAAGCTTAAAATTGTCCTAAAACTTTTTTATTTCTTTTTATCCTAAATAAACTAAGAACATCAAAACCATCTAAAAGGCTAAAGTTTTTTTTTTTTTTTTAAATGGACTGATTTCATCCTGATATGTGGATGTTCTTTTTCAAGTTAATAGTCTTGAAAATGAGGTTCTTCAGGTGGCATGCATGTTGCTACATGCTTGCAAGGAAAAGCAAACATTGGTTAATTCAGGACATAAGTTGAAACCTCCATCCCATAAATTGTCTCTTGAGTAATTTTCCCTCTGGATATCTGTAGTCCAGAGCATTGTGGAAACACTTTCTGCGGAAAAACCTAAAGACATTTATTTTATGACTTTCCCATAAATCTTTTACAATTGTCAAATAGAATGAACTGAACTATGTCCTTACCTCTAAATCCTTCTAGATTTGAGTTTTTTGTTTTGTTTTGTTTTCCAGAAAATAGCTATTTCCGCTATTATACTGTTGATGGAGTCATTTTCTGTAGTCACAGACTAAATGTCTACATGTGCAGGTGACACACACATAGGCATGGGGGCTTTCCGAGGGTGCAAACACAACATAAGTTTAAAAAGTTGACATCAGTGATCAAAGAACGAGACAAAAGGAGGCGTGGTCCGATGGCTCCATCAGGTTGCTGCAGGAGACGTTCCCCTGACGTCGGCAACTCTGCCGTCAAGGCATAAATTACAGACTAAAAGACCAAGTAAGTATCACTTGGACTAGCGCGGCCTCTGTTTTTGTTTGTATTCTTGTTTGCCACCTCTTGACCGTCTTCTCCCTTTTCCCTTTATTTGTGTCCTCCCATCTTTCTTTCTTTTTTATTACTGGGAAAAATGTTTTTTGGTTGTCTTAAAGTGTAATCCTCCTCTTATATGGAGTTGCATTGTACCTTTATATGTTGGGATATTTGCCAGAAAAAATAAGTCAGTTTTTAACATAAGACCAAAAGCACAAGAACATTAAATTATTTTCCTTTATTATTATTATTATCATTATTATTATGTGGGACGAGACGAAGAGTCCTGACCTTATTATGTTGAACCGTCTTGTCGTAATTAAAAGCTTTCATTTCTCATCTCAACATGTATCCATTTCCTCTCTCACAACTACACTCTTTCCTAAATAGAGAGCTTTCTAAAATCCTAAAGTGTTTTGAAGGCTTTAAGAAAGTGAGGTGAATGAGGGGAAACAAGCGTCAGAGTTAAAGTGGCAGGTCATGGCCTCTTCCTGCAATCCATTGTCTCACTTCAACACACTCTAAGGATGTGCTTTGCTACAGGTGTAGTGTGGTTCGTTTACTTGCTCTTGGGGTCTTTAATAAAAGAATAGACAGACACTAACCTGTGATAACAGCTCAGACTTTTCAGAACAACCAGTGGTATTTAAGTCTAAGTAAATGCAACTTAAGTAAAGCAAGAAATAGCATCGTAAAACTGTGCAAAGTCAAAGAAAAACAGGGCCTCGGACATAAGTTGACAGAAGACTCCTTTATCTTGCAGTATTCGCACAGAAGTTTTATCTAAAGGAGAAACAGAAGCAAAAGCAAAAGTGCAGCTTGGGCCATTTCGCAAAAACTGTGTTGAAACAAAAATGTTTTTGTGGTTGAGAAAACAGTCAGTCTCTTTCAGAGAAATAATGTAGTGTGAAAATTCTCAATAAAGTTTTGGCTCAACCTGCTATGAAATTTCTCTGAGGATTGAGTTCTATGAAATGGAGAGAAAGGCTCTCTTTGGGGCTTTTCTCTGTGGTTTTTAGCTCTGTTCACCTGTAAGGAAACTTTCTGCTTTTTTAAACTGAGCATGCTCTGACTATTTCTGCAAGTGAGGCACTACCAACTCATTACTACTGTACTTAAAGCGACACCACATGATCTTATTACATTGGGGCGGGGGGGGGGGGGGGGGGGGAGGGGGGGGCGGAAGAAATGCGTCCACGGGGGGCAGGGGAGGTACCCCACCACGCTAGAAGGGGCGGCAAGGGGAGGGGGTGGGAGGGGAAAACGGGGTCGGTAAAAATAGAGAGGGGGGGACACTGAGGGAGGCGCAAAGAGGAAAAGGAAGGACCGGAGCGACGGGACCACAAGCCTAGAACAAATACAGCGGATACAAAGATACAGAAGGTTTAACAGAACGAGCAGAATGCATTCAATAATAATGAGAACACAGAAATATTAATGAAATGACCATGGAAGTACAACTTTAAAACTTTTGACTCATTTTGATAACGTGCTGACATTTATTATACATTTTTCATGTCATTGTCACCCTGCAACATCCCAAAGCTTAGAAACTGAAGATCAGCCCAGGGGATAATGCTGCAACATCAGCAACTGCATAGACTGTTAACTTTGGATCCATGCCATGACTGATTCAGCAAAGAAACTACAGCGGACATTATCAGAGTAAGCAAGGAAAAGAATAAGAAAGTGACAGAGCAACAGAGAAGTCATGACTTAACATGTGAATGACTTACCGGATGGAAAGAGCGTAGAGTAAGGACAGGATGTAAGGTGGATGAAAAAGTTGCATTTGTTAGGGGTGCCAAAGCATGAAAATCTAACAAAGTTCAGTGATGCTGCTACAATTCCACAAAAAAATAATCCTTAAAGGAGCCCTAACATGAAAAATGAACGTTTAAGAGCTTTTAAGCATGTTACTGTGTTATTTCCTTATAACAAAAATACTTCAATTACTCATTTTGGTTCTTCATTCATGCATATTTGAGTAATGTATATGAATATGCAGGCAAAGCTCTTGCTCATTTAAAGCGACTGACTGACCACCGGTGTACGTAGTCAGGTGGCACCAATTATGAAGGGACATATACGCATGCACAGCATCATAGCGAGACACCCACTGTTCAAGAGAAACTCTGGGAGAATCCTAACCTATCCACACTCTCCGAGGAAGAAACAAACAGCCTGCAGGAAGATTTGCTCAGACACAAACAGCCATCAGCTAACAGACATTTGCTCCAGCGTTCAGAAGAAAAGCTTTTGCTGTTGCTGTTTTTTTTAGCTCTAGATGATGACAAGTTGGGAAAAGTGTGGTTATTCAGTGTGGGAGTTTATTTGTTGTACTGGACAATGAATCAACTCGCCATTAGTGGTTTGATTTTATCTTCAGTGGCAGAAAAAAATCCTTCAACTTTGTGTGTGAACTTCACTCCCAGCAGCTTCATGAATCTCGGGCAGTTAAGTGTTTTTTCTCGGGGATTATTTCTGAAACCTGACGCAGGTCCCACCATAAAAACGCCTCATGGACAGACAACAACACTGGTGAGTGAAAACATCTCCCAGCTTAATGCTAATAGTTAGCCTAATACATGTTAGCTTATTTACTTACTTGTCAGGGGTCTCTGTAGTACTGCATGTACTTCAAACTCCATATCAGACTGGGTCGAGCGCATACAGCTCCATAACAGGCTGCTCCATTTTATTACATCGATTGGAGTCCGATCATCCATCAATGTTTACAAATTACTTCCATGTGAGTGACGAAGCCAGTGCTAAAACCAGTTCTGTGACCCTTCAGAATCTTCTCTGTTCTGGGGCAACGTCAAAAAATGGGCGTAAAACATGTCGCGATTGGTCAAGAGCTTCGGTGGTTCAGTGCAGTCAGCCATTTTACTTCCATGTTGGAAATTAGAAACATAAAAAAAACTAATAACCTAATATAAAAACTAATTAAAAAAATTATATATATATATATATATATATATATATATTGTATATATATGTATATGTCATAGACTGTATATAATTACTGGA
Organism: Atherinomorus stipes; assembly: GCA_023101725.1. NCBI lineage: Eukaryota > Metazoa > Chordata > Actinopteri > Atheriniformes > Atherinidae > Atherinomorus > Atherinomorus stipes. The sequence goes on from JALJCO010010916.1 coordinate 811,636, forward strand.
CGTAGCTTCCGGTCTCTTCTGAATAGAGAAATGTGAAGCCAGTTGGGCGTGTCTTACCGTCGCCATCTTGCCGTGTCACGTACGTCGTCACTCCAGGAAAATACTAAAATGGGCACAGCGCGGCCGCGGGGCAAATGATTGACAGCTGACGTACTGTGGGCTAAACGCTAACTGAGCTAACACGAAACTAAGAGGAGCTAACAAAGATAAGGCTCCTAAGCGGCATGGTTAAGGTAAGACATGCTTAGACTTGCAATTCCCTGACTAAAAACCGCCGTTGTGCGACTCTGTAACAAACTGAGACCTTATTAAGAGCAAAGAAGGAGCTAACTAGGAGCCTCCGGTCGGCAGGCGGAGCTTCCGGTCTGCCGCATGTCAATCATAAGGACACGCCCTTAATTATGTGTAATTTGAAGAATAAATAACATCTAAACGAATGAGTTATAAAAAAAAATCACCCCCCTCACAGGTGACATGAAGGTAAACTTGACCTAATAAACCTAAAATGATTTTTTGAACCAGACTGTAAACCTGTTTATTTCTGCTGTGAAGTTGGCGTTTTTAACATGGGAGTCTATGGGGATTTGCTCGCTCTTGGAGCCAGCCCCTAGCGGATGAAGGGAATATTACAGAAAATGTCCATTTCCGGGTGGCATCACTACTGGCCACCGGAGGTTGCCGCTTGGTATATGTATATATGTATGTGTATATGTATGTGTATATATATATATATATATATATATATATATACCTATATATATTATATATATATATATAGGTGTATATATACCTATATATACACCTATATATATAGGTATATATATATGAAAATCAATTGTAGAGCAAATCAGCTGAATATGAACCAAGTCAAGTCAAGTCAACTTTATTTGTATAGCGCTTTAAACACAGCACCGACAACAAAGCGCTGAACAGAAGTAAAACAGAAATTGAATCTCACAGTGAGAACATTAAAACAAATATTAGACATAAAAATAAATCAACGCAATGAACAATAAAAACAGTATAAATATCAGAAAAAATAAGACTTTAAACAACAGACAAAATTAGAAAAAAAAAAAAAAAAAAACACCTCATACTGTACATATATACAGTATATGTATATATATATATATATATATATATATATATATATATATATATATATATGTATATATATATATATATATATATATATATATATATATATATATATATATATATATATATATATATACATATATATATACAGTATGAGGTGGTTCATATTCAGCTGATTTGCTCTACAATTGATTTCCAACAATGTCTTTTAAAGTCTTGACTGAATTTTTCATAGAAGAGCAGTCCAAGACAAACTCAAGTCCAACATCCAGTCCAACTTTACTCTGTGACCCTTGTAGCTCCTGAGGCCAGACAGGAAATGCTTAGTAAACAGGAGGAGGGGGGATGACAGTAGATAGTATCTGAGGGTGATTCAATCACAGAACCGTGGGAAACAGACTCACTTACACAAGCAGCCACTTTACTTTTGAGACAACAACACAGGAAAGAGCATCTAAGTGGTCATTTCCATGGAAACAATGACCGCCACCCAAACCATAACCCCAGTTACACGTGAACTCCTACCTCACAGCTTGTGTGCACGTATGTGAATGAGTGTGTGTACATTACAAAGTACCCAAACCCACGCTGACGAAGATCTCAACGGAAGTTGTCGGCCCTCCCTCAGCTCTCCATGTGGTCCGATGTGAAAGTAGTCGACACTAACGCACTTCAAATGCACACACGCTCTCTTTCAACAGCGCTCTTCGGATGACAAAACATTTCCACACTGTCTCCACATGAAATTTTCCGTCCTCCTCTCTGTGCTGATGGATGTAGCCGCGGAGCCGGTCAGCACCGCATCTCAGAAGTGTTTTCAGGGTTTTATGCTCTCTGTGTTTGGACTGCAGCCTGTTGTTAACGTCCCTTTGGCTACAAACACACTGACATATGATTTATGGAAATGAGCCATGGAGGAAGCACAGTGGGATAAATCAAATGCACTCGACCTGTGCAATGTGTGTTTCACCATTCGTGTGTGTGTGTATGAGAGAGAAGGTTAAAGAGAAAAAACTGTAATAAAAGTAGACACAGAGGGAAAGTTTGCAAGATTGATGGGTTTTTTTCCTCTTTTGATGTTCTGTAATGCAACAAAGTGGGGAAAGAGGCTATAAATCCATGAGCAGATGGGATTAAAACTGGAGTGGTTCAGGAATATTACCCATGCCACAAATCTAGTTGTTGGACCAACAAGCTCTCAACAGCACAACTTTATAACAGAAAACTTAGATGTTCGCATATGCTCATAAAATCAGGTTGTTAGTTTGTTCTTCTGGCTATTGTGTTTAAAGTGAAATGGAAACATATACAAAAGTGGTCAATTGCAGTGACATCTCATTAAATTTACGCGTCCACTGGCCAGCATTTATACCAGTATTGCTTTTCGTTGTGAACCTCTTTTTAGTGAAAGCCGTTTAAAGAGTTAGAGCTTAATCAGCTTTTCCACTTCAGCAAACTATGCACCGTATTCCTTTGTAGTTTTAAATAAGCCAGCTTGTGTTGCGCTGATTTGTTGTGTTTCAGCAAATGGAGACAACATTTGCTGTTTTCCTTGACGCAGAAGGACGGGGCTAATTCAGCATAAGCGCATCTCTGTATTTACAAAGCGAAGTTCATTGCTCTTTAGGCTGTGATCGTAACGCACTCCTGATACATAAACAAGATCCAAGCCACGTTTTTCACTTGAATCCTCAAACATTTCCTGTATTTCCCTCTTAAATAATTCTTACGGTTATAACATTGTTTACAACTTTTGCCTTTGCTTTGAGAGCTATAGCTCCTCTTGACCCTTCTCAGTTTCACTTGAAATATTCTCTCTCAAACCATTCACTCTTCTTACATCACAAGAGGATATTATGAAACGATTAAGCCTGCATTCACTGGGTCCTGGTGGGAGAAAGGCCAGCCGGTTCACCTTCATCTCATCCCAGTATGGATCAGAGATCTATCCATTATCTGCTTAACCAGGGGGATCTCAACCAACCAAATGTTGAGGGGCTGCCACAAGCCAATGCGTTTAGATGCGTGTGTTGTTTTGCATGCAAAGATGCTGGTAGTCTCTCTGACCTTGCAGGGTTTAGGCTCTTGGTTGGGTATTAGTAGGATAATATCACACCAAAGGTTGAGAAGAGTGACCTCCGTCACCCGGCAAACTGCGCAAACCTGGTGAACCTTCCTCAGCCAGATTACAAGAGGTGAGGGGAGGAGTGTGTGGTGGGCTGACAGCATGAAGACACTCATACATGATGACCTTTGGTTTGTTTTATAACTTCCACACCTTTGAAAACGTATATTATGCAACCTCACTCTGTTTTAAAGATAGAGAGAGTAAAGAGTTTGAGGGAAATGAAGATTATCTGGTGCATAACTAAAGCATCATGCTTTTGTAATGAATTATTAACTATTGGAAAGAAAGAGTCAGACAACACAAAATTTAATGATGGTAGGGTTACAAAACCTTAAATGGCAGCGCAAATGCTTAATAAGTGCGATCACATAGAAATAAATAAATAATAATAAACAAAAAAATGATTTAAAAAATACATTGCAACATACCTTAGCAGAAGTCTTGTGAAATGTTTGTTGTTATGAGATAATGATGGCTTGTTGTGGGAATCTCTCCACGATCTGTGGGACGTGGGTGGGGAGGGGGGGGGGCTGGGATCAGAAGGCGAACTTGGTGAACTCAAGATGACCGTTGAAAGTCTCCTTGTCACAAACAATGCAAAGCAGCAACAACTCTCGATTGGCGCACTTTTCTTAGTAAAGCCGACGTGATCGCTTTACGCATCTCGAAGGCTTCTGGATTCTGATGCAATCGCTGCGGAGAAAGGTGAACTCTCTCCTTCACACACATGCAGCTATGCACACAAACAAACACATGTTGAGATTCTGACCTGAGGGTTCAGAGTATTTACATGAGAAACGAACCAGTGATCACATCCTCTGCTGTGTACTCCTCTCTTTAGTGTGTTTTGCCAGTGTGTATTCATTTGCAGATTATAATGCTCTGAGTTATCTGCAGATATCTGCTGAATGAAATGCAGATTTTTCTATAAGTGTGTTCAAAACTAATGAGTCAGTGTTGCAGATACACATGAATTGTGCAATTTTTATTTAATGATCATACAAGCATATGTCTGTACCTCGTCCTCTATCCCTTTTCATCCAGTGTAGTATGTGTGTGCGTTTCTGTGTGGCAACCTACATGTATGTGTGTCCAACAGGTTTAATCAGAGAAGGCCTTGTCCAGGATAAATTTGTGGCCCTTGGCCTCCTAATTCATCCTCAGCCTGCTGGCCTTGGGCCACTAATGAAACCCACCAAGGTTAACCAGACACAATTACACACATACACACACTCACAGCACTTCTTCATCTTTGCCTTTGTTGTCATCACTTATGTTTTCAAATCATCTTTATGACATTTAAGTTTGTTAAGGGAAACATCTCCATTAATGGGTTGTAATCTCATGGAGGTTGAATAGAAAGTCACATTTTTTTGACAGTTTTATATAGTTTAATTGTTTTTGTCAACTGTCCAGTTTAGATTTAAAACAATCACAGCATCCGTCAGTGATTTTATATCTTGAATGTGAGTAAAAACTAGTCTGTTATGTTTCATTCTTCCTTTAAAAGTCAGATACAGTTGTCCTCAAAATTATTCATACCTTCAAATTAGAGAAGGAAAAAAATCAGCTGTCATTGAAATAGGATGACATTTGCAATAGTAACAATACATAAATAAATTCTATGAAAATCATGACATTGATTCTGAATTTTGGTTTGAAATAAATATTAACGTCTGGTTAGTGTCTGGGCCACTTTTATTTCCTTTTTTGTTTTGTTTTGTTTGTTTGTTTTTTTATTTCCAACCACAATTTTAAAGCAATATTTTATTTCACTAAATTATATATTATTTAGTTTCCTGTTATTTGAATTATGATTGAGAATTTATTCTTTTCTTTAATTGGGGGGTATGAATAATTTTGAGAACGACTGTATACCAGCAAATAGTTTGTCCTCATGTAAATTTCTTATTTACTCAATCAGTAGCAGGAGATCACTTTTCTGTGAGTGTAACCAAAGCTTTTTCTTGCATGATGCAAATATGATGCAAGAAGAAAAAAGATGTAACAAGTGGCAAAGTTTCTATGTTTCTTGGAAGTAAAGCACAAGCAAGAAATTTCACACGGTTGTGGTTTTGTGTAACTTTTATGTTTATTTTGAACCCGGATAAACAGATGAGCCTCACCTCAGCTGTTAAGGTCAGGAACAAATCAGTCTACCTCTGAGTCATGTTTGTTTTGAGTTTATTCTGATGTAGCCCAAAGTGTAAAGATAAAAAAGCTCAGGAAGAACAGAGGATCATAAAGAAAAAGATGAAAATGATAAGAAAGATGAAGGATGGACAGAAGGGAGAAAGGGAGAGAAAAACAGAGAGTAGACAGAGAAAGTCCAGGATGAAAGGAGGACATGAAGGTGAGTGAGAAGGGAATAAAGACAGAAGGAGAGAGAGAAGAGACAGATTTCCCAGGAGGGCCATGGAGGGGGGAGGATCAGATGGTCGCTAAGAGCAACACACACATAAGCGCATGGACACACATCCCCATTAATTAGACTTCATTAGCGCCCGTCGGATGGGACTAATCAGGGCGTGTTGTTGTTAGAGATTGGGGGACGCTTTATGTGCGTGTGTGTGTATGTGTGTGATTTACTGGAGGGGCTCAGCTGAGAATGTGGTATGATCAGAGCCCCAATCAGACCCCTCAACACACACACACACACACTTATCCGGCCAACCGATGTGATTCGTCTTCAGTTTAGATGCCACAGGTTGTCAGTTCAACAGCAGGTTAAACGTGTGTGTGCGTGTGCGCGTGTGCGTGTGCATGTGTGTGTGTGTATGTGACCTTGTGTAAATGGCAGTTTCTGTACAGAGGAGACACATATCATCCCTTCAACCAAACATTACTCTTCAGCAGGTTTTACTGTGTGTGTAGGTGTGTGTTGGAGAATAAACAGGATTTCTCAAACAAAGCACATTTTCTATACCTGTGAAGGATAAATAAACTTGTTCACAAAGAGTCTGATTTTTTTTCTGTCTTCTCTCAACAAAAAGGGTTTCTAAGCTAAATGTACCAGTTATGGTGATGTTTATATGTCATTTAGACAGAACTGTTGTTTATTTAACAAACAAAGGAGATTAATTTCCCTTCATCTCTTTTCTAACTGTTCGATCTAGATGGGACAGTTGTATTCATGATGCATTTCACTCTTGATTCTGTCACGCCAACATGCTATAAGCATGTTGGCAGTCAGTATGTGCACAGGGACAGTCAAGTACAGTTATATACTGTAGCTTGATTAGACTATAAAACTATTTAGTCAGACCGATCTCCTTGTCCCACTATACAGTACAACAGGAAGCTGATGTATTGGCAGAAGTTTTCCAATTCATGTGCACTTGTCTGGCTTGTTAGCATTGTTAAAAAAAAAAAGAAAAATGTCCCGTGTGAAGTTTTAAATTGGACAAATTCCATATTCATTCATTTACAAACAAGATGCTTGATGATTGTTTTGTTAGTTCTGAGCTAATACTGCAACAGGAACTGTGGAGCTTGTGCAAAACACCTGATGGGAAGTTTGAGTTAAAGAAAATAGAACTTTTCCACCTCAAACATATGCGTTTTTGACTGAGGCGATTTGGCCGTCCCGCCCAGCGGCATCCTGAAGTTCAGAAACTGCATTATGTAACTTTTCCGTGACATTGCAGCCAACTATTTGTTGTGCACCGCCTCATTTACTAGCAAATGGATATGAACCAGACATGAACACAGCGGGTGTTTTGAATGATGGGGAGTGGGTAGCCTAGTGGTAGCGTTATGGTGTTTAGGTTGTCCCCAAACGACTCCTGGGAACCACTGTGGACCCTGGATGGTCCTTAACCCCCAAATTTTCCTTGGGGTTTAAAAAAGTTAAAATTAAAAAATAAAGAAAAAAAGCAAAAATCCCAAAAAAAAAAAAAAAAAAAAAAAAAAAAAAAAAAAAAAAAAAAAAAAAAAAAAAAGAAAAGGAGAGAGAAGGAGAGAATATAAGACGGGGGGAGAGAGAGAAAGGAAGAGAAAAAAAAAGGAAAGAAGGAAGATTGAGGGAAAATAGAGAGAGTGAGAAAACAACTAAAAAAGGGATCATTAAAAAACATGGGGTGAATAATAAAAATAATGGGAAAAGTATTTTTAAAAAAATAAATAAAAGTAAAAAAAAAAAAAAAAGGTAAAAAAAAAAAAAATAAAAATAAAAAAAAAGGAAATAAACAGTAAATATAAAAAAATTCCATTTAAAATTAATATATTAAATGAAGTTTGGATGAAGTATAAAGGGAAAATAGCTCCCATAAACAACAAATCAAAACCATACCAAGAAGAATCAAAGAAAATCAAGAGATGATTATAGATATAAATAAATGGAACGGAGGTGAGAAAAAAAAAAATAAATGAAAAAAAAAAAAAAAAAAAGAAAAGGTAATTTGAGGGGGAGGGAGTTGGAGGGGAGAGTGGAGGAGGAGAAAAATAAAAAAAAAATATGTAAAGAAGAAAAAAGGAAAAAAAAAAAAAAGAGGGGGGGAAGAGGGAAGAGAGGGTGGTGGTGGGGGTAAGGAGAAAAGAGGAAGATGAAAGAAGAATGATCCCGATGAAGAACTGTGGGGAAGAGGAGGGGACAGGGAGTATGAGAGAGTGTAAAAGAACAGGTACAGATTTGGGTGTTGTCGGGGGGGCCCGCGGCTCAATGATGGGGGGTAGGGCTGGGTGAGGGGGGTCGGAGGGGGAGAGGTGGGGGGGGAAAAGTGGGGGTGGGGGGCATATCTGATCGGTGGAAAAGAAAAGCTGTGAAAAAAAAAAAAATGATAATAAAAATAAATCAATTATTTAGGAATTCTTAATCATGAGTGATGCATTAAAACTGAATCCATTAAAATGACTAGATCCATAAAAATTCCAGTATCGAAAATTCTTCCATGAAAAGAAGAAAATAATAAAAAGAAAAATTTAGATAAAAAATTAATTAAAGATATTTTTATGTATTTAAAATTTTATTATAATAAAAAAATTTTATAGGTATGAAGAAAACTGATGTTAAAAAAAATATGATGATATAAGATTAAAAAGGAGATAAATGTAAAAAATTGATAAAAAAGGGAAAAAAAGAATAGCTAGCAAGGGAAAAGGGAAAAGTCAGGTGGAAAAAATCACTATCTCTAAAAAAAGTAATGGACATCCAAAATCCAATAAAGGGGAAGATAAAAAAGAAAGATCCAGAACACAGTATCACGAACATACAAGAAAGTGGCCCTCCCCCCGACCGGAGGGGACCCCGACCGAGCTGGTGGATCCCCCACCCCACATTCGGAAGACTGATTTCCCCAAATCCCAAATTCCGGGTAAAGATGGGGCAATACAAGGCATATTCCCACGTTTTGTGCGTATGCAACTGTGGCAGTTGATGGTCCTGTCACTATACCTCCGAGTGTTCATGTTCCCTGGCTACTTGGCCAAGGGGATGTCCCTTTGGCTGACTGGTTAGCACACATGACTCTCACCCGGCAGTCTGGGGATCGAATCTTGCCCGGGCTCTCCTTTGTCCTGCCACACAATGTTTATAAATGAGACCCCAGATTATTTTAAAGATTTCAATTAAACTCCTGAATCCCATAATAAATGCCTCCAAGCCATAAAATGAAAATCTGTAATCCCATTTGAATTGTGCTTGCTTGTCCTCTATGCTGCATCTAAAGCCTTTTGCAGGGTATTTATGATTTTATCCAAATATAAAATAAGAGATTTTCATGTTTGTGAGGTGTTTTTTTAGCGTTTGTTTGTTTCTTTGCATTGTATCATTATGCCCATATTTCAGAAAAAAGACTATGTAATTTACCCAATAATTAACTCTATTGTGCATCAGCTGAAGGAAAAATGATAATCTATAAGCCCAAACAAAAGTGTATCAAAGCACTCTGATCTATATTGGTGGAGTGTTAAGTGTCATGCTCAGTAAAGGATCATCACAGAACACTCTCAAAAGTAGAGGTACGAGACATTTCTGTACCTGTAGGTACATTTTTTACGAATGTTCTCTCAAAAGTACAACATTGGTCTTTGTGAGGCCAGAAGTATAACTTTAAAGTGCTGATGACATATTTTTGACATTTTTTGCCATGTTTTATAGACCAAAACGTCCTTAATGATGATCTATGTAACATAACAAGCGCAGCTGGATAAATGAGTTATTAGAAAACATCGCTGCTTTTCTGACCAGACTGTGGCGCTGTGAGCCGAAACCGGATATGACGTCTGCGAGAGTACTCTTCTTCGCTGCTTATTTAACATTGAAGTGGCTTCATTGCGGTTTTTAAGCTCCTTTTCTAGTTTTTCAGACAAACAGTAACGATTCAGCCTTAAAATTGTGTTGACAGTTAATGGTTAAAAGCTTGTGAGTGCAGCGTTAGTTTATTTAGGTTTTCTACAGATTTGGAATTTTATTTCGAAGAGGATAAGGAAAAGCAGATCGTAGTCGTACTCACTGGAAAACAGGCAGCAACAGGACCTCTCTGCTCGTCTAGAGCATCTGTTTACTGAAAGTTCAGGAACCAGCATGTTGAGACTTGCTGGTTCTCAATGAAACTGCGATCATCTCTTTGGAAATATTCTTTTTCATCCATCGTTGCTTCATCACATCGGTCAAACAGCTGCGGCTTGGTCATATGAGGACGTCTCCGGTCATCAGATCTCCTTCAGCTGCTTCCAAAGCTGCATCCTTTCCTCCATCTTCATCCTTATAAACGGGAACTATTTAAAACTCCACTGGAACCATGTAAGTTGTTATTTTCTCATTTTTTAAAGGCTAATTATTTACCGCGGCTGCTGTTAGCTGCGAGCTAAAACAGTGACGAGTGCCTCGTCTCTGTCACGCCTGGCTCTAATGTATGCCAAACTCCTTTGTGGGTCTGTTGTCTGCTTAGTGTTGTTCCGGGTCGCTCCCTACAGTTCGGATTCCCTCGGTGTGGTCTTGCAGGCTTTTATCTGAACCAGTGGAGCTGAGGCCGGGAAGCAGGCTGTAGGCAGCTGGCTACAGGTGTACTTCGGCTCTAGCTTGTAAAATGTGATTTCCCCAAATTCCTCAGCATAATCACACTTTTCTGAACTGGCTGATGATCCCAGCACACAATCCAGTTCCAATCTAGCTGTTCTGGAGCATCTTTCATGTTTTCCACGGCTTAGATTATAAATGTAACTCATGTACATACATGTAACTCTGTACACTCTGACGCACAACATGGCAGCTCGTTTCACATCTGAAAAGCTATTAGCCTTTAGCCGAGCCTCCTAAACATCGGATATTTACGTAAATACACGTCTGATTAATTCTAACTGCACAGAACTACTTATTTTGTCTTGGTGTGTTGTTGAATGGCAAAGTTACTTAAAGTTAAGGTCGTGTCATCAACACTTTAAACTATGAAAAAGGGTCCAAAGTAATATAAAGTACAAATTTGTACCATTTCAACCAAAAGGGTACCTAGAGCATTGAAAAATGTGTGTAGCTTGTACAATAACTATAATTAGCAGTACTTTTAACAGTCGTATAATCATAGTTACTATATAGGGGATTATCACGCTTCCGCGTTCTGGTTTCCGGAAGTTGAAACATCTGAAGCTTCCTCTTCCGGGCCAGGAATGGCTCAATGTTGCTGCTCTGTTCCATTGTGTACATCTAATAAACAACGCCAGCCGACCTAAGTTTTCATGGATTCCCGACTGAAAAGACAGTAAGGAAGAAGTGGATAAAAGCGATTTGTTGGAGTGAAGGACCGAAACTTAAAATAAAACAAGGTTGCACGTATGTCTGTAGTCGGCACTTCAATGATGCAGACTACACTACAGCTAGCGTTAGCAAGCTAGCGTTAGCAAGCTCGCGTTAGCTGACGTTACCAACTTTTCGCTTGTGAAAACATACAAGCGTCTGAAAACTGGGTCTGTACCCTCCCGTTTCCAGTGGAACAACTGGGGACTGCCAAAAAAAGGAGACGCTTTCAGATGCTTGTGTGTTTTCAGCCGCACAAAGTTAGGCACGTCATCGAGCTGGCTAATGCTAGCCTGCCAACACGACTGTGCAGACTGCCGGCTACAAACAAACGTGTGTCGTTTTATTATAAAGTTCGGTCCTTCACCACGGCGAATCGGTCGTTTTGATCCACTTCTTCCTTAGCATCACTTCAGTCTGGAATGAAAACTTGGCATTGACGTTTATCCGATTAACAAAGTTTAACAGAGTAGTAGTCGGCGGACTACTGTTAGCAGGTTAGCATTAGCCAGCTCGATAACGTGCCTAACTTTGTGCGGCTGAAAACACAAGGCATCTGAAAGCGTCTCCTTTCTTGGCAGTCCCCAGTTGTTCCACTGGAAACGGGGAGGTACAGACCCGATTTTCAGATGTTTGTGTGTTTTAAGACGCACAATGTTAAGCACGCCAGTAAACGCTAGTGGCTAATGCTAGCATGTGTGAAGTGCCGGTGTTGTGCCCCACCGGCGACAAACAAACGTGTGTTTTATTATAAAGTTCGGCCCTTCACTCTGGAGAATCGCTTTGATCCACTTCTTCCTTAGTATCATTTCAGTCTAGAATGAAAACTTGAGTATGTTTGGAGTTTATCCGATTTAAACAGTATAACAGAGCAGGAACGGCTGTCGTTAACATGGCCCGGAAGAGGAAGTGCCAAAATCCGGGAACTTCCGGTAAGCGTGATAATCCCCTATTATGATTTTCATGATAATCATAGTAATCATGGTAATAATTACATGTATAATTATATATGTGTTTGGCCTAATATTTATATTATAATTGTTCATTTATTCTTAGCATCTTTGATTGTTGTCATAATCTCTATTTTACTGACTTTTATTCATCTTTTTTAATTGGTTTAATTGTACTTTAACTGGTACAGCATGATAAGGTACAAAAATGAACCAGGACCAAAGGGTACAGAAATGTCTTTCAAAAAGGAACACCCCCCAGCGACAAACTTTGTACCTTTTTAAGTACAAACTGGTACCTCTATTTTTGAGTGTGAAGAGCCACTAAATCTTCTCTCAGCAACACTTTGGTGTTACTTTTTATTTGTTTTCACTATTCTAGACGATTGAAAAAGGATTCCTCTAACACACAGTGATATCCTCTAACACATCAATAAAGACACGCATGCATACGCTTTGTATTTTACCGACACAGATGCGGTTTGGTCAGTTGTCCCGTCGGCTGGCTCACATCTTCAGACTCCAACAAGAGTTGGATGCCAGAGGGGGCACGCAGCAAGCATTCACACAAGCAGACATACACACATGCACACGCACAAATACTAAGACAGCAACAGGTTCTTTTTACAAACAGGCAAAGGCAGCTCATCCTCGCCACGCTCCAGGAGTGGCAGATCGATTCCCAGCACAGCTGCTGCTCAGACAGGTGTGTATGTGAGCATGCGTGTGTGTGTTTGTGGACCTTCTTCCTTTTACACTTAGAAAAAAGACAAGAACTTAAAGAATTTGGTCTCCCTCTCTCCTTCTCTTCCTTTTACCCTTTCTCTATCCAGGATTTTCTTTCCCCAGATACACAACAGTAGTCAGCTATTAGTGTCAGACAACTCAAACTCAAATGTGAAGAAAAGACTTTTTTTTAAAACATATTTGGTTTAATTTGTCATATGTTCTTGCAGTATGTTGTGCTATTGTGTGAGCCATTTTATCTATATATTTCAGATTTGTCACATTTTAATGTTAGGAAATGTAACAGTAACTGTTTGTTTGAAATTATTTTACATATTGCTACATTTAGAATATCTTTATCCTTTCTTTTATGTTAGTAAGTTTTTTTTATAGTACATGTTGACAGGAAAATGGAATAAAACAACTATATGTTCACATAAAGATGTCACAATACTCTTTCTCTCCTTTCCCCAACATAGACACCTGCTTAGAGCTGAATCATCTGCTTCAGTGTCTGTCAAGTCATCAGTCAAGATTCAATTTCAGCTTTATAATCAACATGTTACTGCCTGACAAGGAAAACACATATGAGCACTGATCAGTTTCTTCAGGCTTTAAAAGAGAGCTTGAAGTAGCGCCATGCCGCCTACACCTGCCCCCCCTCCCTTCACCTTGACTTGTGTATTCAGTTGCAGTCTTTTACGGCCTGTTAAAGCAGCATGAAGACCGCCGTCAACTCTGACCTCCATGACAAGACAGAAATAGAGACGCAGGCAGGGGTCGCACACCCTGTCTTTTGTCTGTCTTTGTGTTTGCATGGATAGATGTGCTTGTGTGCAACATACAAAGCAAAGAATAGAGTTCTTTGAGAATAGAGAATAAGTAGGGATTCAAAAAATGATTTTTGTCTTTTGAGAAAAACTAATCTTGAACGGTTTTTTTTATTAACACAATACTGTAACTGTCAGCATCCAATTAGCAGGTGCTCGTTTAAGGTCTTTGAGATCATAATTAGATCTCTCACTGCAAATTTATCATTAATACATTTTACTACAGTTTAAAGAGATTTATGAGCTTTTAAGACTTACTTTTCAGGGTTTTCTGACAATGAATGCTGAAGGTTTAAAATCAAAGTGCTCAAAATGAATGCATTAATGCAAAGAGATTACAGGTGCAGTCACACCATGATGGTCTGCTAGACTTGGTTCATCAGTTTAGTTGGTGGGTGAGGGTGATCTCCCAGACGAGATCGCTTTCACGCTGCTCTTTAGCCAAACGAGCCAGAGTCTCATCACCTGAGCTGCCACTTCTTCCAAGCATATCACATATTTTATATAATGTTGACGTAGTTTGTTTTGTTTTTTGTTGTGTTTTTTCTTTTTTTTTTTTACTTTAGCGTGGCACTGGTCTACTGTGCAGGCATATCCCCAAGCCTCCATCTCACAGCTAATTACTTTGAAAACTGCATTATTTCTGTGGTTACTTACTGGGAACTGAGATGTTTTCTTCTGACCATATGTCAATTAAAACTTTCATGTCGTTGTCAATCCACATTTGACCACGGACCATTTCTAAAGTCCTACATGTGTATTTGTTTAAGTAGCGTTTACCAACTATGCCCAGTGTTTATGATATAAATCATAATATCACTCCACAATGCAATGTTGAACAAAATGCAGGAAGCGTCAGTTTTGTAGTCCACTTCCTGCATTTGGTCCACTTAAAGAGGACTGAGACCCACAATTGTAGGTGGACCGAGCCCACTTGTTTGGTCCATTCACAATACCCCAAAGGAAGCGGACTTTCTGAGCTAACGGACACCTTTATCTTCCTAAATGCTCAAATGCTACAAGGTGATGTTTGATATATCACATAATGAGCCACTCAGCTGTCACATCTGGCATCCTGAGCTACACTTCCTGCTAGTTGGAGGCGGTAATGCACCATCGCTGCTCCCCGCCGCCCGCCGCCCGCCACGTAATGACTTACTGTGACCAGGGCATGATGTAAGAATCCAAACAAAAAGCAGTTTTCAATGGGCTTTATGCACAGCTCAACTACTTCCAGAAGTTAAGCCAGCTCCTTTGCCTCCTGTCTTTCATTGCTGGAAAAACTGATGAATCCAGGTGTGTGTGGCCACTGTCCTCATGGTTACTGGGGTCAGGCACACCTGGATTAATCAAATTGTCCAATAATGAAAGACAGGAAACAAAGGAGCTAGGTTAAGTTCAGGAAGTAGTGGAGTTGTGCATAAAGCCCATTCACAGAAGCACTTCCATCTCAACATTAAGCACGCATTCACTGAGGCTGCAGTTTTTGCTTTGCCAGCTTTCAGCAGACTGCAAGTTCCAGGCTGCAGACAGTTTCATTTGTTCAGCAACTCCTCATTCATGTCCTCATTCATTGGCCACTTCTGAGACTGCACGGATACAGATGTGGGCATGAAAAAGTTCCCCTATCTGCCGACTGCCAGCCACTTAGCAGCGACTTGTCTGCTAATTCAGTCAGAGAAACGCCTGTGTGCCCAGGGGAAACGATTTCAGAGCATAAATGAATGCCTGAAACAAGGACGCTTCCACACGCCAAGTTTGGACACCGTGCGTGATGATGTATTTGCAGAACAAATCGTTCAGCCAAGTTCAGCCTTTTTCTGCCACTTCAGGCAGAAAAAGGCTGAACTTTTTCATGCCCGTATCTGTACCTGTTTCATTCATATATGTATCATACTTATTATTATCTCGTGTTCTCAGATCAGCCGACCAAATGCTTTTAACTGTCCCAAAAACATACTATAAGTCCAGAGGAGATGGCGCCTTTTCAGTTTTAGCTCCTAAAATATGGAATGAGCTCCCTCTGCAAGTCAGACAGGCTCCTTCTTTTGCTGTTATTAAAACTTGGTTAAAAACACACTTTTATTCCTTGGCTTTCAATCAAGTGTTTAATCTATTTTTATGTCTTCTATGTGTATATGTGTATATGTATGGGTATTTTATATTTTTATTGTATTGCTTTGCATTGGATTTCATGCATGTATTGTACAGCACTTTGGTCAGCTGCTATGTTGTTTTTAAAGTGCTTTAGAAATATGGTATGATATGGTATGGTATTACATTTTATTTGCCTCCTCCACTAATATTTCTATCTCCAGAGGGTCATGTTTGCCTTTATGTTTTTGTCTCTCAAAATTCTGCAGGCCACAAACCTTGAAACACGTAAAACTCTCATCTGCATTTCCAACACGTTTACGCTTGCAGCCATATGTGCAATCACTCTTAATCAACTACCGTGAGTCATTCCCACGCACAAATATTCTAGATTGCATGGAGAAATTACTACATGTAAATCTGGATCATAGCAGATCCAGCCCATAGTGTAAGTTGCCATATTTCTCTTTATATATACCCAACATTTTACTTTGTTTGTTGGTCTTTTGGGTTCTTTTTTTTTTTTTTTTTGGAGGGGGGGGGGGGGGGGGGGCGTGTGTGTAATTGTACTCATGGTGTCTGTTAAGTGAAGGTGCTTTGGTGTTAAGCACAGAACAGACGGGTGTGAAAGCCGATCTGCACTGTGGCTGATCATGAGAGGGAGGATTGAAAATCGACAGCAGCAGCACAGCTTTCACTGCCACATCACTCTGTGTGAGTGTGTCTGTGATAAAAGAGCAGCTATAAAAAGGCCAGAGTTACTGAACACAAGGTGGGGTGGAAAAAAAAATAAGAAGAAGAAAGAGCAACAATAGCTGATACTCAAACACACACTCTAGGATGCTCTTTGACCCTGTCAGCTGCTGTCATGCTTGCTTTGGGCTTCGTGCCGCACAACAGGTGAGCTAGCTAACGGACGGCGGCCTGGGATAGCTGGGAGGCCTCGCATTTCACAAACACACAGTCATCCGCACCGACAAAGAGGGTTTAAAGCATTCATATATACATGCACAAGCACAGGCAAAAGGCCAGGGCCGGGTCGGGGCCAGCACTAAAACACACACACACACTCTCCACTCCCTGAATTCCAATCTATGTCACTTGTGTAATTAAAAGGGTTGCACCTTTTTGTCACTCTCACTGTGACACACTGATCCATGAAGTTGATAAAGGATGACATGAACAATGGAATCATATAAACACAAATAGGATCATTTTAGATTTGCTTCTGAATTTTATTCAATTTTTTTTTTTTTTTTTTTACTAGCGCGAAAGATGCTGCAAAGAAGCTTAAAAGTCTTAATGGTGTCCAGTTCTGATCCTTGAGGACTGCTGGCCTGCAGGTTCCCTGCTCCAACCCGCCTGATTCAAATTAAATAAATATTCTCTGCACAAGCCTGGTAAAACTGGATCTGTGTCACTGTTTCATCACCTCCGGTGGTTGATGAGGTGCGTCAGGCTGCAAGCGCTGAGCTGGTCCAACGTGCGGAATCATTGTCAGAGGTTGCCAGTTGGAGGCAAGTGGCTGAAATGAATTCCAGCTAAAATGGGTTTCTGAGTAGCTGCTCCTTATTTTAAACTTTTTCCACAGCTGAAACACTACAAGTTGGCAAAAACAATACAATCAAAACTTTTCATCCACAGGGGTACAGATCACGTAGGATGGAGTCTGCAGCTTTTGAGATATAGTAACTGCTCTGTCTCTAGAAGATGCAAGGAAGCATCCCCTGGTCTTTCTCGGAGGTTTAGTGTTTAATTCACTTTTGGTTTAAGATTTTCTCATGGAGAATTTTTAAGCTTTAGTTGTCATTCCAGGTTTATAATCTCTTGTTTTCAAATGAGAAGCTTCCGTCAGTGAACATTTCAGGGGAAAAAAGCTTTTAAACTTCTAATACAATGGGATGTTTTGGGGGGTATTCTCTGTGTGGATAAGCTTCATTTGACGTACTGTACATGCACCTTCTTATGTAAGCAAATTAAAACCATTTCACTGTTTTGTCTGCATACTTGCTCATCAAAAGCAGCCAGTTCACTTGAAGTAACTGAAGGTTTAAGTTACACATTTCACTTTTAATAAGCTCAAATATACACTGCCCGGCCAAAAAAAAAGTCGCCAACAAAAAAAAGGTGAAGCATTTAACATTTCGTTGGACCGCCTTTAGCTTTGATTGCGGCAGCATTCACAGTGTTTCCAGAAGCTTCTGCAATGTCACCAGATTTATTTGCATCCTGTTGCATTAATTTTTCACCAAGATCTTGATGATGATTGTAGAGTCTGACCACAGCACATCCCAAAGATTCTCAGTGGGGTTCAGGTCTGGACTCTGTGGTGGCCAATCCATGTGTGAAAATGATGTCTGATGATCCCTGAACCATCTTTCTCAATCTGAGCCCGATAAGTTCTGGCACGGTCATCTTGGAATGTGGCCGTGCCATCAGGAAAGAAACATCCATTGATGGAATAACCTGGTCATTCAGTATATTCAGGTATCAGCTGACCTCATTATCTGAGCTCATACTGTTGCTGAACCTGGACCTGAGCAACTGCAGCAACCCCAGATCATCACACTGCCCCCACAGGCTCATACGGTAGCACTAGGCATGATGCTGCATCACTTCATCTGCCTTTCCGGCCACATTTCTTCCTGGAAGATGATGGTCCACTATCCTTCCAGTTTTTATAATGCGTTGGACTGTTCTGAACCCAGTTTTAGTGTTTCTGCATCTCCTTGATGTTTTCCCTCTTGATGCCGATGATTTGACCCTTCTCAGACAGACCAACATCTTTTCCAAGACCACGGATGTGTCTTTCCACATGGTTGTCAAGGAAATGAGAAGCAATTCATTGCACCAGTTGGGGTTAAATAACTTGTTGCCAGCTGAAAGATAATCGCCCATGCAGTAATTATCCAATAGGAGGCTCGTACCTATTTGCTTAGTTAAATCCAGGTGGCAACTTTTTTTTTGGCCAGGCAGTGTACATAGAATCCTTTTATTTTACTTATCCACTGAAAAAAATGGCACCTCTTTGTATCTGTGAGATTCTTTAACCTGTGTTTTGCATTCCTTAACGTTACATGGGATTAAGACTTCAGGTAAGCAGGTAAACCCAACAACAGTATCATTTGTTAACAGTTGTCAAAATATTTCACCGATTGTTCAGTGGTTTTGTGACCTGATGTACTGTTTACAAAATGCTGTCACTGCTCAATGCAGTGACACAGCACCCAGTGTTTGAACATGTTTATGCAGCTCAGCATGGGCCTGACAATATAATGGCATTTAGTTCTTTTATTGTGCAACACACACACAAACACACACACACACATAGAAACACAGCAGGCTTGCTTGTTGGCAGTGCTCCAGTAAATACTACAGCATAGCGTAATGAATAAGTGACTGATAAAGTTACAGAGGAAAAGCTGCTGGCACGCTACCAACAGATTGTGCATGTGCTTAATACAAAGGTCATCCGGGGTTTATGCAGTCTTTTGTTGAACCTGTTTCAAACTGAAAAAAGAAGAATTCAAAATGAAAGCATCAGTACCCTGGAAATGATGAAACAAGCTAAAAAGTGAGATGGACCATTTAAAAAGGCAATCCAGTAAAAATGCTTTTGAAATAGAGCATGAAGACACAACAGTTTCAATCATTGACAAGTTTAATCTCAGTTGGCTGTTAATGCCACTGCTGGGAAGTCTCTCCAGATAGTCCTGTCTTCAGATGACTACTCAAACAATCTGGTTATAAATTTCAAGCATTAGTAAACTGTGTTATCATGATGTTCAGGTCTCTGAAATCTGCACAAACTGCAAATAACTTATAAAAATTTCCAAAGATTCATGACAATACTTTATCCTTAATTTTCCAGTTTAAAACCTCAGACTAGAAGAGTTTAGGAGGAAATTAAGTTACTTACATATGTGTGAATTTGATTTCCTGACTTCTTACATTTTTGTATGTTAGTCACACTTAAATGTTTCAGATCATCAAACAAATTTAAATGAGAGACAAAGATAACACAAGTAAACACAAAATGCAATTTTTAAATGGAGATTTTCATTTTTAAGGGGGAAAAAATCCAAACCCACATGGCCCTGTGTGAAAAAGTGATTGCCCCCTAAAGCTAATAACTGTTTGGGCCACCCTTAGCAGCAACAACTGCAATCAAGCGTTTGTGATAACTGGCAATGAGTCCTCTACAGCGCTGTGGAGGAATTTTGTTCCTCTCGTCTTTGTAGAATTGTTGTAATTCAGCCACATTGGAGGCTTTTCCAGCCTTTTTAAGCTCATGCCACAGCATCTCAATTGGATTCAGGTCAGGACTTTGATGAGGTCACTCCAAATTCTTTATTTTGTTTTTCTTAAGCCATTCAGAGGTGAACTTGCTGGTGTGTTTTGGATCATTGTCCTGCTGCAGAACCCAAGTGCGCTTCAGCTTGAGGTCACCAACAGATGGCCGGACATTCTCCCTCAGGATTTTTTAGTAGACAGCAGAATTCATGGTTCCCTTTACCACAGCAAGTCTTTCAGGTCCTGAAGCAGCAAAACAGCCCCAGACCATCACACTACCACCTCCATATTTTACTGTTGGTATTATGTTCCTTTTCTGAAATGCCGTGTTACTTTTACGCCAGATGTAATGGGACCTACACCTTCCAAAAAGTTCAACTTTTGTCTCGTCAGTCCATAGAGTATTTTCCCAGAAGTCTTGGAGATCATAAAGATGCTTTCTGGCAAAACTGAGACGAGCCTTTATGTTCTTTTTGCTCAGCAGTGTTTTTGGTCTTGGAACTCTGCGATGCAGGCCATTTTTTCCCAGTCTCTTTCTTATGGTGGAGTCTTGAACACTGACCTTAAAGGAGCCCTATCATGAAAAATGGACTTTTAAGAGCTTTTCAACATGTAAGTGTTTTTTTTCCTAAAAAAAAAATGATTTAAATAGTTATTTTTCTTCATTTATGCATATTTGAATAATCTATAAAAATTTTTAAAACAAGGGCTTCCTCCTTAAAAAGGGTTAATTCCCCACCCTATAAAAAAAGGAGGGGGCACAAAAAAAAAAAGACAAAAGGGGGAGGTTCAAAATTGAAAGAGAGGCCCTCTATTAAAAAGAAAAATAGAGAAATCCATAAAAACTCTCTAAGAAAAAAATAAAAACAGGAGGAAGAATTTCTCAGAAAAAAGAAGAAAATAAGAAAAAGAAGATTGTTTAAAAAAAAATGAGAATTTTTTTTTTTTTTTTTTTTTTTTTTTTTATAAAGGGGAAAGAGGGGGGAAGGAGGAAAATATAAATATAGATTGGGTGTGGATGGGGTGGGTGGGGGAATTTAATTGATGGAATAGGAAAATAGAAGTAGTAGGAAGGATAAGAAAATAGGAAGAAGGGGAAAAAAAAAAAATTTTTTTGTTTGTGAAGAACATTATTTAAAAAAAAATGAAATATGGGTAGTAAAATGGTATTTTTTTAGAAATGAAAATTAAATAATAAGAAAAAGTTAATAAAAAAAGAAAAGGGAGGAGAAAAAAAATAATGGTTAAAAAATTATTTATATTAAATAAAAATTAAAGGTTATGATTTATTTTTTAATTAACTTTTTTTTCGGGGGGGAGGTGTGTGAGTGGTGGTGTAGAGAAAACATAAAAACTAAATATGAGACGGAGGGGGGGGGGAAAAGAGCAACAAGATGCAGAGGTGGCTGTGGTTGATGATGGTGGTAATAGAATTAATAATAAATTAAAATAAATATAAGAGAGGTGAGGGTGATGAGAGAGAATGTAATTTGTAAAATATTATTTATAAGTAATAGTAGTTTGGGGGGTGTGTCTGTGGTGTATGTGAGGTGGAAAATATAAAACACAAAATATAAAAGGGGGGGGGAGGGGAAAAAGCAGGATAAGAGGGGGGTGTGTATTATATGAAGGGGGAAAAAAATAATTATAAATTAATTACATAACAAAAAGAGGGGGGGGGGGGGGGGGGGGAAAAAAATAGATTGGGGAACATTAAGAAAGGGGTCTTCTGGGGGGGGAGGAAAAGGAGGTGGGGAAAAAAGGGGGGGAGGGGGGGGGGGGGGCGGATAGGGAAGAGAATATATCATTTTGGGAGAGAGAAAAAATAAATAAAAAAAAAAATAATATTAAAAAAAAAATTATTGTAAAAAAAAAGAGGAAAAAAAATAAATAAATAAAATATATATATTTGGAAAGAAGGAAAACAGAGCCTTAATTGAGATAAGTGAGGCCTGCAGTTCTTTGGATGTTGTTCTGGGGTCTTTTGTGACCTCTTGGATGAGTCGTCGCTGTGCTCTTGGGGTGATTTTGGTCGGCCGGCTACTCCTGGGAAGGTTCACCACTGTTCCATGTTTTCACCATTTGTGGATAATGGCTCTCACTGTGGTTTGCTGGAGACCCAAAGCTCTAGAAATGGCTTTGCAACCTTTTCGAGACAGATAGATCTCAATTACTTTGTTTCTCATTTTTTCCTGTATTTCTTTGGATCGCAGAATGATGTCTAGTTTTGAGTATCTTTTGGCCTACTTAACTTCGTAAGGCAGGTCCTATTTAAGTGATTTCTTGTAGAGGTCGACCAATAGTGGATTTTTAAAGGCCAATATAATAACGATAGTTTGGAGCAGGAAAAAGCCGATAGCCGATTAATCGGCCGATACCCCCCTCCCCCCACCCCCACCCCATGCGAAAAAAATTCAATGTTGTGTATATATATATAGCTAATGGATAAATAGCCTATACAGCCCATTAATAGATTTTTTAGAAACAAAACCATAGCTATTAGAAAATTAAGAGGTCCTTCACATTTATGTGAGTGATGGCACTCTATGCCATAAAAAATAATAATCATAGAACAATTTGTTAAACAGGCGTATAGTGAAGGAAGTTGAACTGTGGTTTTCTCATCCTCACATAGTCAGGCTGTAACCACTAACCAGCTGTAGGGGAGGGTATGTTCGGATTTTATCTCTATTTTATCCATTTTAAACAGTCCTGTTATTAATCAACAAAGCTTTTTTTGTTTTTTAATGATCTTTCTTTAAAATAATAAATTCACAGCAGGAATTCATTTATATTCAAAACTAGGCTACATATTTTTCCAATGCAGCAACAGCAAAGTCACTATAAACTCAGTCTGGACACAAATCTGGGGGTGGGCTGGTTTGTCTCACCTAGCACTGAAGAATTTGCCAAATTTTAAGATTCATGACAAACTAAGATCACATCAATCAGACGTGTATTCATGTAAATATCCGATGTTTTAATGACCGCTGCAGCAGCGGCTGGAAATCCCTCACAGACGTGATGTCGGCGGGATCTCATCATGGTCGGATGATTGTTCTACACGCAGTTTTAGAAGCGGTAAATACATGAAAGATGGTTTCAGAACAGCTTGAAACTGGTTTGTGTGGCGGAATCAAACCTGCAAGACCCAAACGGAGCGTACTAACAGAACTGCAAGGACTAAGGGACCGGTTCATCGAAGAGTCAGGAGTGACGGTGGAGGTGATTAAACACGACGCTTTGGCGCGGCCCCCACATGACAAATAATAGTGTTTAAAAATGAGAAGAAAACAACTTACGGTTCCAACCGAGCTTTAAGTAGTCCTCAGTAATCAGTAGTGCGGACTTTGACTTTTATTCCGTTTGCATTCAGACTCTTTTACCTCGGAGCTGTGGCGGACTTGTCCACGATAAAGACATAAAGACATCTCTGATTGAATAGCGGATGGACTTTACGGCATATTCTGCAATGAAAGTGAAAGCGGCTACATACAGCTTTCATTTAGCGTGTTCTTAAGCTGTTCCTTGTTAGCTTAACAAGCACCGTGGTCAAAACATGCCGGTGGCTGTTTATGCTGAAATATGAGTCACATTTCTGCTTGTCGAACAACTGGTACTTGTTGCCTCCTCCAAGGAGGTTTTGTTGTTTAAGTTACAACTCGTGAAGGTTGTATTGCACTCAATGATGTCGCTGTTATAAATTCCACCTGCACTCACCTCCCCCCCTCTCTCCCTCTCTCTCTCTCTCTCTCTCTGTCCAAGAGCAGCCCCGCCCCTCAGTGATCAGAGAGCAGCACTTCATGGCGCTGTAGAAAAAACTGCAGCCATCGGCCACTATCAGAGCCAAGATCAGCCGATACCGATAGTTTGTCAAACATCCTATCAGCGCCGATTAATCGGTTTGACCTCTAATTTCTTGATTTAGAACAGGTGTGGCAGTGATCCGGCCTTGGTGTGGCTAGAGAAATTGAACTCAGCTTACCAAAGATATGATAAACTACAGTTAATTTATGTTTTAACAGGGGGGGCAATCACTTTTTCCCACAGACCCCCCCCCCCCCCCCCCCTATAACAATACTTGTGTTATCTTTGTCTCACATTTAAAAATTTTTTGATGATCTGAAAGTGTGACAAACATGCAAAAAAATTAACAAAATCAGGAAAGGGGTAAACACTTATTCACATGACTGTAAATGCCACGCCTGTGCTTTCACATGAAATAGTTCGGTGTAATGGAGAAGTACCAGTTGTTTTGTTTTTTTTATTATTCCCTCTCTACTACCTGTTTATTTTCACATCTCTGATAACATACCAACTTCAGACTGACAGATCTGACAGTTAATATAAGGCCAGTCTCACCAGAAATTGTGAAAGAGGGGAAAAAAATGAAAAATGATAATGTTATGCCGTTCAGTGTAGGGTAGAAAACCACAAACAAATATTAAATCGTGAAGACCATGATGATGTTTACTTTTTATTATCCAAACTTCTTTCCACCTTTCCTCCTAAAAAGGCACAGCTATTGCACTTCAAGTCATGTCAGGTGTTATTAAAATTCATCCTTTTTCTGATTCACTTCTCCATCGCATTGACAGTTTGTATAGCATGCAAGGATCACGCCCTATAAAAGCCAATTCCTGACCATTTGGTGTGTTGTTTTAAAGGTGTTGACAACAAGGCCGGATATAGGCATGGGCAAGGAGGGGCAATGCCCCCCTAAATGATATGACTGCCCTCCCAAACATGATGGCATGCAAAAATCCCAAATTGAAAAATTATTTCAAGGAAAATGGTCAGAGGGCATTTTGCTCTCTCTCTCTCTCTCTCTCTCTCTCTCTCTCCCTCAATCAAAGTAGCTACTGATTGGTAGCTATGGTAGATACATATTTTTAGTGTGTGTCCAGTCCGGTCGCTTCACTTTCCTCTGGTCAACCTGAGCTCCGCGTCTCACTCACAGTCACAGTCCAGCACACAGACATGCTGCCGTTAGCTCAGCCACTGTTTTCAGATTTCTTCCGCCCTCTGTCACGAAATTATTTGGTTACTCTTTCTCTCAACGTGTTCTCGTTCTCTCTTTGTCTCTGTTATCGCTCTCTCTTTTGTAATTTGAACAGTCAAGTCACTATGCGCAGATTTCTGGTTGCTAAAGCTAAAGCTAGCACAGCAAAGCTGCCGGGAGCAGAACTGTGGCATTAGCAGCAGCAGCAGAGCGATCATTACTGCTCCTCCATAGTGACTTGCCACAAATTCTAACCATTCTAAAGTGAGAGCTCTTTCTCCTCTTTGTCTCATGTTTTTCCTCCTTCCACCGCACAATGCTACATGTGAGGAAAATCAAGTTACTCTGGCTCACAAGAAGGCTATAACAACAGGTGTGAATATGGACGCATTTGTTAGGACTTTAACACAGAAAAGCAGAAGGCTGATGTTATAATGACTGATAAGAGCCATGCTGTGTAAAGAACTAAAGAAAAATAAAAATGACAAAAAATACTCAAAAAAGATAGAAATAAAAAGGACAGATAGATAGATGAATTTAAAAAGTAAAAACAATAAACACACACACACACAAAAAGATGAATGCAGCCTCAACAGGACACAACAGACCTAGATATAGACGCCTTTGTTAGGACTTTTGCAATCAGACAGCTGATGTTATAATGAATGATATGAGCCACACTGTGTAAAGACCTAAAGAAATAAAAATGACAAAAAAATACACAAAAAAGAAATAGAGATAAAAATAAAAGGATTGATGGATGGATGGATGGATGGATGGATGGATGGATGGATGGATGGATGGATGGATGGATGGATGGATGGATGGATGGATGGCCCAGGGTAAATGAAGAGGCTAGTGTCAGGAAGAGCAAACAACATAAAACCTAATAAGACCAGTCAAATGGATCAAAGACAGACAGAGATAGATAGATGTACTGACATGATGATAGCATAGTTAGTTAGTATAGTTTTCTATGCATTTTAGGGGTTTGGGGGATTTGACACCCCCAAATTTTTCCGGCTGCGCCGCCCTTGCCCCCTCTTATATGCTACCTGCACCTCCTAGTGGGGCTGTCTAAATCCGGGCCTGGTTGACAACCCAAAAGTTTCCTGTGGGTACAAACAAAACACAAAAAGTTTCCAAGGTGGGATGCTGCTATGAAATTACTCCAGATTTTTCAGTGGATCAGTTGACTTCTTGGTAGAACCCATTAGAGAATTGCTGCTACAGCTCTGTAAGTTTGAACTGTTGTTTTCTTTTTAAAACTGTTGAATGATTTGAAGTTCCTTTAATCTAATTTTAAAAGAGATAGTCACAAGTTCATTTCCTCCTCGCCAGTAGATGGCGCACTAACTACTAAACTAGCATTAGCAATGTTACAGAATCGGCTAAACGTTAATTAGCATTAGCAAATGTTTAACTTAGGCTACATGTCCAGGAGGAAAGTGGCAACGTCCACAGGGGTTTTGAGCCCTTTTGCAACCTTCACCCTCATCCTGCTTTGTTTTTTGTTTGCTTGAATTTGATAAATGTAAGGCAAGGAAGATTTCTACAAAGAGCAATCAAACGAGCAACTCTGTAGTTGATGCTAGCGGCAAAAAATCCTGACATTGGTATGGTAATCAGTTGTAAATATTTACTTTTTAGACCTGTCAAAATTCAGAATCAGAATACTTTATCAATCCACAAGGGAAATTGATAAAACAATTATTTATATGCTATAAAATTGGGGGTCAAATTAATACCTTATTTCTGCACCCCCTCTAGATGCTCAGTGGGTGTATTATTTTTATTTTGAAAAATTATCACTTTCATGAAGAAGTTGCAACTGTCCCTTTAAATGTCATTTTAACTTATCAAAAAGACCATATATTTCCACTTCGCATGACTTTGCAATTACAGATAAGGAGACATATCAGATAAACACAATCCAGACAACATATGACCAAAGGCTTACAGTATGTTTGATCTAAATTCTGTTCAGAGTGATTTGTAGTTTAGGGCAAAGGCAAAACTTGCAAAAATTACGTTAAAATACCTGTTCATGACAAAAACCTTTGCTGAAGTATCATAAAATATTTTGGGGTAAAAATATCTTTAAGAAACAAAATATTTTTTTCTCTTCAAGGAAGTAATTTTCCATTTATTTTCATTTGATGCTCCTCCCTCTTCTCCAATCTAGAAGAGATTAAAATGATAGATGGAGATATTTGAGTTTTGCATTTTCTCCTCTCTGGTTGATGACTAAAAGTTGGGTGAGGCTGTGAAGGTCTGAGCTCATTACTGCTGATAAATAACAGAGTAATAAACCAGGGAGGCTGACCGATACAGGAACACAAACACAAGGTGACAGAGTGGAGTTTAAATATGGAGCCAGACACTCTGTCTCCATGCAGCTCTGTCATTTCTACTGTGTGTCGCTCTGTTCATTACCTGTGTGTATGTGGGGTTAAAGTCAGGGCGTGTCTGTGTGTGTTCTAACTCTGTGTGTTCCTGTGTGTACGTGTAAAAGTCAATTCGAATCAATTTGGACCCTCAGCTGTTTAACACCCCCACTCCCATCTTCCCCATGACTCCGTCTGTGTGTCTGTCTGTCACCTTGTTACCTTGTTATTGCAGAGCTGGTGGGTCCCTTTGGTCACTGTGTGTGGGACAGTTTGCTCAGTTTGTCGTGTGTTTGTTGTGAGGTGGTTGGGGTGAATGAGAAAAGCAGGGGACCCAGTCCAATTTGTTGGGTCACTTTACAGTAGATTACTTTCTACTTATGTTAAAGGTATTTATTGTAATTAGCAACTTTGATTCAATGAAAATAAATCGTTTTCATCAAATGCTCACCTGTTATAACTAAACTATGGCTCTGTCTTGGTTTTAATGCAGGTTAGCAGCTTTATTATACAAAGTCAGATAAAAATGAATGGAAATGTCAGTTTTGGCTTCTTAAACAACTCCAGCTGCCTTCATCTCTCCACTGTTGTTTGTTAGGTTTGTTGGTCTTTGACAACAATTTGTGGTTATTTTTCACAAAGAGACTTTTGAATATTTTCTGTGTCTAGTGTTCGACGTTGGAGGAAGGAATTTTAGAGGAAAACATATCAAAGCTAACTGTGGGAGGCTAAAAACCATCTAACAAATGGTTTTGTAATACATAATACATTTAGAAATAAAAGATTTTTGTCATATTTACATAAACCACACTGGTATTTCACTTCAGCAAATATTGTTTAAGAGTCTGACCAGTTTCAGTGTTAAAATCCAGTGTTAGAGTTTTGTTTTTGTTTTACATAAAGAATATTTGGCAAAAATGATTAGATTTTGACCTATGTTTTGTTAATTTACCCCTTTGTTTGAATGCTCTTTTCAAATTGCCATGGTTTTGGTGCTGCAAACACATTTTTGGTTGTACTTCTCACTGCTGCTGCTCCTTTCAGTGATGTTTTTTTTTAACACAACACTATTGACTGACTCCTTTTACTGCTGTTTTCTTCCTCTTGTTTTATTTTTTGTTTCAAAATGATAGTGAAGACTTCATGATTAAACCTGAACAGGTCATACTGGATTATGACTCATCCTCGTCACAAGACAACATAGAAATAGAGTCTCCAGAAAAATACGAAACTAAGTGGGATTTTTACTGAGATTCGATTAGTTTCACATTTCAGGTTTCTTCTCCAGGTGGGAGGAAACACGGTTGTCTTGAGTAAAAAAAGAAGATTTTGAAACTGCTCCATTGTTAGGTGTGTGTACGTGGTGGCTGATGGTGACCTGGTGACATATTTTATCAGCGTGTTGCAGGGCCAGCCCTTGGCCTCCATACTTTCTATTTCAGAAACTCTCTATCGGTGTGTGTGAGTGTATGTGTAAACAGTGCTCACCTTGTTCCAGGACCATAAAACTTGTGTTTTATCAGTGATTGATTGTTCAGACCTTAACTGAAACATTAGCAGCTTCCATATCTCCAGGGCCTGGCAGCTCAGTGTGTGTTTGTGTGTGTGGATGTTTGTGCTTGTTGATGGACAAGATGATGACTGCTTCTGGTGGTTTTGGTTGGCAGCATGACTATGTGTTGTCAAACTTGTGCTGTGTCACATGCCAAATAATGTTTCGTTTTTTGCCTGTAGACCTGTGTGTTGTCTGCAAACACCACTGTGTGTATGTGCACATGGAGCACTGTGTCCTTTGGCATATGCATGTGAATTTGTGCTTATGTTCCTGTGTGGGTCTGTGTGTAATGCCGGTTAATGATTGCAGGCTTTGGTGTGTTTGGCTTCCTTTGGGTTTAAACCCCATGCTGATAGAAAGCACTGGGGTTACGCCAGGGCACAGATAGTATACTCAGACCAAAAGACACACTCACAGCTGCTGCGTAAAGTGTTCAACAGGAGCACAACAAAGTGAAAACATTGTTTTTGTAAAGGTTTTTGTGAGAGATATCTGAACTCAGATGGCAAAGTTATAAATGGGAAAAATTCCATTTCTTATTCTTAGATAATCATGTAATGATTTCAATTATTTCTCAGTGATAGTTTCTACATTTGCTTGGGTCATACTGTAAATAGATGTAGATTAGTTCATAAAAGGGTCATTGTTCTTCTAAAGTATTTGCTCAAAAAATATTTTACAAACTACTTTTGTTTGTTTGTTGGTTGTTTTTGTTTTGTTCTTTGTTTTTTGCTCTGTGGCAAAGTTTCTGTTGACATACTTTTGTGTTCACACCAACCAGCAAAGCAGCAGAGTACTAGCCTACTCATTTATTAGTATGAGCTCAAATTTTGGGTTGCTGTTTTTGTTGTTGTTGTTGTTTTTAATGTATCTCACATCTCTCCTGCCAAGAACTTCAGCAGAGAATTTAGTAGTGTGAGCTCAAATTTTAGGTTACTGTTTGTTTATTTTGTTTCGTTTTTGTTTGTTGTTGTTTTATATAATTCACATCTCCCCAGCCAATAACTTCAGTGTGCCACATCTTGACTATCCTCCCTATTTGTCTGTGATAGCATCTTTCTGGAGAGTCAACAGGCAAAATCAAGCTTTTCCTGACACAGTTTAGTTCCCACTTCCCGCCTCCTATGATTTACTCTCAGTTAATTTAATTAGTGTGTTTTTCTATTTTATTTGCTGCTTTTTCACTTTATTAATTACACGCTGTGTCGTCTGTTGTTACTTCCTCAGACTTGCCTCCCCACTGCTTCAGATCATGTGAGCTGATGGTTAAATTAAATATTAACTGGTGAATAACAAACCACTGTGTCACTATGTTGTCCTGCAGCAGTTATTAACTGTCATGACACCCACATACAGTATGTGTGTGTGCCGCAAGAGTTATGTCGTTGTCTCTACCAGAGAAATGAGACATACCTGGTCACCTGTTTGTGTGTTACTTCAGCTACATGGAGTGTGAGGTGTTTTGCTGATGTTTCTGTCACATAATCTATCGTGAGACACATCCTTTGGCTGTGTTTTGTGTGTGTGTGCGCATACATGCCAGCAGGGTAATTACAGGCTCAGTGTAAGGCCTGGACAAATTACAGAGGATCACACTCACACACTCTCACACACACATTCTACCTCTATCTCCCTGTTTCTCTCCACCCTTTCAACCTCAAGCATTGCTCAGATCAGACCACAACAAAATTCAATTGTCACGCACACACAAATGTAAAAGCACACACCCCTGCTCTCTGTTTTAAGAAATCCAGAAACCCACGTTAATATCTTTAACAAAGAATTTAGTCTTGCAGTGACTCATAAAATGTTATTTTCTGCTAAAGTACAGTAAAAAAAGTGAAAATCTGTCAGCTTGTTGAGGTTGAGCTACTTATCACCCCATCATATTCTTTTTTTAGCTGATTAAAGAACTGAGGTTGCTGTAGTTTACAGAAGTGTAAACTCAGCAAACTGTAGTAAAATGTGTAATATTTAATGAGAAATGAACAGTTACTTTGTGACTAACTCCATGAATTGCTTTTTTTGTGGTTTTATGTCCACATGGTCACACAAAGCCCAATCAAGCCGTAAAAGCCATGATACATTCAGTATAACAGTGTGTGGAAAGAAAGTTTCAAACATTTAGATTAAACTAGGCTAAGCTAACCTAGCTAATTCTCAAGCTATGATTGAAGGTGGTTTTAAAAAATATTCTGGCTTTCACTGACATTAAAAAATACATTAAAACCTCCTAATACTTTCCCACATTGGTCATTTTACCTTATTTTTGTATGATTGAAAAGCAAATTTCACAGGTTTTATTTAAACACCCCAAAACAGCCATACCTACTTCACAGTAATGACATGCTAACACGCTAACAGACGCATGAGCACTGTGAGCTATCACCCGATGCCTCGGAGTTACGAAGAGGTGATTTGTTGTTTTTAAAGTGCGAGAGTGTGGACTGTCTCCTTTATCTCTGCTCATCACAGGTCAGATGTCAGATAAGGACTGTCTGCTGGGAAATGGAGTGGGTGAAGAAGAGGAGGAGGAGGACGGAGGAGGAGTCACCTGATGACAGGTCAGGAGGAAGAGGAAGACAGGGGGAAGTAGTTAGTGTTAGCATGCTACTGGTGTTGATAGGTGTCCTCGAGAGGGTGTTTGATAAGTGAGACTGCAAGTTACTAAGTAACTGCAGTTGTAGACCAGGGGGTTTAATTCCCTCCCAGTAAGGGAAGTGGGGGACGATGCAATGGGGATCGGGGGTTTGATTGACCACTGATACTCACACTTATTGACTCAACAAAAAGAAAGCTGATAAAACACTTCCCTGAATGTTGTAAAAGCTTTTTACCTTTTTTTCTTTAAAAAAAAAATCATTTTTGTTTTTTAAATCAAATGCAATTTTTAGAAAAATCTAAATTTTCTCCTCATTCATCATTTTTCAATATGCTAATAATACTGTAAATTCAAAATATGTTTTTTTTTTCCTGCTAAAAATACATACATGATTCATGAAAAAATATGATGGAATCAGATGTTTATGTGTCTTGAAGTGTTTATTTTGTTTACACTGCAAAATACAAATACAATCACATGCAACTAAGAGGGAAACAAAAATAATTTGTTCTTACATCTTCCCTATGTAAAGAATAATGTCACAGAAGGTAAAAACTAAATATGAGATCACTAGCAAAAAATTATAAGGCACACAAAGACTCAGCATAATGAAGTAAAAATGATAAGTTCCAAATGGGCAGTTTACAAAGATAATCCATGCGGATAACACCGATAACATGAGTCATCTTAAAAAGCTGGCACCGTTGATGTTTTTGCAATTTCAATTATTTTTTAAAGCTATTTTACCAAAATAATTCATGTATATTTATGCAATCTGTGTATTAATGCAGTCTAAATCCTTTCATAATGGTTTCTGGATGACTGAATTAACATTTTAGTCTGGTGACGGCAAGGCTTTTAGTGGAGTCTGAACTCTGCTCCTTCAACTTTTCACCTTAGTGGAATCACGCGGTGTTTGCCATGATTGATTTTCTCAGGATGAACAGCTATGTTTAAGTCTTACACATCAGTTAAATCTGCACTACAAAATCTGATGACCTACGCTCAAAATCTCTGTCAAATCATCAGCCCAATTCAAACGTTAGGCATGAGAATATTTGCTATCATATGTTATTGTTGTACATTTACATTTTAGCTATAAAAGTGGTTTGAAATTTGATTTCAGTCATCCACAAATTTAAATCAAATTTCAGATTCCAGTCTTTTGCATCATTCATCCTGCAACACTCAGTAGTGTCAAATTTTGTTTAGGCTGTAATATAATGTGGGAATGTTCCCAGCATCTCAATGTCAACAAAGATAGGTGATCAGAATCTGATCGGCCCAACTGTAGTTAGTAAGTAGTTATTTCAGATTTCTTGAACACTTTTTTTAAACTAAGGGAAACCAAAGTTTGGTTGAGGTTGTGCAGCTTGCGGCCGGTGCCAGAAAATTTCCCCTATTTTCAAATCCAAAACTTGACAGGTAAGAGGCTTGTTCATTAGGCCCTACATGGCTGCATCACTTCTTATCAAAGTTCTTTTTTTATGACAATATATTTTTAGAAGGCGTTGTAGTTTACAGTACCTTGACATATTTCTACTGTCACTTCAGTCTTCCTCAGAAGCATCATCTGACGTCCGTTACGTGTCCTTATCAGCTGATGGAATCTTAAAGAAATCCTGGAGGGCATGGCCCGTCAGGCAGTCTGACAGATGTGCCTGATGGGCCATGCTACCTTCCACCTGATGGTTGTTGCGCCTTCCATCAGCTGATAACAATGCATCACAGCGAATGTCTGATGATACTTCTGAGGAAGACCGAAGTGACAGTTGAAACATCTCACGGTAAAACTACAACTCCTTCTAAAAATCTCGTCATCAAAAACAAACTCTGACACTTGAATTATTCACCTTATTTTGGGGACTTGCAAGGGCGGCGCCATTTGACTTCCGGTTGTGTTGACATTTCTGGTTGCTATTCACATCCATAGCAATTCATAGCAATTTTTGCCAGCGTGTCACTGACATTAAAAACAGTTCTTTAACCGTGATTATGATTATTTCTGCCATTTAAAGGAGTGATGACATAGCAATAAAAACTGACATTAATGCATATGTCAAACAAAAAAAACATCACTTTTTACAGCGGGGGGATTGTTTTGGCACGCTAGACCTCCCTTCCTCAGTAAAAGAGTTAAGTGCGGTAATGATATGCAGCTTTACCAGGAGACCAAGTTGACTTCATTTTGATTGGCTACACCTTATTTGGCTCTAACCTTATTTAGAGAACGTGGGTAAAGCTGCCCTAGCGGACTTTGCTAAAGGCTATCTGTTAGCAACATGGGCATTTCAGCTAAGTTTATCAGACAAGACAGCATTTAAAAAATAAATACACTCAAAGGTAATGACAAGGTTGTGGTCGTCTCCCTCAGTGTTGCTGCAGAAGTTTTCTTTAAAAGCTGTTTGTTTGAAAATCCAGACCTGACTGCTCATAACTTACTCAGCTCCACTCACGCAGTTGAATCAGCGAGGGAGGGGGTGAGAGTGGCGGGTGGAAGGAGAGAGGAGGGGGGGGCTGTTTGCTTGATAGTGTGCTCTAATTGGAGCAATTGATATTACGCTTAGAATGATAGGCTGCTGTCTGATTCAACCATTTCTGAACAAAGACACAAAGCTGACACCGGCCATAAACAGGAACTTTGACTCTCACTCTGGACATTCACATGGCCTCATCAGTGCACAACAGATCATATTATACACCCAAAAACCCCAGAAAAGTGAAATTTGATGTCATGGCCCCTTTAAAGGTGTTACAACAGCTGGGAAAAGGGCATGACATCCTACAACACACTTGTATCTGGGTTGTTATCTCTCTGTAAATACAGTGAGGACCCCTGTTACGCCCGCAAACGTAATAATTCCCGCAAACGTAATAAAAATATGCAGCTTTTAATGTAATAATCCTGCAAACGTAATACATTTTCCACAAATGTAATAGCCGCTGCCTACTACAAATGTTAGCGATTTCCCACAAATGTAATAACTATCACGTTTGTGGGAAAGTGCATAACTTCCTGCAAATGTAATGATGCAATAAATAATGGTGTTGTGTTTTTGTTTGATTGTTGTTGCCTGTTGTTGCAAAGCTCTGCCATTTTCATCTCTCTCTCTCTCTCTCTCTCTGTCTTGCAACACTCTCTGTGTTTAATTGAATTAGTAAATCTGAAGAGTTTTGCCTATTTAGACTGATAAGTGCTTTTGTACAAATGATCAATCAATCCAGATTTCTTCTCATGTTTATGAGACGGGAGTTTGAAATAAAATGTCAGAATCCCAAAAGAAGCGGAACATCTGTGTGCTTATGCTTCACCTGGAAAGATGTGCCCTATTAAAAAAATAGAATAAGAATATTGGCTAAAGGACACACAAGCACAGCACCGCCCTGCCAACTAAGGGTAGATGAGGGCCCCACCCCAGTCATAACATCCAGGTCACCATCGAAACGCTAAAATGAGATAGTTAGGTTTAGGTGATATGTAAAATATAAGTAGGCTATAAGGCCTCTAACTTGCCACTGAAGAGTTCACTGCAGTTTCTAATAACTTAAGAGAAACATATTATTTCGCTTACAGACCAGTTTGGGCCTTCCAAATACTCTTTCACTTTCTCTGATCTCTGAGCTCTCTCTCTCTCAAGTCATCGCCATTAATCAGTTCTTTGCGAGAAAAAATACACAGTTTTAATGCTTGATAGAAAGGTGTGAGGGGATTAGTAAACCAGAAATCTCTATATGATTTTCCTAAATAAACTGTCACAGTTTAAAAGTTTTTTTTCGTTTGACAATTACAGGGGCAAAAGGTGGAACTTTTTCATGCCCGCATCTGTAAGTCCGCCTCTGGCTGCAGAACCAATGTGCTTAAATGTGATCGTCTGCCCGAAAGACATTATATGATGTGATGTGACATTATATCCATGCTAACATTGCCCGCATCTGTACCATTAGGCAAAAGTAGACAATTGCCTGGGGCCCCCAAATACAGCCCTTTTCTCCCCATCATTCGACTTCATAAAATGGAGGCCTGGTACATGTCCGCCGCTCCTCCTGTATCTGTGCCCTCTGTCCCTGCACTTTTATTTGCCATTACAACTATTTAATTCATTATTCACATGCGGCAATGTGTTTTTCCGAGCCATCTTTGAACGTACCATGCGACGCGCTAAATGCGAGCATGCGGCGGATCGCCAGCAGGAGAGGTGCAGGTGGGCCTCATGTCCAGCAAACCACTGAAAAAACGTTGGAGAGTTCGTCCCCTAACATGTAAGTTGAGTACAACTGTTCTATTGATGATGACTGACGAGTTAGCATGTAAGCTAGCTGGTTAGAAAACTGTTGTTACTGAAGTTTCATTTAATGTTGGGGAACTGTAATGCTGTTTCTTTTGCCAGTTACGAATACTATAACATGTTACTCTTTAAAAATATCTGAGTAACTGTTTACTTGTGGCACGTTGGGTCTACAGAAGAAACTTTGGGCTGGTTTTTCTGTGAAGTAACTTGAAAATACAGTCAGTCGCAGGCTGCAGGTTTCTGAGCTTGTTTTCTTAAGTATAGTCCACAAATTGATAAGGAAATATGTCAAATATAATAAAGCAGAAGTAAGACGTGGATGGGAGGGTCACCGCACAGCATGCTGCCTCCAAGTACCCTTTTTATCTGCGAGGTTCATGGACATTAGTTTCACCCAACAAGATAAAAATGAAAAATTATTCATTTATCTGTGATTATATGTGTGGTCTTGAAATTATTTGTCATAGTTTAATTTTCAAAGCACTAAAGGGGTCCTACGTGTTCTTACTATGTCCTCCTATACAGCAAAAACATCTGTTCACCAAAAACATGCTGTAGTCATATTAACACATTTTTGTTACATTTCATATTACTGCATATAAAATGCAGTGGCTCTCAGAAAAGGCGGTACATATTATTTTATTGACATCTGCATCAGCAGCTGCTTCATGTGTTTGCTGCTGAAATTACTTTTATTTTGGACCTTCAGGAAAACATAAATGACTTCATTCCTGAGCAGCTTATTTTTATTTTTTACTCTTTTTTTTTTTTTTTTTTTTAATCATTGCCTCTCACAGATTATTGTTGAGCTTCGTGTTTGAATAAAATTTTCTACAACAATGAAATTATCCTATAAGGACATTTTAAGAATCATAGAAGACATTACCATGGATAAGTAACCAAAGTAACCGAGTTACTTTTTGGATGAAATAACTTGTAACTAAGTAGTTACTTTTTCAGTTACCACTACAACACTGGTTCCATCCCCTGCTAGTTAGTTCATGCTGGGAACAACCTCAGTCCTCTTTCAGTTATTTGCAGAACTTGTGTTCATTATTGTTTTCCTCATATTTAAAAGAAATCTTTCTGCTACAACAGAGAGGAGGACAGGGAGGAGACATCAGACCAGAGACCAGCAGCACGGATGATGATGATGATGATGCAGGGTATCCACTGGTAAAAGAAAGATCAGAACTTGTGACAGATATCTGTTGGAGGGAGAAACCAGGCAGGGTTCTGGTAAAATGTTTTTATTTGTCTTATCTTAAAGAACCTACTGTAAAGAACATTGAGTTGAATAATTTCTGAAGCCTCTAAAATTGAGTCAGTAGGTGATTTTGAAGAGAAATAGATCAGAAAAATTGCCTTTTGACATATACTGGTGCTATTTCTGAAATTTATTTCTCACAATTTACTCTTTATTTAGTCTAAGTTTCCCATTGACAGGTCCAGATTTGAAGAGCCCCCTAGCTAAGTTTGCCTTGGGCCCCCAAATTGCTAAATCTACCACTGTCTGCAGCAGAGGAGGGTCAGGTGCGGTCAGGCCACTAACGTGCCTACATTAGTGCCAAGAACATCTGTGTTTATTTTTAAAAAATGAAGAAAACTGGGAAACTGAACTTATTGATCATTTGTACACACAGCACATCAGTCTTAATAAGCCAAAATATGTTTATTAATTCAATTCAATTACCAGAGAGAGTGAGAGAGAGAGAGAGAGAGAGAGAGAGAGAGAGAAGCTTTGCGGGGGCTCCTATTTTAAACAGGAAAATGGAGAAAAGAGAAAAGGAAAAAAAGCTTTGGGGGGA
The DNA here is from genome assembly GCA_023101725.1 of Atherinomorus stipes. NCBI lineage: Eukaryota > Metazoa > Chordata > Actinopteri > Atheriniformes > Atherinidae > Atherinomorus > Atherinomorus stipes. The sequence goes on from JALJCO010010916.1 coordinate 849,130, forward strand.
GTCAGTAGGAAACAACTGGCAACAACAATCAAACAACAAACACAACATCATTATTATTTATTGCATCATTACATTTGCGGGAAGTTATGCACTTTCCCACAAACCTAATATATCTCTGCAAACGTGATAGTTATTACATTTGTGGAAATCACTATTACATTTGTCATAGGAGCGGCTATTACATTTGTGGGAAATGTATTACATTTGCATAATTATTACATGAAAAGCTGCATATTTTTATTACGTTTGTGGTTTATTACGTTTGCATAACCCCCCCCCCCCCCCTCCTCTCTCCCTCCTCCTTGAATGTTTATCTTATAAAATAACTTTTCTCCCCTTTTGAATCTCACAGTATCTCTTACTTAGTACTGAATATGTTGAAGTCAGGTTGTCTGTGTAACATCTCCTCTACAGCAACCTGATCTCAGCCTAGCGACATGACATCAGCTGTTCTTTTAATCATGTTCATACTCATATCTCCAAGCTGAACTCATGCAGACTTATTTGGTAGCATTATTTTGTTGCATGTTCGATATTGGCTTTTTTACCGATATGCCATATACCGATTTTGTCCAACTCTTAAATTCCAATATCCGATATCAACTGATACCAATATATGCAGAGAACTGAGGTTGTATCTCTCATATTTTGAGATAAAACTATATTCTGCTCTGAGAGCAAAGATCCCTAAATCTCCTTAACTCAGCCAGAGAAATTCATTTTGGATATCTGGCTGCAAGATATCAGATACTAGCAGGTGTTAGCAAACATGTGGCTAATTATAAAGTTTCTGACAACTTTGTAACTTAACCATCAACTTAAAACCAGACATATTCTAAGCAGCTTCAAAGCAAGTCAGTCTGTAGCAGCAGCAGCTGCACCGTAGTCACATGATTCTGAAAGGAATGCTGGGATATGAAGTTCTTCCAGGATAACGGGGACTTTTAGACATGTTGGACTGCTGCTAATGGAACAAGATCAGAGCAACGACATCTCGCGAGATTTCATTTTTCAAAATATCGGCCCAAAAACCGATACCAAAATTTTCCGATATCACATTTTAATGCCAATGTCGGACGATAATATCGGAATTCTCTCATTTATTTATTTTATCATGTATATTATAACCCGAAATCTGAAGTAATTTACAAGTTTAGCATTTCATGCTCAGTACATTTTAGCATCGGGGAATCTTCTATTATAATTGTATTATTCTGCTACAAAATGAAGCATAAACTACTGTACAGGGGGTGTCGTCTTTAATACTGGCACGTTACTGGACTCTTCTAACATGCACAGATTTAACGTCACACACTTGACAGAAATTTTAAAAAACATTGCGCATGTCATTTCTCTTCTGATCTCTGTGTGATGTTCACTACAAAGCACCACATGCTAATCGGGTTTAGCAGAGTATCATGTTTTTTTATGCTTAATATTCCAAATCCACATCCATCCACCCACTCAGTGAACTTTGTCAACCTCCATCTGAATTTTCCTAGATAGTTTGCCAAGTTTCCTCCCAACTAAGTCTCTGCATCTCGCTACGTGGGCGACCTTGTTTTTCAATGTAACTGACGAGCTGCAGCTAGCGACCGGAAATGTCAGCACATTCCTGAAGATGAGGACGTTCAGAAGTGGGCGGGGCAAAATAGGATGAATAGAAAAGACAAAATGAACCTAATTATGGCTCTTTTCCTATCGTGATGCTCCCATCACCATGGGACAGAGCAAATCTGGACTCATCAGATCACATGACCTCTTTCCATTACTCCAGAGTCCAATCTTTATGCTCTCCAGCGAATTGAAGCCTTTTTCTCTGGTTAGCCTCACTGATTAGAGGTTTTCTTATGGCTACTGTTAAATCCCAATACCTTCAGTTCCCTTCACATTGTGCAAGTGGGGATGCTCTTATTTTCCCTCCTTAACATAGTCCTGAATTCAACTGGTGTTATCCTTTGATTTGAATTTCACTAAGTGCTGACGTGGCCTCAGTCAGGATTTTTTTTTCTGACCACATTTCTTCCTCAAAGACTCTCACTATCCTTCCCGTTTGTAATAATTGGACAGTTCTTAACACAATTTTAGAAGTTTCTGCATCTCCTTAGATGTTTTCTCTGTTTGATGCTAACATCTTTGCCATGGGATGTATCTTTCCACATGGTTGTTTAAGAAATGAGAAGCTGCTCATTGGATCAACTGGGGTTAAATAACTTGATAATTACCTGATAGGAGGCTCATACCATGTTCTTGGTTAAATCCAGGTGGTAACTTGTTTTTGGTCAGGCAGTGTATTTGTGACATTATCATTGATTGTTCTGTAAAGCACGATAAGCAGATCCCTGTCACCCACAGCAGTGAACACTAAGCCTTGGTTCATCTTAACTAGTGACTTTATCTGTGAGCCCTTTACTGAATAACATATTTAGTGTCAACAAACTTAAGGAACATTAGCTAAACATTTGGTAGTATTATTTAGCATAAGTATGGCATTTCTCCCTCACAGGAAACACATATTTCTGCCTCTATCAGTACAGTCAGTGGCAGACGGCAGCACATCAACACTGGCTAGAGTTTTGTTGTTTCTTTGGTTGTTCAGACAGAGGCTGCAGCATGAGAAGCAAAAACAACAGTCATATGTTGTTTAGACTATTTTCTATGAATTATAGTAAAAAAAAAAAAAATCCACTAAAGATTTTTAGTTATGAACATTATTTGGACATCTTGGATTTCTCTGCTATTGGATTCCTCTCTGACACCTCTCTTATAATACTCATGAGGATTCTGGTTTTTATACCAGTGTTTAAGTGTTTGCTTAAACATTATAGCTGAGGTCACATCAGGGTCCAGGAAGGACAATGGCTGCATTTTATTGTTTGCACCATGTGACAGATAACCCAGAAAACAAACTCAGACCCTCTTTTCACTCCACTTCTTTCCATTATGGTGTATTCTCTTAGTCCCTTCCTCTCTGCTCCATTTCTGTTTTATTCTTTGTCTATCTCTTCTTTTTCATTTATCAATTTTTCCCATTTCTCTAAAAGAAAAATAGAAAGGAAAAAAATACATCCCAGTCAGCAAATCCTTAATTGGGGAAAAAATTTTAGCACTGGGAGAAAATATGAATGTATTTAACCCGTACGAAACCACAAAAATGTGTTACTATGAAAAAACTGTGTTACTAAACAGTATTAACCCAATAGTTTTCAGATTTAATATAAATCTGATAACTACTTACTACAAGAAAATTTCTAGATCCAGCCCTCAGTGTCAAACTGCCCCATTTTTATCTCAGGGATGATTACTGGCAACAAAAACTGGTAAGTTATCAGATTAGATGTAAATCTGATAACTATTCCCTTTGAAGTCACCTTGAGCAGCAGGAAAGCTACCAGGATTTCTGCTATGCTTGAAGTTCTCTGTGGAAATCCCATTCTGGTTTGCACACTTTGGAAGTTACACACTTACGGTGTTGCAATATGAACCAGTTAACTTGAATCGCAGAGGAGTTGCAGAGAATCCAATGAGTGGGATGGCAGGCCATAATTCTGTAGAAGCTTGAACATTTTAACACATTGTTGTGAATTTCTCTGTTGTGAGCCTTAGAACAGAAATGGGGACAAAAAACTATGGTGTACAACCCCTTAAATGTTGATAGAAACAAATGGGTCATGTACCTCATCTCAGAGGAGATTCACCACTGGATGTTGTTGCCATACAACCAGTTTTGTTACCAGTAATGATCCCTGAGATAAAAAAATGGGGCAGTTTGACACTGAGGGCCGGATCTACAAATTTCCCTGTAGTAATTTGCCCATGCGATCTAGAGTTTTGCGCGAGAGGCTGAACCATGGTTTGCAGATTTACTAAGAGTGATTGTGCAAATGGCTGCAGGTGCAAATGTGTTGGAAACGCCACCACTGTATATAAATGAGGATTTAGCATGTTTCAAGGTTTGCAGTGAGGAGAATTTCAAGAGAAGAAAAAACAAAAAGAAATACGACCCTGAAGAAAGAAATAGTGGAAGAGACAAATAAAAAATGTGCTTTAAAATAAGTATGATAAATACAAAAATAAAAATAATACAACAGGTATCCATGCAGAGTGTCATAAGTGGCCAATTTATGAGGACATGGACAAATGAAACTGCAGCCTTGAAATTGGTCTCTGACATCTAAATGCACAAATTGCGCACTCTTTGTCACAATACCAGCAGCTCCAGCAGGGGCAGCTGGAGGAGCGCACGCTGATCCTGTCCAGCTTCCACAGTCCAACTTAAAATGGGACATTGGCAAAAGGGAAAATAAGAAGACACAATTAAAATAAGTTTTAGTTTTCATTAAGCTCAAAAGTGGCTGCAAATGTTCTGTTTGGTTTGTCCAGAATATTTAACATCTGTGTTAAATACTGGTGTTTGCTGTGTTGTTATCTAATTCAAGAATGAAAACTAACCTCACTGCTCATGAAAAATTATTTTGAATCAGAGTTATGCATGTCTGCAATCCAGCATTGTCCCCATCAGAGGCAGAAACATTTCTGTGCAAAGCTGCCAGTTTGCATCTGCTTTTCAGATGAACTAAAAATACAGTATATGCAAAAACAGCCAGGTGCAATCACTCTCATGGTTGATAAATCACTTTGCAAGTGCTAAATTAACATATTCAACAATATATCCAACACACGCACAACTGTGGATGTGCTATTTTGTACCTTTAAAGGCACTAGAGGCAGGAATTGTAAAAGAATGAACATGCATGTCCAGTTTTTTAATGCTAATGGGTGATGAAGCGTTAAAAACCAAAAAGAACGAGCCCACCCACGTCTCTCTCTGTTGCCTTGAACAGGCTGTGTGCTGCATAATGCGCTGCGATTCGGTGGCCAAATTTCCCGTGCCGTCCTGCGGATGTGACGTCAAATGAAGCTGCATATGCGTCCCTGACAGTTTTGATACAGGAAGGAGACGGTGGCGGTGAATTCAAACTCTGCAAGGGACAGTTATGGATTCTTCTGCCATCAGCAAACGATACAGATCAACTGAAAGACACTAAAAAGTGGCACTACAAATAAAAAGACTTTATCAGCGTAGTAAACAACATTATAGCTTCAGTTTGTGCACGCTCCCGCGACGGCTTGGCTCCTGACTGCAGTTACCTGCAGCGCCAGTCGCAGCAGTCGCGAGTCTCATTTCTTAATCTTTCCTCAAGTCCCTTTAAAAGATGCAACCCTTATTGCACTTCTTAGTAAATCAGTTTGCACATTTCTTCTGCATGTGCAATGAGATTGCACACGTTTTTATACATGCAAACCTTTGACAGGTCCAGCCCTGAATGTCTATTTCGTTCCAGATAAGTGATCCATTGAAAAAGAATTGCAAATTTGCAACTGCTACAAGAACAACAGTTTAATTCAACTTTTTGCTCATTATAAGTGACACTGTATAATAATTCTTTCTTCATCCAGTTTGCATGAACAGTAAACAGACCTAAACGCTTGAACGCTGACACTAAACGCAGTGCTTATTCACACACAAGAGAGCCGATCTTCTGACATGTTACGACCTGAAAACTATTACGTCCACTATTCAAATTTGAACACCGTTGTCTGCTTTCACCTCTTCTCCACGTCTCCTCAGATGTTATGAAGTTCTGCTAGTCTATAAAACATGTTGCTCTTTAAAGGTATGCACTAATAGGAGCTATTACACTCACTCTTCTCCTCCCCGCCCTTTTACTCACAAGCACTCTCTTCCCTTCCTCCACCCAATGTCCTTTCTTTCTCTGTCCTTTTCTGTGTCTTTAATTAGCAGTGTGTTAAAGTCGGTGAACAGCGGCCAGGAATGCCCAGACAGGCTCGTAAAAATGACATCAAACTGCCCCAGACGCCGACAGACAGGTTTAACCTCCCTTTTCATACAGTGTAGGATGATGAATGCATGGATACAGAAGACAAGAAAATGAGGGGGAGGAACGGAGATGGAAAAAATAAATCATCTTTGTGTAGGTTGGTATTCCACCTAAATGGAGCTGTTGACACAAACCAGTCAATATCACTGTATGTCTTAAAGTTCCTTTTCTACTTTACTTCAGTCATCTCCACTTTCTTCACCTCCTCATCCCTTCTTCACTCATTCATCCCTTCATTATCTCGCCCTCTCCTCTACCTCCATCTTTGAAGTCTCTCTTGCTCTGCTCTGCTTCCCTGCTCCCCGTCTGCCCTTCCATCTCACCACACAATGACCCTTTCATGCAGGGGAATGGAAGAAAAGAACTGGGAGGAGAGGAAGAGAATATAAAAGTGATGAAGGGGAGAGGACGGGAACGGAGAGATGGGAATCAAAAAGAGGAAAGAGAGGGGAGTCGGAAGAGAAAAGGAGGCAAAGGTGAGGAGGTAGAGAAAGAGGTAAGGAGGGAGAGGAGGAGAGACAAAAAAGAGGAATGAGCAGAGGAAGGGTAGAGCGGGGCCAGAGCTGACGTTGAGGGGGTTGATGTGGGGTCAGCATGATGAAGCAGTAATGGAAGTGTGTGTGTGTGTGTGTGTGTGTGTGTGTGTGTGTGTGTGTGTGTGTGTGTGTGTGTGTGGGTGTGTGTTTGGGTGTGTGTGTGGTGGGAAGCAGAAGATGTATGTGTTGACAGAGGGGAGAAAGACGGAGGCAGATTACGGCGGAAGGTGGAAAGGTAATGGCGTCACTGTGGGTGTGGTTTCTTGGGTGTGTTTGTATCTTTCTGCTCAGATTCAAGTTTCAGCTCCGTAAAGGCAAAATAAAATCATTCAACAGGTTGAGGGTCAAAGGTCATCATATGCTGAGCAAAAATTGATCTGACTCATCAAGATTCTTACCATCGTTCAAGTCTGAAAACTGTCACTGTTTTCCTGCAGTATAATTCTTAATGTACCTTTTGGGGTGCTTGAATTTTTAGGTTGTGTTTTGGGAAATTGATCTGCTTTATTGTGTTTAAAAACTTTGATTTAGCAGTTATTCCCTTTGAAGCACTTCCGTGTAGGTCTGCATCCTGCAGCTCCAGAGCCACAAGTGGCTCTTTGGACCTTCCACAACGGTTGTTAATAATATTTACTGCATATGATAAAGAATCAAGTAATATTTGAATATATACATGTAGGCTTAGCAGTTTTTCATTGAAATAATTGCACTGAATTTCCACAATTAAAAGAACAGTATTTATTTTCTAAATCTGCTCGTCTTGGAAATTGGCCTTTTCTTTCTTTCTTTTTCTTTCTTTCTTTCTTTCTTTCTTTCTTTCTTTCTTTCTTTCTTTCTTTCTTTCTTTCTTTCTTTCTTTCTTTCTTTCTTTCTTTCTTTCTTTCACAAACTTTTCAACAAAAATCTACATCATATTTATTTATTAACCCTTTATTTATACAGGTATGTCCTATTGAGACACACAGTGGCAAAAGAACAAAATCCCATAAAAGAAAATGTGACTGTTTTTTTGTTGTTGTTGTTGTTTGGGGTTTTTTTGTTTTTCAAAGGTTTTATGTTTTGTTTGATTTTTTCCAAAACTTAAAAGTAGAAATAAATCTGTAGTTTTTTAGAAATGACAACAAATGTCATAGTAAGTACGTAAGTATGTATTTCATCTAAGTATTTATCAAAAATGATCATCTGTATTTTTTAAAAAGGCCATGAAATATTTGCAGCGCTGGATGACTTTTATTTTGCTGGTTTGTGTTAAATGGCTGTGGACTGTAAAGGTTGCAGACCCTTTATCTAGTTAAAAACACCTTCTGAAAATGTTGTTATATTGCTGTTTGAAAACTTGTGAGTAACAACATCGAGCCCACATAGTTTGGATGTTATGTGCTGAAACATGCAAACACTGGCACGTTAATTCAGCGTCCTGTGTGTTGTAACACAAATCCATTCTGCAGGCTGGGGACATGGGGATCACCACGTGAGTGTATTCAGAGTGAATAACTGTTTCTCCTTGTGTGACACACAGAGAGGCTGAGGTAACCTCTGATTGGCTGGAGGTGCTCAGAGGTGAAGTGAAAGGTCATCCAGAGGTTGTTAAGGGGTGTGTGCAAAGGCATATCAACAGCTTGTCCAACATCTACCTTGCAGTTTTTGTGTGCGTGTGTGTGTGATTGATCCGTTCAACTCTGAGGCCGCAGCTATAGATCCGAGAGACCGGAGATAATTGTGTGCATGTTTGTGTGTGTGTGTGTGTGTGTGTTTGGGGAGGGGCTGAGGGATGAGAGGCAATCTGTCTCCCATGGCGACAGGCTGGACGGTGGACCCTTCCGCTTCTTCCAAATATTTACAGAGGGCTGACCAATCAGAGTGGAGCAGACGGCGGCCACCAGCCACGATGTGAAGGAGTGTGTCGCGTATGCGCCTTTGTGAGTGTGTGTTATTATGTGTGCGTTTGGAGTGATGAGACACATTACCTACTCATATTAATCGCAATGAGACACAGCTGATGAGATTAAAATGTCTCAGATAGGGTTTTTAAAGTTAAAATGTAACCACCTGTTAGTTGCAGTATTCATGCACACGCTCACGTATGTACAAATGTGCACACACACTCACTTACATGCACACACAAACACATCATAAAAGGTTCCCATACCCTACAAGAGCATAGCTTAGCTATGTGTCTCTTGAAAAGACACTTAAACTTTATTCAAACATGGAAAAACATGCTTCCTGTTCCTCTCTTTCATGCACACACACACACACATGAAAAGTGCATGTGTGTGCAGTGAAAGTGTTCTGCCTGCCTGTTTGAGCGAACAGTAAATGAATGAAATGTGTTTGAGCCGCTGAGAGGAAGTGGTTTCCAGACCGCCTCAGCATGTTGGAAGCAGCTGTTTGTGTGCACTTGGTGTGTGTGTATGTGTGAGCCTGTGGGTGTGTGTGCATATATGTGATTCAGCTTGTTCCTGAGAAGCATGTTTTCATCCTCTGCGCGTGTGTGTTTGCATCAGTCAGTGCCTCTCCGTGTGTATGTTTTCATCTTGGTGTGTAGCTCTTCATTGTGTCTGTTTGTGTACAATCTGTGTGTTGAAGTGTGTATTCTGCTGCACGAGGGGGGGTCCGGTGACCACTTGAGAGAAAACCACAGGCCAGACAGAACTGTGTGTCATCAGGCCTACTGCCGTGGAGCCAAAAACCCTGTTTCAGGCCAAAAGCACGAGATAAACACGCTGAAAGATGCCCTGTGAGCACAACTTGTGTCACTGTGACAGAAAGATTAACTGTCATTTCTCACATCCAACCATTTTTAATCAAGTATCTTTATTATAACAAAATCCATACTGAAGAATAAGACTTTGATGTTCATGCATCCTTTTGATCTTCAAACCATTCCACTCATATCTTCCCTTTCATCCCTCCTTCACTTTGTATCATTTACTTGAGTAATTGATTTTTTTTAAAGTATGTTTTTCTGTGTTAAAATGTAGTCACAGGAAAGGTTATGCAATCTCTTCAATTAACGTAAACATTACATGTTCTGCACTGGTCTTTTTAGTATTAAAGTTCTGATCAGACATTGCAGAATTTGCAGTTTTACAACTTTAAACATCTGAAATTTATGACTTGCATACAAAACTCTACTAATTCTTGTATACATATTAAAGGGATCTGGCAAAACAGGTATTATTAGCAGCTTCATATCATTTTCTGAGTTATTAAATGTCGTTTACAGCAATTAAATATGAATGATTGATCCATTATAGGTGAAGCAGCTTTCTAATTCATGCGTGCGCCAGTTTTTTCAATAACACTGATGAACATTGTTCAGAGAACTTCCATCAGGGGGGCGAAAAAGTTTTTTTTTAAAAAGGACTTGTAGTGATTAGGCAGAATGGATGTAAAGCTACTATGATTGGTTTGCTTCACAGAGCTACTGTTTTCTCCTTTTCATCCTCCTTATCCTCCTCCTCGTCTTCCTCTTTTCCTCTTTCTGTTTTCTTCAAAGTATGTGGCTTCCACTTCCGTCGGGCCCATGAGCCGAATCTTCTGATCTTTACACGAAACAGATCAGGCTCTCCCTCGCACAAACACACACGCATACCCACACACTGGAGACAGACACACACTGCTTCACCTCATCAAAGTGGTGGAAGTGTGTGTGGGACGATGGATTTGATGGAAAGGTTGGGGGTCTCGGAAGTGTTTTAGTGTGTGCATGTTGGGGGTGGCGTGCACACACAGCCGCATGGATACGCAGACAACACACACACGTACACAGCTGGGAGCTATCAGTGTTTACTCTCTCCTGTCTGACTGTACTTAAACTTTACCTCCTCTCTCCACTCTCTCCGTCCACACTCATAGCCACCCAGCAAGATCGAGGGAAGCCTTTATCTGCTTGGCGCTAAGTTGTGAATGGTTATGTGTGTTTTCTCAGTGGTGTGTGTGTGTATTCATATGTGTGTTTAGCTTGGCAGACTGCCAGGGAAATCAGATTAAAGTCAAGCCTCTCTCTGCAGAAGCAGCCACGCGCCACAGCGTGCTGTGTGTGTCTGTGTGTGAGTGTGAGTGTATTTCCATCTTGATATTCATATTCTTTCATGTCTTGGTCATGCAAGTAAGGAAAGAGCATTTACGCAATAGAGCAAACGGAGTGAATATGTCCTTATTCAATTACAGAGAGCTAATTCTGTGATTTGCTGCTCTCTTTAATAATTATAAATCATTTATTTGTTAAATAAACCTATCATCATTTAGTTCTCACCACCAGGAATCAGCCTGTTTACATTGGGAACAACAGAAACATTTAGCCTAGCTACAATGTCTGATCACATAGAGCACAAGAAAAGGGAGGTTAGCATTAATAATCAGCTTAGCTGATTGACTTTAACCAAACTTTTAGTCAGCTAAAGGCAAGTTTGAGCTTTTACTAAAATCCCTACACTGTAAAAAAAAAAAAAAAAAAAAAAAAAAAAAAAGCATAATTCATGGTGAAATTCATTTACGGTATTTTCTTGAAATAACAAGAGATAAAACAGTCTAAAAAACATTGTTTTTGCAAAAAAAAATATTCATAAAATTTACAGTGAGAATGTAGAGGATATTATGGTATGCCATTTTGGCAACTGTGCATTTTGCAGTATACAATTGTTATTTACTTACGGTATTTTCTTGCAATAACAAGAGTTAAACCTGTGCAAAAAGTGTTGTTTTTACAAAAAATATTGGTGAAATTTGCAGTTAAAAACTGACAGCTTATGACCCCATAAATTACGGTGGCAATGTATAAATCATTATGGCATACTGTTTTAGTTACAGTAACTTTAGCAGTACACAACTGTTTTTATTCATGATACAGTATTTTCCCGCAAAATTAACAGTGAAATACTGAAAAGTGTCAGCTGTAGTTGATACCTTTTTACTGTAATTTTTACAGTATAAAGATTTTGCATGTCAGCGTCAGTGTTTATTTTGCAAGCCTTCCAGTCCAACCAAAAAGATGTAAACATACAGTCACTTATTATAATCTATTAACAGCTCTGTTCTTTTCCAGGCATGAACCATATGCCGTAGTGATATTTTTCACAGACTCACTTCAAATAGTAATTTTATCATTGAAAAAATATATGAAAAGAGAGGATAGTGAAATTAGCAATTTATGATTTTAAGAGACAAATGCAGTCTAAAGCCGACCCACTTTCTGTGGCACTTTCAGACCCAGGTTCACCGTCAGGGGAAACGAACTAAGCTGATTTTACAAGCTGTTGCAGAGACTAACTGTGAGATTATTGAAACAGATTGGCTGAAATAAAATGCGATTAAATAGCCAATTAGAAATGCTCACCCCCTCAGAGCCTCAGCCTGAGCAATCAGAAAGTTTGGAGTGAGATTTAAAGAGGATTTTTAGGAGATGACATTGTTCCCCTCATACTTTCTTTCAAGTTCTTTTGATCAATATGCAGTGAGGAAAGATGATGTAATCAATGTGTTTAGGCATCAAAGAACTTGAGCTGCTTATTGACCAACAGTAACTGAAACTTTTAGTCCCAGGGACTAGAGGATCTTGAAAAAATTAATTTACACTGATTGATTGCATATACACTCCACTCTGAAGTTCAAAGAAGACTATAAAGATTTTTCTACTTACATTTAAAAGAAAAACTGTAAGGGGTGTTAAGCAGCTACGCACAAAGCGGAGAAGCCACAGTGGCAAGGAGCTTCATAAAATCTACATGTGGTGTTGAGGCACTTTTTGTGCATTAAAATGTAACTGCTGTGAAAAAAAAAAAAAAATTCAGTGTTTTAATTTTTCCTATTCCTTGCACAACTCACCTGCAAGTTCAAAGGCTGAATGTGACGTTTATGTTATGTCGCACTTCCTGCTCTACAACCTGAAGCAGACATGAAAGACAATATCTTTTCATGTGATTGAGAACAACTAATTGTGTGTCTTTGGTTATTGTCTAGTAAAAGACCCCCTCCAAAAGCACAAGGCTTGTGTTTTGTTTGGAGCCTCCAAGGTTTAAAAATATCTTAGTGAGCAGTTCAGATTCACAGTTTAAAAGTCAGTCCGAGCTTAATCCAGCTTCTTTATTTTGAACTTCATCTAACCTGATGCTGCATTCACTGAACCTTAGTAGTTGGAAGTCTTGATTCTTGTCATTGCTTTTTGACTTGCAATTAACAGCAAATGATCATAGTTGACTTTGGAAATAAATTAAATAATTCCAGGTAGTCATGTTGTTGTCTCATGCTTTAGATCCTGACTTATAAATCTGACCAAAAGGCTGTATAATGGCTCTAAAAGGGCTGCCTACTCACCAGCAAACATCTCCTGAGTAATTTATTTATAGCAATAATGAAACTGTGACTAAAGCCCTGTTTTTACCACTATATTTATGTTGGAACAGTATTGTTTGTTGTTGCTTGGTAAATCCTTATCTCTGTTGAATCTCCACAACCAACAGTGCCCCAGTAGGTGATGTGTCAGCCAGTTAGTGATCAATGCTTCAGCTATGTTGTAGTATGATTGCACTGGAGTACCTGTTCTCTCTCTGTCCTTGCCACCCCAGCCGGTCGAGGCAGATGGCCGCCCTCCCTCAGTTGGGGTCTGCAGGAGGTTTTTTCTCCGTGTTAAAAGGGTGTTTTCCTTCCCACTGTCGCCCATCACTCTGTGCGTGCTCAGAATGGGGGATTGAATCTGGTCAAGTCAAGATTTGATCTAATCTGTTGGTTTCTTTAGCAAAGTTATTATGAGTTGGCTTCAATTGATCTGCCTGTGAAGCCCTTAAATGACATTGTTGTGAATTTGCGATGTACAAATAAAGCTAAAATTTAATAGCAGTGCAATGCTTTCATTGAATTTCAATGAAGAAGGTAACACAGACAGATAGGAGGATATGCAGCTGTTTGTGTTCTCGCTTCATGGCATGTTTAAAGGTAGAGTCCGAAGTCCCTCCAGCGTTTCTGTTTGCAAACAACAGTATTCAAAATATGCGCTCCTCCCTCTCAGGCTAATGGCCGCCTCGTTCTAACTAGCCTATTCAACTTCAAGCTTCTCCTTTCGAGCTCAGAAGCGGGTACAAGCCAAACTATTATTAACTCTGGTTTTCCAAAGTGCATTATCTGAAGCTCTTACCTTTTCTTCGGCGCATCCACAGTGTTTCCTTTCTTGCTTTTTTTTTCCTTCGAGAGTTCAAGTGACTGGTGTCTGCTCGAATCATGAGCTTATTTCCACACAGCGTCATGCTCTTAGCTCTGTCACTGGCTGCCGATATAAACAGAAATCTCCACCCAGAAACGTCCCGAACGCACCAAAACAATATAAAAGAGTGAATTACAGGCAGGGGGGAGAAAGAGTTGCGTTCAAACGCACCACAGCACGGGAGTAGAGGCCAAAAGGCCTCTACTCGCTTAAATCTAACGTGCTTAAATCTAACGTTTATTATGGGGGGAACTTCGGACTATACCTTTAAACAACAAAACATCCGTGGTATAGTTACACAAGGTCATATTGCCGCTTTGTTCTTAGTGCCGCGTCATACAGGAAGTGATGACTTTTTTGACTGATCAGTGGATTGCAGTATTTTAATCTCCACCCTTGATGATCAGATTAGGACCCCAACGGAAGAGTCACAAAAAAGTAGCGGATACTCTGAAACCTTTCCCAGTTTTTACCCGTGGAAACACAAAATTATGCATACCAACCTATCCTATAGCAACCCGGGGCCATCGGTGAAAACAGGACTTTAAACCCTTCACAGGTTCCCAGCCCCATACTAAGAGCTCCTGGGAACATATAGCTTCCTTTTGAAATGGGGAAGTATGGATATATCATTGACAGAAACAATATTCTCAATCTTGGCAAACTATAAAAACTGTACAATAAAATACAGCAAGAAGGCAGGACTGAGAAGTGCTTTCTGGGTCATGCAAGACATAAAGAACCAATATTGTGTGTGTGCACATGTATATATTGTATAAACCGAGACCCATTGTTCGGATGATGGAGCATAACCTGATATTCCTGAGTGAAAAAACACTTCAATACACAGAAACATAAACAAATGCACCTGAGATGAGTGGCTTTGTGCAAGGAAGTGTCCCACTTCAGTAACATACACTAACACACACACATACACACTGCTGTTTTCTTGCAGTATATGTGTCACTGTTGTCTTTCACCTCCTTTCCCTTTCCTATCCAGCCTTGCCTGAGATAAAAAGGGCGTTTGAGGTATTTTTACAAAGAAAGAGTTATTTTAATGCATCTGAGTAACTGAAAATGGATGTCGTAATGTGTTGTAGAAATCTTCATGGTCCATGTACAGTATGAGTTTGCAAGTGTGCAATTTCTAAGGAAGTGGCAGCCGTTGACAGCAAGAAATAAGTCAAAGTCATTGTTTGCACCTGAATCACAAAGATTCATGAGTGATACGGGTGATGGTGTTAAAAATAAATCAGTGCAGGATACCAAAGACATACTGATACCATCGGGATACTTAGATCCTAGATGTGATCTTGACTGGTCTTGAAATAAACTTGACAATCTTCTGTCTATGGGACAGAGACATTACAAAGTAAACATGTAACCATTCCAATAACAGACCAAGACTTAAAAGAAAGTGATCATGCAGCAAAATCTCATTAAAAGTTTGTAAAACTGTAATAAGGTAATCTGTAAATTCATGCACTGGGAAACACATTTTCCTTTTGTAGTATGCTAACAAGAAAATGATGGAAAACACCTTTTGGGCTTATTCCATATGACTGTCAGCCAGGACAAGGTTCATCATCCAAACCTGCAATTGTTGTTTTGTTTTAAGACAAAGTTCTTATTGAATTCTTACAAACTTCTGCACTGAGCTTTAAAATCCCTGCAGCTACTCACAGAACATACTTCGTAATAAAACCTCAACATGGCAAGAATGAAGCAATCCACTTGGAGGAAAAGTCTGGAAACAGATGAGCAATAAATCCATTTCACTTTTCAAGGCCAGCGGGTCACTGGGTTAGTGTTACCAGCTGCAGCCTATCTGTGCTGATAAGCGATCACGTACACTGGCTTATTAAGAAAGAGTGAACGGACCTCCTATCAGATGTCATTAGACTATGAACCTGCTAACCCAGCCCCATGATCAGATAGCTCTCAGCCATTACAAATACTCTCAGATCCACACTGAGACATGGCTTCGTTACACCTATGGAGAGCTGACAATATGGGATGTCCTAGTTTGTCACAACCAGACCTGTTTCCCAAAGGCTGACTCCATCCTGTCCTCATTCTATCTAATGAAGCCTTACAAGCTAAAGAAAATAATCACTTAAAACTATAACCTCTTAACCCTATATAACTTGATGCAGCACACAATGTTCCTGCTGTAGTGGCAAAACATAGTTATTATGATGGTCCAGCTGTGACATCCAGTCTTTGTCAACATGACTTTCACCATATGCTAGCAACTTTTTGTTGGGACCCCCCAGTGTCTTTCGGCCTAATTACAAAATGAACATGAGGGCGGCTTAATTTGGATGCATTGTTATTAATCAGTTTATTAATCTGATTCTCATTCATAGCTGACAGCTGGAGGGCAGCAGGGCACACAGACCGCTGATTATTTTGTATTGATTTTTTGTTTCTTTAAGACAGATAATATTTAAGGAGCGCTCTGGCCTTATTAAGTCTGGATACAGCTTTGTTCTGGAGGACAGCGTGTTTTTTGTTAAAAAGTCTGGCACCAACATTGGAGTGCACTTCACCTTTATGTCTCAGAGACTTTAACCCTGAATTATCAAGCTATTAGAGTTATAAATTGGCTTCACACAACAAATGATTAATACAGGAAGCTATTTCAAAGGTTTGTTTAACTGACCTGTCAAACTATGCCCTCCTGGCTATCTCTGGTATTGTCTTTAAGATACAAATTCAGCACCAGAAAAAGGAAGTAGCTCTACTTTTAACAGCTTGTTCTTATCATAATGTGAAGATAAAAGTTAGGCAGAAGACAGGAACAGATATTTTATAAAGGGAACAAGAAGTAGCTATAAGATTGGATGCAGAAAGTTTGGAGTCAAGTAGTCTTAGTCTTGGTCATCAAGGTGAACCGTTTGGACTCAACTGCTGATCTCCCGGCTTTGAAAGCTAAATTTTTCCAAATTTCTGGAGGTTGTTGCAGTGGTCATTGGTGGGTGGGGGGTCATAACAAGGGTTGTGGTTGGGGTTAGTCAAGACATGGGTCTTCTATAGGTCACCGTGGCTCCAGGTCCAGGGGGTAATGATGGTGGTCAGTTCCGGGATAGGGGGTGGCACTGAGGCCCTTAGGCCTCTGCAATGTCCAGGGGGCCAGGCTGCGGCCAGGTCAGTGGGTGATGGATGAGGCTGGGTCTGATTATGGCAGGTGCCCACCAGTCCTGACCAGTCCAGCTTAATCAGCAGTGCATTCAGACAACAGACCCCATTTACCCTCCTAATGACTGGTCATTCAATCTGGAAACGCACACAAGAATACGAACCCAAAAGGCCAAACTTGCACCGTGTAAAACAATAAAGCCAAACAAAATGACTTAAACACAAATGCAGACTCTCAAAAATAAAAGTGGACCTTTGCACAACTGCAGAACTTGTGATGAATGGACACAAACAAGGACATGAACACACACATGGATAAGCTGTTGCCTGCTGCGCTTCCACTCAGCCATTTATTGATTTCTCATTTATGAACTTAGAAACAACTGAAGAGCTGCTTGGAGCAAAGATAATGTAATTAAGTCTTCACAGCTGAGCGCACTGACCTGCTCCGGACTCTTGACACATCTGATCTAATCACTTCTTACATTTTGCAACAGTTAAACTAACCTCTGATTATCAGATGGTCAAGAAAAATATTTCAAAGTTAGCCTGCTTTGTTCGTTTAATTATATTTGTGTCTGTATCGTTTTTTTCTCCCCAAAAAATATAATTCTGTGAGTTGAGCTGTATTTTTGTCGGTTAGGCATGCTCAAGCTTGCCATGGTGACCCACTTTCTGCTAAACATGGTCATTGTTTTATTTCAGCTTCACTTGGCAAAAGAGTCTGTTTGTGTCTGTGGGCTTGGTTTTTTTGCAACATTTTCTCTATTATCTAGTCAACTTAACATTAGGGGCAAAGGGAAGCTCAACACATTATGACAACTCTTTGTCCAAAAATGTTTGAATGTTGTGCGAAGTATGTATAACACAAAACATCCAACACCCTTGATTTGTAGGTGTTTTTCCAACATTCTCATTAATAAAGTGCTGTAAACATGAAAGCAGCCTGTTATTAACCTGCAGAGCTTCAGTTTACGCCATTAAATAGACTATACAATGAAGTTAAGTCATTTGTTGATATTGGCTGACAACAGATTTTCTAATCATTAAATCAGAATTTATTTACACCTAATGCAGAGTGCCAACTCTTTTTCAAAAGTTTTGTATATTTGAAAAAAAAAAAAAAAAAACGCATGCAAGCCAATTTCAAAAGACCTTTATGTTGTTCTTTGATTGGCTATTTTATTTTTCGCCCAGATTTGAACACTAAAGAAATTCCTGCTTCTCCATAGGGATCCACACAGAAATGGCCATTTGTTTCTCTCATCCCAGGAGAGGGATGATATAAAAAAAAAAGAAGAGTTCAGCTGTCCGTGTGGGGCTTTTGGGGGCTTTAGGACAAAGGAAATGTGGGGTTTCAACAATGTGTCAACAGTTGTTGTCAGGACTTGTGTGTTCAGGGTGATTACATCAGTGAAAGTAGAAAGTGTGAAGGGAGCAGTTACTATTAGAGGTGTGAATCCTAGTTAACATAATGTGTATGTTTAAAGCATTTAAGTTTGTATATTGAGGGTGTTTTCATTGGAGGGGAGCAAACAAACACACAAACATACCTAAATGGATTTCCGCTTTCATTAACTGATAGGTTTACCACAGGTCAGTCTACATCATAGTCTCACTGCATTGAAAACTAAAGCTACTGCTAACATGAAAAATTTCAGAACACCTTGAGTAGAGTTTTGTTTTAATTTAACTTTGAGAAGCTAATTATCATAAACGTGCCTAAATAAGCACACACAGGTTTTTTAATTTATTTCTTGGCATCTCACTGCCATCTGGTAAAATGATAGTAAAAGTATCCTTGTATTTCTGCCACGAGCTGACAGTTGATACCTAATGGTGAAGTAAAAACCACTGCAGACCAGTGGAGCACTTTTTTTTTTTTTTTGCTCTTGTGGAAATACCTGTTTGTGAGCTCTCAGTCTGTGCAGACAGCCAAGAAAACCTGTAATAGAAACGTTCATCTGCATTGCCAAACTTGTACTGGTGTCACAGTCCACAGTTAAAAACTCTGAAATTCTGACATGGCAACATATATCACACATCCTGGTGTGATATTATGGAAGGTAGTCTTCGATGTGATATGAGAACCATGAATCATGCAACATACTGTCGTACCCAACTCATGGCATGCTGGAATGTAGCCAAGAACCTCTTTCTATCGCAAAGGAAACTCTTCTGCAGCCGCAAACTGCCTGTTTTCTGCAGTGTTAAGCCATGTGATGGGTGCACAGATGAAAAAATAGTAATAAGGAAACATATTTCCATTGTGTTGGCTCAGTATATGTATATCAACCAAGTGGCAAATTCTGGCAGTGAAAAGTGAGGCCCAACTGCCAAAAATTGCAGTTCACCCCTTATCCACTAGGGGCTGGCTCCAAAAGGGAGTCAATCCCCATAGATTCCCATGTTAAAAAGGCCAACTTCACAGCAAAAATAAACATTTTCAGTGACTGTTTTTTGGTTTAGTTTATCTTCAAGATATCTGTTTAGATGTTTTCTTGAAATTACATACCAGGGGCGTTCCCTTTTTATTGACAGGCGACATATCGGCTGTCAGTGCCAGCGCTGATGGCTAGTGGGTTCGTGGCTTCAGCCAGTAGCAGAGGAGCACAACCATGGTTTTTAGCCTGATAACAATGCACCTCAGCTTCAGCAAGCTTTTCTCCGTGAACTCTGGGTTAGCTCGGTTAGCTCTTAGCTACAGGTAGCTCAGAGTTTGATTGGTGTCAATCATTCGGCTCCACGCTTACAGCCCACTTCTCAGCTCGACCTTTTTAAAGGCTCCACCCATTTCATATTTTCCGGCAGTGACAAAACGCACAATGCTGCCAAGATAGCGACGGGGAACCACCCACCAAGCTTCAGTTCAGCTCATCAGAAACCTACGGGTGACCTCACAGAGTGTCTGTCCAGTCATATTATATGATCGATATCAACATATCAATAGATTTTTCGGATTGTTGCTCTAATTTCAATATCTTCCACTCACAAAAATTAACAAATTCTATTTAAATCTTGTATTTTTCTGAAAGAAGACAAGCACAATTCCATTAACATTCAACCAATCTCCACTGTGATTATCATCCCTTTAATTTTCTACATTTGAGTAAAAAATATTTACACAAATGAAAACTTCTGGATAGGGATGTATACCGAGTACGGTTCGTTTGGTACCGGTTCTAATCTTAACGATCAGGGTAGCGTTAAGATTTGGAAAACGATACTTTATTGATACTTTTTGACATCTACCTAACCATCAAGTTATCATTCGCAGTAAATAATCACAGTGATGGAATAAGACAGACACAATTCCTTTTTTCCCAGCCGTCCTTCACACACTTTGTCCAGGCTTCTTCAACATCATCTGAACAAATATTCTCCACCACTGGATCTTGTAACACTTGTAATGTCTTTTTATTTACTCTAAATTATGTTATAGTATCAATAAGAGAATCGATAAATACCGGTATCGATAAGGAGTATCGATATTGGTATCGGTATCGATAAAATCCTAACGATATACATCCCTACTTCTGGATAAACTGATATGAATCTGTACCACAGTCATTGTGTAAGGCTCTGTTGGAATATTTTGAATACTGAATGTAATAGTGATACATTGGAAGATAAAAACACCACAAAAGGGATGAAGTCACTATTAATGAGTTTTTTCAACCACAGACACACACTGAGTCTTCCTGAATAATAGCTTCTCCAGAGTGGTTTGTCCTTAGGCATGTTATAATGGAAACTACCAGGACGGGGGGCAACGTGACATCAGATATGTGTATGCATGTTTGTGTGTGTGCTTGTGTGTGTTATTGTTATCTCCATGTTGCTGTTTCATTTGGTGACTCATCGCACGTTTCCGCTGTTTACTGGAAGATAGCTGGAACATGTTTATGTCCTGAAGTTTTTAATGGCTACCTGAGAGCGAATGCGGGAAACCTCTGAGTTCCTTTTTTTTCTTACTAAAGTGCTTTATAAAACTTGATTTATTTTTGTTTCTTAGAAGGTTTTCTCAACTTGTATGTAGACTGAAGCTAATTGTTGGAAAGTGACGTGCGCCACAAAAAAACAGACTCACATGACTGGACAACTCAGCACTCAGCCTGGAAATGAACAACAAATAGAGGAACGCAGTGATTAGATGTTGCAAGTTTCCTGAACTTACCTGAGTCACGGTACAGCTATTCTTTTTGTTTATCTGTAGTTGCTTTCTTTACCTACATTATTCAGAATGATTCCTTCCAGATGTTTAAGTGACATGTTTGACTACACTGGCAGTTCACTAAAGTGAGATGAGATGAAGAAAAAGTCTAAAATTTGAATTTAAAGATTATCAGAAAATCTATTGGAGCAAATTAAACTAAAAACATTTGCAAAGGCTGACATAGGAGCAGTGGGTATCCACAAATGTGTTTTTGAATGTCATCTGAAAATATTCAATCTGACATTTGCCTCTAGAATAACAGGGTATTGTATAATTTACATAAAATGCCCTGAGGCAATAAGATCATCTTCTCTCTAAGCTTGAGCTGCAAGGTAATTACTTTATGTAGCTTAGCTAAACTAAAAACAGCCCCCCCCCCCCCCCCCCAAAAAAAAAAAAAAACAAGTACCACACTGACAAAGTTACCACAACCTCCAAACTCATGCAATACACCAGGTATGTCATTGATGTTACGATGATTTAATGTCTCAATTTATGCTCCTGGCCGGTAGCAGGATGCTCCTATTTGTATTTTGAGAGTTTGAAGAGAAACTATTTCCTCTACTTACACGTTCCAGCATGAAAGTCTGTCTTGTCAACAATTTAATGACAAAAATATAGATAACTTTATAAATATATAACATAAAATTACAGAAGTAGCTTTGTTGAAACTTCCCCAACATACTGACTCACCATTTATGTCAAGTCAGCAAAAAGCTAAGAGGATTATTTTCTATTTAATTTTATTAATTTGCATCAGCACATCATATACTGTAGGTACTGTATAGCTACTGTATCTCCAAGCAGCTACATCAGGCCACCAGGAAGTTTAAACACTGGCCATTGGTCACTGGTTATGAGTTAGAGAATGGCTCTGCACCAGTCCGACATGATACCAGAAGTTATGCCTGCAACCACATAGAATGGATTTTATAAGACTTGTTAATGACTGTGCTTAGACATTCATATCTTGTACTTTAAGTACTTTGTCAGAAAAAAAAGTAAAAAAAAAAAAAAAAATCAATGACATTTCAACAGAATTTGAAAAAGCAATATCAATGATATTATATAAAACAAAGACTCCTACATACTTTGCAACATTAATATCTTAACAGAAACAGGGGTGGACTGGATTTGACTGGAGTACCACTTTGTGCATCTGGATGAAGTCAGCGTATGCCCTGGAGCCTCCAGAAGAAGGAGAAGCAGTCGGTGTTGGTGGTACCAAACAAACAAACTGCTAGCAAACAACACAAAGATGAAGAGAACAAAGTTAGTGAAACAAAGATACAGTAATTACAATGGTTGAAGCTTTTTGTAAATGAAAATAACATTTACCACCACCTTCTCTAACACTCCAGTAAATATTGATGTTCCTTTTCTTGACTTGAATCAACTTTTTGTACTGTAATGGGCTATATGCACAACTCCACTACTTCCTGAACTTAGTAGTGCTCCTCTGTTTCTTGTCTTTCATTACTTGACAGACTGATTAATCCAGAAGTGCTTGATCTCCCACGACAACAATGGCCGACATAACTGGATTAATCAGTTTGTCTTGTAATGAAAGACAAGAAACAAAGGAGCACTACTAAGTTCAGGAAGTAGTGGAGTTGTGCATGTAGCCCATACGATGCAGAAATTGCAACGTTTCTTCTGGATTGGTACGTAAAAACTTGCATTGCTAACACTGTAGCTTTTCTTGTTCCTGAAATTTTCTAAGCATCTTCCACGATATTAATGTTGTTGCTGAGGCCCCTCTGTTTTGTATGCAAGGAAGAACAGTGGTCAGTTAAAAGACTAGGGGTTTTTGTACCGGTAAGGAAATTGTTTGCGTTCAAGCTTGTGGTGAAAACTGAGCAGATTGTACAATATTACCCATAAATCTTTAAAGGCATCTGAACCATTGACCAGGCAGCACATCAGCAGTAAGAACAAACTTAGAGTATACTCGTCTTAGCTGTTAGCTAACTATTTCTCTCAATTAACATGTTTACATGCACACCAAAAGCTGGGTCATCATCTGGTTTCTGGAATGACCAGATTGTTCAAGTGATCATGAAGACAGCATGATCTGATAGATTTTATCAGAGTTATCTGATAATGGGAAATTGGATTAACTCCCATATTAGCACAGCTATTGCTAAGACTGTGGGCACAAACATGTTCATTGTAGACTGGATGTTTTAAAAATAACAGGAAGTCTGAGTACTACGTCATAACATGTACATTCTTCGATAGAAATCTGGTAATGGACAAAGAACCATAGGCAAGGGTTTTTAAATAACATGTTTCAGAGGTGTATGTAGATGTATCAAAGCTAGCTATCACAATTATCTCATTACTCTCATCTATCAGATTTTGATGGTCATGTAAATAGGCTCGATGATTTTTCAGTTAAAATAAAAGGAGCTTGTAGGAATCAATGGGCAACAAAGCCAATCATTAAGGGTGTGTATTTTGGTGTGGTGTATTGGTTTTAAAATTGAGTAAGAACAGAGACACTTGGTCAAACGCTACCTAAATCCACCTCTACAGTTCTGAGATATTTCTAGCATGGTGTACAGATGAAAAACCACAGTTTTACTTTTATTTGGTTGTGTTTAGAATTAGCTAAGATTAAAACAAACTTTGGTGAATGTGCTCTGTTAGTGTGGAACATTTTAAGAAGTCTGAATGCTGTAACACTACAGTAACAAAGCAAAGTAATTGTCTCTGAGAGTTTTCTACAATAACCTTGACCAGATTTATACTACACTGTGAAATCCAGACTGTTGCCATGATGTTGTAATTGCTTATAATCTATTGAATTGCCCTGTATAAATATTGCATATACAAATGTTATCGTGTGGTAACAGATGGAATTAGCCTTTGACATCAGACGTGAATGCGATGTGTGTAAATGAGTGAGTTTAGTTAATGAAGAGTGCCGGTTGCGTGCAAGGACAAAGTGATTAGCTATAGACACTGGGAGGAGTAAATGTGGAGGGTGACTGTCTGGTCTGGGCATTGCTCAAGTTTACCACTGGCCTTTCTGCTGCAGCCATCTGTTGAGAGTGTCAAGATGAACCTATGTGTGTGTGTGTGCGCGTGTGGCACACACAGCAGGGATGGATTGGCGAGATTAGCAGAGTTGGCTACCATGTACCCCGCCTCCTTCCTTCCCTGATGCACCTCCACCCCTTCTTTTTGAGGGCCTTGACCTGATGCATGCCACGCGTTGACGGCTGTCCCACACACAGAAACACACACACATACACACAGAGGAGGGGATCATGGCTGAGTCTAACCTGCCTAATTCTCCCTAATGGCTTCTCTATTCAGGGATTAACTCCCTAAATCCACACACACAGAGGGCCCAACATGTGCAGACCAACAGCGTAACCGTCACAGTAGCACACAGTCTCACACACACATGCTCACACAAAGGAAATGGACAATAGCTGATCTCTTCACAGTGATTTGGCAAGGCTTCAAATGGCCTGTGGGCTGCAATTAAAATGTTTGGGACTCAGGGGAAGACTGGAAGGGAGAGGACGGGGGAAGATGGGAAGGAGATGAGGAAGAGAGAAAGGAAAGGAAAGTTCTCAACAATCAGGAGCACTATCATGAAAAACTCTCTCTCTTTGGATGTATGCATTTTCTATATGTGTGAGTTGTTTTCCTTTCATGAACTGGGAAATGAAATATTTTGGAGACTGTGACAGAAGCACTTGCAGCCCCCTAAATCACCCTTATTTAAGCTGCAGGTGTTGATTGATTTGAATGGGAAAGTGACGTTACAGCTGTTGGCTCTTCTCTCAAATGTTGTAGGAAGTGGGAAAGTTCAACTTAAAGTTTTGAGGCTCCAGGTGAGCTTTGATCTGAATTCACATGAGAAGACCTTTCCTCTTTACAAAATGTGCCTCAACTCAGGGATGTTGGTGGTTTCCTCACATGGACTCCCTTCAGGGTCTTCTATAACATTTGTTTTGGGTTAGGGTCAAAAGTTGTCCATCCCAAAACCTAAAGAAAAAAATTTTAGACCTTAAAAATCGTTCTGACTGTTGAAACAAATAAAGAAAGGGGGGGGGGAGAGAAAAGAAAGAAAAAGGGGGAAAAGGGAAAGAGAAAAAAAGGGAAGGGGGAGAAGAAAAAGAAGGAAAGAAAAGGAGAAGAGAGGAAAGAAAGAAAGAGAGGGAAGAAAGGGAAGAAAAGGGTAAGGGGGGGGGGAGAGGGAAGAAAGAGAAGGGTACGGGAAGGGGGGTAGGGGAACGGGAAGTTCCGTGGTTTAAAGGATAACTTTCTTTTTTTTCAACCTGGACCTTATTTGTAGGAGTTTATATGTGCATTTACTCGCTGGTAAAATTTCAGTATCACTTTGACTCCTTCGGAAAATATTTTGTTGAGTTGCCCTTTGGCGTACATCCATATAATGGGGGAGACAGGGCAGCCTCTCTATAAGGCATTATGTGTAACAAAACTCCTGCAGTTCATCAATGCTTTAAGTAGAATGAACGAACGAACGAGTGCTATGGTCCTGTGAGTTCAGAGTTTCACGGACTGCAGGTTGTTGGTGTCTAGGTGAGCTCCTTCTCTGAGTTGTTGTGCAGCGGCACGCATCAGGGACGTGCCTGTAGAGTGTAGAGAAACCCCCAGATCACATATGGAGAGTCAGCTCTGAACACACAGGACAATAGTACTCGTTCGTTTGTTCTAGCATTGATGAAACTAGAAAAGCACTCGAAGAGCACAGACCTCCGCCAAGCAGCTCATGTCCCCCCTCGTATTGTGATTTACACCTGTTCTTTTATTGCTACATGTCTTTTATAAAATTTGTTTCTGTTTATAAAGTTTAAACTGGAATGTTCACAGTTCATAATGTATCTGGTAATGTGTAGAACTCATTGAGATCCTTTCATGTAATTTTTTACCAAACACTTGGGCCATTCGTGTGGAGTTAGATGCAAAAAATTCCAAAATTTGTCCTATCTCACAATGATGAAGAATCCTTAAAAAAATTCCTGGATCCAGAAGGTGATCCGGATCACCACCAAAATTTACTGGGTTCATCCTTGAGCTGAGGCACACACAATTTCAGGTCAGTCGTCCAGAGCTTTTTTCCATAAAGCTGCTGACAGACAGACAAACAAACCAACGCCACCAAAAACAAAACCTCCTTGGTGGAGGTAATGAAGGAGTTTTTGCTGCAGATAATGCCTTATATAGAGGCTGTCCCATCTCTCCCATTATATGGATACACACCGAAGGGTGACTCAGCGAAATATCTTCCCAAGGAGTCAAAGTGATACCGAAATTTTACCGGTGAGTAAATGCACGTATAAACTCCTAGAAATAAGTTCCAGGTTGAAAAAAAAAAGAAAGTTATTCCTTTACTTTAATCTCCATTCGCCCTTCTTTGTTATAGTAAGGTCACATGGGCATTTTTGTCACAAATAAACCATTTTTTAGTCTACAAAAGGGATTAGATCTGTATCTTATACGCCATGTGACCGCGCCACAAATTCGGAACAGTTGTCTGAACAAAATGGTTGGAAGAGGTTGGCTGCACGATTGCAAAGTCTGGAATGGTTAGACGTAAAGGGTGGGGAGGTGTGGAGGGTGGGGAATGGACTGGAGTTATGCACGCGTTTTCTATTTGCGTCCCGACATGGTGACGAGGGTTTCGTGCTCAAAACGTTTCAGAAAACAACCATGGGACTGCACAGAGTTGTCGGAA
The DNA here is from genome assembly GCA_023101725.1 of Atherinomorus stipes. Taxonomy (NCBI): domain Eukaryota; kingdom Metazoa; phylum Chordata; class Actinopteri; order Atheriniformes; family Atherinidae; genus Atherinomorus; species Atherinomorus stipes. The sequence continues at coordinate 875,848 of JALJCO010010916.1, forward strand.
CCCTGCAGCGAGAATCCAGATTATTCAAATCTAGTTTGTTTGAGAAAACCCATGAGACCATGCCCTTAAAGCAATTGTCTTAATGTATGACAGTCCACAAACTTTCACACACCGCTCTTCAGTGTGTGTCACAATGAGACATTGTAACCTTTCTATATTTTCACTGTTATCAAACCAGGCCGTCTTTCTGAAATTCAGTTCAGTTGTTCAAGAGAGACAAGAGAACAAAAACGTTCAGAGAAAAGGATTCATACAGGTCAGTGTCGTGTTACAACGACGCACAGACATTATGCACAAAAGTCAAAATATATGGTGTGAATCTTTCTTTAGCATCTCTGAATGTAAGATTATTACACCTAAAGAACGCTCACTGGTAAAGTTGACTGGTTAGTAGAACAAAAGCCTTAATTTTGCATCCTATGTGTTGTTTTGCCACTAAAGGTATGAAAAATGTTGTGGTTTGGGTTTAAGGGCATCAAACCATCTCCAAAACCAAGATGTAAATAATCAAGAGCTAGCCAAAATAATCCAGGTAAAGACTGCTTTCTATGCTAACTTTTTGATTGTATTTCTGGGAACAGTCTTTTCTTATTTAACATAGCAGTGGCCCTTCATGTGCAAAGCCATTTCTATAAAACTTTACCAATCTTCATTGGGTGCTGAATTCAACACCTACAACACCTTTTATTAGAAATAAAACAGCAACCACAAGCTTGGGCTGATAACCTCACAGAAGCGCTAACACTGTTAACATCTGGCTTCTGAGTGCAACGGGAAAATGTTTAATGAGCTTTAAGCACCACATCAGTTGGACTGACACTGCTGATGCTGTGGGTGTTCATCAGCTGCAGATATGATCAGTGACACATCACCAGGGTGCAAAATGCTCATTTTAATGTAGCCTATGGTGCTGCGCACGCTGCTGCAAAGCTGAACACAGCTCTTTGTTTAAATGTCTTCCTCTTGTTTTCACAAAAAGATATATTTAACAACCCTAACATCTCACATGTAGGGTGCTGAAACTGACGGAAATACAGATGAAAAGAGACAAAAACATGGCAACTCACTCTCATACACTCCAGATTGCAACCCGCTGTGTGTGGCTGTCATCTGTGGTCCATTTAGAAACACTAAACTGGCCTAACTATCTCAGAGTTTTTTTCTCTAAAGTTGTTGTCCAACACAGCTTGCAAGATACCCTGTAATGCGAGGCTTAGAGGTTTATCCTCTGGGAGGCAGTTTCTGAATGTAACTTGTAGCCTTTAGCACTCCAACAGTAAACAAGCTACATTGGAACAGGAATTTAACAGCTTATTCCTTTAATCATGAATATTTTGATGCCATACTTTTGGGGAGGCATTGCTGTAAATACTTCCCACAACAGTGGAGGTGATTTTTTGTAAGCAAACTGCCAGATCTTGGCTACTGTAAGTGCATTAACACAATCTCCTTTCCTAAGGAATGTGAGGGGCTAATCCCACCTGTAGCACCTGAAGCCCAAGCCCCCATATCCAACCTCTCCTTTCTCTCTCTCTTCTCATCCCCCAAGAACTCCCAGATGGCAGATTTCAGAACTAACTCTAACGTGAAAGTAGATTAGAAAGTTTATGTGGAAGGAAAGTGTGCATGTCCTCACTCTCTTGTGTGTGTGTAAGAGAGAGAGAGAGAGAGAGAGGTAGAGACAGAGGGCTTCTGTTAAACTAACAGAGACCCAGGAGGTCTTTGGGCTCTCTTTTGTCCGTCCTCTCTGTCTCCTGCAGGCATGCATGCAAGGCCAATGCAGAAACAATAAGACACATTTCACTCTGCTTTCAGAGCTGTTTATGTTCACGGGGGTGATCTACACTTACAGACGCTCCACCCCATCCACTGCAGATACCCCACAGCTATGCACAGCATTTCAAAGAGAGAGAGAAACTTAAAATCTACCGGGCTTTGTGGAGAAATTGGCAGCAAAATAATTCTTTTTGTTAAAGAGAAAAATTGTCCTGTTAGGAGAATAGGAACAGGTAACGAAGTAACTTGCTGCAACTTACGGGATGCAATCTAAAAGAAAGAGGAATCTCCTTCAGTTTTGTGTCCCTCCCAAGTGTTTTCCTTCTATCTTTGGTTGTTTTGCAAGAAGAGAAATCACTTGGTTGTTGAGCATCAACATGTCCAACAGCTGCGGGACAGATCTGCAGCTGCGCGTGTGTGTGTCTGTGTGTGTGTTGGGGTCGTCCGTTGGCAGGAAGCAGTAGGCAGCGAGTGATGTGGTCAGACCCTCTGTCACCAGTGAGAGAGAGAGAGAGAGAGAGGGAGAGGTCCGGTGTCTCTCTGTCTTTTCTTCTTCTTCCTGTTGCTTGTTTTCTTTTCCTGATCATCGTTCTTCATTAGAGGAGGAAAAAAAAATCACAAACACCCGATGGCTGGCTGCTTTCTGTAGGCTGATGATTGTCAAAGGATGCCCATGTGATGTAGGCAGTCTTGGTTTATTTCAGCCCCACAGACTTCTTCATCTTTGAAAAAAAAACCACTGACCTAAAATGAGGCTTTTTCCAGAGATGTGTGATCTGAGAATTAATTTTATCCACCCTCTCTGAGTTATTTTTCTTCTCTTGTCAAGTTCTCATTTTCTTTTTAGTACTCTTTCCATTGTTGTGTTGATGTACGTGAATCATCTCATAGGGAAAAAAAGACGTACATGAATTAATTCCAGCAAGAAAATGTGAAAATGCTGACGGACAAACAGCAAAATCTTTCCCCAGAGTGATTTCTTTTCTCCAAGAAGGAAAAAGAGTAAAAGAGAAGAAATGAAGAAGGCTGAGTGAGGGGTTAGCGTTGAAAATCCTTTTTTTTTTTTTATACAATGTGGAAATCAAAGAGAAGGGTATGGGGAGAACATGGAGGTGAGTGAGTAGGAGGTAAATTAAGGGAGTCAAGGGGACAATTAGATGGGAATTTCCACTGTTAGTAAGAGTCAGCTTTTGTTATAATAAGAGCTTTGATTTTTCTCTCCGCATGCCACTAAACAGATTGCTTTGAAAAGGATGTGAAAGAGATGAAAAATGCAAGAGGACATGGAAGAAATGAAGAATAAAGGCAGGAACGGTAGTTTATGATAGTCTCCAGTTTATTTACTTTAGAAAAAAGACAAAAATCCAGCAAGGTAAAGAGTGGTTTCATGGAAAAAGTCTGAGTGGAGTAACATCATATTATTAGCTTCAGCTGCACAAAGTTAAATATAAAACACACAATTCCACTAAGAGGCCATTAAGTGCAAGGATGTGTCCATCTGAGTAGCTCTCAGCTCTCGCAGACGGCTTTTTTTCCCTTTTTTAAAAAAACCCCAGACAGACAGAGATGCAGTCTTCCACAAAGCTTCCAGCACTCTGGTCCCTGAGATGATGCTGCATGTCGATCCAACATTGAACGAATGAAATTTATCTCCAGCTAGGAACAGCAACTCCCAATTTTATAACAAAAATAAAGTGCTAAAAATAAATATTTTAAAAGAGCAGAAAAGCTTCAGTAATGAGCTCAGACACAAGGTAGGCTTTATTATTTGCTCCCCTAGTTTTATATGCATGTTTGCAAAGCACCTACACAGACAGCAGACGTGTCTCTGGACCCTAACTGAGAAGAATAAATGAATTAACAGGAAGTATAATTAAAATTAAAAAATGTTGGGGTGTATTTACTGCAACAGAATTATGTTTGTAATGAGAAAACACAACAGTTTTAGAAATTAGACTTGCATGGCATAAGTTCGATTTCCCTAACAACTTCCAGGGCCTTTACATTATATTTTCTCTAAAAGAAGTTATTCTTAACATTTTATTTCATGTAACTACCTTTTCATGAATCTATTAATTCATGGTTTAACTTTTAGTCGTGTTGCAAAAAAGTAGATAAAACTACATCCTTGTTGGAAGTTAGGAACCAAATTTGGTCTTATGGTCTTGTTTAATTAAAATAAATCTTAAAGAACTGAAGCAGACGACTGGAACAACGGTATTTATTGTAATCTTTATTTCTGATTATATGTTTTCCTGCCACCTGGCACCACTTTCACAGTAATGAATTCAGTAGGATGTGTAGTTTATGTTTTCACTGAAGCATATTTTAATGTGCAATCAAAGGTGTAGAACTCAATAGACAGTACTCCTGTAAAAGGATATTTTCATATTACACTGTCTAAGCTGTAGTTTCTACTTTCGAAGGCCTAAACTTTCTCAAAATGCAATGAAACAGCGATTTAATCCAAAAACTGCATTCCAAGGTGGGCTCACGTCAGTGGCCAGCATGGGAGTCAGATACGGCTCAGCTCAGTCGCCCCAATCCACCCAACTTTTAATTATGAGCTTTTGCCTCTCAAATGTGATGTAAAATCATTTTATGACTGTTTCACTAAGTTCAAAGACAACCAGACTTTTATAATTCCTGTCAGCATATGAATCCAACATATATCAGATAAAAAAAAAAGCTTTCTGAACTGAACTGACACGGCCAAGAGGTTGTGGATAAAAAAAAAATCTGCATGAATTCTTTTGAAAACATAAAAAAAAATTGTTCTAGTTACTTTGCACTTATTCTGAAGTTCTATAGTTTTAATTATTGTTGTAAAAGCACAGAAGCATTTGTATTTATCAATGCAACTATTTCCTTTCAAGCAGCTTAACTTTGCTTCGTTGCTTCTTCTATTGCTTTATTAGATGGCTGCAGGTAAATACATTAGAAATAGTAACTGAAATTCAGCCCATTAAGTCTACACATCAGCTTGGGTTCATGTTAATCATACTGTTGCTTTGTTCTAATAAAATCCTTATTTTACTATTAGAATGCGCACTAGCAAAATTACTATTCAGGTCATTTAGAGAACACTGTTTTCTTTGGATTACATCCGCGTCACAATTGAGCTCTTATTTTTGTCGTGATAGGGTTAAAAAACTAAAGAAATCAACCTGTAAATGTATTGCTGAAAACAACGATTGCATTAGGGATGCACAAGAAGAAAATGAAGGTCAAACACAATTTGTAAAGTTGTTTTTTTCCCCTAACTTGCAGGGAGATTATGGCAATCAAGCACACTAAATATTGATTTTGTAAGGAAGCAGAAAATAGAGAAAGACAGGGAAGACAAGTAGTAGGAAGGAAAAGATAGAGGAAGAGCATGTTGCATGAGAGAGAAGGGAGTGACAGGGAAAGGGAGAGAGACTTGACAAAAAAAAAGAGAGAGAGAGTAAGCGCTTTTGAATTCCTCTGTAAAAGTAACAGATAAGTCCTGCCCTCTAGAGGAGGCAGTGAGTGCTATCCTGTTGAAGAGAGGGACATCCTGTAAGAGTGACTCAATACTTCACCCCCAACACACACACATGCACATATGTGCGCTCTGTACATTTATTGCTTTTGTTAATTACCTTTTAAAGTTGCGAAGTGAACACAAACATGCAACCACTCGCATATTCTGATTCTCATTCTGAGGAATCGTCAAAAGCAAACTGAAAGCCGGCTTGTCAGTGTGTGTGTGCGTGGGTGGGTGTGTGTCCATGTGTGTGCAACTCATGGCCTCAGGTGAAAGCGCCTGCTGCTTCCCCTTCCTAAGAAAAGTGTGTTTGTGTGAGGCTGTAAGAGGGGGCGGAGCCAGGAGGAAGGTGTGGCTTAGAGAGGGAGAGAGAGAGACTTAGTTGAGAGATGTTGATTTTGTCAGGCATTTGAAAACAGGACTCCAAGTGGATCACTTGCACACACACACGCGCACACTTCAGTGCTCACACACAAACAGTTACGGCGGTGTGGAGTATCAGCACTCGGAGCGAGAAGGACAGAGGGGGAGAACTGCACCTGTCCCACACTCACACACTCTGTCCTCACACACATATACACGGAGGATCTGACTGGTCGTCCCTATGTGTGGATGGGACCAAAGTTACACGGTGAGTACGGATCACTCACTTTTATCATTTTTACTGAATGACAAGAAATCATCTGTTTCTGTTTTATCCCTTTAGTTGTTTTTTATTAATTAGTTGTGTAAACCGATTAGTGAGACTTTCTTTTATTTTGCTTCAGAAACTGCATAAATTTCTAAACTGTACAGAAACAGTAGGAAAAGTTCAACTTCAAGACAGTCTGATGTTTTCTCTTGCTTTACTTTCTTGCTTCTGTTGTGAAGTTTTTGCACTTTTTTTTTGCATTAACTGCCACTTTGAGGCACTTTCTCCCACACATCTACTCAGGACATCAGCTGGGGTTTAAGACCCTTTTTTATAGTATTAAATTAAATCATAATGAGAATATCTGAATATAAGTTTTCTCCCGGTAAAGTGTGACATTACTGATATTTAGACCTTTCCATGTGAATTTGAAACACAACAAAGTAAGCTTCAGTACTTTTGTTCTAAAGTTTTTCCTGTTTAGAGAGAGTATCGTTCAATTTTAAAATCCATCTGACTTTGTTCAAACTCAACTTTAATGTTTTCAGTTGGTCTAAATGCACACAAGATGAATTGTTTCTTGGTTCTTGGTTTCACTATTAGTTTTCAATGTTGCAGCTGTTATGCAAAGAGGCGTTTTGCTGAGAGCAGAAATATTGAGAAACATTTTCATATGTGATCACTGTTTAATGTGCTTCATTTAAATGGCAAATGGAGCAGAAACTGTTGTTGTGCTGGGGTCGGTTCGCTGTTAAAATAGGTGCAGCCGCTGATTGGTGGAATCATGTGTTTGTGCTGGAAATTTCAGTTTTACAAGTCAGATGAAGAATTTTGTGGTTTTTGTTGGATTTGAATCCAATTTCGATGACTTGCTTTGCTTTATTTTACCGTTGATGTCAGCATTTATTCAGTCTGAAGCAACTTACATGAAATTTTATATCAGTTTTGAGGGGTTTTTGAAACAAAAAAAAAGTTGAAGTAAGAAAGTTTGATTAGTAAAAGTTTTAAAATATTGTTTCTTGGAGTCTATGATGACATTTTTGTCAATTTGTTGTTTTAATGTTATTTTTAAATCAGTCCATGTCAGCAAACAGAGTTAGAGAATTTTTTAAAGGAGAAAATCTGAGCTGTGGCTGCAGTCAGTTGGATGTGAAATCATTTTCTTTCTTGCAACTTCAGAAGAATGTGAAGAGTTTGGCCACTAAAGATCTGCAGCTTTCCGTTGTGGGACAAGCAACATGTTTGTCCCAGTGTGGATATCTGTGTGTGTGTGTGTGTGTGCCTGTGTGGGATTGTCTTGGGTGGGATCACGTTTGAAGTTTTGTTTGCGCTGCTGCGGCCCCCCAAATGGAAAAGTTTTGACGCTCCCTTCCTCATCACTCCCCCCGCGTTCATTACCGACATACACACACACACACAAGCACAAACACACGCAGGGAATTGGGATGATTTGCCGGTTCCGCTGCTTTGCCACTCTGCTTCCAATTTTAGCTTCATTCAGACACAGACAGCATTTCCTTCCTCTGTCTTCAACCCCAGGGAGAGACGGGGAGGAGGGGGGGTAAAGCGGGAGGAAACGTGGGAAATATTACGTTTGTATTGTCTGAATAAATTTGTCGTGGTTTCCGATAAATGATACTTAAATTCAGTGTGAACGACAAAAAGACAGCAAGATTAAAACTTTCTGTGGAAAAAGGAAGGGATGCTCACATGTAGAAAGACAGAAAAAAAAGTGTTATTACATCACATCTTTATTAACAAAACTATCCAAAAATTATAAGGTGGGTATAATAATCACAATATTTTTAATCAAATTCTCCAGAATGAGTTTAAGATTCACTGAATACAAATGCACAACTTCTCTTCTGTAAAGTTTGATTTAATCTCTGTTTGATTAATAATTTCCGTTGTAATTAATTACAGGCTACCATCTCGGCTTGATTTAATTTATATTGTAGTTTCCGTACAAATAAAAGATAAATGACAAATCAGTTCAGATATTCCAGCTTAAACATCACCTTTTTAATTTAGAGAATTTGGCACATTTGAGTTGTGTAATGTAGTTTTGAATGAAAGAAAATCCACTTTTCTGGATTTGACGTTTTCTGGAGTGATGAATGAACGCAGTCATGAATGAATGAATCCTCTAATTGTTTCCAAAATTAGTAAAGATTCAGTCTAAATGGGTGACAAAGCAAGAAGTTTCCTGCCTCTTCCTTTGTGTTCATGTGCACTTGTGAGCGCATGCACGCATGTATGTTTGTGTGACACGAGCGTTACTCAGACCCCCCCCCCCCTCCCCCCTTCCTCACTGAGTCACCACACATTATAATCACAGATCTTCCTCCCCTCATTTTGTCTCTCCTCGTCCTCTCATCACATGGTTTTATCTTATTTAATCCTAATCTTTTTTCTTTCTTATTTCTTTCTTATCTTTTTCCTCTGACATCTTTTCTTACTTTTGTTATCTTTTTTCCACCACTTCCAGTCTCTGCCTCTTTTCTTTCTCCCACCCACCCCGTTTTCTTATCATCTTTTTAGTGTTTTTCTGATTTTTTTCCATCATGGTTCTCTGATCCTTCTCTGTTTATTTCTTTCTTTTGATATATTTTCTTTTTATTTTCTTACTGTCCTTTTTGCCTTTCATCCCCTCATTGTTTTTCTTGTCCATTAAATTTCTCTTTGTGCTGTAAATGTTTAGATAACACAAATCAGAAAGTGAAAGATTCTCTTCTTCCTTCTCTGTCTTTCTCCATTCGACTCAACTAGGCGACCTCTCATAGCTCGGCCATGTTGACCAGTGAGGGGGCGCACACCATGGAGCAGGACGACACACACCACAGCGCCAAGATGGCCTCCACAGCCACCAGCAGCGGCTCAGATGAAGCCGAGACGATGACCGACACGGACGTGGATGTGGAGATGGAAGAAGCAGACATGGCCCATTGGACAGAGGCCGAGTTCGAGGAGAAGTGCACATACATCGTCAAAGACACAGCGTGGGAGGCGGGGCCAGACGGTGATGCCATGATGACGACAACAACTAGAGCCGAGGCGTCTCTGCCCCGAAATCTGGCCTTCAAACACCTGGCTGGCAGCAAGGAGGTCAGACTCACACGTGTACACACACGCACACACACACACAGGGAGACAGGAAAACTTTCTCTCCAGTCACAATGAGTGAGTCAGATGTGGATCATGTAATGAAGATGGGGGTCATGTCTCACTGAAAATTCACACACAAAGAAATGTGTGTGCTTGCGGGTGTGTAAAACGCCAGAAGCAGAATTTATACACAAACAATAGCATTTCATCAGCTTTAATCCAGCCATGAAAAGTCATTTATCATCCAAGAACATGATGATAGGTTAGTTCCAACGTCATGTCATAACTGAAATACCCAACCCAGCAGGCAGGGGGCGCACTACAGCACCTTCACAGACATCAGACTGAGACTCGCATAGTTTAAAGTTGCTGATTGTTTCAGTTAAACTTCAGTCCGACTGTAACTCACTGATAATAATCAGCAAGTGCATGAAGTCTGTCTTAAATTTTGATCTATTTTTCTTTCTACTTAAGAGAAAAAACATGACAAAGCCTCTTTAAATCTCCTTCAACTCCCAATCAGCCGTCATGACATAAAAGGATAACACTTTGGTGATTGATCAAAGTGGATGTGTAAAAGTCAAAATGTCAAAGGTTGAAGGAGGAGTTGGATAACAGCAAGATAGTGCAAAGAATCAAAATCACACTTTGGCAATGTGATAAAGTGAAAAACAAAGGGTGCAAATCATATGGAGACAAGCTTTCCCACAGCTTTAGCTAGCATCAGATTTAATGGTGTTTTACAGTCAATAAAATGAGCACAAATACAAACTCTAGAGTCTAACTCACTGACAGGCGCATATTTGAAGTCCGGAGGTGCAAAAGAAGTCATGCATTTTCAACATTCTGTGCTTTTCCAGGTCTTTTTGCACAGAAAAACAAAATGCATGACCACAGGTCAAAAGGTTACAATTTATTTGTCAATTCTGACACTGTGAATTTGTCAGTAAAAGAGCGTGATCGCATAGATTTTCTCATCAGGGGCTTGTCAATAGGAAACTGAAGTAAGAGGCAGAGTGAGAAAAGAGAAGAGTGTGTTCTGTTTGCAAGCTGATTAGCCATCAGCTAATATTTATTGTGACCAGAGGAGGAAAAAGGAAAAAGTTGATCAAAGTAAACTACGTTTTGGTTCAACGAAAGCGGGACAACATTGTAAATGAAAAAAAAAAAAAAATTGTGCACAGACCCTAACACACCCTCATGTCTGGTCCCAGAGAGGGAAGAGAGGAAAGGGGGATTTCCCACTTCACTGGGGAACAAGGGGGTTTGGGAATGACTTCTGTTTGCGTGGGTTTAGCATGAAGAAAATGTGTGTGAGTTTCTCTTCCATCCGTGGCTGGAGCCTGACGTCTAGTCACCATATAATCCCTCGCTTTTCTCTTCTTCCTTTTCTTCTTCTCTGTGCTCGTTCACCAATTGAACAACATGAGAACAGAAAGAAGAAACAAAAGTTTTGCTTTTTTTTCCCCTTGAGTATCTGGAGGCCACCCCCTCTCCCCCAAAGCTTCTGAAGTGGCAGTGGTTTTAGTTTGATGTGGCAACTGGTGAAGGTGTGACATGCGAGAAGGAAATTTAAAAGAGAAAGAATTGGTTTGTCCTCAGCAACACCAGCAGGGATGAAGCACAGCTTGAAGCGAACTGATGCGTGGAGCTCGATCATTAATCAGCGTCTTTTCTGACAGCTGGTTGAGAGTGTGTGTCTATATTTCAAGTAAGACTTAATGAGACTTAATTACACATGTCGTTGGTGGATGCACAGAGGAGACGCTTCACTCGACTGACTTGTAAACCATTGTTTTCTACATTATGACATCACTTGGGCTGGAAACTGTTTAACCCGCTTGCGTGTCTTGGTGCAGGTGGTCGGCGTGTGCAGCAGGGAGTACATCCCCAAAGGAACTCGTTTTGGTCCCCTGGTGGGCGAGATCTACACGGCCGAGAGCGTCCCCAAAGACGCAAACCGCAAATACTTTTGGAGGGTAAGTACACACCTTCAAAACACACACAAAGACTTGCACACTTCCTCAGAAGCCGGAGGGACCCCTTCCTGTGACGTCACTCACATCTAAAGTCAGTCAGTGGAACAGGAAGTTGGGCTCGCTGTTTTTCTGTGCAAGAGTGTGTACGTGTATTTATGTGTGTGTGTGTACAAGGAAAAGAGATGGGGATATGATGTCATCTTCGCACAAATAACATATCGCACTTAGGTTCCTGTAAGTTCACACACACTTGCACACAGTTAGACAGAAGACACACCATCACTACCAGTAACTGACAATGAGACAATACACTCTCACACACCACCTACCTGACTGCCTATGCAGCGTGTGTGTGCGTGTGTGTGTGTGTGTGTGGTGGGTTTGACTTGCATGAAAAGAAAGAGTAACCACAAGCAGACATTAAATCATGAAGGTGTTCCATTCATGCTCATATCTCACTTTCTCACACATAGTGAGACAAGAGAAATGAGAGACCAAGATAGAGGGAAAAATGAAAGAGAGACTAAGAGAGAGAGGGGGTGGAGAGGTAGAGAATGAGTTGGTCCTTCCTTTCCCTTTTAAATATAAAAGAGGATCTCCTCCTCCGTGACAGACTCTCTGTCTGTCTTTTTTCTTTTTTCGTCCACATTAAGACGGCGAAGACGCAGAGAGGAACATGGTGAGGAATTTTAGAAAATGAAGTAAGGAGGAGCTAATAAAAAATCTGGGTGTGCAGCTGTTTATAATTGCTAACAAGCAGTTATTTCTCTCAATGATTTGATTAAGTTTATTTCTTTTCTGACTTTTATGTTTTGTACTTGTTGTTATTTAGTCAGTGAAAGCCTCTTTATAGTCATTTGGTGGGTAATTTAGTAATTTAACTATCCGCAAATGTGTCTAATCTTTGCAATTTTAAAACACATTTTCATCAGACCGGCTTTCACCTGACTTTTCTGATTTATTTATTGATTTTATATTGTTTAATTGTTGCTGCTTCTCTAATTATTTCATTTAACTCAATTTTATCTGCCATTGTGTGAAGCACTTGTCAAGAAAAATGCTAAATAAATGGACTTTTCTCATTACTTTTATTATTTTTAGCTTCATTTTTTAATCAATTCCTGTTTTCATTGTTTTTACATTCATTTACAAAGTTATTTGTAACTTATTTAGATATTTACCTTTGTAGATGTTATCAATTTTACCAATTTTATAAAAATGGTTCTCATTCTGTTCTTCCAGATATATGTGGATGAGGAGTTTCACCACTTTGTCGATGGCCTGGATGAAACTCGCTCGAACTGGATGCGATTCGTCAACCCGGCCCACTCAGCAGCAGAGCAGAACCTGGCGGCCTGTCAGAACGGCATGGAAATTTATTTCTACACTGTGAAGCCCGTCCCTGCTGGAGCCGAGCTGTTGGTGTGGTACTGCCACGACTTCGCCCGACGCCTGCGGTACCCACCATCAGGGGAGCTGATGATGCAGAAACTCAGTAAGTTGGTCAAATGTGCTTTTAATCAATTCATAAGCAATAAGGCTAATTAGGTGAATACATTCATTAGAAAAAAAAACATTGCAGAAGAGTCAGAAAATTGAAAAATTCAATCTGGTGTTAGAAGTCCACAACATAAAACCAATAGGCAGCGCATGTGTGTTTGTCTTGAGTGTGTCCTGTCGCCGCTCTTAAAGCCTAACAGTGCTTTTGAGTGTAGCTATGTCTCCTTCCTCTCTCAACGTTAGCCTGTCATTATCTGACACACACACGCGCACATAGGCACACACACAAGTACAAGACCAACAACCTTTCATCTCTGTCAGTGCCATCGTTGTATTTTTGTGTGTGTGCCAGTGACAGTGTAATTACACACAGGGGGATATGGCCCCTAATGCCACAGTCTTACACACTTAAAGACCCGCTTTTAACATAAAAGCTTGCACACACACACACACACACACACCACCTTACTCAACCTCAATAAAAGGAGCAGACAGAGTGTGTTTGCTCAACTCTGCTACAATGACCTTTTTATGACAAAGATAGCTAAAAGTTTCTCTGTACTCAAAAATATATGATATACACAGGCGACTACAAGTATTCACGGAGAATATTATCAGTACTTGTACCCCTTTGGTTAAACTGATCAAAGAGACAGCGAGATGAGAAGAAAACAAAGCGAGTGCACGGCAGCTGAGCGGTTTCCAGGTGTGACTGTCGGCTAATAGCAGTGTTAAGATGGCAGAAGAACCAGTACACCCAGCCAGAGTGACTCCACTGCTGAGAGTGAAATGCATGACTCCCCCCGAGCCGTCCCAACACATGGTGAATATGCCATACGTGTTGATAAGTGTTGCCTCTAATTAGCTTCTTCAGTCATTTGAGCCCCACAGGCTCTTCCTGACCTGCCAGTGACTTAAAAACTGACTTTTACCTGGATCTTGGTGGCAGCTTTGTTCTGAGTGAGAGAGTTTTTAACTAACGGGCCTTTTTTTCACTCTGATGGGCTTCCTAAAATGAATACATTCTCAGTTGATTACCAGAGGTTAGCTCTAGAAAGTTAGACTTTCTGTGAGTAAAACCAAGACAAGCCAGGGTCTGTCTGACTAATTAATGTTAAACTGAAACTCAGTTAAAAGGGCAAAAGGTAAAAGGTAAAAAAAGAGGAAGTGATAGAAATCCTAAGCAAGCAGGTCTTTCAGTTAACTTTGTTGGCCAGTCTATGCTTTTAAGCTCAAACTTCAACTAAATGCCTTGATGTTTGATGAAGAATGTATGTGCAATAAAAACTAGCTAGTTAGCTGCAATGTAAATGTCTGTGTCATTCAGAAAGCAGCAGCTTGATAGATGTTGCAATTTTGGTCATTTAAAAGATTATACTATTTCGATTGACCTGCATTTCAGTGTTTTATCAAATAAAAACCTGAAATGATGCTCATGCATCATCTCACTGTAGCGTGTTAGTCTTTTTAAAGTTACCCTTGTTATCCTGAAGGGGCCGCCAGAGTTTCTGGTCTAAAAGCCACATCCTGTAACGTATTCCTGAGAAGATTTTGTTTTTCTCTCTGGTTTTAGCTCTTTCCAGCAGAGTCATTGCAAAACCAGACATGTGTGTGTGTGTATATATATATATATATGCGGCGTGTGTGTGTGTGTGTGAGCAAAATGACTGATCATGCATCGCTATCTCATTCTCTCACTTTCTCCTCTATCTTCTTCTCTCTCTTTTTGTTGCCGCCATTTAGCATTCTTCAAGAGTTAGCACTTAAGAGCACCTGTCATCCATGTGTGTGTATGTGTGTGTGTGTGTGTGTTTAAACACACTCTCTTCTACCAACAAAACACTCTCTCTTCCCACACACACATACACAGTCATAAGGGTGACATGCCAACACATTTACACCCTTCTTTTCATCTCAAGCACATGCAAGCTCACACATATTGTGCATGTGTGTGTGTGTGTGGGGGGGGGGGGGTTTCTAGTGCATCGGCCAATCCCACTGATATATTTCCCACTTAAAAAGACCAGAAAGAAGGTAGAGGAGGAGGTAGGGGAGGTAGATTTGCACCTCCTACCCCCTCGGTTGACTACTTGAACTTCCTGGCAGAAGGGCCGTGTTGACAGATTGATATCTCCAATATGGCCGCCCTGTTTGTTTTCTAGAAGAGGGATGGAGGGAGGAAGAAGAGGAGGAGGAGGAAGACTAACTGATAACCTCAGTGTTTACACACTGCCGCTATACTACTGGCGAAAGGGTCACTAGCTGTGTGTCTGTGAGGGGATAAATTGGAGGGGGGAAGCAAAGTGAATTTCACCAGTGCTGGCACTTAAGATTAACTTTGACAACTTCCATCTCTCTCTCACACACACACACTCCCCTCTGGGCGACCTCGTGGTAAAGACTTGACTGGGCAGTAAATGAGCTTATAGATAATAGACGGCTGCATTTTAAAGCCCGTCTGTGGCAATTTAACAGCCAAGATGTGCCGCTAACTGACATCCCAGGGCTTTTAGAATGTGTGTAAGTGGGTTCTCCCCCTAATCCACTCTTTCATCATGGAGAGAAGGCAGAAGGTGCGAGTGACTCAGGAGGAAGCGCTCTAATTTAACCTTCAACCTGGAAACAATAGCAAATGGTCAGGAAAACCTGGAGAGTAGGAGCTTGATCAGAAGTGTGTGCGAGTTGTCCAAAAGTGGGAGAGTCAACAAATCAGACAGAGGCCTTTGTTTGCAGGCGCCTCCGTGTGTGTACTTTGTCATATGGTGTGGGTGTGTTTGTGTGTGTTTGAGGAGGGCAGGTGGAGGCCAAGCTTTTTCTGAGGATATCTTTAGCAGGAAACTCTCCATCAGTCCTGTCTGTCTGCCTGCCACCAGTCTGATTTTATCTTGATTTTATAGGCACACACACACCGCATACACCACACACAATGCCCAAAGGCAGATGTCACGCCTCACATCCTGTCTTTACCCCTTCTCTTGCCCCTCAACCTCGTTCATCAATTCTGTCATCCTAATTGGCCCACTGAGTTACTTATGGTGTTCCTTAACACTAAGATGGTCAGTTAAAGTAGCAAAATTTCTATGGTTTCTATGGAAACAATAAAGATCTATTTGATGAACTCTTGTTAACCTCATTTCTCTGTGTGTCTCTTCAGAGCAGTCACTTTTGGAAGTTAAGCAGCAACAAGCAAGCAGTGAGGAGCGCACAGTGGAGGCATCCAGTCCCTCGCCAGTAGCAGTGACCCCCATCCATCCCAAAAGAGAGCACAGCGTCCTTTCCATTCTGAGCGGCACCAACAGCACCTCATCCTCCAAGTCTACCAAGAGGGAGCCCAGCCGGCCGCTTCCCACACGCCCGCGCTGTGCCGACAGCCCGGAGCGACTCCTGTACCCCCGTGCCCTCTACCCGACTCTCATGCCCCACTCTCACATGTCTGAAGACTTCCTCAGCCACAAACCCAACCAGCTTGGTTACCCCTCAACTCATTCACCTGGCAACCAGTCATCAGCCACGCCGAGCCCATCTGCAAGGAGCAGCCCAGACAGCAGTCCTCATGGGAGCCCATCGGGCCCAGCACCATCCCCTGGTTCTTTTTATTCCACCCAACTGGGTTCCTACCCTGGTTACTCCCCACCATCTGCTCCGCTATCTTCACCCTTTTACCCACCAGGGACCCCTTACTCCCGTTACCTCCTACCCCATCACTATCCTCTGCCTGGTGGTGGCATCCCAACCATAGGAGGGATGTTACCCAGGATGTACCCCCTCTATAGCAACCTATTGCACCCTCCTGTGCCCCTCCTACCTTCTGACGCAGCAGGGAGGCGCTTCCTAATGCCTGAACCTGTCCACCCATCCTCCATCTCTGCTCACAGAGACTTCCTTCTCCCCGGGCCCGCCAGTGCCTTCACAGCTGCTACTTCTCTGAGAGACAAAGTAGGGTCTCACAACCATTATCCTGGGCACCCTAACCAACACGGACCAGCTCACGCTCCCTCCAGCGGTTCTCCAACTGCAGGCACATCACCTCCCAGTGAGCAGGTGCCCACTAAGCCTACCTCAGCCCTGCTGGGAAATACCAGCGAACATCGTCCCGATGAAGAGGCTATCAACCTGACCAAAGTAAAGCGGGGCACTGGCTCAGTGGGCTACAAAGCGCTGCCTTACCCTCTGAAGAAGCAGAATGGCAAAATCAAATATGAATGCAATGTGTGCAAGAAGACCTTTGGGCAGCTGTCGAACCTGAAGGTGAGTTGTGATGTTGCCTACTAGCATCATGTCTGATTCACTGCTTTGTTATCATTCCTGTGCTCTGCGGGGATTGCAGCATAATCAGTGGGCAGCAGAGCAGGTTTATGGCACTTAAAGGAGCAAGGAGTGTCACCAGATGTTCTCACATCATAAAGATGGTTTACGATATGAATAGACCTAATTTTTTCTTCTTTTGTCTTTTGTTTTTGGCATGCAGGTTCATCTTCGTGTGCACAGTGGGGAGAGACCATTCAAATGTCAAACCTGTAACAAAGGCTTCACCCAACTTGCTCACCTGCAAAAACACTACCTGGTCCACACTGGAGAGAAGCCACATGAATGTCAGGTAAGATAATGATGAAGATGAGCTAATATCCTTGGCAATTAGACAATTAATCAAATTTTATATCGACTTTTGGTTTTTTTTTTAGAGCTGCTGACAATTTCTTTTATCTCTTCTCCTCTTTCAGGTTTGTCACAAGCGCTTTAGCAGCACCAGCAACCTAAAAACTCACCTGCGCCTCCACTCAGGAGAGAAGCCCTACCACTGCAAACTCTGCCCAGCTAAATTCACCCAGTTCGTCCACCTCAAGCTGCACAAGCGCCTGCATTCTCGTGAGCGTCCACACAAATGCCCCCACTGCCATCGCCACTACATCCATCTGTGCAGCCTGCGGCTTCACCTCAAGGGCTACTGCCTGGCAGCCAACTCCAGCTCTGGCAGCCCGTCGGTGTCCAGCCAAGCTGCACTGGAGGAGGTGCACCGGGCCAACGAGGAGATTGAGCGCTTTGATGTCAGCGAGCACGCGGAGCGGCTGGAGCAGCTGCAGGGAGGGGTGGAGATGGACACCATGTTGGAGAAGCAGGTGTTGGGGATGCTGTGGCCCGAGGCTGACCTTAAGTCCCCTCACTTCCATCCCCACCACAAGGGCAGTGCCACCGAACTTCTGTCCACAGGTTTTGGTGCATATGAGTCCCTGAGTGAGACTTCAGTCATCAAGATACGGCACAGCAGCCCCATCCCCCCACTTCCTGCTAACATCACTGTCAAGCAGGAGTCAGAGGAAAGTGCTTAAATGACCTTTTGGGCATAAGAGATATGCATTGTGACTTGTTGCCAGGAGCAACAGCTGTAAATAAACAATTATCTATCTGGTTGTCATCAGGAGTGACATCATGACCACACCAGGTTTTCAACCTATCAGGGACTCACATACTCAGGGCTGCAAGAGACACTGTCCCGTGACTACTTAGTGGTTTTCCCATTTATTATTCTTAGACAATCATCTAACAAGGATATACCTTTAATGTAATTAATATAATTATCATTAATGTCACATGTTTTTGCCTCCTTTCAAATGTCTTCATTTTTTGATTAATTAGTTGTTGCATAATCTAATTTATTATCTCCTTTGTTGTCTTCAAAAGCAATAAGTGGAAGGGATGGTTACACTGATGAGGTGAAAACATTGTATGTAAACGTTTCATTTCATGTTATTCTGTTTTTCTCTGTGGCCATTTCTCTGTAGATAGTCACTCTTTCTATGCCCATCATTGTCCTGTGGCCTCTGACCAGAGGCAGAGATGTCCACTCTTCAGGGTTTTACTTATTTAAAATTTAAAAACCAAAGTAGGATGTTGAGAGAGTAGAAAAAGCCAAAGTACGGCACATACATTTGTCAATTTAGAAAGAAGAGCTTTATTTCAACCTCCTGAATAGCTTCCCTAAAGCATGTCTGTGTCCTTTTCTGATGCCTCTTTAATTTAAATGAAACTAAAAAGGGCATTTTTTTTTCTTTTTTATACTTTTCACAACAGTTACCTCAGTGTGGGTGGGACATGAGAGTGTGTGTGTGTGAATGTGAGCGTGTTTAAAGGGACAGCTGAAGGTGGGAGTTTTATATTTATTTAAATGTTTTGCTACTTGAAGAAGACAAAACCAAACTGAACTGGAGAGCAGCTCTTCATGTGGTCCAAAGGAGCGACTCAGCCCGCTCAACATGTAGCACATTATGGACTCGGGTGGCTGGTGGGCCAGCCTCCCTCCCCGCCTCCTCCCTACTCTTGTTTTATTTTTGTTCTTTTTACAACACTGTTAGCACCCATCAGAGATGTGAATAGATTTAGGGATTCACACTAGATGCTAGAAACCAAAGTTCACTTGGCTTTAATTTTGAACGCACACCAAAAAACTCGAAAAGGAAAAAATTGAAACGAGGGAAGGACTTGAGGAATCAAGATGCTGAAGAAGGGAAGAAGTACTTTGTGTATATGATGAAGTGTTTGCTCTTTAGCTGTGGTCTCCTATTTTGTATTTTTTTTGTTTGTTTTTTTTATCTTTGTCATTATTTGTTAATATTTTTTATGAAACAATGGCCCCTTCTTCAGCCTCACCCGTCCGCTGCCTTGTAAAGAACACCCAAGCACCTCGGCCCTCCTGTATGCACTGGCCCCTTCCTCTTACTTTTTCTTCATTGCCGATGCTTGTTCCACTTACACTGTATACAATATCTAAACTGGTCAAAAATGCATTAAGAACCAACTTAATGTTACTACAACTACTCTGATTTCCTGTAGCAGTTGCTCTTCAACAACTTGATCTCTGAAGGTCTAAGTGTCTCCTCTGATTAGCTTTTAATGTTCAACCAAAGCGTTTCTTTCTGTGGTCGGAGCTTTAACTTCAGAGGAGAATTCCCTAAAGAACTGTCTCTGTTTACATTCTGGTTTACATAGTTATTTATGTGCAAAAATGTCAAAAAGTGTAAATTATGATATAAATGTTGACTGCGTTAATATAAAGAGTCTGTGTTTTCTTTTACTTCGTCTTTTGGTAAATCTGGTTTTTAGGCCTCTGGGTGAAAACTGCACACATCTATAATGAAATAAGTACATTTCTGCAACCACAAGGTCTACCTGAATGCTTTTGGAGTCATACTGTAGTAAATGAAACAAGAGTGAGGTTTGCCAGGATTTATACAGGTATATATCAGTGTTTATTTTACTGGTGAAGAATAAATGAAGATGGCACATAGCACAAATTAAAAGAGATTTCAACCCTGCCTAAAATAAACCAAATATTTTTCAGATAATAGGAATATGTCTTTGGAATGTTGCTCTAAATCTCTATCAACCATAGTACAGTTTGTGAACATCATCTCTTAAAAGGGATGCTGTGTAACTTTTGACCCAAACATAAGGCTAATGGACATAAGTAATAATAGATGATTTAGCGGTAGAGGCTGGACTTTTGAACTGTTTTCAGAGCTGAATAATGGCAGTGAGCAAAGATGTGGCGCCCCTGCTGCAGCGGAGGCTGTATTGTATTGATTTCAGTAATGTTTATGAAATTATATAGACATAATTACTAATGTATATTGTGGCATGCTACCAAGCTGTTCACTCCCTAATGACAGGTATGAGCTGGTCATTTGTTTGAGGCCACGGTTTTGCCAGCTCAGTAGAGTTAGCAAACGTAAGCAGTCAATGCTAGTCTGTCACTTCCGGTGAGTGCAGTGCTCTATTCAGGACAGTATTTAGCGACAATAGTGTGCACTATAAATGAAGTACACAGTGCGCACTACACACGTAATTCCATTTGAGACATGGCTTCGGATTCAGAGGGTTCATACCAGGTCTCCAAAGTGGCCATTTTCAAACCATAACCCAGTTGGGGGACCTTGGGTTTTAAAAGGTTAAAACAAAAAAATTCAACTATGGACACAACTTGATATCAATCTTATCAACAACATGTCATAGGCTATACTGTAGTAGTTCTGCAGAACAATACACAGTCATGTAAAAGCCATATCTGCCACTGACATTTTATGTTGTGTTTTCATTTTCTGTTTGTTTTCTACTAACTTTAAAAGTAGCCTATATCCTTTTTCTTTTTGAAGTAGAGTCATGAAAAGCATTGAAGAGCAGGGAATTGATGTCTCTATGCTCAAGATGCACCTTTTGCACAGGCCTTTCCCTCTTAATCGAGAAGTTGATATCTAATGAACTTAATATCATATTTTTATTTTATTGATTTATTGGTTTTACATATTAAATCTCTTAATTGTTTTCTAGCATGTGTGTTATTGGCACCGAGTGTGCATCTGTGCAGCACTTTGTGCATCCTTTGGTAGTTAAATTGGGCTATAGAAATAAAATGAACTTGAACTATTTAATTATTCAGTTGACAGAACACAGTTTGGACAGTCAGGGAAGAATTTTGCACCGGCGTAAACTGGGAGTTTAATGCAAAAAAAAAAAAAAAAACAGCGACTGAAGGGCAAATCTTGGTTATCTAAAACATCTGAAACCTAAAAAGACGCATAAACAGTTCAAGCAAAAACTCTACGTTCAACTACTCTGCAAAATACTGTTTACTTTATCCCTTTTCTATTAGGTGAAAAACATCTGCGTTGCTTTGTGTTTGTACATGCTAGATATTTTCCCACCATATCTTGGCACTCATTTGTTGTGACTCAAAAGTCTGCAGGTCTAATCCCCAAAACCAGCCATGAAACAGACTAAATTGATTGAAAGTCTGGTAAACTACAAATGTTTAACATCTCTCAATATTATAGCAGTTCCCAGCAGTGGGGTGTTTAACAAGTCTGGCATAACCTATGGACTCACCTGAATTGATCAGTAACCACCAGCTGCAAAGCAGCATTGATGCTCTTTAGCTGAGAAAAAGGTGACCAAGTTAAATAGCATTTTATGTACAAGTGACACCTTAAAATTTATCATGAAAAGTTTTACATTGAACAAATGTGACATTTTCAAGTTTGAATTGAACACAAAAAGTGAATTGAACACAATTGACTTTGATGTGGTGGCCTTGTTGTGAGTTGCTGTTAGCTCAGCTCCCTGCTTCTCTAAATTTAGAGCACTCCAAATTTACAAGTGCTTGAAACAACCCATTTAAACAGAACCATTATAGACTTACCAATGTCATAACACTCATTTCTGACCAGAGCATTACCATTTTTCACCAAGATCTTGTACTGATTATAAAAGAATCCGTCATAGCTTAGGGTGCATTCACAAAGCTTTTTTGATTCAAATCACAGTCCGTTTGCTCGGAAAGTCCACTTCATTTGGGGGAGTTGTGAATGTGCAAACGGACTCGGTCCGCCTACAAACGCACGTCTCAGTCCGATTCAAGTGGACTACAAATTGGATTGGCAATGTGGGTACAACGCTGGGCATTGTGGGTAAACACTTCAACAACAAACACACGTGTGGAACTGCAGTACTTATAAAAATGACTCGTGGTCAGTCTTTGTGTTGAAAATGATGTCTAAAGCACCATAACTGTTTCTTTTACCATTTGAACTTGGTTAACACTGGCATTGTCATCTCAGAATATTCCCATGACATCAGAGAAGAAACAAAATGGTGGAAAGATCTGCAGCTTCTCTACATGTGAGGCTGGAAAACTGTCAGAATCTTCATAATTTGGGGGATAACAGGGGTTTTGGTGGACTATAAATGAAATTAAATAAAATTAAATGAAAAATACTTTATTAATCACCAGGAGGGAAATTCAATGTTTGTAATACTCTCTTTTTTTTTTTTTTTTTTTTTTTTTTACAATATAACATCTATCTAAAATAACAATAATATAAAAAGTAAAAGTGCAACAAATCATATATACATATGTACACAACTGTAAGAAAACATGATAAAAAAAATAAATAAAACTTAGCTGACCAAGTTATGAGAAGGGGCTTTGCAAGATAGTGCTAAATTGTGATTTTTGTTGAGTTAGGCTATAATTTATTTCTTAGAAAATGAATGCGTTTATATTCCCATAGATTAATCTCCCTGCATTAACAGATTTATTTTGACAACCCTAAAAATTCTAAATGTATTTAGTTTACAGCAATTACAATCCTCTGGCGACCCTCTGAAATGATCTAAGAATCCCCAGTTCGGAAGGTTGCTCTGGGGAATCTATCGGCACCAGCCAGTCAGTTGGCCCAGGGAATATTCGTGGTTTCTAAAAACAACCCCCACCTTTTCCCTCTTCTTTCCAAATTTTCCAGCAGTGCAGCGCATCCATTGTGAAGCATTACGCACGAGTGTCACCGTTTACTCAGTAATTACA
Organism: Atherinomorus stipes; assembly: GCA_023101725.1. Classification (NCBI taxonomy): domain Eukaryota; kingdom Metazoa; phylum Chordata; class Actinopteri; order Atheriniformes; family Atherinidae; genus Atherinomorus; species Atherinomorus stipes. The sequence goes on from JALJCO010010916.1 coordinate 898,701, forward strand.
AACAGCCTCCACACCTTGTTACAGTTAACTTACCAATAAGTGCCATCGCTACATAATTGAAGATGTACTGTCGCTTTCTTAAATGAGGCTTATGGATTGTACTTCTCAATCCAGGAACAGTCTGATATGATGGTTAAATGCATTAACGTGGCTTAAGTTCATCATCTCACTAGCGGTGCTACCAGTTTCCCCGTCTCCAAAATGTTCGTGCGCAAGGTTCACAGTTTGCGTACATTTTCCCGTCAAGTTTTTTTTTAAAATCAGAAACTTTGCGTGGAATATCACTTACGCCACTTTCAGGCCCTGTTTTTGTGCCTAAGCAAGCTTTATAAATGAGGCCCCTGGTCATTAACTATGACCAGATAGTCAACTGATGTCATATATGGGTGCATAACACTGCTAAACCTGAAACCAGCTGAAACAATTCTACAAAATGACTTCAGTACAGTACAGTAGTGGAAAGGTATGCTCAGTAGGGAGGAGATGAATTTCTTCCTTTCTTCCCTTTCAATTTCTACATTTCTTCCTTGAAGATGATACTTCTTTCCAGGTTTCAATAATTCATTGGACAGTTCTAAACACAGTTTCAGTTTCAGCAATTACCTTGGTTGTATTGTTTGCTTCACTGAAACAAATAATTAGACCCTAGAAGGAAAGTAGTATCTTTTTCCAAGAGACTACGGGATGTGTGCTCTCCAACATGGCTGTTTAAGGAGAAAGAAACTACGCTCTCCCGTCATTTAGTATAGAATAACTTGTTGCCCTCAAAAACATATTAATCACCACAGTACTTTGGCCCTTCCTGTCTTGTTTAGTTAAATAGTGGTGGTAAATTATTCTCTTTTTGTCAGGCAGATCATTAATAGTTTAATAATTAAAGACTTAGCTACAAGTCTTCACAGTAACTGTGTTGCTAGTGCTTTGCATCAGAAGGTAATCATATACTACTTAAGAGTATAAGAACATTGGTTATGATGCTAAATATGTGCTGTAGAAAATAAGCCCCTCTGATAAATGCAGTAGCCTGTGTTGGCTGAATGTGTACATTGACTTCTCAAATCTGTGTTTCCTACAGCTCTAAGTCTGGGCATAATGATTGTATTTGTCCACACAGAGAAAAACAGGACAAGCAACAAAATAAAAACAAGCATACATACCTGTATGCATCAGTTGATACACATTAAAGTGGGCCTGAGCCTGATTGGCCCTCCCTCAAATCCCCTGCTAGCCAACATTAGGACAGCATGGCTTCTCCGCAACTAAAAAGTTAACATTAAAGAATTTGAATACTGAAATTAAATGACAGGGAATTAAACAGTTACAGCTATAGCTGATGACTTTACAAGAAAGTCTCACTCCACTTTACTGCTGGATCTCTTCAAATCTCCTTCATCTTGAAGGAGAAGGTGGATCAATTTTGTTGTACATTGTACTGTATACAATGACAACACAGTATTCCATTCCATTGCCAAGATCAGATGATTTGTAAGGAGATAAGAGTGGAAACCAAGCTTTCATGTTAAAACAAGTGTCAGACAGTCAAACTAACTTTGACACCTGCATCCAACACCTGAATACATCCAATCTGGACACAAGTCCATCACGAGGGGCAAATCTTTGTGCCAATTTTGGTACAGCATGCAAAGAAATGCACAGAGAAAAAAAAAAAGACTAAGTACAACATTAAGTTAAACTGAATGAAAATAGCTCCACTGTACAGTGTATCAAAATAGTCTGTTTTAACACCCCAGGCAAAACGTCTGAGATAACTCCCTTCAAACATGAGAAGTAACTAATCATGTAAACTGAGCTCTAATTAGAAAATGCAACTAAAGGAGATGTAAAGCTCAAACAGCATGAAAGCATTGTAACAACTTTCAATAAAATAATGTTACTTTAAATGCATCAGCTCACATATTGTAGCTTCAACCACGAGCCTGCAGTAAACCAGTCTCTTTGGTGGAAAGTCGTGAATCTTTATGTCTGCTTCCGCACAATACCAAGCTTTAAGACTAGAGCAGGAAATGGGAACACGGCTCCCGCTGCCCCATGGGCTGCAGTAACTATGCTCTGTCTTTTATCTACCATGCAGGACACAGGCAGACAACATAACTCATTTTAGAGCTTCAGCTACAGTCAAATGTGGACATTTAGCTGTTGCACCAAGGAAGACAGTTATCCAATCACAAGCTTCAAATCCTCAGTCATTAACATTGCATACAGCATCTCAAAGCAAGTTGACAAGGGTCAAAGGTAAACATTTTGTGGCCATTTATACTGGAAAAGAATGATGGGAGAGAAAAAGAAGAAGAAGTCAGTTCTCTGGAGTTGGGCTGTTTATCCCCGTCCGTGTGTCCAACAGTAACTTGCCTGGTAGTGGAGTTGGACTCCTCGCTTAACTAGGCCCTTGCCAAAGTTAAGCCTGTTTTATCTCAACATAACTTTAAAATTTTAAATATGTAACATGGACAGGACAGCAACATCACGTGTGTCTAGGTTGTAGTTGCAACAGCAGAAAAACAACTCCAGCCGCTGGGTTGCCAGGCTCGCTGCCGGTACGGCAGGTTGAGCATGTCCAACACGTAATGCAGAGGAGTTTACAACTCACAGCTAACGTTAGCCATGTTAGCAAACAAGTTAGCTTACCGGTCCAGGAGGACAGTCACCATTTCTATGTTTTCATGCCGAAAATGTTTATGTGGGTCCAGTTAGTGTAGTCTTCATCTAAATTTACTCCAGTTCTTGCTCTATTCAGGTCACTTCTCTTCTTAGAGAGAGAAACAATATCTCCAGAGCGCTGAAGCAGCTGCTTCCACTGTTTCCCCCTGTAGCAGCCTAACTGTGCCAAACATACTGTTGCCACACAGAGATCGTACTTGGCAACCCGCAATTGCAGCGTGTATTGGCTTGTAGATGTAAACATCACGGCATTGTCAAACCTGTTAAAATTGATTTCATATTTGTTTTCAGATTGAAAATAATTTTTTTAGGAAATGTACTTTCATTCTGCACCCCTCCAAACGACTCATGGATATATATATTTTTTTTTAAATAAAGCTTTTAATAAAAATGTTTCATATTCAACCTTTAAGCCACACAGCAAATTTGACAGTGTATATTCAACACTTAATATGGAACATTTTTATTAAAAGCTATATTTTTTAAAAAATGATACCACCACAGGTCGTTTGGGGGTGTACAGAATGAAAATACAACATTTCCCAGAAAAATGATATTTAGCCTAAAAATAATTATAAAATAAAATTTGACGGGTTTGATAGTGGCATTTTATTTACGTCTATAAGCCAATACACGCCGCCATTGCAGGTTGCCAAATACGATCTCTGTGTGGAAACAATATTTCGGTCATAGTCAGGCTGGTACAGGAGAAAACCGTGGAGATGACGAGTGAAGCAGTTGCTTTAGAGCCCTGGAGATATTATCTTTTTCCTGAGGAGGAGTGACCTGAGAAGAGCAAAACCTGGATTAAATTTAGGTGAAGACTTCACTAAATGGACCCATATAAACGTTTTCCACGGAGTCAAAACACGGAAACGGCGACTTTCCTCCTGGATCGGTAAGCTAACTTGTTTGCTAACATGGCTAACGTTAGCTGTCGGTTATAAACTCCTCTGCGTTACTTGTTGGACATGCTGCAGACTGTTGGTCGCTTGCGTATCGGCAGTGAGCCTGGCATCCCAGCGGCTGGAGTTGTTTTTCTGCCGTTGCAACTACAACCTAGACACACGTGATGTCGCTGTTCTGTCCATATTCCATATTCAACCTTTAAGGAGTATATTGTACACCAATTTTGGTGTTTATTTGTGTCCAAGGAGTCACTGTACATTTTACACTGTTCTCAGAGTTTTAAATCAACACTAATCGAGAGTTAAATGCCTAACTCTTGAAGAGTAAGTTTGAACTCTTACAGTTGTTCTCAAGTATAAGAATAAAAAAGGCCTGCTTTGAGTTATTGGAGGTGAAGAATTTTTAATTTTGTATTAATATTAACACATTTCCTTCCATGCATTGACCCAGAAATACTGTCCTGGATATCAGCACAGAGATTTGGGAGAGTAGTGAAGATTATTTGGTATTTGACAGTTACCAAGCAGCAAGTAGGCCTACTGATAGTTAACACAAACTAACAACTTCAACAACATGTTTCAATTAATACACACCAAGGAGACCCAAAGGGATCACATACAGTATACACTTAACTCACGGTGCGGGACTATGCAGTCACAAAGCATGATGGTAAATATTCAAGCAAAAGAGGGCGGAGTCTTCCTGGGTGCACTTAGTTACACTTCATAGAGTCAATCGTACACTGAAAGAGGAAACTTGTTTTAACTCTGAAAATTTTCACCAGCACTGGTGGTTATTTTACTCTCAATGGTGTTAGAATTACTCTGAAAGAGTATATATGACTAAACAACTCAAATTTAACACTGGGGATTTCACTGTGCAGAGTTGGTAATCCTGCTCAGAAACACTTTTTTTATACTGGGTGAAATGGTCCTTCCATCCTGACAGTATCAATACATCATGTATTTATAAAAAGGAAGAAAAAGTCAGACCGCCGTGGGAGCTGGGTTTCTGAGCAACGCCACAGATAGGATGCGCGCACAACCATGGGGCAGGAAAACACAGGAAAAGCAGTATTGAACTATGAGAAGCTCTAAAAATATAGTAAATGACGTTGTTTCGAGTATTTTCTGGATGCTACCCACTCAGGACACTTTGATTACATTGGATGAGCAGTATGGAGGAATACTGACAAGTTTTTGTGGACTTCTAAGGACCTTGTTGGCTCGGAGGGGAAAACAAGAAGTCGTCCTCATCTCCGGCTGTATTTGAAATATTAAAAAAGTGCTTCAGAGTCTTTCTCACCATGAAGGTAAGTGGAAAATAAAGTTAAATCGTTCTGTGGGTGAACTATTCCTTTAATGCAGATGAGGTCAAGATATGCTGTGAAAGTGTCGGGGAAATATAATGTTTGAGTCCTGGTATTTGTTCGGTTGCAAAAATCAAAACATTAATGCATGTAAACAGTTGAAAATGGTAAAAATAGGACAGTAGGAGTGACTGATCTTCACAAAACCCTCTCAGATAACTTATTCAGGTTCAGACTACATGATTTATTTAGTCTTTCACCATGGTCACCATGTCGGATTAAACCACCGCGGTGGCAGAAAATATTCCTGTGTTCTAGTCGGGAGACTGGCACCAATGCATCACTGCCGCGATGCTACATCACAACACTGTAGCTGTGTGTGACAGCCGTCCTCCGCTCAGACAGGAAAATAAAAAAGAAGAAGAAACTGATTGTGGAGCCGTTTACAAACATTCACGCGGCATAACAACGCATCCCGGAGATTCAATACAAAGTACGGGGGTCGTAAATCAGATGGCGTTTGAGTTTCTACCATTAGCTTGTTAGCAGTTAGCTAGTCTGTCTACTGTCCACCACAATCTCATACACAATAAAGCAGAACGTTACACAAGCAGTGAAACTTATCAACAGCAATGCGTGTTAGTCGCTAATAGTTGGAATCACCTCCTTTCCAAACGTAGTGATGATGTCGTCTTTTCCTGGTTTAATCCCAAACTAGTGAAAGTTGCTCCTGTATGGAGGAGGTGAAGACGACACGGAGCAGAACCTGCTGCAGACAGCAAACTGTTGTGGCCTATTTTGGTTTGAACAAAGAATCAAAACGAAAGTTTAAGCCGCTTTCTAACTCAGGTTCTTCAGGCAAATTTCAAATGAGGTCCAACACGAAAAATATCCATGTTTTAACAAGAAAAATGCCGTTTCCAGGTGATGACTCCCTTGCCAAGTTAGTGTAATGGTAACAGAAATATAAAACAGCAACGCTGCGTCAGTGTTTTTTTATTCGTCATCAAAATACAGATATATTCAATATAATTTAAAATAAAACCATCTCTGTTTGTTTCGTTAGGTTACTTTACATTTTTCTGAAAGATATGAGTGTGTGTTTGGCCATAGACTTCAATACAAAACAGCTTTTTGCCCCCTGGTTGCGCACGCAACTGCCAATGTTTGTAAACGGGAAACCTGTCTACAAAAACTCTGACCAACCCCTGCCATTCGCATCCAAAGGCAGGAATTAGTTATTTATAACTTACAGAAAGAACGAATCGATGCCTTGTCTCGTCTCTGTCCCTCCCCTCTCACCATCCCCCACCTGGTCCCCACATGACCCATTCTGTGTGGAGCTCACTGAGAACATATAAAGCATGTCTAAAGGACTGTTCTGCTGCTGCTCCAAAAAGAAAAAAAAAAAAAAAACAGAAAAGGATAAAGTCTTGGAGGCGTTGACGTTTGCAGTGTGGACTTTTTACACTGCTGATTAATGCTTTAGAAACGTGGTTTGTCAGCTGTTTACTATCAAGCTAACGAGCTATCCACTCGGCTGTAATCGTTAACCTGCTTGTAAAACATCGGTGCACACGCCCCTGTGCTCTGAAGGCGTGGTTTCGGGTAGTGTGTTTTTTTTAAAAATATTGCTTGCTTAAAGTTGTACTTCCATGGTCATTTCATTAATATTTCTGTGTTCTCCATTATTATTGAATGCATTCTGCATCGTTTCTGTTTAAAAAAGCCTTCTGGTTGCTTAGTATCCAGCTGTATTTGTATGCTAGAAGAGAGGCTTGTGGTCCAACGGCAGGCTTTTCCGGGTCCTTCTCATGAATTTCTGTCTGATTGGCTGCCTCCCATCAATGTATGAAGGAAGCTCCGCCCTCCGCTCTTATTTTGTTACAGACAGGAAATAGAGCCGACAAACAAGTTTGTTCCGCCATGCTAACAAACAGTTAGCTAATTAGCTTCTCAACTCCGAAGCTACAGTCGTGCTGTCTTTACTTCTAGTGTGTAGTGGAGGGTTACCTGCCTTCCAATGGACAAATATAAATCCCACGTGGCATACGCTATTTGAAATGTTACGTAGAAGTGCGAGGCTGTTCCCGATTCGCTCTTTTCTTCGTATTGTTTCTCTGATGAGGAAGCACAGCCGTCTGGGGGGAACGCAACGCTAGCAAGTCAGCATGTGTAAGTAAACAAGGGGAAACCCTCCGTATTTCAGAAGGAGCAAGTTAAATGGGTTTTCAGTGGAAGGAGGCCTTTAAAATGTTTTTCCAACATTGCCAACACTAACTTTAATCCATGCTTTTATCACAACTCGTTTAGATTACTGTATTGCACTGTACTCCAGACTCACCCCCAAATTTCACATAATGCATGTGCACTCCGTTCCGTTCTGCTATGAACTCCACAGCAAATACATGGCCATATTAATGCCCGGCAGCGGTTCCAAATCATCCGCTCCGGTCCTCCCCGACACCAGCACTCCGCTCCAACCAGACAAAAATATGGACCAACTCTATTTTCTGGTCCGCCTGAGTCCAGCCGGACCAAGCTACACAGTACAGTTTGAAGATTTTCAAATGAAATTATTGTAATCAGATCGTTAAGGCTACTTCTGATACATTGTAGGCTATTCATATTCACATTTCTTGTGATAGGCCTACATCTATGAATATGTGTGCATGGGCTAATAAAATAGATTTCCTAAATATGATTTTATACAAGACATCCTTCATTAGCCTAAATACATTGTTTTGTGCGTGTAATATGCTTCATGAAGTATTACCAAACTGTAAAGCATTAGCATTTTGCTATTAGCATTTTGTGGCCCATATACTGTATGAAGAATATTGTATGAAGCTGTCAACTGGGGAGTCATACTGGACACTCTATACTACTTGTTGCACCAGGGTGAGACAGGTGCGACATGGTGCCCACATGTCGCATCACTTCGAGCGCATGCTCTGCCGTGCTTTCTTTGGGTCCGTGGCTTGGCTGAGCAGAGCGACGCTCATGCAGTGGGCGTTGACTGTCACAGTCAGTCTGGAGTCTGTCTGGAGCGGAACTAAGCGGAGTGCACGTGCATTATGTGGAATCTGGGGGTCAGCTCAACCTCCATGACTGCAGCTGCTTAAGCATGCTGCCGTGCGTCTTTTAATTGGATCACATCAATTTAACCATATAACTCCCATTCTTCAGTCCCTTCACTGGCTCTCTGCACTTTTATATTGATTTTAAAGTTATTTTATTTGCTTTTAAATGTCCTCATGGTTTAGCCCCTCAGTACCTGTGTGATCCGCTTGTGTCCTACTCACCCTCTCACTCACTGAGGTCACCAGATCAGGCTCTGCTTGTTGTTCCTAGAACTAAGAGAAAGTGAGAGTTGATCAAGTCTTTTCAGTGGATTGTGGAATGAGCTTCCTCTGTATATTAGGCAAGCCAGTTCACTTCCTGTTTTCAAAAATTTGCTGAAAACATATTGTTTCTCTTCGGCATTTCAGGGTTGACTCTTTACTGTTTCTTGATGTTTCTTCGTTATCCATGTTATTTGTAGAATTCCTGTGCAGCGCGTTGGTTGACTGCAAGTTTTAAGGTGCTTTACAAACAAAGTTGGATTGGATTGGAAAAAGAAAAAACATGGTTAAACACAGTTTGGAAAAAATGAATCATTTTTAGTTTTAAAAAAAATACAGTTTGATAGTTTTGTTTATTGGGTTTGGGTACTGTGTTAAAGGTGCTTTGAGCAATACAATTGAAGCATCTGAGATTATTTTTTAAATGTGCAGTCCTGTCAGCTGCAACTTTAAAGGGCAGACACTGATCACACAGAAGAAAAGGGAAGTGACTTTTCTCTAAGTTAAGGCTGCCACCACTACATTAGCTCTTCATAGACCTTTTAAAGTGGCAATATACATTTATTCCTCCAATCCAATCCACTTTATTTATATATCACATTTTACAGTGTTTCCAAAATGCTGCACATGTTCATAAACTAAAAAAAAAAGTATAAATTCAAATGACTAATCAATAGATATAGATACAGCATATTCCTCTGGCATTTACAAGCAGCTGAGGCTCCTTATAGACCAGGGGTGCCCAAGTCCAGGCCTCAAAAGCTACTATCCTGCAACCTTTAAAGCATCCTCCTTTTTCCATCACACCTGAATCAAATGGTGGAATTCCCTCAAGCGTGTCATCCACATAGATACAGTATATGTAAACACAGGAACTGACATGATGTAGTTTTGATCGTCCACACCGGTGGCCATCCAGTCCGGTCGCCCACTCATTACGTTGTAAAGGGTGCATGTAACCATAACTTCCCCACTTTTCAACCCATTTTCAAAGAGTTTGGTTTGTTCTGAACGTCAGAGAGGTCATCATGGATCTGCATACTTATAAACTAACAATTCTAGAGCAGAGTTATAACCATAAACTTCCATATGAAAATAAACATTAAACATATATTCATACCCTCCAATGAAATAAAAGTCTAAATTCACAATAGTAATTCAAATAAAGGAAACTAAAGAAACTTAATAATAAATAAAAATTTACAAAATTATGATTTAGTGAAATCAAATATAATGAATTTTATTAGAAAATAATAATAAAAACGAACAAAACTATCCCAGACACATTAGAGCACCTTTCACTTGAACAGTGGACCAAAATACCTGTCAAAAGGTGTAGAAGTCTTTTTGAACATTACAGAAAACACCTGATTGCAGTGATTGTCTCAAATTGTTACTCAACACAATTTTAGCTCCGGAGCCCCATTATGCTTGCTTTCTTGTTTTATTTTTTTTTATTTATTTATTTGTATCTGTTTTTAATATTTCTGTTGAAACACAACTCAGAATAATGTCATGATTTTTATGGAGTTTTTATTTGTTATTACTTTTGTCAATTTCAGTTTGTTTCACTGACAGCTGATTTTTTTTCCTTCTTTAATTGGAGGGTATGAATCATATTTTTAAATGACTATATATATATATATATATATATATATATATATATATATGAAGAGTTCATTTGCAAAAGCTGTTAACTCCATTTTCCACAATAGTGTTTGTCTGTTTTTGCAAATGAACTCTTCATATATATATATATATATATATATATATATATTTATCCAGCATGACCTGTCATCTACTACATCCACATGACCAATGCTTGACATCAACATGACAACTAGAATAAAACAAACCATCAACCCAGTGATCAGAATCCCAAAACAATATTTTTGCTCTTACATATAGCTACCTAATGATATGTATGCAGTTTCATTAATACATCATATTTATAGTTATGGTTATTTGAAAGTACATGTACCATTAAAACAATGTAATGAGTGGGCGAGCTGACTGTGGCAAGATGGCCACCAGTGTGGACGTTCGACTTGGTCAGCAGCGTGGGTGTCATATCTAGTGTTTATAAAGGATATCTATGGTCATTCAGCTCTGCAGGGGCTGTTAACGAGCCATTTATTTGATTCAGGTGTGTTAGAAAAGAGATGCATCAAAAAGTTGCAGGATAATAGCTTCAGAGGACTGGTCTTTGGCACCTCTGTCATAGACTATCAAGATCATCAAGTGAAGAATGTCCTGACCACACTGAAAGTAGTTTCAGAATCAGCTGTTAGACATGACCTCATGAAAAATGAGATAATTTGCAGATAATGTCATATATCGTGGCTGCCCCGTATGCCCCATTTTACTGGAGGAACACCGAAGGGCAACTCAGCGTAATATCTTCTGAAGGACTCAAAGTGATGCAGAAACTTTACTGGTGAGTAAATGCACGTGTATACTCCCAGAAATAATGTCCAGGTTTTAAAAAAAGAAACTTATACTTTCAGTCCTGATTTACTATGTGGCTTAATTTCTTTTCAACATGTATGTCTGTGTAAATGTTTGTGTGATCTGTACTTACTGTTTTTTTAAGCACATTGAATTTGCATCCAGCACATGACACATATAAACCTGACTTCCCTAAACAGATAAGACAGCATTGCTTCTGTTTTCTGAGCCCAGCATGTGTTAACAGGAGACAGAAACAGAGACAAACAACTTCAGATTTTAGAGAGAGGAAATACACTCACTGAACACAAAGACAGAGCAGTTTTAGCATGTGAACATTTAACCACAGCAAGGCATGGCCATCGGATTTTTCTTTTTTTTTTTCAAATAGAGGAAATTGCATAATGAAAACAAAGATAAGTAGCCTAGTTGTCCATATTAAATAATGGATGTTGAGTTTAGGGAAAAGACATGTCCACCGTCACTTTATATTTGGTTGCATTGATTGTGCTGCTGGATTACTGACTGAGATGGAGTGGAGCTCATTTAAAAATGAAACTATATTGGATAAACCCTCTTTTGTATAATACAGAGGGCACAAAGGCCTTTAAAGAATCATGAATACAGATATGATTCTCTACATAAACCTAATAACATGTTAGGATAGTAATATTCATTTCAAAGAATAAGCAACAGGTCACTTCCTTTCTATGTTAGTGGATTTACTTTAAAACCAATCTGAGCAGCAGTCAGCTGGCAAGCTGACATTTAACAGAAAGATGTGATAACAAATTCATGTTCACAATCCCACACTGAGTAAAAAGAAACTGTTTGAGAAAGCAGTATCAATCCATTACCTCATCACCCCAACTTAAGACTCTCGGCGCGCCCCCATCCTTTGAGTCAGCATCTTTCACTTTTGCGCACCGCATCGCTCTTTCCTGTTTGCTTCATCTTCTTATTACTATCAGGGAAACTTCTCAAGTCACCCGTTGACACAGCGAGTTCCACTATGTCAGCATCATGGCGTCGGGGTTTCACGTACTTTTCTGACCAGGAAGGACTTCACCTACCAGCCCTGGAGGTCTGGAGGAGGGGGGATATCCCATAGGCCAAGACGCATGTATCGAAACAATAGGCCTGTCTTCCACTTGTCACGGTTGAGGTGAGGTTTGTTTATCTGCCATCCAATTTCCCCGGTAGGTTTGATAAAGTTTCAAATATCTCACAGCCATCGATTTCGCTCAAACAGATCTGTTCCAAATTAAGAAGCCCACAGTTTTGAAGAAAAAGGACGCCCACGAATTAAAGTTAAAGAGGGCTTCAAGTCTGGAGAGAATACCAGTGACATTTAGAGCCAACATCCTGCTGTCACCCAATCATTACGCAATGGTGCAAAGTGTGTTTTCATTTACAAGAGTAACATCGACAAAATCAGTAAGCGAGTTGTGAAACTTGAAAATGATGTTACACTACACTTTATTTTTTCTGTCCGTGTCATGGGAATCTTGCACAAATACACAACTTCTAAACTTCACTTGTGGAAGTGTGTTAAACATTTTTGAGGTATTTATCGCAACTGTAAAGGATGAAAGCCTATCCGGTCTTATTTTTGTGATGGTGCAAGCAAGGCAGGCAGAATTCTGATCATTCCTTTCCTGGAGCCAAAATTTATTCTGGCAACCATGTTTGCTATATTTGTAGCCCAGCACCTGCGTTGCACAGGTGGGAGGGAGGTGTTAATAAGTGGGAGGTTAACTGAAATGAAACGGGGCAAAAGAAGCAAGATGAAAAGGGATTTTGAGTTGTCCACCTACAGCTGACTGATTTGTTACTTAACCATTCCTCTGGTAAGTACATATGAAACTAAGAAAAAAGCCCCCGAAGTATCCAGTTTATCTTCGAGTCCCCAGAACTGCTTTTCCTCAAACAAAGAAGCTGGTGTGTGTCAGCGCTTATCTGAATCAATGTCCACCTAAAAAATGCGCTGGGTGTAAAAACAAATAGACTTCAATTGACTTCACAATATTTCAGTTTATGGACGTAGTTCTCCAGATTTCTGATGAAATCTGTTCACAGTACCCACTCTTACCTTTGACTCTCTCCCTTTGTCCTGTTACAGAAAACCTGCAGGCAGTAAGTTATGACTTGCTGTCTACATATTACCAGGTTTTCCATTTTCATTTCCCAGATTATCTCTGTACTTCACTGTCAAGTTTTAAAGGTATTTGTTTTTTGTCTTTATTTTCTTGTATTTGTCTCAGCCTGATTCACAACATTTTTATGTACTCCCATGGTTTGACATGTTAGACTATCTTTGGTTTCACTTTGTGGACATTATTGCCATCTGCTCTGCCTTGGTGGCTTTTTCATTCTTTTTTATTTCACAAAAAAAAAAAGAATGCTGGTCTGGATGGTGGTGCAGTTAGCACCAATGCCTTAACAGTAAGGAAGGGCCTCCCCCATCGATGGTTGATCCATCTTGCATCCTACCTGCACTGTGAGCTCTCTTCAGCCAGTCAAACACATCTGGAATCTTGTCTTATCTGTTGCATGGTCCCTTTCCCTCTTTCTCTTCCTCTCCTCCTCTGATAGTAGCTGGGTTTCCATTACACCTGGAATTGCGCAAAATCGAAATATCGCAATTAAAAACCGCTAATGGAAAAACCTGAATTTCGAAAAAAAGTCTTAAATACAGCAAAAAGGTTTTTACGCTTTTATGAGGCGCAAATTCAGACATTTCGATAAAGCAGTTTTTCGCATAAGTGTAATGGAAACATTCTTTCGCAATTACACGCCATCAGGCGTGATGTAGGGGGTTAAAATCCAGTTGTTCCTTCTTAATTAGGATGAATATGATCATTTACAAGCATTAACTGTGAAATCAGAGTGATGGGGGAAGTTTTATCAGTCACGTATATGAAAAATCCCCAACTCGCCGTAACTCAGCAAGCTGAGTTCATTTTGACATTATACAGATGGTTTAAGTTCTTCGTGTATTAACAGCTGGCCACGAGCTGTTTATGTCGTTTGCTCACATTTGTAACACCACGACTCGGTTATCTCGTTCCCACATGTTAATTATATGTCACCAGGATTTAATCAAACGTGACCACGGATAACATCGTACTGTATGACTGCGCCTTCGTATCAACAGCTGCATCAGCACATCAGTCAGGAACTGGTGCTGAATAAAAGTGGAATACAAGATCAAGAGATGACATCCACGCTCCAGAAGCTGATCTTGAGGGGTTTTTCATTTGTTCGGTTTCGGGTGTCTGTCCTGCTGTCTGTCACATCAGCATCATCCCTGCTGATGTGATCAGAGGCTCCGTACATACGGACTTTACCTCTGAATCATCATCCGCTGCTTTCATCCCCTAATGAGGAGCAGCAGCAGCTCTAAAACACAACATGTTGATATCTCTATCCTCCTCAAAGTGGAGTCTCAAGGGACAGGATTTTACCAGAATTACAACTTTTACCATTCAATGGAAACACCTACATATCACAATTGTACTTTTCCGAAATTTAATAATTAGCGCTTTTATTTTTCGAAAAAGTGTAATGGAAACCCAGTTAATGTCACATTGTTAGTCTGTGCTAAATCCGCCAGTGTGTTAAAAATGGCCGGTGTTGCTACAGTAGCATGTAACATATAACAAAACTCAGCTGCAATGTCACGCGGCACCCCAGTAGATAAAGTTGCATAGTGCCTCAGCCTCGGGATGCTGCTTGGCAGCTATGGCTCTAGAAATGCACGTTATGGATGTCACTGTGCAATCCAGCAAGTCCAGAACGCAGTTCTGAGACATTTTACCGGGGGGTTTCTTATTTTGTGTCACTGGCATCAGAGTAGATGTGACCAATGATCATAAACAGATTGTTTTTCCAATGCTCATCACCAATGGCTGATAAACTGCCATGACACAGTCTCATAATATTGAGGATGGGAATGAATCTCAAAACTTTTAGTGACGGTCTGCCTTTCAGTCAAAGAGAAGGCTGAAACTTCCCAAATATTTGATCAGAATACATCGTCAGACTGTAAGAGCTGCAGTGGAGCCGGAGAAGAGTAAACAGCAACTGCAATGCTGGCATTGTTTCAGTAAAAAAAAAAAAAAATCATGATTTATGCAGCACACACTGCCACACCCACACACATTCTCACTCAGGCAAACAAATGCATTTAGGCATAAACATCAGTACAGACACATGGAAACACACATGCTGTTATTGTACGTTTTAGAAATAAAAACACAACAGGCGTGCAAAGATTTGTCTACTTTCGTGTCTTCATTTACTGATCTATCATTTGTCTCTCGGGACGTCTCGTCAGTTTCCCCTGACATCTTGTTAAAAGTTTCTATCATCACAAAACCACAAACCAAACTCTTCAACACACACACATACATACACTTGTACACAAACATAATCTCGATCTCCTCCAAGCGCCACTCTGGGCAGACGCCACTGAGGACGTTTTCGGAAACAGAGCAGCATCCCCAGCGACTGTTTTCCTGTAAACGCTTTGCAGATTCATCATGTTGCTCAGATGCAGCGGTGGAGGGTCACTGGTCAGAGTACGTGACTCAGATCTTTAACAACCCCACATGTCCTCATCCGACTTCCAAGAAATCCACTTTTCCTTCCCAAACTTTACAACAGGAAGGTACGGTAGATCCTTTTTTTCCTGTTACTGACCAAGCATGCCAGAAATGAGCCTCCTGGATGTCTTTTATCACAGCTGAAGATGTGGAAGGCATTTTTAAAATATTTATGTGCTGATATCAAAGTGTTGTTTGTAGCTCATCAAAAATATTCGAGACAAATTAGATCAAGACGGAGACCACTGAGGGCCACATATTTCTCCAATCTAAAGCCACAAATCTCATTCCAGTCTATGACTTCCTCAGCTTTTATCTTCTTATTGCAATTTTTTTGTTGTTTTTTGTTTCTCCAAAAAAGACTTTTTGAATTAGATTTTGTTTTCTCCCCCCATTTGGTCTGTCATTCATTTTATAACCTGATGTCACAGGGCACCTGCCAGTAACAGGCATCTTTTCTATGCATTGTATTTATTTATACATGGCAAATATTAGTGGTCTTAAAGGGAAAGAACACCCACAGAATAATGTGCCTTCATTTTCTAATGCTGAGAAAGACATTGGAGCACTTTTTTAATATCTCAAATGCAGCCAGAGATCGGGGAGTTTTCGTTATCTACCAACAGTCATATAATGGGATTCACCGGTGCCTGAAACAAGTCCATAAAAACTTGTCAATATTCCTCCATGCTGCTCATCTAATGTAATGCGAGTGTCCTGAGTGGGTACCATCCATAATTTACTCAATATGACATCATTTAGTATATTTTTATAGCCTAAACAGTAGTACCAAGCAGCAACCTCCAGTGGACAACTATGAATCTACCCGGAGGAAATCATATTTTGTAGTTTCCCTTCATCCAATGGGGTCTGGCTCCAGAACAGAGCAAATCCCCATAGACTCCCATGTTAAAAAGGCCAACATCATAGCAGAAATAAACATGGTTACAGCCTGGTTAAAAAAAAAAAATTTTAGGTTTAATAGGTCAAGTTTACCTTTATGTCAACTGTGAGGGGGATGAATTTTTTTTATAACTCATCCGTTTAGATGTCATCTAATCTTAATAATACAAATAATTAAGGGCGTGTCCTTTTGACTGACGTGCAGCAGACCGGAAGCCCGGCCTGCTGACCGGTGGCTCCTAGTTAGCTCCTTGTTTGCTCTTGGTAAGGTCTTAGTTTGTAGCAAGGTTGCACAACAGTGGTTTTTAGTCAAGTAATAGAAAGTCTAAGTGTGTCTTATCTTTACACCACCACTTTGGGGGCCAATCTTCGTTAGCTCCTGTTAGTTTCAAGTTAGCTCAGTTAGCATTTGGCCCAGAAACACTCAGCTGTCAATCATTTGACCCACAACTCAGAGCAGTCTTGCTTTTGTCCATTTTAGTATTTTCCAGGAGTCACAACACACGGGACACGGCAAGATGGCGACAGTGGGACACGCCCAACTGGCTTCACTTTTAGTTTTTCAGAAACCAATTGATGACGTAGCAGAAGGTTCGTCCCTCTCTATTAACGGTCTATGGTTAGTACATCGTACTTCCCAAGGTGTGTTCATGTGAGTTCACGTCACTAAAGAAGCCATGGCAGATGAGATTGCGAAGCGCAATCTTTCTTTCTTTCTTTCTTTCTTTCTTTCTTTCTTTCTTTCTTTCTTTCTTTCTTTCTTTCTTTCTTTCTTTCTTTCTTTTAAATCAATAGCCAACCGCTCTTGTGTTTGTCCCGGTTTGTCCGCAGCTCATTCGCTCTTAGCACAAAGTAAATAGCAAATTTCTTCTTCTATGCTTCCATTATCGGCAGAGTAGGCGCTGAACTTAAAAAAGTGCTCCACAGTCTTGCTCAGCATAAGGGAGAGAAAATGAAGGCACATCATTCTGTGGGTGCTCTATCCCTTTAATACAAGTAAAAAAAAAAAAACTGAAATTGAGAAGAATCGGACTATATTCAAGTGAAATAATCTGCCATTGGGGTAAGATAATTACACATGCTAAGATTTCTTTAAATAAAAAATATATATTGAGACTCTAGACAGGGAGAAATATGGTGAAACAAGTTGTAAAACACTCATTTCAAGTCCCTCATTTAGTGTAAACCCTCTCAAAACTTGTCTGTCAATGCTTCTTTACAGTGTTGTTTCTTTAAATTTTTTTTTAAGAAAAGATCTTAAATCAAGAAGATTTTTCTTCATTTGAGATTTCTATTGAAAGAAAAAAAACAGTGCTCCATACTGAACACAACACGAAACCTGCCAACCTCCCACATACTTGAAGGGAACTTGTTGAAGGCTTTTATTTTGCCATGGGCTGGATTGATTAGGAGGGCGTGGGAGTTGAACCTACAATCTGCTGGCTACTGGAAACAGTAAGCTGCTCTACCACCAGAGCCTCAGGCTGTTAAAGTGCACCTGTATGCCAATTCTCATGTCAAAATGAGAAAGCAACAAGAAGCAACTCATTTTAAGTGCTTTTCACTTCATAAGAAACTTGAAATGAATGTTTCACAGCTTGTTTTAAGCTAGTTCCAACTTATCTAAAGTCTAGATATTTTTATTATTATTATTATTATTATTATTACAAGAAATGGGTGTGTATGAACTGGTACAGGAGGTCTTAAAACAAGTTTTTACAGCTGAAATTGGGAGAGGGACACAAAGTGATCTAAAACAGTCTTAGTGAGATAATTTAACTTAATATACATATCAAATAAACAATTTTAGGATTCAGGTACTAAGTAAGAAATAAAAGACATATATTCTCAAAACATGATTGATAATCTTACACATTCTGCTCTTGTCAAGTATATTACTCTGAAATCAAGACAGTTTTTGCTGAATGTAAGACTGTGAAACTTGGTTAGACTGTTTTTGCATTGTAGGGTGATGTTTCTTGTTTTCTACTTGGCTGGAACTTCTCTGAGCTGAGAATGGACATATTTTTGTTAAAAATGTTAATCCAAACCTGTGAATGTACAAACTACAACAACCTGGGTAAATGAGAAGTAGGAAGCTGCATTTCATGAACCACTGATCATCTCAACTCAACTTTATTTATAAAGCCTTTTAGAAGATCTAGAGGCAAGATGTAGAGATGAGACTTGCAAGTGACGCAACTGGCGCTGCGGGTAACTGCAGCCACCAGCCAGGCCGGTACGGGAGCACGCACAAACTGATGCTATAACGTTGCTTACTACACTGATAAAGTCTTTTTCTTCGCAGCGCATTATGCAGCACACAGCCTGTTCAAGGCAACGGAGACAGACGTGGGTGGGCTTGATTTTTTTTGTTGTCTAACGCTTCATCACTCATTAGCATTAAAAAACTGGACATGCATGTATATTCTTTCACAGTTCCTGCCTCTAGTCCCTTCAAAACAATTACAGCTAGAACAAAGTGCTGTGCACACCAAGCAAATAATTAAAAGAAGAAAACAAATGAAAATAAAAAAGTAAAAATAATTTAAAACAAATAAAACCAACAACTAAAACAAAGTGCAAAACACAAAAACAGAAAGAGCCTCATGCTTAAGACGAGATTTAAATATGGACAGTGAAAAATTAAATGAATAGCAGCACGTCACTGTCACGAAGATTGTTTTTTATGTATGGAGGCTGCTGTTCTTTCACCCTGCTGAGCGAGACCACCACCTAACAGATGGTGCTGACAGGAAACTAAGAATTTCTACTCAAGATTTTTTTTTTGTAATCAAGACATTGTAATGGATTGTTTGACCCCTACTTCAGTGTGATCCCTGTTTTTTTGTTTGTTTGTTTGTTTTTTACTCAAAAGACTGCTTTAGATTTGCTTTATTGCTCCGGTGGAGGGAAACCATGCCAGAGTACCCAGCAACCACAAGAGATGCTGATGTCATTCAGTTGTCCTCTCTTGCAACAGAAGTCCGTGTGGTTTTAGTCACTAGATCGAGGCCTACGTGTCATTGTGCAGGTGGTGATTATTGCAGCGTTTAATAAAATCTTGAGGCTTGTGGAAGCTTTAATATCTTCCATGTGGCTTTTGGTTAACAGCTGTGATTGACAGCTGGTTCACAGGCTTCTCCTCCAGCTACTTACCTTGTGTTGGATTTTTGGAGCATCTGTTTAAAGAGTGAGCTGTTTCTTTCCAGATGCACAGCTCTTCTGTCATCAGTTTAACAGTTACACTAACAAGGCGCTCACAAGATGGGGTGACACAATGTTTTGTTGGGTTATTTTTACTGTCCTACTAGCAGAAGCTTAAGTTGCTTATCAGCTAACAAGCCGTTTAGCGATGACTTCAGTCTGAAACAGTGAGATATTTCTAGAAATGTGAACAGAAACAGCCCCTGATTTTTGTTTAGAGTGGGAAAGGTGGTAGAATTAATCAAATTTACATGTTTTTTAATAGTGGGATCATAATTCCAAATGTCACACACACAAGTATTTAAGTGGAGACATAATGTAGAGCTGTTACATTCATCTGAAATAGCTTTAAGGGGAACAGGTTTGATTTTGCCACATCATACAATCCCCCATCTATTGCAGAGGAAGTGAATGTATAGTTCATATGGCTCATATAAAACCACAAGACATTCACTCAGCATATGGCCCAGCAGCCCATACACTAAACCCCCACACACCTTTTAGAAAACTCAAGCAATTCCACACACACACACACACACACAGAGGCACAGCGCTGCTCGTTGTGTCATTTTAGGTCAGAAGAAATAACAAAAAGAACAAAAATGGACTGTTTTAATTTAAAATGTACATGTACATTTAACATGTTTGTGTTCTTGGTCATTTAGCATCTCACTGTTCATGTTTTTAACTTCCACTAAGACTATTTCAATCTTTTTCATTTCTATAAGAGCTTGGCTGCAAGGAAAATAATGTAGAAATTAAAGCAGATAAATGTGCAACATTATGTTAATATCTGAAAAGATGATGATCGATAAGTGAGTGTGTGGACAGTATCTTTAATGGATATGAAGAGGCATCTCAATATAAAAAATATAACTTGCAGAGTTTCTTATCCTGTCCAGACAGGAGTTATAATGTCCATTTAACATTAATAAGCTATAAACATCACCACCTTACATCAAACAGAAAAGCATGGTTTAACTGTTACAGTCAGTCAAGACCACATCAGAAATGTTCAAATTACTCTTCAAAGAGATTAAAATCCAGTATCAGATTTGCAAATGCTTTTTGAACCAGTTTGTCCTAATGTTTTTCATACTTGTCTGTCTTGCAAACACGCCCAAACATCCTCATTTATAATCAGTGTCTTTCTCATGCTTGCAAACATGTGAGGATGACTGAGGTGATTCAGCAGAAAGCAAACCACAGACCCTTCCTGAATCTCACATGTGGAGCCTCGGCCTTCTTCTTCTTTTCTTCTTAAAACCACAACAGCCGAGTCTTCCTGCAGACCATCCACATCAACATCTTTTTTACATCTGAGCAGCTCACCGATAAAGTGGTTTATATAGTTACTGGAACACGGGGAGTGTGTGCGTGCATGTGCTGGGATTAAAGGTTGTTTATCAACCCTCAGACCTTCATTTTAATGCTTATTGTCATCTTGTTGAAAAGTGCTAATTAACTGATAGTATTACATCATCATGTCTGTCCCTTAATACCAGACGTTAGACTAGATTCACATATTTGCGGGTTTTGCAGTAACCTGATTTCTGGGGTGAACGCAACCACATGGGAACATGTGGTGTTACTTTTTGCCTTCTGTGGAGGGTGTAGTCGGATCGTTAGAGTCAGTTCACCTGATCTGATACTATTTACGGCGGCAGACATTCTCCCGCTGGCTTTTGTTTGGTTTGCTGTATAATTTGGATTCTTTATGGCATCATAAAACAGCTCTGCTGAAAATGTTCACTTCTCAGCTCTAGTTGCATGCAACCTTATTTATTAAATCTTTTTTACAGTTTTTCTCAGTTTCTTTGTTGCAGTTCTCACAACAGACTTCATATTTGCATTACTATGAGTTCAAACTCCACAACAAGTAGTCATGTGTGCATGTCAAAGTATCATTTCTCATTGCACTGATCAAATTGCAAATGCTTTTGGACATGTAGCATTTGCTTACATACAGTTCTGTTATTTTATGACTTTATCATTTGCTTTGGTCCCACAGTCAAAATTAGATATATTAACAACAGCAGAATAGTCAGTCCCCACAAAACTAATAGTCTTCATTTCATTGCTTGAGTCATCATGACAAGCAAAAGAGAGAATCTAGTTATCAAAATCTGCCAAGCAGATGTTATACATACAGTATATTTATAATTCTTCTCCTGGAATGTGTCCTAAATTGAACATTTGGTCACAACTGATCCTTTTCATTGATTAGAAGATGGGTGAAGCGTTAGTTGTAACCAATGATGACATTTTTCCAGTCACCCTGAATCCCATCAACCCTCAACTGGCAAGCATGAACCAAGCAAGACACAGTGTGTACCTTTTCTACGATACTTGGGTAAGGAAATGTAAGGCCAGCATCAAGGAAGATGGGATGAGGATGTGTGTGGAGGAAGGAGAAGAGGAAGATGAGGCCATGTACATACTGTATAGGCAGATTAGGGCTACACTTGTAGTCCATGTTGCCAATCAGCCTGACAGTTCCTGAGGCTGGTCGCAGGGTGCAGCCAAATGTTCAGAGATCCACTGTGAATTTACAAATCCAAACATTTCATTGGGAGAACAAGTTTGTAAAGTATTGTGCAGTCATCAAAAACCTTGTTATGTACATGCAGTGGTATTTCATGTGTACTATGCATTACTGTAATTTTACTCTGCAGGTTTGCAAGACAACCCAGAGAAGGTGGATATAGTATGTTCAGTCACATCCAGTTCAGTAACATATATGTGTATGTGGCAGGACAAATGGAGGCCTGGGCAGGGTTTGATCCCCTGGTGAGAGTCAAGCACATGAACCAGCAAAGGGTTGACCTGTGGCCAGTGCAGATGATCAGTGACAGGACGTCAACTGTCACTGTTACAGCAGTGTATTGTTTACGGTGGTCCACAACTCTACCCAAAGGGTTTATACTTGAAGTTTGCTCTAAAGACGTCACTGTTTGTGTTTTTTTCATAATGCTGTAAATGAATTACTGTACGTTAGATGAAAAAAAGCATACTGTATGAAGTAAAATATGAATCAGATGTATTCTGTCATGTATTCAGTTACCTTCTAAAAATAGTAACATGTAACTTTACTGTAGTTTTCAAATAGCTGCACATCCAGTGTGACAGACAGAAAACAGCACAATGTGAGTTATATAACTGTTGACCATTTATACAGATTAATATGTAATTTCCCTTTTAGGGGTTTTTGGCTCTTTCATAAGTGATTTTTGTCTTTGTGTCTGAGGAGATCTGTTCCTGTTTATGCAACCTTTTCAGTTGTTTTGGCCGAACACTTACCATTAAAATATCTAACCTAACCACAACACCAGTAGAAAGCATGCACTGTTACTTTATACACCAACCTGAAGACTCAGTCTGCAAGAAGCAGTAAACAAAAGGCAAAAGTTTATCAGGTAAATCAACAATTTGTTAGAGGATAGCAGCTTTTGTTTAACTAAAGTAAAAACCAGTTTAAGCAAAGTGGTAAAATTGTATATTTTAATAGAGACCCCTTACTGACAAATAGAAAAGATATGTTTGTGAAACTATTGACAGGATATTTTGATCTGTTCTTATTTATTCTTTTGTTATTAATATTTTCAATCTTAAAGGTTGAACATGTGTAAAATTTTCTTTCAGCCATACAAGTTACTTTTACATGTATGACCCCATACCTTAGTAAACACAGGAGGACAGGAAATGTTAAACAGGTTCCAGCGTCAATTTGAACATGGCATTATTCCTCACCTAGTTTGTGACAAACAATACCAGACAGTCAGGAGCCATACAACAACAACACACACATACGTACACACACATACACTTAAGGAGCAAACTTGATGTCCCGACCCCAAGGCTATAAGCGGAAAGCGACACACTGCTTATTAATGGTGTGTGAGTGAATGTGTGTGTGTGTTGGAGAGGAGAGATCAAAGTGTAATGGCTCGCCTACCCTCATCAGCCACATCCTCCTGTCATACTCTGTTTCTCTCTGGGTCTGTCCGTCTCTGTCTCTTCAGCACCTGCCTATTAGAGGGCGACAGGGTTAATAACAGGTTGGATTGTGTATGTGTGTGTGTGTGACTGTGTGTGTAAGCCAATGACTGGAAGAAAGAAGGCATCTCCAGGAAAAAGTGTATCTGTTGTTCTTTTAGTCTGCCTTGACCCTGTGCTCTTTTTTTTTTTTCTTTTTGCTTTGAATTTAATTTATGGGAACATGCATGTGATATTGAATATTAGAATCTCTGCTTGTCTATTTTATACATTTGGACAATCTTGCCTTTATTATTATTCTGTGTATTTTGGGGCTGGGGCTGTTGTACTCTGTGGCCCAATGACCCATTTAAAAAGTAGGGGGGATGGATATACAGACATTCAGTCTGAGGAGCACAAACATAAAAATGAACTTCCAGTTATTTGACACTTGATCTGGGATACCTCTAGATCAGCTTTCCATTCATCTTTAATCCAAATACTTTATGATTACGCAAGGATGAGGGAGATTTTTCTTCTTGAGGAAAGCAACCTCCTGAAAATAGGACAATTTGGCTGAGGTGTTTTCTGATTGGCTGATTTTCAGGAGGCTTGCTCAAGGAGTGGGAGAGAGGAATGAGGGATTGGAACAATCAGACTGAGAACAACACAATGGCCTGCCACACAGAGTACAGCAGAGAGCCTCAGTTGGGTCAATTTGCTTATAATGCATTATGCAATCTTCAGGCCATCACTGTTTATTTGTGTTATAGGCCTACTGTAGGTACAGATGTGGCATGTAAAATAGTATATATGTATATATATATATATATATATATATATATATATATATATAGTTATATATATATATATATATATATATATATATATATATATACACACTACCAGTCAAAAGTATGGGATCACTTTCCCATTACATCCGACAGGGCAGTGATCCCAAACTTGACAAAAGTAATAATGAATTACTTCTTTTTTTTTAAATCATGACAATGATTTTGGATTTTTTCTCAACAGAAATATTAAATACAAACAAAAAATAAAACAAGCACGATGAGGCTTCTACTCTAAATAAACACTTTGAGGCAATCACTGCAATTTTTGTTTTTGTTTTTAAATATTCTTTTCAACCACAACTCGAAAGTAATATTTTATTTCACTAAATTATAATTTTGTAAAAAAGAAAAAATGTTTGTGTCCTTCTTATTTGAATAAATATTTTGAAATTATCAATTTGAGGTAGACTTCCCCATTAAAGCGATTCCAAACTTTTGATTGGTAGTGTACATATAATATACAGTACATAAGGCATGAAAATGTTTTTTTTTCTTTTTTTGTATCAAAAAAAAATATTTAACTGTGACACTAAAGTATCGAACCAATCCGAAATGTGAAATTTTTTTGTATCGTTGCACCCCTAACATACATATGTTCTGTTGTTGTTCTGCTCTGTTTAGTATTTAGGTATTGTCGTGTTGTGTGTATTGTCTATTTGGTGACGTGTAGTCCAGCGGTTTTGTCTGTGGAGAAGAATTTTCCCTCTGGGACAATAAAACCTAAAGTCTAACAGCTGCAGCCATGAACTGGAAAGGTAATAATGCTTATACCATTGTTACCAAAGGCTAAATTGCTAATGGCTTTTCTAATATGTGAAATGTGTGGGAGTTGGTAAATGCAAACTATGGTTGCAATTCTGCGCAGTTTCAGGAGCAACAAATATATCATTCTGGTCACCTTACAAACAAATGCATTAAGTACTGTTTGTTCTTTTAGCTGCCCTTTCACCTAGTGTACCCGTGATGCTTACTTTGAAGTCACTTCCATGCCAACACAACAGACACTAGTTAGAGACTCAGACTCATTCCCTTTTCCTTGTGTCTGGCCACATGCAGTCTTGTTAGGTAAACAAATTTTCTCTTTTTATAGGAAAATACAGAACACAGACTGTTCAGAAGTTGCTTGTATTCGAACATTGCTTGACTACAGAGATGTTTCCTACTGTACATGAGTGTGACAATCAAACGTCTTCTCTCTCTAAACAGTGTTTATCAGAACCAAGTGGCCTTCCTGGAGTTGTTAGAAGTACACTAACTTGTTGTCCCTGATTTATAAGGCCTTTCTTGGGTAGGTTCTGTTTTTTCTCTTATCTTCCACAAAGAACCAATAATTACTGTTGCAGTGATCCACTCTGTTTCCAGACTGAACTGGGGGAATGAACGTTTTGGAGCTCTGCTCCCATCTTACAGACTGGGCTGAAAATGTCAAATTTCCTTTCCACACTTTAATTTTTCTTACATTCTCAGAAAATAAAACAACCACAAACTAAAGTAACACTCTCAGAACATATAGTCCAGTTTGTCCCTTATAAAAACCAGTGTTGTACCACTGTGAGTTGTCTGGTCTTAAAAGGTCCAAACTGCACCTCCTTACAGTAGGTACCACATCAGTCACAATCGTTAAAGGTGCATTTGGGTATTTTTGTTTTCTAAGAGTCCATTTACCCGAGACTGAGCATCTTATATGCAGTACCAGTGTTTTGAGGCCCCGTCCATACGAAGGCAAACTCTGGCCTAAATTTACAAATTTTTCACCAAACCAGCCTATCATCCGAGCCGGTATTTCGGGGGTCTGCAAACAATTTTTTATTTCTTTCTAAATTTAGAGTGGGAAGATTTTGAAACCCCGTTTGTGTAATTCCATTCTTAAGCTCTGTCCACAATTCTTTTACACGTTTGCGTCATAGCTTCACCTCTTCTAAGGGGCCGTCCACACGGCGCTGAATTACAGCAAAACCATCAAAAAATGTAAGAAATCTGCCCTATCATCCTCACAAACCAGGGATTAGCCTCCTGAAACCGGTTACCAAGGTGGAAAGGTTTGAAACCTCGATGGGTTTGTGTTTCATGGGGACGACATAACCGCGCAAGGAAGGGAAGGGAAGGGGGGTTGATAACGCACGTTGGTTTCGTTCACAGAAACAATAAAGTTCATTGAAAAAAAAATTCACAATGGCAATGGCATTGGTGAGCGACTGTTTTCAACTGTATAGAAAACTTTTGTCGTCTGTTTTCACTTATTTTTGCTTTAGCACCACAGCGCCTCATACAGGCCTGGCATATATTTTGCAGTGTTTCAATGCTTTCTTGGTCAATCACATTTATTTTACGTCTCTGTCTTTTAGACAAACGTTCTTGAAAATATGAGCGCTTCGTGTTTGTTTTGTTTTTGTTTGGACAAGGTCTTGCCAAACAGCTAACCTCATTTAAATCTGTTAACTGTGAAATTGAGTACTTCCCAAAACTACAGATGTATTTTTTGCTTCTTGGAACTCTTTCATGTGCCATATTGGGAACATTAGTGAAATCTCTGATTAATAGGAAAACCACAGGGGAACCACACCAATCATCCTTCTAGTCTGACAGGTGGGTGGAAGGGAAGGCTGATGTCAGTGGTGGTCATACATACATTAATTTACATTGGCTGACACCTACTTTTGAAATAAAATGGTCATGTCTGGGTGGACTGGGGGTACAGGACAGTTGGGCTGCTTCCGCATGGGCTCTGAAGCATGGTCCACAGGGTTTGTCTGGGAGGGAGCTATATGACCCAGGCTTCCCACTCTTGGAGCAGGTAGAGATGAGCATGTGTGGGCACCTAGGTGTTGGTGCCCCCACTCCACTACCCGATAGTTTTGTGTTCCTGACCTTATACCATTTCTTTGATTGTATTGTCGCCTGTTAAATGAGGGAATTTTTTTTTATATGCATTAATTTATCTAATATCATTAATTTATTGTTGTCTGTAGGCTAATTCTTGTTTTGTTTTGGGTTTTTTGTATGTACCGAGGTAACTGATGTAACCCTAACCCTGAAACTGAAATTAAAGAAAAACTGTGAAATTGCTAAATTATTTGTTGTTTTTGTTGCTTTTTTTGTTCGTTTTTGTTGTTTTTGAACTTTGTAGTTGTGTTTTTCATGACTTGTGCTGCTGACCTCTTGACCAGTTCAGTCTTGTTGAAGAGACCTCAATGTCAATGGGATTTCAACCTGGTTAAATAAATGTTCATCCAAAAAAGAAAAATAAAGGAGCGACTACTCGTAGCTGCTCTGCCACTATTGGACGTACCAATCTATGGTCGCCATGTTATCTAATCCTGTTGTCATTCACTGTCTTGGAGAATGCATTCTCTTGTCTTCTTATGTCTTGAATGACACAATCAAAAATGGAGACGGAAAAGGGAAAGGATCTTTATTGAAAGACAAAATAAAAAGGTTACTAGATGTAAAGAGAGAGACAATGATAGAGGGACTGATTTAATCTTTTGGCTGAAAAAAAATGGAGCAGCCGTATCAAAGATGAAAGAGAGTAACGAAAGACAACAGACTTTCAGTGTGTCATCTGAGTGGGTTTCTGTGTGTGTCGAGGGGGAGGAAGAAATGAACTGTGTCCTTTGAATCATTACAAACTTCAAAGGCCGTCGCTCTCGTTAAAAAATGGACATCCAGCTCTCCGTTTTCTAAAACACCAGAGAACCACAGAGAGGAAGATGTGTGTGTGTCACACTGCCAGGAACAGAGAGACAATCAAACGCGTGCGCCCTTTTGGTTCTCGGGGCGTTTAATGGAAACTTGACTCTTTTCTCACAGAGACCTCTTCAATCAGCTGTTACAGCTTCGGCTGGAGTTACATTCACATCAGAGCTTTTCTTACATCAATAAAAAATTGTTTTGAGCTGCAGATGTGAAGTGAAAGGGAATTTGATGTGCAGGGGGTGGGAGTCATTTTAATCAAAGCCAAGAGGTGTTTATTTAAAACTTATATGATATCTTCAAACCTCTGATTGCTTAAACTCGGCTCAACTCGACTTTATTTGTAGAGCGACGACGGCTCCAGGAATGTACAAAACAACTGTCACCGCAAAAGGAGCCAGAAACTCTGAGTTAAAGTTGGAAAGTTATGCAGGGCTGCTTTAAGGCGATGAGGATTAAAAGTTGACAAAAATAAACGCAAACCCCAAATAAACCAGCAGCTAGTTCCAGAAAAGACTGAGCTGAAAACTAATCTTGACTTCCGTTCTGCTCCTACAGTTTTGTAAGAATTGCACGAATGCCACCACTATAGGAAAAGAGATGGGAACAATGACATATACAGTAGGGCTAAACTGCTAAAGGTTGAATATGGAACATTTTTATTAAAAGCAATGTTTAAAAAATAAAAAATAAAAAATACCTCCACAGGTTGTTTGGAGGGTTGCAGAATGAAAGTACAACATTTCCACAAAAATTTATATTTAGCCTGAAAAATAAATACAAAATCAATTTTAACGGGTTTGAAAATGGCATTATGTTTACATCTACAAGCCAATACACGGCGCCATTGCTGGTTGCCAAATACGATCTCTGTGTTGCAATAGTTTGGCACAGCTCGGCAAGCACAGGGGAAAATGGTGGAGTTGGCACAGTTGGGCTGGGACAGGGGGAAACAGTGGAGTCGGCAAGTCAAGCAGCTGCTTCAGAGATATCGTTATGCAGAGGAGTGACCTGAGAAGAGCAAAAACTGGAGTAAATTTAGGTGAAGACTACACTAAATGGACCCACATAAACGTTTTCCACGGCATCAAATCGGAAAAAAAGATAGTGACTTTTCTCCTGGATCAGTAAGCTAACTTGTTTGCCAACGTGGCTAATGTTAGCCTTCAGTTATAAACTCCTCTGCAACACTGATAATGTTGCAGACTGCTGGTCACTTGCTGTATCAGCAGCGAGCCTGGCAACCAAATGGCTGGAGTTGTTTTTCTGCTGTTGCAACTACAACCACAACCTTGACACACGCAATGTCACTGTTCTGTCCATATTCCATATTCAACCTTTAAAGGTACCATGACATCAAATTTCACTTTTCTGGGGTTTTGGGGGTATAATATGATCTGTTGTGCACTGATGAGGTCATTTGAATGTCCAGAGTGACAATCAAAGTTCCTGTTCATAGTCAGTCAGCTTTGTCTCTTTGTTCAGAAACGGTTCAATCAGATAGCAGCTTATCATTCTACGTAGTTCTATCATTCTACATAATTCAATTGCTCCAATTAGAGCACACTATCAAGCAAACAGCCCCCCACCCCTCTTCTTCCACCCAGTCAGTCATGTCATCAGTTATATCATTATCATAAATTTGATCATTTGTATCGTGATAAATACCGCACCGCCCTGTTGATAATAAATATTACCTTCTGGCTTTGTACTGTGAGTACCCTCTCCCTCTGTCTGTCTGCACTGGTCTGTGCACAGTTAGTTTAGTTAATGTTGTCTGTTATACAGATAAGTTATACAGATAAGGCAAAGAAATTGCAGATTAAAATATTTTTTTTTTCAAATAACAACTTTAGGCCATTGTCATTCTTTACATTAGGAAAAACTATGGTACATAAATTAACACAACTATCACCATGATAAAGTCATGTATTAATACCATGTTTTACAAAGAAAACTTGGCACTACCTAATTTGTGGTGGCGCTACCAACTGAAAAGGTAGGTAGCACCAGTGCTACATGTGAAAAAGTTAGTCTGGAGCCCTGACATGAATTTAAAAGAAAACTTCTGCAGCAACACTGAGGGAGGCGACCACAACCTTGTCATTACCTGTAAGTTTATTTATTTTCTAAATGCTGTCTTGTCTGATAAACATAGCTCACTGTCTGAAATGCACATGTTGCTAACAGATAGCCTTTAGCAAACTCTGACCACAGCTTGACCTAATTTCTCTAAATAAGGTTATAGCCAAATAAGGTGTAGCCAATCAAAATGAAGTCAACGTGGTCTCCGGGTAAAGCTGCATATCATTATTGCACTCAACTCTTTCACAGAGGAAGGGAGGTCTAGTGTGCAAAAACAACCCCCCACTGTAAAAAGTGCCGTTTTTTTCTTTGGAGTATTTACATATGCAGCAATGTCAACTACATGAACCAGTTTTTACTGCTATGTCATCACTCCTTTAAAGGGCTTTATACGAAACAATAAGGGTTTTTTTCTTTCCAATTTTCCAGGAAGCCAGTGAAGGAAGGTTAAAGCCAGAGTTGGTATTCCTGTTCAGAAAGACTTTTTATTAAATTGGGTAAAATGGCCCTTCCATCCTGATAGTCGTCAACACATCATGTAGTCATAAAAAAAAAAAAGAGGGGAAAAGTCAGACCTCTGTGAGAGCTGCAGTTCTGTAAAAACATGGCGACTATCTGCTGAGCAAACAGCCTCGAATGACTTTTACACCACAGAAGGAGTTGGAGGTGAGTGGAGTGAAGCTTTTAGAAACGTGGTTTGTCAGCTGTTTACTATCAAGCTAACGAGCTATCCAGTCGGCTGTTGTCATTAATCTGCACGTTAAACATTGGCGCACACGTCCCTGTGCTCTAAAGGCATGGTTGCGGGTGGTGTGTTTTTTTAAAATGTTGCTTGCTCTTAAACCGTTTTTCCAACATTGCCAACCCTAGCTCTAAAACTCAGGTATGTTCAAGCTTATCAATGCCATGTTCTCTACTTCTGATGGGTATCATCAACATAGTGGGAATGTATATAACCTTTTCTGATAATGTTGCTCAAATGAAGCATGGAAAGTGAAGAGAAAAATGGTTCAAGTCCAAAACATTGAGGAACACCATAACTGTCTCAGGTTTGAGTGGAAGACATAATTTACATTCTCATGAATATGATCTAAACCACTCCAAAGCCATAACCAGGTTGTCGATGAGATGTTCAGTTCTTTGTAAAAAGATTTTGTGGTCAACAAAGATTAACGTATTAAAGGTTGGATATGGAATACAGACACAGTAGCAACCTTATGTGCATCTAGGTTGAAGTTGCAAAAAAATAATTCCAGCTGTTGGGTTGCCAGGCTCACTGCCGATATTCAGTGACCAGCAGCCTGCACCATGTCCAACAAGTATTGAAGAGGAGTTTTATAACTGGCAACTAACTTTAGCCACGTTAGCAAGCAAGTTAGGAGAAAAGTTGCCATTTCCATGTTCTAATCCCATGAAAAATGTCTATGTGGGTCCATCTAGTGTAGCTTCACCTAAATTTACTCAAATTTTTGCTCTTCTCGGGTCACTCCTCTCTTGAGATGGATAACAACAGGGCTCTAAAGCAGCTGCTAGACTTGCCAACTCCACCATTTTCCCCGTGTGCTTGCCGAGCTGTGCCAAACTATTGCAACATAGAGACTATATTTGGCAACTTGCAATGGCGGCCTGTATTTGCTTGTAGATGTAAACATTATGCCATTGTGGAACTCGTTAAAATGAATTTTATACTTATTTTCCAGCTAAATATAATTTTTTAAGGAAATGCTGTACTTTCATACTACATCCCTCCAAACGCCTCGCAGAGGTATTATGTTTGTTTTGTTTTTCAAATGTAGCTTTGAGTAAAAATGCTCCATATTCAACCTTTAAATGCTGATGGGAATTTATGCTGCAGGAACAGTTTATGTAATCCAGGAAAATCCCAAAAGCTATATTGTGCATCTTTAAAAGCAAAGTGTAGTCAAAATGGAACCGATACTGAACATTTACACCCACCAGTATAGGCCTACATGAGACAGTTTCCTCCAATTTACCCCATTTTTAAGAATCTCATTTGTAAGTTTACTTTGACTTCTAGGAGATTTTGTTTCTTAAAATACAAGCTGAATCCTTACTGTGCATGCCAGAGACTTAGAAACATTCGTTTCTTTCTTTCTTCTTTCTTTTTTTTTACTGTATGTTGATGCTACACCAGGTTGTGTCTTCACTTAAATAGTGGTGATCATATTTTTTAAGTGAATTTAAGAGAAAAAAAAAAATCAGAGCCATACTTTGATGATTCCAGAAAATGTTGGTGTTACGGCAGCCTTATAAAAATAGAAAAACAGGGAGGAATGAGATTTTAGAGCATATTAAATAAACCAATGCAAATATAAATTAGCCCTTAAGTAATATGACAAAAAATACTATATATGGAGTTAGCAACAATCCAGATGAAAACAGAAAAATAAAATACTATTATGATACTGTAGATAGTTTACAAGTAACCACACAAAAATGGAAAAATATGGAACATGGATTTATGATTCAATACTTAATATACGTGTAACCAGAAGGTAAACTTAAAATTCAGACATTTCTTTGTGTAGCACAAAATTGACAAATTTCTACCACCATGTGAGAAGCTGACAACAGGAAAATAAATCATTTTTTTATTTCTTATTTTGCACATGCCTTTTTCTTTGTGTAATACAACACAACAGCTCAACCGTGAGTCTTTTTAGTTTAAAAACCCAAACCATACAAGGTTTCAGGCAACTCATGTGCTGATAGCGTTTCCATAGACTAAATTTAAAAGAATTTAAAACCAAAAATAAAGACATGAAGACAAAATATTAATCTAGAAATGAAATTACTTCATAACAACAAAATAAACTAAGAGAAAATGAGCTGTCATGTTACATTTCATAACTCAGAACTTTCTAGAGATTCATTCAACGCCCAAAAAGTTCATGAAATTAGTATTTAGATGCACGTTGTCTAATTTTACTTGTAAGAGACACTGTCGCTTATTTTTCTCACTGTGCTGCAGTTTGTGTCATCATACAGTACACTCACATTTCAGGCTTTTGACCCTGCATGACTGTCGGTTGTCACATGTGCTCTCTGTCCCAGCCTGCACTGTAATGTGTTTGTGTGTGGCTCAGATGAGGAACACACTCATGACTTCCTCTTCATCACTAATCGCTCGCATCTGTTGATCTTCTTGATCTCTGGTCTGCTGTCTGATACACAGCAGAACTCCATGGCCCCCTGAGACACTTAAAAAAAAGAGGGAAAAAAATACAGAAAGGGTGTGTGTGTGTGCATGTATTTGTATTTGTTTGTGAGGACCAGCTTTGTTGGGACAGATCATGATAGGCCTGTATGAGGGTTAAGGTTTACATTAAGTTAGGGTTAGATGGAGGAGACGATGTCGTCCTGCAGGATGTTCTGATGCGCAGGCTCCCGGGATGATGGGAATCCTGATATTCAAAGACATTTGCTACTGAACAACCTGCTACGGTTACACAATTTACTTTTGAGAAAAGTGATAATTTTGTTGGAAATGGTCAATGTTTAAACCATTTTCAGCAATTTAATCAAATCCCCTATTTTGCTAGCAACTGTAGTTGTGATTATAAGTTGGAGGAAAAAGATAAAAACATATCCACGAGGGTCCTCATAAATCAGGTAAAAGTGTGTGTGAAAGGCTGTGGTTCTTCAAAATTCTGCAGACCCGTAGGGGACTGGGTGGAGGTGGAGGGCATAGTTTGTGGTCTGAGCTGATGGTAAAAGTGTGTGTGTATGAGGAAGACTGGTTTCACGGAAAGTCGTAGAAATCAGCCATCCGGTAAAGTATTTTAAGATTTTACTGGATATTTATTGGAAGGAGTGTTTCCAGTTTAGCTTCCAGACACAAACTATTGAGGAAGAACTTTGTTAAGGTAACTAGAGTCAGATACAAACTGAACAGCTGTTTCTGGTTTTAAAGGGCTACTAATACAATTACAATAGGATTATAGGATAAAAATGTTTCTACACATATATACATATATAAAAATATCAGAGGAAACCTGACATGCTGCCATTAATATTACTTAATTCAATAACATGTATTGTATAGCTGAAAAGTAATCAATAAGAGCACGGGCCTCATTTTTAATTGGGCAATTTGTTCATTTCTTGCACTGTAAAAGGAGATAAGTTGACCAAACTTAATCAAATCAAGTCATCTTGTTGCTTTGACTGAGTTAAGTTGAGTCAATTTGTAGGCCCTGATTTGCAAAGAATTCAAATAAAGAACGCTAATTTATTGTGGCGCTGAAGAATTGCGTGCACTGTCTGTTCAGTGTTTGCGGGTGATCTACAAAGATTACACACGCAACCGGTAACAG
Organism: Atherinomorus stipes; assembly: GCA_023101725.1. Taxonomy (NCBI): domain Eukaryota; kingdom Metazoa; phylum Chordata; class Actinopteri; order Atheriniformes; family Atherinidae; genus Atherinomorus; species Atherinomorus stipes. Next base: position 933,051 of record JALJCO010010916.1, read on the forward strand.
GCTCAAAAAGCAGTATTTAAATGAGGATTTTGTCTGCACTATTGCTTTGTGGTGAACACAAAATGAAATTCGACCTGATAGAGAAATATTACTTCCAGAGATAGGCTATAATATTAAAATAGAAAAAAATAGAATAAAAGTATAATAATTATTAAAAAAACAACAACAATGCAGCAGGTATCCCAGTAGATCATAAGGAGAGGCCAGTTTATAAGGACATGGATAAGGAGATGCTGTTGAAGATGGTCCAACATTACGCACGGAGTGTGCGCTTTTTGGCACAATTGCCAGGTGCTGGACCTGTGATAAATCACATTGCGTGTGCAAAGCTGAGTTGTTTGCATAGTCTCCTCCCAATATTTTGCATGTTCTGGCAGAAAACGCCCAGATTGCATATTCATCTACAGCAGACACGCAAAATGGATAGCGGGGCTATTTTGCCCTTTAACAGGCGCAAACCTCCTTTTGCCCTGCTTTGTAAATCAGCTCTGGCCGATGATTGCATTTTTAATGAAGATAGCGCTTGTTTAGAATGTACAAACCTTTCGTAAATCAGGGCCATAGTATCAAGTTTATTCTACTTCAAAACACAAGTTAATGTAACATGCAGTCCGTTGACTGAACTTTCTGTATCAAGTAAGTTGAGATACTTAACTTTAAGAGATGTTGGTAGAATTTATTGTAGGAAGTTCCTACAACGGTGATTCAAATTAGCACAACACTGAACACAAAACTGATACAACTTGAAATTTATTGATTCAGCTTGATTAATCAAGTAATCTGGACTGTAAAACATTACTTAAAAGAACTTTTCAAAGATAATAGCTAAACACTAAATAACTAAATCACTGAATCCCCTTTGCTCTTGATGCATGTATACTCAGAGTATGCTAGCCTCCTAAGACCCGGCAATTCAGTTTTTGTCCTCAGTGGAGGACATGAGTCTCAGACCTCTAAGTCAAGCATTATTTTTAGCATTTACCTGAATACTACTGTCACTTTAAGAGGACATCCTGAGGTCTCTTTGGAGACCTCACTTTTGGGGATGTGACCAACACAACACGTACACCGTCTTTTTCAACATGGCAGGAATTTAAATTTCTATGTTTTACAATAACCAGAGAAGTAAAATCAACAATTTTTGACAGATATCATTTTCCTGAACAAATCAAGGTTTTTCTTCAGTATGAACGTCTTGAAATTTGTAAGATTTTGTAAAAGGTACTGTGATTTTAACCCTTTCAAAAAACAATTTTTATGTAATGTCCTTTGTAGTGGACATCAGGATTTGCTTACTGTATCTAATACACAGGGGAGCAAAAGGCCAAGTGAGGCAGAGAGGCTTTTACAAAGAATTGTGGAGGAATTTAATTAGTTTGTTTTATTGAATGCTTGATTATAACTGAATTTTACATATTTCTGGACCTGACGAAGGGAAAGAAAAGATTAAGATAAGATAGGAGTGAACATAAATTAAAAGGAGAGTGGAAAGAGGAAAGAAAGGATAAAGATACGCCAAAACAGCCAACTGTTGCATCTGCACAGAAACATAATGAAAGAATCCTACATTATTTGCTGGAAAACAAAGCTGATAATCATCAGGAACACCTATTGGAGACAAGCAAGCTGAGAAGAACCTGGATCACAGTAACTACCAAAGGATGAAAATCACAGTCACACACACAGAACTACAAAAACAAGAACAAAACAAAATCAACCAAACAAACTACTGGCAAACAAAAGTAACTCCTGTGTTAGTGTGAGCCTATAGAGCCTATTAATGAAAAAAAAAAAACTTTTAAGGAGAGGTGACAAAAATTTATGTGAATATCATGATAATAAACATTATAATCCGTATCAAGCAAGACCACAAGATGTCGACCACAAGGGACGTTCCATAAAAAGTAAATAAACAATGCTTTTGAAAAAAAAGTGTTGCAACCTGTTTCTTTATACCACTATACTTCATTTATCACAATTATATTAAAAAAGCAAACTTTTTTTCACCTTGGTTTCAGGAGGATAGAGCAGATTCAGTCTGTTACAGATCATCATGAGTAGATCATGCTGGTTCCATCCATGTGGATACATACATATATCCACCGTACTGTCCTTCACACTCATGGTGCAACTTTGAAATCCAAACTGAACAGAATCGCTCAACAACTTTCTCTGAATGTAAATATAACAAAGGCATAAACACACTTAAATTTATAGGATAACAATCACAAAAAGGTTCATTTCCTGTTGAATTTGCATTCCCCATGAGCCTTTGTGGTCTCGATATGTCAAAATTTTTTTTTCCTTTTTCTTTTCTCTTCTCTCTAAACTTATATGTTAACTTTTGAAAATAGCCTCGACCCCTTTGTTGAGATAGCGAAGACCCCCCAAAAAAAAGAGAATGAACAAGGAAAACATCACAAACCTCTTTGGCTCTACTAGGGGGGGGGGGGGAAACCCCCCCCCCCTAATAGTTTTTTATATGGTGTGGGGGGAGGGAATGAGAAGAAGAAAGAAGAAGGGGAGAAAGGAAGAGGATAAAGAAGAAAAAAAAAGAAAAAAAGAAGAAGAGGGAAGGAGAAGAAGAAAAAAGAAAAAGAAGAGAGAAGAGAAATCTCTAGCGAGAGGGAAGGCGAGGAAGAGAAACAAGGGCGCGGGCCCCTTAAGAATTTACTTTGGGTAAAAGTAAAAAAATTAGTTCAGATTAGAATGTGTGATTTTTAAAATGATTTAACTAAAAAAATAAATAAATAAATAATCGCCAAACCAAAATAATTAACTTACATCAATGTAAATAATTCATTCGTATCGACTACAGCCCAGATACTCTTTTTAGAATGTACTTACAGTACTTGGACGGCTCGACTCAAAGGAAAAAGATGGCAGTCAGCTCGTATTTGATGACACTGTGCATGACGTCACATTGCAAGCTCATGCATGTTGGTTGAAATATCCACAATGTATTGCCTTAAGTTAACAGAACTGATCATCATGAGTTTTTAATGAGGTTCCTTGTTTTTTTTTTTTTTAAAGCTGAAGCCGTCATAGCTCTTACTTCGTTATAATGGACAATGAGTTCTCTAAACAAAAGTCCTTCTCACTAAAAGCCTGAATCCCTTTTTAGAGTAAATCTTGAGTAAATAGTCTGATCGATCTGCATCATTAGTTGAGCAGATAATTGAGGATGATGGAGGAAATTTTAGAGTTTGTAAACCTTCTTTGATACTGACATCTTGAATCTTGTTAAAATTTTCCAACCAATTAAAGAAAGTAACAGCAGAGTTATGACAGAAATGAAGGGGAGGAAAAAAAACGGATGTGTGGAAACACAGCTGATGATGATCTAACAATGTTTTATAACCAGAAATAAAAATCAAACTATCTTTGTATTCTTAATGGAAAGAACAGACATAAGATATGACAGCAAGTGGTGCTGCTTGTGGTAATGCCATAAGACTATTTACACCAGCAATCAAATTTCTCTTGTTTCCTTCTTCTATTTATTCATATGGCAACAGGCCATCTGCCAACACCCGCGACAACAAACCACTTATTAAGAAGCAGGAGAAACATCTTCTGTCAGTGATGACAGCAGGATGCAGGTATGTCACAAAAAGTTCTTCTGAGAAACCAAAACTAAGCGGATCAGATGAAAACAATGTCACAGAAACATGACCCTGAGTTTCAGGTGTGAAAAGGCGCTTGCATGTTGAAACCACCATGATGTGGGGCACTAACCCAGGTGCTGAATCACAGGGATGATGATGGCACGTGTTTTGACTATTATTAACTTGCAACTCTAGTTAACTTTTTGCCTACAAGCTTTTATTTGCCAAAAATTAGGTCAGTGGAAATCTAGACAAAACAAAGATGAAAACCAAGAAAAAGTGAGCTTGTGAGCTCTGATTCAGGTACCAAAAATTCTAACTAGAGGTGGAAATAGATATCTGCTAACAATTTAACTCATTCCATCCATACATCTCACTAAACGTTGCACTCCCACTCCTTTAATTTCCTCCACCAACCTCTCCTCGGTGCGTTGTACAGTAGGGGGGTTGGATGACGACTCGGGAAATCCCATTAAAGTGTGTGTCAGCAGGATGACAGAGTGAGACAGACTCTTCATCACTGCGTCTCGAGCCGCAGTATACAAACACATTTTTGCACACACAAACAGACACATTACCCCACGCGGAGAAAACGGCCTTGACTCAACACCATAAACCTGTCGTCCCGCCATACTTGGCGGCAGAAACAGCGGCAAGCGGGCCTGATGTGATGACATGATGTGTGACATCACTCAAAAACATACACTTTAAATTAGCAGACTGGCATTGCAACAGCGCACCAGTGTGCGTCTGAGTGAGAAATCAAATGTCTTTTCGCACACATACCTACGGGGGGGATGTAAATGATGTCTGTAATTATGCACACACACTCACACTGTACAGTTCAACTCCCTGAAAACAACACACACACACACACACACACAGTGACAAAGCAGCCTGAGGCCTGTCTGGACAGCTTAGCGGTCTCATTAGCGGCGGGTGGATGCCAACAGATAATTAACCAGGAGAGATAAAGAGTGAGAGGGAGGGTGAGTGTCAGCAGTAAAACACATGAGAGAGATGTTCTTTACGACATGGATAAAGTGAAAAGATAGTAAAACATCAGAGGGGAAAGATGTTGACTTTGTGTTGCCTGGGTCAAACCACCCCCCCCCCCCCCCCCACACACTTTCACTGGGGCTGTCACTCCAGTGTGTTTATGATACAGATGTTGGACAACAAAGGTGGAAACTGTTTGCAGCATCCTACACGTTTCATTCATACTGCATTCATATGGAGAAACAATAAAAATCCTCGTAACGTGGGAACATCAGGCTCTTTACAGCAATGTTAATGCATAATTCTGCATTTATTTGTAATTTATTGGTTGAGATTTTTTTAAACGTGAATAATAATGAATAAAAAAAAGTTGTTTTTAATTGAAGTAAAAGATAAACACCACTTTCACCTTTGGCACTTGTGCCAACAATTAAGAAACACTGCATTTCACCTAGTCTTCTATTGAGAATGGTGGCATTTCTTTACCTTTCTGAAAAGAGTATGTGTGCGGGGTTTGGCAGGCACTAAAACTGACACTTCATCAGGGCCCAGATACATAAAATCGTAAATTAACTGCTTTATGAGTAAAACAGACTTCATTAGGCTGAAATATGCATTCTTTTCAACAGATTTCTAACTCTGTGCAGATGTTCTCATTCATGAATTTCAGTCATTGCAAAATCATATGCAGATGCACAAACTAGATTCCCACTTAACCTTTTTTTCCCCAGGCACAAATGGATGCAGACAAACTATTTAGTCATTATTTGTATGTAAATGCACTGTTTGCACACAAAAAAAGAAAAAAATATTAAGGCATACATATATATATATATATATATATATATATATAAAGTTTCGTCCTCAAAATTATTCATACCCTCCAATTAACAAAAGCATTAATCCACAATAGTAATTCAAATAGCAAGAAACTAATAAAAAAATAAAAATTTACAAAATTATAATTTAGTGAAATTAAATATTGCTTTTGAATTGTAGTTGAATATAATAATGAAAAAAAAAAAACATGTTCCTGCCCAGCCTAAATAATAATTCCTTTTTCAAACACGCATAACTTTTTTTTGTTGACTGAAGTAAAAAATACTTATCTAGGCCGCCTATCCCCTTGCATTCATTTCTTCCGAAACAATGACTCTGTTTAACAAATTGAACTCAAACAAGACAAACACCCACAACATATCAAACCATCCTATTAAATTTTCATCCATTTCAATTCAAAATCAATGTCATGGTTTTCATATAATTTTTTATTTATTATCGCTTTTGTCAAATTCAACTTCATTCACTGACAGCTGATTTTTTTTTCCTTCTTTAATTGGAGGGTATGAATAATTTTGAGGACGACTATATGTTATATAAATAAAGTTGAGAACAGATGGTATCAAACTGTGCCAAAATGGCCTTTTCAGATACTTCATCTGAACTGTCGGTACTAAAACTTCTTAAATTTTGTTCTGCTTCACCTTATCAGAGTTATCTTTTGTAGGGAGGATGTATTTATCTTGTACCTGATGTGATAGAGGTTAAGAGTTGCAGCTGCAACATTCCAAAGAGATATTCATATTCATTCTGGCAGGTCTGAAGCTTTTTTCATTTGTGCCATGTGCCACCTTCATTTATTCTTCACCAGTAACATACAGTCATCCTCAAAATTATTCATACTTTCAAATTGAAGAAGGAAAAAAGTCAGCTGTCAGTGAAATAAGTTGAAATTGATAAAAGCAATAATAAATAAAAATTCTATGAAAATCATGACACTGATTTTAAGTTGTGGTTTGAAAAAAATATTAAAAACAAACAAATGAAAAAATAAAATGATTAAACAAGCATGATGGCACCCCGAAGCTAAAACTTTGTTGAGCAACACTTTGAGGCAATCAGGTGTTTTCTGTAATGTTCAAAAAGACTTCTACACCTGTTGACAGGTATTTTGGTCCACTGTTCATGGTAAAAGTGCTCTAATGTGTCTGGAATAGTTTTGTTTTTTTTAAATTATTATTTCCAATCACAACTGAAAGGCAATATTTTATTTCACTAAATTATAATTTTGTAAATTTTTATTTTTTTTTTTTAAGTTTCCTGTTATTTGAATAACTATAGTGAATTTAGCCTTTTCTTTAATTGGAGGGTATGAATAATTTTGAGAACGACTGTACTTATATTTACACAACTTAAATCTCACAAGCTATGAGAACAAAAGAATGCAAATAGACCTTGTGGTTGCAAAGATGTTCTCATTTAATTCTGGGTGTGCAATTCTCTAGCAGAGGCCTAAAAAATAGAAACAGGGCTTAAAGAGTTGATAAGAGTTAATAAGTCACGATGGCAGTGAAAACAACATGAAGAAGTACAGATTTACTGAATGTGAAAAACCGAGAAAGTCATCAGTGTCGTAGAGAAAAGTGAGTTTGATTTATTTTCTGGTCTCACTTCTGGAGTACCAGCTCACACAGGCTGAAAAATCCAGCAGCTCAAACCTTATCTGTAATAGCTTTTACGTTGGGTTGTACTGGCTTGTGTGAGGAATATCAGAAAGGAGACAATGATGTAAAGATGGAGCATCGTGGTGATAGAAATTAATATCTAAACTGTTGTTCTCATCTTTAAGTTGCATTTGAAAGGTCTTCCAACATCAGACCGGCCATCTTTACACAGCACTGAGCACAGCTGCAGTCATTTACAGTACAAACATTTAAATTACAATGAAAAAAACTCATTAGAAGCTAAACCAGGAAACACTTGTATGCTATTCTATTGAAACTGTAATTTTATGTTACATTACGCTGCCTTAATTCCATTTCCACTTAAATTATCTGGCTTAACGTGCAAATTGAGGAATGTGTAAGGTGCAGAAAAGCTTACTAGTTATTCTACCCTTATAAACCCCAGGTTGTGTAGGAGGAGGCATGCACATGTTTTCTGCTTATATGCAACACTTCTGCATCTGCCCCAGGGATCTTAAACCTGCAGTCAACTTTGTTTAAAGACAGTATACAGAGGTACTGGTGAAAAACCCTTGTCTTACGATGTAATGAACAGTGTTTGTTGAATGGTTTTAGTCATTTTATTTCCATATGAACAGATGTGGAAAAAAAGGAGACAAGCTGCTCATAAGAGTTGTTCACCTCAACAAAACGTGGTCTCAAAATGAAGCAACCTAACCAAAGCTTACTTCTTTTATTCTGTCAAATGTCTGGTCTCCCACTGCCAGTTAACATGTTCACATACTTAAATATGGAATACAAAGCATATGCAAAGCATGGCCCCAAAAAGGTCTTTTTACTTCAAGCTAACAGTCTCATCATGTAGGCTGAGCTCTCAAAGAAACAAAACCAGATGCTCATTTAAGTTTGGCAACATACAAAGACATATGGGCCAAATCTCACAAAACCTGACAGTAAAACCAGCTAGGAGTGCTACAATCAACACCTGCTGTAAAACGTTGAGTTTTTTTTTTCCTCTGTGACCCCTCTGATAATGCTTCAAATGGCTAATAGAATATCTCCACTGCTGTTCGCAGAAATGACACAATTTAAAGCAGAAAAGTACAGCTTCCCTTTTCCTGTTTATTCATTTGGTTTTGATTGTTAGATTTCCCTCACCCATGTGCCATTTTAAAGAACAACAAGAAAAAATTACAGTTAAAGCAACAGTTTAATGCTAATTAAGATTTAAAAGACTAAATCAATTTGGACATTCTGTCTGCTTTTGTTTTTACAAATAACTCAAAGTTAGTTGCAGAAGTCAGCAGTGATAATCAAGAGTTTAGTAGAAACAAAGATGGAATTTCTGTCGATGTCAAACCTCGAAAACCGCTCTTTAACAAAGCTTTTCTGAAGACGCGATACGTTTTTGGAGAAAAACAATATGCACGATTTAAAGACTATGATGTAAACTCAGTGACGTCATGTAAGTCATCATGGCTGACAGTGGTAACTAAGGCAACTTCAGCAGAGCATGCTGCGCCACTTGCTTCTGGAAAACACGCCCATCTCTGTCTGCGGGACAGTCTGTGATTGGATGAGGAGGCCGATGGATGGCAGGATGGAAAACCGAAACATCTTTTCAGTTCCTCGCCTCCTGTGTGGATGTTTGTGTATTCAAAGAGGAGGAGAAGTAAGAGGAGAGGACCAGAAAAAGGAGAAACTCCTCTTAGTCAGGAATCTTTCACTTAAAGAAATGTCTCTTTTCTTAAAGGAAGGAGGAAGAGGAGTTCTTTTCATCCTCAGTTCCTACAGTAAGTCTTCTGAACATAAAAGGAGGGTAGTCGTAGTGACAGGATAGAAAAATAAACCAACATGATGGAAACAGGAGGCTTGTTATACCTCCTTCACATCCTTTGTTCATCATCGAGATTCTGATCTTCTTCCTGTTAGTCTGTTAGTTCAAACTCCACCATGAAGAGCTACAGAGTCAGGGCCTGGCCGGCCGGCACGTAGTCATGGCGACGGTGAGGCGTGGATGGGGGTGGCCTCAGTCTGTGGGGACAGGGACGACGCAGATGTGCAGGAAGTTGTCGGGGTGGCTGAGGTGTTCGCTGAGCCACTGCAGAGGCGTCTCCAGCAGAGGTTCGATACCGTGGATCACCACCTGGTAACGCTTCTGCTCACCTGGATGGAGACAGAGACAGAACAGCTGCTCAGCATTTGGCTTCAGCTAATTTATGCTGGAAGACTGGAAGACTTAACCCAACTGTGTGGGTTCATACTGATTTAATTTCTCCTCCTCATTTGAATGCTTTTGAGGTTTCTGTTTTTGACCATAAAAGAGGAAGAGAAGATCAAAGAGGACTGAGAAGGAGGGAAGGAAGATGCACAACTTAACTATTAAAAAGGAAAAAAATAAAAAACTTAGGCAGGAGCAGCAATGAATTGTTAGGTGGATCGAAGAGATATTTAAGTTTGAAAGTGGAGGAGTAAAAATAAGGAAAGTGTGGTGGAAAATACAGGAACAGAGAGGAAGGGAAGATAAAAGAAAAAAAAAGACAAAAAAAGAATGAAGAAAGACAAGAAAAAAAGACAAAGCCGAGAGAAAGAAATGGTTGCATGAGGTGAGAGAGACCACATCAGACACGACGGTATGATCCTCACCACCGTTGTGGTGGATGAGACAGAGGGAGAGGAGAGAAAGTACAAGTGTGACTGTGAGTGTGTTCACTTCTAAGCCAGAGCAAAGTGACAGTTAAATGTTTTTGTATCTGCTGGTGGCAGGATTTGAATTTCTACCTTTCACTCTGACAGTGTGTGGTGTATCTGAGTGTGTGTGTGCAAAGTCTCCGGATATCGCTGGCCTCCTGTGACTGATACTGCTCATCACTGAAAGGCCATGACCGAAAACGTTTGTCACGAGCAACGATCTTCTCAACCCTCACGGATCCCTGAGGTTGCATCACTTGCAGGAAGATATTTGGCAATCAGTAACAGTAATTATATTTTTAACTGTTTAAAAAGCATCTCTTTGGCAGCTGTGACAAAACTTTACTAAGTCTGAGAAAGCACTCATGATGAGGGGCGTGATAAGTGAAATAAGTGAAACTTATTAATGAGGTCTGGTGTTCTTGCTCACTAAAATTTACTTATGATCATTTTTTACCACATGTAACAACATTATTATTACAAACTTCAGTAATGGTGACAAGAATTGACAATAAAGACAGAGAATCTTTAATGCAGGTTTCTGCATGACTGAATCAACTTAATGTACTATAAGAAGCACAAATCACAAAACAATAAGATGTTTAACATCTTAAAAATTAAAATTTCCTTCTGTAAGAAAATACTAAAGGAGGCATTTAATATTTTAATCATTCTGAATGTATTGCTTTGTATTTATAGATCTGTTTCCAAATTGTAAGTGTAAGTCACTAAAAAATAAACAATAAAAAATAAAGTGCACACAGACATATGCATATGTGGCCTTCATGCAGCTCAAGTCATTATAACATCAATCCTAAAGGCAAGTTTAAAAGGCCATAAATGTTGAAAAAACACCAAAAACCAAACATGCAAGTGACTTAACTTTTACCAGTGAGCAGTAGATTTTAATCGCTCTTCTTAATTGGTGCAACTGCTTTTATCGGTCTTAATTTCACCAAATTTTTTAAATTTTCAACGGCAATTTGCTCTATTTTGAATGGATTAAGCTGTTTGAGTAATTAACAAAGTAAAAACTCAAATGTAACTTTAGATTTTAATTTTAAAATGGTCAAAACAACAACAATAATAATAATCATAATAATTTGTATAGGACTTAGATGCAGAATCAGAAAATGCTTCGCAAAGCAGCACCAAATAAAACTACATAAAATACAGGATAAAGATAATAAAAAGATTAAGACTTACATCATAAGCAACAACACAAATAAAACAACAAAAGGAAATAAAACTGATTATATTTAACTATAAGCTTGTTTAAAGACAAATGTGAATAGGCCAGAAGTAATTAATGAAACTATGTTTAGGAAGCAAAAACAATTACAGCTGCCATCTTTGGTTAAATCGATGTATCACTTTTTAAAAAATAAATGTTTTCAAGAATTTGTTTTAGGTAGTTTACCATCTAAAAAGTGGCATTAAACCAATCGAAGAACACCTTTAACATAAAGATATAGGTCCGAAAGTGCGTGAGAAAGCCAGACAATGACGGGCCCTTTCCCGTCTATAACTCTCAACCTCAGTCATCCATACACACATGCACGCACACACACGTCTATGCAAGTTGTCCTCCTTTAACCACCCGTACTTGACATTTTAGTTCCACGTAATATCAGGAGGACGGTTAAGGTAGTGTGCTAACTGACAGCCTGAGAGGCAGCTCCACCCTACACCTGCTGAGTAGCTGGCAAACAGAAATCTGCAACAAATGTCTGTCAGGACAACCGGAGTTTCACAAGTTTCCTTCTCAAAGCTACAATTGTTCACATTAATGCAACAGAAACTGGCTGGCGGCAACTGGGAAGTGAGAATGTCATGTCCAGTATGAACGTTTAACACTTTTTTTTAACCTGTTGCTTGCAGGAAGTGTAATGCAAGTTGTGGAAGTAGAGGAATATAAGTTAAGGGTTTAAGAAGAACTTTTTTACTTTGCATTATAATAATTATGATAGGAGGAAGAAGACATACTGGTTTTCTTTAATAAGCTTAGCAACTTTATCCAGCCAAGGTTGTTCAGAATTAGATTAGAGGATGTGAGATGTGACAAAATAATTTCTTTGAATTAATGTGTTTTGTCCTGCAACCATATTAATCATTAACCCTTTAGAGTTTGCAATAAGAACATAAAACAAGAGAAAAAAATTATTCCTTTGGACAATAATAATAAGGAATAATGTTTTAAAACAAATGGTTGAGATGACAGTTAATACAATGGTAAAAATAGTGAAATAGTAATAGGATAACAAACACTTTTGGCATTAGATACCCACACTTAATGGTAGAAATTGCCCAGGTTTATTTCCAAAAACCTTTTATAAAATGATCATACTCACTGAAAAATTTGCTCTACCAAATGGATGTTATATTACATAAATATACATAATTATTATCACTGTACATATATGAATTAAAATATAGAGAAATACAGACTTTGTTTTGTTTTTTAAAATCTGTAAATGCCCTTATAGATGAAAATAAATCAAATTATTTTTCTTAAAAAAGGGAGAAAAAAAAGAAAGAAAAGGAAACATTTTCAGAAAACATTTTTTTAAATTTCTCATTAAATTTTTTTCCTTACAATTTTGAAAAATTAAAAAAAAAAAGACGATGACGATGTGATTTTAAAAAAATAAATCTTTGACAAACTACTCTTTAAAATTGAAATATGATACAACATCTGAGAATAGTTTTTAAAACACATTAAGTCAAACTAGCCAAGTGAGGCTGAGGACACTAAACTGAGGAAAATCCTCAGACGAGTTGAGTTCAGAAACACAGAAAGTAAAAGGTGTGATCCTGTTTTTTATTGCTGCACTAGTGAGAATGCACTTTCTCTGGTTCTCACACACATACACAGCCCCACAGACACACACACCCACACACATTTCTGGGAGGCATTTCTTACCCATCACTAACCCTCAAGCCTTGCCTGGCAACAGTCGGGCAGATGTGGGTGGAGGAGGTGTATTACAGTATCATTATGAGAAATGGGGGAAATTCACAACGAGCCACGCCCCCAAACACAATACATATTACTGTAGGTTGTTACATTACCCACCTGCACATAAATTACTCACACACACATGTACAGTCTCATGCTCCAGCCCACGCACATTCATACGGTAATTGAAAGACACGATTAAAAACGATGAGAGAAAAAAAAAAAAAAAAAACAGAACAAAAAGACTGTGTGAAGGTTTGCAACATCAGAACAGCTGAGACTTGTTAAACTTGACGCATCGTTTTCCCCAAATGGAAACACGGCATTCAGGCAGTCTTGTTTTGTCATCTGTTCATTTCCAGTAATGTTAAAGTCTGAGTTTTCTAACTTCCTCCTTTCACTCAGCCTTCCGCAGAATAATTAATTACCCTTAAATATCTGGTTTGACTTGATGGCAACATAATCTGCACTGTTTCTTTCAAGCTTGGATTTGTATCTAATGTTTCTTTTTTGTTTTAAACTATTAATAATACATTTTACTCTTTTACTTTTTAGTAGTTTTTTGCCCTGCACCAAGCTTTTAATGCATTATGTAAAGTACTGAATGGTCTTGTACATGAAATGTGATATACTGCACAAATAAACTTGCCTTGCCAATAAAATTTGGGAACTGTCCTGCCATCCAGTTTCTAGATCATTTACATATTACACTAGGGACAACTAGACTTTGTTAGTTAGTTTCACATTATATATCATTACCTCTTGTTGTGGAAATGTCAGCCTATGTAATGATGTTATAAATGTCCCTAAATTAGTCAGTTTGGGGCAATTTTTACACACTGTTTGATAATAAATTCTCAATTATTCTTGAAAATGTTGCTAGCTTGCAGAGTAAATTAAAGAAAAAAATTCCTTCATTAAAAGTTAGGCAGCAGTGTTGCATAATATGAAACTGTTACTGTATAGTTGGAAAAAAAAAAGAGAAAAACAAGATGAAACCGTGATTACGGTAAATACAGAGGCTTTGATTCCCCCTCAGGCTACCTAAAAGTACAGTTAGACCCATCAGAGGATGTGGCATATGAAAAAAGACAATAGTAAAGAACACTTCACGAGCTGAGGGCATAAGGTGTTTTCCCAGTTTGATTTACAACCCACCCTGAGAATGACAGGAGTGACCATTAACTGCAGCAATAACTGTTTTTAAAGCCATCAAACATGTGACGACGAGCAGAACAGAAGGTTTAAAAAGGTCAAATTACTTTATGATGAGAATGTATTCATGAAAGGCATGAATCCCCAAAACCTTTTTGTTTGTTTGTTTGTTTATTGGGGTCTATTTTTATTATTCTGCACAGTTAAAATATGTCTTAGTGTTAATTTTTTCTACATGGTTAAAAACTAGGACTACTTCGGAAAACAAGTTGGGAAAGCGTATAAAATTGCTGTGATTTGCAAACCATATAAATTACCGTGTTTTCCGGATAAGTCGAATCAGTCAAAAAATGCATCATGAAGAAGAAAAGAGTAGACAAGTTGCAGTGGACTAACTAATATTTATTTATCTAAAATAGTGTTTTTCCATATCCTGTTTGCTACTGTTAAAAATTCCCCAATCACTCTGACTCCAAAGTTAATGCCTATAAATGATCATCATGATTAAGAAGGGTCCTGTCGGGATGGTGTTTAGCTGCCGCCACATGTACAAAGGCCACAGCTCCTCAGTGCAGCCGGCCCAGGTTCGACTCCTGACCTGGACCCTTTGCTGCATGTCTTCCTACACTCTCTCTCTGATCCCCTTTCCTGTCACTCTAATGTCAAATAAAGGCCACCATAGCCACAAAATTCCCTTAAAAAAAAAAAAAAAGGAAAAAAAAAAAAGGTCCTGTCAGTCAGAATGAATTAACACTTTGTTAAATTGTATATATTGATATATAAGTCGCACTGGACTATAGGTAGCAGGAGCAGCCAAACTATAAAAAAAAAGTGTGACATAGTCCAGAAAATACGGTAATATTCCATTCACAAAAGATTGCAGAAAACATAAGATTTTGAAATAAAGACGTTTTGCTATTTCACAAAAATATGTGTTGATCTTTGATTTCATGTTAGCGACAAGTTTCAAAGCTGTGGTTTCCCTTATATTATCGACAGTATTATTAGTCATGGGAGCTCTGGGAGTGAAGTGTTTTCCCAGGCCTCTGTCTACTGTGCTGTACTCTGACGTGCTAAATGTTTTCAGTTGGGGAAATGCCTGGACTGCAGGCAGGTCAGTTCAGAACCTAAACTCTTCTCCTATTTGTTGTGCAGTAGATGCAGCTGCAGTTTGCATCATCTTGCTAAAATATACAATTCATTCCCTGAAAAGGATGTTATCTGGATTGGAGCATGTTACCGGTTCCATAGACATCATTGCCCCACCATACCATCAAAGATGAAGACTTTTGAACTGATCGCTGATAACAATCCTGTCCATCTTCATTCCCTAGAGACTCTGCCTCTCTATACCCAGTGATGCTACAGACAGACCTGCTGCCAATTAACTCTAAGACATGCAACTCTCATAGAAATCAGAATATGGTAATAATTTTCATAAAATAGTTACATGCCTCATTTTCAATATTTTCAACATATTATTTCTAGTCCTACTGTTAATCAAATATTGGTTTATGAGATTAGCAATCAATGCATTTTGCTTTTATTTACAAATTTAAACAGTAAACTTTTTTAGAACTATTTGCACCTTGAGCTGACTTAGTATAGCTTTAGCTTACTTTCATGCATTTTTCGACTGACAATGTCTTCTGAAAAACCAGTATACCACTGAGGCTTGTGAAACCTTTTGCAGGAGATAGCATCATGAACAAATAAAAAGGAACCAATGATACTTGGCTTCTTTACCACATTCTTTGCACATTCTTTTCCATCATTCATTACTGTAAACTACCACCTGTGATCTGCCAGGAATAAACCCCAAAATACATCTTACTGTACCAACGATTTAACATATCTCAGTAAATCCAAAAAAAAAGTTTCTTGCTGTGCATAAAAAAATATATTTTTGGATTTCCTGACATTCTTCTAAGTGAAAGTTGCTTGTTGGAGAAGTTTCTATAGGGAGAAAAAATACAACAGCTGCAACAGATGAGACCAACACTGAGGTTTATTAAGGCGATAAGTAAAGATTTCACTGCATAAAGTACAGTAAGTTTAGTGAGTTTCTTTCAAACCATAATCTAATTAATAATAACTGGTCCTTCCAGGAAAGTTGCATCCATAAAAAACTTGAATAATTTGTTTACTGACACATACACACACCCTGTGGTTGAGTGGTACTCTACTGCTGGCCAAGACGACATGTTTTGTCAGCCGAGCGCAGCAAAACACCATTTAGGAAGACCGCAAGTCTTCACTCTCCAAACAGCTGAACAGTTTTTGGTGAAAATAATTGGCACTGGTTAGACTGACTGCCTGATTCAATTGATTTATGGATAAACCAAGCCCCAAAGAGAAAAAATAATATTTTTGACAACATTTTTTACATTCGGAGAAACTTTTTTTGAAGGACATTAAATAAAATTGAAGTTAGTTTGGTTTTTTTTTTTTATATTTATATATTTTTTTTAATAAAATTGAAAAATGGGAGGGGGGGGATATGCGACTGCGAAAATATGGGGAATTGGGGGGTGGGGGAAGGGGTTTTTTTTTTATTAAATAAACAAAAAAAAAGAATACAAAAATAAATAAAAAGAAAAAAAAAAAAGGAGAGAGTCAAAGGTAGAAGAAAGGAAAGAATATGGTAACTTTAAGAATAAAAAAAATTAAAATTTTAAGTTAAGTGAAAAAAAAAAAAGGAAAAAAAAAAATATTTTTGTCAATTAGCTGCTGACCAACTATCAGGCATAAATGACAGCTGTCCAGTTTCTTTAGTTTTAAAACGACTTGTTTCAGACAACCAACCATTAAAAATGCAAAAAAGAAAACAGAGATGGGGACTCACATACTCGCATATAAGAAGCCGGAACAAACACACGTCTAAATCAGTTAAAACAAAGATGTTTATAAACAGATTTTCTCACAATCTTCTCAATGAGTCATCACATTTCACGATGAATGTCCAAAGCAGTCACGTGTATACTTCCAGTGTATGATGTAAGATTTTCAGTGTATTTCAGCTGCATTTTCTAGGTCATGTTTTACATTAAACCTTTTTCACACTATCTGCCAAACGCATGTTAACACTGACTGGAAACTGAACTTTTGAGGTATCCTTTTTGGCATTTGATCAGGCTGATTGCCTGACTCAAATTAGCTGAGGTTTTAACAATGCCTACTATTTGCCATTTGTTAAGATACAATAAAAGGAAGATAACCAAAAAATATCCAAAAATATATTTCTGCATTTCTGTTTCTTTATGTCATATCAGCACAAAGGCACCAATTTCAATTCTGTTCATGCTGGAAGTACAACAAAATGTTGTATGAATTTTTCTGAAGCTAGTATGAAATGACACTAGTTTCTCTAATGTTTTTTGACCTTTGATAAGAGCTATGGTCTAACAAAAGCAATGGTAACATCCAGAAAAAGAAACCTAAATAAACTAGTGAAAACACATGAACAACTTCTTAATTCAAATGACCAGTTTGATTTATCTATTTAAATGGGACAGTGCATGTTAATAACAAGACATGATAAAACGTTTAAATGTACAAATGCCAGATTGTAGCCAAAAGCTTATTTCCATCCTCAGTCCAAGGACAATTTGGCAAAAAGTTCTTTGCCCTGCCGTCATTATTGTAACTAATATAACTTTTTGGATTTTTTTTTTTTTATTAGAGCCTATTATTGTATAAATAATACAATCAGTTTAGAGCCTGTTATTGTACAAATGACCAGTTATTTAATCACTATTGGCAACACAACAAAGAGATGAAAGACTGAAAGATGACTAGCATCAATATTCCTCATTATGATCAAAAATGTCACGATTGAATTATTATAAAAGCAACAAATAGATACTTTCATTTTCCCATGAAACAAATATGTCAAAGTTCATCGTGCTGCGTTTACATGACCTAGATCACCATTCAGCATGAGGTGAGAGGTTAGTAGAACCTGAGGGAGAGGTTAGCTGGGGCTTCTCTGGCTGAGTAAACAGGTAGTTTCTTTCAGGCTGGTTCACTCGCTCACTGGACCCTGTCCTGGTGAGCGACAGCTAAAAGCACAGGAAACAGACAAAGTACCTGCTCATGGCTGAGAGGGTGAGGTGTGAAGGGTATAGCCAAAAATCTGTCTGAACACTTCTGACTGTCTTCGCCTGCTTGCTTGGTCAAGCCTTGTGCAGGTGCATGT
Organism: Atherinomorus stipes; assembly: GCA_023101725.1. Taxonomy (NCBI): domain Eukaryota; kingdom Metazoa; phylum Chordata; class Actinopteri; order Atheriniformes; family Atherinidae; genus Atherinomorus; species Atherinomorus stipes. Next base: position 951,126 of record JALJCO010010916.1, read on the forward strand.
TGGTTAATGCTCACTGACTCAGCAGGACTCATCAGCTCATTCAGCCTGGGAAGTCCCTTTTAGGTTGGCATCTTCTTGTGACTTCCACTTAGAGGTCGACTGATTAATCGGTTTGGCCGATTCATCGGCGCCGATAAGATGTTTTGCAAACTATCGGTATCGGCTGAACTTGGCTCCGATAGTGGCCGATGGCTGCAGTTTCTTCCAAAGTGCCATGAAGCGCTTCTTCCCAGCGCTCCTCTCTGATCACTGAGGGGTGGGGCTGCGCTTGGACAGAGAGAGCGAGGGGGTGGGGGGGTGGAGGTGAGCAAGGGCAGCAGAGGGAGGAGTGGTCAAGGTGGGAAGTGCCATCAGTCAGTGCAATACAACCTTCACGATTTGAAACTCAACCAACAAAACCTCCTTGGAGGAGGCAATAAGTACCGGTTGTTCAACAAGCAGAAACATGAATCATATTTCAGCATAAACAGCAACCGGCATGTTTTACATGACCACAGTGCTTTTTAAGCTAACAACAAACAGCTTAAGAACACGCTAAATGAAAGCTGTCTGTAGCCGCTTTCACACTTTCATGGCAGAATGCGGCAAAGTCCATCTGCTATTTAATCAGAGATGTCTTTATAAACACGCCACTTCGTCGGCGGGACAAGTCCGCCTCAGCTCAGAGGTAAGAGAATTTGTCCGTCTGAATACAAACGGAATAAAAGTCCAAGTCAGCAGTACTGATTACTGAGGACTACTTAAAGCTCAGCTGGAGCCATGTAAGTTGTTACCTTCTCATTTTAAAGGCTATTATTTGTCATAGTGGCTCTGCCGAAGAGTCATGTTTAATCACTTCCACAGTCACTCCGGATTCTTCTTGGACCGGTCCAGGTCTAGTTAGTCCGCTCTGTACGAGTCTTGCAGGTTTGATTCCGCGACGCAAACCAGTTTCAAGCTGTTCTGAAACCATCTTTCACGTATTTTACCGCTTCTAAAACTGCATGCAGAACAATCATCCAACCGTGACGGGATCCCGCCGACATCACGTCTGTGAGGGATTTTCCAGTTGCTTCAGCGGACATTTAAACATCGTATATTTACGTGAAAACATGTCTGATTGATGTGATCTTAGTTTGTTATTAATCTTAAAATTAATCTTAAAATATGGCAAGACAAACTGGCAGAGACAAACCAGCCTCCCCTCGATATGTGTTCAGATATGACTGAGTTTATAGTGACTTTGCTGTTGCTGCGGTGGACAAAAAATGTAGTTATAAATATAAATGAATTCCTGTTGTAAATTTATTCTTTTTAATAAAGATAATTAAAAAAACAAAAAAAGAGCTTTGTTGATTAAGAACAGGACTGTTAAAAATGGATAAAATAGAGATCAAATCCGAACATACCATTCCCTACAGCTGGTTAGTGGTTACAGCCTGAGGATGAGAAAACCACAGTTCAAATTCCTTCACTGTACCCTTGTTCAACAAGTTGTTTTGTGATTATTATTTTTATGGCATAGAGTGCCATCACTCACATAAATGTGAAGGACCACTAAATTTTCTAATAGGTATGTTTTTATTTCTAAAAAATCTATTAATAGCCTATTTATCCATCCTATATGTAACATTGATTTTTTTTTTCCCCATGGATGGGGGGGGGGGGGGGGGGGGGTTATCGGCCGATTAATCAGCTATCGGCTTTTTCCTGCTCCAAACTTTTGTTATTATATCAGCCTTTAAAAATCCACTATCGGTCGACCTCTACTTCCACTAACTTCTCATTTCATCCTTTCCTCACAGCACATTCCCACCTGAAATGGTCAAGATTCATTCCCTGCAGTGCAAAAAACATCCACTTTTAAAGTGGTCGCAGTGGTCAACTTGCTTTCACCTGAGGGTCCTGTCTGACCGTGCTGTCCGACCGTGTAAGAATATCCGGGAACTAGAACAGATTAGGGGCCCGGTCGCTAAAAGAAATGTTTTTTTAGCTTTGGGTGACATTTAAGATGATATTACATTGTTTTAACACGGTAAATAAGTCCGAGAAGCACAAAAAATCCTGCCATAAGGCCTTTTAAGAGAAATTAAAGCTACTTTCACTGCATTATTTCTCAGTAATTTTACTTTCTCTATAGAGAAAATAATACCATTTATGCATACCTCACCTGTCAGTGTCAAGCTTATGTCTGGCACACTACTCCCATTTTATACCACGCAGAACAAGACATATTACATATTTTAAGCATGTCCATTTTGGCACTTGCAGGATTTTTTTTTTAAATGCATCATGGAAAGGTATAACTAAAAAAAAGTGTTTTAATTTTTAATCACAGAGACAAATGGAAAGAAAAAAACAAAACAAAACTGCAAAACCTATGAAACCATGTTTCAGTCAGTGTCAAATGATTCATGGAAAGTGACGTGTGCCATTTTACAGATGGCAAAGAACACAAAAAGCAAACGAAAGGAACAATTCATGTAGTGTTGACAACTGCGAATAAAGTGATCTGGAAATCTTATGACGTTAGACACAATATAACGATGCAAACCAGCCAAAACACCCTAAAAACTGGCAGGAAGTGGAAGGCGCACAAGGCGGTTAACCAGGCTGAGGCACGACTGCGACGCAGCGAGCTGGAGGAAAAGGAGCAGCCGGACGGGCAGGTCTTGGGAGCAATCCAAGACCTCTCTACAGCAAGGCCCAGGGAAAGGAAAGGCGAAAGCTGATCCAGGAGGAGGTCCGAGCAGGGGTGGAGGAAGCCCGCTGCAGTAGGACTGTGGATGTCACAGCAGGGTGGATGGACCCGATGGGAAGAGGCAGCTGACTGGAAGATCTCATGGACAGAACTATGGAGATCTGAGCCACATGGGATCAAGTTCCTCATACAGTCGGTGTATGATGCACTCCTAAACCCGTCCAACCTCTTCCACTGGGGCTCTGCTATGCCCTCTCTGCCAGAAAGCTGGATCGTAGGAGCACATCCTGAGCACATATACAAGCGCACACAACCAACAAGGCAGTTTGTTAGGGCTGAGAAGAAGCCACAACAGCATCAGAGCCAGGCAGGGGGGCTGCTGTCAACAGCTCGGGACTGGCAGCTGCAGGCTGACCTAGGGAGACAGCTCAAGTTCCTAGAGAACATCACAGTGACCACACTCAGGCCAGACATAGTCCTGGTCTCTGAAACAACGAGGCAAGTGGTCCTGCTGGAGCCGGGAAGACCGGGTAGAGGAGGCCTTTGAGAGGAAGAGGGCCAAGTATGAGGAGCCGGCAGCCGAGTGCCAGAGCGCGGGATGGAGGACCCGATTTAACCCCATTGAGGTCGGGTGCAGAGGCTTTGTCGGCCAGTCTCTTGTCAGGGCACTCAAGTTGTTGAGAGTGAAAAGGCTGCAGAACAGGAAAGCCATCAGAAACATCTCTGACGCAGCAGAAAAAGCCTCAGGTGGCTGTGGATCAAGTGGGGGGGATCCATGGTCTACACTGGCTACTTAGACTCAAGCCGGGGCCTGATCAACCCTGGTTGGGTCACCTAGGTGAGGGTGTCTGTTGTGAGACCCGAAACACCCAATGAACTCAGGATACAACACTGATGATGTGTCTCAGTTGCACCTAGAGTGTTTGTGAGAACATCAGAACTCGAAGGGTTGCGTGGATATCATGTTATCATGTGCATTTGTTACATGTCCGTACGTATTGCTGTGCAGTTTCCCAGCTAGGATGCTCTTGCAAAAGAAATCTAAGAAAATGAGACTTTTCCTGGTGACATAATAGCTTGTAACAGAATAAAGGCATCCAAAAACTTAAAAATGTTTAATTTGCCTTTGTGCAAAAATTTTAAAAATGAATAAGAAAGTAGGGCTGGACAGTACAGCAAAGAAGAATACCAATATTAAAGATTTATATTGAACAATATCAATGTAGACACTACTCACAAAAAGTTAGGGATATTCAACTTTCGGTTTTTGAAACTTTCAACTGTTATTTTTGGAGAACAGGATGATGTGCAAGAAATATTTAACCATTGAACAGTGTACATGTGCATTGAAAATTTTAGAGAAAGTCTAATTTAGTTCACCTGGAAAGGTTGTAGTGGATTCTAGGTTCATTCTGACATCATACAAAAACCCAAATATCCCTTACTTTTTGTGAGTAGTGTATCGATAAGTATATTAAAAAATTTAAATAAAGAGCAACCTTGGCCTCAGTGCGGGCGGATTAGACAGTACAAGTTCTCGGATATTTCAAATAGCACCAGTAATAGTGCAATTCAGTTTTTGTACGTTGATAAATATTCTAAATGTAAGACTTGAAAACTGTCAGAATCTGCATATATAAGGAAGAGAAAGTAGGTGATGGTGGATAAAGCACCTGCAAGCCAGAAAGTATTCTTCACAAATAAAGTTGAATTAAGATTTTTAAATAGCACCAGTGATAATTTTGTTTCTGGACACTGGATGATAAAACTTAAATCTAAAGCTTGAAAATGATCAGAGACTTTAAAAATAAGGAGGATAAAGTCAGTTTAGGTGGATCTCATACAGGGGTGTCCAGCTCCAGTCCATGAGGGCCACAATCCTGCAGGTTTTCAATGTCTCCCTGCTCCAACACCTGACTCAAATTTATGAGTGCCAATCAGGATTTTTATTCTTATAGCATAACTAATGCGCACAGCTGGCCAACACATCACCTGACTGACTCTGTTGTCATTAGAACTTGACAAACAGTCATCCTCAAAATTATTCATACCCTCCCATTATAAAAGAAAAAAATTCAGCTGCAAGTGAAATAAGTTGAAATTGAAAAAGTAATAAGACATAAAGATTTTATGAAAGTCGTGACACTGATTTTGAATTGTGCTTTACCAGAAATATTAAAAACAAACAAAACAAGTAAACAAGCATGATGGGGCTCCTGAGCTAAAATTTTGTTGAGCAACCCTTTGAGGCAATCAGTGCAATCAGGTGTTTTCTGTAACGTCCAATCAGACTTCTGCACCTGCTGACAGGTTATTTGACCCACTGTTCATGAGAAAGGTGCTTTAATTTGTCTGGGACTGTTTCATTTGTTGGGGTTTTTTTTTATTATTCTTTTCTGCTACAATTCAAAAGTGATATTTTATTTCATTAAATTATAATTTAGTCATTTTTTATTTATTATCACTCTTTTTTTGTTTCTTGTTATATGAAGTACAGTTGTGAACTTAGCATTTTCTTTAATTATGGGGTATGAATAATATTGAGGACAACTGTATGTAGTGCGGGAGGAGACATATCCACCTTGTTTACTGCCACTGGCGGTCAGGAAGGGCTGAAACAGAGCAGCAGTTACCTTTCTTCTCTGGACTCCACACCTAATGAGCTCTGGAAGTTTACCTTGCTGCTCGCCTCTCAACCTGTCGCTGCTCCTGCGTTCACATGCAGAGCAGATAACAGCTGAATGTACCGCTGCTGCCTCATAAATGTTGACGTAGTCCATATTAAACGTTTCATTTTCAGCTTTTTGAAGGTGTGGAGCTGACAACGTAGTCGTGGCGACCTGCCATGACTGAATCAATGTGGGAGAAACAATGCTTTTTTCCAGGGCAGTTTCCTCCGCATCTCCTTGATCCGGCATCACATACAGGTAGGCCTACAGTACAAGTGTTCTCAGTTATGGTTTGAAAGGGGGGGGGGGCATGGGTCTGCATTTGTGAATGGTTAGGAGGAAGTAATGACTGTAGTATTAAGCTACATGATAGGCTGTAATGAAAAAGGGAAACTGTTATTTTTTTTTTATTTATCAAACATTCTATCGACTCCTGTTGTTCTTCAATCGCAGACATGTCTATCGATCAATGTATAGCGCTATCGAATCATCGCCCACCCCTATTAGAAAGCGAAAGATCTCAGATGACTGTATTTTAAGCAATAATTAGGAGTCAAGAAGACTTTCGAGCTATTCTGAATTCCCCCGTGTGGTGTACACTGCACACGCCTCTGCACATGAACCATAATCCACTATCTGGATGGATCAGACCAGATACTGAAACCTCCACTTCTCCCTCCAACCTCTAAACTGAGCTTTATCATCTGATGAACAAAAGCTGCTCCGCCTCCTGATGCAGCTCATATGAAAAAGCATGCCAAAAGTGAGCCGACTGTAGTGCAGATACTGTAAGACAATGGGGGGAGGGGGGGGGCTGTGAAGAAGAACTGTGTGGATTTGCCTCAGGTGGGAGGGAGGGATCAGGGTGGGACTGATGGTGGGTGGTTGGGGTGGGGAGTTTCCTCTGATTATTCACAGACAATAATCAATGCGAGGGTTTTTCACAATTATGCTTACCTCTGACAAAAACCTGAAGAGAAAACAAAGACACTGCTTACAAGAATTGTCTGTCAACATGATATATTTCTGCAACAGACCAAAGCGAAATGTCTGCCAAGACCTTGTTCAATAACACACCTGCTTCAGCAAATGACAAAATAATGAGACGGCACCAAAGCATGTCAGTGATGACCGCTGTTTACAGGAACATGATGCTCTGGGTCTGTTTCCCGCAACAGCCTCATGGCAATGCAGACTTGTCGGCCACAGCTTATTTGGGAATCCCCTTCTTTTTTTTTTTTGCTCTTAATTGAAGCCACCACCATTTGATTAGTGCAACTGGGTTCTGGGTCCTGGAGGGGTCAACACCAATCCTCGTTCAGACATAACAGAGAGTTAGTTTGTTTGGAAAAACCTTTGTTATTTGATGTTTAAAAGATCACAGAGAAAAAAAGCACCCCAGATTTTCGTTTTGTTGTATGTTTGGGGTCCTGTAAAAAAAAAAAAAAGAAGTTCTCTGAACTCTTGAACAATAGTACCAGCAACTCCCCCCCGCTCCTCCTGTTCCCCTTTCTTCCAAACACCACCACCCCACACAGTCCCTGAACACACGTCCAAGGCTTTCTAATACAAACACACCACCATAATCCCTGGCTATCACCCAACACATCTACCAGCCGAGGAAGAGGTGGAAACCAAACAAACGACGGGAGACAAAAGGGCACTTTCACCTTGATCAACCAGGCAGGCTGGCAGACTCCTCTGGGAGGGAGGAGAGAAAAGAAAAGCGGAGATTTAACGTCAAAGACATGAAAGATGTCCACAGCAGACGGGGAAGATGTTGAAGACTACACCTGAGACAAAGATATAGGATCAAAGAAGAAAAAGGAGTCTCAGATTAGGGAAACTAAAGACAGTAAGAAACAAGAAAAGAAAAAACGAGAAAAAAAAGGATAACTCCATTTCCACTAAACAGTCACGCAAACTTTAAACAAACCTTAAAATCAGGCAATAAATTCAGCTTCAATAAAACTAATTCATAACAACTGGGCTGAAATGGATCAGTGTCTGTAAACCATCCATAACGTGATAAAAAAGAATCCTTCAATAAGATCTTAGTGCCTGACAGCTGCTATTGTTCAGAGATGTCAAATGTTGGCTGGATCATACACGGCCCCAAGCCAAAAACAAACAACTTACTTAAAGGCTGGGAAACCATGACAAAGCACTGTACAATGGAGAGATTGTACAATTTGCTTCACAATCTTGGTTAGTTAAACTCAAACTTTTGTCCATTTTTTGTTGAAAGGACAGTGAAAACGAAGCTTCTTTGAGGGATTTTAGCTGAAAACAGCTGTTTGCTGCCACCAAAAATGAAACCACGGTGCTATCGCAGAATGAAAACAGGAGTGTTGCAGGCTGGACAGCTTAACAGCGAGCTGGATCGAGCCAAAGGATGCTCCATTTTCTCTCTGTAGGTTACTTAAAGCAGTTGTTCAAGATATCAGCATTTAAACTGTTACTTCAGTGAGGACTAGATTAATACTTAAAGACATTTAGATGTTGTCAACATCAAGTTTAAACTAAACAATGTTGAGTTTGGCTGTGCTATTAAATCTGAGAAAGCTTATACAATATATCTCTTCTGACCTTTAAAATAGTCAATCTCTGAGTTTAGAAAACTAAAATGTCAACAGCTGACCAAATAATAAAGAAAAATCATATCCAAATTGAATAACATTATTTACAAGCACAGCAATGTATATTAAGAATTTATTAAATAGAATATTAAATAGTTTTTACGTGAATGTTATTTAATCTCTGTACAGTCAGTGATCTGCTTAAATCTAAATGCTTTCTCTGAATTTCCCTCTATGCAGATCTTTAGTAGATTGCTTTTAAAACTTCTCCATAAAACATTCTGCATTCTGTTAATTTTTTCTCTCTTTTATTTCAAATATACAATAAAAGATAAGGTACAAATTCGTCTCTTCATCTATAGTGTATATAAACGGGTTGAAAATAGGAAAATAAATAAATAAATTTTGAAGACACCATTGAGAAATGAGGAAAAAATAAGTGTATAAGTAAACAAAATCATACATATTGAAAAAGAAGTGAGAAGACATTAAGCTTATCAAATCCCATTCCTATTCCACAATCAAAAGCAAAATCACTCATCAACATCACCAGTTGTCTTCCACAACAACACAAAATTATAAATGAAAAGGAAATAAAGAAACAAGAAAACAAACTTAAAGGAAGCAAGTACTCCTCATTTAACCACCCCCGTCCCTGTATCTTTAGGCCTGGGATATACTTGCTGTGGACGCAAACGTCCCCGCAAGCGGTCTGTGTCGTCTGTGAATATACTTGCTGCAGCACTTCGCGGCCGAAACGCTCAATACCGGAGGCCACCGCTAGGAGGAGTACACAGCACTTCATGAGAATGTAAAAAGGTCAGTCTGCCGGTCAGATTGTTTTTCCGGGGCATACGTGAACGACCCAGGTGTATGTGGAAAATGGACAATGTTATTGCTCTCGAAGAAGAAACGATCATTTTACTTTTGCTACTGCGAAAGAAAAAGAGGTCGCTGTGCAACGGGGAGGAAATATTATATAAGTGTCTAGTTTCGGACCAGGTCCGAGAGACGCTCTTCAAAACAACTCGCCGACGCCATTGTGTTCACCATTGTGTTTACCTCTGACCTCGTGTTCACGCTTTTTGTACGCACGAGCACCTCTAGCGTTCAAGTCAATATTGCACCACGCGCATGCGGCACGTTACCTCGCGTCAACGCGAGCGACCTACGTGCCGTAGGTACGCTGGGAACGCGTGGGCGCCATGATGCGTACGCGGACGCGTCGCCAACAGCAAGTATATCCCAGGCCTTAGGGGTCATGTGTTAATACCTCATCTTAAAACTGTTTTATGTTTGAACATGGCTTCAAACATACAGTTTACTGATACTTGGAACTGGGACAGAGCTAACCATACCATCCCCACATCTGAATACTCACTTCTTTGTACACCCACACCACTGCATTGAAAAGATTTGTTACATTATGTAGGACTTCAAATCCAACACACCACTTTTCAGCTTTTAATCTGAAAGTGAACGTGAGATATAAACAATGAGGAGGAGGATGAAGGCAAGAAGAGAGTGAGTGTTAGACAGACGGGTGGGAAGAGCAGACAGAAAAGGGGGGTGTTAATGGTTCTTGTCGCCTCTGTGCAGGTGAGTCTCCTGCAGGTCCTCTGTCCCAACACACTTTTGTCTCCTTATCTACTTCCTCTCTCCTCCTCTGCAGACACTGTCTGTTTAGACTGCAGCTTGTCTTCTCTCTAAACCTCTCCTCTCATCTCTTCTTTGATTATCAGCGCTCTTCTGCCACAGCTGCAACTCAAACCCCTACAGGACTTTTAAGCCACATCTCCAGTCAAAATGTCCGTTAAAATCTTCACCCAACAGAGTGCAGGTTAAGGTAATGATATATAGTTACTCTATCATTTCAACAAAGTGCATTTTTGCTGACACAGTGTTAATAAATGCATCTTTGTATTCTCTGGCCTGTGTTTTGGTGACAAATTTTTGCACATTGTCATGTATACTCTGATTTGTTGTTCCTGACCTACTTGTTCCAATTTCTTTCCCTCCTTGGTTATCTGTCTAAAGAAATGCCTACTTTTCACCTTTTAGAAAATTTTTGATCTTTTTTTTCCCAATAGTCTGTGAGAATAATGTCTATGGTCTATGTGACCAGGCCTCTACAATATCCTGACAGCTTTTAAAACAGAAAACAAAGAAGAAAAATCTCCAAATCATTGAAGAAATCTGATGTTTTTCTACAGAAATCCCAAAGATGAAACTGATAAAAACTTGAATTAAAAACAGTAAAATAACAAGGCTTTAATGAATGACCCATTTCTCTCCTGATCCTGAAATCCTTAATTTATTACTCCTTTATTTAACCAGAAAAAGACTTCATTGAGATTAGAGTAACGTTATAAAAGAGTGATAATCTTATTTCTGCCAAAAGGGGAAAAAAACAAGAAAAATGTCATAAGATTAGTTACAAAAATAGCCCAAATATTTATTCTCTTTCTACCAGTTCAGACTGGTGTTTTTCCCATTGGAACACTTGGACACCTTATCTGCATTGTGCTTTCTTCGTGGTACCTTGCACACTTTGAGCAATCTTTCCTCCTCCTCCCACATCTTCACTCACTGTTTATGGCAACTGCCTCTATTTTCCCTCATCCAACTTCTCCTATGTTGTATTATCTCACATGAAGGATCTCAGAAATGCCTCCTATGGCAGTGTAAATTTAAGAGGAAAAAAGAGAGGTGTTCCCCCCTCTCTCTCAATTATGGAGAGCGGCATGACCCACATTTGATAAGACACCAGACATGGCTACTTATGGACTTCAGTGCTGGGCTGTTAGCTGACTGTGATGTTTGTCAATCTGTGCATAAATAAAAGTAAAAAAAAAAAAAAAAAAATCGGTGATCATTGAGGCTGATGACAACAAATAGTAAAAGACTGATTTTAACTAGGGGTGGGTAAAAATCTAGATTAATCGATGCATCGCAATATTTCCCTGTGCAATTCAATATCGACTCTGCAAATCCACTGAATCGATTTGCCTCCTGACCCTTGGGGGGGGGGGGGGGTGCACGATATTATTGGCCCCCCATCGGTATCGGCCTATATCTGCCTTAACACTGAATATCGGACATAGGCCACCCCACCGATATTTAACCTATTTAATCTAAAGCCTAAAAAAACAAAAAACAAAACAACTACTACTTCTTCAAAAACTTCTGTTTTACAGACTTTTAAACTTTTTAAAAATAGGGATGGGAAAAAATATTGATACACTAAAATATCCTGACATTTTCATGCTGATATCATATTGACATTTAAAATGCAGTATCAATCTATTTTACTAACGAAATCTTGCGATATTTCATCGTTTTGTTATGAAATCTTGTGAGAATTTGCAAAAAATTTGCGATATTTTCCTATACTGATATTGGCGATAGCACATTTTAAATGTCAATCTATTTTACTAATGAAATCTCGCGAGAATTCACAAAATATCGCGACAGTTTGTAACAGACGAATGAAATCTCACGAGATTTTGTAAGTAAAATAGATTGATACCGTGTTTTTAAATATCAATTTGATATCAGCATACGAAAATATCACAATATTTCAGTGTATCGATATTTTTTTCCACCCCTATCTTTCAATGTGACTGAAGCTGACAACAAAACTGCTATTTGCAATGACTGCTTATTTTTTTCAGCTTTAATATCAATATCAATATCGGTTATTGGCCACATGAGTTTTAAAATATCGGCATATCGGATGTCGGCGAAATTTCCAATATCGTGCATCCCTAATCATAACACTGAAAAAGAGTGAAAAACAACATTTTCCTCCACATTTTCCATATGCCTGTGTTTAAGCTTACCATCATTCGTGAGAGCATCAGGGTACATTTCCTTCAGCAGGTCTCCGAGCGTGTGCACGTTGCCTTCAGGTGAAACTGGGCGAAACAGTTTCTGGATGAACGGCCTGTCACTCAATGTCTGCAATGAGAGCACAGCAAATTATCAAAGAGAGTGAGATGAATACAAAGCACAAGAAATGCTACATTGTGCGGAGGGTTCACATACTTTTCACATAACACCAGCTTTTGACAATTCATTTAAAAGTAACTTTGCATGTTACTATTCATAACCTCACATGAATAGATGGTGTCTGTTAACTGTAAATAGCAGCTTTATGGTTATGTGTGGCACATCTGCTGACTGTAATGAATGAAAGAACTACAAAAGGAAGGAATCCAGATGCAATTGGACTGTACAACCATAAGGAAAACTACTAGACTCAACATGCACATGTTGAGTCTGTTTTTATAAATTACATATATTCCTAAAAAGAAAAAACAACAACCCACATTTGGAAAAAGCAGATTAAATATCCAATAATGAGGGTTTTTCCCTGCATGATAACACGTGGGGACATTTTCATGTCTCACGGTGTGTTCAGACCAAGCGCGATTTGGGCGTCAAAATCGCGCCTGACGCCCAAATCGCGCTTGGTCTGAACACACTGTCAGGGTTCAGGAGGTTAAGAACGTGGGAAGAATTCATAACACTGCACGCAAATGCTGTGAATGAAAAGCTGACTGGCTTTGATGAGCCCAACACCATAGAATGTGATATTTAGCAATCTACAATGTTTCTACACATGTTATGAATGATGCTGACATGTTTTACTGATCCGAATCTGTCTGGAAGACATTAACTGCTGCTTTAGAACACATTTGGCAGAAAAGCAATCGTCTTCACAGAATAAAAGCTCATCTGGTGCTCCCCGAGATCCTCAGAAGAAGATTGGATGCAACTTTCACCATTGTTCCATGAAAGGCAAATTTTTTCCTTCCCATAACTGTTGAACAGATAGGCTGGAAGCCATGGACATGGTGATTATTCAGCCAAATGTTTCCCATTTATCCATTTCATCCTGCTGTTCTTTAGAACATGTGAAAAAGAAATGACTGGAAATAAAAACAAGTGTTTATAAACTGCAAAAGGGGATCTGATGAAAGTGAATGTTAAACATGTCTGCTCCTCTACTTAATTTGACTCATTTTACCCCCTTTTTTTTATTCCATGTTACAGGAAGAGGCATATCTTCATGATGATGTGGCCTTGAGCTGGGGCTACTTATCGTGTCGGTGATCTCGGAAGTGAGGCAGATTCTTCTGCTGACCACGATGTAAATCAGTCTGGGAAGGAGCAACAGCTTAATGTAAACTGATGATAGGACAGCTAAACAAATGTGACGTATGCAGCAAGTACCCTGAGGACATACTCAGCTGTGTTCCTCAGAGCCAAAACATTTTGTGAGTAACATGTGTGGGAATCACAGAGCAGAATTACCTCCAGACATTAGACAATGACCTATCAAATTGTACCCAGAATTGTTAATGGACTTTAAAAGGGACACTCTGGAACCTTTGACCAAAACACTGGCCTAATATCAGTAATAATAAATTATGTTGAGATGTTCCACCATGTCCAGTCTGGTTTGTCTTTTTAGACATATCTATAATTCACTATTCTTTTCTATATAAATAAACTAAACTTCCATCAAATCATGTACTAAACGTCAAGCGAAATACCTAATATTTACCATTTTAGTACTTCATTGGAAATGAAGTAGTACTTCATTGGAAAAATGAAACAAGAGTTGACAACCTAAAGCCAAAATTTGGACATCTAAATATATTTAAATGTGCATTTTATTTCCTTAAAATAATCTTAAATATGAAGATATGTTCATCAAGACAAAATAAAAAATCTCATTGCAGATAGGAGCAGAAAATGGTCTTATGGGTGACCGGAGGTCAAAGAGGTTCATTAAGATGATGATAACATCCATCCATCCATGTATCTAACCATTTTCCACCACTCACCCGGTGTCGGGTCATGGGGGCTGCAGCCCAAGCAGGGAGCCTGAACTTTCTTCTCATTTGTGATCTCGTTCTCTCGGTCGCCACCTACAGCTTGTGACTATGGGTGAGGGTGGGAACATAGATAAACCGCTAAATCGGGAGCTTCGTCTTATGGCTCAGCTCCTTCTTTACCATGACAGAGTGATGCAGAGTCCACATCACAGCAGACGCCGCACCGTTCCACCTGTCGATCTCCCGCTGCATTCCTTCCTCACTCCTGCCTCAGAGCAACAACACATATTTTCAAAGATGCTTTATTGAACAGCTGTCTGACTGAGCTGTTTTATTAGTGGTCCTGATTGTTGCATTGCTTTTTTCTTTTCACTTTAAAACACCAAACCACCACAAAACAAACAAACAAACAAACATATAAACTACTGATCTGTGGGATCAGTCTTCATTCACACAAAGGTAAATGACCGACTATTTGAATGACACAAGTTAAATCTACCAACATAATTACAATAGAGATGTCAGATATTATTGGCCTACCAATATTATCGGCCGATTAAAATGTGATGGAAAATATTGTCTCGTTTTACTGAACCAATATTATTACTAACAAAATCTTGCGAGATCTCGATGTTCCATTACAAGATCTTGTTCTATTAGCAGCGGTCCAGCATGGAGAAAAGTCCCTGTTATCGTGGAAGAACTTCATATCCCAGCATTCCTTTTAGAGTCATGTGACTACAGCGCTGCTGCTGCTACAGACTGACTTGCTTTGAAGCTGCTGATAATATGTCTGGTTTTAAGTCGTTGGTTAAGTTACCAAGTTGTCAGAAACATTAGAATTAGCCACATGTTGTCTTATACCTGCTAGTATCTGATATCTGGCAGCTTGATGTCCAAAATGAACTGTTGAGTTCAGGCTATTTTGGGATCTTTATATTTCTCAAAGCATGAGCGGTACAACCTCACAACTGTCTGCATAGATCAGTATCGGCTGATATCGGATATCAGAAATTAAGAGTTGGACAAAATTGGTATATGGGATATTGGTAAAAAAAAAAAGCCAAAATTGAGCACCCCCCATTTGCAACTATTTGTTTGATATTCCTTTTGTTGCATAAGTTTTGAAAATCCAGTTCCTGAGTCTGACACTGGCATGCTAGCAGGGGTGTTCTTTGTAAATGTCAGTCTCGCTATCACTTCAGGGTCAAGTTAAAAATTCAGTGGTTGTTACCAAGTGACCCACGTCCTCAGGGCACATGAAAAGAGTGCTGGAAGCTGGACACCATCCAAGGTTTAGTAACAGGTGGTGACATTCGGTATGTATTCCATTTGGTTAATCACCTGACATCTTTGGCTCAAGGCCAGCTAATTTCACTAATGAGCAGTGCATGTTTAAATAAAAACGCTCTAATTATTGTTAAAACAGACTTAAACTTTAATGCTTTGTTGTGATATGTTGTAAACAGGGAATATGGATGAAAACATAAAAAACTGAACTTTTCACCCAACTATTAATCACTGAAAGAAACGTATCAAATATCAAGGATAAAAATGCCAAAATAAGCTTATATCTGGTAGACAAGCATGCATCTTGTATATTATAATGAGTTGCAGTCTTTCTTTGACTATAAGTATCCAGTTCAGTGTCACTGCTATTGAATTCTAATGAAATACTAAGTATACATTATTAGAGGGATCAGAGATTTCAAACTCCTGCCTTGCTGTACCTGCAAAAACGATCGGACAATGGAGGGCCTGTCGTCTCTAAAAGAGAGCCATAGTGCAGGCTGATACCCAACCTGAGGTGTCAAACAGAGAGTCTGACATACAATAGGGCCTAATCATGGAGCTGTGAAAAGGAAACTAGCAAGGACTGGGATCAAGTGACCATGTGGTAACTACACACCTCAGAGCCAGGCGCGAAACAGCAAGAGGAAGGTGGTAGAAGAGGCGTGAAGCCCATGCTAAGGTTACACAGAAAGACTGAGTCACTGACAGGAAGCATGGCCTTTCGTGCGGGATCATCACCGAGAGCCAGAGCAGAGAGAGTGCGCTAAGTGACAGCTACTTCATTGCATTTTGAAATAGGCAACCATGAATTATTGAGGCAGGCGGCGTACAAAGAAGAGGCTATTGATCCATAAGGAGAGAAGCATGATACTGTTTGGATGAAGACACTTTCTTTTCAGGTGGTGTGACACCTTAGCTGGCACAGCAGCACATGGCAACACGACAAGAGCGAGGTGTCATTAGGATTCAGGTGAAAAGATATGGCTCGCTCTCGCTGAGTGAAAAGCCCAGCGGAACTCAAGATGTCCCCTAATTGATGGTAGGGGAATCAATCCACCTAATTGATGGCTAAACAATGAACAGGGGTAAAGCACTGTCAGTCCATGTGCGCTTCCAGAAACTGAGAGGGGCGAGAGAAAGCGTTTCCACTGAGCTCCGAGATCATCCATTGGCAAATTGAAATTCCAGCCTCATTAATCTTAAAGATAAACAAAGTTTCTGAAGTATCTACAAAAAAAAAAACAAAAACAACATGCAATACACTCCAGCATGCCACAAAGATGCTGCACATTTTCCAAACATTTCCTCAAAACCACAAACAAAATATGACTGAGGAGAATGTTATTTCTAAAGTGTAAAACAGGTGGAAATTTCCCTGAGCTGAAACCATTCAGGGTTACAGAAGGTCATGAGATGCTGTTGTGGCCCAACAATTCTCTTGACTCCTGTTCTGTGTCTGCTAAGATCCCAAAACTAAATGCATCAATCAGGGTTACTCATTTGCAATGACGGGAGGATCCATTACAGCTGTAATCATTATTCTGAGCTAAATTCCCAATGCTATGTTCAGACAGTCCAACCATTCAATATGCCGTAGGGACGGGCATTTTAGCTGATTGCTTTAAAGGCAGGGTAGGGGATCCTGGAAAAACGGTTCGAGCAAGCTAAATTTGAAAAAATACCCCCCCCCCCCCCCCCCCCCCCCCCCCCCCCCCCCCCCCACGCCTCTGTTTTAGCACACCACGCCTCCAGAGCACAGGAACGCATCCCCCGAGAACTCAAGAACAGCCGAGTGGCTAGCTTGTTAGCTTCCCAGTAAACAGCAGAGGAACCACGTTTCCTAAAAGTGAGAATCATCTCACCTCCAACTTTGTCTGTGGCGTAAAACATCCTCACTGCAAACACCAACACCTCCATGACTTGATCCACATCCGTTTTTTTTTTTTTTTAAGAGCAAACAGTGGCATAGTTAAGCGCAGCGAGCAGCCATGTTGGTCTCGGTTTGACTGCACTGTGAGATGCTCACGGGGAGTTGCGAGCGTACGCACATGTGTGCGCGAAGAGGGTGAGGGCACAACTAACCACAGTCGAGTTTGATGGACATAACAATCATTCAATCAATAAGCACGGGCCGTTCCCAACCCCATCCAATGAAATTCATTTCATTGGATGGGATTTTTCCAGTCCTGTATGTTCCACAGGTGATTTATTTTTTTAATTTTTGTGTCAGAACATTTAATTAATTGTCTGCAACCGGGGTGTGAAGAAGACTTTAAGCAATATAGTAAAAAATGCTCCTGGAAAACATCATCCACCCTGCTTTTAAGTTGACTAGTCAGGTAGGGCTGGACAATTAATCGAATTTTGATCGTGATTTCAATTTTGCCTTCTAACGATCATAAAAACACTGTAATCGAAGAAAAACGATTAATCCTGAAGTGAACAGACTGGTAGAGTTATAGGAAGCAAACTGCAGGAAATATAGAACAGGAATGCATGCAGACTGAGTATTCATTTTTATTGCTATTATTATCTTAATATATTATTATTATTTTACTCCTTCACTTGTTTCTAACTCATTTCCGGTTGTGTTTTTTACAAGTTATATTTGAGGTTTAGTTTTGGTGGTTCCATAAACACTTTTTTTTAAAATCAATGAATAATCATGTATATAAATCGTGATTTCAATATTAGTGAAAATAATCGTGATTACAATTTTTTCCATAATTGTCCAGTCCTATAGTCAGGCCAAATAAAATCTATTTGTTGATTACTCCTGATGTCATCATTAATGTTTCAAATTTGTTTTTCTTTAAAATAAAATAAAAATATGGGTTCTAGTGACCTTTGAACAATAGATAAACAAGAAAGGGGAGCCGAGACTGGGATTCAAACCTGTGCCAGCTGTGTGGAGGAGCTATATATGAGGTGGCTGCTCTAATAGCTCCACATATTATGCATGCTGCGCTAAAACAAAACAAATTACTTTCTGTTGTCTTTCCGTATGATTTTTTGTCTTTCCACAGCATTTTCATGACAGTTTAGTAAGTGAATCTCTCATCAGGTTGATAGATACAAGGTAACTTAGGCCCCGTTTCCACTTGCATGTCTGGGTCGGGTCAGGTGGGTTTTGGTACAGATTTGTTGATTTCATGTTGCGTCCCCACAACAACCCTTACTCTGGAGGCGGAGTATTAACTGGATAGCACCGCTACGTGACATCATCACAGTGCAACGCCTTTTCACCAAAGCACCACACCACATGAGACAGAAACAAAGGGGGTCATTTTTGCTTTGTTTTTATGCCAGGGTCACACAGGAAGTGACAGATTTTTTCAACCAATGAACGGATTGCAGTGTGTTAAGCTCCACCTCTTTGGTCCAGATTGGCTAGATCAGTACCCCTACGGAGGGGTACCTAAAAAGTAGGAGGGGTTCGGTCGAATATAAGGGTACCCGTCCCAGTTTTTGTCTGTGGAGACACAAAAACACGTGGCCCGACCTGGCCTGACCCGACCCAGAGTCGCTGGTGGAAACGGGGCTTTAGCTTCATCCCAGGTTGTGCATTTCACCTTGTTGTCCAGTTGAGTTAAATACCACTATGCCTTTGTCTTGTTGTTGCCAACGTCTTCTCTGGTCTGTTACTCTCGCTATCGGCAGTAGAAGCAACTCCCTCGTGCTCCAAACAAAAATAACAGTCCATTATATGTGTCATTTCCATAATAATAATAATAATGGCCTAATTGATTAGTCATGCACATCTCTACAACATAGTGTGTTCAGTAAAGAACAGAATAGAGAGTAGGAGTAGTCAGCTGCTGATGCATCTCGGACACTGCTTGAATGCCACAGTGCTTAATAATTTAGCAGCAAATAGTTACATCTCATTTAGACACCACAGCAATAACATGCAGGTCAATATACTTTTTTTTTTTCTTATTAAGAACATGTTATTTAAATACCCCTTTATGGACTGATAGAAAATATACCGTAAACCTTCAACCAATTTTGGTTGTACCATATTAAATTAAACAATCATGGACTGCAGCTCTACATATGCATTAATATTCAAAATATTGATGTTTGGAGTCTCTGTTTTCTCTGTGATGGACTGCCAACCTGTCCAGGGAGTGAAGCTGCCTCTTGCCTGATGGCAGCTGGGATTGGCTCCAGCTCCCCTGTGACTCTTCATTAGATTAAGCAGATATCAAGGAAAAAATGATGAATAGATGGATGAATACCAATTATATATCAATACTAACCATGAAAAGGGCTTCTTATTTCTTAGTTTTATTTGATTGAATTCCATACATTTCATTTTCTGGTTGAGGTTACAGACACGTAATTCGGTTGGGTGGAAATTTGTTATCTTACTGAAATACACAAAATATTTTGGGCCAAATATTCAGTAGTATGCAGCTTCTGTACAATGTACTTCACTTCAGATATGTAAAGCATTATTAACTAGATAAAATTATACGGTTTGAATTCTATATTGCATTACAAAATGGAAGAGTTTATGCGGTGAAGGAGTGGACAATTCAAGCATCAAATGCAGTTAAAACCACATCCTATAATTCCATGTTTAGGTCAATAACAGCTGACAAAAAAAGACAAGACAATATCCTACAAAGTCTCAATATTGATCTTATCTGAAATTTAGGAGTGACCAGTGTGTCAGATTTCTACCTTTTAAACAACAGCAGAAAAAGATTAAATGTAATATCTTTTATTAAAACTGATTTTACATGAATGAATGGATACCCTGTTTTTGTTTTCATTCATTTTGTGTTCTAGTTTCTTGGTTTTAGAAAGTGTTAATATTTCCAACTCCATTTTAACCCGTGATCACTTAGTCAGAACCTGAAAAGCAACATGTTGCAGGCCGGGTTGATAAAGTCCATGTCACCTCATCTTTACAGAACAAACAACAGTTTGTTCTGATGTAAAGATGTGACAGCTTAGTTACTGCCACTACTCAAAAAATCCCAAGATGCTAGTATTTAAGTGGCTTGGTGGTAAAATATGTTTGCAGAAAAAGTTTTCCCCTTCATAGCCATGTTTCCGCTTTTAAAAAAAACAAGACCTCTCAACCACAAGTACACATTTTCCTCAGCACAGAAAGCACCTGCTGCCTGTGGAATGACTATGCAGAAATGTTTCAAGGATTCCAACATTTTGTAATTGTTTGTGCAGTCACCACATCCCCCTTATTTTAGTCAGCCATTACAAGATATCCGAGAGGCAATAAACGCACATTCCTCAAAGCAGGCCGCTTCCAAAGCACCACAACAGAGGTGCCTTCCGGCTGTTGCGTAGGGGGTTAGTAAGCTCTGAGTCAAGAAGCGGGAACAGAGAGCCATACCTGTCCAGAAAAACAATGAGAGGTGTCTTCAAAGAGGAGCAGTAATTTTCACTTTCCGCTCAGCGAGACGCCCTGCCCCTCTGGCTCTTTAAATCATAGTGTGGCGTCACTGCTGGAGCAGGAGGATATACTAGAAACATAACAAGCTAATGCACGCATGGACACACTATCAGTCTTACACAATGCAGCACGTATGCCAAGTACTTGAGTGGAGGCAATTTAAATGACGAAGACCAATAAAAGAAAATGTCAACAATGAAGCGGAAGCATGACGTTTGCTTCGATTTACCAGATTTATTTAGAGTGATCATTTTTTAAAGCCACAAGCAGCATATGAGATAAGAGTTTAATTTTAGTTCATGTCACAATGAAAAGATTTAATGTAATATTTATTGTTACTGAGTATACAAAAGCTGAAACATTTGAATAATTATTCAGATGTTTTTAGGACAGAGAAGAAGACACACATACATAAAAGTGTTGTCCGTGCCTATGAAGTGTCTTCTTCATGAGGACAATGGGCCAGACGGAAATGAGCCCTCTGTTATTTGTGTCGAGTATTGTCATTAATTCTGTCTGCATCAAACACAGCACGTTATTTACACTAAATACCACAATCTGGCTTTAAAGGACTCTGAGTGAGTGTGAGTGTGTGCGTTTGGGAGCAGAAAGAGAGGTGAGCGTGTCTTTCTTCTATGGCAGACATTCTGCTGTCAAGTCGCATCCATGGCATTTTTTTCACACTTTCTGGCAGGGCTTGCTAATAAACTGTTGACTAATTCTGATTTCCAAACGGCCCAAGACTTCTTTGGGCTTCTTTGGGTTTTGTTGTTGTTTTTTTAATATTGTTAGCCTTATAACATTATTTTTAAGACATATTTCAAGGTTTTAAAGGTAATGATGCCCAGTCAAGCCGCAATACTGTATCTATGAGTATAGTTACACTAATATCACAGTTTAGCCAAAATAAGACCTAAAGATACAGTATGTTAAAAAAATCAAGGGTCAGTGACAGAAAAATGTGATATCTAATTCAAAACTGTGTTTCTATTGATGTGAAATCGCTGCACTAGAATAGCTGTTAAATGTTTATTTTCTTAAAATGAGCCAGATCTACTTGCAGGGCGGTGCACATATGGAGGCTGTCATATTAATGCCCCCATTTTTACTATGGTATCCCTAAATGGACAAAACAATGTGTATGAAGTGAGAACCCTCTGCTGTAGCAGTTTTGTTTAATGGGAGTTAGAGCACTGTTTGGGATCAGTAATGCCTTAAAAGACATTAAAAATAGTTACTCATAGTACAGTCACAGCTACACCTGAGACCACTGGATCCAGTCACAGATGAAAAAATCTTTATGTTTGGAAGAATTTTGGCCACAAACGGCTACCGTACATTCACAACAGTGCTTGGATTTTGAAGTCATGTGAAAGAACTTTCAAACACTCATCTTTACCACTGGATGTATGTAATTCTTACATACTGTACCTTTAAGCAACTATATTACGAGGCTAAAGATATGTGTTTAGTGTTGCAGGCCTTGGTAACTGTTAAGTTCAACTGTAAAATGTTGAACTTAAAAATATGAATTAAAGGGCTACCTAAAAATTTTTAATTAAAGGGACTTAAGGCAAGATTAAGAAACGAAACTCACGACTGCCCCAACTGGCGCTTCAGGTAACTGCAGCCACGAGCCAAGCCGTCATGGGAGCGTGCACAAACTGAAGCTATACTGTTGTTAACAACGCTTTTTCTTCGTAGTAACACTTGTCAGTGTCTTTCAGTTGATCTGAATTGTTTGCTGACGGCAGAAAAATCCATAACAATCGCTTACAGTGTTTGAATTTACTGCGACCGTCTTCTTCCTGTATCAAAACTGTGGATGTAGCGTCATTTGATGTCACGTCCGCAGGGCAGCGCGGGAAATTCGGACACCGAATTGCAGCGCATTTTGCAGCACACAGCCTGTTCAAGGCAACGGAGAGAAACGTGGGTGGAAACGTTAGCGCTTCATCACCCATTAGTATTAAAAAAAATTGACATGCATGTTTGTTTGTTTTTTAAATTCCTGCCTCTAGTCCCTTTAAGGGGAACAATTTTTTGTTTGTGTAAGATGTGTTTGATTAAGTATTTTAAGTTATAACAACAACATACCAGAAACTTGTTAATTTGACATAAAATAATACATGGGGACAACAAAAATTCCAAAATGCAGTTAACAGAGACGTTAAACTGGAGACAGCTGGTCGGGGTCTCTCCATGAAAAGGGTTCACCCTTTCTTGGGTGGAACCCCACTCCATGTATCCCTAAGGGCCTGGCGTTATGTTTAAGATGCTGTGTTTTTTGTTTTTTTTGTTTAGTTAAGCACTTATATATTTTAATTTGGTTAATATCTTTTTCTTTTTTGTTTTACGTTAAGTCCCTCAGGTCTTTCCTACTTTGTGAAGGCCCACGAGCCGACCAAAATAGCCATTTATGATTTACTTTTATGAACATCAGGATTTTTTTCCTCTCTTTAATATCACTGCCATACCTCTCAGGCTTCTGTAGTTAACAGTGTGCTCAGCCCTCCTCCCAACCTGTGTGTAATTTGTAACTAGTTCGGTTTTGGAACTTCAGACTCGGAACAAGTAACAACATGTTGATGAATTCATTTAAAGGTTGCGGATACTAAAGGTGGCAGGCAACTGATTTATTTCAGCAGCTCAAATGGCATCAAGCCGCTAAGTGGGAGAAATGACTGAGCCGACACTGACACTCTCTCCGCCGTCTGAATATACCATTTATTTTGGGAAATGATAGGTTATAATAGGGCCTAACAACTTAATTATCAACATTAAAACTTTATTTCCAAGCTTACTTTGGCAGAGTAAAGTCCTCCCACTTTGGTTCTGGTTAAACTGGTGTGAGAGCTTGCCAGTTTTCAAGAAAGCACCAAGATTCTCAGACTCCACAATGGAGCTGAAAGCAGAATGGTGGACAAGGCAGAACTATTCACTCATGACAGGTCAGGTGGATTATCCCTCTTTAGTTAGATCAATAAGGAAACTGACCGTGCCAAGCATTGCTGGTCTACAAAGGAATAGATCCACAGGCAAAATAACAACTGATTGTCAAGGATAACAATGAAAACAGCGACTTCAAATTCATGAAGCCATGAATTCATGCTCTGAATGAATGAAGGGAGAAGTACTTTATCAATCATCAAAAGGAAATTTCTAATTGTAATTCATAATCTACCTGATAAAGCAATAACTTTTCTGTTTTTCCATTTTTTCGAGAATTAGGATGTTTGAATAAATATTATCATCATCATAAAGTCAGTTATCTCACTGCAACATGTTCTACTGTTATCACAAATCATATTAGCATCAGCCTATGCTCAGTAAATTGCATTTTGGCATTTTTGCTGTCCCAATGTATTATTTTATGTAAAATCAACAAGCTTCTGGTATGTTGTTTAAATTTAGAGACTTAATCAAAAACATCTTAAACACACAAAAATAGTTTCATTTAACTCAAAATTTTAAGGTAGCCCTTTCACTCATATTTCTAAGCTAAACATTTTACACTGTGGTTGCGTTTTCCAATAAGCACATGAAGCATGTTTGTGTTTTACCACTGTTTATCTAACCATTACAAAGCAGTTTCCATGTATGGTGGTGGATGGAAACAGGTGGTAATTTCACTTTTCTACATGACGAAGCTTAAAAAGCTTGTTTCCCACAAGTTTGTTTTACAGTAACTCTAGTTGTGTTTATGCATTAATTTAACAAATACAAGCTACTACAGCTGCTGTCAGATTCCCCTGAGCAGCAGCTCAGAAGCCAAATTAAAGCCAAATTAATTGTGTCAATACACGAATGCGACTGCAGCAGTTCACACTTGTCATGTTGAAAGTGATATGTCTTTGTTACAAGGCCCGACCGAGTCAGCCTGCCATCTCAAAATGGTACGGAAAATCACCAGTGGCATGCTGCACACATTGCACCAATAAATTTATTTGCCAACAGATTAATGGAGAGCAGCATATGTGTGAAATGGGCTTGAATAGCTGATATTATTGGCCGATATTGGTATTAATATGCAATATCGGAAAATATCACATCAGTTTTTCTCATACCGATATTTCTACTAACAAAATCATGCAAATTTCATATCAGAACACCAGAATCTCGCAAGGTTTTGTTAGTGGATCTTGTTGTTTCATTAGCACTGGTCCAGCATGAAGAAAACTCCCTGTTATTGTGGAAGAACTTCATATCCCAGCATTCCTTTCACAGTCATGCGACTACGATGCAGTTGGTGGTGCTACAAACTGACTTGCCTTGAAGCTGTTTATAATATGTCTGGTTTTAAGTTGTTGGTTAAGTTACCAGGTTGTCAGAAACTTTATAATTAGCCACATGTCAGTGAATACCTGCTAGTATCTGATATATGGCAGCTAGATGCCCAAAATGAACTCGTCTTGCTGAGTTAAGGCTATTTTAGGATCTTTTCTCTCAGAGCAGAATATGGTTGTATTTCTAAAAATAAGAGAGACACAACCTCACAGTTTTTGCATAGTTCAGTATCGGTTGATTACAGATATTGGAAATTAGAAGTTGTACAATAAATCAGTCAAAAAAAAAAAAGAGCCAATATTGAACATCCCTATAACTAAGTTGTCAATAACTTTATAATTAGCCACATTTTGGCTAATACCTGGTAGTATCTGATATATGGCAGCTAGATGTCCAAAATGAACTCGTCTTGCTGAGTTAAGACTATTTTGGGATTTCTGCTCTATGAGCAGAATGTAGTTCTCTCTTAAAATATGAGAGATACAACCTCAGTTGTCTGCATAATGGTATCGGTTGACATCGGAGATTAAGACTTGGACAATATTGATATGTCATATCTCGGTTAAAAAAAAAGAAGCCAATATCGACCATTAAACCATCCCACCACTGTAAGCTTAGACATAAAATAATGAAGAGGCAACACCTTAACTTAGCAGTGGGAGCAGGGCCATTTTATGTGAAGGTATGAGACTGGATTGGACATGTTGTTTAGCCTCTGAATGAGGTTGGTGGCAGAAATGGAGCCAAATCAACAATAGAGTGACAAGGTAGCATGACTGGACATGCCAAGTTAGACACAGATGCTGCTGTGTGACACATCACAACTATGTTTCCACAACATCAACGCCAGCTATCTGAAAGTTCAGTGGGACGATGCTGTTGATTCACAAGGATGATAAGGCCGTCATCCTGGAGCAAGATCTCTGATGTTTGAGCCTTTCATATCTCCCACATCAACTTTCTTTTCTCCAAACTCCTTCTCGAGTTTGGTCTTGCCACAACTAAACAGTTTTTTTGTTGTTGTTTGCTTGTTTTTAAGGTTTCTATATGTTTCTTTCTTTTTTTAAAAAAAAGAACGAAACTGCATTCAAATATACATAAAAATATTCTCTGCAGCTGCAACACAACCAGCGCACATTCAAACTTTTCTACAACTTTTTTTCCATTTTAGCTCAGTTATGGGTTTTCCTTTTCTTTAATTTGATTAACCAATGAAACTTATTAATCATGAGCAGAATCTTCTTTTCCTTCTCCGGTTTCAGCAGCATTCCCATCAGCAAATTTAAAAAAGATCTAAACATTGAGGTGAGGTAAGTTGTGATGTGTACAAAAACAAAGCAGGAAGGCTGCTAGAAAATCTCCTGGGTTTGTCAAACTAAAATACTAAGTAACTGTAAAGTTTACTGATGCTAAATGAATAACATACTTGCCGCTCTCGTGCTGTTTACAAAGACTTTTCTAGTGCAGTGAAGCATTATTACTGACATCCAACAGCTACAAGCAGTTCACTCAAAACAAACATCTAAAGCATCTGCAGCAATGAAAAGAAAAAAGAAAAGTGTAAAAAACTGACTATTATGGGATTAAAGTTCTTCCAATTTGTTCAAATCTTAAACTCCTGTGGACAGTAAAAGTGGTGACAAAGTGCAGCAGAAACTTGCTATTATGAGTATTTTTAAGATCATAATGAACTAATTCAGTCTGCACTCTTCTCCAGACTTTCGAGAGTTGTAAATATTTTGCGATGGTAAGATTAAAACCACACTGTCTCCAGAACAATCCAAACTTTTCAGGAATTCTGCTTATTTTCTCCAGCGTATTTGGAACTCACACAGTGAAGTGGTGACCGACTTTGATGCTGCAATCGTCATGAAACCAACACGGCTCATAAATGACCATGGAAACTTTCAATTCAGCCATGAAACCCACCCAAAGCTGGAATGGTCTGGCTTTCTTCTGCCCGCCAGCCGTTAGACGGCTTTAGGGCTGCAACAAGTGCACGTCTGAGAGGGCGGGTTGTGTTGGTTGGACTGCATGTTTGAGTCTGCCACTTTAAAGGCTTATGTTTTATTACTAAAGACAAGAATGTTTTAGCTGAAGTGTAAAATGGTTTATGTATGTGCCAAAGATGTAAAAGTCCAAACAAAAGCATTGAACTTTACACAAAACAGTCAGTGTTGACAGCGATTGACAGCTGTTTCTCCGCCTCTGTTGTTTTGCAAAATGTAAATGCAGCCATATGTGGAACCTTGCAGGTCACATTAAAAGTTAACATGCTTAATAGTAAATCATCAGGCTGGGAAACTACCAGCAGTCACAGCAGATATGGTGACGGAAAAACATGTTTGGTAGGAAAGTTCATTTTATCATCGTTTTACGTAGAAGTCCTGCTCTGCTGTTAAAGGCTACAAATCTCTCTCTGTTCCATGAGATGACACTTAACAGTCATTTAAGGCTACAAGTAATTTTTGTGCGGTTTTCAGCTCCTCTCTCAGACATTATTTTTCCTAACTTGTCTTGGCAGGCCCTTAATTCTTAAGTGGCTCAAAAGACTCAGTGACAGTGATGGGGGGGCTTTCTGTTTGTTGCAACTTCACATCAAGGCTGAATGAACTTAAAAGCTTCAAGAAGAGATTCAACTCAACATATTTTGCTACAAAAATCCAGATGTCTTCAAACTCCTCGTTTGCTTGACCTGATTGGATGTTCTGAGCAAACGGCATGATTAAAACTGCTCTACACAATTAGCTTTCTTTCAATCAGATTATTTAAATAACTCATTCTCTGTAAATCCTGACAAAATTAATTTCCCACACTTTTTTTCTAGCCGGATCTGCTCAACACTTGATTCAAAGAGCATTTTCTCCGCTGTCTGGCTGCAGCCAGCTAATGTTTTCCAGGCAAGAACCAGCCGATTATTCATCCCAGCGTCTTTCTTTCTTATCCTCCGAAGGGACTTTTTACCTTAGTCAGGACAAAGCTACAGAGGCTCGGTGGAAACACCCGAACTGAAGCTGTTTGCTTGTGCCTCCTTGTTCCCGACAGAACCCTCAAGCTCGCCCACTGGCTCACCTTAGGGCAGTGTGATTGCACACATCCATAGAAAAGTCATGGGTAGTATCAAATGCACACGAACAAATGAATCCTTTCCCAAAAGAAACCCACGGCACTTTTTTTCTAACTAGAGAAGTGTGGGGGCCTTTCATTATTTAGTGGCTGGCTGTTATATCAGAGGTCAAAAGGTAAGTACAAGCTGCAGCATGTGTGATGATGTTATTATGGTAGGAAAATGAAAGGTTCCATTATTAGTGGAAAACACTGGATTACCCAATAAAAGAGGGAAAAAACAAGTACACTTCATGAATTTACTCACATTTTACAGGCAGGGATTGCAGCAGGTTAGATAGACTGAGATCAAACAAGACTATTCTTGTTTAGTGGAGAAATAAATGTCACGTAGAGGCTAAACATCCCTCTGGAGTTTGATATTCAGGGCTGAAAGGTGGAGCATTTTTTCCATATGTTTACTTGTAAGTTGTAAGCAGAAGCTAAACTCACTCAGTGTTGGGATGATTACATGGGTTTTAATAATAAATGAAAGTCTTTTTCATCACATTTTACTTGCCAGTTTGATATTGTGAATATAGAGCATGACTTCAAATAACGGATAGTAACCTATACAGTCGACTAACCTATGAGACTAAATGAATCAGTATACGGTTGGAGGTGATTTCCCTGCTGAAGCAATGCTGACTAATTTCTACACTACCCTCTGGCGCCATCTACAGGTATGAAAAGATAAACATCAAAATTCAACTTTCATTTAAATGTAGTACACAAACTATATGAAATTAAAAGTTTAACAAAAGGGGCAATAATAAAGTGTGTGTTACCTGGTATATCCTGAAGGGGATGTATCTGAAGCCTCCCTCCTCAGTGGGATATTCCATCAGCTTCCTGTTCATGGCCCAGAACTGGTCAAATTTATCTGAAGCAACCACACACACACAGATCAGCAACTGTAAGAGTCACTCTGTGATAAAAACGTTGATTTAAAACAACTTTTCCAGAATGCACTAGAAAAGAAACACACAAGAAAAGGCCTTTACCTCTGAGACATACCGGACTTATTCATTAGGGTGTCTTCAGGATTTGAAGTTTGCTAAAGCAGCAAGTCATGTTCATGTAATCCTCCATGTTTAATATCAATATATATAATGAGCACCATGATACCACCATACTCTAACCTACTACTATATGTAAAATGTAAATTTATACAGCATCGGAAAAAATGAAGAGACCACCCTTGTTTTCTCATATTTCTTGGTCATTTTAATGCCTGGTACAACTGAAAGTACATTTGTCTGGACAAATATAATGATAACAACAAAAATAGCTCACAAGAGTTTAATTTAAGAACTGATATCTAGCCATTTTCCGTAGTTTTCTTGATGAGTGATTTTGTTTATTAAGTTCTTCATTATGCTATGGTTTGTAGTGCCAAAAACAGCTTTTAGGCATTCAATAGTTTCTTTTCTGTCTCTTTTAGTCACATGATTTACACCACAGTTGGTACTTGATTGCATAACCATTATTTTTGATGACAAAGTTGGTCTCTTAACTTTTCCTGAGGCTGTATATCAAACCTGCCAATAACAAATTTAATTGGACTCATGTATTATGTGTTTATATATATATATATATATATATATATATATATATATATATATATATATATATACACATACACACACACACACACATACATAACCCTGAAATTCTACTAAAAAAAAAAAAAAAAAAAAACTTGCTCTGCATCAGCACAATTGAATGAAAAGAAAACAGTTCAGGAAGTTTATATGTACAGAAAAAACAAAAAAAATCTTCTAAAATGGACACAGATGAGGGTTAGAGGAATATTAATTAACAGGAGTCTCAACTTTTTTATTCTATTATTAATTTAGTATTCATTTCTAGTAAATTACAGGTCCGGTTAATGTTGAAACCTAACTCAATAATTAGGGATTAAAAATATTAGCTGAAAAGAAATGCATGACAACTTTACAAGAGTTATGTAAAAATCCTGATTTCCATCAGTCTGTGTCATGTGGAGGTCATATAAAGGACTACAACTTTAGGGGAAATTCAGAGTCCTGTAATGTTGCTGTCAACTTAACAGAAGATGTATGAAGGGCTTTGTCTTTAAGGTATCTTTCAGCATTAAAAAACTGAACAGACTGATGAAAACATGCGCTAGTTTAAAACTCATGAAGCCGTTTTTATGTTTTTTCTCTCTCTTGGATGAAAATTTAAGTCCTTTCTGTTTCTGGTCTCTTATGGATGTGCAATTTTTAGCTTTAAGTTTCATCTCTCACTTTCACGTTTAACGTCAACTCTTTTGTTCTCGATTAGTTTAAAAGTCTCTCTGTGAACCAAACCCTGAACTTTTCTCCCCCCTGCTTAACTGTTGCTCCTCAACTGACCATCTCTTACGCTTTTTTGAGAGATTTGAGATTTGTTTGTCTTTTACACTATTAGTTTCAGAGGAAACTGGAAGAAAGATAAGCAACTGATCTTTTGCTGGTTAAAGGCCCCACGGTGGGGGGAAGTTATATAAAAAAAAAATGTAAGCATCGTTACTGCCACATATACGGCACACAATTTTGACAGTTATACGCCAATTAAGTACCACGAAAAAACAAACACACAAACAAACAAAAAATAATTTCTAATGTCTTTGTGACTTATTTGCATAAATTAATACATGTATTCAGACTCAATAATCACTTTCATGTCTTTTTGTTTGAGAAGTATTAAAATTAGCTCTTTTTTTTTTTTTTTTTTTTTACCTACAACAGTGGAATAAAACAGAGATGAAGGTAAATAATTATTAGGGGGGATCTTGAATATTGTTAAAATACACCAATACTGTATGAGTTTCTGATCACCCAAATGTATCAAGTCAAATCAAACTTTATTAATAAACTTTTCATACAAAACCAGCACAAAGTGCTTTACATAATATAAAAAATAATTTTTAAATATATAAAAACACGAACCTTCACACACTGATTATCATTATTATTATTATTATTATTATTTATTATTATTTTAAATACTTAATCAATCCTTGGATTTAAACTTGGGTCATCCAGGCCCAAATCTGCCTTGCTAACCACTTTGTCACCACTCCATTCAAAAACATTGTAAGTATTTGATTTCGATATACAAAAAGGAATTATATATAATATATATATATATATATATATATATACATACACACACACACACACACACACACACACATACATTTTTTATTTACATTTATAACTAAGACAAAGAAGATCTTTTTTTTCTTTTAATTTAAGAAGTGATTGACACCTACAATCAAAATAGCAAGTTATTTAATTGAGCAAAAATGTCAGCTACTTATTTATTAAATTAGGGGATTTACTTTTTTCTGTCTTTAGAATAAACAGGCAAATTTGAACATATCACAGTTAAATTAAATTTTCTTATTCATCTATAAATGAATCAACTAATAAATTAGAAAAAAAAAAAAAAAAAAAAACTTCTTTTTTTGCTGACAATTAACAGTGAGAAATGAAAATACAGGCAGGTTATTATAATAAATAAATTCCTGACTGTGGCAGAGGACAGGAACAAGGCAACAGGCTGTTGTAAACTAGTTCATCAACTTGATCTTGAGTAATTCCGGGAAACTCTTGCAACCTGATTTTTTAAGTTTTGTTTTTCAAAGGCTATCACAAGTCTTCAACCAACCACCACAAAGAGATGAGGCCCATATGTCCCCACACCCACTCCCACATCACAGGGTTCCGGTGCGTTAGCCCGACAGCCCGAACGTCATCTTCACACAAAACATCAGTCACAACCGACAAACGGCCGCCACAATCACCACCCATGAGGAAATACATTTATCTGGACAGATGAGTGGAAATGGAAGAGGAAATATCAGCGGGGGAAGCCGTGAGAAGTTTCTGAGACTCCAATCAGACGTGTGCACAAAAATCTAAGAATCTCGATAATATATTTATTGTATGTGTGAGAACATTCCACCCAAAAATGACCGTGTATGTGACGTGTTCCTGACGATAATACATAGATAAATTCTTCAGTGTGTGTGCAAGCATGTGTGTAGGTGGATGAGTTGCAGGAAGATGAGAGCACTGGTGGCTCTGAGTGTTAATGAGTGAATGTGTGATTGCAGGATTGTGTGTCACTTCCCCTGCCAGCTGTCTGTGGTCTTTCTTCTTTAAAATGTGCGTGCACGTGTCTCACCGTTCTGCAGGCCCATCCACAGCTGTTTATGGTCTTTCTTCTGCATATCATTGACAACTTGGCTCTTGTGCTTCAGGGCATCGGCCTCCTTGATGCTGGACATGAAGTGAGCCTCTATCACAGAATTGCTGGGACAGTGGAGCAGGTCACTATCTGGAAAACTCTGACATGCAAACATTTTATTACAAGTTAAGTTATTATTCTTGGCAACTCATAGTCAATTTCTAAAAATAAATATCATTCTTCAAAATTCATGGTTGTGTCCAGCTGATATTGCAAGTTTACCATTTTTACTTTTGCTGTTTGTGCTTTGGCAGGTATTGTAAAGGGATTTTAACTTATCTTTTAAGTTTTATTAATACTGGGGACAGATAATAGCTTCAAGACTTAACCAAAGCAGAAAAAAAAGCTAATAGAGACAAAGAGTTTAAAAAAAGTTGCAGGGAACACACATTCTAACAGGCTCTTACCTTAAAGTGCACAGTGATGCTCCAGGGTAAAACAGTGTGAGAGGCATGGAGGTCAAACAGAACTCCAATTGGATAGTGCCTTGAATCCATGGAGTTACAAACAGAAAATAATGTTACCATTATTATGTAACATTTCGGGCTGTCATCAATATATCAAAGGGAATTATTAGAACTCCCACTGTTCAACCCAATTATGCGGAAACAGTGTTTTAAGGGAAGTAACTTGGTTAACTGTGGTGTTCTTGAAAATGTTATACAATAGGATATACAGTTGTCCTCAAAATTATTCATACCCTCCAATTAAAGAAGGAAAAAAACAGCTGTCAGTTATTTAAATTTAAATTGACAAAAGTAATAATGAATAGAAATTCTGTGAAAATCATGACACTGATTTTGAATTGTAGTTTAACAGAAATATTACAAACAAACACAAAAAAAAAATTAAAACAAGCAAACAAGCACGATGGGGTTCTGAAGCTAAGATTTTGTTGAGCAACACTTTGAGGCAATCACTGCAATCAGGTGTTTTCTCGAGTGTTCAAAAAGACTTCTACACCTGTTGACAGGTATTTTGGTCCACTGTTTATGGGAAAGGTGCTCTAATTTGTCCGGGACAATTTTTTTGTTTGTTTTTTTTAATTATCATTTTCTACCACAATTCAAAAGCAATAATTAATTTCAATAAACTGTAATTTAGTGAATTTTTATTCATTATTAGTTTCTTTAGTAGGGCTGGACAATTAATCGAATTTTAATCGTGATTTCAATTTTGCCTTTTCACAATCATAAAAACACTGT
Organism: Atherinomorus stipes; assembly: GCA_023101725.1. NCBI lineage: Eukaryota > Metazoa > Chordata > Actinopteri > Atheriniformes > Atherinidae > Atherinomorus > Atherinomorus stipes. Next base: position 984,475 of record JALJCO010010916.1, read on the forward strand.
AATCGATTAATCGATTAATCCTGAAGTGAACAGGCTGGAGGAGTTATAGGAAGCAAACTGCAGGGAGTATAGAACAGGAATGCATGTAGACTGAGTATTAATTTTTATTGCTATTATTATCTTAAATAATATTCTTATTTTACTCCTTTACTTGTTTCTAATTTATTTCTGGTTTTATTTTTCTTTTTTAGTTATATTTAAAGTTGAGTTTTGGTGGTTCTATAAACACTTTTTATAAAACCAATGAATAATCGTGTATATTAATCGTGATTTCAATATCAGTCAAAATAATCGTGATTATAATTTTTTCCATAATCGTCCAGCCCTATTCTTTAGTTACCTGTGATTTGAATTACTATTGTGAATTTAGCCTTTTCTTTAATGGGAGTGTATGAGTAATTTTGAGGACGACAGTAGATCAGTGATTTTTTTTTCTGATGTAGTAGATTCACACATCCTGTGCTTTTATATTTGAACAATGTGGTTCCACAGATAAAATTAGTTCTAATCTGGTTCTAGCTAAGATCTGATATAGTTTTCAAAACCCAGAAGCCACAATAGAACCACATTACAATTTTAATTAAAAATCTCTTCCAGTATGTTTCTCCTATAAAACAGTATACAAACTAATCATCAGTCATTTATGACAAGCTACAATGAGATGAACAATTCTGCATGTACTAAGGCACTCGCTCTTAATAAGTCAAAACTAAGGAAAAATATTACAAGTTAGCAGACCATTAAGTATCTTAAAACTGTAAAATTTGTAAAGAGCATGAAGGTGTTTTATAAGTAATTATCATTCAGACTTGAGAATTAATTACGACATAAGCAGCATATCTTCATTTTTTAAGAAACTAAAACTAGTTAACACTGACAAACAATTAATAATGACAAAACATTTTTTTAAACTTTACATTTTCTCAAGTTTGTTTTAGAATGATTAGGGTTTATTCACTCTGTTACTGTTGCAACAGTGACACCTTGTGGCTGAAATTTGTGCCTGCAGTCTTTAACTGGCTCTGCTGCTGACATGTGGTCAGAAGAGCAGAAAAGCTAAGAAAACCCCAGTTATCACGAGCTGAGACTTCTGTTGTGGGTGAGAATGAAGTGTTAATGCATTTTCATGGCTGTGGACATTCTCTAGAACATGGATGATTGCAAGTAACTGCACACCAAGATATTATTTAATCCTATAAAACAGATTGTAATTTGATTTTAGCTCATTGAAACAAAAATCATGTTTATTTTTTCAGTGACACCCAAATTCCAGTCTGGGTAAGTGTCCTGATTATACTGCTCGTTGTAATTTTATATGGTTAACACAAAAAAAATCTTTTGTAGAAATCAGGTTAAGTGTAAACAAACAATAAAAGTTGTAATAGAAAAAAATAGACTAAATGACTTTCTTAATATGCTTTTAGGTACAGTAAGAAATGTACATAAACCCACAATGCACCAACACATACCCAATCCTTTCCCCCCTGAGACAACTGCTAAAATCAGTTCCAGTATCAATTGCTCGCTTACCATTTGAGTGGCGTTCCTTCATACTCAAACCACATCTCCTCCACATCCTCCGTCCTCATCACTTTGAGGAAGTGTTTTTTCACCTTGTCGGTTACCAGAGGTAGATAGCTCACCCTGGGAAGCAGCAGCTGACAAAGTCAAGAGGAGAGAGAAAGTCACATTATTAAAACAGCCTGAGCTGCAGTGGCACTTTGGGCCAAATTCAAAGTGCACACCTTCAACTAATATGACATGAACAAATATACAGTCAATTTAAATATTTTGTAAGAAAGCTTGGAGAGACAATGAGACTTTTTTTTAATCATCTTTTCCCACAATGCAATCACCAGTGGAAGAATTGTGTTTATACTCTTTAATTCTGTGTGATGGAAGAAGCAACCCCAAACTTTTGCAGTGTAGATACAAGGTCAAATCCAGCAGAATGCTAACTTTTTTTCTATGCAATGTATGCACTGTGCATCAACACAGAATGGGCAATGCAGCACAGCTATGTCAGCAAGAATATAGGCTCTGCTGCTGCACCTTGAATAATAATGATCAAGAATTCGCTTATAATTTATATTAAGGTTAAAACTGAAAGGATTCTTGAAAATTAAATCATGCGAAGGGTGACAAAAGTTAGCCTGACAACCTGTTTAACCTTCCAGCTGCTAACATAAACATCAATCAGACTGATGAAAAGTCAACATAATCAGCAGTAACTTCATAAATGAATGTGCATTTTTAAGCAAACTGCTTTTCTTTGTGTCTTCAATCAAAGTTTTCTTGCAGGATATAACTATCCATCAATGCATGTATCTATCCATCTATGATAAATAAGAAGTAGGAAAGTTTCTTAAAATAAGGACAACTAAGGACAACTGGTCTTTAGAAAGGGGAACTTAAAATCATATGATAGGATCAGCTGTCCCCAGATTTGCTTGCTGCCATTTGAAATCAGAGCATTTTTCTACTTACATAGTAGGGCTCTGCCTCTCTCTCTGTAACCTCATCCGGGTTGAGTGTGAAGCAGGTGGGTATCCGGCCAAACCAAACGTCTCTCAACACGTCCTTGTCATCTGCCATGCTGTTGATGCTCCCAATGACACATAAAGAATAAATTCCCCCAACACAGAACCCTCGGGTCCAAAGCAAATAGCTCCCAGCTGTGAAAAATACAGCAGATCAGCTCACACAGTAAAATAATAATAAAAGTTTAAGCATTACAATGGCTCAGTCAAGAAAGGAATACAGCATTGACAAGCACAATCCTCAGTAAAATAACTTGACTTGAGGTCTGATAGTGACACATATGTATGATAACTATCAGTGGAGTTATTATCAAGTCATAAAGGCAGCAACTTTCCTGCTGGACCTCCAAACTAACCGCACGCCTGTCAAACTACGCAACTGTAATGCCAAAACTGACGTTAGCTTGGAAGCTAAGTGTGCTAACTTAGCGGGTAGAAATATAGCAAAGAAAAGCGTATCATGAGTAGGTGTGCCAGCTTGCAGACTACTGCTAATATTTCCCATGAAAACATATTCCTTGCGTGCGAAAAAAAGGTAGTGTTATAGGGGAACGCCTTACTTTTTGTCGATGTTTTGTAGTCAGTCTGAATGAGAGAAGGGCCCTTACTGTCGGTGTGTTATACTGTCACTACACCGGAAAACAGCTTCACGTTTGCCGCAAAACAGCGACACCTTACGACCAAACATTTTACTTCTAATGCTACATAAACATAATCATATTTATTTTAGCCGTGCTTCGAAATTACTTACACCTCCAGTTGAATTAATAAATAATTATTATACCCAATGTCTTACAAAGTTAATCGTGTTAATAATGTATTTTCCATTAACTTGTGCAGAGTTTCCAAACCTTTGTGAAACGTCATCACCTCACGACGCGACTTGTAAATACGTTTACAGCTGGGCTTCAGTAGTGCTGCTCATCGGTAGCTTCGAGAATAGCCTCAAGAATGGATAAGAAATTAGACACTGACAGCCTTGAAGTGCGTCTTCAGGCGCTGGAGAATAGAATGTATGGCGACAGAAGAAGCAAAAGTGGAAAACCTGTTAAGGTAATGGGGGGAAAAAAGTGTAATGGGGAAAAAGTCGTTATGTAGCTAGCTATTAGCCTAGCACAACAAACGATATTCGGTCATTGAGTGCCAGGGAACGCCCTGTTTGCTTGTACGATGGAAATTAAGAACAAGTGTTAGCAGAATCTGATTAAATTCCATCTGAGATGATATAGTTTATATTTTATCTAGCAGTTGCATGGCTAGTCATTTAGCCTGGAGTTGGCATAAAAATGCTGCTGGCCGGTTATCTGTCATTTCCATAAGCCACATCTTTGTGTGAGGGTGCGCATAAATATGTTAATAAAAATGGAGGTATCACGTATCATACATGGTACTCTCATTTTATTACATGGTTTATTTTACCAAAATAAGTTGAAATTCTTCGTTAGGAACATATTGAAACTATTTACAGGAATGCAGCTCTGGGCTATGCGATGGTAGCACATGTTTCTAAAGAAACTGTCTCACCACAGCATGTGATTTGACAAACTCAGAGCTTAGAAAGGGGCATTGAAGTTGCGTGGTTTTCTAGCAAGTGATGTCTTAGGGCCACAAAGTCCTATTTATTGAGATAACGACTTGATATCCTTATGTATAGCTAATAATTGGAAATATCTCATCATTCCTGCTCTGCTGTACTCAGAATTAACCCTAATATTTCAGATTACCTTTAGGTTTTTTGATGCAAGTTAGTAATTTCTTTCTTTCTTTCTTTCTTTTTTCTTTCTTTCTTTCTTTCTTTCTTTCTTTCTTTCTTTCTTTCTTTTCTTAATGAGAATAAAGTTGCACCAAATGAAAATACTTCCATTGTGTTTTTCTACAGCACCTGAGCACTGTTGTAGATATTTTATAAGAAGACTGCCTTTGACTTCTCCATACTGTACATTTGCTACTCACTAATACTTAAATTGATCTGTCTTTCTTCCTGTAGTGCGCAGAATCTTTGGCCAGGATTCAATCAGGTCTGACCAACACAGCCAACAAGAGAGAGAGAGTAAAGATCTTGCACAAGAAAAGTGAGTCGCTCTGAAGAGTCAGCCATATAGTGCATGAATTATTTTACTCCAGATAGTAAAGGGCATCTGTAGCTCAGGTGGAAGAGCATTCGTCTATCAACCTGAGGGTTAGTAGATTGATTCAAGGCTTCCCCAGGCTACATGTCAACAGAAATTAAACACCAAGTTGCATCCTGATGTGCCTATTGGGATATGAATGCATGAGGGTGAATCTGACAGAGCAAAGTGCTTTGAGTGGTCAGCATATCACTAGAAAAGTCCTGTATAAATACAGTCCATTTACCATAGGTAGTCCTTGTGTCACTCTTTGGGTGTTTACTTTTAATCCCTTTATCATATTCATTTGTTTTCAAATTTATTTTATATAAACATGTATTAGAGCTCATAGGGAGAGAATATTATTGTGTACTGAAGTTGTTAAATACAGGGTGATGTTTTATGTGTGTTATGCTGATTGTTATTATGGATCCACCAAAAATTCTAGGCATTTAATGTGAGCGCTGAACATTTCAATGTCAGTGTTTGCGTGAGTTTTCCAAAGAGAAGTGATAATTCATTTAAAGGATTTTTCTCCTTTAAAAACATTAGGGCAAAGTGTTTACAGGGCGACACGTTGTTGTTTTTTAATTAAAACAAACTGCAGTTGTTGAATTTTTAAACCTATTCATTGGTGTGTGGTGCAGTTGAGGACCTGATGAAATACCTGGACCCCCAGTTTACTGACCACATCTCTGTACCAGATGCCATGAAACTGGAGTTCATCCTTGCTGGCAAGTACCAGAAGAGCACTAAATGAGTAAAATTAAAATTAGCATGATCATCAATGATGGTATGACCCAAATGTTATTATATTTATCTAAATGCTTTATGTAAAACCCATTCTTATTTGATGTCTTTTTCTGTACAGAGGAAGAGTTCCTGCTTTCTCAAGCTGCTTTACTGGAGCAGGTCAACAACTTGCAGCCACTGTTGGACAGCACCTATATCAGAGGTTTGAATCTAGCTGCAACCATGCTGATCAAATGTACTTAAATCTGCACTGTAATATTTGCTTTATTTTTTCATTTTAAGGTTTGTTTTAGCCTATAGTCAGTGGATATATACCTAAGAGTAGGGCTGGACGCGATGGCAAGAATATATATATAATATATATATATATATATATATATATGTATGTATCACAATATATTTTTTATATTGTCCATCTCGATTTTTAGACAATGGTTTTTAATACCACCAGTTTTAAAGCATCAGTACTGAAAACTGTACAGACGCTCTGTATTGTCAAGAAACTAGAGATTAGAAAGGGTGGGTGAGAAAAAAATCAATACTGCTGTAATGATATCAGAGAAGTCACAGCCATAGTTCTGTAAACTCCTTCCTGATGTACAGCAAATTAAAGCCTCTGCAAACTATTTAAATTTCAGTTGCTTTTCTAGTTTATTTTCATATTTTTTTTATTTATTTTTTTTGAGAGAGTTTGAAGCTGATATACTCAGAGCTGCTTTGTTCTCATACGTTCATTCATTCAGTAGAGCTCCACTGTGCACAGGTCACATGAGGTTACGATATTACATTTTCTACTGATGTCAAAAAATATACCAAAATTTCACAATATGATAAAAACAATCCGATATGGCACACCCCTACCTATGAGACATTAAACCACTCCGGTAAAGTAGGTAGCACTCCTCATCTTGCTACAGTGCAATTTTCCAGGAAAACTTGCATCATGGGATTCCCAAAAGTTATTTTGCTACCTCTACCTACCAACATATAACATTTGCAGACTATTCACCACTCTGGGTTTTATTGTCAGTTTCTAGCCTATACTTTTTTATTTATTTCCTTTGTTTTGTGGTATTGTTTATAACTACTTTATAAATCAAACAGCAAAGCTTTATATGGTCTGTTTTATATCATTCAGTCTGTGTCATCAGTTTTGCTTCTTCACAGATGTACCTGAACATGCAACCAAGCTGCAGCGTCTGTCACAGATTCACATTAAAGAACAGGTAGCCTGTTGCCTCCATCTCTCCTTCTACTGCTTTTCTGTATTTAAAGATTGTACTCATTTATTTGTTTGTTTCTCTTTTAGGACCAAACTGAGACTCAGTCTGTTGAAGTGAAGAAGCTATTTGAGGAATACAACAAAATGGTGCTGTTTACTTCCACGTGTTCATTTCAGATTTTAGTCATAGAATCAACTTCTGACTCGTAATATCTGACCTTTGATTGGCAGATGTTCTTGCTGTCCAAGCAGTTCACTCAGTGGGATGAGACCCTGAGGAAGATGGAGGAGGCCAAAGGAATCCGACCTGTGGAGTAGTTACTGTCGACACTTAAGATGAGGATGGTGATGACGGAGAAGTCTGCACTAAGGTGGAAGCTCTTTATCAGATGTATCACATTACAGTATGTAGCTCTTTCTACCCCAGTAAAGTCTAAAGAAAAATTGCACAAAGTATTGCATAACTACAACTTTTTTCCTCCGATGTTGACTGATTGTTAAACATTTTAATGGATCAATTATATGACTATATAAGTAATGAGAACAACTGCCCCTCTTCTATTGTACCCCATCTTATGGATCTCTCAGCTGTTGGTAGTAGCTCTCAAATACAAATAAATGTATGAAAAAGAATGGAAAAACTGTACGGAAGAACTGACTCTGCATCAGCTGAAAATAATTGACTCCTTCATATGATCTGTAACTCAAACAGCTCTGAGATGCCGCTGATATTTATTATTTAATAGTAACCATTTGTATTGTTTTATATTAACAAGTAATGCATTCCAACGCTGCAAGCCTGTCAGACTCATCCTTTACCATATTCACATGCATATGTCGTCAAATGTTATTTTCCTGCTGGATTCCACCTCAGATGTTATGTAATATTTGGTTTTGAAATGTTTGTCTAATTTGCATACAACATGGACACAGTCAATATAGTAATTAAATATTTGTTTGATTATTATGAATGTTTGCTGGCTCTATTTATTGATTAATATATCTAACTGCTGAACTTGTGCTGTTGCAGCGTTGCCAATTTCCACACTGTGGGACAAATAAAGGTTTTCTTATTCTATTATTCTTATCTAGTTAATCCCAAAGTGAAATCAGGTTGTTGTGCTGTGTAAATACTTTAAATGTAAAAATTTACCAAAAGAAAAATAATGATGAAAAAAAAAAAGAGGTAAATCATTCATTTCACCTAGAAAAAACAAAACAAAACTACAAAATTGAATTTCCCTTCAGGGATTAATAATGTATTTTTCATTTCCTGGCCCATGGTGTTCGTACTGTAATAAAGCTGAAGAAGCTCAGACCGTTCAGATACGGGACATCAGCTGAATATTGATTTGTTCCTTGTGTGGCAAGGTAAGCAATGGCGGGCCCGGGTGGGATTTGATCCCCAGACTACCGTACGAGAGTCATGCGCGCTGTCCATTCAGCCAAAGGGACATCCATATGGCCAAGTAGCCAGGGCACATCATCTATCGGAAGCACAGTGACAGGACCCCACACTGTCACACTTGGGTTTTAAATATATCATTTGGCCTGGGCTTAGATGTCCTGAATGGTGGGGCCTCACAAGTCATGAAATTAAAAAAAAAAAAAAAAAGTGATCCATTGAGAGTGAATGCTTAGAACTTAATTGTTTGTTCAATATAATAGAAATGTCTCTTGCAACATGGCAAATTAAAAACTTATTCAATAAAACACATAATACATTTTATTTTCATAGCGCCTTTCAGGACACCCAAGGTCACTTTACATTGAAACAATAAAAACTACAGGAAAATACAATGATAAAATTGCTAGAAAAAAATTAAATCAAAATAAGTTAATATAGTCTTATGGATTAGAGATGGGATTTATGGCTCTTTGAGGGGAGCCGGGTCTTGAGGAGCCGTTCCTTTAAAAGAACCATTCAAAAGACTTCATCATTCTTATTTTTTGTTCAATATTTTTCACTTCAGAATTCAATCAACAGTAGCTTCTCTCGAGAAAATAACCCCTGGTAGCAATTTATAAGGCAAGATTTGTATTGGAATCTTTCAAACTACACACCCCATCAATATATACTCGGTTGGTAGGAAATATTCGGAATTATCGATCATAATTTTCATTAATCTTCCCCGAACTTTGACAATGAGGTCACTGTTTTGGAGTTTTACTCACCAAAACATTAATGGCTACAATTATCTTCCATGCAAAACAACTTCCCTTCAAAAATTTTCCACACAAGGACATTTAGTGATTCAAAAAAACTCAGTCTATATATAAGAATAAACACTGATGAAAAACTATATGTATCCATATAAAATCTACAAAATGGGAGTTTAAAAGAAATGAAATATAGGAAAATATAGATAATGTATAGACTGTAAGTTTTAGTAAATGTTTATAAACTAAGTTTTTGAACAACACTTTCTGCCCATGGATGCGTTCACGTGAATGAAGCATGCTGGACGTCAGACTCCCATCATGCACATAAGTGTCACATGCAGGCAAAATCAACAGTCTGGATATAAATAAGAATGGTTTTTCAATAAATGGCTCACAACTGAGATCAGATTCTCGTCGTTTATTTAAAAGAGCTGTTTAAAAGAATTGATTGGTTCATGAACATCACATCTCTATTATGGTTGATGACATGTTGTCTGCCCAGCAAGAGGGTAACTATAACGGTCCAGTCCCTGGCTTCTCCAGACTGTGTCAAGGTATCCAATGTCAAGACATTAAATATTGGCTCCGGTGCATCCACTGAAGGATATGACAGGAAAGAAGCACTATAAGCTGTAAAAGTGTAGTTATATTGCTGTTTTGTGTGAAGGTTTATTTTGTGTGAAAGAGTGGGGTCCTGTCTCTATGCCCCTAAAAGATAGTGCACCCGGGGACTTGGTCACACATATATCCCTTTGGCGGAGGGAAGAAGAATAACACTAACCCGGGGGGGGGGGGGGGGGCCCCCCCCCCGCTTCACCTGTCACATTTGATTTTCAAAAAACAGCTTCAAACTTCTAAATGTGTTTTATCTAAGATCTTTCTGTAAATTCTTAAATTAAGGCACTGGGGGTCCTCTGGTACCGGCCTTTTAACTGTTCCCAAAGTCAGACCAAAACTTACTATGAGGCCTTGTTCCACCGTGAGTCTTTGTCTGCGGAACAGCCTACCAGAGAACCTCGGGGCTGCAGAGACTGTTGAGTTTTAAGAAGACACTCAAGACCTACCTTTTAAGCCTAGCTTTTTATTTCATTTCATTTCATGTTATTCTATTAATTTTATTTTATTTTATCTTAGAATTTAATCTATCATTCAGCATATTATTTCATGAATTCCTTTATATGTGTATTTCTATCCATGTTGCTCTTATCTGTCTTCTTGTTTTTTGGGTTATTTAATTTTTGTTTTAATTGATTTAACATTTTTTGTCAAGTCAAATCATTTTCATTGTCCCTAACCTGTTGCACAGTCAGGTCCTCAGAAAAAGAAAAAGAATAAAAAATAAAGAGAAATCCTCTCAGACACATTAAACATCCAATATGATTGTCCACTAAAATCCATTAACACCAGTGTTTCCTCCTGGGGATCTTTCACTCCGGATGCTTTGCCTACTCTGTCTTAGCCCTGCAGCTGTGGTCTGGGCCCTGGCCTGGCCTGATCTGGATGGTCCCTGCAGTGATACCCTCTGTGACCATGGGTAGGCTGGCTCCTGGTGTGAATGTAGAAACCTCTTGTGTGATCTGTCTTTTGTAATCATCAGTTGTGTGGTGGTTCACATGGTCTTGGGTGCATAGCTACCAGGACTGCACCACACCCGGCTCAACCCAGACGTCACTACAGTCATTCACCTACCCCAGAAAGTGCCAATACCACTCAAGGATAAAATAAAGGCTGAATTAAATAGGATGCAGGCTCTTGAGGTCATTGTAAAGCAGACTGGGTAAACAGTATGGTCACAGTGAAGCCCAGCACACTGAGAATCTGCATCGATCCCCAAGATCTCAATAAAGCTGTAAAAGGGGAACACTATCCCATTTCTGACACCATGTAATATCATATGAATATCAGCACACAAAGACATGTCTCTGTAACTTAACTTGTGGTTTTGGTCTGTCTGTCTTCTTCTGTATATCTTTCAGTCAGGGAACAACACTGGTGCCAGTCTCCACCAAGCAGTCAGAGTCATTTGAAACCTTCATCACAGTTATTGTACTGCAGCTTCTTCTTCTGGTTTGGCGGACTGGATATTGAAAATAGGAATCGATTTTATGTGCCTATATTTTTGCTTATTATTTATTAATATATTTTTCTATTCATTTCCCTATATTTTCTTATTTATTAACTTAACATTTGGATCCATATTAATTTCCCTACATATATCATTATTCAGTTATATATATATATTCTTATTCATTTACCTTTTTTTTATCAGGGGAATATATAGAGAAATTAATACTGTTATTTAAAGGGAAATTATATATATATGTATATATATATATATAAGTACTACCCAAAAAATTAGAATATCCAGAAAAAGTTCTTGTATTTCTGTAATTCGACTTTAAAGGTGCAATTTACATATTGTATAGATAAATAATATGCAAATCAGTATATTTCGAGCTTCTATTTGTTTGGGTGTTGCTGATGTTGCTGGATGTTGCAGCTTAAGAAAATCGCAAATTCAAAAACTCAAAAAATTAGAATACTGTGAAAAGCTCCAGTATTGTAGCTCAGACTGTCACATTCTAATCAGGTAAGTAATCCAAAACTTCTGTATAAGTGCCCTGAGCCTTTAAAAAGTCTCTGTCTTGGTTTAGAAGAATTCACAATCATTGGGAAGACTGCTGATCTGACAGTTGTGCAGAAAACCATCATCGACTCCCTGCACAAAGTGGGAAAGGCACAAAAAGTTATAGCAAAAGAAGCTGGATGTTCTCAGAGTGCTGTCTCAAAGCACATTAATGGACAGTTAAGTGGAAGGAAGTGTGTGGAAAAGTGTGGAAGAAAATGGTGTACAAGCCAGAGGGCTGACAGCAGCCTGGAGAAGATGGTCAGTGTTAAGTTTCCCAGTCTGTGATGACCTGGGGATCCATGTCAGCTGCTGATGTTGGTCCTCTGTGCTTCATAAAGAAAATGTCTACCAGGACACTTTGGAGCACTTCATGCTTGCTTCAGCAGACCAGCTGTATGTGGATGCAGACTTAATCTTCCAGCAGGACTTGGCACTTGCCCACACTGCCAAAACTACAAAATCCTGGTTCAACTACCATGGGATCACCATGCTTGATTGACCCGCAAACTCACCTTACCTGAACCCCATTGAAAATCTGTGGGGCATTGTCAAGAGAAAGCTGAATGGGAAGAGACCAAACAATAAAGAAGAGCTCAAGGGTGTGATGGAAGCGTGCTGGTCTTCCATAACAGGTGAGATATGCTACAAGCTGGTAGCATCCATGCCACGCCAGGTTAAGGTAGTCATTCATGCAAAAGGGCCCAAACCAAGTACTAAGTACAGATGCAAGATTTTATTTTAAGAGGCCTGACTTTTTTGCTTTTAAAATCCTTTTATAATTGATTTTATGCAATATTCTAATTTTTTGAGTTTTTGAATTTAAGGTTTTCTTACGCTGCAAGTCCTAATCAGCAACATCCACACAAATAAAAGCTTGATGTATATTTATTTGCACATTATTAGTCTATACAATATGTAAATTGCACCTTTTGAGTTGAATTACAGAAATAAATTAACTTTTTCAGGATATTCTAAATTATTGGGTAGTACCTGTGTGTATATATATATATATATATATATATATATATATATATATATATATATATATATATATATATATATTTACCAGCCAATATATATGGAAATTAATAACGAAAAAATGAAAATGTGCGAATAGCTAAAAGCAATGCAAAACCTTTTTTTTTTTTTTTTTTTTTTGGATGAGGAATTCGTCTGTAAATTTATTTTCTTAATCTTTTCCAGATTTACGCTTTATCATGGCACTCCAATCACTCCAAGCTAAAAAGCTTTCGCTCGCAGAAAAAAAAAAGAAAAAAGTTAGGGCGTATTATGTTTTCGTCTCAATGGTAACTGCTCGCGCATGGCATAGACGATCTTCGGTTGCGTGTTCGCACCAGTAGTAGCGGGGGAAGGACGGGACTTTTCGGGAGGCGCGCCGGTTGGTAGCAAAGCAGCGGACCGTCATGGACAAGACGGCCGTGGTGAAGGTCGGCGCCGCGGCCAGCGCGAGCGTCTGTGCCTTGGTCGGTGGTGTGGCTCTAGCACAGTACATTGTCGCAAAGAAAAAACGAGCTGGCAAGAAAACTAAGATCATAGAGATGGTGAGTAAAACTACACTCTAACTGCGTTGTCAAAGCTGATGAAAGTAGATAAGAAATAGGAAGTGTAAGTTACAGTATTTCAAAACAAAGCTACGCTTCTTACAGCATTGAAGATTCCTGCAATCCGCGGTCAATTTTACTGTGAAGGTAATAACCGGAAATGTAACTTCAGTTTATTTGCTGTTTTGACAATGGTGTACTTTGACTGTGTTGTGCGCAGGCGCACTGGTTCCTTAAAACAGCAACTGCTTTTAGAGGTCACTAGCCAGTTTTTCCTCAACCGAAAAAGCAAGCAGCTTTTCTGTTACACATCACAAAGCTGACAGTTGACTTCTGTCAGTGGTGACAGCCCCTTCGTGCTGTGCTGCTGTCCTTTGTTGAATGGACTGCACTGAATGTTATGCAAGCATCTGCAGAACATAAAGTACTACAAGTCCCCCAGAAATCAGCATTGGTATTCATCATTGAGCATTGTTGTCACCAGGTCGTTAATTCATATGGAACTCTTAGGTTTTTGTGAAGAAGTATATTTTTTGTTGTTGCATTTTTTTATGAACTTGTATCCACATTCTGAAACGTAGCTGCTTTTTTATGTTGGACGTCACCACAGTGGATCAGTTCCTGCATCTCTTTCTGCCTTCTTCATCTTCCTCTGTCATGCCATTACTTGCATCTTGTCAGCCAGAAATCTCATCCCTTTTTTTCCTCTCTTGTCTAGCCTCTCTATTTTTAGCATAACCATCCAGTATACCAGTAGCTGTCCTTTGAATGTTTCCCAGCTAAATCTTTTACTTTGTCTTGTTTAAGCTAAGCTGTCTCTCTCATATACACATTCTAATCCTGTCCTCATCCCTGTCAATGCGAATCTTAGCATTGTTGACTCACCGTGCCTCCTCCTCTGCCACCCTTTTGTCAGTGGCACAGCCTCCAACCCATATTACATAATCAGATACACTGCTATCTTAAACCCTCTTTCAATCATGCCCGAGTTCCTCTGCCTCAGATCACTCTCCCAGCTTCTCCAACAACACAATTAGCTTTTAAATTATTCCAATTTACCATTTTGGGGGGAGTGGGGTTGGTATGTTTTTCCTGTGCATTGGTGGGATCTCTCTAGATATTTTGGCTTCTTTCTATGTTAAAATAAAATGGGAAAAACATGCATTTTTGACTGCTCTATTTGATGGAAATTAATAATGAAACCTATATTTCTGTGCATCCCAGAATGATTGGCAGTGAAACAAAAAAAGACTTGTCCTTTTATGACTTCTCTTAGGCTTAAGCCAACTTAGTAAGTCCATCAGGTGACTTTCATCTCAAAATTCAGAGCAGGAGAGAGGATGTTGGGAAGCTTTCACATGACCACTTGTTGCTCTTTCCATGCTGAAATGCCTGAGTTTCATTCACAAAGCTGGAGAGATTAAGAGAGATATATTTAAGCCCTTCAGAGCTGTCAACATGAATTTTACTGAGCCTGTTTTAAACTAAGTACGTCCAGCTATTATGAGCTTTTATGAGCTTTAATTCAAAAAAACAATTTTGTGATAAACAAAACCTGATGATTAAAAAGATAAAAGCGACCATACAGGGCAAAAATGGTGTTCTCTGCTCTTTTGCTAATCCAGTCTGCTGGGAAAAGAATTAAACTGGGATCAAGTAGCCGCAGTGGCTGCTGTAGAGACAGTTTCCTGCTGTGACCCTCAGCATGGAAACTTGTGACCATCTGCTTCTGAAGATGCCTGACTCTGTAAAGACGCTGGAAACATCCGTTCTGTATCCCAGAAATACAACAAAAACATGCTTCACTAAAGCTAATTTGGGCTGTCAATTCAGTCTCACCAGAGACATGTTGTTTTTTCATATTTACTCACACTTTCAACCCCGATCTCAAGTATCTTGATCACGAATAGAGAATTAAAGTATGTTAAAGCAGCTTTTTACCACTGAAATTACATGTTTTAAATAGTTATGATCAGGTACAATAATGATAATCAGTACTTATCAAAAGTAATTGACTAAAATAAGATTTTGAGCTATGTCACTCAGCCCTTTTTTAAAATTTACTAATATTTTGACACCATTTTGACTTTTTCAACATAATACGAGTAGAAATGCACCGATACGCTACCAGAAACAGATATCGGCTTCGATATTGAGTAATTAGCTGGATTGGATATCAGATGATTGAGTCTGATCCAGAATTCAAAACCAGTCATTTATTTTTTTATAAATATCATACACAGCAATACAGTTACAGCAATCTAGTCACTTCAATATTATGTTGGCAACGGCAGTTAGGTCATCACACAGAGCAGAGTTATTCATTTCTTTGCTGCTAATATGCACTTTATTTGTTAATGAATAATATTAACCATATTTATATTTATGTAAATTTATTACTTTTTTTTAACAGGGCTAAATGTTTATGTCAAGCCTGATGCCGTCACTCACATGGCAAGGCATACAGTTCATTCATTCAACAGTAGTATCGGATTGATACAGGGTATCAGCTAATATGGTCAGCCCAGGTATCGGGATCGGATCGGAAAAAAACTGGATCAGTGCATCTCTAAATACGAGTTTCTCTATAGTACAGTGTGTTTAGTTTATCTTTGGTTACAGTTGCAGTTTCTCTCCTATCTGTTTCATTTCATGATGTGCTCTCCCCACCAACACCGTGATAAAGCTTGAGGTCAGGACTACCTTGTGACAGAAAAGTCTCCAAACACTGGGTGTGCTTTGTTTGAGCTGTTATCAGTCAGATCCAACACTTCTTCTGTTTTCAGAAGACCAAAATAGTGACAAAGCAGTACTCGATAAACTAAGAGGAGATGTCACCATGGTTTTATTGAATTAACTTGTCAGGCATTGGTTTGTAACGCATTTTACATTTTTGTCTGTACATTTATACTACAGCCAATTTGAAGATTGGTCTATTGCTCAAATATTAATTTAAATAGACATTTAAACACCACATAATTAGTCTTAAAAGTGTAATCTTTCTGTTTTGGGTTGTCCCTTTCCTCTGAAAATGTTGACATCTAGTTTGTCACAAAACAAATCAAGACAAACGTGTCTCTTTGAGATCAACATGTGCAGTTTGAGAGATCGTTGCATTTGAAGTCTTCAAAAGAAGTTTGTCCTAATCCAGACTAAGCACATGACCGGCGTAGGCTCATTATGATGAGAATAAAGATAAACACCAGGGATGTTAGATGAGATTACCAGACCAAGGTCCTCCTAATCACAGCAGGACCTCACTGTTTCTGTTTGAACGATGTGCTTTGATGATGTGTCAGCCTGATGATACTATCTTGTTGAATTACTAATAATTTAAATTGCCCTTATTTTTGGGGGGGGGGGGGGGGGGGGGGGGGGGGGGGGGGGGGGGGTTTATCTGTCACTATATGTTGTCTTTGCATCTCTGTACTTTTTGTGGTTCTGGTGTGTTTCCCTTTGTTGACCTCTGGGGGGCAGAACAGAGTAAGTTTCCCCCGACTCTTCTAACAGACCTCACTGCACAGTTCTAGTTTTTAAGAGCTGCCCCTCGACCTGCACCCACAATTATTTTTAGATAATACATTTCCACAGGAGAAATAAGACTAAATAATAGCAGGTTACTTGGGCTCAGGATGTTCAGATGGATGCCGTATAATGCACAAAAGGATCTGTTGCTGTGATTGCTGAAAGTGGAATACTTTCCAAGTAAAATCACCAGAATGAGAATAACAAAAAAAAATATTCTGATCTATTTATACAAATTGGAAGTATTTATTTTAAGTGATTCTTAAGGGTGTGTTTATAACAAAAAGTTGTGTCATTGAAATGGAAGTAAATGGTGTTTTCCACTTTTAGAATTAAAAGCTTGAACTTGGACGGGTCCAGCCTCTTACCAGGTTCCCCCACTCTTCTTCTACTGTGCTTTGTTATCATAGCAACAGATGACCATCACTATGACAACCACTGCAGGTCCCAATCTGGGTACAGTAATAGCAAATTAAAGGAACCCCTCGAGCCCCTTTCAGACTTGCACTGCAAAGCGGTAATATTGCGGACTTTGTCCTTTATAACGCCTGCATTCAGACATGCGTACTGGTCTTTTACCTTGGAGATGTAGCAGACATGTACCAGCTGGACCCATGTCACGAGCAGAAATGTTGCGGCACGTCGTTTTTTTGCTGAACGCACAAGAAAATGTTCCGGACTGAGTTGAAGAGACAGTGGGGCTGCGCGGACTTTTCTGCAATATTTCCTGGTGTCTGAAAGCGTCCGGGATGCGATGAGTCCGCAAGGAAGCGGCATGTTTGAAAAGACGAGTCAGTTTAAAGAGCGGATGGACTTGTTGCTCATGTTCCGCAATGCAAGTCTGGAAGCGGCATACAGTCGTCCTCAAAATTATTCATACCCTCCAATTAAAGAAAATGCTAAATTCACAATAGTAATTTAAATAACATGAAACTAATAATAAATAAAGATTTACAAAAATATCATTTACTGAAACAAAATATTGCTTTTCATTTGTATTTAATTATAATAATAATAAAAAACTCTACAGGTGTAGAAGTCTTTTTGTACATTACAGAAAATACCTGAATGCAGTGACTGCCTCAAAGTGTTCCTCAATAAAATTTTAACCTTGGAGCCCCATCATGCTTCTTTGTTTTATTTTTTTGCTTGTTTTTAATTATTCTGTTGAACCACAATTCAAAATCAATGTCATGATTTTCTTTTTTTTTTATTTATTAATTATTACTTTTGTTAATTTCAACTTATTTCACTGACAGCTGATTTTTTTTTGTTCTTCAATTGGAGGGTATGTAAACAAATTTTGAGGTCGACTAAGTCTTCACCAGGGCAAATGTTAATCATACTCAGGCCTTTCTTCCTTTCACAAATCAGAAATATGATGAGAACTAGTTGCAGCTTGGATGTGTAGTTGTAGATAGTTACTGTTTGTAAAAGTGCATGAAGCTTGTCTGTGAGATGGCCTTAATGATTTTATAGCTTGGCCATTAAGGCTAAAGTTTGGGTGGGACATATATGGCTCATAGGAAAGGTTTCTCCTCCCTGTGGTTCATCAGTAAGCTGCAACCCTTATTAGTCAGTTCATTTGATGATTATGAAATAGATCGTATATACAGTAATTGTGCTTGTGGCAGCTACAATTAAATGCTGAAAGGTAAAAGCTTGTTTCTATGCTCTTAATGGATAAACATGGCTGAGACAATATTTTGCCAGAGAACTATGACTTTTGTTTGGCAATAAGTAAAAGGAGGAACAACAGGAGGATTTGTTACAGATGTTTAAAAGGATTGAGTGCAGAAGTAGTGGTTGCATAAGTTTAATTAATTATAGGTGCAACACTAGCAAGTTTAGAATTAGTATTTGTTGCTGCAGTAACATTAGTCATATAAGTTGTAGTTATCTTACCTGTTGTGGCATTTGCATGACTTATGACTGTAGTAATAATAAGTTGTACCTTTAGTAATGAATTGCAAAAATTGCTGCAAATGATAGCCCAAGTCGCATGGGCAGCAGAGTACAGCTGTTTGTCTAAGGTGTATCTGATTAAAGCAACATTGCTGGGATTAGTCATCACCCAGGTTGTCTCCACAGGAGCTTAAACCTCAGTAACCTCTGCTGTGATCCATCAGACAGGAATTGGATATCAGAGGAGTGGTTTGATGCATTCCTTACTAATGCAGTAAGAGGCTGAAAGGTGCTCCAACAATTTATCAGCAGAAATAATTATCAGTATTTTCTCAGTATCCTGTGGGGAAATGCAAATCAGGTGTGGAAATTATTAGTAGCATGCAGCTTTGCTAAATGAGTAGATCCATCACTTCTGTCTGGCAACCTTTAAGCCTCATTCCTTACCTGCCTGTATCTGCTCTTTTTGTTTGATGGTTGTCTTGAGACCACATGAGTATTGACATCTACACTGGTATTATCAGCTCAGGCCCCTCTGTGGGAGGTAATAATTGAACTGTTTCGATTCTAATGTGACGTGTAACAGCACTTAAGACTTTGTCATCAGCAGCGTATGAAATGAACTTTTTACCTCATCAGCTAAGCGAAGGTATCGGGAAGCACAGCAATTTTTATCAGCAAAAATCTCCTTAATGAAGCATCAGTCTGCAGCTAACCCTCTTCTCGGTGTGGTTTATGGAGTCCGGTCTGCTGAATGCCGATGCCATAGCATCACCTGTATTTAGTGAAGTGTTGCCTTTCCTGAGGCTCTGAGTAGCTTTGGTTTGGTTTCTTTTGCATGAGACGCAGTAGGGTATGCATTAGGGGTGCACCGATTGCAGTTTTCTGGCCGATCACCGATCGCCGATCTTTAAGAAATCTGACCCGCCGATACGATTTTTGCCGATACCAATTTTTCTTGAAAACTGACAGCAAACATCTTCAATGTACCAATTTTGTTTTAACAAACAATACCTGTAGTACAATGCAAACTAGTTTTAACAGCACAAGCCTCTGTTCTTAAATATTAATGAAAAGTTTCAAGCATTGCTGTCCAAACTACAAAAATATCATTTCCATTCCTTCAGTCTCATTTTTCACTTTATTAAACACAAAACTAGCTTAACTAGTTGCATTTCAAACTGGCTTTGAGCCTCTTACTAAAAATACAGTTCACAACAATATTTAGCTTATTTTGCTGTGCATGTTATAAGGTACAAGTATTAAACAAAATAATCTACAAGACAAAATTAAATCACCAAAAGTGACTTTAGCGGAAGTAAATACGATCGGTAGATAAGATCGATTTTACATTTATTGATCAGCCGATCCCCGATCCCCCAAAATTAAGGAAATCGGAGCCGATCGATCGGCTGGCCGATCAATCGGTGCACCCCTAGTATGCATTGGTAAGGTGTTTATTGTTTGTTAAATCTGAGCACTTTGGGAGCCCTGTCTACTTGTGGGGCTTTGTGAGGACCAAAATGCTTCGAGGACTCGTTGAGTTTAAACAATGTTAGGGTCAAAATTTATCATGATGCTATGGTAAGAAATATTTTCCAGACTGTACACACTCAAAAATAGAGGTACAAGACAGGAACATTTCTGTACCTGTAGGTACATTTTTTTACAAATGTTCTCTCAAAAGTACAATATTGGTCTTTATGAGGCCAGAAGTGTGCCTATATACCTATATCCAAAGTATATAAAGGGTCCAAAGTAATATATAAAGTACAAATTTGTACCATTGCCACCCTATGGGTACCTGCAACATTGAAAAATGTGCGTAGCTTGTACAATAACTATAGATAGCAGTCCTTCTAAACAGTAGTGTAATTATAGTTATTATATTATGATTTTCATAACAATCATAGTAATAATTACATACAATTATATATGTGTTTGGCCTAATATTTGTATAATAATTATTCATTCATCATTTTTAATTGGTTCAATTGTACTTTATTAACTCATACAGCTTGATAAGGTACAAAAATGGACCAGGACCGAAGGGTACAGAAATGTCTTTCAAAAAGGAACACCCCCAGCGACAAGCTTTGTACCCTTTTAAGTACAAATTGGTACCTCTAGTTTTGAGTGTGTAGAAGTTGCTCTAGAGTATAAGTCGCATCAGTCAAAAAAAGTGTCATGAAGAGGAAAAAACGTATGAAACTTGCACTCGACTATCAGTGCTATTTATTTATATAAAAAAGGACGATTTTCAGATTTTTCATATCCTACTTGTTACTGCTAAAAATTCCCTAGTTACTCCAATTCCAAAGTTAATGACTGTAAATGATCATAAATATCATAAAGAATAAACATGTTTTTTGAGAATTTGTTCCACTGCACAGGCAGCACAAATGAACTCCTCTCGCAGAGATACGGCTGTTTTGGGATCTTTGCTGTTGGAGCAGAATATAGTTGTCACATCAAGTCTAGAGCACCAAATGTACATTTGATGGTGATGTTTATGCCTTGGCTCCTGTCAGTCAATATGAACTAACCCTTCAAAATATGTAAAATTGTACATACTTTGATATAAATATTGCACAAACCTTGCATGAACAGCCAAACTATTAAAAAAAGTGTGACTTATAGTCCAGAAAATACGGTAACCTCATTTTTGAACACGACAGCAAACTGTGTTCACACAGACAATATACCTGGAAGAGTTTCTGATACTTTGCACCGTAACATTTTGGGGGCGGCTGTGGCTCAGGTAGAAGAGCAGTCTGCTTTCAGCCGTAGGGTTGAGGGGTCGATTCTAGTCCTCTCCTGAGTACAGGCTGAAGTGTCCTTGGGCAAGATGCTGAACCCATGTTGCCTACCAATGTGTGTGACTGTGTGATTGTGACATGTAGTGTAAAGCGCTTTGTGTGGTCAGTACGACTTGAAAAGCGCTATATAAGTACAGTCCATTTATCATTTAACAATCTCTATTACAGAGTTGTGTCTGTTTTTGATATATTGCCAATTAAGGGACCACAGGTATTTATTTGTTGTGGCAGTGTCCCATGTGAATAGATGTTGCCAGATTATTAAATTCTTTTGGTCATTTGATGAGCTGTAGATTATAGAAAACAAGTTATTGCAGTGCTGAATCCTGAGAGACTCTCTATAGTGTTCTTTTTATACCCAGTCATGATGTTGACCTGTTAACCAAAGTTGTTGCATCTCATGTTCCTCCAGATGCTTGGTTTAAATGCCACATACTTTTCCAGCCTCTTGTTGCCCCTGTCCCAACTTACTGAGAAATTCAAGATCACATTTTTCATGAAACAGTCAAATATTTCAATGCCAACATTTTTTTTTGTTATAATTTTTTAAGATATTATGATATGAAATGTTGATTCATAAGTTTTGCAGATTTAGGCTACTTGTTGCCATAGCGTTTACCCACGTTGCACGTTTTACCCACAACGCCAATGCAATTTGTAGTCCACTTCTGTATTTCGGACTGAGACCTGCGTTTGTAGGCGGACCGAGTTTGCTTGTTTGTTCCGGATCAGAGTCCGTTTGCGCATTCACCACTCTCCCAAACGTAGCAGACTTTCCGAGCAAACGGACTCTGATTCTAATTAAAAAAGCTTTGAGAATGCGCCCTTACGGTGAGGAGGTTTAGATACTCAGGATAAGGAAAACATGCCCATGTAGAATCCAAGTGTAATTTGAATATCAGGATTTTATGAATGCCAGGCTTTGAGACTAACTGCACAGGACAGAAGAAGCAGGCTTGTAAATGACACCAAAGTAAAGCAAATACTCTCCACATAGTTTGTTATGACATAACTATTTTGGTCTTACCAGTTTGATGGATAACCTTCCCAGATTTACTTGACAAATGGGAATTCTACGCAAGCTCGACATGTGTTTGTTTTGGACCTGGCTTGCATTGCAGTAATGAGGCCTTTTCCTTGCTTGTGCAGAGATTAAAGGTGAAACTTGTTTCTAAAGTAGAAAACTGCATTGCCAAGGGTAATATGTGAAACATTTATCGTCAAACTACAGTAACATATATATATAGTGTTGATTTCACAAAGTATTACTCAAGCTTACAGTCTCTCATCAGTATGGAGGAGGCCCATTAAACAGTTATACTAGATGCCTTCTTACGAGTGTTGATATCTGTTAGTGCAAGCTGTGTTTTAACAGGGAACACAGATTGGAGCATGGAGAATGAAACCGGAGCATATCTGAACAGATGGAGAACAGTACCAACAACTGGAACTGCTGTGTGAGCCTGATTTTACTGCGGAGAGTGGACCTATAATTGTGTGGTGAGGTGTAATTAGAGAGTTGACCTAAATTTTAGGAGTTGTCGCATGTGAGACAGTCGAGGTCACCAGAGAGGAAGAGCTTGTCTCATGTTCCAGTTTCCGGCCATCAAACAACAGCAACTGCTGCAGGCAGCAGGGAATAGAGCTGTGTTTAACAAATATGAAGCCCGGGGTTAAATAATGTCACGTAATTTCCTTTTTCTTCTAAAGTTACAGTTGAGTGAAAAAGTGTTTGCGCCCTTCCTGATTTCTTACTCTTTTGTACATTAGTCACACTTATATGTTTCAGATCATCAAACCAATTTAAACTCTTCACAAACAAAAACTCTTTCTTATGGTGGAGTCATGAACATTGACCTGAATTGAGGCAAGTGAGGCCTGCAGTTCTTTGGATGTTGTTATGGGGTATTTTGTGACCTCTTGGATGAGTCGTCACTGTGCTCTTGGGGTAACTTTGGTCAGCCGGCCACTCCTGGGAAGGTTCACCACTGTTCCATGTTTTCACCATTTGTGGATAATGGCTCTCACTGTGGTTCTCTGGAGTTCACTTTAGAAATGGCTTTGGAACCTTTTCCAGACTGATAGATCTCAATTACTTTGTTTCTCATTTTTTTTCCTGAGTTTCTTTGGATCGCAGCATGATGTCCAGCTTTTGAGGATCTTTTGACCTACTTAACTTCGTCAGACAGGTCCTATTTAAGTGATTTCTTGATTGAGAACAAGTGTGGCAGTAATCCGGCCTTGGTGTGGCTAGAGAAATTGAACTCAGCTTTCCAAAGACGTGATAAACCACAGTTAATTTATGCTTTAACGGGGCGGGCAATCACTTTTTACACAGGGCCATGGAGGTTTGGATTTTTTTCCTCCTCTTCATTTAAAAACTGCATTTTCTGTTTACTTGTGTTATCTTTGTCTCACATTTAAATTTGTTTGATAATATGAAACATTTAGGTGTGACAAACGTGCAAAAAAGTAAGAAATCAGGAAGGGGCAAACACCTTTTCACACACATGTTCCTCACCACTGAGTAGACTACCATGCAAGGAGATGAGGAGGATTCTGTCCTTTGACTGAACACGCATTTAATTTTTCTGGTTATCTTAGTTTATTTTATTTTTTTCAAACAGTATGTTTTAAGATGAGATTTTCTTCACAGTCAAATATTATCTGAAGTGTTCTGATTTACTGGTGACAGATTGTTCTGTAGCTGCAACCACAAGGCATGAAAAAAGTCACATTTGATAATAAATGATAAATAACTGTTCATCCTGTGCTTGGATTTGGGGTAAAAGTGTAAAAGTTTAATGTTTTTAAACTTTAATGTTTTTAAGTTGAATGTTTTTAAACTTTTACACCTGTTGTGCATTTTAACCAATATTGAGGGGTAGGGATGGGCGATATGGACTAAAAAATTTATCCGATATTTCTCTTATTTATCACGGTAACAATAAGTGACGATAAAAACTATCAGCCAAATATTTTGTATTATAACTGTCACTAAATTCTGTCTTGAAAGCCCTACAAAATACTAGAAACCACTATACGATTAAGTTCAAGGGAGGGGAAAAAAAGTTATAAAAAGTGGGGGGGTTGCAGTTTGGAGCGCCCATGAAGGGCTCAGTTCCTAGCGGTCGGCCCGGTTCGATTCCCGGTCCAGGTCCCTTTGCTGCATGTCACCCCCCTCTCTCTGCCCCTTTCCTGTCGCTATACACTGTCATATAAAGGCCACTAGTGCCCAAAAAATCCTTTAAAAAAAAACAAACAAAGTAGTGCAACTGCAAACACAACCTGATAAATTGTCATCTCACGATAAAAACGATAAATTCAAATTGTTATTGTGGGGAATTTCTTTGACGATATATCGCACACGATAAAATATCGCCCATCCCTATTGAGGGGTCCATAATAAATAGAAAATGTATTGTTTTTGTATCATCAACATGCACAATATTTATAGTATATTGTAAAGACAAATCACATTACAGACATGTTTGTGCAAATAAGTGCATACATAAAGGCGCAGAAGTGTAAGTGAAAGTATATATTATATCTCATACTGTGTTGAGATTTGGGGTCACACATATAAAACAATTACATCCTCCGTTTATTTACTGCAACAAAGAGTAATCAAAATTGTAAATGAGGCAAAGTACTATGACAACACACACTCACTATTCATAAAATCAAAGTTTTACAGTTTGCTGTTCTGGTTGACTTAAAAACTGCTTAAACCATGTTTAAAATAAAAAAATAACATGTTTCCTGCGAGTATTCAGAGTATGTTTCAGGTACGACTACATCACTACCACATGAGGGAAGATGCATATCAACAAAGTAAAGACCAGAACCGACATAAAACAAAGGTGTTTGACAGTTAAAGTTGTCCAGCTGTGGAATAACTCAGAAATAGAAATGAAGCATATACTTCAGAGATTTAATCATATATTAAAAATAACATTATGAACAAATATCTTAAAATTATAAATAAATATCTACTGTATGACTGCTTTGGAACACATAATATACTGTATGTGTTATTTTTCATTCTTTGTTATCATATTTTTGTTTTCTTTCCTTCAAGGTATTGATGTGAATCCTTAATTTAAAATTTTTATGAGGGATAGGCAATATAAGCTTAGGCTTCAGCCTATACCTTTTTGGTCACTGCATAGTAGTATTACTGTTCTTTGTTGTGATGGTATGCGTCTGTGACATTTTTGACTGAAATGAAATGCTAAAAAAAAAAAAAAAAAAAAAAAAAAGATGGCCGTGTTTTATAGACTGGAGTCTTGCACCATATGTAGAAGTTTGTGTATGTGTTATATCATATAATTTACAACGTATTCAACGTTTTTGTAAAAAACATGCCGCCATATAAATGAAATGTTTCATGTTAGATGATATCTATAAGATGCATATAATTCTTAATTCATTGAACGAACAAGATGTCATCACATCATGTGAAGCATGTACGACTGTACATCACATCTAAGTATAAGTGTGGTTGGATTCTTGTTGCAGCATGTTAGTCTGTTCTTATTTCTTTGACAATTCCATGTGTCTCATCTTCATGTTGTGATGCTTTCTGTGAGGGAGAAGGTTTTAAAAAAGAAATGGGGAGTAGTATTTTGGTAATTCTTCTGTATCTTGAATCTCTCTGCTAGTTATACTGATACCTTTTTGCTGACATATTTTATTCACAAATGCACCATCTGCTAATAGAAAGCAGGTTTTCTTGGAGTTAATGCCTCGCGGTCCAAGGGCCTCACAGACATGTTCAGACTTACCAGAAATATACACTCTGCAGTTGTGTGAGAGCCAAATATTAAAGCAGCAGCAGGCAGATAAGCATAAGACACTGTAAGATATGTGTATCACATATATCATTGTGTGTGTGTGTGTTTGAATGTACTAGTGAGAGGCATATCCGTTAGCTGATTTCTGTCACGTGATACTGACCATTGTTGGAGCAAATGGCCCAACGCTCATATTGAACCTTAACCCTTCTGGCCTTTCATGGCTTTCAGGCTGTTTACTGCATGTGTGTGTGTGTTTGCATGAAGAGGTTGTGAGCTTAGAAATGTGTGTACTCAGCAGTTGTAATCCAGAAGCGAGCCCGCCTCTACTAATTGATTTTTAAAGGCTCCTTTTTCAAGAGGTCAGAGGTCACATTACTGGAAAAAGTCTAAATTACAAATACTTCAACTCCGCTGGCCCCTTCCCCTTCTATTTGTAGTGGACTGTGTTTGGGTGGGTGAGGTGACATGCCAGCCAGAATTGTCACTGTATTTGTGTGTTTGAGCCCGTATGGGGGGGGAGGGATTATGCTGTCTAATCTATTTTAGTCTACGCCCCCTTTACCCCCCGCCTGTTCCTAGAGATATAAAAACCCTGCGCAGCCACACAATCTTTTCTTCACTCTTGTTTTGGCTGAAACAACAGACCAGAGGTAAGATGTGTGTTCTTGTGTGTAGCTGGGCTGCAGTGCCTCTCTGCATGATATTAGGATACTTGAGCATTTTGCCTCTGTGTCTACTGCCTTTTATTTGGATTAAAACATCTTGCATTGTAAGATTGGAATGTTGTAACAGGCTATAATGGGGGAAATAATGTCTGTTAAAGTGGGAGATTTAAGAAAATGGGTACATATTTGACATTTTTTAAGTACTGAAATCCGATTCTCCAGTATTAAGTTCTGCATACTTGTAAGTTGTATAGTGCACATTTACTTCCAGGAAGTGCATTTTCACTGCAAGTGATATCTTTAATATTTTCACATTTGTTCCTAAACTGGTGGTTCTATGAGCCTGTAAATGTAATGTGTTAATATATGTTGGCCATGTCTCAATATACTCAAAATTTATTTTCAAACAACAGCTAAAGTGATACTGATTTTTTTTTTTTTTTTTTTTTTACTCACAAATACAATCTTTGGTCAGCCAAACTGAAATTGGAGAACTTGTTTTGGTATGCGTATTAGAGACGGTGTAAAAAAAGACTGATTTATTTTTAGCTTGTGTTCTGAGTGTCTTGTATCTGTTGGTCCCAGTCATTTTTGATGTGCTTCTGAGTCTAATTCTGATTATGTAAGAGGGAGTTGTGTGTCTGAGCGCTTGGTTCTTGGTCTTTTACATGTACTCTACTGTAACTGCCGCTCGCCCCCTCATCTGGTGCTGTTATGCTTTGATGACTAAATTGAATTTTTGTCCAAAGTTTGCATAGAGAAATTGCCTTTGAAGCTCAATCCCCCTTTCAGTCAACTAGTACAATATTGATACACAACCATGTCACAAGCAGCTTATCAAGCTCATTCCTTACTTGTGAAATAACAGATATGGTGCAACTTTTTGTTACTTAAAGGTTGAATATGGAACATTTTTATTAAAAGCTATATTTTTAAAAAATAATACCTCCACAGGTCGTTTGGGGGTGTACAGAATGAAAGTACAACATTTCCCAGAAAAATTATATTTAGCCTATAAATAATTATAAAATCAATTTTGACGGGTTCGATAATGGCATTTTATTTACGTCTATAAGCCAATACACGCCGCCATTGCAGGTTGCCAAATACGATCTCTGTGTGGAAACAATATTTCGGTCATAGTCAGACCTGTGCAGGGAAAAACCGTGGAGATGACGAGTGAAGCAGCTGCTTCAGAGCCCTGGAAATATTGTTATCTGTTTCTGAGGAGGGAGTGACCTGAGAAGAGCAAAACCTGGAGTAAATTTAGGTGAAGACTTCACTAAATGGACCCACATAAACGTTTTCCACGGAGTCAAAACACAGAAAAGGCGACTTTCCTCCTGGATCGGTAAGCTAGCTTGTTTGCTAACATGGCTAACGTTAGCTGCCGGTTATAAACTCCTCTGCGTTACTTGTTGGACAGGCAGACTGTTGGTCACTTAAGCGTGCCGGCAGTGAGCCTGGCATCCCAGCGGCTGGAGTTGTTTTTCTGCCGTTGCAACTACAACCTAGACACACGTGATGTTGTTGTTCTGTCCGTATTCCATATTCAACCTTTAACAGGTAATAATACCATCTGAACACAAAAAAAACAGACCGGGCCTCAAGGTGATTATGGCAGCTTTTGATCTGGTCTCAGTTTCTGTCTTTTATTAGGGATTTCTGTCTATTATAAGCCAGTCCAGGAAAAAAAAAGAAAAAGTCAAACTTTAAGTAAAGCCTAGTAAGCAAAGGGGAGTTTTGATTGTGCAAAAAAAGCCTTGAGTCTTCAGAGAAGCCTTACTTGTAGCAGAGATGAGATTAGTTTTTCCTTCTTCTGTTTGTGCTCCATTCATCCCTCAACCTCTGCGTGCCATTCCAAAACAGTCAAAAATGGCTGAAGATACACCAAGATTTTTGAAGTAAAAAAAAATCTCTCCTTTATCCACGTAAAGAGAAACAGCTGGAGTCAAGAAGTAACAAACTCTAAGTTCAGAGCCAAATCCAAACTTGAGCTCTGCACCTGGTGGAAGAGCTGAAGTTGATGGGATGAGGTTACAGGGGCTGAAGTTTGCCTCCGCTCTGCAGGGTGTTGATGCTGCTCACTGACAGATCCCAAGCATCAGCCGTTTAAAGACACTCAAACCCCTTCCAGGAGTGTGTTTTTGTACGTGAACTGGGGAACGCTATGTTCTGCTGCGCTGCTGGAGGCAATGTCTCAGAAAAAATCTTGCAATGTGATTTAACTGGTTGGGCATGTGTGTATGCGCGGCCGGGACGTGTAGTCAAGCCAGAACTTGTGGTCTCGTTACCCTTTGGCACACTTTGAATGCATGTGTCAAAACGAATTGCAGTCCACTCCAAATCAGATTTAGTTCTCCACAATCAAAAGCCGCGCTGCACTCTGCAACTTCACCACTAGATGTCACTGCTCCCAACAAAATGCTTCTTTAATAACTTTACCTCTCTCTCTGGAACTCTAGATGCCTCAGTTTGAGAAAGCGACGGTCCACATGAGGGACCCTGAGAGGGTGGAGCAGATCATCTGTGGGCTTATTAAAGGAGGAGCAACCAAACTGCAGGTACAGCATCAAGTCTTGATGACGCGTCATTGATCTCTGCTTCGTGGAATAGAGCTGCTCCATAGAGCAGAAGCTAACGATTTTACAGTAAACAGGAAAATGCTGCATCTTATCACCTAAACTAGCTGATTCCAAAGAATTGGTGATTGAACTTGTCTTTTATGTCTTCTGCAGTTCCGATAAAGAAAATGTTCTTGATTGTTTCAGATCATCACAGACTTTGACATGACGATAAGCAAATTTGCTGTTAATGGGAAACGCTGCCCGACGTGTCACAGTAAGTATAACAGGGAGACATTGGTAATCATTTTTTTATATTGTGCAATAATTTGCAGATATCTTGATTTGAGTCATCCTCCTTGAAACAAGCATTATATTTTTGCTGTTTTGTTTCCACAGATATCATTGATAACTGCAAGCTGGTAACAGAAGAGTGCAGGCAGAAGCTGCTTCAGCTAAAAAATAAATATTATCCCATTGAGATTGACCCTTACCTCACAATGGAAGAGAAATATCCCTTTATGGTGGAGTGGTAAGATAAAACACCTGCAAATCCATGCATACAACAGTCACTGGGGGAATTCCAATTCCCCCCTTAGCCCTAGCCCTTGGCCCTAACCCCTCATTTTGTGCGTTTATGTGAAGGGGTAGTGGCACCCGATTCTGGTTCAGACCGAGGGGAAGGGGGCAGTGGTAGGGCACACGAGAAAATGAGTGGTATCATATTACCCACAATTTCATACGAAATATGGGCAAAATGGCGAAGAAATTGGCAGCGGCAACCAAAGAAATGCACAAATGTGAGGATTTTTTTTGTAAATAAAATATGAAAATCACTATTTTAAGGTCGCTTTAATGCGTTACAAACAATTTTATTATGTGAAAAAAAATCTTAAGTTTTGTAACATTACATACATCTGCTCATGTCTGTAGCATAATGTTAACGTTAAGCTTTAGTCGAAGGCGTCTTCTTTTCCTTTCATTTTTACGTTTTTCCGCCAAAAGCCAAAATAATAATCCAGTCGCTGTAACGGAGTAGCACAATGGTGGTTTTTAGTCAGCTAAGTCTAAAGCCCCGTTTCCACCAGTGGGTCAGGTTGGTTCACGTTTTCCTGCGTCTTCACAGATAAAAACTGGGACGGGTACCCTTATATCCGACCCGACCTACTTTTTTGGTACCCTTCTGTAGGGGTACTGATCTAACCGATCCCAAAGAGGTGGAGCTAACATACAGCAATCTGTTGATTTGTTGAAAAATCTGCCACTTCGCGCGTGACCTGGCATAAAAACAAAGCTGGGAAGACTTGCACTGCAATGATGTCACTCGATCACGTAGCAGCGCTATGCGGTTAACACTCCTCCTCCAAGGTAAAGGCCAATTTATGCTCGACGCAGAAGACGGATACACAGACGGACGGACAGTTTCATCCGTCGTATGCGTCTGTTACATACGTAATTTGGTGCGTTTTCGAGGGGCTTGTTCGTCCGTCACTCTACGCAGAAGATGGAGCGATATCACCAGAAACCGCGGGGTCAGTGTCAAGCTCTGTTGCTGATGTGCAGCCAAAAGGATAAAACCAGAGAAAAAGAACAGGAACCGGAACATAAACGACACAAAACCGCCAGGGCCAAATGGCCCAATAAAAGCACCCGAGAAAGAAAACGCCAAACAAACAGAGAGCATCTGTAGACATGGCTGGAGCTTTTGAGGAGAGAGTGTGCGATTGTGTCCAAAAATACACTCATCTATGACATCACTGCCGCCTAGCGGACAAACCGATTTATGGACCATGGGAACGCAGAAGACGCACGGCAGTATGAAGGCAGCTATGCAGGGCGACGCATGAAATGGACGTCGCCATTTACATACCTAAGGAAGCATAAAAGGGCCTTATGGGTACAGATTATTAGTATAGTACAGATTGTTCGTCCCCCCTTTTTTTACAGTCTCTGGGTAGGGATGAAAATAGGAATTGGAATGTGGCCATTGTGTCCTGAAACAGTCACACAAACACAATCACTCTTTTATGTCCAGCCTGAGTTCCAGTATTTATTTTTTTTATATATATATGATTTTGTTTACAGGTATTTCAAGTCCCACTCCTTACTGGTGGAGCAGCGGCTAGAGAAAGATAAACTGCCTGAGGTGGTGAGAGAGTCTGATGCTGCACTCAGGTATTCAAAGGGAATGAGATGAAGGAGCCAGTGTGTGCAGTGTAAAGCAGAGAGAGAGGGATAAACTGATGGAGACCAACTTGTTCTTCACCGTGTTTGTTTACAGAGAAGGCTTCGAGCAGTTCTTCGACCGCCTGCATCAGCACAATGTGCCTGTCTTCATTTTCTCCGCGGGCCTGGGAGATATCCTTGAGGAAATCATGCGTCAGTCTGGAGTCTACCACCCTAACATCAAAGTTGTCTCTAACTTCATGGACTTTGATGAAAATGTAAGTTTTGGGCGTCTTTGCCCTGAGTACGGGTTTATTGTTCAGCCACACATCACGACTGAGAAAAGGTAATAGCTGACCTTGCTCCTTTTTTTTTTGTCTTGCAGGGCGTCCTGAAGGGGTTCAAAGGAGAGCTGATCCACGTGTACAACAAGCACGATGGCGCCCTGCGGAACACAGAATACTTCAAGCAGCTGAAAGAGTACTGCAACATCATCCTGCTGGGTGACTCAATGGGAGACCTGAGCATGGCTGACGGGGTCCCCAATGTGGAGAACATCCTCAAGATTGGCTTCCTCAATGATAAGGTGTGATCATGAAACAGTCAATTCAGTTTCTGGGGATATTTTCTGGCTTTAACAATCAATATTCATAAAAGGAGGTGTTATTTTAATAATCGTAGATTCAGCTTTAATGCATCGTGAAGATCTAGAATTAATAATGAACGCAATTTATGCAAAACATAGTATTCTAAAATACTATACGTCTCCACAGTGCTGGCTGATATGTAGTATAAAGCACAAAAGCATCACTAACAGATTCCCCTCTCTTGTCTGCAGGTGGAAGAAAGACTGGACAAGTATCTGGACTCTTATGACATCGTCCTTGTGAAGGATGAGACTCTGGAAGTGCCCAATGCCATCCTCCAGAAAGTTCTATAAGCCCACCCTCCCCAGTTTAAACCCCAAACCCAGATCCTACTCAGTTCTTCCTCCTTCCATCTTCTCTCCTGCAGCTCCAGGCATGTCAAACTCGACATACTTTCTTCAGATCTAACCAGCATTTTGTGTTGGGAACACCACCAATCCCCCTCCCTGCACAGCCTTTTTTAAAAAGACATCTTATATCACCTGATGAACTGTGTTTTTTTTTATTTAAAGTTCTCACAGCAGCAATAGCATGTCTCTGGTGTATTTTGTCAGTTTGAATTGTTTCTCATGTTTTCTCTCATTAAGTCTTTTTTTTTTTTTTGTAAAATAATAGTGAGACAGAAAAACACACAGTCTCACTCCATCTTTATAATTTGCACATTATAGTAGTCATTGTTATTCCTAGAAGTATTTTTGATCATTTAATATTGTGCGCAATACACCAGGTGCCCGTAGAAGGACACTTTTTTCTTCTTTGGACCTTTCCCAGCATGCCTGTTATCTCAGCCCATCTGGTCATTGTTTCAGGGTAAGATGCCATTTGATTTAACTTGCATCTGCAAAAGGTAGCAGGTAAAAAGGGTAGTAGCAATTCCTTGGAAAATTCATTTCTTAGAAAACAAATTGAATGTCTTGCTCAGTGACAGCAGCCACATAGTGACAGTTTGCTTAAATTAGATTTAAAAAAAAAAAGTCTGTCACTATGAAAATCACAAGGTCACAAGGAAAGAGAGAAAATGCACTTTAAATTCTTTCTTTGGGGAAATTAAACCCCCGTTTATGAGCACATGTGGCTCTAGCTTTAATTTGTTGATGTAGGAGTAGCTTCTTGCACAAAAAAGCCATGTTTACATGAACTTTGTTTTAAATCCCGTATGTGCTAATTTGATATCATTTGAACACAAACACACAAGAAGACGAAGCTTTTTATTCTACAACTAAAACATTCATGGCAAATACCACTTTCCAATTGATATATTCTGTGCTTAGCTTATTTCATGCATTCTCCATGTTGGCTTGGTATATTAGAGTTTCTTAGTGCTAATGTTGACCTCTAGTGGTAATTAGCAGGAACTACAACAGTAATAACAAAACAAAAACGTGACCCTGAATTGGACAAGTGGTACAGCAAATGAATGAATGAAAACAAAAACCATAAACAGAAGCCTGACTGGATGCCTTTAGGTTTTCACCATGATGTAAAGCTGATCGTAGATCAAGTATTTCACTGTTGCAGTGGACAAAGGAGAACACTGCTGTCTGTGGCTCAGCAAAACCAAGCTAAAGACCTGTTGAGTTACCTTTGCTGCTGTGGTTGAAATTGAGCACTACCTCTAAAATGCATAGTTTTTGGAGAGAATTTCTATACAAAAATATCACATTCTCTATTTGTGTCTACATGGTGTGTTAAAGGTTCCCCTTGAATTTGTATGTGTTTTAAATGTGCTGCTATCACTTGCATGTTGCCTTTTCTTATTGATAGGTTGTTAAGTTTGTGTCAAAAAAATGGT
Organism: Atherinomorus stipes; assembly: GCA_023101725.1. NCBI lineage: Eukaryota > Metazoa > Chordata > Actinopteri > Atheriniformes > Atherinidae > Atherinomorus > Atherinomorus stipes. The sequence continues at coordinate 1,018,334 of JALJCO010010916.1, forward strand.
GTGTGTGTGTGTGTTCATGTATGTGTATATATATATATATATATATATATATATATATATATATATATATATATAATGTGTGTGTGTGTGTCAGAATTGGAAAATGTGGGAAATGATGTCATACTGTATATCTAGAGGATATATGGACATTATATATTGTTTTACTGCAATTGAGAACTCTCCAGAGGTTTTGACTGGTATGTTTTATTTTTATAGAGATGGCTTCCTTTGATGGTGTGAATAAAACATGCAATAAAGTCATTTTTAGAGGTCTCTTTTAGCATTCATTTTTCTGAATGTAGAAATTATTAATACATATTTGCATCAGACCATTACTGGCATTACATAAGTGAGTAGGTCTTATTTTCAAAAGTGTAAAAAACAACATGCGTATAGATAAAATATGTTGGAGTGATATCTTTTTTTTTTTTTTTTTTTTTGGTATATAATTTTTGGTCAATCATTTGGTTTATTTCGTTGAATTAATCTAAGTTATTTTATTTGTTTATTTAATCTTTTTTGTGCATAATACATTTTATATTGTTGTACATTGTTTTAGAAGATTCCCATTGAGATATAGTTTTGTGATGGACTAGTGACCTGTCCAAGGTGTACCTTGCCTCTTGCATACCAGCTGCAAGGCTGCAGCACCTTGGAGAGAGACCCAACTGCAGTCACAATACGTTGCCATACTGTATCTAACCCTAACCCTGACCGTTCCCCTAACCTTAACCACCCGACTACACCATATGCATCTGTTTGCAAGCTGCAGATAGTTAAACACCACTAAGAGTTTCTAACTTCCACTTGAGACTTCCTGTTTGGATTGGATATATGGCGGCACCCTTGTCGGTCATTGTAAACTGCAGTTAGGTACTCTTGTGGCACCTTCTGCAATCCACTTTGGAATAAGTGGGAAGATGTGGAAAAACCTGGGACAGAAAGTAAGAATCCTGTCCAACACAATAAATGAAGGAAAATTTATCTTGAACAAATGAAAAAGAGAAAAAGAAAAGAAATATGTACGAATGAAAACATTTTAAAAGACTCAAAAGAATAATGATAATTTTTCACAAACAGATTATATACAGTAGGTTCGAAAAAGGAGTAGAAAGAAGTATAAACTTTTTAAGAATTCCCACCCCTTCCACACATCATGTTTTCTACATCTTTTTACAACATAATCTCATTCATTACCTAAATACATGAATAGAAATATAGTTTTCAAAATAGAAATAAGCTTTGCATATCACAAGGCTTGAGTAATTTGTGTTTCAATTGTAGGGGTGCAATGATACAAAAAATTCACGGTTCGGTTCGACACTATGGTGTAGGCTATATGTTTTCTTCTTTTTTTATATACAAAAAAACAAACAAACAAACAAAATAAACAAACCAAAAAAAGATTTTCATGCCTTTTTTAACCCAATGTCCATTTGTCCACAATGACTTCAGGATCATACTTGACGTGGAAACCAAAGTACTTCCAAATGCCAGATCTGAATGTAGTCAAACACAGATCCACCGAGTTTTCAGACCACAGCTCATTGTCAGAACACAAGTTGATTAAATAAATTAAAACTTCGTATTGTTCTAGATTCGATACAAAGTGCTAATGGTTCGATACACACTTGTAAGGTTCTATTCGATACAAATAGTTATGTATTGTTGCACCCCGCCCTATTCAATTGCTCCATGAGGCGACAAAATGTGGTTTCAACCAGAGGTAAAGTGAGTGGAGGGCAAAACGCCATGAATACCATTCAAAATTAGGAAGACAGTGACACCTGATGGTTTGAGCCGGTGTTGTGCCAAAATGTGATCGTCTGCCAAAAACTGATTAAACAGTTGTGTTGTGGGTGGGTTATAATTAGGGTAAGGGGAAAGGTAAGGGTCAGGGTTAGATTTTACCATGCTCTCATGGGTGTGATGGCTGTGTCATGTAACGTCGGTACATGACACCCCCACTTAACAAGTAGTAAAGTGCACAAGACTTTTTAGTAATTGCAGAGCAAATTGAGAAATACTTTTTTTTTTTTTTTTTAGAAAAAAGTAGAAACTGAGCACGTGCACACAGATTGTATAATCTGTGAGATATTCCATTCCGTTGTAATACTACTACTACTACTACTATATTATTATTATTATTATTATTATTATTATTATTATTATTATTATTATTATTATTATTATTATTTATTATTACTTATTATATTATCTAATAACAACAATAATAATATCATTATTGTTTATAATAATAATAATAATAATAATAACAATGAAGATTACTTAAAGCAAATCAATGTTTTTTTTAAATATTCTTCCTAAATCATTAAATGCATTTTATATTGACGGTGTAAATAAAGCTTGTTGCGACAAAACAAAACAAAACAAAACAAAACAAAACAAAACAAAACAAAACAAAACAAAACAAAACAAAACAAAACAAAACAAAACAAAACAAAACAAAACAAAGGCAGCGTTGAGTGTGAGGAAAAACCGAGAAAAACTCATTTCCCATCGTCCCACCACTGTATTTCCGTTACTGCGCACAAGCACCCGGCTTCTCCGTTTAGCGTCAGTGCCATGACAACAGGACGATGGCTCCTAGCAAGAGGGTGAGAAATGTGATGTTTGTGTGATCGAGGAATACCAAACGAAGACTAACGTTTTTATGAAGGTAAGGAAATTCAGAATGTGTTTTGTACTAAACAAAAGAAACAAAAGCTGAAGCAAAACTGTGAAGATAGCAGCGACACTACTCCTGACCTATTAGCTAGTACCCAGGTAAGTTGGAGAGCTAGCTAATTAGCCGCGGTTAAGCTAAAGTTAAATCAGCCAACTTGACATTAGCTGCAGGGCAATTTACCTGTGCAGGCTGCCTCCTGTCGAGCCAGAAATAAATCGGGTTCTGTGGGAGTCATTAACTGTTGCTATTGTACAGACATGGAGAAAGAGGGTGTTTCCAAAACAAGAACCCCCGTGTATGAAAAAAGAAAATAAATCCTCAGGTGTGTTGTTATAAGGTAGTAAAGCCCAACAATATATATATATATATACGTTCTACTTAACGCTGTTTGCTAAGTAACAGTTTAATTACTAGAAAAGCCCTAGGGTGTTAAAGCGATACTAGACACTGCAAAACATATACTCGACTTTTTAATTCTCTATATTGTATGCTTCGTTGGCTGTTTTTTTTTTTTCCAGGTCATTTGCAGTTGTCATTAAATATACAGCTACCCCGCTACCCCATGGTGATAATTGTGCCCATATTGTTTGCTGTAGCTAATTCTGCTTCAGTAAATAAACTGTTTTAGAGGAGAAAACCATAATATATGTGAAATATTAAAATTATTAGCATTCAGTTAAAAACAAGAAATACGGAAATTTTGAACCAGCTTCAGCTAAAAACATGTTCGGATGTAATGCAAAAGGTGTTCATAGCTAAACTACTTCAATGCTGTCCCAAGCCTGCAGAGCAGTGTGTTGTACATAGGAGAGATTCTCTAGGTCTGGATTAACAGCCTGTTCCACCTGCTCAGCATTTAGCAAGTAGAAAAGCTGATTGCCCCCACCTACCCCCTCCCCATTCTCCTTCTCAATCACAGGCTCAATCCTGAGGTCATGTGACTATCTGCCTTTTCTGCATTTGGCTACCAGTGTCATGCATAGAGCACTAAAGCCTACTGGTAAAGTGGACAGAGTGGCCAGTGGTTCAAGCTGTCACCATTAGACTTTAGGCTCCACCTTTCAGAGCCGACTGATTCTGAGGAAAGCTTTTGTAACGACTCCACTGACAACAGTTTTGAATTAAAGCTGTTAACTTAAAAGTCCATACTTTTACTATATTTTTTACTAAAACTATGATAACTGAGAAGCTATCTATCTATCTATCTATCTATCTATCTATCTATCTATCTATCTATCTATCTATCTATCTATCTATCTATCTATCTATCTATCTATCTATCTATCTATCTATCTATCTATCTATGTCTGTCTGTCTGTCTGTCTGTCTGTCTAATGAAAAGGCTAAATTCACAATAGTAATTCAAACAACAAGAAACTAAAGAAACTGATGATAAATTAAAGTTTGCAAAATGATAATTTAGTGATATAAAATATTGCTTTTGAATTGTGGTTGGAATCAATATTGATAAAGAAACAAACAAACAAAACTGTACCCGACACATTAGAGCACCTTTCCAATGAACATTGGACCAAAATACCTGTCAACAGGTGCAGAAGTCTTTTTGAACATTACAGAAAACACTTGTTTGCAGTGATTGCCTCAAAATGTTGCTCAACAAAATTTTAGCTTCGGAGCCCCATCATGCTTGTTTACTTGTTTTATTTTTTTTGTGTGTGTGTGTGTGTGTTTGTTTTAAATATTTTTTTCAACCACAATTCAAAATCAGTGTCATGATTTTTTACAGAATTTTTATTCATTATTGCTTTTGTCAATTTCAACTTATTTAACTGACAGCTTCTTTCTTCAATTGAAGGGTATGAATAATTGTGAGGACGACTGTATGTATTAGTCTTCCTTAAAATTATTCAAACCCTCCAATTAAAGAAAATGCTAAATTCACAATAGTTATTCAAATAAAAGAAACTTAAAAAAATCTAATGAATGAGAAAATTACGAAATTGCAATTTATTAAAAAAAAAGTTGCTTTTAAATTGTAGTTGAAAAGAAAAATTCTTAAAAAAACACACAAACATGTCAGACCAATTAGAGTACCTTGCTCATGAGCAGTGGACCAAAGTACCTGTCAACAGGTGCAAAAGTACGGGCTGCACGGTGGTGTGGTGGTTAGCACCGTAGCCTGGCAGCAAGAAGGTCGCTAGTTTGAGTCCCAGTTAGGAAGGGGGGGTCCGAACACTTCCAACTCTGGCCTTCCTGTTTGGAGTTTGCATGTTCTCCCCATGTATGCGTGAGTTCTCTCCGAAGACATGCATGTTAGGTTAACTGGTCACTCTAAATTGTCCCTCGGAGTGAATGTGAGTGTGAATGGTTGTTTGTCTCTCTGTGTTGGCCCTGGGACAGACTGGCGACCTGTCCAGGGTGTACCCCGCCTCTCGCCTGATAATAGCTGGAATAGGCTCCTGCAACCCTGAACTGGACTAAGCGGTATGGAAAATGACTGAAGAGTAAAAGGTGCAAAAGTCTTTTTGAACACAAGACACTGTATTGCAGTGATTGCCTCAGTGTTGCAAGGCAAAACTTTAGTTCAGGAACCCCATTACGCTTGTTTACTTGTTTTGTTATTTGTATTTAATCTTTCTGTGAAACCATAATTCAAAATCAATGTCACGATTTTCATAAAATTTTTATTTATTACTCTGTTTAATTTAACTTATTTCAGTGATGGCTGATTTACAGTATATTCCTTATTTAATGAGAAGGTATGAATAGTTTTAAGAACAACTACATATATACAGTATATACATATACGTAATATATCAATGCTTGAACTTAAAAGTAATGTCACACGTTACACATGCATGCTTCTAATTCACAACATTCAACACCTTATTTTCTGTTTTTTTTTTTTCCATTTAGAGGCACCATGTCTCTGTTCAAAGCTCGTGACTGGTGGTCAGCAGCTCTTGGTGAGGGGGAGGAGTTTGACCAGGGATGTCTATGTGTCGGAGATGTGGACAACAGTGGCACAGGACACGGTCAGTATGCAATGAAGAGCTAATCTTGACCCCTTGATACCTGGTGTCACAAATTTGCTACAAAAAACTTGTTGCCTTTTAAAATATTGTTCATTTTATCAAATTATTTTATTATATGTAGTTTTGTTTTTATTTGCTATTATTTTTGTATTTTTTATATTAGGCTATTTATTTTTATTTATTTGTCAGCAGTTTATTTAAGATTAAATTGTATTTTATTTATTCCAGGATTTTTCTTTGTCCTTTTTTTTTTTTTTTACTTAAAAAAACAAAAAAACTTTTGTTTGCTTGTTTGTTTTTTTGTAAATTAACACTATTGGCATAGTGTTAACACCCACTTCCATTCAACATGAGGATAGCAAGACCAAATCTGAGATATAACCACAACTGTCCTGTGTTATTGAAAATTTTGCAGACAAAATTGTGGTGGGCAGCTACATGGGGATGCTGCGGATCTTCTCCCCACATATCAATAAGTCGAGTGAAGGAGGCCCTGCTGATGCACAGCTCCTAGAAGTCCAGCTCCAAAATGCCATCATCCAGGTTGAAGTGGGCAAGTTTGTCTCGTAAGTAAACCCCACAAACTTCAGAAAAGATCCTTGTAGAGAGTGTGACCAAAGTAAAAAAGCTGATTCCTTGCTGTTTTTTGCAAAGTGTTGGAATTTTTTCACACATAAAGAAACACCAGGATGCTCTTTCAGTCATGATGCTTATAGATTCAATTGATGTTAGACGAGTAGAAATCAGTGAAGGTCTGATAGGGCTTACAATGTACGGCAGTTTTTTGAGAACAGTTCTGTGGAAAGAGTTAGGGATGGGATACTTCGATACCAGCCAGGTAAAATAACGGAATCGATACTTCTTTGAGTAACATGATACCACTGCACAGATACAAAACATGCAATTTGTTTCCACTTCTGAGAGTTTTAGACAATGAAATGATGTGAAAGCAGATTCTTGCTTCAGATGTCATGATGCTGCTGCTACTGTTAGTGATGATGATGATGTTTTGGTCTTTTTAAGTGCTTCAGTGCAAGTTATTGCATATGATGTTTAGGGATGTATACCGAGTACCGGTATCGTTTGGTACCGGTTCTTAATCTTAACGATACCAGGGTACCGTTAAGATTCTGGACTAACGATACTCTTATTGATACTTTTTGTACATCTACCTAACCATCGAGTTATCATTACGCAGTCAAATAATCACAATGATGGACTAAGACAGACACAATTCCCTTATTCTCCCAGCTGTCCTTCACCCACTTTTATGTCCAGGCTTCTTCAACATCATCTGAACAAATATTCTCCACCACTGGATCTTGTAACATCTTGTAATGTCTTTATTATTTACTCTAAGTTATGTTATAGTATCAATAAGAGAATCGATAAATACCGGTATCAATAAGGAGTATCGATATTAGTATCGGTATCGATAAAATCATAACGATATACATCCCTAATGATGTTTTGCTAAATTAGTAAATTTATAACATTACTATTACATTTTATATTTGAACATTTTCCACTGAATAAATTAAAATAAATAATCTTAATCCAAACTTAAATTATTTCATAATTAAAAGAAGTTTTCAATCTTATTTTTTAATTAATTTACTCATCAATATAATTTATGATTGTTTTAAAGCCGTTTCTTTCCAGTACTTCTGTTGTCAAGTTTTACTTATATCCATACAGGGACAATAAGTATCAATATTGATATTGGTATCGATGGAAAAAGTACCATAAACTACTGTATTGACAGGAATAATTTCAGTATCGCCCTTTCCTAAAAAGATTACACAGCTTAGTTTAGCTGTTAAAAGCTCATTTTCTTCTGTTTTGTCCTGCATAATAACAAAAAAAAATATAGATATGTATGTAAAAACAAGAAATGAGATCATATAATAAAGACGTTAGTATGTGCAAAGTATTCAGCTATTACAACCCAGCAAATACTGTATACAACATAGTTAATTTGTCCATATTTACTTCCTGTGGTGTGCTGCCCCCTTTCTACCAACCTGCCGCACATTGCCTTACTGTAGCTGTACAGGAACCTCCTGGAAAGCAAGATTTCTGGGAAAAGCTGTGGTTTATCTAAAATGCATCCCACGTCATCACACCAGGAACACAATCCAACTAAATCAGCCTGTTTGGAAGATGTTGTGTTTAGCTGCCTGTGGGTTTTTTGGCTCAACATTCCTCACAGTTTGGTGGGCACTTTGGAAGCTGGCCTTGACAGTGAAGCATGTTGTAGAGGTTGGGTAGGTGGTGAGACGTTAGTGCGGTTTTCCAAGGAAGAAAGAAAACTTATGGGATCCAGTTTCTTGGTCTTTTGTTGTTCTTGGGTAGAGAGAAGAAAATAAGATTTAAAAAAAAAAGTTGCAGTGGTTGAAATTTAGAAAGGTGGCATTTGTTTTTGTTCCAAAAAGTGGACGGAGACATTCACAGTGGGTTTGTGGTGGAGTAAATAAGCAACAAATCTCAGATCTACATCACTGGAACATCATCTACCACTCAACCTTAACCAACATTTAAAACAAAATGGACCAGCTGTTACAGTAATTACTTTACTCAGAAGTGTGGGTTAAAATAAGAGCGGATTCCACCCGGCAGCCGAGAACATGGATTCAACCGCAGTGGCAGGAAGCATCGGTCCTGCTGGAATGTCTGGGGAGAAACCTTGTCCAGCTGCAGGCCTGCTGCAGACTTGTTGTCCAGATCACAAGCTTGCGTTTCCTGTTCAGACTTTTTGGCAGATTAGTGAAAAGTTTTATCCCGCAGCCCTAACTGGCGTTCAGTCTTTTGGGACTCTGGCATTCACATTATTATGATGTTTCCTTTTCCCAATATTGTCTTTCTGATTTAGTTTGTTGATGATGCTCTAGTTGTGGCTGTAGTGACTTGATAGGAAAAACAAACTTTTTTTTTTTTCAACAGGTGTTCAGAACTTCTTCACCTGGCTGTTCTTCACCCCAGGAAGTTGTCTGTCTATTCTGTTTCAAGTAAGAAACATGTGAAAAAAACAAATTGAGCAAATAAATACTTTTAACAGTGTATTCATCGTTCATTGTAGTAGGAATGGTCATTTTGAAAAGCATTGTGAACTTCTTTTATGTTTTTTCTCCCTGACTTTTGTCACTAAAGGCACTGCAGGGAATGTGGATCATGGAGATCAGTACCAGCTGAAGTTGGTTTATGAGCATAACCTGCAAAGAACGGCCTGCAACATGACGTATGGGACATTTGGAGGAGTAACAGGTAGAGCTTCTTGACTTTTTTGTGTGTGTTTAAGCTGACATGCTGCAGAAATGCCAACCATCTTCACTTTTTATGGAGTTTTTTTGTATTTCTTTCTAAAAAATTTCTTTCGTGATTTTTACTTACCTGACATTGGCCTCGGTTACATGATGTTTTGTAATTCACAATTAATCATTCTGAATTATGTTATTTAGAATTTATTTATTTTCTTTCATGTTTACATAGAAATGATAATTCTAAATTAAGTTTACATGGAAAACACATTCATCTAATTCCGCTTTAGATCTTGGGGTTAGAAAGGGACAGGGGCGGACGTGACGTAATTGCGTCCGTTTCCGTCTATCTGAAAGTAAACAGACGGCGGTTCCTGCTCCTTTTTGTTTCAACTACGACATGAAAACCACATAATGACACAGATTTTCACTGTATTTTGATTATAGTTTTCTTAGCAGCAGCTTAACACTGACATGCTTTTTCATTTACGGGTAACTGCAGCCACCAGCCAAGCCGACACGGGAGCGCACACAAACGGATGCTATAACCTTGTTTACTTCGCAGATAAAGTCTTTTTCTTCATATTTCCACTTTTTAGTGCCTTTCAGCTGATCTGGATTGTTTGCTGACAGCAGAAGAATCCATAACTATTCCTTACAGTGTTTGAATTCACCGCGACCATCTTCTTCCTGTATCTAAACTGTTGGGGATGCGTATGTATCATTAATTGACGTCACATTCGCAGGACTACGCGGAAAATACGGCCAACGAATTGCAGCACATTTTGCAGCACACAGCCTGTTCAAGGCAACGGAGAGAGACGTGGGTGGGCTCGTTCTTTTTGGTTTTTAACGCTTCATCACTCATTAGCATTAAAAAACTGGACATGCATGTGAATTCTTTCACAATTCCTGCCTCTAGTCCCTTTAAAGCAGAATTAACTTTCATTCGTAATTAAAGAGGAATAAATCTCACATGTAAATGTGGTCATTAACTAAATAACCACTGCGGGTCCTTGAGCAAGGTCTTTAACCCCCCACACAACTGCTCCAGAAACATGGCTGCCCACTGCTGTCTAGCACAGGGGTTCCCAATCTTTTCCATGCCAAGCCCCCCCTCGGCTTCTGGCTGAGGGGGGGGCTTGCCGAGGACCCCCAAACTCACAGATATTGCTACAAAATATGAAGAAAACCCACAAACTTTATAGTAAATTTTCTTACTTTTATTTGATAATGATCGCATTAGCTTCTCTCCAATTTTGTGAGCAGCCCCCCCCCCAATAATAATAATAATAATAATAATAATTCCTGTTGATTTAGCTTTCTGTCTCAGAAAATAATTATTGGTGAAATTAATTGGTTATTATTTAGTGTTGAGATTGAGTCTTTCATTTCACTCATATTTGTTTTTTTTCCCTCCACTAAAAATAAGTCAAATCCTGAAATCGCAGTGCGGTTTTTGCACCATTTACACCAAAGAGTGCACAATGCTCTAAAATAGAAATAAAAGGACCAAAAGGTTAAAAAAATAAACCCAAAAAACAAGACAAAACAAAACACAGGGTTCTTTGATGTTTGTACATGGTTGTTTGTGTGGGTGTTAGTTTTTCTAAATGTAGCTTTATGAGGGCTAGTTTGGATTTAAAATTATGGTATAGGGAAGAAACTTGTGCAGTTCGCTTTGTCAAGAAATGTGCCGGTTTTAAGACTCAATTTAAAGGGTTAAGGGTTCGAAGTGGATTCAGACTCCAAGCTAAGCATTTAGTTGTAACGAGTTAAGGGCCTTGGTGGAATGCATTATACCAATGAGGGCCCTCACTAACACGTATAAGATGAATAGGCAGGTATACATTAGTGAACATCTGCTCGTGTGTCTTGGCAACAGTAGCAATTAGCAGCGCTGGACAAACGCATCCAACTATGAAGTTCTATAAGAGGAGCAAAAGAGGGAGGGAGAGAGAGAGAGGGGTCACATAGTGCTCTCTCTTTAGTCATCTGGGCTCTTGGAAAAACCAAGTAGGGGAAAGCCCTTGAGTTGTCAGCGCCCAAGAAAAACACACATACACAGACACAGACGTGCACAGAGACACATGGGGAACCCCCTTTAAAGTAGAGAAAATGGCCTTTCCAAATAAAGACGGTATTGTCAAGGTGTGTGTGTAAAGAGAGCACTTGCCAGACTGTGGCCTGGCATGATGAACCTGTCATTCACTCCATGTTTAGAGAGTCTGTGTGGGTGTGTGTGTGTGTGTGTGTTTGATTGATAGAAAGAACAGCCTGGACTCATTAAAACCAATACCTCAGCCTGCACCAACACACGTGCATTACATACCACAAACCAATAAGTAGGATTTTTATTTCCACGTGTTTTTTGGGTCAAACTGCATCGTGCAGCAGGAGATCCTGAACAAGCTCTCACATAAAGTCATGCTCTACTAAAAGTCTACATGCCTGTCCAGGTTGTCTGCCCAAATTTCCAGCCCTTCACCCAGAGTTAATTGCCCTTGCTTAAATTCTTAGCTTAACCCTAAAACCAAATCTCAAACCTCAGAAAGAATTGGCCACATACCTCTCAGAGATTTGAAACAGGGTAAAAATATCCCCACAGTAATATTTCTACAAATACACAAATATTAGTGCCTTTGATAATTTCTTGATAGATATTCGCATATTTAGACAAATAATCCAGAATGATCCAGTCTTGCTTCATGATGTAAGCCAGCTCTTCTTTCCCTGCTGTTCATTATTAGTCCACTAGATGGCATCACAGGCTCTCATATGGCACTAATCACACCTGTATGCCTTGAATGAATGAGATTTTGTATTTTTTTAAGGGGGAATTCCCTTTTTCCCACCTCTCAGCAGGGAGCTACGGTGTCTCAGAGTGTTGAGCTGGAGAAAGTGTGTTGCTACAACCCCTGGCAAAAATATAGAATCACAAGAGTTTGCGGATATTAAGTTTCTTCAAATAAAATGCAACAATACTCTATTAATTCCCAAGGAAAAATTATGGGATTGTAAGTTCTTTTTTTTTTTTTTTTTTTTGACTTTTGACTTTTGTTTTAAAAAAAAATCAATAATATTGAGATCAAGACTCTTTAGTGGTCATGTTATTGAGTTGATTTGTTTTTTCTGTTAGCAAAGTTTTTGCAGGCTTTGTATATCAACCTGAAAATGACTTTAGGATCATCAAACCTTCTTTCAATTGATGGAATGAGAAATGTGTCCAAAATTTTAAAGTCAACCTAATGAAGTCTGAAGCTAATGTCTTTTTTCCATGGTCCTTTCCCCGACATCAACCCCCTTGTCATCAGTGATTGTGGAAATGTGTTTTTTCAGGCAATTTTAAGATTGATTTGACCTGCGCCAAAACACTTAAATGACCTCTCTCTAGCCCACTGTGAATGAATTTCTGCTGTTGGCTTGTATTTATTGTATGTAAATTCCATCTCAATGTAATTATGATTAATTAACACCTTAAAAGAATTAACATGTTAAATTGTAGTTTGCATTCCAACGAAGTGGGAGGATTGTCAGTGCACAATTTTCAGTCACACTAATTACACTGGGGTACACGTCAGGACTGTGCGGCTTTGTTGCTATATAGCAAGACTTTTTCTGGTGTTTAGTAGACTTTTGGAGACAGACATGAAAGAACATATTGTTTAGTCTTTTCAAGCGGGTGCTGATGCAGGCTCCTCCCCAGTCCCACAGCAACAAGAGGCTCAGTCCGCATGCAGCATCAGTTCCTGCATCAGTCAGAGCAGATGTTCACCTCTGCTCTATGAACCAGCCTGGAAATGAGTCAGTCAAAGCTGCCGATGGCTGATCCCCCCCATTAATATCTTTAGATATTAATGATGAGTGTGGACAAAACTTTAAACTTTCTTTCTTTTTTCTTTTTTTTTTTAAGCACGGTAATATGTTTAGATTCTTAACTAGAGAACAACCTGAAGTTTAACTTTAGTTCTGTTCAATTTTGACCAGGGATATTTTCTTTTCTTTTCTTTTCTTTTCTTCTTCTTTTAATTGAAATGCAATTAATTGCATTTTTCCAGACATTAATAGAGCTTGAGTTTACAACATTAATGTTTGAGTCTGTTATTGGAGTCAGTCATCCACTGAAATCCATTACATTAAAGCAAGTGTTGCTTGTTGGGGCAAATATTGTAATGCAGTTAAAATGCAGTAAATCAAGATGAGTTAATGAAAAAGTTTCTAATTCCTTCGTCTTTTAAAAATGAAGTTCCTTCCCTAATAAATGTATAGATAATAGTTAAAACTTGAACGGACATCCTCAAAGTGTGGTGATTCCATCATCTTTCCCAGGACTTGTATTTCAGTACAGTGATGCTGTTGCTAGGCAGATCTTGATAATTAATTTATTTAGTTATTCTTAAACTTCTCACCTCTTAATGTTCTCCATATTGTTTGCAAGTTGATAAACCCGGTTTTCCCTCAGACTCTGTGCCAAACTTTATCATTATCTTTTTTTTTTTTTTAAAGAATGTAATTAGAAAAAAAATGACAACAAAGATTAGGGGAAAGACGATTTTGCAGCATTGTGTCCAAATCACTAGGTTGCTGAAAGTATCATTTTCTTTTATTTGACTTAGTTTTTATGCAAAATAGTATTAGGAAAGCACGATTTACAATTATTGTGCCATTTATTAGTTGGGTTACAATGGAAACTGAGAAAAAAAAAACAGATCGGAGAGGAGGTGTGCATACAAATAAAGTTCCCTAGCTGTAATCAAACCAAAGATGTGATGACATGCGGTTACTGGTGTGAAACCACTTGGCCTCCAGGTTAGCCCTGCGTTTAATTAACATGCCTTAAAAGAGATTTTTTTATTTGCCGGCTGCTCGTGTTTCATCATTTGCCTTATTTTCCCTGTTCTCTATAATTTTGATCTTGCCTGTTTACTGTTGCAGCGGTTCAGTTTCAAAACCCAAATTACAGTAATAAAAAATGACTGCCTCATTCCAAACTGCTGATATGTGTGTTGTGTTCAAGTGTTTGTTAAGGTCAGAGGAGCTGTTTGGTTTGAGGAAGTAGCTCACAGTTTGAGCTTTCCCTACTGTTTCACATAGTTTCCTAGAGAATAAGCTGAGCTCATGGCTGATTGGCTAGAACACAAATACACACATGCACAGTGATTAACGCACACCTGGAGGTGTTTTCTTTGTTTGTTTATTGAAAAGCGGGAAATGGCCACAGCTCAAGGAGCAGATCAGCTGAGTGTTTGAAAATGGAAATTGTGTAACAATTGTCTAAAGTCTCTGTTTGAATATGACGAGTCTCCATTGAGTGTATTTGTGTGTGTGTGTGAGAGAGAGTGTTTTTACAAGCTGTTTCTGCTCCTACACGTGAGTGTGTGTGTGCGTGGTGGTCTATAATAGCAGCCATTTAGCAGTGCTGTAGGCGCAGTAATAGCAGCTCTGTACTAATACTGCTCTAATAGCCGAGCTGCCTCTGGGTTTGGGTCACATTCAGGCCACACACACTCACACCCAGAGTATGGACTGGTCTTTGCAAGCTTAGACCAGACACATGTACATACACATCCTCACAAAGAAACACGTGCACAGACATTTGTGGACAAAACGAGAGCGAGAGAAAAAAAAAAAGGCCCACACTGTGGTCCGTAAGCCTGCAGGGTCACACACATTCACATGTATGGACAGTCTGTTTCTCACACACTCACGTTCTGCCCACTGCACTGCAGCCAGCCTCTGTGCCTTGTTGGGTGCTCTGTGCTTGTTCAACATGTCTTCCTAATGACACTAACACAGGCCTGTTTCCTCCACTGTGCCTGAGCTGTGGTGCTCTCATACTGGGCTTTTTGACATGTAGTTGGGTGTGTGAAGTTTCATTTCAACACTGGCCATTGCAGGCACAGACAGATTGACTCTCATTTTTAGTGTGCACCACTTTGCTTTTATTGATGATGCAGAGCTTTGTCAAGCAGTGCGAGTGTGAGCTTCTTAGGGTGGTAAATGGGCACCAATCACCAGGCAAACTGGTTAAGTACTGTTTTAGTAGAACATCAAGTCCTCTGATATTCATCGATTTCTAGAATTAAGACTGGTTGTGATGTCCTTCATCTTGTTCAGCCCAGGGTATTGTGACCTTTTCTGCTGTTTTGGTTCATTTTAGAGTCCTGCAGAAACTCTAAGACAAAATTGCAAGCACAAAACCATGAGACAGCTAGTGACGATAGCTTTCTTTCAAATTATTTCCTATATCAACTGAATTAAGCTATAGTTTTTTATCAATATTGTAGGTGTGAATTCATAAGTTACATTGCCTGATATGTTATTTTGTGTGACTGATTTGCCTGATATTTGTGGACCAAAACTCCATTTAATTAGTAAAATGTTCAGATAAATTTTTTTTCCTGGCTTTTCTTTTCTTTTTGGCTCTTTTTCTTTTGTTTCCTGTTTTTAATGTGTTTCATTTAGAGATGCACGGATCCTGTTATTTCAGATCTGATACCGTTGTCTGGGCTGAGCGTATCAGCTGATACCAATTCGATACTACTGGTAAAGGTAGAGACGTTCGATCCAATTTTTTCCGATCCAATTCGAACCTTGGTTGAGCGTATTGGTCAATACCGATTCCATACAACTGTTGTATGAATGAACCGTATACCTTGCCATGTGAGTGAAGGCATCAAACTTGATGTAAATATTTAGCCTTGTGAAAAAAAGAGTTAAAAATGAACAAAATATACTTAATTTTATTTATTACTAAAGAGCAAAGTGTACATTCATTATGATATTAATAAAAAATGGTAAATGGTAAATGGACTGTACTTATATAGCGCTTTTCCAGTCATACTAACCGCAAAGTGGTTAGTATGAACAGAACAGAAAACAGAAATGACTGGATCGGAAAATCTGGATCGGCCACATTCATCCGATATCCAGCTAATTTGTCAGTATTGGAGCCGATATCCAATCCGGGTATTGGATCGGTGCATCTCTAGTTAAAAGAATGAAGCGTATACGGTCACATGTAAGGCATCAGGCTAGACATAAATATTTAGCCTTGATTTTAAAAGAGGTAAAAAAATTTTTACACAGATATAAATGTACCTTACATTATTTATTAACAAATAAAGTTTAGATTAGCAGCAAAAAGAAAGAAATAACACTTCCATGTAAATCTATGATATTAATGAAGACATGACTGGATCAGAAAGCTGGATCTTCCTCATTCATCCGATATCCGATCCAGCTAATTAGTCAATATCAGAGCAGATATCCGATCTGGGAATCGGATCAGTGCACTTTAGTTTTGTTTTTTATATTCAGATATTTACACCCTCCTTAAACATTTGCTGTTGGCTCATTATAAAACACTATGTTTAACGCGCTTGTATTCATGAGGTGCGTTTGCAATATGTAAGACCTTGTCCTTGCATGTGTTAACAGCCACCCTGAATAACTGCTCATCACTCCAACACACTTATACACACACATTTACACACTATAAGTGCATCAGAGTGCACAGTTTTTCAGTCTAAATCCTTGGTGAAGGATGTTATGTGTGTGTGTGTGTGTGTGTATTGCGCTGTAGGTGGCTGTCTTCCTGACCTCTAGTTGATGGCAGTGTGAGTTTTAATAGCGCATTGAGGCCTAATTATAGTTCTCTGGTCACAAAGCCCCACCGCTTTATGGCCATATGTGTAGCGGTGTGATTTGCGTTTCAGGGCTCAGTATTTCCTAAATGAGACCTTTCTTAATAAACACAGACTCATGTGCACACTCATACTTAGATTTATGTATGTGTGTGAGTGTGTGGAGGTGTTAATGGAGATATCATATTCAGCAGGAAGGAGAGACACACCTCACGGCACAACACAACATCATGGCTGAAATAAAACAGGAGCCATGACAGCCATCTGTTGGGTTAGTCATTTTTTTAAACAAAATAAGAGCTGTCATAAAGCAGAACATGCATCTTTAAAAACGTGTTTTGATTAATTTATTTCACTTACCATTTATATTATAAATACATTTGTAAGTGAAAGTATTGATATGAATTTGATATCGCTACTTGTTTTTCTTGCATGCACTCTCTTTAGGAAAAAAATGAATGAATGGAAAGATGTTGGTAAAGCTATATAGAGAATAGGGATAGACCGATACATCGGCCAGCCAATATTTTAGGCCATTATTTGCATTTTTTTTCTGGTATCGGCATTGACCAGTACGTCAGGTGTGTTGGCTGATACTCCCTCTCGCCATAATTTAGACTTTTTAAATGTTTATTACAAGTTTCATGTTTCTGTTTAATATTTGTTTACAAGTGCACCATTTCTTCTTAATATATTTTTTTGAGGTGCTTTGTTCTTTATTTATATTAAAAAAGTTGTAAAATTGCTTTTCATTTTATCATTCATTACATTAATTTAGGAGTCAAATGAAGCATCGACCCCAAATACCAGCAGGTTGTATCAACCATCAGCTGAGGCTGATGAGAAAGATATTGATATTGGTATCGGCCTTGAAAAAATCCATATCAGTTGATCCCTATTAGGGAATACTTCAGTATCTGTCTGACTTGAGATTAGGGCTGGACGATATAGAAAAAAAGATTATCGCTAAAAAAAAATCTGTATCGATCGATATTTATTTAAAAAAAAAAAAAAAAAAAACAGTATCAAATTCAAAGCTTTTTTAGGTGCCGCCCTGGCCATTTAAGCTTTTTCTGAATGACGTACTTATAATAAAGATCACACTAAAGCCGTTTTCAGACTTGCATTGCGGAACATGAGCGATAAAGTCCATCCGCTCTTTAAACAGACTCGTCTTTTCGTCTTTTTATCGTGTCCTGGCGCTTTCAGACATCAGGAAATGTTGCGGAAAAGTCAGAACAGCCCCGCTCTCCCTTCAACTCTGTCCGGAACATTTCCTTGTGCTTTCAGCCAAAACAACGTGCTGCAACATTTCCGCTCTTGTGACATGTAGACCAGCCGGTACATGTCCGCTACATCTCTGAGGTAAAAGACCGGTACGGATGTCTGAATGCAGCGTTATAAAGGACAGAGTTCACAATATTACCGCTTTCCAGTGCAAGTCTGAAAGGGACATAACACTGAATTCCAGTTCAGCTTTTGCCTGGGTCTGCGTTTGTGATTGGTTTGGAGGAAGGAGTGACTGTAGTATCATGCTACCTGATAGGCTACAGCAGAAAACTGTGCTTCTATATTGAACTTTTATTGACCCTCTTTTTTTTATATTGAAAAAACCTCTATCGATCGATATATATTGATATTGAATTATCCTCCAGCCCTACTTGAGATCTGCACTATGAAAAAGGTTCTGCAAAACCTGGATATTTGTTAGTGATCTGGTTTCACTATCTCAAATAATCCTGATTATTCTGAAGCTGATCAGTTCAATATTTACACGTTGTCCAACTCTGCTTTAAGTGGTGCTTTTGCCACGAGGTGACGGATCACAATCGCGAATCTGAAATCACATTTCCTACAAGCAGAACCTCAGCAACAAGGAGGAATCTAAGTATTTATTGCCTGGTAGAGGCCACAGAACTAAAGATGGAAGGGAAGCGTGGAGAAAAAAGAGAAGATTTCCATTTTTATTTTGTAAACACCGCACCAGGCTCTATATTGCAAATGTCTCCTGACGTACAGTATATACAACAGTTTTATCTTTTTTAAAAAATTTTTTAGAAGCAACCCAGACTTATTTTACGCTCTTTGGACTAATTAAATGACCTAAATCGATGTTAGAATCAGTCAGTGGGCTCATTGCAAGAGTTTATTTGAACTTTTTTTTTTTTTTGTGATCTATATTGCAAAAAATTGGAAATCTTCTCAGAATTTAAAACAACTGTCAAACATAACCTTCCTCAGAGTGTGTAAGGGTTTTAGCATAAGTTTTAACAGTCTGCAAAGACGTGCTTCATTCATAACACTGAAAACTGGAAGCCCAGGTTTGAACCTGACGTTTCCTGATCCAGGCTCATAGCGGAAGACCGGAGTGTAGACCAGTTTTACATAGCTAAGCTGAAAGACTGCTCTCACGTGAAAAGGCAGGATTTGATTAATGTGTAAATGTAAACAATGAAGAACAGATTGAGAGAAAATCACTTCTCAAACACGTTCATGGTGTTGAACTTCATTGTTCATGCAGAGATTGATGAAGGACGATGAATAAAAGGCCAAGCTCACTTCCATCCCCCACAAATTTAGCCAGTTGCAGCATGAAATCTGTGTGATCTGCTCAGATTTATATAAACCCATGCTGTTTCATATTTTTGTTTTATTACCGATTAATCAGTCAAATCATAACACCAAAAGTTTGGCATGACATCTTTACATAGACTTCAGAATAACTGTGTTAACCGTGTCCATTGCTGTCATCAGGTCACCATTCCCTGTGCATCCAGTCGATGGATGGCATGCTGATGTTTTTCGAGCAGGACAGCTACTCCTTTGGCCGGTTCCTCCCTGGTTTTCTGCTGCCCGGCCCGCTGGCCTACAACCCCAGAACTGACAGCTTCCTCAACGTTTCCTCTGCTCGCCAGCTTGAGAGCTACAAGTAGGTTTATTTACAAGTTGTTTCAACCTGTCTTATTATTAGAGACTGTGCTGTTTTATTCCTAAAGTTATTCAAAAGGCCTTCATGCAGACATTACTCATGATGTTTTTGTTTATTCATTGTTTCTTCTGCTGGTCACCTTTAGGGCTACGAGTTAATTTATCTTATGAAACACATGTTCATGTAATCAAAAAAATATGCTAGAAAAAGGAAAATGTTTTTTTTGAGGGCACTGACTACTTTTTGGTATTTTAAAGAAATTTTGAAGCACTTTTAACAACTTGAAGATAATTTAGTTTTGAAATGATAATTGAACATTTCTCAATAAAAGCAGGTCTTTACAAACATTAAAGTTTTTCACTTCTGCTTTTCACTTATTTTCTTATTTTTATGAAAGGAGAAAATCATGCTATTATTTAGGTGTCAACTCAGTTGCATGTATTAAACCCAGTGATGGGAATAACGGCGTTAGAAATAAACGGCGTTACTAACGGCACTACTTTTTCAGTAACGGGTAAATCTAACTAATTACTAAGTCTATCATTACAATGCCGTTACTGTTACTGGCCTTCACTGACAGTGTATGGTTGCGAGTTTTTTGTCTCCAACAGAAGTTTTTGGTCGTGTTGGTCCTTGCAGAGAAAAGGCAACACGCTAGTTGGAGACACTCGCCCATACACTCAGCAGTAATCTGCGGTCTCCTGGGCTGCAGACACGCGCCTCTTCACACACTCATGTTGGAGTAAAATGGTTGCTGTGAGACCTGCGGACCTATACAGGACATACGGAGTCACCAACCTGACAGACGCAGCGCGATTACATCCAGTTTAAGAAAAGAAACAGCATCATAGTTCGAGTAACAAGTTTCCTTGAATTATTTCTTTTACCCATGACCTGAATTCAGTTCATAGTTAATACTAAAGACACACGAGTTCTGCACATTGGATCTGTCTTCATCTCACCGGAGCGGTACAGAAACAGTGATGACGATGATGAGGAAGGACTGTCATTGCAAACCCCAGTCAATGTGCAGCCGAACACACGTGCGCACAACGGGAAGAATTATAAACTGGAATCAATACAAACATCAGTTTCCTTCAGAGATAAAAAACAAAAACACGAACATGATGAGAAACGTTGATTAGTTCGTGTTTCTTCGTGGTGTTTCGCTGTCATGACCACATGAAGCTCCTCTCCTGAGGAGGAGACGAAGCCACGACATCCATCAGTCTGTGTCCATGATTTTGCTGTTAGTAATTTATTCTATAGTTTCCATTGATTTTCATTCATTAGTCAGATCTGATATTCACTTTTATATTAATTCAACATAAAGATTAATTTAATGGGTTAGTTGAGATTCATTTAAAATTACATCTAAAGGAACATTAAAAAGTAACAGAAAAATTACTTTTCCAAGTAATTAGTTATTTTTATAAAGCTGTAACTCAGATACTAAAGCCATTACTTTTTTTGAGAAGTAATTAGTAACTATAATTAATTACTTTTTTAAATTAATGTTCCCAACACTGATTAAACCTGCTAGCTAAAGGAGTATTGATATCAGCATCCTTGATGCAGAACTTCTCTGAGTGGATCAAAACAATCTTGTGCACACATTGCTTGATCACAAGTAACTCTTAGGAGTCATGCAGCCTGTGTGAGAGTACATGTGTTCAATTTTCTCTCAGCTTTTTTTTTTTTTTTTTTTTTTTAATCCATGTGCTGCTTCACCAACAAGAAACTCTCCCGGCTAGACAGCTTTGTGGGAATATTTACCTTATTTCTGTCTCAGGATACACAAACACAACCCTGCATTCCAAATACAATATCAGTTAAAACACTGCATTACTCACATTGTATAATCAGGCATCACAGCGTGCATAAATAGATATAGATATAGATATCAATCAATGAATTAGTTGATTGAAATGGTTACTTTTAGCTTTTTTATTGAAATGTTTACTCAAATTCGATTGAGCTGGTATTACATTAGTTTTTTTTTCCCTCTCATTTTATCCTGTTGCTGTTTGAAACTTAAAAGGCCTGAGTTGCTCCTGGTGTGCGTTGTTATTGTTTCAGTGGCTATCAACATTTTATAGGCCCGTCTCCTGCCAAATCCAAACCTGGATTACTATTGCAGAAAACAATGAGCAGTTAAACTGCAGATGAATTTATTGTACAGTTGCTCAGGGAGCAAATAATCAAAATCAGGTTTCAACTGAAAGGCTTTGTGAGGAGCAGTGTGATTGAGATCAAAGGGCTGAAGATAAACAGTTCTCAGTTAACAAACACATAAAAAATGACTGCATTGGATTTATGTTGCATAGCTTGTGGGTTCTAAGCATGTTCATGCAAAAGGTTTCTCTAATTCTCAGATCTTTTAGACAAGTGTGTTTAGCGTTTATCACAACACTCTGGTTCAGATGTCACAGCTACATATCTGATATAGCATGACTCATTAAACTGCTGTTTCCTGCTCAGTTTATTTAACTTGTTGAACTTTCTTCTGCGCTGATGAATGATTATTAAAGTTAAAGGAAAGGGGAAAGGGAGGGAAAAAAGGGGGGAGGGGGGGAGGGGGGGGGGGGGGGAAAAGAAAGGAAAATGAGTGTCAACTTTCACCTTTTAGTTGGTATTTATTCATTACGCAGAAAATCATATACACAGTGTGTCTATATGTGTGTACATGTTTACATGGGGACAGTGTGTGTATGCATATGTGAGAATGCATATGCAGAGTGCAACTTGGTATGTTTGTTAAAGTTTCCAGAGAGATTCCCTTTCATGTTAATGAGGTAACTATTGCTCAACCTCAGTGCCCTAAACTCTGTTTGGACATTGCCTGCAGATCCTCCCACACACAAACTCGCACACATTTGCCTGTGTATACATCAATGGCAAGATGTGTTTATCGTCTTCTCGTCTCCGGCCTCTTATATATGTGGAGCATGTGGGTGAATTATTAGATTTTTTTTAATATACTTTCCTCTTGTACACACAGCTATTAGTGTGTGTTTTTTTTTGGGGGGGGGGGGGGGGGGGGGGGGATTAACATCTAACCAAATACCCAAACACACATGCATGCACAGTTTTTATTAATTAATCTTAACTCGTGTCTTGTCATTCGTAGAAAAACAAAGTTAAAGGTGAAATTGCTCAATGAAAGCTAACTGAAAGAATATTTTCTAGAGTTGTTTTTGCATAATTATATTGAAATGTAATTAATCCACTTGTCTGGTTGTGATTCACACAGTCTTTCTTCAAACATTTAAAACCCCTGACACTTTTAATACATTTTTCCATCAATTTTTATTCCCAGGAAATGGTCACACATGATGAAAAGGCTTCTTTACTGGCAGTCATCCATAAAGCTCATTAGTGTGCTCAGCGGTTCTTAAAGGGGCTCAGTGGTGCTGCTACTGTATGGATGAGTTAAAAACTATAAATCACGTCTTGTGTCACAAAAATCAAAGTTTTAAAACATTTAATTTAATATTTTATATGCACTGTTATGAGGAATTAGCATCACATTCTGGTCACATATGGTTGTCAGCTTACTAAAAAACAGTTTGTGTTTTCAGTTTTCTGTCATATAATATGTGAATGGTGGAAAAAAGGAATCTGGAATTATAATAAGCTTAAAACTGGATTTTATTTATTTTTTTATATTGCTTGAAAATATTAGCAGGAATCTCATATTTACATCAACAGGCAGCTTCCAGTGTGTTCTAAATCTGCGTCCGAGTTCTGTAAGACTACTAATCCTTATCAGGTACTTGATAGAGTTAACCAGCTTACCAGTTACTGTTTTCATGCATCAGCTCCATGCGATCAAAACAAAGGTACATGATCTTAATAACTGAGGAAAGTCTGAAGGTTTAAATTAGAATATCATTGCATAGAATACAGACAGGCTTAAAGGGTTGGATACTATTAACCATAAACACCATAAACAATCACCATAAATATGTGTCCAAAAGCTGCTGCAACCAATACACTACTGAGAGTTTTCACTGCCATAAATTTATTTATTTAAAATCACATTTTGATAATGTGATATCTTGACAAAATAACATATTCAGAAATGATTTAAGTTCGTGTTCCAGAGGCTGATGACTCCAGGCAGGAATGATCTGTACTGTATACAAATCTGCATCACACAAAGTGAGAAAAGTGAGCGGACAAATCGGCCGTTATTTAAAGTTTGGTTTGTGGTTTGATGCTGGGTTGGGTCAGGTTTGGAGCTTTCTGTTCATCCAGGTGTTTGTGAAGAAAGATAGATTCCCGCCAAGCTGCTTCGTCTGCCAGCCTCTTACTGGAAAATGGCTAACGCGACAGAGGCCAAAATCAACTGACCACAGATCAGTATGACCACTTCGTTCTTAGCCAGCTGCCAACAGATTTCGAGGGAAAAGCAGGTGTTGAATGATGTGACAGAAAGTGCAACTGCATGTGCATAAATGTGTATTACGATTTCTTCTCAGACTTTACTCAATGGCTTTCCTTTAACAAAACAAAACAGATTATTGATATTTTGGGCTCTTGGTTTAGTCTCTAATTTAAACTTTAGTCTGGCAGGGGGATGTTTAAAGGCAATACTTCGTGAGAAAAGCTCACTGCATCGTGTAAGGGGTCACTGAGGATAAACATTGTACTGCATCACGGCCATCAAACCAAATAGAAAGTTTGTATGCTTGGCTGTCTTAAATTTTCATTAATGTAGAAAAATAAGAGTATAGAGAAAGCTGGTTTTATACATTTTATTAAAGTAGAATCTGAAAATGAAGATGGGTATTATCTTTAGTCTTAAGATGGGATCAGTTTTATCTGTGTTGATGGTTCATTTCTGTGTGGATTTCATGGTTTTGCATGTCTCTAAAAGCTTAGTATATGTTGACTAGAGCAGCTCTGGAAACAGCTTTCAGCATATGGAACAGTGGAGAAAAACAGTGCTTTGATGCTACTTTAACAGGAATACAAGAGTGGTCCCCACAGTTTGTGTAAGTGGTTGTTTGTGTTTGTGATTCTCAGGTATGAGACTCTGGCCGTGGCTACAGATGCAGAGAGTCGACAGGATTCTGACATGCCCCTTAAAAGTGGGGGCAAGAGGCTGACGGTGAGTCCTAAACACACATTGAGATGCACATAAATCTTTAGGGTTGGTTTCTCCTTGCAAAGTGTAAACAATAGAGGGAGAAAATTTATAGTATATACTTTTTATATTTGAATTTCAGAACTTTTCTTTTTACAAGAACATTAAAGCCCTGTCTCACTGGCGGGTTCGAAATTGTTCTGCATTTTTTTTGCGGTTCCACAGGCCAAAACCCTCATATCCAACCTGACCTGTTGGGACCCTTCCATTAGGGTACCAAGCTTACCGATCGGACCCGAAAAGGTGGCGCTTGACGCGCTACAATCCACTGATTGTGCAACTCGGCACCAAGAACAAAACAGCAACAGTGCCATGATTAAATACACGGTTGTAATTTAAAACCACAATGATATCAAATAACAAAATTAAAAAATACAATGATAAAATTCAGATGATTAAGAGGAGCCTTTTTTCTGACATCATCATTTACATGTGCTGTCACGGTTGGCTGGTATGGTCAAAATCTCTGTGGAAATGCTAAAGGGATCAGGATTTACTAGGGATGCACAATATTGGAATTTTGGGCGATATCTGATATGCCGATATTTTAAAACCCATGTGACCGATAACCGTTATCGATACTGATAATAAAGCTGAAAAAATAAGCAGTCATTGCAAATAACAGTTTTGTTAACAGTTTCCAACGCTTTGAAAAATAGGGGTGGGGAAAAATATCGATACACTGAAATATCGCGATATTTTCATATGCCGATATAAAAAATCGATATTTTAAAATGCAGTATCGATCTATTTTACTTACAAAGTCTCGCAAGATTTCATTGGTCTGTTACAAAATCTCATGATATTTCGTGAAATCTCGCGAGATTTTGTATCCGAACGATGAAATATTGTGAGGTTTTGTAAGTAAAATAGATCAATACCATGTTTTTGAATGTCAGTGATATCAGCATATGAAAATGTGACTTAATTTTTGTGAATTCTCGTGAGATTTTGTGACAGAATGATGAAATATCGCAAGGTTTTATTAGTAAAATAGATTGGTACCGCGTTTTCAAATGTCAATATGATATCAGCATATGAAAATATTGCAATATTTCAGTGTATTGATATTTTTTCCCAACTCTAGTCTTTAGAAGTTTTAAAGTCAAAGAAGTTTTTTAAGATTTTTTTTCTTTTTTTTTTTTTTTAGAAACAAAAGTATTCATACCCTTCGACTTAAGAAAAGGCTAAATTCACAATAGTAATTCAAATAACAAGAAACTTATAATAAACAAAAAATTATAAAGTTATAATTTCATGAAACAACATAGTGCTTTTGAATTTTGGTTAAAAATAATAATTTAAAAAGCCAAACAAACAAAACTATCACATTTGAGCACCTTTTCCATGAACGGTGGATGAAAATACCTGTCAACAGGTGCAGAAGCATTTTTGAACATTACAAAAAACACCTGACTGCAGTGATTGCCTCCAAGTGTCGCTCAACCAAATTTTTACTTCGGAGCCCCATCATGCTTGTTTACTTGTTTTATTTTTTAATATATATATATTTTCAATATTTCACGATTTTCATGGAATTTTAATTTATTGTTACTTTTGTAAATTTCAGCTTATTTCTCTGACAGCTGTTTTTTTTCTTCTTTAATTGGAGGATATGAAAAATTTTGAGGAGGACTGTATAGCACTTTAAAACAAACACAAAGTGCTGAACATGGCAGGACCGAAAAATGAAAACATCAAATAACAAATAAAAACAACTAAAACAAAGCAAGGTCTCATGCTGGGTAAAAGCCAGGAGTAAAAATGGATTTAAAATTAATTTTAAAAACAACTAATAGAGAGCAAATTCTCATGTTTAGCTAAAAGCCTAACCATAAAAGTGGGTTTTGAGATTTTTTTTTTTAACAATCATCCACCAAACCGTTCCGTCCCATCCTGAACCCGCTGGTTGAAACGAAGCTTAAATGTCTTTATACAGTCAAAAGTGTTTGTGTCTTTGTGATCATGAGAATTTATAAGAAGGGAGGCTCTGAGAGACTTCAGAGCATTCTCTAAAGGGCACTCAGACTTTCAGTTTACAGGCCTGTTAGTATCGTTCTGGTTATTTCCGAACTAAAGGCGTTTTTTTTTGTCTTTGTGTGTTCTTTCCCAGCCTGACTGGACATTTGTTCTGGGAGAGCAGGCCCTGGACCTGGTGGTCCCCTCTTTCTCCCACTCCTCTTCCTCTATCCTCGTGCTGGGTGAGAGAAACCTCTTCTGTTTCCGAGACAATGGACAAATCCGCTTCATGAAGAAGCTGGAATTCAACCCCAGCTGTTTCCTGCCCTACGCCTCAGGTGACCTCTACTATAAAGGAACATTTCACTCTTTCTATACTTCCTGCTCTACAAAACGTTTTCCTCTCCGCACCTGCATTTCCTACTTATTTAAGAGTTTAATTCTTGTTTACTTTGAAGCACATACTGTATCTGTTTGGAAATGGCTTTTTTTACAAGTTTAGCCCTCAGTTGGATCAAGTATGTAAGATCAGTAACTAAGACACCAACTGAACACAGATAAATGGGAAGGGACTGGATTTTATAGAAGACGTTAAATATTAACCATGCACTGGAGATGCATGATATTGGAATTTTGGCCGATATCCAATATGCCAATATTTTAAAACTAATGTGGCCAATAACCAATATCGATACCAATGTTAAAGCTGAAAAAAATAAGCAGTCATTGTAAATAGAAGTTTTGTTATCTGTTTCCAACACTTTAGAAAATAGGGGTGGGGAAAAATATCAATACACTGAAATATCGCGATATTTTCATATGCCGATATAAATCAATATCTAAAAATGCGTAATTGGTCAATTTTACTTACAAAATCTCACGATATTTTATGAATTCCTTTGAGATTTCGTAACAAAACGATGAAATTTCGAAAGATTTTGTTGGTAAAATAGATTGATACCACGTTTTTAAATGTCAATATGATATCAGCATATGAAAATATTGCAAAATTTTTGTGAATTCTCGTGAGATTTTGTAACAGAATATGAAAATATTGCGATATTTCAGTGTGTTGATATTTTTCCTACTCCTAGTTTTAAAGTCTGTAAAAAAAAAAGTTTTTGAAGAAGAAAAGGAAGAAGTTTTTTTTGTTTTTCAGACTTTAGAAACAGCGGGCTGATCGGTTAAATATCTGTTAAATATCGGTGGGGTGGCCAATTTCCGATTCTCAGTTTTAAGGCCAATATAGGCCGATACTGATAGGAGGCTGATATCGTGCATCCCTACCACGCACCAGTCCAGCAAGCTTTTAAAACCTAAATCAGATTATTGGCTTCATGATTGTTGGGTGTGATCACTGTGGCCCCCAGCCAACGAGTTCCAATATCAAGACTATCTCAAACTACTCCACATTTAGGTGGGGGGCAACACCTTTTAGCCCACAACTTTTGGCCACAGATCAATAGTCACCAGAGGTTTTAACATACAACTCTTATGGAACTCTTTAAACCCATATATCTTTAGTTTAGAGTTAAGTACTGGGTAAAGTTGCAAAAAAATTCTGCATTCATCATTATATCTACCACAACCAGCCATCTAAAACAACTGAATGAAGTGCTTTGAAATAAATCATTTTACGTTGTAACACATGACCACAGTAATGGCTTTTCAAGATGCTGTTTAAGGCAGAACAAGATGGAATAAATAAAGTAGCCCTGCCACATGAATACCCCCCTCCCAAGATGTATGGAGTGCATGACATATGTGTATATAAACATGTGGTATCGAAAGTAACATTGTTATAGTACAATGAAACTATGAAATTTGAAAGCATGTTCAAGATTGATGCTTTTGTAGGTTTTCAAACAAACAGGATGAGGGTTAGCTTAGGTTAGCTTCACTCATGCTTATGAAAAAATGATGTCTGTCATGCACTTTTAAACTTGTCGCTTAAACAATTTTCTTTTGATTTGATTTGTCAGTTTTGCCAGCAAACAGTTTATGATGTACACATCCTGTGCTGAGAGTCACATTGTCATATATTTCAACATTCATGGTACATAGGGTAGATGACTGATTTCCATCCACTAAGATTAGCTGTGCTTTTTGTCTTTACTAAAAGCTGAGTAAAGTATTTCACTCGCTAGCTGTTAGATGCTACACCAGTTTGTCTCTACTTATTCCCTTTATTGCTAAGAGTTTTTCTTTTCTAAAAAGTGAGATAAAACTCTGCAGAAACATAACTCGGGGTAGTGGAGTAATTTAGGACGGCTAATAATCATCTGGTCATTTGTCACAACAAGTGACCCCTCTTATTAGCATTTTTATATCACTGTTGAGTAAAATGTGGCTTTGCTTTAGGTCCAAACGACAGCAATTATGAAACAAAGTAGGAAATAATGAGCCCAGACAAAACTGAATTTGTTTGCTAAAATGTTTTATTAAAATTCTCCATTAAAGCTTATTTAAAAATGGTTTGCTTAAAAGCAGCTAAGGGTATACAATACTAGCCTTCTAATTTTTGTAATGTAAGTTTGTAGCTCATATAAATGGTGCATATATTTCCAGATAATGTCACGTTTTTCTGTCTGTGAAGCTTGATGGTAAAACTTCACACACCCATACATGTAATGGGTTCCAGTAAAGAGTACCTCTCTCATCTTCACCTCTGATGGAGAAAACGAACACAAGGTTTCTCCGTTATTGATTTTTGTCATTGAAATTATTATAAATTCAATTCCGCAATAACTGGCTACTGCTTTGAAAACTTGAAATGGAGTCTTAAATCTGTCTAGATTGTTTCATGCTAGAAAATGTCTTGCCTTCTTTTTTTAAACATGTGTTTCTAGTTAATCTTATTCATTAGGCTGCTTTTAACACTCACATCACTAGTTTCTGTCCACCTAATTGTCTTGGCAACATTTTTTTTGCACATTTTTGATATTTTATAAAATATTAGAAATGTCATATGGAGAAGGAAAACAGACTTATTTCTCCGTCTTGGTTCTTGACTTCAGTCTGATTCTTATCACCATGAACAACATTGGTTATCTACATCAATCTGGACCTCCAGAATGGACTGAAATGGAGTCGAATCAAAGTCTTTGTGAAGCACATGGAGCTATAAACAATGTTTTATGAGCGCCCTTTGCAGCAACCAAAATGTTTCGGTCTGGTTCAGTTTACACAACAGCATACTGTGAACCCATTTATGTTAGAATAATCCTTTTGATTTAAAATCAACATGAGACAAAGAAAGGGAAAAGTTAAAACGGTGTCAATTAAGGGGAAAAAACGAGTCACAAGGGAGGATTTCTGGAGATGGCAAGAAAAGCCTTCAGCTTTGTTTTCCCAGCATCTTTTAGATCACTTAAATTGCTTTGGGAAGTTGTTGATAAATCTAAAATATGATGTGCCAGTGCAATGAAAAAAAGAGAGCTTGTTTTTGGACGTGAGATACGATTGAATCAAAATTGCACAAAATTCTCCCATGTTGCTGAGAGATGACTCCCAGGAGCAAACTGCAGCTGCAGCTGTAACTCACACCATTAATGTGATGCCACACTTGTGTTTATGGTTAACAGGCTGATATTTAGGGGCAGTGGGACTGTTGGAGCTGCCACCCAACGTTCAGTGTCAGCTCTTTTATCAGGCAAGGATGGTTGACGGATTTCTTCAACTTGAGAGTGTCGTGCAGAGGACTGCAGACAACTCTGATCCGTTGCAGGTTTCTTAATACTTTCTCTCTGGCCTTCCGCCTCACAGCTGCCTCAGCTGGACGAGTGCCCTCACCCGCACAGTTCCCCTCCCTTTTTTCTGTCTGTTCCTTCCTTTGTAACTTTCTTGGCTTAATTTCATTTTTAAAAAATCTGCATGAAAGTTCAACACCTCCATTAGCCTTGATAAGGTGCAACAGTTTTGATCAGGGATGTCCGATATTATCCCCTACCAATATTGTTCGCCAATATTAGCATTAAAATGTGATCGTTGGTATCGGTTTTTTCAGACCGATGTTTTCAGAATAACGAGATCTTGCAAGATTTAGTTCCATCAGCTTTGCTCCAGCATGTAGGAAAGTCCCTGTTATCCTGGAAGAACTACGTATCCCAGCATTCCTTTTAGAATCATGTGACTACAGTGCAGCTGCTACTGCTACAGACTGACTTGCTTTGAAGCTGCATATAACATGTCTGGTTTTAAAGGGATAGCACACCCACAGAATGATGCGCCTTCATTTTCTACTTCCCCTCATGCTGAGCAAGACTCTGGAGCACTTTTTTAAGATCTCATATGCAGCCGGAGATCAGGGAGGTTTTTTGCTATCCTCCAAATTTCATATATGGGGGTCACCGACGCTCAAAATCAAAAAGGTCCATAAAAGTCCACAAAAACTTGGCAATATTCCTCCATGCTGCCAGTCCAATGTAATCCAAGTGTCCTGAGTGGGAAGCGTCCATAATTTACTTGGAACGACATCATTTAGTATATTTTTAGAGCCTAAAAAGTAGAACATCGTACTTCCTATAAGCACGTCCATGTGAGTTTACAACACTACGGAAGCTGCAGTGTTCAGCGCCTACTCTGCCAATAATGCGAGCATAGAAGAAGAAGTTTACATTGTTTACATTGTGTTAAGAGCGCCCGAGCTGCGGACAAACCAGGACAAACACAAGAGGGGTTGGCTATTGATTTAAAACAGAAAGAAAGAAAGAAAGAAAGAAAGAAAGAAAGAAAGAAAGAAAGAAAGAAAGAAAGAAAGAAAGAAAGAAAGAGAAAAAGAAAGAAAGAAAGAAAGAAAGAAAGAAAGAGAAAGAAAAAGAACATGTAATCTCGTCTGCCACGTCTTCCGTAGTGTCGTGAACTTGCATGAACTTGCATGTAGGAAGTACGATGTACTCCTGTTTAGGCTCTAAAAATGTACTAAATGATGTCATTTCAAGTAAATTATGGACGCTACCCACTCAGGACACTTGGGTTACATTGGACAAGAAGTATGGAGAAATATTGCCAAGTTTTTGTGGACTTTTATGGACCCTTTTCCTTCAGGCACTGGTGAAACCCATTATAAGAATGTCTGTGGATAACAAAAACCTCCCAGATCTCTGGCTGCATTTGAGATATTAAAAAAGTGCTACACAATCTTGCTCAGCATGAGGGTGAGTAGAAAATGAAGGCACATCATTCTGTGTACTATCCCTTTAAGTTGTTGGTTAAGTTACCAGGTTGTCAGGAACATTATAATTAACCACATGTTGGCTAATACCTGCTAGTATCTGATATATGGCAGCCAGATGTCCTAAATGAACTCCTCTGGCTGAGTTAAGGCTATTTTGGGATCTTTGCTGTTGAAGCGGAATGTAGTCATATTTCTCAAAATACAAGAGAAACAATTTCACAGCTAACTGCATATTGGTATCGGTTGATATCGAATAATGGAAATTAAGAGTTGCACAATATTGGATGTCGGTAAAAACAATATTGAACATCCCTAGTTTTGATTTTAACTTCTAGAAATGTAAGTAGACTGGTGAAACGTTAGAAAAATAGCAAAAGAATGAAAAATCATGCTGTGAGAAAAGAAATATCAAAACACAAGGGAAATGGGAAAGGACAAAGATGAAGAATGGGGTGGAGGATGGAACGGAGAAAAGATGCTCAGCTTGAAAATGAGAGAAGAACATAGATTGAACCTTTTTATAGCTGGGCTGTAATTATAAGGCCGATGCTGAGATATAAGGTGTGTATTTGCTTTGATGTGGCCCCAACACACACTCTGTCATTTTGACCCCTGCACTGTACCACCCTGCTGACCACTGTTACTATATTATAACTTGTGTATTCAATCGTGTGTGAGCGAGGCGTGTTTGTTTTGCGTGTGGCCTCAGATCTCTCTAGGTGGTAACAGCAGCATCGGTGAGTCGACTGGACATTTCTACATTTGAGACAGAGAAACATAAGTAGTATTTATATTTTATGTTTCTAGCCTTGGGTCACAAGAGAAAGTGTATATAACTTCAGTTATATCCACAATACACCTTTAAGAGCACAGCTTGTTAAAAATGAAAGATCTAGATGACAAATTCTTTATACAAACCAGATGTGAAACGCAAAGAGATGAATTTTCTTTACAGGAGAGTGCAAGTTGCACTCATTTTAAAGGGCAGTGCCACCCACCACAGGAATTCCTTATTTCTGTGCTTGGTCGGTAGATTTGTGAATACGCACCACTGTTTTCTATAACTAAAAATGAGAGACAAAAACCTCCCATTTGGGCTGCCATTAAGCCGAGCCTGGCTTCCTGGCCACAAGACACAAACCTGAATAAATACAGCAAAGTGATATTGCTGGAAAAATTGCATAAAATATGGATTTAATTGAGTCAGAACTTGCGGTACTTTCCCAATCTGGTATAAAATGCCTCTTTATTTTCTGTTATATGAGCCAAATCTTAATGCCAAGGGAAGAATGCCAGCTTTTTTGTCTGCTTCGTTCAGTTTAAGTCCCTTTATATGACAACACTGGGGCATTTAATCTCAGCTTTCCTTTCTAATCCCTTTTTTTGTTTTTCTTGTCTTGTTTAGTGACAGACGGGACCACAAACTTGTTGCTAGGTAACCACACCAACATGCTGTTGGTTTACCAGGATGTGACTCTGAAGTGGGCAGCCCAGCTCTCCTTTGTGCCAGTGGCTGTTCGAGTTGTCAACTTCCCGTGAGTACAACGTCCAGCAAAACAAGGGCTGAAAGTGACACGTGTGCACGAAAAATAAATAAATGATTTTTTTCTTAAAGTTCATCCAGTTAATATGTGATCACACACTGCAACAACTCAAATCTTAGTAGAATATTTTTTTAATTTCTAGTCAAAATATCTCATCCCACTCAAAATAAGACAAAATTACCTAAAGAGAAACATTTTTTTGCTTTTTTTTTGCTTATTTTATGCAAAAAAAAACAAAAAACATATATATTTATTTTTTTTTACTTATTTTAAAAGTTGGCAAGATTTTACTTTTACTTTAATAAGCAAAAAAAAAAAAAAAAAGTAGGCCAATAGAACAAGCAAAATTTTGTTGATAAGATTTCTCAAATAAGATGCATTGCTTTAAAACAAGTTCCTGTATCTCACTGAAATATTTCTCTTAAGGTCATTTTGTCTTATTTTTGAGTGTGATGAAATATTTTGACTAGAAATGAGAAAAACATACTTGGTAAGCTGTTCATGATGCAGCAGGTATGTTGAGACATTCATCTGCTTTCATCTAAAATCCAGTGACACGTTTGACAGGAAATTGTCCTGCAATGTTTTCCAGCTGGCCAATCAGAGCGCTGCGAGGAGGGGCCAGCTAACCAATCCTTTGCCTTTTTTCCCCAAACAACTCCAATCAGACTGCAATTTGACACAATTACAACGCAAAACACAAACACAGTTGAGAAACGATGTGGTCTGTGATCCTGTGTGTGTGTGTGCTTGTGTGGTTTTGATGCAGCAGATAGTGTGTGTCTGGGTAGCTGTTTGATTTAGTTTGAGGCTGTGTGTTTTTAAGCATTCGATAGTCATCAGGGTTTGCAGTGTGTTGTTGGGACACTGCAGAGTGTGGGAGAGGAAAACACGTACACACCAGTCCACACTAAACAAACACACAGTCACATCAGCAGTTTGCTTTGGAAATCTGGAGGCTGGAGCAGTTCTCCAGGAGCTCTGTCTTTTGTCTTTTCTTTTTTTGGAGGGAGTATTGAATTTTATTGTTTAAATCTGCCAGGCTTGGATTACATAATCAGGCCCATTTTTGGTTTTCTAAACTGTCTTGTCTACTTTTTACAAGTCTAAATGGGTACAAAGTCCTGTGAAAAATAATGTTAAAACATAAGTTGGGAAAAGCTGCAGTCACCTAATACAGAGAAAATCCTGGCACCAGAAAGCGTTTGCATGGGATGAAGTGTTAATGGCCGTTTAGTAATGTTGAAAATTCTACTGAAGTCAAAATAATTTTGGTTAAGTAAAATTAAATATTTTTTCCTCTTACCAATTTACTGTTATGGCACAGAAAGATCGAAATGAACTAAACACAAGTCTCTCGTTTAGGTTGCTGGCTAATGAGACAAAGCAGAGCGACATTGTGGTTTTATTTCAAAGGGATATAACGCCCACAGAATGATGTGCCTTCATTTTCTACTCACCCTCATGCAGAACAAGACTGTGGAGCACTTTTTAAATATCTTAAATGCAGCCGGAGATCCGGGAGGTTTTCGTTATCCACCAACATTCATATGATGGAGTTCACAGGTGCCTGAAACAAAAAGGTCCATAAAAGTCCACAAAAACTTGGCAATATTCCTCGAAACTGCTCATCCAATGAAATCAAAGTGTCCTAAGTGGGCAGCGTCCATAATTTACTTGAAATGACATCATTTGGTATATTTTTTCTAACAGTAGAACATTGCACTTCCGCGATGTGCGCACATGAGAGTTCACCACACTACAGAAGCTGCGGCGTTCAGCGTCTGCTGATGCTGTTTACATTGTGCTAAGAGCGAACGAGCCATGGACAAACCAGAACAAACACAAGAGGGGTTGGCTATTGATTAAAAAAAGGAAAGACAGAATGTGCGATCTTGACTGCCACGGCTTCCCTAGTGTCGTGAACTTGCATGAAAGTGTGATGTTTTCCTGTTTAGGCTCTAAAAATATACTAAATGATGTTGTTTCAAGTAAATTATGAACGCTACCCACTCAGGACACTTGGATTATATTGGACGAGCAGTATGGAGGAATATTGCCAAGTTTTTGTGGACTTGCGTCTTAAGTCTGCTAAAGATTTATTCTGTCTTTAGCAGACACTGGCCAGGTGCTTTTCCACCTCTGATCAGTCTGTGAACCAGCAGCATTATGAATGTAACGTTGGTTTTAATAGAATATATTTTGCGGATATACAGTCGCTCTTAAAATTATTTATACCCTCCAATTAAAGCAGGAAAAAAATCAACTGTCAGTCAAATCAGATGAACTTGACAAAAGGAATAATGAATAAAAATTCTATGAAAATCATGACATAGATTTTGAATTGAGGTTGGAAAGAAATATTAAAAACAAACACACAGAAAATAAAACAAGCAAGCAAGCATTACGGGGCTCTAAAGCTTACATTTTATTGAGCAATATTTTGAGGCAATCACTGCAATCAGGTGTTTTTCTCTAACGTCCAATCAGACCTCAACACCTGTTGACAGGTATTTTGGTCCACTATGTATGGGACAGGTGCCCTAATGTGTTTTTTTTTTTTAAGTATTATTTTCAACCACAATTCAAAAGTAATATTTTATTTCACAAAATTATAATTTTGTAAATTTTTATATATATTGTTTTCTTCAGTTTCTTTTATTTAAATAAATATTGTGAATTTAGCCTTTTCTTTAATTGGAGGGTATGAACAATTTAAACAATATGATGACTAACTTACAGTAATTTAATCAAGTTGTTATTTACACTCCTCTTATATATCAATCAATCAATCAATCTTTATTTATGAAGCGCTTTTCCAGCAGGTTACGTGACTCAAAGCACTTTACAGTTATATATGACATATGTACTTTCAGGAATATAAAGTTGAATAAGTTAATGTTTTCAGGTTTAATAAATGCTGATAAGATGAGCATAAAAAAATGATGAGATTGCCGCACAATACCCTCAACTTCTATTCAAAAAATTTTTTTGATCATG
Organism: Atherinomorus stipes; assembly: GCA_023101725.1. Taxonomy (NCBI): domain Eukaryota; kingdom Metazoa; phylum Chordata; class Actinopteri; order Atheriniformes; family Atherinidae; genus Atherinomorus; species Atherinomorus stipes. Next base: position 1,054,682 of record JALJCO010010916.1, read on the forward strand.
GTTTTATGGTATTTAATCTTTTATTGTGTCTTTTTTTTAAGTATCCAATCTTTTGTTGGATTGTAAAGCACCTCAGGCTTGTAAAGGATGTTATCTAGTGTTCTCTATGAATAGATCTATGAAATTGAACTTGACAACAAATTGGAGGTAATTAACAATGTGAAACTTCTTACTTTTTGTTTCGTACCTTAAAGTACTGTTTGAACAGTAGTTCACATGACACATAATGATTTATGAGAATTTCAGCAAGAGCTAAAAAATATTGAAATAAGATTATGTCATGGCCATCTTCATAAATATCATTTTAACCATAAAGATTAAAATGTCTCTAAAAGTATGTTTAGTTTTTCCTTTTTATTTTCTAACTTCTGTATTTTAATTGGTAAAACTGAGTCATTTTGGGAAAATTAAATCCAAAAAGCATCTTATGTCTGCCTTGATGATCTTTATCTTCAAAGCTCCTCATGTAAATAAAGCAGTTCTCAGCTGAACGGACAGGAAAACATGTTTTAGTTGCCATGATGACCTCATAACAACAATCATACACCTTTCACCATGGAGACATATTAATTCCAGTTTACCTGCTATAAAGTTGATTAGTGATAATGAATAATCAATTAATTTTGGCACTTGCTTTGTAACTGCTGGATAACTTTCATGCCTTTACTCTTTAAGTTATGTCAACATTGGTTACATAAAACTGTATACTTTTAGGTATAATTGTTTATGTTTAAAACCATCTAAACAAGCAGCTGCTGCACCTTAGCTGAGGTCTGTGGTGTGATGTCAGTTTAGCACCCACGCCAAGTTCCAGCTGCTGAGAAGCTTACAGAAAAGTTCAGGTTAATCAGTTCACCCCAGTAAGGTGGACTTAAAATTTATCTAACATGCAAACAAGATTTTGTGAGACATTCATTGATATGAATCTGTGCGATATATCGCTTATCTCCTTGTCTGTTTATGATCAGTTGTCTTTGGGAGCTGATTCAGTGAGAGGAGGGAGGGTGCTGCAGTGAATGTGAGAACGGACAAGTTTTATGAATGTATATGTTAGTCGTACAAATGTATGCAGAGCAGTTTTTCATGTCTCTGAATGGGAATTTATTTGAGTGCATGTGTGAGTGTGAGTGTGTTTCCGCTGCAGTTAAAGTGAAAGTTTTATGCCCCCTCAGATACCCCTCCTGTGCAGGTGTGGAGCCGGCTGCTGCTCCTGACCTGAACCCCATCATGTGTGCGACTGTGTGTGTGGATGTATGCCGAACTGGAATAGAAATCACACACACACAAACACACATCTGCAATCCGTTACCACACAGTTAAAATATTATTGCATCCCTCAGCATTTCTTCATGCTTTCCCTTTATCATCTATTTCCATATTAAAAGACAGTACCCTAACCTACTACACTTCCTGTGTTCCTTCAGGACTAATGCTGACCTACAGCGTAAATTTAAAGCACGGAGCTCCTAACAGATAGCAAATGTTATCAAGTTAACCCTCTCTCCTCCTTTCCTCAGGGACCTGAAGGGAGTTGTGGTCAGTCTGAGCTCAGATGGTCATCTCCTGTGCTCGTACATGGGTACAGACCCCTCCTTCTTCTCAACTCCAAAAGTCGATGCCAGGGAGGCTGACTATGAGCAGGTGGATGCTGAGATGAAAAAACTGCAAAGATTCATCAGAGAGGCCACCAGGACTCAGGGTAGGATTTCACTAGAAGTCTAAAAGAGATTTGGTGCTCTGATTGGAACAAGAAATACTTTATAAAAAGGCTCAATCTGAATGCAATGCAGGTACAATGAAGTGATTGTGAAGTTTTATCATTAAAGGAGCAGCTTTGTGATTTCAATCATTTTATTTTTCTTTTTGTCTGCAAATAAAAAAATGTAACTGTTCAAGGGCCTCATTCATAAAACTGTGCGCAGGATCTTTACCAAAAGTGTATACACGCCAAAAACCCAAAGTTTGCGTGCGCCGACAAATATTCTGATTCATAAAAACATGCGTACACACAGATCCAAGCAATTCCCCCTTTATAAATCACACTCTCCTTGGAAGTTTGATCAGGTGAATTTGGCTCATATCCCGCCCCCTACACGCCCACGTTCTACCATAAAGGGTCAATGCGAAGCACCGTATGGATATTTCTGCATATACTGTAAATAAGCCAGCTGATGTGTCATTTAAAGCTTCATCGTGGCGCCTGGGAAGACAAGAAAACACAGTTTCAATGACGTGATCCAAACATCGATGGCTCACTCCATAACAGGGCGCTTTGTGGTCAACAGCTGTGCACGGAGGTTAAACGGTTAAACGGTGGGTTGGTCGGATCCAGTTCAACACATAGATCTAGAAGTTCCCAAACTTTTTGAGCTGCGACCTCCAAGATACCAGATGTTGGTGTTCGTGACCCCCGCGACGGTCGAGCACTTTATTGTGTAATATGTCAGATCATCCTGCAGCATCTCTACATGTGAGGCTGGAAAATTGTCGTTCTTTGTGGTTTTTGGTGAATTATGTGCACAGCTGTAAGAAAGTATGACAAAAAACAACTCAGCTGACCAAGATCTTGCCAAATTGTGATTTTTCACTATGAGTTAGGCTGTAATTTATTTCTTACAAAATTAATGCCTTAATATTAGGGGGGTGGGGTGGAGAGAGGAAGGGGGTGATGGGGGGGGGGGGGACGTCAGATTCTCGATGCGTGGGTCTCTCGGTTCCTGGCTTCCTCCAACTGTCTAAAGAAATGCAGGTGGGGTGAATTGGTGAATCTAAATTGCCCCGGGGAAAGAATGTGGGGGGGAATGGTTTTTCGTGTTTTTGGGGTGGTCCCGGGGAGGGTGGGTGGCCCGGTGTGGGGGGTGCCCCGCGTCTTGGGATAATTAGGGTGGGGTGGGGGGAATCCGGGGGACCGGAGTGGGAAAGGGGGAAAGGAAAAGAGGCATGATGACTGACAAAATTAATGCCTTAATATTACAGATTCATCTTCCTGCATTAGCAGATTTATTTGTCAGCCCACATAAAAATTCTAAATTTATTTAGTTTATAGCAATTAAAATGGTCTGGCAACCCTCTGAGATTATTTAAGAATCCCCCACCCGGTCAAGGAAAGGTTGCTCTGGGGAATCTAAATCGGTAAATCAGTCAGTAAATATTCTGGCCCAGGAAATATTTGTGGTCTCTAAAGACTCTTTTCATCCTGATGCCATAATCTATCCTTGCTATAATCTTCCAGCAGTGCAGCGCATCCATTGTGAAGCATTACACACCAGTATCGCTGCAGTATGTTTACTCAGTAATTGCAATTAGCCTGTTGCTACACTTGTTACAGTTAATGTACCAATAAGTGTCATCGCTATATAATTGAAGATGTACGTATACTGTCGCTAAATCATATCTGAGGCTTATTTGGTTTGTACAGGGGGTTCAAAGGTCCGGGAAAACACAAGTGTTTCAAGTCTGATATGATGGTTAAATGCATGAATGTGGCATCATCTCACCAGCGGTGCAGGGGGGGGGGGGGGGGGGGGGGGGGGGGGGGGGGGGGGGGGGGGTTTGCCAGTTTCTCCGTCCCCAAAATGTTTGTGCACAAGGTTCAGAGTTTGCGTACAGGTGCGCACATTCTCCCATTAGGTTTTTTTTTTATAAATCAGAAAATTGTTGTAGAAAATTACTTACACCCCTTTCAAGCCCTGTTTTGTGTGTAAGCAAGATTTATATATGAAGCCCCTGATCTTTAGTGAATAAAATGATCAACTGATGGCAAATGTGCAAATTTAAATACTGCTTCTTCCTCCTCTGTTGACTGGTTGATTATTGTTTTGAGTCTGAACAAGCTGGAAACATTTTAAGGAAGTTTTCTGAAAACGTTTTTTGGTCTAAATATAGTTTTTTTTTTCTTATTGCTTTAATGTTGATTGTTCTTTTTTATGGGTAAATGCTTGGATGAGGTAATGGTTAAAAAGCGCCTTAAAAAAAAATTTTTTAATTAATGCCCTTGAGTGGGGCCAGGGGAAGGGTGGGTGCGTGATGGGAGGAGAGAGAATAGGGGGGGGTTTAGGGTGGGGGCGTTTAAATATGGGGAATGCAAGATTGGTAAGGTTACATTAAAGGAGGAGCAAAATTTTTTGCGTTCTAAAAAGTATAAATGTCATTTCAGACATCCTGCCCAAAACTGACACAGCGGAGGACCTGTCTGTCACAGCTGCTGTGGCCTCCAGCATGGACAAACCATCGGTAAATAAACAAAACAAACATTCATGTGCTTTTTATTTACATATTGACAAACACGCTTACAACCTCATGACTTCCTTAATCTTCCACCACAGCAAGCTCTGATCCAAGATATTGATGGTCTGCCCGTCCCTTCAGTCACCATACAAGTGAGTTGTTAACTTATCTATTTATAGTTTAGCATTTTCTCAGACGTCTTTCTAAGGATGCACGATAACCTTTTTTAAAATCCGATACCGATAGCCATTGAATTTCAGCTCATAAAGAACGATACTGATAACCGACAACACACATACATACTAGGGATGCACAATATTGGAATGTTGGCCGATGTCTGATATGCCGACATTTTAAAACTCATGTGGCCGATAACCAATATTGTTACTGATATTAAAGCTGAAAACAATAAGCAGTCATTGCAAATAGCAGTTTTGTTATCCGTTTCCGACACTTTGAAAAATAGGGGTGAGAAAAAATATCGATACACTGAAATATTGCGATATTTGCACATGCCAATATCAAATCGATATTTAAAACTGCGGTATCAATCTATTTTACTTACAAAGTCTTATGAGATTTCATTGTTCTGTTACAAAATCTCACGATATTTCTTGAATTCTCGTGAGATTTTGTAACAGAATGATGAAATATCCCGAGATTTTGTTAGTAAAATAGCTCAATACTGCATTTTAAAATGCCAATAAGATATCGGCATATGAAAATGTCGCCAAATTTTTGTGAATGTTAGCGAGATTTCGTAAGAGAACGATGAAATATTGCAAGATTTCGTTATTAGATTTTAATGTGATATCAGCATATGAAAATATTGCGATATTTCAGTGTATCGATATTTTTTCCCACCCCTAGTCTTTAGACGTTTTAAAGTCTGCAAAAAAGAAGTTTTTGAAGAAGAAGTTTTTGGGTTTCTTTTTTAACTTCAGAAACAGCGGACTGATTGGTTAAATATCAGTTGAATATCGGTGGGGTGGCTGATGTCCGATACTCAGTTTTAAGGTAGATATACTGTATGCTGATACCGATTGGGGGCCGATTATATCATGCATTCCTAATACATACCTAATCATGACAGCAATACTATTAACAAAGCCAAAATGACTTTTCACTCTTTAAATGAAGAAATATTTCTTTTTTTTCCAGAAAGCCTCTCAAACATTTTCTAAAAGATATCAAACAAAACCATTTGATACCTCAAATGCACATCAACTCAAACAAAGTGCATTGGTGAGAAAGGAAATTGTTACTGATGCAAAAATAAAAAAGGCTACTTGAACGGATGCAAATACATGCATCTGGATTACAAGTTAGATTCCAACATTTATCGTATGTTAACATAATCTGAAAAAGTTTATTTTTGATTAAACAATAATGATAACTGGCAGGTTAGACTTGTCAATGTAAATAAAGTGCATTTTTAAACAACAATAATTCTGGTCTCACAATGTGAGCGAAGCACTGCCGTGCTGACAAAAATAATATACGTTATCGGGGCAAGCCGTCATGATATCTGACTTATGGGAATGACGTAATAACTTCCTGTTATTGGACCAATAATTATCGTGCACCCCTACTTCTTTCCCCTCTCTGTTTCTAAAACCAGCCCTTCACTTGTTTTTGTCTTTCTGACTTTATCCACGTCTCATTTTATTTCCCTCTCCAGGTGAAAGTGAAGTCCAGTTCAGTGCTGCAGTCCTCTAAGCTCTCCATTTGTGTTCAGCCTCCTCTGGCTGTCACTCAAGACCAGTTTGTCCTGGAGCCCATGGGTCAGTCTTACCAGTTTGGCTTTGTGTTTGTGTATAATCCTTGAATCTGTTTCATGTTTGGTCATTTTCTCAAACAGGGAAAACAACTGATGTTGGGTTAATTGATGGTTTGTCACCCAAATTCACTTAACATATTTCCTTTGTTTGCTCAAGATGGTATCTAGTGGACTTGCTTGGGTTTTGATATATTTGTTTATGTCTCTGCTCATGATTTCCCAGAGCAAGAATGACTGGACAACCAATGAAAGCAAATGTCTGGACCAACTGGAAGATGTTATAATTGTTCAGGGCTTGTGTAGTTATTGTAGTAAATGATACAAACATCAGAGAGTAACGTAGGAAAGAATTTTTCACAGTGAAGTTGCTGCGATGCTTTGACTGCATTTAAAGGAAAAACTTGCATGACTCTATGCATCTGGTTTTCAGTGAAATCTTGCATCGTCTGTCATCAATCACGTTTTTTTCTCTCTTAGCCTCACTCGAGCTCCGGATGACATGCCCCCCTCCAATACACACACACATTTTGTGTGTTTAACATCTTCTCCTACTTTCACGCTTTCCTTCTCCACAGTCTGAACAACCTCATACATGTGCATCCATACATCGGCAGCGAGTGAGTGATGTGTTCAGACGTTTATTTGTGCAGCTCTTATCAGTCTTTACACCGGGTGTTTTGTTGGCCAGGGAGACCAGACAGCGGTGACTTTGAACTGAATCACCCAGACCATTCATACACACCACCTTCTAACCCCAGACACTAGTACTCTGTCAGCTCATTAAAAGAACATTAAGCATTCTGTAACACAGTGTTTGCCATGTGTTTTGAGCTGTTGTGGAAATCTCTACCATTCCCTTCTTTGAGAAAAAACAAAACAAAACGTTTTGCGTGTATGTAGCTGTGGAAGCTTATATTTATGGTGTGTAAAATGTTAACCAATTGGGGGAGAATCTAATCAGAGGCTGCTCATAGTCCCATAAAAACTATGCATTTTAAAGTGTGTGGGGGTCTACAGGGAGTTAAACCTCTAACCCTGGTGGTGTTGGTGCCTTGTTCTGTTTGTGTACACATGGAGTCGAACTCCTCATCTTAGGAGCTTTAGATCACGTCTACATATATTTTCTGAACATGAAGAGTTCCGTCTGTTGCCGTCTTACATTTAGAGGATTTGCTTTTAAAGCTGCACCACTGAACTTTAGCAGATATTCACACTTCAGTGCCCCTCAAAAAGACTAATTCTGAATCCGTCTTTCATCTGGTCTCTCCCCTAAGCTCTCTCCAGCTAGTAAAAGTCTGTCTGATGTTGACTCTTGTCTTGTGTCCTCTTTCTCTTTTCCTGTCTTCATCAAAGATAATCAGAGATGATCAGTCTTTTTAATCAAGAGGGAGACTATTTTGACTTTGTCCTTTGTATTAAATGCTGCCCAATGTATTCATTTTGGTCATTATATGATTAATTGATATGCATTTTTAATTTTACCAGATGAGGTTCATAGATCCTGCTGGAAACGAGGTTATTAATCCCATTTTTACAGCGCTGTTCATAAATGTCATTCACAGTTTGGAAACAATGTTTATTGGAGAGAACATTCACAAACACAGACAGTTTAAGCTGCTTTTTAACATTAGACTGCTGATGTTGAGGCATCATAGAAAACTAGACTAAATTTGACTACTTGTTGAAGCTGCTCTCCACAGAAATCAAGAAAGCACGAGTTGCTAGAGACTTTCAAAAAGGCACAATGGTGTAGCTATGTGGTGGCTCTTTTCTAGAACTGGCTCCAGCTCTGTAACAGTACTGGAACAACCATCGGTGAAAAGGGTATTAGAAGTCCTAACCAGTTGCCCTAACATCAAACATGGTCAAATACCTGAGTAGTTATTATACATTAACACTGGAGGTGTACTTGAGAGTGTGTGGACAGTGTGGTCTCTTCATGTAAGCAGTTAATAGGAAGAAGCGCTCACAGCTGGACATGCAAGGAAGGGTCTGCAGGTGTCTGTGTGAAGCACAGAGGAGGCAAAACATGAAGAAGTATGCAGAAGTATACTCTGGAAAAGGTTGTTTATTTTCTACAACATGATGAAGATAGTTGGCAAGGTTCCATCATATATACACCACCTGCATTTTACCATACACATACTATGGGGTGGGCGGAAAGCAGTACGAAGGTTAGTAACTGTACCAGCACACACACTCACTCAACCTCTCTGCAATATTTACTGTGTTTGCATGAGATTCTGTAAGGGGTGCTGGGTGGAAAATATCTGCAACGTGTCTGGAGTGAATGTTGCTGACATGTTGCTCCGACTCTGGAAAATGCTTGGAACAGTTCAGGACTCCAGAGAGAATGTAATCATCCCACCTCAGTAATCATGTGAACACCTTTAAGGACCCAGTGCAGTTTGCTGATAAGCTGAAAGGTTGATATAAACACTCCATCGTCTAACTGCTGTAGTGAGCCCACTCTTGAACAGAGCAGGCAGCACTCTGAGGATCATGTTCTCTCTTTTCCTTTTGCATTTTACACAGCTCAGACTGCATTGTTACAAGAAACTTCAGAATATGCTCTCACTGGCTATTTTATAAGGTCCACCTGTTCAATCACTGGTTAGCACAAATGGCTCATCAGCCAGTCACATGACAGCAACTCAATGCATTAAGGCATGTGGACATGGTCAAGATGGCTTATTGAAGTTGCAACTGAGCATCAGTATGAGGAACAAAGAGGATTTAAGTGACCTTTAATGCAGCATGGTTGTTGTGCCAAATGGGCTGGTTTGAGCATTTCAGATCTCCTTGGATTCTTATTAAAGGTACAGTATGAAAGGATTATTGACATCTAGTGGTAAAGATGGGTATTTGAAGAAAAAAAAAAAAGTTTTCTTGATGTGAAAGTATGGTGGTAGTTAGTGGCCAAAATTCTCTGACATACTGTAAAGATGTTTTCATCTGTGAGTGGATCCAGTGGTCTCAGGTGTAGCTATGAATGTACTGTGAGGAACTACTTCTAATGTCTTTTAAGTCATTACTTTTCCCAAACAGTGCTCTAACTCCCATTAAACAAAGCTACAGCAGTTTGAAAGTTCAGAGGGTTCTCACTTCACACACATTGTTTTGTCCATTTAGAGACACCGTAGTAAAAATGGCAAAAAAAAATATGGCAGCCTCCATGTATGTGGACCCCCAGGAAGTAGATATAAATGGCTCATTCGAAGAAAATAAACACATAACAGCTATTCTTGTGAAGCAATTACACATCAAAAGAAACAAAGTTTTGAAATATATATCATATTTTTCTTCCATTGACCTTTGATTTTGTTACACACTGTACCTTTAACACCTGGGTTTACAGAGAAAGTGAACAACAGTTGCTCAGATGAAAATGCCTTTTTGATGTCAAAGCTTAGAGGTTTGTGGACAGTTTTTGGATTATAGAAAAGTGAGAGTAACTCAAAATAACCACTGGCTGGTGACCTTAACCAAAATATGTAAAATATCACCTTTGAATGCACAACACATCACTGCTGTCAGCTAAGAACAGGAAGCCTGGGGCTACAATTTCACAGGTTTACCAAAGTTAGAAAATAGAAGATGGAAAAATGTTGCCCGTCTGTTAAATCTTCTCAGCTGTAACAGATGGAAGAGTGAGAATATGGTGGAAACAACATGAAAGCATGGATCCATCATGCCTTGTATCAGTGAATTAGGCTAGTAGTGGGGGTAAAATGGTGCAGCAGATATAGATTTTGTGGGGGGCAAACTTTGTGTCCTGTAGTGCCATTGAGCCTTGTCTAAATGCCTACCTACTTGTCCATCTAAAAGCTCAAATCATCTCAAAATGTTTTTTGAACATGATAATGAGTTTACTGTACTATATGGCCTCCACAGTCACTAGATCTCAATCTATTATAGTGCATCTGGGATGTGATGGAGCAGGACATCATGATGTGCAGCTGACAACTACAGTAACTGTGTGGTGCTATCCTGTTGATGCGGACTAAAGTCTCTGAGGAATGTTTCCAGCACCTTGTTAAATCTATGCACCACCACGAATTGAGTCAGTTCTGAAAGCAAAATGGGGTCCAACCTGTTCCTAGCAAGGTGTACCTAATAAAGTAGCTGATACGTGTACATGTATGTACCGTCACAACAATCTGTGGGATTATTGTCTGCTGGCTGTCAGACCACAGGCTGTGTGACTGAGGGATTGTGTATCTGAGCAGGTGTTCAGCTTATAAGCCTTGCATAATGTGCTTGTGTTAATTAGCCTAGCCTTATATCACAATACCTATCTCTATATAAAGCCCACCACAAACTGATCCTTATTATCTCTAAACTCTGTCGTGTTGATTCACAACTTACATTTTTTCCTGCAGAAGAGGTGTTCTGTGAACGTTACATTTGCTGCTTTAGAAACTAAATTCAGTTTTCTTTTTTTAATGATTACTTTTCGCAGCATTTTTGCAATTATATATATTCTTCTATAATTAGAGCATCCATAAAGAAAAGGATATTAAGGTAAAGGTGGAATTCTGATAATATCCACAGCAACACCCTGTCTATGGGAAAAGCCCTCACCATCTCACTGCTGCAACATCAGCACATGCTCTAAGCCCATCAGAAACTGAGGGAAAAACCTGCAAGATGTGTTTTATTTCTGGTGTGTAGTCATCGTTCAGGTGTGAAATTCCCTGAAATTGGAAAAAAAAGTCAACCAAGCATGAATAAACTGCTCCTAACATGGTTTGTGCAAACACAGCTCTACCATGGCAGTTTTTATCTTAACCTTACAGCTGTTTTATTGTCTTGTCACCTGTTTTCTTTAATCTGCAAGTTTGTCACTAATGGTGTAAATCCAGTATATTTCATTTGTCAAATGAAAGGCTAAACTAACACAGTGTGGATGGTGTTGGCAGGCCCAGTTTGAAGCCATGCATTCAGAAGCTGAATTACTAACAGCAGATTGCCCTTTTTACTGTAATTTCACAACCACTGCTGACATTTGCTGAAACCATCATCCATCACTGAGGAGTAGACACCAACTTTTTTTGAGAAAGACCAGAGTGGATTTTGAATTTATGATTTCAAGATGTTAGTAGCGTACTCAGGCGGTTGGAGCACCATCCATTTATTCTGAGCCCTGTCTGAAACTGACCACTGCTTTCCCATGATTCATGATCCGTCTGTGCAGAAATGTAATGCGTTTTACCACAGCGCATTCTTATCTGCACATACACTGCACATGACCTCTGCAATTGTTAATGTGAGCATGATACGTTTTTTGCTTAACCCAGTGTATTTCCTATAAATTCTTGTCAGGTTCCATTTATGATGATCCCTTGTTATACCTCAATGCACATTTTCTCTTTAATGTGTGTAATGCTGTTTTCCCCTTTCTCTAATCTAGACTTTATCACCAAAAAGTTAATATATTTTATAGAAATGTTGAAAGTATTGATTGAATGTGCCAACAAAATCTAGATTAATATTTCCTTTCCTGAAATTCATTTGTATTTTATACTTATTGCTACTACAGCAAAGCTTTATAGGTTATCTGCAATGAAGACACAGCAAATATTATTCTATTATTATTCGCTTTCCTTTTTTTGTAAATAGTGCTGGATCACAGGTAAATAACAACCATCTAGATATTTTTATCTGCCTTTTAGTATTGCATTTTTACATTAGCTTACAGTTTAGTGTTGCTAGACAATCATGCTGTTGAGAAGGGATTGACCGATACAGATTTTTTAGGACCAATATCAATATTTTCTCATCAGCTGATGTCCGACACAACTTGTCGATATTTGGGGCCAATACAGCATTGACAATGAAGAGTAATTTTACAAATCTTTTAATATGAAAAAGAACAAAGAACTTCAAATGCATATAAAAAAGAAACAGTGGAATTATAAACTATTTAGATAGAAATGTTAAACTTGTAATAAAGATATATATGAAAAAGTCAGAAATTATGCTGAGTGGGGGTATCGGCCAACATACCCGACCTATCGGCTAGTGGTGATACCAACAAAAAAACACAAATATCAGCAAAAAATATCGTCCAGCCAATGTATCAGTCTATCCATACTGTCGAGAGCAACTGTGCAGAGGTCATGAATGAGTTTTTTTTTATTTTTAGCTTGTGTCAGGATAAATATAAACTGTAACTTAAAGAAAAGTTGGATTTTGGAAATATTTTGCATGAGCAGCGGCAGCTTCTGTGTCTGAGCCCACATGAAACGTGCCAACAAAAACTCAAACCAAATCAAAAGTGAATTTACTCAAGAAGATGCCATGAAGCGGATTTTCATTAAAGTGTCTGGATTCGCCCGCTTGCTTTGGTTCCTCCAAGCTTTTCTTCCTGGCGGCAGCACTTGATTTTTCACTGTTTATGTGGGAGATCAGAGGCTGTGAGTCACTGCACTGTCACGTTTACAGCACTAAAGAAAGGCTTTGTTTATATGAGTTTAGCTAGCGGTCAAACAGGTCAATTTCAGAAGCCTCTGTAGAGCACGTACGTGCACGGACAGTTACAGACATACACACTCAAGACATTAAATACTTACGCATGCATATCCATGGATGAATAAACACATGCACATGTTGGTGCATTTGGAATATAAGCTCACACACTCGAAGCTTTGTGTGTGTTTATGTAATGCTCTCTTGTCTTCCTGTTCACAGAAACCTGGCTCTGGCTCTCTGAAGTCATTTAACACCTTTTTGCTGCAGAACATGAGAAATGCTTTATCCACCAATAAGCCATAACCGCATGAGCACTGACAGGTGAAGTGAAAAAGCTTAATCTGGTTACAAAGACACCTGGCAGTCCATCTGGTGGGATACCTTACAGAGCAAGTGCACAGTCCTTAAAAATGATTTGTTGAAAGCAGAAAAATGGTCAAAAGTGAGGCTTTAAGTGACTTTGATGAGGGCCAGATTGTGATGGTAGAGGGCCACATCATGTACATTAGTTTCACTTCTTCTCCAAAGAGCTAGACGCTGGCCTGAGCTGATGAATCATGTTTTCTTTTACACCCTTTGAATGGCTGGGTCTGTTTGCATCACTTTTAGAGTAGACACGAGACTTAGACTCATTATGGAAAGAAGGCAGGCCGCAGGGGCAGTGTGATGCTTTGGAGAACGGTCTGCTGGAAAACCGTGGGTCCTCCCATTCATTGGGATCTTGCGTTGACACATTACACCTACTTAAACATCGCTGCTGACCAAGGTCACTCCTTCATTGAAGCAGTGCCCTTTGATGACTGTGACCTTTGTCAGCAAGACAATGCACTCCACCACACTGCAAGTTCAGGAACACAAGTTTGAGATATTCTTGACCTCCAGATCCGATGGAGTCCACGGCTCCATCGGTCAGGGCTGCTTTGGTGCCAGAGGTAGGACCTACACAATAATAGTGTTATATTTATATTATGGTTCGTAAATAAAGAGCACACGCAAATGGGTTTCTATTAGGGATGTCCGATATTATCGTCCGATATTGGCATTAAAATGTGATATCGGAAAATATTGGGATTGTTTTTTTAGGATGAGTATTTTCACTAACAAAATCTCCCTAGCGCTCGTTGTTCTGTTACAAAATCTTGCAAGATCTTGTTTCATTAGCAGCAGGGTAGAATGTAGAAAAGTCCCTGTTATCCTGGAAGAACTTCATATCCCAGCATTCCTTTTAAAGTCATGTGACTACAGTGCAGCTGCTGCTACAGACTGACTTGCTTTGAAGCTGCTTACAAAATGTCTGGTTTTAAGTTGTTGGTTAAGTTACCAAGTTGTCAGAAACATTATAATTACCCTCATGTTGGCTAATACCTGCTAGTATCTGATATATGGTAGTACCTAATACCTGCTAGTATCTGATATATTGCAGCCAGATGTCCAAAATGAACTCCTCCGGCTGAGTTAAGGGTATTTTGGGATCTTTGCTCTCGGAGCAGAATATAGTTGTATTTTTCAATATGTGAGAGATACAACCTCACAGTTGTCTGCATTGATTGATATCTGATATCGGTAAAAAACCCAACATCGAACATCCCTAGTTTCTATTTATGCTGAGGGCATTACAGTACATTGACTTTTGGAGACTTGGGTCGTCCCCAGCAATTACCCCTGCTTGCCTAACTTCAACCTAAACCAAACTAAGGAAACTTATCCTCAAAGGTTTGTTGTTGATGCAAATGGAACTTGCTCTTTAGCTCTAAAAGGGCCAAATATTCCTATTAAAATGGATAAGCACACAGTTTCACACAAGAAATATAGCAGAACCAAAATGGTGTTAACTTGATTTCTTATTTTAGTGTTTCTCATCTATTTCCTCATCCATTCTAATAGCCCTTCAATGGCTTGCTTAGTCCCAGAATGGGTGATTTAGCTGAGGAACCAGACCACTTTAGCTGACCCTCAGTGGTCAAACGTGACCCTGGTTCAGCATTTCACATCTGTTACAGTCCTGGAAATGAGGAAAAATAGATTAATGGAGGCTTGGTGCGTTTAATGAATACCTGGACGTGGCTTAGAGGATCTGGATCCCAGTCACACAGCCAAAGTTTGCTCTGTGATTTTGTCCAGAAAATTGCACCCTGCATTATGGATTGCAGAGGAAGTGGCTGCTGAGCTGTAGATGGAATACCGCCTGCTGTAAATGGTACAACATGTAGACTTTCACGAGTAATAATATGAGATATGACTACCAGGAAATGTTTAATTGGTTTAATGAGTCATTGTGAAGCTGCAAATGGATGGTTGGAATCACACCGCTAGATTTGATGACCACATGCCTGTTTCTTTGCTTTTGGAAAATAGCTCTGGTGTTTCGCCACCAATCAAAGCTTTGTGGTGAAGATTAAGAAAGAGCATCCCATCTTTTCCTGCCAGACCAGAAATATTCTGAGAAAGAGAAAATGGCAGTAATTGCGGGTAAGATTACACTGCGTAGATAACAGCTCTTAAATCAAAATTCTGAATATGTTTACAATAAACACCTACTGGTCTGTTAAACAAATGAATCGCTTTCAGTTGCTTAGGATTGAACAATACTTAAGAGATATCCTGAGTACTGTTATATTATCTGGATAATTACTCCACATATTTATTTGTTAACTCAGTGCAAAGTTCACCTACTGCAAAACTATTCAGAATTTAACATGATGGCAGGTTATGTGGAAATAAATAGTTTGTTTGTATGTCATTTTCCACGGATAGAAATCACAGAGTGCTCCACAGCAAGACAAAAAATAAAAATGTAGTCATAGCCGTAAAAATAGCTTGTCTATTTTTTAAAATGTTATGTTTTTGTCATGTTATAAAAAAGCACACTGAAAGTTGTAAGAAGAGACTATTAAGTTTGTAGATAACCTTCATAATGGAAAGATCCACTTAATGCAATTCTGTTCACCAATTCCAATTGGTTTATTTATTTTTCTCAAAGATTCCAGTCTATCCATTTACTGTATATGGTTGCTATGAGAAATAAGAAGTATAAAGGCAGCATGAAAATAAGTTTCATTTTTGTTTTAAATGTAAAACTAACTCTGTGTTTAGAAAAACACTTTTTCTCTTGCTGGTCTGAGGCATGTGTGTGTGTGGTTCTCAATCAAACATCTGATTATGCAGGAATTACTGTGTATTTCTCAAATGTCTGTTGCTTAATTGATTTTTTGGCAGGTTTTGTGTCTGTGTGTGTGTGTGTGTGTGTGTGTGTGTGTGGCATGAAATGAGATGAAAAACAACTCTGGCATCGCCTGGGAACTGGCTCATACTTGGTGGAACATATTTTGGGTTCAAGTTTTTATCATATTTCTGGATCCCATATGCTTGACTTAAGAAAATGGTGGTTCTTCAGGGACAGGAGTTCCACCATGTCCCTAACTTTGGCCTCATTTTTTAAGTTTTTTAAGTTGCTGGTATGACTGATGTTGGATGTTGCTGACTTTTGGCTGAAATGGTTATTTTATGGTGTAATGACTTGATTATTTATTCAACAGGAGATCATTATGTGGAAGAATTTCATTAAAACACTTTGATAACTGACAGCGTCTTCGCCCTGTGGTTGATGCACATCCAGTAATGTTAATAAGGATGGGAGATTGTATTTTTGTCCGTCTCCTGCTTGCTTACAGCTGCCGCATATGCTTTGATTCTCCTTCTTTATGTGTGTCCACACTTGTTTGGAAATGTGTGTATTCACTGTAGGTGTGAATGTCAGCTCTTTTTTTTTCTCCCACCAACCTATTGGCAGAGATTTCTGACAATTTGCTTGAAAAAAAACAAAGAAGGAAAACTTAATGACGCATGTGTGTGTGCACAAACACACATGCACAGGGAGGAATGGTTGTGCAAAGAGGAGGGGAGGTAGCGCCTTCTGACTTTTATTGTTATTCCAGTTTTTATTCGTCTCAGATGGCGACTCAATCCCCTGTTCACCACACACTGCCTCCTTTGTTCTGTTTCTCATTCCCACTCGTGAGTCCTTCTCCCTCCCTCTCTTTACCCATATTCTCTCCATCTTTTCCTCCCCTGCCTCCTCTCTTTCATTTGTCATTTTGCCTCACTATGTCTTTATTTCTTCCTGCTCTGCCTTTTCTTTTCCGTCTCCTCATTCCATATTTCCTTTTCACAGTAGTTTTTTTTTCTTAAGGTTAGCGAAAAAATGAGAAATTAAACTTAAATTAAATGTGTATAATAATTAGTATACTGTAGTTTCCCATTTAGAAAATGAATACTTTTTACTTCACTAGATTTAAAAAGTAAAAGTAATGTAGTGACAATGGAATAAAAATATGTTCTTTGAGTTTTCGTTTGAGTTAAAAAGCAGAAACTTTTTAATCTTTATGAAAAAAAAAGAAATACTTCACTGCACTTTTTGACATAATGCTTCAACTTGAGGCTGCATTACTATATATGAGTAATTTTTTTGTATACATATGCGTTAATTGGCATTATGTGGAGTTAATTTATTAAAAAGTGCATAAAACTGATAAATCATACCCGAGCTTGTCATTTCATGAAGAATAAATTATTGTTTGTGTATGTTTTATATTTTTCATCCAGCAGAACTGGCTATGATTGATCACTGCAGTTATGCTCTTTATCTTTTTCATGGGTTCCACCATATTTGTGGACTGGTCTATGCTCAGTCATACTCATCATACATCATATGGCGGTCTAACCAAAATCCAAAATGTAGAGATCTGACATTTACTGTTATACTCTTGAAAATAAATGCCTTTATGGTGGATAATGACTCAGGCAATCAAGTGGTTTTCCAGCAATCTGAATGATAGCGACCTTGTGGAGAGTTTTCCCCCCCAAGACTCTGAAGTCCACGTTGCCTCTGTGTGTTTTAATGGCACAGAAAAGTTTTTTTCTATATAAAGAAAAAAAGAAAACTGTTAGAATGTTTGCAGGAATAAAATGGAGCTTTATATATCCGGCCATTTAGTGTCTGACATTTCACCTCTGATTGAGAGTTTGGTTTGATGCGTTTAAGGGCAGACCCTACACATCGATGTGACCCATTACTGACCTAAAAGGGTTAAAGGTTGGTGTTTAACACCACGTTGATGGCCAATGAAAATGTTTGCTGCTGGATGTGATGACATCTGACACTATACACCTAAGCTCACGTGTACACTGATAAACAAGAAGCAGAGCAGAAATTTATCTTCTAGATTTATTTTCCTGTCATTATTTGTTTTGTTTTTTTCCATATTATTTGCAGGTGGTGAGGAGAGGATGGACACGCACACACATGTCCCTTTTCTCCTTGGGTGGTATTGATCCCCATCTCCACCCCTCTTGACCCCCAACCTCTTTTTAAAGTCAGTCGTCAGTTTAACCTGAGCTGTCAAGTGCTATAACCTGAACCCTGACGGGGACAGCATCATGCGCTTCACATGCACAGTCATGCACTTAGTGCATAGAACCACAAGACGACCGTCTGAACAGGGACATGATTGCACACGATGAATCTCAGGGTCATATTTAAAGGTTGAATATAGAACAATTTTATTAAAAGCTGTGTTTTTTGTTTTTTTTTTAAATAATACCTCCCTGAGGCATTTGGAGGGGTGCAAAATAAAAGTACATTTCTTAAAAAAAACATATATAGAGCCTGAAAATAAACGTGAAATTAATTTTAATGGATTCGACAATGGTGTTTTGTTTACATCTATAAGCCAATACACGCCGCCCTTGCAGGCTGGCACTGGGAAAAATGATGAAGTCGGCATGTCAAACAGCTGCTTCGGAGCCCCGGAGATATCGTTGTCCGTCTCTGTAGAGGAGTGACCTGAGAAGAGCAAAAACTTGAGTAAATTTCGGTGAAGTCTACACTAAATGGACCCACATAACATTTTCCACAGCACCAAAACGGGAAAATGGCGACTTTTCTCCTGGATCAGTAAGATAACTCACTTGCTAACATGGCTAACATTAGCCGTCAGTTATAAACTGCTCTGCAATACTTGTTGGACATGGTGCAGGCTGCTGGTCACTTCTTGTATGGGCAGCGAGCCTGGCATCCCAACGGCTGGAGTTATTTTTCTGCCGTTGCAACTACAACGTAGACACACATGATGTCGCTGTTCTGTCTGTGTTCAATATTCAACCTTTAACTGTATAATTTGCCCAGGACACGAAGAAGAAAACGCAAACAGCTTAAAGATCCACTCCAGTCTTTCTTTTAGTTACTTGAAGACCTTCTTTAAATTGTTTTTATGAAATGTAAAGGTCAACTTTCATTTTAAACATATATAGAGCCCTTGTAGTGTACAAGGTCCACACTGAACATTGCCAATGCAAAAATGTAAAAATATTAGTCCGATGGGGCTTTCCTGCCACTCCACCTGAAAATACCACCCCCAGAAACAGACCGAAAGTGACATAGGGCTAGGTGAACGCTCCTGACTCTACAGATAAAAAAAACATGGAGCACAGCAGGAGGAGGCGACTCTGAATACGACATTAATCACAGCTTTAAAGGGACATTGTGTAACATTGTAGATCGCGAGCAGCTCGCTCTTACTTTTCATGCTGCGTTAGCATGAAACCGGGCAGACGGACGACAGCCGCTGCATATAAAGGCATAAACAGCCTCTATGTGAAGACGTCGTCTGTCAGTTAGTGACTTCAGTCCACATCTGATATGTTGTTTGGCGGTCTTTTTCCTGACCCATGTTTTCCGTCTTTCTCTCGGTTTTGTGTTAATTCATGGTTTGTTGCGATGGCCGTGCCTGACTGCACGTGACAGAAGTGTACACTCGGGTCCCTACTGCACGTGGGTGGGAGACATTACCTCGAACAGAGCTGACATCTCCGGTGTCCCCGGTGAGTTTCTGTGGTTTCCTTCTGTCACGCTTCTACTGAACGTAAAAACATGGCGACACGACATGGTAGCCACCACCGAGCCGACCTGTTCGATGTATATATGAATGATACGAACAGCAAATTCAGAGCTTACAGGAGCACCTCACTTTGTTGATGGGAGTGATTACTGATTAATGGAAAAACACTTTTGAACGAAATAATCAATTTTTGTGAATAGATAACAGGAGAACTTGCACAATATCCCTTTAATGCTGAAGGCCACAGCTATATTTAGAGACATTAAAATGTGGAAAATAACATTGACAATTTTTTTCTTTTCCAAGTCACCTTTCGATTAGTTACCATTTCTAAATCATGTGTACAAGATGCTTGGTGTCACACATTTAGAACTTTTTGAGGTCTACGGTCTTTACGCTGTTAAAAAAATCTGTTCCTGTTTATCTGATTAATTTTATTTTATTTCAGCAGCCATCATTATGTATTTGTTGAGGTTCTAAGTATGTTTGAGTGTGTTTAAGCGACAGTTGCTGATGAATCTCCATTTAGAGGAGACGAACTCTGCTCCAGTGGATCATCTGGGGCATGAATGTTCGCCAAACACTGCCTGCGTCCGTGTGTTTACTTCCACCGACAACCGGCTCTGTTACACCTCAACAAAACACAGCAGCGAGACATTTTCACACAACATGTGCCATTTAACCTCTGGCTACGGCCCTGGTTGCGAGCGGAGTTGTCCACTGGGTTAGTGACATCATTAACCCAGTTTGTCTGAGTCTGCCTTTTAGGGCCTGCCATTGGTTTAAGATGATTTGAATGCAGAAATACTCAGAAATGCAGTTTTGAGTTTAGTTTTCTCAACATCTGTCCTTTACTATGAGAAATATGTCACAAGAACATATAAACAACATGGAAAAACATGATTATCATCGGAGTGGGTCTTTTAATGTAAGGTAAGTTGATGTGGTGCTACTTCCTGCTGAAAAAGTCTTACAATTTCACCCCAAAAAAGGTTTGTTTGCCTGTAAAGCTGTGGGAAGTTAATCCAGCATATCTTGGCGAATTGAGTCATGCAGGAGTCTGGCAAAATGAGTTCACCCTGGAACAGTGAGAAATTAGAGAGGATGTTTTAAGACAAATGGAACATAAGGTTGATGCCCACCAAGTTCTAAATCTGCACTTTCCTTCTCAAGTTTTACAATTAACATTTTCTTTGTTGTGTTTATTTTCTAGCCTTATTCTCAACATGAGTTTTCCAGTGCTGTATGAACCTTTTTCTTGTCGATATCCTGTTGGATGCCAGCAAGGCGCCAGCAAAAGTAACCATTAAATGTGCAGAGATTTAGTTTAAAACAAGGGAACAATGCATGGGAGGAAGTTGGGGATAAAGACAGTGCAGAAGCAGGGAAGAGGTAGCAAGAGCAAACACTTGCTGAAGGTGGAAAAAAGAGATGGAGAAATGTCTGGAAAGAAGAGGGGATTCAGAGAGGAAAGGAACTGTAGTAAAAGAGGGGGATTTTAGGCCACTTTATGGAGTTTGTTTTTGTTGGAAGTGGTATTAATGGTTTAATGTGCACGAGAACACTGGGACCAGTCTGAACAGTCTCACCGGGTCTGACGTCGAGGTCACTCAGACACGTTACCTGTTGCTCGCAGGTTCGACGCCCTCAGCAGCTCTCCGGCCTGTCCAGATGTGCCTGAATACATGATGAAAAGCTGAAAGAAGACAGATAGAGAAAAGGAAAGAGGGAGGAAAAGGGATTGCTTTGTGTCTTCTTTGGTCTTGTTTGTTGGTCTTAATGGGTCTGGGAACACTTAAAGCACTTAAACCAGTCTGACCGGCGTGACCTCCAGGGCACTCAGGTTAAAAGCCTTCTGCTGACAGATAGAGTGACAGGGAGGGAGCAAAAAAGAAAGCTAGAAAGAGCTATGAAAATAAGATGAAGAAAAGTGAGAGAAGTAGCGAGGATGCAGAAAAGAGAGGAAGAATAGTTCTTGTTTTATTAGACCGTAATTCAGCAAGACTAATATCATTCAGTTAAGGTTTCTAATACTATAATTGTTTCATCTCCTTTTTGTTTGTTTTTTATTTATTTTTGTTTTTGATTATCATATTTTCCACAAGTTCTCTGACAGCACTTTCAAATGCAGCACTTTCGTGGAAAATTGACTTCAGTTAAATTCAGAGCAGGATTTTCTTCCTAAAAGTTTTATATCATGATTAATACACAAGAAATAAAGGACTAGTTTGAGACCAACACTTAAAGTAGAAGCACAAACAGTCATTTTCAACGGTTTACGATCAGATTAAACATAGACGAGGGTGAAGAGAGGGAAAGAAAAGAGCTGATACTTTCAAAACGTGTAAAGAGTGAAGAGAAAGTCTTCATTTTTTTGTGTTTTTCTTCTCCGCCTGTTAGAGGCAGGTCTTCTTTTCCCTTTCATCTCCTCCCATCCGTCTCACTTCCTCCAGCTCTCTTTCCTCACCTCCAAAACTTTGTCTTGCTGTCAGCTGTGCATGCACATGTGTGTGTGGGTTTTCTGCTCTTCTATCTTGCACTTAGAGATATGGGGCGACGTACACAACCAGAAATTTCTCCTCACTTCCAGAAATTACTCATCCACTTGCCTGCACTTCCATTAGGACACACACACACACCCAATACTTGGGATTCAGTCACCTGTGACAGACCATTACACCACCACACCACCTTGTGTTTCTGTGTGTGTGTGACTGCATGGAGCCATTAGCTGTAATATATCCTTTCCTCTCCATCTGTATTTGATCCCTGCTTTTTCTCTCCACCTCTCTGTTTCTTTCTTTTCTGTGTTGGCTTTGGGGTGTTTTAAAGGAAGCTACAAGTCATCACCCATCTCTCATGCTACATATAATTTCAGTCGCATGTGTGTGTGTGAGTCTGTGTAGGGGTGAATGCAAGTTAAAGTTCTGGTTGAAGTTGTAATTCTCTGACTCCAGCTTGCATGGTGAAGTTTAGTAAGCCAAGTGTGACCGGTTCAGTGTATGTGCGTGTGTGTGTGTGCATTTAGGGATCTGCTTAAGATCGAGCTTACTGTATCCTGCTCTGTCGGCACCTTGAAAATGCTGACTCTACAGGGCATGTGCACATGTGTGTGTGTTTCGTTGACAAACCTGTTTCCTTGTTCATCATTCAAAGTTTTTCTGTCAGAAGTGGTGGGATAGAATAAGTGCCTTTATTATCAAAGAATGTAAGATGTAAGAAAATCATGTTGCATTTGTAAAAACACTACTCTACTACTACAGTATTTTACTCATTTGATGTGTTCAGTTTTTACTCAGCTGTACACCTCCTTTGAGACAGATGTTAAAGGTGATGTTAAAGGTTTTTGGTGGTATTGCTCCATCTTCTGTGTCGAGTGATGGACCAACAAGACCTTCATTGTTTTTTTTTGTTTTTTTAAATGTTGCCAGACTGTGTTTTTCGTAGACACTCTATCCTGTGATTCAAGTCCAAGTCTGAAGTAATCCAGCAGGTCTTATCTGAGCTACAGTTTCAAACTTGCCAAGTCTACAAAAAGCTTACCCAACAGCCTCCACTGTGGGAGTAACACAGTCTGCTTTCCTCTGTATTATAATGTGTCCTTCCCTTTAAAATCCCACCTTAGAACATCACCTTGCCCAACCATCTGTCTCACTTTACTCATCTTCCAACTTCATTTCTTGTCACACCCCAAATACAGGTATGCAATACAAGACAAATATCTTGGATGTGGAATAAGATGCTTCATGTTCAAAGTCCAGCTAGAATAATGAAGACCACTGATGTTCTTCAAAGGATATTAACAGAAAACGAGGGACTTACAAAAGCACAAATAGATATTACTAGATTAGAAATATTCACAATACCTTGAAAAACATACTTGTATGCACTTTTATGTGAATTGTGAGTGATTGTATTTACAATAATGCAGATTTTTCATGTTGCACTCAAAGGTTATCAGGAGCTACAGCAACCATACGTAAGGAGAAGGAGCAACAGTGGTTCGGTGGAAATATAAGCAGCCTTTAGTTACTTTAGTCTAACATGCATTTATTCTTTGTCTGTAGGTGTTGGCTCCACCAAAGTTTTGGCATTTTCAGCCTTCCTCAATGGCCGGTACCCCCCTGCTGATCTGACTGGAGACATCCTTGTGTCCTACAGCTCGCCAACAGGTAAAAAAAAAAAAAAACAAACCCAAAAAACCTCTGTGATTAATCTGAGCCTTTGATTTAAATAGAAAAGCATTCTTCCATGATACTCTTTACAGGGATGAGCTTCTTATACAGAGTCCAACTAGCCCCCAAAAAGTAATGAATGCTCTACACCACTTGTTACAGTACATCAAACAAGTTTTCCTTAAAACATTAAATTTAATGTCCTTCCTGCAGCAGGTGCTTCAGTACACTGACTGCATGTTGTTTATTTTATATTCCTTTCTAACTGCAGGAAAAAAATGATATTTGAACAAAGCAGTTGTCACAAGATGTACATTATTTATCATTACACACCCAGCTTAGGTATCTTAACCTACTTTTTCAACAAGAGGAATTATATCAGTGTGTATGGGAGTGTATCCATGAACCACATGCTTTGTTTTTTTGTGACCTATCTAGCTATGACATCTTTAAATTTCATTTCATTTTCACTCTGAATGTAAAAAATATTCTCACATGACTCATAAAACCTTTAGCTTTGTTTGCCTGAACCATCAGAAACATTAAACATGAGAAAGTTTCCCTCAGTGGGGAGGATCGGACGGTATGGTTAAGCTAAACTTTCCACCCTTTTGCTTGAAAATGAACACAGGTATCCTTGACTGACTCGTGCGTTGCCGCAAAGCTGTTAAAAACAACTGTTAGTAGTCCTGTCGGAGTATAATCTAGTCCTTTGTTTTATTGGCTCTTTTTTCCCGTATGTGTTCTGCAATGACATTTAAGTATATTTATCCACATAAATGACAGTGGCATTGTAAAAATGCATGCTAATATTTGCCATGTGAAACTTGTTTCTAAAGTAAACATAATCATTTCTAAACTATCACAACCATTAAAAGCATTATGAAATTAACAGCTGTCTGGTCTAGAACATCACACCCAGTGTTGTGTGACAGCATGAACACCATCTGCTAACAGAGCGCAGGATTGGCGTAAGGACATCTGGGCTCTTTCCAAGCAATCCCAGTTCATCCCCCTTGCTGCCTCCAGGCATCTGTTTCCAGGCCCTGCAATATTTCTGGAAGATATTACTTTCCAAAGCAACAAAACCACTTTTTATTTTAAATGTCACAGACCTCCCTTTTTAAAAAAAGGAAAAAAAAAAAAGATTTATTTCAACATTTGTTAGGAAATCAGGTCATGAAAAAAAGAAATTCTGTTTTCATGCTATTGTTTCCTTTGGATTACATTTGCCCTGGCAGGCACTTGTAGGTGGAACGGTCTTTCCCCCCAGAAGCACATTTAATGCGAAATGTCTGGAAAAATTGGGAAGTGTTTCGCTCTTGTTAAGTGTTATTGTGATGTTAAAAATAGCTGAAAATCACGAGTCTGGAGTATTTCAGAGGGCCTCCGAAGCCAAGCAGCTTATGGAGAGTATGTAGGAAGTTGATTTTATGTTTTGGAAAGGAACTTGATTTCAAAAACATGGATGTAGGCAGAATTACAAATATTTACGAGAGACTGGAAGAAGTAAAGAAAAGGCCGGATGAAAAAAAGATCAGAGATGAGGATTAACAGTACACCAGGTGGATGTATGTAACAACATAAAGTTGTGTGGAGAGGAAGATGGGAGACCAGCCAGATGAAGAGGTGTGCCAAGACAAGTGAATCAAGGAGGACATGTGCTCGAAGGTGTGGTTCAAAAGAGGGAAAAGTAATGAGAGTTGATGCCAAAACAATCTATGTTGGAGCGCAGAGAGAAATTAAGAAGAATGGGTTATGAGAGCACAGGCTTGGACACACTATGCGGTCACATAATTTAAGAATCTTTAAACATCACTCACCGGACTTTGGAGCTGTAGCGACTTCTTTTGCATCCGTACGCAGAAACTAGCTCACTACCAACGGCATGTCTGTTTATGTTGAGAAAAGGTTTAAGCAGCAGAGATGTTAGCCATTCTCACTTCCAGCAGATTGCAATGATATCTTGCAATGTAGAACAAGGAACCAGTTACATAGATGGAATAACATACATGCAAGTTATCCAGTAACATACATGCAGTAACATGCATGCAAGTAAACCAGTAACATACAGTACATGCAATAACATACAGTATATGCAACTTAACCAGTAACCTACATGCAATAACATATGCAATTTGACCAGTAACATATATGCAGTAACATGCACTCAAGTTATCCAGTTACATACATGCAAATTAATCAGTAACATAGATGTAAGTTACTGTATTACAGCAAAAAGTGAAGTAGCTGCCACATCTACCTGTTAGCAGCTGCTGTCTTTTAACCATGGCCTTTTACATGCTGCTTTATGTGCCCTATTTGGACAGACCAGCATGGTCTTCCGGTCAGAAAATTGATGGCTGTTATTTTGTTAAGATATATTTCAGACTTGGTAGCTGAGCACACTGGTGCTAGATCAGTACCAAGCCACTGATGGTTAATGCCCTAACCAGCCCGCCGACTGTGTTGCATACCCCCACACTTTATGAATCAAGGGTTGTTTTTGGTCTGAATCCTTGTGCCCTTAAACATCATGAGGAGTCTCATCTAAGTACAAACAGAGATCTTCCAACTGGCTGTGTTTAAAATGCAGTGCAAAGATTGTGGTTTTCTTTGGCTGTATGTTCTTCCAGTGCTAATCTCCAGTAATGCCTCATCACCTCTCATTCCCTAAATGCTGTCCTGGCTTTGGAGGAATGCATCACTTTGTGTCCACTGCCACCCAGGGGTGATGATTACACACTACCCACCCCACATAACACCATCCCACCCTGAGGCTACTGTGTCCTTCTCTAAGCTCTACAAAGGCTTTGACATTTAAGAAGACTGTTGACTTCTTAAATCCTTCAAAGACGGCTTGATGATGGCAAGGGTCGTTACAATCTAGAAGGAATTTCATTAGTGCCCCTCTGTGATTTTCCTAATACCCTTAGAGTGGGTTTTACACAAACACACTTGAGAAGGATCAAGTGGTCAAGTTGGCATTTACAGTGCATTGTTAGCTCACATACACAATGGCTATTTTCATCTGAGCAGTGAACACTTGAGTTGCGACCATGCTGATACTTTCCATAAAACACGGCCAGCCATGATTCATTGGTTGCTAAGCCAATCCGTGTGGAAACCGAGGAAGCTAGTTGGCAGTCAGTTATTGTTTTCTCTTTTTTTTTATTGAGCTTGCCAGAGTGACCAACATCCCCACATGTTGTCTCCAGGAGCTGCAGCGTTTCGTTGGATTGTTCTTCTTTTACCTAAAATCCATTTGCAAGGGATTTTTGTTGGTGTTCCTTGTTACCTCTGCCAAGCAGATCATGTTCTTAGCTCTCTTTGTTAGTGTGCACTGTACAACAACAGCTTAGTAACAGATTTGGAGGAATTCAAGGCCACAGGCCAAGAAACAAGTTATTATTGTCTTGTGAACCGCAGGATTGCTTTAGATTGTGAGATAAGCCAGGTTTGAACATTTTTTTCTATTTCATCATGACCTGCTTCAGTTACGTAGATAAGAAAAAAAAAAAAAAAGCAGCAGGTTGGCATATTGTGTGCTTTGATTGTTTGTCTTTTTGTTTTTTCAGTGTGACCTTTAGGAGTTGGCAGGGTTGGTTCGTTTAGGCTGGCAGGTCATTATTAGATTTTAAGGTCTTGAAAAGTTTAGGATGTTTAGCTCCAGTTGAGGAAAAAAGCGAACAAACAAACAAGCAAACAAAAAACCCCAGAAAGGCCTGCAAAGGCTTTAAAAAGTTGTAGCATGTTTTTTTTTTGTTTTGTTTTTACAAAAATATAAAGTAGACTGCCTGGCCCCCCCAAAAAAAGAAAGCAGAGAAAACATCTAAGGAGATTGGAGAAACTACTAAAATTGGGTTAAGAACTGTTCAACACATTATTACTATTAAAAACTGTAAGGATAGTGGGGACCCATCATTTTGTGAAAGAAATGTGGCTGGAAAAAATCCTGAATGATCGTGATCGGCAGTCACTTAAACGTTTGGTGAGATCAAATTGAAGAAAAACAACAGTAGAACTCAGTTTAGTATTGGCAGTAAGAGCATTTCCATGCACACAATGCGAAGGGAACTCAAGGAACTGGGACTGATCAGCTGTGTAGCCTTAAGAAAACCAGTAATCAGTGAGGCTCACTGGAAAATAGGCTTCAGTTTGCTAGGGAGCATATAGATTGGACTCTGGAGGGATGGAAGAGGGTCATGTGGTCTGATGAGTCCAGATTTACCCTGTTTTAGAGTGATGGGCGGGGACATTGAGCCCATTGAGAATCTTTGGGAAGTGCTGGAGATGCTGTGTGCAGTGGTCAGACTCTACCATCATCAATGCAAGATCTTGGTGAAAAATTAATACAACACTGGATGGAAATAAATGTTGTGACATTGCAGAAGCTTATCAAAAACAATGACACAGCAAATGTATGCCGTAATCAAAGCTAAAGGCGGTCCAATGAAATACTGGAGTGTTTGACTTTTTTTCTTTTGGGTGGCAACTTTTATTTTTGGCCAAGCAGTGTACTTTTTATACTGAGGGGATTGTACCTCTGACATAGTTCTCTTTGGTGCTAAACTTGCTGTTGAAAGTTTAAAAAAAAAAACCCAACTACAAAAGATGTGTTGCTTCTCCATATTAAAGTGGAACTAATAAACTTTGTCAGACGTGTGTCCTAACAAAGACATCTTTTATCCTGACTCATCTCTGAGCTCTACAGCCTGAAAAGTCAGTCAGATGTTGACTCTTCCCTTTGTATCTTTTTTCCCTCACTTATTCAGTTTCCTGTTCAGTGTCTATGCTGAATCGCCCATTGCGCACATTCAGAACGGCCACTTGCTGGCGTGTGAAGTGCTGTCATCAAAATGCAGCTGTAAAGTGATGCTCCGGGGTGGAACACAAAGTTGTGAAGGGCGGTTTCTCTGCTTTAGACGATGCAGAGCAATGACAGCTCCAGGAATCTACATAGTAAATGTCACTGTACCATCAAAATGATTCATAAACAGAGTGTAAGGTCAGAACTTTATGTAGTATTGCTTGAAGAGAAGTCAGTGGAGATGTTGATAGATATAGTTTATGTCAAACATGATCTGTCATTAACAATTTGCAACATTTATATCTTCACATTGCATGTCTGAAAAGCAGAAGGCAGAAATATAACTTACATGGCCCAACCCCATTTCTGCTATAATACTCCATCTCTATCACACAACTCAAATCTTCTAAAATCTCTTTTACTTCCTTTTCAACTGGGAGTTGTTTTTACTTTGCTTTATTTGATCTGTTAAACTCTTCTATAGTTTTACCCCTTATATTGATACTTAATTTACAGTAAATTAAGTTTCCCTCCTTAATCGTTCCCCCTTTCTTCTTCTGAAAACAAATCATTGATTTTATTTGGAAGTAAATAATTTCTTGCTCTGAATTGAATTTGTGTTGTTTTAAACTGAATCAAATCTGGAAACTTTAGAACATGTGTTTTCAAGAAGAGTTATTTTTTGTGATCTCTATATCCTTCATTATTCATCAATATAATGACCCTTTTCTGCCATGTATTTATTGTTTGTAGAAGTTTAGGTGATAAACTTGTTTGTTGGTTGAGGTGGGGACTCCCACCTCAACCAACAAACTGTCTTCATGCAGCTGGTCCATGCCCAGATTTCCCCGTCTCCTTCTGTTCTATTTAAACCCTAAATATCTGTGTTGAAAACACTGTAGTCCAGCCAAAGTATGGGCTTGAAGAAAAGCCAAGAAGTTGTCAACTAATGGAGGAAAATACAATTTTGATATTTGAACTAATTACTTAATTTAGAAACATAAAAAATAAGGTAATTTTCACAGAAAAGAGGTATAGAGAATGTCAGGGAAGGAAATTTTGGAAGCTGAGAAATTATATTCTTACACATAAGAAGTATTGAATCTGTAGTTAATTATACGAAAGAACACTTTCTCAACGTTCTCGGTTATTATTGATATAATGAAGGCTCACAGTCATGAAACATTAAACTGACTTTTTTTTTTCTACCTCCCAGCTAATGGATCCAGAATTTTACTCATTTCAGCCAGTCTAATTTCTCAGCTGTTATAGGAGATTCCTGAACAGGAAAGGCCAATTGAACACTGGCTGGCAGCTGGCCAGGAGTAGCTACTGAGTATGTGTGTTTGCTGTGAGAGCCTTCTTGGTTCATTTGACATGTCCTTAATGTTTAGCCAGAGCTTTCATTCAATGCTGATTCTTTTACTTCCGTCTTGCTTTTCCTTAACAAAAAAAAAAAAAAAAAAAAAAAATCTGACTGAATTTGTGTTTAAGCCCCCCCCCCCCTTCCTATTCTGCTTTCTGTCTTTGTTTTGGCAGTGCAGTGTGGTAATCTGAGCCCCAGACAAAGTAATGACAGGAGTTAGCATTCCAGAATTAAATAATACTGCTCAGTATGAAGATATTACAGGGATTTACTGGTTTGTGGTCAATTATGTATTTGAGGTAAATCCCCCATCAATCTCAAAATGTGTTTCTGCATATTGAAAACTTCTTGAACGCTACTCCATGTAAAACAGGTTATTGCATGCAGTGCTGTACAGGAGTTTATACTCTGCAAACACACTGCTCAGAAAAATAAAGGGAGCACTTTAACAACACATCTTAGATCTTAATAAATGGAATATTCCAGTTCAAAAATGTTATTCATCACATGATGGGATGAACAAAATTATATAAGAATAATGCAGAACAACATAATTGTATATGATTATATGTGATGATATAAGAATGATGATTGCAAATCAAAATCATTAACCCATAATCAGACTCAAAATAAAAGTGGAAAGCTCAGATCACAGGCTGACCTTACGTCTGTAGAAATTCTTTAAAAGTGGGGTTCACTAGTGTGGCCTCCACCTGCCTGTTTGCACTCCTTACAACGTCTGAGCATGCTCCTGATGAGATGACAGATTTGTTCTGATGGATCTCTTCCCTGATCAGGGCAGTCAACCCCTGGACATTCTGTGGTGCGACATGGTGCAGCCAACATTTTCATGTGTGGCCCATAAAGGTTGGAAATTGGCCAAAAAAAATGGGCCCCATGTAGGATTGTCCGTGGGTTACATAATGGCACCACTTGAAAACCCCATATTAGTGTTATAAATTGAGAAACCCAAGTGGGCCCCACAGAAAAAGCCCAATTTGAGCCCACGCCCAGATGGTACCCATCTAGCCCATCATACCCCAGGTGGGGCCCATATATACATGTTGGCTGGAGTCCTAGAGGTGCTGGGTGTGATTCAGGTCTGGTGAATGGGCAGGCCAGTCCACGGCATCAATGCCTTTGTCATGCAGGTGCTGCTGACACACTCCAGCCACATGAGGCCCAGCATTGTCATGCATGAGGAGGAACCAGGTCCCACTGCAGGAGCATATGGTCTGATAATGGGTTTGAGGAACTCCCGGTACCTTATGGAAGTAAAGGTCCCAGCACATGAAGGAGGTCTGAGTGGAACCTCCAAGGATATGCCTCTCCAGACCATCACTGAGCCACTGCCAAGCCAGTTATGCTGGAGGGTGTTGCATGCAGCAGAACGTTCTCCACAGCGTCTCCAGACTCTGTCACGTCTGTCACGTGCTCAGAAAAAACTTGCTCTGGGCAATTTGACAGTCCTGGTGTTCTTTGGCAAATCCATTCAGGCTGAACAATGTTGGGCTGCAGGCCCCACTTATGGATGTCGGGCCCTCATACCACCTTTAAATCAGCCATAGCAAGCATTCATAACGTCTGTTGATAGTTGCTGGCATGTGAAGTAAAGCAAAACACATCATCGTGTGATGCCCCACAATGTTTTATCATTCCATGGTTGTATCTGTCTTGACATACGCCATAGGGCTGTGCGATTGCCTCTAAATTTCAAATTGTAGATTGTCATTGCTTAAGAATGCCAATACACGATTAAATTGGCAAGGGGACAGGGTCTTATGTTGATCCCTACCAGTCAGCATGGTTGCGTGAATAATTCAAATTTGATTGCATGTGTGAGCTGAAACTCCTGTGACGTGGCTTTGTAATAAGTACTATTATACTTATTACATGTATTTACATGTATATATCACTAATAATATGTATAATACTATGTAATTGTATAATACTTTAATATTTTAACTTCCATCCAGGCTAGACTGCACTAACAACCTTAAAATCAGGTTTGCCGGATGATGTGTTCATGAAATCTCTTTACGAAAGCCCTTGTGTGAACATTTCAGTAGTTACACACTAAAACAATATTTATTTGCAATTAGTCTATTCTGTGGAATGACCCCAAAGCAAACGGGCTGTGTCAGTTTGAATCGAAGAGATGCACCCTGTCACTGTCACACGGCTGCTGACAGTGTACCTGCACTGAGGAGAGAGAATGTGGACTGTAGGTCCGTTTGTAAACAGGGCTTCTCTAACAGTCATGTATTTCCTCCAGAAACATCTCTAAATGCACGGTAGAGCGTTGTTTTCTTTTTTTTCAAAATTACCTTGATAAACAGAAAATTGCCTGGCAACCTTCCAATTGCCGATATACGATTTAATTGCGGATTGTCCCAGCCCTAATACGCCATCATTTCCTGGTTTGGCAGCCTCTCACTAGAGCTCCTTTCAGACTTGCGCTGGAAAGCGCTAATATTGCGGACTTTTTCCTTTGTATAACGCTCTTCAGACATGCGTTCCGGTCTTTTACCTCAGAGATGTAGCAGACATGTACCGCTACATCTCCGAGGATGTAGCCGTACATTTCCACAAGAGCGGAAATGTTGCTGCACATCGTTTTGGCTAAATGGCCAAAAAAAAAAAATGTTCCAGACAGAGTTGAAGAAAGAGTGCGGCTCTGCTGACTTATCCGCAACATTTCCTGATGTCTGGAAGCACCTAGTCCGCAAGGAAGTGGCATGTCTGAAAAGACGAGTCCAGTCAAAGAGCTGATGGACTGTACTGCTCATGTTCCGCGATGCAAGTTTGAAAGCGGCTTTCAAGAGGCAGGAACATATAGTTTTATTTGCAAGTCAGATCACTGGTGTTACGTTGCACAAATTTTCAACAATTTATTGCAGAAGGATACACTCATAGGTTCAGGGCATTAGCCATTGTCCTAAGCGTCCTCTCCCTGCTATAGATATTGATTGCCAAAGGCTCGATCAAACAAGATGAAAATTCTTTTATGACCTGAGCCATGACACAGATTTTCTAAGTGTGATTTTTATGTGTCTTTTGTGTTTTGTTTTTGGTCTTTTTGCCTGTCTGCAAAGCAAATTTTCCTCAGGGGACAATAAAGTGAAGTTTAAAACTTGAAAGTTGGAAAGTGCAATTTCTTTTCCACTGGCTTCGGGAATGTTCATCATAAATATCTGCAATCAAAACAAGTCAGAAGCATAGAATTTTAAGGTTAGAAACTTATGTATTTTTGTTTTAAAAGAAAATTTGAAGAGGGAACATGACACCAAGACACACAAGATCTTCCTGTGACCAGCGTACAGCGAAAGCCTAACAGAATACAGTTTGTTCATTAAAAGGCAAGTATCATCAGGAAGCGGTGGAAATATGGAGCGGGAATTTAGACTTTAGTGAAATTTCCGAGGAGTCAAAGACGCGTTGTCCATTTTTAAACACTGTCAAGGAGGAGTCATATCAGTCGGTTCGACAAACGCGTTAAAAAACTATGTGGTCACAACACATACAGTACAAGGTTCTTTAAGGTTCTTACTTGCATTCATTATGGAGACTTCCTCACTTAACAGCATTCTTTGCTAACAACCGTTGCACAGTTTTATTTGCCTGAGAAGAAAGTCAAAGAAGTAAAAAAAAAATCTCAGAAATAACTAATAAAAAATTTTTGCATTAATTTACATGCTAATGCTGAACATGCATTGAACCAATGACACCAGTGGCGCTTCATAAGATTTTTTAATAAAATGAGTTTAAATCGAATGCAGGATTACTCTTTACTTAAGAGAGTGAAGGAGGCAGAGTTTCAACAGGAAAGAAACTGTCATAAGAACGTGTGACTTTCATCAAGTTTAATAGGATGTGAACTTTTTGACTCAGCACATCGGAGCCTTTTCATTGGCCTACAATCTGCCATCTGCTTCTCATTCACCTTCGCAGGAAATCCTCTTCGACCAATCAAATCAGAGCTTAATCTTCCAGATTTTCTATTGCTGTGGCCTAAAGGTTAGAGAAGCAGCAGACAGACTGTTTAAATCCCCGAGCAGCTGGGAAAATATGGCACCAAGGAGCAGGGATAAGAGATGCTCTACCTTCAAAAATATGCCAGATTTTGCAATTTGAGTCCTGTTTATATAGTTCAGAGTTACTTTTTCCTCCCATTTCGAATGCTGTTTGGCAGATGCTCGGTTTGGCAGATGCTTACCAGTATGCTGCCTCATATGGTAGAAAATTGGATATTTATTTAGAGAACTTCTAAGATTTCTGAAAGTTTTGCTTAACTCCATACAAAGGAAAGAAACTATTTGGAAAGCTACTAGGCAAGCACAGAATAAATAGTGCAACTTATGCTCATAGATATGGACCTCTATGCTGCACATATAATATATATATATATATATAAATGTGATAAAACACGGTGAAACAGTTTGAAAGCGATGAGGAATCTAGTAATGAGCTCAGTGCTTCGAATAAATCAATGTCGCATATCTGTCCACTGCTGTGTCATGACACATACATGCAGCCAAGACATCAATACTCGTCCCTACGATGATTTTTAAAATTATAGCATACTAGCCAACTCTCCTGAATCATGAGGGCGATTCCCGATTTTTAACGTCATCTCCCGCCGTCCTCCCGATCAGTAATTTATCCCGCTAAAATCAAGACTTTACAGTGAAGGAAACAAGTAAGGTTGTGGGGGATATTTGTCATGGTATCTGGCAACCCTTACGCGTACAGCCTGCCAGAACATGAGAAGAAGAAGTCGTTACTCAGACGCACACACTCAGATGCTGTCTGTGTGATCTTAAAGAGAATAAAAGTGAATTTCATTTCTTATTTTTATGTTTTTGCTCTTTTTGCATTTGTATGTGTGGATGTGGGCATGCTTACATGCATGTGTGCGGCGACCCTTCCATGTATGCATGCCTGTAGGCGCATGTAGGGGATTTGTAGATGTGTGAGCTTGCATGTATGTACAGTATGCGGTCATTTAAGAGTCTAATAGCAGATGAAAATGTTAATGTAATTAAACAATTTGCTTGTGAAGTTAGAGTTTTGAATGTGCTTTCTTTTTTCATTACATGAATTTGAAGTTCAAGTTCAGTTGTGGCCACTTTTCTGCGTGGAAACAGCCAATTAATCCTTTAGGTGGTGGCAGTCAGTGTTACACACTTTTTAATTTGATGTGCAATACTGCATACTAAATGCATTGCAGTGTAACTGCCTTATTATTTAGCCTTCTGGTACTCATTTTAACAATCAAAACTGCAATTTTTTTCATTGTCCCTAAAAAGCATTTATTGAAAGAAACATTTTCAGAACAAGGTTTGAATCAGTAAAGGTACATAAAATCATGGTCAAGTCAAATGAAATTTCTAACCTAAGAAAACACGTGAAAACTTTGATAAAAAACAACTTCAACCGAATGAAAAATGAAGTATTGCATTTGTAAATACCTCGTTTCATCAGTCAGTATCGATGTAAATTATAGTTATTGCTTATCTCTAACCCAGTCTGTAAACCTGAGACCAGTGTAAAACTTGATACTATCAGTTTAAAAAGATGAACATATTTTTCTCCTCATTCTGTCCGACCAATTTTGACTCTACCCTTGACGAGAGCCTATTTAACTTTGGATTTGGACATTTTATCATATTCAGGATCCATTTGGCTGAATTTAGGTGCTGCGATGCCTTCCAGCTGTGCTATCCAAGTGTGTGGGAATGCAGAAAAAGGAATAAAGCACTTCCAAAATGTTTTTTTTTTTTTTTTTTAAGTTTTTGTAGATCCACCTGCAGTAAGGCTGTCTTCCAGCTATCTTTGTCCCAGAATAAAATCAGAAAAGAGGAGTCATTTTACTTTCTTTTACTATTTCTGTCTCTTATCTTTTTCATTTTATATTCTGTTAACATTTAACTTTTCTCTTTTTACTTTCCACAGAGCTTAATCCCAAAGGTAAGTGTTTGTTGTCAGAGCTGGATAGACTAGAACAAATAGAAATACATGCTGCCTTTATTAAAAACTTTACATGCATACACATTCATGGTATGCTGATTTTTTTTGAGAGATACACACACATTCTTATATTCACTACTCTGGTCACTCAGAAATGCACACACACATACTCACACACACTACTGTATATACAGGAAGAGACTGCTCCCGAGTGTTTATGTTCCTGTTATGCGATACTTGGCAAGAGTCTGCACACGCACACATACGCTCATACACATTTCCTCACTTTATGGAAAATGTAAATATGCATTTATATCCATTTATCCTTTTATAATCTTTGCAGTTTACACAGAAATATCATCTGTCTGATATGCACTTCCAGACTGAAACGCGTAGACGCTCATATTTCAGCCCCTTTTTGGGCATGTACTTGTTTGACTATCTTTGTGAGGACACTTAGCAGACATACTTTCCCTATCCTACCCTGACCTTAAACATTGCATCTAAATGCTGAACCCAGGACCATATCTTAGCCTAAATACTGCATTTTACGCCTCAGATCATCAGCCTTCCAAAACGCTGTCACTCTCATGGTGTAAAAGTAGTTCACACACGTGCACACACATTCCAGCATTAGTTTTCCTAGTTGTCAGCCAGTGTTTGTTTTAGTCTGCCTGAGTTTGTGTGCTTTGATATAGAAGAGGATGTCCTGTAATCTATAGTAGGCTTTAGAGGCTCTGCTGTAGTATACACACATATACACTCATTTAGCAGGAAACCTTTCTGCTACTCTGGACTGCAAATTACTGGTTGGTTGTTACAGATAACAGTGCTGAGGAGAATGTCCTCTCTTTATGACACAGTCGTATATGCTTGAATGTATGACATATGATATCCTGTATTTCCAAATTTTTATAGAAGTCTTTTAGTTGAGTTTGCTACAGTCGTCCTCAAAATTATTCATCCCCTCCAATTAAAGAAGGAAAAAAATCAGCTGTCAGTGAAATAAGTTGACAATGTAATAATAAATAAATAAAAATTCTATGAAAAACATGACATTGATTTTTAATTGTGGTTTGACAGAAATATTAAAAACAAAAAAAAAAAAAACATGATGGGGCTCCAAGGCTGAAATTTTATTGAGCAACACTTTGAGACAATCACTTCTCTAATGATCAAAAAGACTTCTACATGCTGTTGACAGGTATTTTGGTCCACTGTTCATGGGAAAGGTGCTATAATGTGTCTGGAACAGTTCTGTTTATTTTTTTATTTTGTTGTTGTTGTTATTATTTCCAACCACAATTCAACAGCAATATTTTATTTTTACTAAATTATCATTTTGTTTATTTTTATTTGTTATTAGTTTCTTTAGTTTCTTGCTGTTTGAATTACTATTGTGAATTTAGTCTTTCCTTTAATTGTAGGGTATGAATAATTTTGAGGACGACTGTAAATGTCTACAGCAGGGGTGGCCGAGTCCAGTCCTCAAGAGCCACTATCTTGCAACTTTTAGACGCATCCCTTATTCAACACACCTGAATTACCTCATGCACATGTCATTCAGCTCTACAGAGGCCAGGTAATGAGTCATTGATTTGATTTAGGTGTGTCGGAGGAGGGATCCATCTAAAAGCTGCAGGATAGTGGCTCTTAAAGGACTTGGGGCCGATAATGTTTGACTCCCAAATTAATATAATGAATGATACATTAAAGTACTTTCACAACTATTGTAAGATAAAAAGAACAAAAAACACCTCAAATAAATATATACCGTAAAGAAGAAATTGTGCACTTGTAAACAAATATTAAATAAGTAAATTATTAAATAAAAAAGTCTGTAAGTTATGCCAAGTGGGGTTATCAGCCAACACACCTGACGTATTGGCCGATACTGATACCAGCAAAAAAATGTAAATGTCAGCCTAAAATATCGGCTCGCCGATGTAGTGGTCTATCCTTAGTTTTTAATGGGCTAAAACTGGAACGTCGAGTTCAGGTCCTGGAGGACCACTATCCATTTTCTTTCAACTAAAACCAGTAGGTTTTAGTTGAAAGAAAATGGATCTCTCTCCCAGCTTGATGTCAACTTCTGCAGAAACTTGTTAGTGACTCAGACAGTTGTGATAAAGCAGGGAAGCATGAAAACCTGCAGGAGAGGGGGCCCTCATGTACAGGAATCAGACATCCCTGGACTCAAGTGAGCTGCCATTGCTTCTCTTTATTATTTCCAAACTCTGTGGTTCCATCACACACTGTAAAAGAGTGTGTATATATTACATGAACCGTCCACACCTATATATGTTATCCACAACAACACATGCAGCAGTGACATCACTGTAGTGGTAAGAACCTGATCCTGTATCGTGGACCTCTACTCAAATAAACCGCGTTTCTTCTCCTCCTCTTTCTTTAGCACACACACAAACACACACAAGGCAGATTACAGCTAATTAGAGTCAGTCCTCAGACATCAGCAGGGCAGATGTACAACAGCAGGGGTGCAGTTGTAGTTTTATGTTGGAAAAGCTTCATTTCCTATATCAGGAGGGAGTTCAGAGGTTAGAGCGCATGATGTACCTGTGGATTTAAGTAAATGTACAGCATTTTATAAAATTCAGAGCAGCAGACCCCCAAGAGGTTTAAAAAAAAGGGAAGACATTGCTGGAAGATTCTGATTCAGTATTCAGTCTGAAAATGCAGCATTAACTGATAAATCCAGTCGGGTTCAGCTCAGCATTTTTAAAATGAAGAATTCATAGATGAGGAAAGATCCTGACAGTGTTTGAGCAGACTGTAAAATTAAATAAAGAAAACACTGCCTCAGACATACTCAGCTATGTGAAAATATCAGTGTGAATCAGTGGAAGCAAGTAGACTCTAAAGAAGAGGGTTAGATTATTTTTAGAACATTTACTTGTCTTCATCTGAGGTTCATAACCTTACCGACAGTCTCACAAAGTGATTTATGAAGTTTATATTTTTTCCAAGTTGGCCTCATGAAATTTCAGTTATACACTCTCAGACGATGATATACAGGCACCATGCAGGTAAGTCTCAGTGTCGAGGGTGTAACCCGGTGACGACTTCTTAAGAATGTAGAGTTAGGGTGGAAAAGGAGATTTACAATCACACACACACACACACACACACACACACACACACACCCGTACACAAAGTGGTAACTAGAAAATCCCAGAGTTATATCTATGATGAAAGGTTTCCCTGCACTTTTCTTGACCTTTTCTCCTTCTTCAAACATGTGACACTCACACTTTTCTATTCTTTCTTCTCACTGTCCACCTCTCCTCTGCTTCCTTGTCATCTTTATTGAAATGGGATTTATTTACATCCATGTCCTTTTTTAACTGCTTCTTCCCTCTTTTTCTCCGACTATCATTTAACAGAGAAGATTGAATTTTTGTATCAAA
Organism: Atherinomorus stipes; assembly: GCA_023101725.1. Classification (NCBI taxonomy): domain Eukaryota; kingdom Metazoa; phylum Chordata; class Actinopteri; order Atheriniformes; family Atherinidae; genus Atherinomorus; species Atherinomorus stipes. Next base: position 1,093,811 of record JALJCO010010916.1, read on the forward strand.
ATCAACTGAAAACTGAAATCCTGTATACGTAGACAAAGGCCCTCGTTTATCAAACGAGCAAAGAAATGAGCACACAGCTCATTTGTGGACGGACGGACGTCAGAAACATTATAATTAGCCACATGTTGGCTAATACCTGCTAGTATCTGATACAGTATATGGCAGCCAGATGTCCAAAATGAACTCGTCTGGCTGAGTTAAGGATATTCTGGGATATTTACTCTCAGAGCAGAATATAGTTGTGTCTCTTAAATTTGAGAGATGCAACCTCACAGCTCTGTGAATAGATCAGTATCGGTTGATATCAGATATCAGAAATTAAGAGATGGACAATATTGATATCTTGGATTTCAGTAGAAAAAAAAAATCTGATATCAAACATCCCTAATGTCAAGGATACATAATGAAGCAGTCAAGTAGCAATAAGATCTGGTATTCAGCCCAGCAATATAGTTTCATTTAAATAGGAGGAGCTTTTACAGTGTTGCTGTGTTGTTTATTCTTAATTAATGGTCCTCTTCCAAAGATTACTTTTTTTCAGGGAGTCAGTGGTTTCGTTCATTCTGTAACGTTATTAGATTAAACTTGGACAAATGTGAAACTTGCTTGTCTCTGACAATCCATCAGAGTAAGTCACCCTTGTCTGAATTATCATAAATGTAATTGAAAGAAACCGATTTGGCTTAAAAAAGGGTCAGATTATTTTCACTATTTGTATGTGAGTAAAAAAAAAAAGGGATGATACTTGAGATAAGATTAGAAAAAAATGTCCAAGTTGTGACAAGAAGAGTCAAAAGATGACTGTGATTTATTAATAAATATGGATTCTCTATTTTCTGTGTTAGATGATTTGATTCTTCAGGGGTAATCTATGCTAAGTTCACCCGATTAAACAGAAATTTAACATCTCCTAAGATCTCTTAACGAGAAATTGTGATTTTTAGATGTATAGCTGAGGCTCAGATGGAGGGTTGGTGTTTCTGAGGTGACGAGCCATACAGAGAGCACTCTATGAATTTGTTTACTTGACAAACATATAAAAAAACAACTTTTTAGAGCCTCAACAAGGTGAAGAAGCTATATTTAAGTATGAAAGATTTATCTTATATCTACTAAACTTACAGCAGAGTTGTAATCAGACCCATACAACCCTCCACTTTCTTTTGTTTGATCATTGGTTAATTTGTTAACTATTCAGTCATCCAGAACAAAGGGTCATTGAGAAATTAAGCAAGTGGGGCCTAAAAAAAAGGGGACCAACAGCAGCAGTCTTTTTTTTCTTCTTAAATAAAGTTGATCCATTTTCTTTCTTTATTCCCGCTCTTTCTGTTTTCTGCTGTTTGTCTTGGCTTCACCACTTTCCCTCTCCTCTTTCTGCTTCAGTTCACGTGTTCAAACCAAATTGAATTATTAATATAATCACATAATAATCGCTTGTCTGGAATGAAAAGGTGCACAGTAGTTGCAGGTAATTATTACTATCTGTAATAACCTGGAACTTTCCATAATTAAACTGTCCCCCCCACCCAACTCAGCTGTCAATTCTCATATTGTTTTTCTTCCAGCCTCCCATGCTGGTTTATTTCCACTGGTTTTTCTGCTCGACTCAGGTTTTCTCCCTCCCCTGTCGTTAGCTCACCTCTTCTCCCCTGGTTACTGCGCTCCATCTCTTCTTAACAACTGTTTTCCTCCATCCCTCTTTCCCCTCACGTTGTTATTCTAGCTAAGTGTAGATTTCTGCCAAGCTCAGCACTGTTTAGACTCAGTACATAGTTGTCATTGGCCTTAAATTGCCTCCTCCCTTTCTTTTTTTTTAATTTCCTTCCAAAATTTCCCCCTACTTTTCACCAAACTTCCCTTTCGGATCTCCAACAAGCACTCCTCCACGCTCAGTGTTGATGTTGAGTCTCTCAGTCTCACAGCACTGGAGTATTTGTGTAATCTGAACATCTGCTGTGCTGACTCTCTTAACAAATGTTAACCTGACTGCTGTTTGGAGAGAAAGCCTAAAAAGCGACCTCATTTGATTCACAGTAGGGGAAGTCGACCCCAAATTTAAGGTAGCTTCTCAGGGATAGATCATCACGGAAAGATTAGAGAGCGGCTTAAAATATCTGTATTAAATGATGTGTGATTGTAGTTGTTTGTAGATTATTTTTAAAATTCTGATTGATTCACTTTTCTTTAGGAGTTCCCCGGATTCTTCAGTCCAAGTTCAACCTTCCTCTGGCGTTGATGTGTGTACCTTCATCTCCAGTTAAAAGCACCAAGTTTAAGATCACCGTAGACACCAACCAGCCACCAGTGGACCTCAGCTCCATTTTCCCCGGTAAAGCTTCATAATCGTGTCCAACAGCATGTACAGATACCTCCCAAAATGAAGACTCTTCTTCTGAATTACACATTTATATAAAATACAAGCAAAGCACAGTTGTTTTTCTTTCTTTTTATTTTAGAATTTTGAATAGTTTTTCAAAAATGGCCACATTTCTACTGTATCTGAAGACTCAACACTTGAATACAGCGCAGTATCAAAAGGAAACTATTCTCATGTGTTTACTGTAAATAACTAAAATAATGCAATTTTAAAAATCACGTAAAAGTAAATGTGTTATATCCACAATTAAATCTAGTTAGACATTAAAGACCCACAACGCAACTTTTAGCAGTTTTCTCAGTGATGCGCCCCCTATCAACGGCTAAACTAGCATCCATTTTCATCCTACCTGAACGGTGATTCACTCCAGCCAGTACAAGACAGTCTTATCTTGATTCTTGTTCTGTCCCCACCTGTGTTCGTGTCTGGTTCATATCTGTTTGCTAGCAAGTGACGCGGTGCTGCAACCAATAGTTGGCTGCAACATCACGGCCACGTCCCAGATAGAAAAGTTACATGGTGCAGTTTCTGAGCCTCTGGACGCCGCTGGCCAGTGACGGCTTGAAAATGCGCATAAAGAATGTTGGTGGGCTGTCAAAATGAGTTAGAAAGGCACGTTTTTAAGGTATAACAGTTACGTTGTGGGTCTTTATTGCCATTAGTGGGATTTCTGGTTACAAAATTCTAAAAAAATTATGTTGCCTTTCTTATTTTATGTTATCACTGAACACACAACCATGTTCCTGCTAAGAGATGCACCAATCCAATACCCGGATCGAATATCGGCTCCGATACTGACTTCTTTGCTGGATCATATATTGGATGAGTGAGGCTGATCCAGCATTCTGATTAATTAATATTATTAATATCATACGCAGCAATACAGTTACAACGATCTAGTCACTTCAATTCTATGTTTACAACACCAGTCAGTACGTCATCATGTAGAGTAGAGAAGTGTTATTTCTTTTAGATGCTAATGTACACTTTATTTGTTGGTAACAATAAGTACTTTTACATCTGTGTTAATTTGTTACCTTTTTTAACAAGGCTAAATATTACAGTCAAGTCTGATGCCTTCACTCATATGGCAGAGTATATGGTTCATTCATTCATGAACCGAAACTACTGATAGTCATTCATCAGTAGTATCGGTATTGGGTATCGGCCGATACACTCAGCCCAGGTATCGGTATCGGATTGGATCAATAAAGACCTGGATTGGTGCAACGCTAGTTCCTGGATCTGATAAGTTTCAGAAATGTGCAACTTGGTGTTTGCATATTGCAGAAAGGTTGATATATAAACTCCAACTCAAAGAAAGGATGCATAGTGAGTTCATAAATTTAGCATATTTCACATGCTTGTCTTCCCAGCATTTACAACCCAGCCTCTTAGTATCCTGAGACTGATGGACCTCTGGTGCACTGCCAAAACAGTCTGGGCTTAACTTGCACTGCAGTAATTTCTCTACACGGGCACAACTTAGACAAGATAACTTGGTTTGAAAGTGAGTTCATACGCATGCTCAGCAGCATAAAAAGACCACTGTGTGCATGTACAACTGGATGTCCCGGATGAATTTGAGATGATTTACAAGGTGAAGAAAAAACTTTCCAACACCCAGTTAAGGACAGAACATACTTCAAAGATGCTGACATCCAAGTCTGAGCAAATACAGAGATTTCACCACATGGTACACCCCTCTCACAAGCCTTAAGAAAAGTCATATTAAGCTTTGCCAAATAAAAAGTATGGATGAGGTTTGGAGAGGCTCATGTAAAACATTTAGAGTAGTTCGACAGCGACTCTATTTATTGATGATGTGACAAAAAAGAAAACAACAGCCATATCAATTCTTCAATAAATAGATTTTTTTTAAAAATAGCTGCATATCCTGCTCAGACTCAGCCAAATGCAGATTGTCTCACTCTACAGGTGGACAACAGCAAACTTTAATGGGTGAAATGTTCTGCAGAGATAGAGTCAGATCTCAAACCGATCGAGGTGCAGTTTATATTCTGCAGAACAAAACAACTCAGGGCAACTTCACAAACAAGACCCACCCTTTGATGCTGCACATCAGTAGGACATTTTGATAATAATGATCATCATAACACCCTAAAATTAAAGCCAAACGTCTACTCTCCATGCCTACGCTTATTTTATTACTGAAACTTAAAGTTTTACAGATAAATCATTAAAAAAAAAAAATCACACTTGAAACTTTTAGACCCAGACATTAAGCCATTTGAGACAAAAAACAAACAAAAATAAAGGTCAATGCAGTCCGAGTGACCAAAAAAATAATGCAGGCATTATGTTGCACGTCTTTCAGTGGAATGAGAGGGATGTGTTGTTGTAAGAATGTGTATACATTATGTGAATAATCAACTATTGTGTCCTTTTGTGGCTGCGTATTTGTACAAATGTGTTTATGCATGTTTATTAAGGATTCTGTGCTTTTTAGCTGTGGGAACCTTGTTAGCTGCTTCCCACTTATCTGACAATCGGCTGCAGTCAGCGGCTCTGACGTCTAAACACACTCAGCGCTCATACAGATGCTCTTCTTCTATGTAATGATGATTTGTGTGAGCTTATGTTGTGTGTGTCTGTGAAGTGTGTGACTGTATCTTGTTCAGCTTTGCTGGCGTCTTGCATCGTGATAGACTGTTCTATCTGTCTCATCATACTTGTGTGTTTTGTTTTTAACCGACTCCCCCTGCAGAGTTTTCAGCAAAATCAGAAGATAAGGATGGGAATAGTTTGGCTTTCCAGTTTCTTTCAGGAGCCAAAGTTACTGTGCTGGCCTCCAAGACCTCCCGTGAGTCTGACAACAGATCCACTCAATATGGCACTCATTTGCCTAAAATGTTGGATTAAACTTCCTCGTAGCTTTCTGTCATATCTGCAGCCTCTTAAGCGTTTTAATGTCTCTTTTTATACCAAAATTAAGACATGCAAGCAGTTTTTAGTTGCACTCACTAAAAGGATGACATTACTAGGCAATGGTGGTATGTTTTTAAAACAAAACTTTTGTAAAACTGAACTTCAGGTTGAAGCTAGTTAAACAGGGATTTTGGGATAACTTTTTTTTCCTTCCAGCATCTTAACATACTCAGTTTCTGTTAACTGTGTGTGTTTTTGACAGAGCGTTACCGTATTCAGAGTGACAGCTTTGAAGACATGTGGTTGGTGGTGAAGGAGCTGGTTCAGAGGTTTGATCAGCATTTTGCCAAACTGGGAATCAAAGACTTCAAGAAAAGCTTCAGTGGTCCACTGCCACTGCAGGAGTACTTCCTGTCTGTAGACCATCACTTTCAGGTACAAACACTCAAAGACAAAAATAGTTTTGGATTCTCTTGTACATGGAATTTAAAAGCATCTCAGAGAAAAAGCAACAATTTTTATCTTTGTGTGTGTGTTAGCTGCGCGTCAGTGCTCAGCAGTATCAGGATCTGCTGTCGGAGCGAGCGGTCCAGTTCAGAGCCATCCAGCGCCGTCTGCTGACCCGATTCAAAGACAAAACTCCCGCACCTCTGCAGAACCTGGACACACTTTTGGATGCCACTTACACCCAGGTTAGACACACATATGCAGTTTTATTAAAGGACTTGAGTCCACAGCCTGTTATATGTTACATTGTATGGATTTTGGAAGTAGAGAGTCATTCTTCTGCTACTAAGAGGAGGTGTTTCAGCCTCGTGTTCAGTTGCCTTAAAGGTACAGTGTGTAAGAATTACTGACATCTAGTGGTAAATATGGGTATTTGAAAGAGAAGATGTTTTCTTTCAATATTTTGAGCACTGTTGTGAATGTATGGTGGCCATTAGTGGCCAAAGTTCTCCCAGACATAAATATTTTTTCATCTGTGAGTGGATCCAGTGGCCTCAGTTGTAGCTATGACTGTACTATGAGTTAGGCATGAGCAATAAATCGATTGAATGAATTAATTCGCATTTTTTGTTACAGGCGATTTAAAAAATATGTTAATTGATCTTTTTTGGTTCCCCGGGGCTCCCGTAGTGCTAGTTTCACATTGCAGTATGGCAAGCGACAACAACATCATAACACACACCAAACAGCAACAGCAAGCAACAACATGGCTACCAGTGAGAGTAAAGTGTGACTTAAAACACAGCTGGGACTTTGATTCAAAGAGGGTGTTCATTTATTTATTAATCATCCTAGAAATGGGGGTTACATTTGTCTTTTTTTTTTATTAATTAAAAGCAAAATTTGTTTTAAGCTGTCTGCTGTTTGTACTTTTTGGGGGGTAGTGGGGAGGAATCAGAAACAAAATCGTAAATCAAATTAAAAATCTGAGATTTTATTTTTAGGCTATATCGCCCAGCTCTACTATGAGTAACTACTTTTAATGTCTTTTAAGGCATTTCTTATCCCAAACAGTGCTCTAACTCCCTTTAAACAAAGCTGGTACAACAGTTTTAAAGTTCAGAGGGTTCTCACTTCATACACATTGTTTTGTCCATTCAGGGACACCGTAGTAAAAATGGTGGCATAAATATGGCAGCCTCCATATGTGCACTGCCCAGCATGTAGATATAAATGACTCATTCCAAGAAAATAAACACATAAAAGCTATTCTAGTGAAACGATTACACATCAATAGAAACAAAGTTTTGAATTATATATGACACGTTTTTGCCTTTGATTTTTTTACACACTGTACCTTTAACGCAGATAGTAATCCTACAGGGGGTCACGTTTCCCTTCCAGGTTGAAAACACTCTGGAAACCATCAACAGAGGTTGGGAGAGGAGATCAACTTCCCATCTTGCTGTTCTGCAAATGTGACTTCATCTCGGTCTAAATTCTCTGCTGTTGTCACACACAAACAAATGAAAACACACACAAACACATACCAATTACGTAACAGAGACTTGTAGAAAGCGCTGATGAACACATACCAGCAACAGGACGTATCTGTTTAAACTTGTGTGACTTTTTGTGTATGTGTCCAACTGGGTGTGAGCTCACAGCTAATCACCTAAACAGAGGAAGTCCATAAATCAGCAGAATGCAAACTTACCACTTTAAATCCACTCTAACACATCATCACCGTGTGTGTGTGTGTGTGTACATTTCTATTTCAGAGAGCCAATTTGAGTTTTATGTCCTCAGAATGGAGATATTTGTGCAATATATGGGTATTCTGGATGGTCGTCACTTTGTGACACCTTCAAAAATGTCTCAGGGTTCAGACTTGAAGAGTTGAGGTGGAGGCCTCAGTCACTGCACTCAGGAAGATAGAAAGGCATACGCGTGTGTGTAGCTGAGGTCAGTATAAAGCTGATTTTAAATCAAAGCAGCCGTAACGTTTTTGTCTATCCCTTTGTTTAACTTTGATGTATGAGAGGGTGGAATGGTGTTCGTGTCAGTGTATGTGTGTGTGAGAGAATGAGACAAAGTGATGGTTGCTTGCCCCTGCTGTTTACTCTAGAGGATGAATTGGCGGTCATCGCTTCCACCAACCATTAGCTTCTCGTTAGCGTAGCAAAGCTGGTAACATCATCGCTTGGTTAGCTGTTAAAGCTGTCTGTACGTCGCTGTTAAGCTCCGTGTGATCAGAGCAGCCTTCGCTCTGCAGCGCTCTAATATCACATTCATTTAATGCAAATCAACTTGCAAGGCTCTGAGATTTTGTTGGAGTTTAATGAGAGGAAATGAATGAGCTTGTTGAAGTTCCTAATGCTGGTTAAACCCAAATAAACATGGTGCACCTTTGGCTGGCTCCGTTCTCGCCAGGATAAGCAATCAGGGAGTCTGATCTAAACATCACTGCCTTAAATGTTCATATACTCACTCTGTCTAATGTCTTCAGCCTAAACTATTTAATCATCAGCACTTATTGTGATCATTCTTCATCAGTAATGTTGTTGTAGGCATGTTATACAGAGATTAAAAATGAACAGTCAGCAGGTTAGGGTCTCTGAATCTGTTAAGACTGGAATATGTATTGAGATCCTGTGGGGTGAAAGAGTGGTTAAGTTACAGAAATGACCCAGATTGCTTCAAAATCAGCTGTTTACACACTTATGGTGCCATTTCTTCCTGCGTTATGATGAACACCAGAGGTTGAGATGGATGGCTATGGTATCAGCTACAAACAGACACGAACTAGATTAAACATCCTCCTGTGTGTTGCATTCATAAAGTGACTGTTTCCCTTTCTATTTTCTGAAATATGATCATTAATTCAGCAATCACCTCCAAGACTTGGGGACTTTGATTTTTGTAAAGGCATCCTGATATGTGTGGATGATTTATGGTATGTTTTTCTGGTGTATTTGATGAATACAAAACAAGTGGTGCCATCCACTGCAAATGTATTTTAATTGTCTTTTGACTATAGTCCATCTGATCTTGATGTATTGGTCTACAGCAGTTTCAAATGTCTCTTCCCTGTTTTTGCAGACTTTGGCTACATTGACTCTGTAGGCACTGTTGCTAAATTCAGATTTTTTTTGCTCATATCTGACATTTTCTGTGGTCGGGCAGCTGTAGTTCAGGTGGAAGAGCGGTTGTCTTTCGACCAGAGTTGTTGGATATATTCTTGGCTTCTCCAGGCTAGTGTTGCTAGTGCATGTTGAAGTGTTCTTGACTTTGTCTACCCACCAATGTGCCTATTTGGGTGTGAATGTGTGCATGAATGGGTGAATGTAGTATAAAGCTCTTTAAATGGTTAGCATATGAATGCAAAGGTGCTATATAAGTAGCATCCATATACCATTTATTATTTTCTTGAATGGTTCCGCCATCAGACTACGGTACAATGATACAGATACGAAGATACAGACGGCATACAGACTTGCATGCCACAATGAAGACATGATGTTTCACCCAGCATGCTGTTTGTGCAGATGCCACACATGTTAGAGTGTGTATCAATGTTAAAGCTGCTGTGGAATCCCATATGACAAAATTATGATATGATATTGTTTGGTCCATCAAGCTTGCTACATATCTCCTTTGTAGAATTGTGATGTCTGTCTTACGATAAAGTAACACTATTTAACTTTAGCACCTTATAAATATTATTTTATGACGTTTTGATGGCACTGTGGCATTAATTTAAACTCCTGGAGCATGCACAGGGGCTGATTCAGCAAAGAAACACAAGATGACATTTGAGGAAGAGAGTAAAACAGAGAGAAAAGGACAGAACAAGAGATGAGATAAAAGTCAACATCAGGCTGACTTTTATTGGCTGGAGAGAGCTCAGAGAAGAAACGGGACGCAGGATGGATGCCACACTAGCTGTTGTCAGGGAGCGACTCGGTAACAAAAATTGCCAAAGTTTAGTATTTAAATTTTAATTATGTGGATGTCGGATAAAAGAATGCATCTGTTTAGACTGAGGTTGCTTTGAAAGATATTAGATATGTTTCCAATTAGGACCCGGTATGAAAATGGCCTATAGTTGTGCTTGAAAGTTTACATACCCTCCCATTGAAGAAAAGGCTAAAGTCACAATGGTAATTCAAATAACACGAAACTGAAAAAAATAGATAAAAATTTACTGAGTTATAATTTAGTCAAATAAAATATTCATTTCGAATTTTTGTCTAAAAAATTAATTTAGAAAAACAAACAAACAAAGTGGTCCCAGACAAAATAAAACACCTTGCACATGAACAGCGGGTCAAAATCCCTGTCATCAGACATTACAGAAAACAGCTGATTGTAGTGATTGCCTCAAAGTGCTGTTCAATAAAATTATAGTTCATGATCCCCATCATGCTTTTGACTTGTTTAATTTTTTGTTTGTTTGTTTTTAATATTTCTGTTGAACCACAAAACAAAATCAATTTCATGAGGATCATAAAATTTGTATGTATTATTACTTTTGTCAATTTAAACTTATTTTACTTGCAGCTGATTTTTTCTCTTTGATGGAAGACGATGTAAAATTTCAAGCACAACTGTATGTTAGACTTGAACAAAACAAATCAGATTTGTGCTGCTCAGACTCATGGAAAATCAAATATTGGTCATGTATGAGCAAAAAAGTTCGATTTTCCTGCCGTGTGAAAGTAGCCTAGTAATGATTATTGATTCAAAAATGATTTGTCAACATACTCAGCCAAATATCAGTGTGCCACTGATGTGATGTGACTTAATATAAAGGATAACTAGATGGCAGTACATAGAAATATGACTATAAAACTTCATGTAACCTTATAACTCGCCCTGCTGACTTCCAATCACTGACTTGTATCATCTGTCAAACGCCATTGTCTCCTGCCATTCTAGCCGTTTGTAGCTTTGGAATCGTGACTCTGTCTCCACAGGCTAATGCTTTCTGCTGTCACTCCTGTCCATCACCCTTTCCTTCTCTCAGTCTTTTCTCTCCGTTTTCTTCCCTTCCCGCCATCCAGCAGCTCGCATGCGGGAAGTTTCTGACACACTATACAGTCTGTAATGTATACACACCCGCCATAATGGAGGCTATCGATGGCTGGTCGGAAGAGTGATGAATGCGTCAAATTAATAATTCATGTCAGTGTTGAGAGTCGTGCTTCTGAGGCCACGGCCAGCTCAGCAGTTCGGCTGCAGGAACAGGACGGATTTTGTGAGGATACATCACATCCTGGTTTGTGGATTATCTTTGATGGAGGAATATAATATTAAATATGGTTTTAATTGATTAAAACCCTTTCCTAAATAAAAAAATATTTATTATTTTGCAGCCTGTTTTGTTGAAGTTTCTTAAAAGGGATATTATAACCAAACTGTTTTACAATGATGTAGTTGTTGCATCGTACATGTTGCACGTTGCTCAGAGGCACTTAAGTGCTGTTGATGTTAAAAGGTAGGACAAAGTTTCTTCACTTTTCCCAGTAGACCGTGCATTTGAATGAAGGAGCTCCCAGTTCAAATCCTCCACCAGGTGAAACCTTGTTTGATTGTTTAGAAAGCAGAAAAAATGATGGAAGTTTACTTCATGAATCTGTGGCTCCGTGCCTGCAGTTGCGCTGTTGTTAGAATGGTAAAGGAATGTGTGGCCAATCAGGAATGTTGGTGAACCAGGCACCTCTTTCATTTCAGCTTGCAGGAATGTCTGCTGGGTAAATTTTCTGCATCAATCTTGGGTGATGGGGGAGGGATTTCCCCCTCGTTAGCAGTGTGTGTGTGTGCGCATGCACGTGTGTGTCTCCACATGCAGTGGCCGGCCATCACCGACGAGCCGTCAGAGATAAGAGGAATGAGCTCCCTCGGAGAATACCCTGTGGTCGGCTGTACATTTATGCAGCGGAGGATAATATTTCCATTGTTCATGCTGCCTTTATAGACCTATATTTTATTCATGAATTCCTGAGAGCTAGCGAGCCACGTCTGACTTTGTGTGTACGTCTAAGTGCGAGAAAACTTTTTCATCTGCTGACTACAGTGGCTGGATTCCAAAATACACTCAATGCTTCAACCAGCCGCTTATGATTGATGAGTTTCAGAATGAAGTGAGACCTGTGAATGATGGTTTGTTACGTGTCAGCGTAGCTACGGAAGACAAACCAGCTATGGACAACATTTACCAGCTTGTTTGGTGGCTGCAGGCGATTTCTAGCTCCACTTGAAGTATTTCTGCCTTCTCTCCTGGTCTGAGGTGTGTTTCATCTCCACCTCCTCACCCTGTCACAGCTTAAAAAGCCATCAGTCGTCGCAGCCCCTGTATTTTACACTCTCCCCTCTAACTGGTGTTTGATTAATCTGTGGCTGGCAGAGGTTAGCCTAGCATTAGGACTTCTCATTCTAACTTGCAAACCTTGCAAATTTGAGGGAGAACCCAACGCTGTCACTCAGAGGAATAAAAAACAAAAAGCCTTGAAGGAGTTTTTGGGAAATGGATGAAGAAAAAGCCAAAAGGAGCTGAAAAAAAGGAGGTGGACTTTTCAGTTTCCATAAATATTTTCCTCAGCGCTGTTTCCACTGGAGGCAAAGCGCTAGTAGTTTGTTAGTATTAGCATTAGCGCTGGGCTAGCAAGTGCTGCCATCTATGAGATGATGGTGGGGGGGCCTCAGAAAACAGGCCAGGCCAAACCAAGCTGAGTCTCCCTGTAATTATGAGTTCAAACGCGGGAAGAGGGCGGCTCGCTGACTGACGGGGTGACTGACAGGCTGTCCAGGGGCCTCAATGGGCCCCTAATGGAGGCTTCGGGTAGACAGCAGCTTGATTTATCTGGCCCCAAATGGAGCTTTAAACATGGCTAAACACAGATCCTACTGTGGAGAGCAAGACCACCACCATTAATAGTCCAGCTTCTCACATCTCCTATCTTATGTGTGTATCAGGGAAGTGTTTAGAGGCAGATATATGTGCGTTTGTTTTCCTTTTCATCATGCTTTAGCATGAACAAAGTTTTTGTGGCGTGTCTGTGCATGAATATTTACTTGGACAACCATGTGTTCATGCACTTTCTTCCATTAGGTAATATCCTCATGATTCTTAGCTTGGAGATATAATTACCAAACTAAATGGATGCACTAGAACCCACTCTAATCTCAAGAGCAGAAAATAAAGACTCACCATAGGAGATCTCATCCAACTCGTGGTGAAACCCTAAAATAGACTCAACCAGTCATCAAGCAGCCACGGTTGAAAAGAGCGCTGCCCCATCGCAGATGTAGAGTCAGTCAGAAGAAGCCTGATCCGACTCTCAGTGATGCTTGAGACTGCATGTGGTCGGAGAGCTCTGTTGGATCCACACGCTGACACACAGAAGTACAGACCCGCATAAGTACAACAAGACCCTGGCTCAATCCAGGTAGACTAAATATAATTTGGATGCAACCCAAGTCAGGTCCCAGGTGGGCTCTCAGATACCAACAGAACCTATAAAGATTTATGGCCATTGCGCTGCAGATGTATATCAAATGTCAACACTTTTTGAGTAAGAAATACAGAAAGCTTTAAAGTGTTGAATGCTTGGTCAGATGCTCTGCCATGTTTACTTATTTGTGGATCAGAAAGAATTTTTCCCAGATCTGAGTCTATACTTTCAGAACAGATTGATGTACAGCTGGTTTGTGTTAAAAGATATTCAAATATATACTTTTTGAGAGGTGAAACTTAAGTTATTTGGGAAAGAGGGAGATGTTAACCCACAATAAGCTATTCAGTGGCTTTAGTAGCAGTTTTCACATGCAGGGATGTTAGTGAGTTTGCTGCTTGTACATACCTGTAAACCTTTGTGTTCGTATCTCTTGTCTCAGTGGACGGTTGGTCTGTTAGCGCATTAACAAGTGTGTGTTCAGTATAAGAGGCAGAGCGTGTGTGTTTGTCTGGTGTGAATGGCAGCCCCTCAGGTGCCTCGTGTGTTTGATACTCAGATTAAAGGACAGATGGGAGCTAAGAAGCTTCCTCTCTCTCCGTCTCCCCCTCTGAATACATTTCTCACTTCCCTCAGGAGATATTTTACCCCAAGAACAAAAACATTTACATCCAGGCTTTATCTCCCCTCTCACCTTCACACACACGGGACCTTTCCTGAGGATGAATGAAGCACAGAGGGTTGCCGGTGGTCTGGTTTGTTTTCCTTCAGACGGTGTGTTTATGTGACTGTCTTATCAATGAATGGTTGTCTTTCATTCAGCGGACTGACAGTGTGCTGTGTGTGGGACTAGTGTGAGTGTCGTCTGGGGGTCTCCTGGATGGGTTTAGACTTTTTATCTTTTAAAGAGGAAAATCAACTTTTCCCTGGAACACAGTCACACACTGGCTCAGATCCTCAGGTATTTATCGAGAACATTGTTTCTCAAATTGGGGTATGCATACCTCTGGGGGTACTTTGAGGTATTGCAGGGGCTATTTAAAATATTTTAATATCCATATATGTCTTTTTTTTTCTTTTTTGGAAAAGTGAAAAAAATCCTTCCATAAAATTAACCTAATAAAGATTTCAATCGATGTACTGTAAGTGTACGTTCATAGACTGAATTTAAACTTGGTTTCACACTATTTCATTATTTTAACAAAAAAACATTTGTCTCCCACATACCATCACAGTTTGACCCAACTTTCTATGAGCCAAATGACATCACCCATCAGTCATTGTCATCTTCACAACACCAATGATGGAGTCATGGTTGAATGCAGCAGAAATCCAATTGAAAAGATTAAATATACAGAATGTCCCTGCTTCTCTTTGTCTTTTGTCTATATAGTTCAAGGAGAACATTAGAAATTACCATTGTTTTGCACAGTTCCAGTTTAATAAACTTGACACAAATCAGAAAGTTAAGTACTTATTTTAATCTATTTTTCCAACCAAGAACACGTTGCGGTAGATAGGGGGTACTTGGCTGAAAATATATTTCACAAGGGGTACTTTGTTGAAAAAAGGTTGAGAACCACTGATCCATTTAATCATTTAAATTCACACTCCTCAAATCTAAGCATCACTATTTTTAAAAGTAGAATCCGGAGTGTTTCCCCGTTTCTGTTCGCAAACACTATTCAAACTAAGTGCCCCTCCCCTCGGGCTAATGGTTGCGTCGTTCTTCAGCCCCAAGCATCTCCTTCAAAGCTCGGAAGTGAGTGAAAACCAAACCAGTTAACCCATGGTTCTCGAGTGTGCATTATCTAAAGCTCTTTTCACCGCAAAGTACTTCTTTTTCTTCACTGCATCCGCCATTTTTAGCGAGAATTCGAGTGAATCTGGTGTCGGCTCCAGTCGACATTCAAATTAGGGATGCATGATATAATCTGCCCCCTATCGGTATCAGCTTATATCGGCCTTAAAACTGAGTATCAGACATCGGCCACCCCACTGATATTTAACCGATATTTAACTGATCAATCCGCTGTTTCTAAAGTCTAAAAAAAACAACAAACAAAAATACTTCTTCAAAAACTTCTTTTTTACAAAGTTTAAAACTTCTAAAGACAAGGGGTGGGAAAAAATATCGATACACTGAAATACCGTAATATCTTCATATGCTGATATCATATTGACATTTAAAAACGCAGTATCAATCTATTTTACTAACAAAATCTCGCAATATTTTATAGTTCTTTTACGAAATCTCACGAGAATTCACAAAATGTCGTGAGATTTTGTAACAGAACGATGAAATCTAACGAGATTTTGTTGGTGAAATAGATCGATATCACGTTTTTAAATATCGATTCGATATTGGCATAATTATGAAAATATCGCAATATTTCAGTGCATCAATATTTTTTCCCACCCCTTTTTTCAAAGCGTCGGAAATGGATAACAAAACTGCTGTTTGCAATGACTGCTTATTTTTTTCAGCTTTGATATCTGTTTCGATATCGGTTATTGACCGCATGAGTTTTAAAATATCGGATATTGACCAAAATTCCAATATCGTGCATCCCTAGTTTAATTTTAAAATCAAGTTTGCTCCAATCGATGAGTTTATCCCCACAGAGCTCTGCACCTTTAGCTCTGTCAGCAGCTGGAGACAACACGTATATCACCGCCCAGAAACGTCTGGAACACACAAAAAACGAAATACAGTTAGGGGGAGAGGGAGCTGCAAACAAAACTCACTGCCACATGAGAGTAGACGCCCAAAGTAGCGGATTGAGCTGGATTTCACTCACAAAAGTCTACCGTTCATTGTCAGGGAGAAAACTCCGGATTCTACCTTTAATCGAATGTCATCAAGCTAAAAATGACCTGCTTGGTTGAAGCTTCTCTTAATGTTTTCATACTAACAGTGAATCAAACATGCAGTCTTTTAGGAGACAAACTTTATTTCCTGTATGCTGTTCCCATCAGCTCTGATGAACATGATTTTGGCCCGCAACGTCAGTTTTTAGTATAATCCTCTGTCTTTGCTGTCGTCAGCGACTCTCCGAGCCAAATCAAGCAGCTGTTTTCAGAACAAACACTAAAACCTCCATTGTTCCTAAACTGTCCATAAGCAGCTGGCAGACACAAAGACTGCTGAACATGGAGCATGTAAGTGATGAAGAGCTGGACGTTTCTATCAGGAGATGGTGGAAAACAAAACCACTAATATGAGAATTACTATCAGGCTTGAAAAGAAGATCATGAATCCAAATGAATGTGAAAAGTTCAGTTTTTAATCTGCCGTCTCTGTTCATGACAAGTTCATATGTCAGCTGAACATGGGAAGGTTATATGTCATAATTATTACAGTTTGTTGTGTTTTTTACTCATATAATTGTATCCATCAAACCACAATGTCATTAGCAGAACAACAGAAAAGTGTGCTTGCTGATCCGTATCGAAATTTTTCTTTCAATGTTTGTCTGCTTTCTGGCTTTGATGAGTCACGGACAAACAAATGAGATGACTTTGCCAGCTTTCTTCAATTACTTTGGATTTAAACTGGTCTCCTTTTTAATTCCAAGTGGCATTAGATCATTGAGAAGCATGTTTAAAGTTAAAATGTTACAGATTCGACTTTACGCAGCCTTCTTATAGCAGCGGGATCTGATGAATTTTTATGGTGAAGCTTTGCTTCCCAGCACAAACCAGATCTGCAGTCCTCTGACCACCACATGGGTTTGAGCCAAGTCTGGCTCTAATTTCTTTTAATTCCCTGAGGCTTGATCAGGTCAAGTTTCATTTTATTTATCTCCCCCAGATTTCAATCAGGTTCGGGCTCATTAAATACTGCAGCGGTTGCGGATGGGATAACTTAGAATCCATACTGGTTCCACCAGGGTCAAGCCACATTTTTTGGCCCAGCACATGCTTGTGGTATGATATTCATGTAAAAAAAAAAAAAAAAAAAAAAAAAAAAAAAAAAAATGGAAGGATGAGGAGAGAAGCAAGGATGAAGCATCTGTGCTGCTCTTTATCAGACTGGCATAGATGACCTGCCAGAGGATTTCCTCATAGATGTGGTGGAGCTGGAGGAGGCTTTATTATTAACATATGGATGTGGTCAGGAGTGGGAGGGGTAGGAGACTGTAAAGGGGGGATCAGAAGGGGAAATACACAGAAAGATGGAAGAGATGGAGAGATGAAAAGGCAAAGACTAGAAAGACATGGAAATACAAAGAATCAGCATTGTGTGAATATTCCAAATGTAAAGATGCGGAAAAGCCGGGAAAGGAGGAGGCGGAGCGAGGGAGTTCAAAGGACCGTGGAAGTGAGAGGTTGAAATGCAAAAAGATAAAAGCTGTGTTCACACATGTACTGCTCCAGAAATATTCTAGAGGGTTCCATGCAAAAAAACAGAGCTTTACCATCCAGCTCCCTATTACTGTATGCAATCCCAAAACTCAGCAGCTGCCCCCACGCATGAACAAACTCTAATAATCTTGAACATTTCCAAAACAGTGAGCGTGTCCATTGATAAGAGCTACAGCTCTATAATCTTTCTGCTGATACTGATGTTGAATTCCACTTGTTGATTGCCACTAGGGTGGACACGTCCAAGCCCACATGGTGTTGATGTCAACCGTATACTTTACTCAGACTGCAATCGGCGGTGTTTTCAGCAGTACACCTCTAAAACAGATTCTCCTGCTGTAAAGTGCAAAATGCTCAGAAAGGATGTGTCATTTGTGAAAACGGAAGGAACAAACACAAATTCTAGTAGAGGAAAAAAAGAGAATAAGGTGCAAAGATGGAAAAAAAATGCATGATTTTGTAACAGAGGTCTCAATGGGAATACACTTTGTTATGAAATTATTAGGGATGCAAGATAACTTTTTCAAAAATCCGATATCGATAACCAATAAATTTCAGCTCCTAAATGCCGATACTGGTAACTGATAACTGATAGCACACTTACACTGGCCACCAAAAAAATGGTAATAAATACTAATATTTTGTTGGACCGCCTTTAGCTTTGATTACGACAGCATTCACTGTGGCATTGTTTCCATAAACATCTGCAGTGTCCCAAGATTTACTTCCATCCAGTGTTGCATAAATTTTTCACCAAGATCCTGCATTTATGATGGTACTTATGAAGGTACAAAAATACTTTTCAAGCTTAAAACTTGGATTTTCAACTGCTTCATGTCCGATCTTAAAAATTCCAACTGTGGGGGGTTAGCTAGTGTCTAAAAGAAGAAGGAAACGTTGTTTGGAAGCAGCTTGGAGTCTCACATGTGAAGCGGCTGTTTTCTTTCCCCAACCGCAATATCTCTATAACATGTTATTGGGACTAGTCGTCATGATATCAGACTTATCGGAATGATGTAATCATTTCCTGTTATCAGCCCGATAATTATAGTGCACCTCTAGAAATTTTATGTTGTCTTATTAAAGATATTTCAAAGACTAAATGTAAAAAAAAAGAGAGAGAGAAGAAGAGTAAGAGCTACACAGCCTAGATAAAACCAGAAGAATTGACATGAAGCAAATGTAGAAAAGGTAACTGTAAAGACCTGTAAAAATAGGCAGATGGAAGAGTAGTCATAAATGAGCTCCTCCTCCCTCCTTTCCTCCTTTCCTGTCCTCAGATCCCACAGCTGAAAGAGTCAAAGAACAAATCTGAGTTTTATTGTCTGTTTCACTCCTAATCATCTGCTTTCATCTGTCTCCTGTCTGTCCTGCAAATGACAGAGTAGTTTGATCTCTCCATCACACCACACAGGGACAAACTAAAGGGAAAGGAATGAAACAAAAACAGAGAAGGAGATGAGATGAAAAAGAAATTGATGTATGTCGATAAGGGACAAAGCAAGGCAAAAAAATGACTGATTTAAAAGCCAAAACTTATCAAGCTTAAGAAGAACAAATGCTTTTATTTAAGAGTGATCCCAGTTTAAAAAATTATAAACATGAGAAAAAAAACACAACTAAGAAATAGTTATGGTCATTGAGCATATTGACCATTGATTTGGTCATTGACCAGATCAGTTTTTCAATTATAACTGATGCTTTGACCTTTTTTTTATTTTGTAAGCCATATTAACCACAGTTTCCCACCATGCTTATCACCTCATTTCTCATTGTGTGCTGTTGCTGAGCACCAAGCAGAGATTTAATAAGTCATCTATGTTGGAAAGCTGTCACGCTGAGAGGAGATTAGAGCAGCACAGATTACAGACTGGAGCCTTTTTTCTTCAGCTTTAATTAAACAGTCTGACGAGTCAGAGCCAAGAGCCCAGATCTGATTTTACACTCTGTTTGTTAGTGGACACCAGCTCAGGAAATCTGTGTCTCACTGTTAACCATCCCTGGCAAGGCCGCGAGTGCGACCCGAATCCCGGCTCACTATGCCTCCAGTCAAAGGTCAGTTTTAGCTCTGTGTTGTGGTTTCAACCCCCACCTCCCCCTGGTTTTTTCTGGCATAAAAGTTTTGATTGTAGCATACAAAACCGCAGCAGGGTGCTGTTTACATTCTGCTATGGCCGTGGGAAGCTTTTGTTTAGCCGTAGTGTAAATGAAATCAACTTTGCAGCTCACAAGATGATATGTGTAGTTTCATGTTGGCGACCACAAACTGTAACATGTATGCTTTCAATGACGCTATGAGTCAAAAGACCACAGGGAAGTGGTGATTGAAAGGGTCCATTTGTGTTTTGTGCGTTGCACCAGGGGAGGTACGACAGCTACATCAAAATATGTTATTCACATTAAAAACCAAAGATACTGTTGTCAGTTATAGAAATTAGATGTTACAACACAGAATGTTTCAAAAAATGCACAAAAAGGATGCCTTTGTTGCATCTTTTGCCCCTTCTTAGATTGGCCTGACTCCATAGGAGTTTTCAAAAGTCAGTCACAAATATATTCAGAGTAATGTAGCACAGACAACAATGACTAAAAGCAGCCCTTAGGGTAGAGTCATAGACATCTGTTCACCCTTACCTTTTATTTTCCAATCGAGACCTGTATCTAACAGCAAACTTACTTAACTCTAACACTTCATTGTGTGTTTTACACACACACAGCTGCAAGAAAAACATCTAATATGAGATAATGCAGTCACACAAAAGCAAAAGTATTTCCATATAAGATGAAATTGTAGTTGTACAGAAAACATGATTGAGCAGAGATGAGGTAGTTGGTAACCAGTTAACAAAAATATACCATCACCCTCTTCAGTATTTTACAATGTGTGGAGGGTGGTTTTAGAGGTGGCCTCATGCCGAGCCTCTTGACTTTCCTTTTAGGGGGGCTCGCTGTGCATCTCATAGGAGAAAGGTGAAGTGTCACACGTTTACCAACTCCAATTTTGGCAACTCTACAACAAGGTTTTAATGATGGAGGAGAGTATAGGAACCCATTAAGAACATCTTATACTTGAGATGTACCAGTCTGACACCCAGATCTGTTATCAGCTCCCATATTAACGAATTAGCTGGATCGGATACCGGATGAATTAGGCCGATCCAGTCATTTCTTTTTTAATAATATCATATACAGCAATACAGTTACAGCGATCTAGTCACTTCAGTCTATGTTTGCAACACCAGTTATGTTGTCATGCAGAGTGGAGAGGTGTTATTTTGTCTGCTAATGTACACTTTATTTGTTAACCTCTTAACTCCCACCTTTTTAAGTAATCCTCGCCTATTTTGCATACCCAAATGGAAATGCAAATAACAGAGGAACTGTAAGGCCAAATTACTTGTGTGAGACATCATTTGAAAGCTTACACCTTCTAGTTTCTGAAAATATAAATTAGAAAAGTGTGACTAAAACACAGCCTGGGCGCCGGCGCCCAGGTGGTTTTAAACAGGTTAATAAATGATATTAAGTACACTGACATCTGTGTTAATTTGTTACCTGTTTTGAACAAAGCTAAATAGGAGTCAAGCATGATCCCTTCACTCACATGGCAAAGTATATTCATATTCAAAGTTCATTCATTCAACAGTAGTATCAGATTGGTATCGGGTATCGGCCAGTACGCTCAACCCAGGTATTAGTATCGGGTTAGATCAGAAAAAACTGGATTGGTGCATCCCTATTACACACCGTATTTACATGTAGACCTCTTTTTCTGTCATTATCAACAGATTCATCAATGATGAATTTTTGTTGTTTTTATATGTAAACATAAAAAAAAATGGGGCCAAAATCAGTAAAAAGGTTCAAGATCCCAAATTAATTGCCACTGGTACACATTAACTGGGTTTGCATCGCTCTTTTATGCACATTTAGATGATGAGAATATAAAAATGTGAATGGAAATTGTTGAAAAAAAGAAAAGGAAAAACTTGAACCAATGCACAGAAATGTTGACGTTCTCTTGAGGCGGTTTGAACGTTTCAGATGAAGCTCTAATGCGCAGCATGGGGAATGGAAACTACTCTGCCAATTGCTTTTGACCTGGCAAACATTAAAGTGATGTGACTCGCCAGCTGTTTCTGGTCTGAGTCGGCAAACGATCAGCTCACGCGGCTGACCATGTTTTCTGCTGTCGTCTGGATGCTCCTCCTGAGATATTACCAGAAAAAAGTCATTCCTGGGGAAAAGATAGAACTAACTCCCACATTTTTTCTTGTTGTTGTCCATTTTCTTCTTGCTCTAATATCTCTGGTGTCCAGTTTGGGAAAAAACTTGATGCGTAATAACCAATAGTAACGTAGTCCATACCGCCACCTTCTGGTGACACCAAGCAGCCTCGTTTATTTGTTTCAAACCAACCAATGAAAACGTGTCTGATTCACATTTGGTTTTTCGTAACCTTCTGTGGCATTTCTATTCATGCTTCAGTTGGCTCTTTTCAAACTCTTGAAAAAAACATTTTTAAATGGCGCCCAACATCTCAATGGACTGAAATAGATCAGAATAAAAAAGATCATTCAGACAACTTCAAACCACCGAAGCAAAATAAATTGTGTTACTCTTGTCAGATGGTGATGTGATTCATTTTTGAATTAGCTCAGCAACTCTTTGTCTGCAGGTTTATAGGGGTGACTAACTGCTCAAATAAAAAGCTTACACAATCCAGCATACAGTGCACACTCTAGCAAACACGCCATACCCTCATGACAGAAATTTTTGCCACATGCATCTGATTTCGGATGAAATGAATTCCCGTTCGTTAAGGAAATGCCAGCACAACAATGATCCCTGTGTGTGTTGCTCATTCCATTATTTAATTAGCTGTAAATATAGCCGTGTAGAGTGCATGTCATGTGGTCTGAATGTATGGAAACCATACACACAATGGAGCAAGTTGGCAGCCTGTTGAACCAGGATACAGTAGAATAATATACAGATCTGCATTCAGAGCTGGAGCTAATGGATCCTGAGCTGTTCCTGGAACACATTTGTGTTCACGTCTAAGTTTAAAGAGGCAAAAACAGCGACATGTATGGCATGAATTACAAATTTGCAAGTTGCCTGTTATGTCTTCGATTTGAGAGAGTGTTTAACACTCAAATGTTTTTAGTTTTTACTCTGCTTTTCACTGTAGTACTCGTAGCTGTCAGTATACATCTTGCTTTGCTTCTTTCAGGATCCTTGTTGGCTTGCCACTGCACCTTCTCAAATCCACTTTTTTTTTTTCTCTCATCCAACATACTAACTTGTAAAAATAACTATTTTTGTTTGGCTGAGTCATATTAGTTTGCATTAGCAACTGGTTTAATACTTTTCTATGGACATAAACGCAACCAATGAGTTAAAGTGATTTGAAAAAAAAAAAAAAAACAAGTTACAGTTTTATATGTTGGGCAAATGCTTCCTTTACTGCTGAAAAGTATATTCTATAAAAATCAAGTGGCTTTTTCCATGCTGAACAACATGTAGGGGCGTGGTCAGGACCAGAACTTACAAATTTGTGTCCATATAACTTAAAATTATTCACACATGTAACCTTTTCTGCACATTCGTTGAGTGCACTCAGTATTTCTTAGTAATGACATCAAACTAAAATTGTTTTAGTACATTTTAACAAGTAGTTTAAGTAAATCTGAACCCCAGGCTAACAGTATACTGACCTGCTGGTCTCTGTTTAGTAGCTGTGCTACAACCACTCAAGCTCTTGTGCAGTATATAGTCATCTCCACACATATTCATGCCCTTCAATTAAAAAAAGGAAAAAAAAATCAGCTGTCAGTGAAATAAGTTGAAATTGAACAAAGTAATAATAAATAAAAATTCTATGAAAATCATGACACTCATTTTGAATTGAGGTTCAAAGGAAATATTAAAAACAAACACACAAAAATAAAACAAGTAAAAAAGCATGATGGGGCTCCAAAGCTAAAATTTTGTTGAGCAACACTTTGAGACAGTCACTGTAATCAGGTGTTTTCTGCACACTGGGAGCTTTGCTTTTTGGTCTGTGGGGTTATTTCAATTGGGGAGCCCTCTTGTTGGGGTGGCTGAGGGGTCCTGCACTGCAACCCTATGGCTGTGGTGTGGCCCCAGGCTGCTCAGATCTGGGGGGTTCCTCTGGTGGCGGCATTCTGAGACCATGATAGCTCCCAGTGTGGATGGATTCCCAAGATATGTTTCCTCACAGCAGTGTCAAACCAGGTTATACTCATACAGTTAGAACAGATAGCAAGAGAGGGTGTGTGTACAGGGTGTGCATGTGGGAGATTAGAGCAATTATTTGTCTAATTGTCATTTTGTTAAAACGTTGCTGATTTTAATACAGTAAGTAAAGCACTTTGTGCTGCTCTGGGATGTAAAGTGCTTTATAAATAAAATTTCATTCATTCATTCATGTGCAACATGCAACTGTCTTCTTATTCTACATGTTGCTGACGCAAACAGTTACATTTAGTTTCAAAGAAGGCTTGTAATTCAGGACAAAATGTTAATGTTTTCCCAGCCATCTCTGGATTAAAATCAGGAGCTCATCTGCTGATTCATTGACATCCAAGCTGCAGACTTGTAGCAGTAAATTGAAGAAACGTCCGTGTATCGAGTTCTTTTTGACGTTAAAATGCGTGTATGACCCTACATGACTGATCACCTCCACCAGTCCACTTTCTCTAAAGTCAACATGTCTGTCTCTGCATGTTGTGTATGTGCGTTTGTTTCCTCCGCCACACAAACAATGGCTGATTTATAAGATTACACATATTTACTCTGTAATCAGTGTGTGTAAGCGAGAGTGTGGCAGTCATGCGACGCCAAGCCGAGGATATTTATCTTGTTGCAGTGAATTCCCAGAGTTCTCCTCATTTTTTCCTTCTCTCTCTCTCTTTCTCCCGCACTCACTTCTCCCTCTCTTTTCCTCTCCTACCTCCTTCAAAGAGGACCATTGAGAGAAATGCAAACACACACGGTGGGGGTGCACACACACACACATACACACACGTATCCTGCCAAGGGTATGTTTGTGGGTAAGACTTATTTAGTGTGGTTTTTGGAGTTTGACCAGTCTGTGTACATGTGAGTGTGTGGATGTGTGTGTTTATGATTATGCAAGGGATGTGTGTGTGCATGTATCTGTATGTTGAAGTGTGTATTGAGGTTGTATTACAAAGCTACCAGTGTGTTTGATTGGATTAGCGGTGTAGATAAAAGTGAGCGATGTTATCGGTGCTATCATCGCGTAGCTGCAGCAGCGACCTCTTTTACGTTGTGTTAGCATTGTTAGCATCGTTAGCATCCGCTCAGCTTTCAGCCCTCACAGTTGTTACAGTGTGGAATTTTGATTGAGCTTGCCAAAGCTCCTTAGCTCTAAATTAGTGTCGTTTTCACTGGGACCACAACCAAAACCATCACCTCAGACCTGGCTCTCTGTGTGTGTGTGTGTGTGTGTGTGTGTGTGTGTTTGTGTGTATATGTGTGTGTGTTTGTTGGCTTCTCAGGTCTCTCCGGTCTGGACTGCATCAAGTGTGTGGTTCAGTGTTGGACCTGGGAACTGTGCGTATGAACAGATTGTGTTTGTGTGTGTGTTTGTGCTTGTATAAGGGAGGATCTATGTGATTATGTGTGTCAGTGAGTGCATATGACCGTGTTCTGTTTTTGGTTGACTTTATGGTTATCTTTATCCTGATCATAAAAGGCTGCTGGATGTAAGCAACCGTGAAAAAGGAATTCAGGCAGCAGCAGTGGCTTTACAGGACTTCACTAACATCATCATCATTACAGTCAGTGTGTAAGCAACTGGTTCCATCTGAGCAGTATAATTGATAATATATATTTTAGAATTTTTATTAAAGGTTATTTAACCAAACAAATAATCTTTAAGTTAAAGTGAACTAATTAAACTGAACATAGACTGAATACATGATTTTGAATGCCATGATTTAAAAAAGGAACCAGTTAAAGGTGATATGTTTGTTGAAAAAAATTTAATTTCTTCTATATAGTTTCATTACATTACATTTATTGTTCTTTATTTCTCTTGACAAATCGTCATCTCAGCTGTTCTATATTTAGTTACAGTTTAGCAACATTATCATGAGGTAGCTTTAAATAATTTTGTTGGATAAGTTCACACAGACACTGAAGAGGCTCAGTCTTAATACTATCCTGTATCATGGTATGGATTACAGTTGGAGCAAGTTTGATTTTTGTTTTTCTTCAAACTGCATAAATAAATAGAAGGTTGGATGCCTTTCTCACCTAACCTCATATAGGCCAAGCATTCTGCACATGCTAGTATTCTTTCTAAATGCACATGAAAACCTCCGTATCTTCAATAAAGCTGCTCTCACTCATGTTTCTTTTCTTTTCAGTAATCATTAGACTTGTAGTTCTCCAGACCGGTCTCAAGACCACTTTTTCACAGTCTTGGGCTTGTCGCAATGTCTTGGACTGGCCTAGTGGTCCTGAAGGGAGTTATAACCTATTCATGTATGCACAGTTGTTTATATCATTATACACCCCCCTTCAGTTACCAACCATGTGCCAAAAAATACTACAGATATATATAAATATATATATATATATATATATATATATATATATATACGATATACATATATATTAAGGATGTAACAATAATTGATAAAAAGATAAATCGGGATATAATTCCCTGACAATTGGTATTACCATTTCAGATTTTGATTATTGTAAAACTGTGATTATCATACTTTGTAAAACTCCCAGTGATGCTGCTCATAGCCAGGAGAAGCAGCATCAGTCCCTCAGACACAATTTGCATGTTTGGCCTCTGAAAACATGGCGGAAGGCCCCACATGGAAGCTCTGGAGATTTTTTCCATTCTAAAAGGACAAAGTCTGAAGTCTGGATGTATTCTACATTTTTTTTAAGGATTCTGGGAGGAAATTTTGTTTTTATTTATTTATTTATGGTAACATTATTTTAATGTTTCTGCCACATTTAATATGGTAGTGTTGCTGTTATATGAACATTTGATTTCTACGAAGGTACATGAAACAGTTAGTCTCCTTTCTGGACCAGTTCTTCTGAAATCTGTCAGACTAGATCAAGTCTTGAGCTCTGAATGTGAAGAAAAGGCTTCTTGGTTCTTATTTACAATATAGCGAGGAACCCTCTTCTGGTCATAAGATGTATCTTTAATGCACATTTATATGTTTGATGTCTACTTGCTATGCCAACAGAAAGTCCATTGTGCTTGTTACTATTTTTTTTTAATTGAAACTTGGTGTAAAGATTTTGGTGTGTGTATAAGAGCATTTTGAACATTTTGAGCAGATTTCACCAATACCACGATAATATCAATAACCGTGATAATTTTGGTCATAATAACTGTGACGTGAAATGTTTATATCATTACATGTCTTTCATATATATATAATATACATAACAGTACAGTGCTTATGTTCTACAACTCATGACAAGATGGCAAAAAATAGCTTTAAATATGAAATATGAAATCACAATTTCTACATTTTTTTTCACAATATTTTCAAAATCCCAATATGCTTGTATGCCTTCACTAAGGAGGCTCTGTATCTTCCCATTGCTCTTTGTATTAAATATGTTGCCCTAACTTTATTCAGCTTTTTGCATGTAATCTGCATATGGAGTGTGAAAGAAAGGAAAACACAAATGCAAACAAAAGATGGCAAGCTAAGACTTGGTGTCTAACAACAGCGAGGGTAGAATGGGAAAAGTAGGTGGAAAGGAAACAAACTGTTTGTCTGCCAAGATTAGACTGCTTTACCTTGGTTTCTGACCACAAACAGGGAAAGCATGAACTATTAGGGGTGGGAGAAAATAATCAAGTTACATAAGCATCGTGATTTTTTTATGTTTTTTAATTATTTTAAACAGATTTTATTTGTTTAGTAAATCGAGGAGAGAAAAAGTTACCACTTTTCTCCAGCACAGGGCAAAATGTTTTTCTTTGACTATCTATTAGCACGACATTGTATGCATTTCCACAAAAACTTAAACTGAAGGCGACGAATGGTGGGCAACTCATTGGTTCGCTGTTAAAAAGCAAAACTGAAATCACAAAAGTCTGCAATATCAAAGAATCACAATTTAAACTGAGCCACACCCAAAAAAATTGGAGAGAATCAAATCTAGACAAAAACAGACCACTCCAGCCCTTTGATCTAAACACTCCGTCATACACAGTCATTCTTCAATTACTTAACTGTACATGGTCTTACATTAATTTCCTTACAATATTTCTTAACCTTATCCTAACCTTACAACACAGGTTAGCAGGTTACATCATGGGGATGTTTTTTTCTACCCCCACAATGTTCCCTTCATATTAACTTTTGTCCCTACAACATGAGTATTACATATCCACATATGGGGAAAAGTTACAGAAAACATCTATGGCCTTCTTGCTTTGCTTTTCAGTCATATTTCATAATGGAAATGAATGCAGCTTAATGTTTAAGCAGAGCTATGCCACATGTTTAGTATCTTCCTTTGGTATGTTAATCAAATTTGTAAAACTACATTTGATTTACATAATCTAAAAAAAAAAAAAGGTTACATCTCTGTTGTAACCAGCAGAAGGTAAAAATCCATCATGTCAGCCCTCAGAATTAAAGCTGCATATTTAGATTAAACTTTGTGTTTTCCCAAGAATGCTGATCATGGATTATATGAGAAAAACCCTGAAAACAAAGTGTGACAAGAGGCTTTTTCCAACTCCTTTATTGTAAAAATAACAACCTGAATAAGACTTAACAGTAATCATAGCATCAGAAATGACAAAGTGGCATAATGTTGAAGGAATGCTGTGATGATTCTTAAAGACACAGAAACAGCAGCACTTTTCATCTCCAGTTTCTCAAACACAATCTTACATAATGCATTCATTGTTATTTATTTTACCTCAGTGCTGATGTTATGTAAAAACTATGTTGCATCATCAGTGCTATGGATATGCATGGTGCCAGTGTTCTGCTGCTTTAATAGACCTTTTTCTCAAAAAGCGGAAGCATGTAATGTGAGAATCTTGTCTTCCTGTAAAGGGCCAGACTTCAGTCAAACGTCAAAAATGGATCATGTTTCCACTCTGGATATTATATTTGAGCCCGTTTACTCGACTCTGCCTCGATCTTAAGAACCAGAAGTTTTGCCTGCATTGTTTCGATCACGTGACCAACGATGTATCGTTTTGTCATCTGCATGTGTCGAGCTGCTCCCGGGATTTTAAAGAGAGAGAGTTTGTTAATATACCAAGCTTTAAATGTAATTCAATCACGTCCGAAACTGAATGCTTTTAGAGGAGGTTTAGCTAGCAACTATTCATCATTTCTGATATCAGAAAGCATCAGATTAGAATGAAATTTGCAGAGCCGCTCTGATAACATTGACAGGAAATAAAACGTGACCATGCAGGCGTTATAAATGCATGCAGTATGTGCATAGTGTCTGAAAATTAACGTATTAATGTCCAAAATAAACGCCTCTGCTGAAATAATACTTTTTTCTTGTTAAAGATTTCACATAGGTTTGGTTAAACATTCCTGATCACTTTCATCTAAAAATTATTGCTTTTAAATGATCGTGAACAAAATAAGGATCACAGATGGTAGAACATCGTTGTAACGTGTTTAACTGCAAGAGATCGCAGGAGATCGTAGTTCATTCTGAGTTTGAAATAAAATAAAATTATATTCTGTATGTTTCAGGGCTTTTATTTAACATGCTTCTGTTGTAGCTTTGAGTAACATACATGTATTATTCTAGTACCTTCCAGTGTTTACACGTATGTTATAATGAGAGGCTGAGACGAGGCAGTTCGGGTCCAGCGATCTTTTACTGGACCCAAACTGCCTCGTCTCAGCCTCTCATAACATATGTGAGAAAATTAACCCACGACTACAAAGCAGCATCATGTGCTGCTGTTCAACACAGTCCACCATGAAGATCCCACAGATGACAGCAGCCACGACTTCACGCAACACAGTTAAACTATCTCCATGCATGCAAGGACAAAAATATAAAAACTCTTTTCTTCTACTTTAACACTGATGGATGAAAACGGTAACTCGGGACTGAGGCAAGAGTTGAGGACATCATTTTATTTTATTTATTTATTCTTTTTTATTTTTTTCTCTCTGACCGCATCAAATGTGAACAGCAGGGATCGATGCGGTCACATTCAGTATAACAGTCTGTGCTCACGGCTGTCGTGTTAAAATGACTCTGCGCTTTATGACACTTCAGTTTTTTCGTCCCTGTTAATGTCTATCATCGATGGATGTTGAAAAGTCCTGGAAATGGATGTAGGACTGCTTCAGAACAAAAGAAAAACAGCCTGCGCTGCAGTGACTTAACTTTCCAGCTTGAGACACTGTTGTCGGAAGTAAAGATCCTCGCCTGTTGCGCATTTCCGGTCAAAAACAAGAAAGTGTAAAAAAGGTATATTAATATTAAATAAATTACTTTTGTCATCTGATGGTGTTTAGCTGTATTTAATTAAAACTGGGTTGTGCAGAATCGTAAAACTTCCTTTTTTTAAATTTATTATAAACCAAGTCATCATATTAATGAAATATTACCAATGGTCATTAGTCGAGATGCACCGATCGGATATCGGCTCCGATATTGACTAATTAGCTGGATGGATCGGACATCGGATGAATGATGTTGATGCAGCATTCCAATCCGGTCATTCATTATTATTATTATTATTATTATTATTACTTTTATTATTATTAATATCATTCAGTTACAGCGATCTAGTCGCTGCAATTCTATATTTGCAAAACTGGTAACGTCATCACACAGCGCAGCGAAGGGTTTTTAAAAAAATGTTTGCTTCTCATATAAACTTTATTTGCAAATAAATAATATTAAGTGAATTTATATATGTGTTAATCTGTGTAATGTGTTAATTTATTACCTTTTTTAACAAGGCTAAATGTTTATTCCAAGCCTGATGCCTTCACTTACATGGCAAGGTATACGGTTCATTCAGCCAACAGTATTATTGGATCGTTATGGGACCTCGGATCGATTGGGAAAAAACCGGGATACGTAATAATTCTATGAAATATCTTTATGATGAAAGCTGTTTTCCTGCCTTACTGGCATTCAAAAGATGTCATGAAGAGCCTTGGTCCAGAGACGCCTATATACCCGGAACAAGTAAGGCCTGCACTGACAGGAAAGTGGTGTCAACTACAGGGCAGTGCTCAGATCAGTCAATATCAGGCTGAATTCTCTTATGAGTGACTCAGATGTTGGAAATAAATATCTTATGCGATTTTAAACCCTGATCAGAAAATCATCTCTAGGCTCTTCTGTGCTGTGTTGTCGTTAAAATGAAATGTAAACAATATGAGACAGAGATCAGTCTGGATAAACCATGCAGAACACATGCTGGACACACAGTCTGGCATACAGTATTATCTGTGGTTTGCTTGAATGTGTAAGCATGCATGAATGTGTGCACATGGTACGTTTATCCATCTTTACACGTGTGGTTGTGCATCAACATTCATTCATAATTATGTATTTATTCATTCAAACAACCTGCCATGTGTCTTTTTGCGCCTTGTGAGCATGCACATGTGCAGCCTGGGAGGTTAGTGTGAACTGTTAATGACAGACTGTGATATGTGTGTGTATGTACGTGCGTGCATATGTGTGTGTAATGAGTAGAGAGAGAGGTTCTGTGTGATTATAGGCCTCCTCATAGGACCAGAGAAGCTAAAAATGGCTTCAGACTAAACACTGCCCCCACACATGCACATGCTCACACACAAATGCTCACACACCACACCACAGACCGCATACACATTGGCAACATACAGCACATATGAGGAGAAAAGTCTGAAAATAACTTGAGGATATTTTTATGATCAGACTGGACAGGCGTTATCTTTGCCGTGTGTGTTTCTGTGCTTTCTGTGTGTGTGTGTGTGGAAACGAATCTTACACTCAAATCCTGTCATTTGTTCAGGAGTTGTATCATCTGGGTCCCTTGTGTTTGCTTTGTTATAGCAGCACGGACAGTTGCAGTTGCTTTAGAGGGATTTGACTCATGCTCAGCATTTGAGGAGACATTTGCTCATATTGGATCATTCGTCTTGTACGGTAGTTGCAATTAATAAATAGTTATATATGTATTTTAAAAAGGCATTATTTACTTGTTAGAGTAAATTAAAATCTGTGCAATGTTGGCAGCTTACTGTCACTGATTTTGGTAAGAAATGATTATTGATTCCTTGTGGTATCAAAACAAAAAAAATATACTTCAGTAATTTATTCTTTAGTTCCAAACACATTTTAGATTATTGCACAAAAGGAAACTTTGTACAGTGTATGTAATATTAAAGACTCAAGTAGTTTGACAAAAAAACAAAAAAAAAAAAAAAACACTATTGAAAATGCTTGAGCTTTCTAGATGTAAAACTCTGACTTAGGCAAAATCATTTAAACTGTTATTTCGTTATTGTAAATGGAAAACTTAAAACTGCTGCAGGCTTGGCAATAATTAAAATTATTGATTGTGATTAATCACATGAATTTTTTTTTTGCGATTAATCACATTTTACATTAAAAATGTGCTTTTCTTTTAAAAGTACTGCTTTATGAAGAAAATACAGAGATCTCTAGTTTACAAACGCTAGACCAGGGGTGGCCAAGTTCTGTCCTCAAGAGCCACAATCCTCTAAATTTTAGATCCACCCCATCTCAAACACACCTGAATCAAATGAATGGCTCGTTATCAGGCCTCTGCAGAGTTGAATGCATGCACATGAGGTAACTCATTAATCTCATCTTAAATATTGATGTAATCGAGTTTAAAAAAATTGCAGAAGGGCACAGTGGAATAAAATTTTAGAATTTGCTAAGTAAAGGATAACTTTCTGTTTTTTTCAATTTGGACCTTATTTCTAGGAGTTTATCTGTGCATTTACTCACTGGTAAAGTTTCTGTATCACTGACTTCCTCGAACGATATTTTGTTGAGTCACCCTCCAGCATGCATCCATATAATGGGAGAGACGGGGCAGCAGGAGTGGGCCTCTAAATAAGGCACTATCTGCAGCAAAATTGCTTCTTTTCACCAATACTTCTCATTCATTCGTCCATCCTACTAAAGAATGAACAAATGAATGAGTACTATTGTCCTGTGAGGTCAGATTTAGCTCTCCGTTAGTTATTGGGGCATTGTCAACACTCTACAGGCTGCATGCGCCCCGTGACACGCACCGCCGCAGCACAGCTGACAAGATCAGCAAGCTACCCAGACAACAACAAACCACAGTCTGCAAAACTCTGAACTCACAGGACAATAGTACTCCTTCGTTCTTTGGTTCACTCTACTTAAAGGATTGGTGAAAGAAGCAGTTTTGCTGCAGATAATGCCTTAGAGAGAGGCTGCCCTGTCGCTCCCATTACATGGATGTGCGCCAGAGGGCGACTCAAAATATTGAGTCAAAAGGAGTCAAAGTGATGCAGAAATTTTACCAGTGAGTAAATGCACATATAAACTTCTAGAAATGAAGTCCAGGTTGAAAAAATGAATAAATAAAGTTGTCCCTTATGACGTAGCAAGTCAGTAGGTCAGAGTTACTCAATTCAGTCCTATACGAGGGAGCAATCCAGCAGATTTTCCATGTCTTTCTGCTCTAACACACCTGACTCAAATTAAATAGATCCAATAGCCAATCAAGCTCTGCACAATTACTCATTAACTTATGTTGGGGCACGGAGACATGGAAAACCTGCTGGATTGCAGCCCTCGTAGGACGGCATTGAGTAACCCTGCAATAGTAATAAGTCGGGTGATTTTCAAACACTCCGAATTTCTAGATTGAGACGTGAGATAAATCTTTACAAAATGCACAGTAGCTCCCATCCATGCACTCTTAGTGCTATATTAACCAGATTTTTGCCTATAGATTCTCTAACTTTGCATTCTTAGCTTGACTGTTTAGTTTAACTCAGGCGTGCCCAAGTCCAGCCCTGAAGAGCTGCTGTCCTGCACATTTTGGTTGCGTCCTTTCTCCAACACACCTGAATCAAATGAATGGCTCGTTAGCAGGCCTCTGCAGAGCTGAATGACGTGCATCAGGGAATTGGCAATTTGATGCAGATGTGTTGGAGAGGCTATGTTCTGAAAATTGCAGTATTGTAGCTGTCGAGGACCGGACCTGGTTTAACTGGACACAGCTTCATTTGATAACTAGATAAAGATTATTGTCCAAGTTATGTTTTTGTTTTCAGCCTGGTGACACTCAAAAACTCAACAGGTGGACAGATCGAGATGTTCGGAGCTAATTAAGCTTCTATATTATCAGCATGACTAACCATTATCTTGCTGTCTTTTTGCTCTTATTTTGTTCTTTCTTTTGTCAGTACCAGACAGGAAACTTCTCTTATTTTGATAAACCTGCTTTTCCTGTTTGTTGACATGAAAGCACCGCTGTGGAGATGGGGCCCCTTTAAGGAGTTCTTTTCTGCTGTCATCGCGATCTCTCCACACGGTCACAGCGAAAGTTTGCCAGCTCTCAGAGAACCCCTTCTAGATCAGAGACCCAAGAATGTGTTTTTTCTGTTTGGAGCCAGTAAGCAAGAAGTTTGAAAGAAAAATCAACACTGTGTCAACGCCTGATAACTAATGATTAATGCACTAAAACAATGATATAACGTGCCCAGCCTTACTAATATTAAATTATTTAGATTTTTTATTGGCAGAAAAAGATAAGAAACAAGCCTTGTCTAAATGTATACCTTATAATTCACTGCAGGGACTAAAGTTTCAGTCATTCAGAGTAGCATCAACAGCTTGGAAATGAAGATGTTAAAATGTCATCCAGTTAGATATATAGTTTGCTTGCAGTAACTGGACGCCTGATGTCCCAAAGCAGCTCTGCTCTCTCTTTTCCAAGCAGCAGCCTCTGAGGGAGAAACATAAAGCAAACAGTGAATTTCCAAGAACTGCAGTGCCTTGAAGCAAGCCAGTCCCCATAGACCTCCATGCTAAAATGTCCAACTGTGCTTATAAACTGATGTAAAAAAAAGAAAAAAAAAGAAAAGATGAATAAATAAAAAAAATGTCTTTGTAGTATATTCTATTTATTACAATTGCATAATATATATTTACATGAATTAAAGATGCACATTAGTCAGTGCAGGGGCACTTTGTGACAGGTGAGGTGCCTTGAATGTGCATAAAGTTCCCGTTTCTGCACATCTTAATGGAAGAAACTGAGATAGTGACAATAAAAAGCAGCAGTCTGCAAGCTAATGAGGGTGTTTGTCTTTCATTTACAGTCTGTGCTGATGTTATCTCAGTCTCATTTGGTTCCAAAGTTAGACATTGTCACATTATTCAGTATTATAGTTCACATAATAAATTAACTTAAGAAATTAGGGCCTTTTGATTGTGATTCCCCTGAAATATTCCTGTTTTTTCTTGAGTAGCTGAGAGTCAGAATGTGTGAAAAAAATGTGTCAGTGTGTTTTCTTACACTACTGAACTTTTCAACAGGCTAGTAGAGTTCATATATATTTTGGCTTTTGAGGAAGGTTTTAAAGCAAACACACACACACACACACACACACACACACACACACTGCATATGCAGCTGTTCTTGTGAAATAGGCCCTTGGGTTAAGTCACATCACATGCTATTAATACTCGCTTGCTAACTGTGTGCGTTGTGCGTGTTCATGCCGAGTCTCTTTGGGAGGTTGTTTGAGTGTGTTTGTGTCAGGACTGCATGCGTGTGTTTCGGCCTGGTTACGTTTAAAAGCCTTGCTTAAGGGCATGAGTGTGTCAGTGTATCTATTTGAACTTTGACCCCAACCACACTTCCAAACAGCTGTATCTGCCCTCTTTTATGAGGTGTGCATGTGTGAGTCTGCTTGTGTTTGTGTGCGTGTGTTTAAGACCCACATCCTCCTCGACCCTCGAGTTTCCTTTCACCTGGTCTGACACCCGCATGCAGATGATGTGATGTCACATGCAGATGTTTCCTGTGTCAGTCCTGTTTAATAACAGCATATTCTCTGATATGAAAATCTATTTTTTTTCATTAATAGTTATTTGTTGCTTATTTTTTCTGTAGTAAATGTTCCAATTGCTGATACTAGGTGTCATTGCAACAAGTGAAGATGATCCACAAGGCAATCTGGGAATATGAGAATCACAAATTCAAGCACAAGGGTTAAAAAGATAGTGGAAAAGACAGATGATATATTATTTATATAAGATTTAATTCTATTATGTTAAGACTTTTTAGCAGTGTTTTTCAGACGGGAAAAGTAATTAGTCCTCTGGGATTATTTTTCAATAAAACAGGATATCTAAAACTATCCGTGCAACTCTTTTTATTTTTTTTAAATGAGGTGCAAAAAATATGAAGTCATTTTTTATTTCATACATATGGTTTTCATTTGTTAGGAAAGGTTTTACTTTGACATGAGAACTCTGTCAAAGTTGATATGTATTTTTATAAGAGCTCTGTGTTATGGCTGCCGTTGCAGGTTGCAGCGGCTGAAAGTATTTAAACACGGCACTCAATGTTCGTTTGTTTCACTCAGAAACCAACCAGACAATACTACAGCAGTTCAGTGAACATGTTAAAGTTCTCACTGTGCTTTAAAAGTCAAATTTGGCTTGTTTAACAAATCAGGTGTCACAGCTGCAGGAGTAGGATCCCATCAGAAAGTAAAAGTAACTGTAGAACAGTAAAGCCTGGTTTCTCTGCCAGGTGTGAACGGTGACCTGTCTCGGTTTAATGTGCAGACGCAATCTGGATGTGTAAGGATACCAGATAAGCTGCGTAATCGCAGATGAAATCTCCAGTCTGGCCTCCACCTAGAACCCCCTCCAGCCTCCATCCAGCTGGACCAACCAAACCCCCTCATTATTTCATCCCTGGGTGGGCTTTACTAAACCAGCATGTATGTGAGAGTGTGTGTTTGAGGTCACCTCTGGACCTGGTGAGGTCAGCTCCCACAGCCCGGGACTAACAGCGGCCTGGGATGCAGTCTGGGTGTTAATCCCAGGTTGGGTGACACTGCGGTGGGTTACACTCTGTAATTTTGTCCCGGTGCTCTGTCTCAGGCCTCTTGCTCCTCAGGACCACCCAACATACCCAACTACAGCCTCCCTGTGTGTGTGTGTGTAAGAGAGAGTATTACAGGATGACCAGGAAGTTTTTTGACAGTATAAAATAGTTTTTGTCCACAAGAAAATGCATGTGTGAGAAATCTGTATTTTCTGATTAAGACTTCATTCATTTTCTATACCTGCTTAACTTCGCATTGCCTAAATCTATTTACAACTATATAAAAGAGATGCAAACTGAAAAAAATTATTTAAAAAAACACAAGTCAAAGAATAAAATACAATGAAATGTTTTTCAAAGATTAGATAAACATAAATATAAATAATGTTAAATATACCCTCTTAGTCCAGCGCAGGATCACATAAGGTTTTCAACTGCACCCAGAAGCTGCCAAGCAAGAGGCAGGGTACACCCTGGACGGGTCAACAGTCTAAAATAAATTAGTTGGATAAAACGAAATGATATTCAACATAGGTTCGAAGTGGTTTGTAGCAAATTTGTGTCACCAAGCGTCAAGGTTAATCCAGTTTATGTCATTAGGGGGTTAGACGCTATCCTGACTCCTTTAGGCAGGAGGGAGGGTCCACCCTGGATGGCTCCCCAGTCAATCACCGAGGCAGACAACCAATCTTACTCATACTTAGCAGCAGTTCATCTAATTTGCATGTTTTTGGTCAGTGGGGCAGCTGAAGTTTGGCTTTTTACACAGCATGACACTATGTTTCTGTTTTTTATGGTTCATTTTAGTTGTTGGTTTTATTTGTTTCATGTGTTTTTATTCTTTTAAATAGTTTTGTTGTTTTTAAATGGTTTTAAAAACAACAAATGCTTTACTACCTGATGTGTACAGCACTTTGTTGCAGCTGTGGATGTTTTAAAGGGCTCTCTAAATAAATTTGAGTTGGGGAAAACCTACGTACAGTTGTAAAGTTATACTTGTTTCTGATGTAAATTGGTATTTTGTTGAAATGATATCTTGTTTTATTTTTTGTTCGTTGGTTTGAAATATTTCTGTTGAACCACAATACAAAACCAATGTCATGATGTTCATAAAATTGTTATTTATTATTACTTTTGATAATTTTAACCTATTTCACCAGCAGCTGATTTTTTTTTTTTTTATAATGGGAGGGTGTGTAAAATTTCAAGCACAGACGCTACACAAAAAAGCCCCAGATTCAAACCAGGATCTTATATCTCTGAGGCAATAGTGAAAAAAAAAAAAAAAGATTCCTTCCTTTGTGTCACATTATTGTACAATGTTTGCAAATGATGCCAAGAAAGTTTTATTTTTCTGAAGATGCTGAAGATGCTCTGAGAGGGTGCTTTGAGGCCACAGACTGGAATGTCCTCTGTGAACCTCATGGAGATGACATCAACACCATGACTGAGTGTGTGACAGATTACATAAACTTCTGTGTGGACAGCATCGTTCCAACAAGAACAGTGAGGTGCTTCCCCAATAACAAACCCTGGATCACCAGTGACCTGAAAAAGCTGCTGAACATCAAAAAGAAAGCTTTCAGGGATGGAGACAGGGAGTTACTGAAGACCACACAAAAACAACTGAAAACACAGACTAAGAAGTGCAAGGAGGACTACAGGAAGAAGTTGGAGAGCCAGCTCCAGCAGAACAACGTGAGGGATGTATGGTCGGGAATGAAGAAAATCACTGGCTTCAAGCTAAAGGGGGACCAGACTGACGGAGGTCTGGACAGAGCTAACGAACTGAACATGTTCTTCAATAGGTTCAGTTCCCCCCTGCCGACAACCCAACATTCCACACACCCTCCATGAGCCCACAGCTTTCCTGTACCACCTCCACTCTGTCACCCTGCACCTCAGTCATGGACCTGAACACAGCCTCATATCCCTCCACATCAGGACAACCTGAGACCTCTTTTGCCTCCACCTCCAGCCTGACTGTCTCATGTGACCAGGTCAAGAAACAACTAGAAAAACTGAACCGGAACAAGGCTGCAGGTCCAGATGGTGTCAGTCCCAGAGTTCTCAAGACCTGCTCAGAACAACTATGTCCGGTTCTCCAGCACCTTTTTAACACCAGCCTGAGACAGAACAGAGTTCCTGTGCTGTGGAAAACATCCTGTCTTGTTCCAGTCCCTAAAAAACCACAACCAGCTGAACCAAATGACTACAGACCAGTTGCTTTGACATCTCACATCATGAAAGTCCTGGAGAGACTCTTACTGGCTCACCTCAACAAGCAAGTGAACACCTTTCAGGACCCATTACAGTTCGCATATCGTAATGGGCTTGGGGTTGAAGACGCCATCATCTTCTTGCTTCAGAGAGCCCACTCTCATCTGGACCAGTCAGGCAGCACTTTGAGGGTCATGTTCTTTAATTTCTCAAGTGCCTTTAATACTATTCAGCCTGCTTTGCTCTGTGAGAAGCTCCATAACTTCCAGGTGGATCCCTCCACAACCACCTGGATTTACGACTACCTCACAAACAGACCACAGTTTGTGAGACTGAAAGGTTGTGTGTCTGAGATGGTGGTCAGCAGCACTGGAGCACCACAAGGGACTGTACTCTCACCATTCCTCTTTACACTGTACACCTCAGACTTCCAGTACAACTCTGAGTCCTGTCATCTGCAGAAATATTCTGATGACTCTGCTGTTGTGGGGTGTATTAGTGATGGACAAGAAGCCGAATACAGGGAACTTGTCAATCAGTTTGTGAAATGGTGCAGTAACAATCAGCTCATCTTAAATACCAGCAAGACCAAAGAGATGATTGTTGACTTCAGGAGGAGCAAGAATAAGCAGCATAGTCCTGTCTACATCCTGGAAGAGGAGGTGGAGGTGGTAGAGAACTACAAATACCTTGGAGTTCAGCTGGACAACAGACTTGATTGGAAATGCAACTGTGATTACATCTACAAGAAAGGTCTGAGCAGACTCTTCTTCTTAAGGAAGCTAAAATCATTTAATGTCTGCAAAAAGATGTTGCATATCTTCTATAAGTCTGTGGTAGAAAGTGCAATTAGCTTTGCAGCCATCTGCTGGGGCAGCAGCATCAGAACCAGAGACTTGAAGAAACTAAACAAGCTGATCAAGAAAGCTGGTTCTGTGCTGGGGATAACTCTGGAGCCGCTGGAGCTGATCGTTCAAAAAGAATGCTTCACAAGCTGATGAAGATAATGGAGGACACTTCCCATCCTCTCCACAACACGGTGAAGAATCAACAGAGTGTGTTCAGTGGGAGGCTGCGTCAAGTTCGCTGTAGGACGGAGAGATACAGGAATTCATTCCTGCCAGCAACCATCACCCTAAAGAACAGGACTAACTGACTTTTTGTTTATATATAAAAAAAAAAAAAAAAAAAAAAAAAAAAAAAAGTGAGCTTTTACAATACTGAATTTCCCTTCGGGGATGAATAAAGTATTTTTCATTTCATTTCATTTCATTTATCATTATATAGATCATTTCTCCGAATTCCAACTCGGCATAATCATTCATTTAAAAGATGTATTTAAAAATCTCCATTAATATCTAAACTATAAACAATTTTTTTTTTAAATAGCTGACTGAAACAGATAAATATGAATCCTCAACTGTTCAGCTGCTTATTAATTAACCGACTAATTGCTTCCACAGGTCTCCACCTGTGTTAGTACTGTCTGCCTCTTTGCCTGCGTGTGTCCTGAGGATTTCATCCAGTCATTGACGGCTGAAAACAAGAAGCATGTTCATTATGGATTGAGGCAGGGGAGTACGGTGGGAGGGCACACACAGCCTATCAGTGGAGAATAAAGCTCTTTGTTTCTTACCGTGTGAACACGTGTGTCACAGACAAGTCGAAGGCCTCTCGCTCTCAGCCGTGCTGTCCGAAAAAACACAAGAGTTGAGTTGAGTCTTTGAGGGAGGACAGCCTCATAAATCACACCACAGTGTTTTAGCAGCCGTCCGCACGGCTGAGCGACGGCTTGTTAAAGCATCTCTGACAACTTTGATTGGGGGGTGGTCAAAGAAGTAGACAGACCTTGTATTTTTTTTAAAAAAAAAGAAACCTCACCACCATGAAGAGAGTGAAACTTTAGCATCAACATCACTCATCACTCTGGTCAGGTACTCTACTCTTCAATAGATACATTTGATGGTTAAAAAATCTTTTATGTGTACTTGATTTTACCCTAACCTGCATCATTGTCAGTATAAAAATATACATTTTTCTTTTTCAAATGCTATTTACTGTTATTGAAGCATGCCATTCTCTGCTTCCACCTGTTCATGGAGGATTTCAGTTCCTTGCTTTGTAAGTTTTAGCCTTGGGTCCACAATATATTGCTTTTTAATGCCGCCTTTGCATAGACAACCATCTCCATTTAAAGGTGTCATAACCTAGTGTTTTACATACACAATCCTTCTTAAATTATCTTCAAATGAATTTTTAATTACAGTTGAGTGAGAGGAAAATTTAATCAGCTCATTTTAACCTCTTTAACAAATCGCGTACTGTGGAGAGCGCGCTCTTGAGGCCAATTCTGGTGAGAAGAGAGAGCCCGCACTCAGAGACGAAGCCACTTTCACTCGCTGAAGTTTCTGGCACGTTGTAACTGAGGTCCTGTTCCAATACACGTTTTAACATGAAAAAGTGGGATTTTTAATGTTAAAAATGAAGGTGTCATTTTTAACATGACACCTTCATGTTAACATCTTCATGTTAACATGAAGGTTTTAACCTTCATGTTTAACCTTCATGTTAAAAATGAAGGTGTCATCATCCTTAAAGGTGATGACACCTTTAAGGATGGGTGATACTGAAATTTTTCCTGTCTATACGATACCAGTAGTTTATGGTACTTTTCATTGATACTTTTTTGGTCCCTTTAAAGAAAACCACATGATTGTACAGTTTGCATTCATATCTGGAATGCAAAGGCAATATTAGATATAAATAGAAATGGAAAGAAGTGCTTTTTTTAAAACGATAGATTATATCGATGAAGAAATTAAACAAAGATAAGATTAAAAACTTATTTTAATTATCAAATAACTTAAATACAGGTTAAGATTATTCAAATTTATTCAGTTGAAAATGTCCATATGGAAAATGTGATATTAATATCACATTTCCTATAATAATAAATTACCAAAACATAATATGCAATAACCTGCATTAAAGCACTGAAAAATACCAAAACATCATCATCATCATCATCATCTATCATCAAAACATCATCATCATCATCATCTCTAACAGTAGCAGCAGCATCATGACATCTGATAAGCTACCGCCATCATGTAACACAGAAGCACAGGCTTCTTTCACACATCATTTCATTGCCTAAAACTCTCAGAAATGAAAAAAAATTGCATGTTTCGTATGGTATCGCGATACTCAAAAAAGTATAGATTCTGATATTTTGTCTGGCTGGTATCAAAGTATCGACTACAGGGTATCGATATGCCCATCCCTTGCTCTGTTGTGAGCATAACTTCTCACATACTTGCTGGTGCACTACAGTTATAATTGGAGGATTCCACAAGGGGCCACATTAGAGGCCTTAGACCAGATGCTGAATTTGTAGGAGTCAACAAAAAAAAAAAAAAAAAAAAAAAAAATACAGGGTGACAATAGAGGTGGTATTTAGTTCATTTAGGCATCACAGCAGAAAAATCCACAGCAGCATTTTTGTAGATGGTTTGTAAACTGCTGCTGACCCCGTTACTGTACATCCAGTCAAACTGGCCCCTAGTGGCTACTTGCAGACTGCAGCTTCTGAACGTGTAGCGTAAATTTCTGAGGAAGTGCACAATGGTTCAGAGGCAAAATAGGCGAGCAAGCAAGTCCATCTGTCCATCTGCTCAGCTGCTTCCAACATTGCTTTCAGAAGCAGCTGCATTGTCTGCAGGAGGAAACTTTTTACATTTTTTCACCAAACAGCCGTGTGTTACAGCATAAAACAATTCGATCATGTTCATAATCATTTATTCCAACTACATTAGTAGTTATTAGAGTACACCGAGAGTACTACAGCTCTTAAGTTGTGTTGGATGCTGATGCATTTTCTCCATAATATTTTTTTCCCCTATAGATATGTGAAGACTGAAATTATTGATCAGTTAAGGCAGCTTTCTAGATAAATATTTAGCTTTTTTTTTCCTTTACACAAATGGCATCAAATATACTCATTTCTCAGAATTTGAGCGCCTATATGACTGCGCAAATGATTACTGTTGCATGAAAATAATACAGTGAATGTTTTATAAGTTGAGATCTGACATTTCCATGAGGTCATAATTAATCTATGTCATATTTATGTAGCCAAAAAATTGATTTAAGATTTGCCTTAAATGTATTTGTCATACTAGTGCAACTAAAATGTAGCAAAACTTTATAGTGATTCATTTCTCTGGCCCATGTTAATTGTTGGTTTTTACCAGACTGGACCAAAAGGAGGAGATAAGAGAGTGAAGACTGGAAAGGCGGAGGTGGAGGTCATGGCTATCCAAGTGGTGTTTTTCAAGCTTTCCACAGCACATGATAAACCACCAGGGGATGGATCGGGTTCAGTTGTCAGATCCTATCGCTAATTCCCAACTTCTTCTCTCCTTCAACGCTCCAATAAAGTCTGAGTTTAGAGCAGCTTCTCAGCCACCCTTCTTTTTTTTTTTTTTTTTTTTTTACAATATTTTCCCCCCTCGCTTTCTTTCTTTCTTTCTTTCTGTATTTATCTCATTATCTCCTGTTTTATCAGTGGGAGTGTAGACAGACGGTGTTATCAGCATTGTGTGGATAATGCATGTTTTGACCACAGACAATAGTGGTTACTGTCTGTCTGTCTGCATATCAGACGCTGGCAAAAAGAGATGCTGATCACTCCGTCACCCGCCTGCAAGATTGCTCTGTCTCCTTCGTCTGCCATTTGTTTTTGTCCCACGTCTTTTCTGTTTCAATTCAGTCTGTCAGATTGTACCCAAGTTTGGTTTTATCATGAAGAGAAATCTTTTATGATTGAGGGTTTTTTTTTTGGTTGGTTTGTTTTTCAGGATGCTGCTAGTTAGGACATCATGCCTGCTTTCCTCACATACGACTTGTTACTAATACCATAAGTCAATCTGAGATGTTTTTCTTTGACTCTGCAGCAGTGCTGGGTGTGCATTGTCTGCAGCTCTGATCAGCAGTAATGTAAACATGAGAACTTGAAGACCATGCTTCCTGTGTTTTACTGTTTGCTTCAGTAGAAAAGGCAACTCCTAAATAAGTTTCAAATGCATCCTCTGACAGTACTTCA
The DNA here is from genome assembly GCA_023101725.1 of Atherinomorus stipes. Classification (NCBI taxonomy): domain Eukaryota; kingdom Metazoa; phylum Chordata; class Actinopteri; order Atheriniformes; family Atherinidae; genus Atherinomorus; species Atherinomorus stipes. The sequence goes on from JALJCO010010916.1 coordinate 1,137,793, forward strand.
CATGGAGGTGCAGAAAGTGACAGCCAATGGATAAAAAGACATGATGGATAGAAGTGACCGGTTTGTAAAGTGGCTTCTAGCTTGTATCTGTGCCGTAGAAAGGCCTTATAATGTCCATGATGCAAAAATGTTGATAAAATTATGGACATTGATAAGACAGTCTTCCTCAAAATTATTCATTACCTCCAATTAGAAAAAGGCGAACTTCAAAATAGAAATTCAAATAGCAAGAAACCAATAATAAATACAAATTTACAAAAGTATAATTTAATTAAAGTAATTATTGCTTTGAATTGTGGTTGTAAATAATAATAAGAAAAAACTAATAATCAAACTTTCCAAGACACATTAGAGCCCCTTTCCCATAGTAGACCAAAATACCTGTCAACAGATGCAGAAGTCTTTGTGAACATTAAAGTAAAGACAAGTTTCAGTGTAATCCTTTGGTTTTCTTTAGTTTGATCATTATGTTTTTTTTTTTATAAATTAGCTTGCATAACACAGTAATTACATATTGGACTAATATGGCTTGGTTTTAATTGGATCATAATGTATTGGCTTGGTTATTTCTGTGAGGTGCCTTGAGATGACTTTACAAATAAAGCTAGATTGAATTGAACTGACTCATCGTCCATGAAAAAAAAAAAAGTTACATATAGTAAAATAGTGGTTCTCAGACTTGGGGTTGGGACTCCTGGGGGTCGCAGGATAATTTCAGAGGGTTGATCATTGGTAAAAAAAAAAAATCAAAAAGAAATATATATATATGTATTAGGGATGCACCGATTGTGAAAGTCTGGGCCGATACCGATGTTTAACATAACAACTTGGCCGATGGCCGATGTTTTCTGTTTTTATTTATTACTCCCTTTGTACCACAGAAATTTACAAGTCTTTCAGCTCCCCATCAGTCTATCCTTGAATGAGCACAAATTTAATCAGACCAATTTATGAAACAGAAACAACCTTTAATGTCACTTTGTGGTTGACATTAGTTATAACAAGCTCTTTTCTGAAAACTTTTCAAAAACCTGGGACTGATAATCACTAAAAAGAATGCTTCAGTATATTGCCCAACAAAATTGAGTGGTTTAAGCCTAATAAACAAAAACATACTCATTGAGAAGATTATTTTCATGGCCAAATAAAAAATATTTGTGGAGCACGTACTGCATATTCCAGCTCCTCTTAAGTACGCACAAAAATAATGTTGTGCGTCGTGCGTGCATGTGGAGGAAACAGAAGTTGTGAGAACCTTCTTGTGTGTTGTATGCCTTGTACTCGCCTACAGTGAATCCAAATGCAGCGCCACCTCTGGGGAGTGGGAACATTATTCAAAAGGTTTAGCTCATTTGGCTATGCTGCAACGTGAACGCATTCTTGGTCAGGAAGACCACCCCCACCCCCAGCCAAGCCGAGTCCCCAATCGGACTGAGACTAGCGGACTATGCTTTCTGAACGCAGCCCTAAGAGTTCTGCCACGCGGTAGTCACAGGGCGGGTGGGTGGGTGGGTGGGAAGTCGCGAACACCAACTATGTTATCTTTGGGGTTGTGACTCAGAAAAGTTGAGAACCACTTGTAGAAAACACAGAATTTAGGGGGGAAATGGAAAACAGAGTGCCTACTGTACAGAGGGAGCCTGATTCCTGATGTGTACTCAGAAAATAAACTCTAATTTTCCCAGCAACTTATGATTATCAGAAATTGCAGTTGACCAGAGCGTATGGCGAAGTCCTTCCTACTGTGGCAGTGTACGGGATATCTTATGGAGGAATGTATAGGACAACCACACTGCCTCTGGCACGACAGTTGTGTCATTTGCACTGCTTTAGGAAAATTGCATGTTTAAAACAAACAAAAAAAGACTAGAAAGTGGTTGTTTTCATGTATAAAGTATATGTTAAGCCTCAGCTAATAGCAGTGATCACTATACCTGTTTTTCTAAGCACAGTAAAGATTAAAAAGATACAAACTAAAATGAAAAGTGATGGCATTGCTGGCTATATGTTCTCTGTTTAGTTTGATATTATACGTGTCTTTGTACAATTCTGCAGTGCTGGGTGTGCACATATGAGTGTCTGTGCGTGTGCATGTGTCTGCAGGTGCTTGGCAGCACATTTCAGCCTCTACAACAGCAGAAAGGAACTTAAATGAGACACATATTTAGATATTTGGGCCTCAGCACTCACACACATACTCAAGCGAAGCAGTGAATCTGCGACTGTGCTTTCATTACTGAGGAAATGTGGTCCTGTTAGTGAAAGCACATTTATTATAGAAGTTGAACAGATGTTAATGGAAGTGTGCATGAGCGTGATAGTAAGTATTACTGTGTGTGTGCCTGTAACAGTATCCGTTTAAGTGTGTCTATTAGTCATCCTGCATGAGGAAATGGTCTGTGTATTTCCAGCCGTCATTACGCGAGATTCTAATTGGTTCTTTAATTAAGACGCGGAAGTACTTCTGAATACACACACGTGCACACGCAAGCACATCTACACCACTTTCGTTTTACCCCAATCTGAACCTTTACCAGTGTTGTCTTTTTCTTTCATCTTCTCTTCTGATCAAATGTTTTTTAATGAGCTCTTCTTCCCTTTCTGTTCATGAAAAACATTTTTCCTCCTCCTCCTCTCTGCCTCTTTTTTCTTCCACTCTTCCTCCCTCTTTGACATCATCCTCTAGAGTATTGGGGGTGTTTTCTGCCACGTTGCTTTTACCCAAACAGACTGCTGTCATTTTCCACTGACACAAATAGTCCAGCACTGTGTGTGCCCATGTGTGTGTATGTATACTGTAGTTACATATATCTCTACATTTTGTGTGTGTGTGCACATGTGGTTTGGAGTTTTTCCATTGTGTTTGCCGTGGCTAACTGAGCAGGAAACATCTAATCTGTTGGCTTAACGGGGGGATACACTCGCATAGAAACACACTCACACACAAACACTCAGAGTTTTACTTCTCACTGTCATTTTGGATGAAGACAGAACTTCCACTGCAACTCTTTAACTTTATTCTTCCACTTTCTGTCATCTCAGCTCTAACTAATGTTCACTGACGTTTGACTGAGTGCATTTAGGCATTTCACTCAAAATGTATTTACCCAGACTAAAAACTCTAAGTCAGACAGGGACAAGCTCTTCAACAAATGCATAAGTGCAACATTACACAGCAGAGGATCCTAGTGGAGGGGTGACGCATGCTCTTCTGGTGGCAGCATGAGGTTTTCTGATTGGATTTTTTGGCCAGTTTTTTTTTTTTATTAAATTGGGCTCATTTGTGTATTATATGTCACTCTTTGTTAGCACATCAAAGAGTACTTATCTTTCTCCCATCTCCCTACTGCATCTCTGGAGCTCAGCCACAGTCATCTTTGGGTCTTCTATACTTCTCTCACCAAGGTTCTTCTCCTGATTGCTCAGTCTGGCTGGTGGTCCCAAACGTCTTCCATTTAAGGACTATGCAACCTTTAGTGCTGCAGAAATTATTTTGTAACCTTGGCCAGATCTGTGCCTCGCCACAATTCTTTCTCATAGCTCCTTGGACAGTCCCTTCCACCTCATGATTCTCATTTGCTCTGACATGCACTGTGAGCTGTAAGGTCTGATATAGACAGGTGTGTGCCTTTCCTAATCAAGTCCAATCAGTTTAATTAAACACAGCTGGACTCCAATGAAGGAGTAGAACCATCTCAAGGAGGATCAGAAGAAATGACAGCATGCGAGTTAAATATGAGTGTCACTGCAAAGGGTCTGAATACTTATGACCATGTGATATTTCGGTTTTTCTTTTTTAATAAATTTGCAAAATATTCGACATTTCTGTTTTTTTCTGTCAAGATGGGGTGCTGAGTGTACATTAATGAGAAATAAAATTAACTTTTTTGATTTTGGCAAATGGCTGCAATGAAACAAAGAGTGAAAACTTTAAAGGGATCTGAATGCTTTCCGTACCCACTGTATGTGGTGGAAGCATTTTACTATAGTCAAGTAGAGCACAACTTCTTTCTTCTTTTCTTTTTTTGTGATTCTTAACTGAGTTTACTTTGGAAAATTGGGGGGAAAAGCTTAATTATTTTTATTGCTAGTATTAACAATGAGAAGTGAATGTAACGATTTGATGATCTGGGTCACTTTAAGCATTTACTGCTACTGACTGAGGCCTTCCCAGGAACAAGCAGGGAGCTAGCCACCATGGCTAAAGCTGGCAGCCAGTCTGCCGCCTGTCAATCAAAAGGACATGCTCCTACTTATGTGTAATGGTGTATTCAGACCGAACACGTTGGTAGCAAAAATGCGCTTGACACCTAAAGTTTGACCCTGGTCCACATAAAATCAGACACTTGACATTCAGAGACAAAAATGTCAAGAGCATTTTTGTATGTAGAGTGTGGTGCTGGACCAGGTTGTTTTCCTTTGCCTGTGTCTTTGTACAATGGTGGCCGAAACTGAGCAGCTGAACACACCATAATTTCAAGATTAAATAACATCTGAACAGAAAAAAATCACCCTCACAGTTGACATGAAGGTAAACTTTACGTCTTAAACCTAAAGTAGTTTTTTTAACCAGGCTGTAAACATGTTTATGTCTCCTGTGAATTTGGCCTTTTTAACATGGGAGTTTATAAGGACTGACTCCCTTTTGGAGCCACCCCCTAGTGGATGAGGGGTGAACTGCAACTTTTCAAGACTGTCCAAGACTTTTGGGTAACTTAATATGTCTCCGCCGGGTAACCTTTTTACAATGAGGATTTTTGTGCTCCCAAAATGCTTGTCATGGCCCTCCAGACAGTAGAAAACCCAAGTGGATACACATAACTCGTTTCAATGTGGACATGGCCCGATTCATCACTTCAATGCATGATCACATTGCTTTTAGTGCACGCCTAGCTTTTTATCAGGTTGACAAACATTAAACAGGCTTGCATCCCATCTCAAAAGTGTTTTCTTTTGCAAAATAGAAGCATAAGCAGAATTATTTTTCAGACAAAGTGGGTTTTTTTTTCGGAAAAGGCTCCATGCATTGTGAGTGGTGTTTGCTCTGTTTTCATAATCTTCTCACTACTGTTGGCTTTTGAGAGCAAACTCCTTCCTCAGACTTCTAGTTTTCATATTCCATTCCCTTCCCTTCTTGTAAATCTAATCTTTCTTTCTGACTGGTTCTTTTGCAGGCTACCTGATGAAACAGTCAGCCGTTTCAGTTTAGTTCAGTTAAACCGCGACCATATATGTTTACTTATGCGTGCTCTAAATTTCCATAGATAAGCATCCCCATGATTTCTGTTTGTGTTGTTCTGCACATTTTTTGCGGTTAAACTACATGTGTGTGCATATCTTAGTGCAGTCGTGTGTGAATATACAAACATGAGTGTTTGTGTGTATGCCTGTGTGGTTTGTGATGCTCAAAATGTAGTAAGATGCTGGCAGGCTTCAGAGGCTGGTGCTCTTTCTTGGGAGGTAAAACAAAATGCAAATATAGACGGAGGTATTGTAAGAGATTAAATGTTTTCATCCCCCAATTTCAAGTTTCAGTCCAAAAGAAAACACTTCCACAAAGTTGGACCTTGTCATTGAGATGTAAACCAGGTTTAAGTGTCTAGGATGCAGCAGAATGTCCCTTTTATGTGTTTTGAATGGGATCCAGACTTTATCGCAGACACGTCGGGAGGTCTCGACCCCGGCAGCTTCAACTGCAGGTTATGTGAGGTCACCAGTAGTTCAGCTGTGAACATACAGTCTGTGTGTGTGTGTGTGTGTGTGTGTGTTTTTGTTGGCACATGAGTGGATGTTCAGGCCTGTCTCTTTTTAAAGAAAAGTGTTTAAAACATATTATGTGCTACCTTCATGGTTAAATGTCTTTCTATTTATCTGTGTGTGCAAGTATGTGTGTTTGTGTCAACATGCACAACTTTAGGCTCACATGTTTGCTTGTTCTTTAATCTTCATTGGTGTGTGTGTATGTGTGTCCAGGCTAAATGTGTCTTTGTGTTCTCTCAGCTGGCATCAATCAGAGTGTGTGTGGAGCCGAGCTACTGCCAACAATGGAGCCCTTCAGTGGACCTGGAGCCTTTTATCAATACACACACACACACACTTTAAGGAACCCCGGCGGGAGGGTGGTTGGGAACATGTGTGTGTATATCTTGAGAAGCATGAAGATATGTATGCTTGTGTGTGTTGCATAGAGGAAATTGTGTATGAGCAGATTGAAGATTCGTGTTAACAGAGGTCTCTATTCTATGTTTTTTCTTTACATTACATTTCGTCAACATGCTATAGCATTTTTGTCAATATTTCAAAGGATTCTAACTGTTTTTCTCTCTCATAATTACTTGTTTTTTGTATTTATTTGTTCAATTCTTATTATTATCCCTTTTCTGACTTTTAAAGAAATCAAAACTAGCATAGTGCTTTTGTTTATGACAAATTAGCCCTGGCTCAGAAGGGTTTTCCACTGGAGTGTACCACAGAGATGTCACCATTACAGTGCTTGATTTCACAAGTAATCTTGAAATTAAGTGCCTTGATTAATGAACTCTAAAAATTTCTTGACATTGTCACTTTATATAAAGAATTATGTCTGAATAGTACCAATAGATCAGCACACCTTTTGCAAAGTGGCACAACATGCATGTGTTACTGCTCATACTGCTTTATTTTTATTCTGTGTCACTTGCAGAAGTTATTCCCTCAAAGCCAAGGTTCCTCAGTCCAGTCCTACGAGGACCACGATCCTGCAGGTTTTCAATGTGTCATACACCTGACTCAAATTAATGAGTCATTGTCCTGAACATCATGGGCTGTTGATCCATTTAATTTGAGTTAGTTGTGTTTGAGCAGGGACACTTTGACAACCTGCAGGATCGCAGCCCTCATTTAACTGGATTGGGGAACCCTGCAAGTCAAAATTTTATTTGGTTTAAACAAAGAAGAAAATACAAAGTTGTCATCCTGGAAGACAGTTTCTTAGTCTGGAAAGCAAGTCATAAAAAATTGCAGTGAAAGAAGGAAATCATGGAATATGTTTTACTGCCTGCAGGATAACCACCCAGTTTTATACATTAAAGGCACATTTATTCCCCCTACGTACGTAAATGGTGATGTCCGTTTCATGCGTTGCCGCCTTCATACTTCCATGCGTCTTCTGCGTTCCCATGGTTCATAAATCAGTTTGTCCACTAGGCGGCAGTGCAGAGTTCATAGTTGATTCCCCTGTTTTAATGTCACCGTTACATCGCTTGGTGTTGGTAATGTAGTGTATTTTCGGACACACTCACACAGCCTCTCCTCAAAAGCTCAAGCCATGTCTACAGATGCTCTTCTCTGTTTGTTTGGTGTCTTTTTGGTCCCGGCGGTGTTTTGTGTTGTTACTGTTGCGGTTCCTGTTCTTCTTCTCTGGTTTGTTCCTTTCGCCTGCTGCATATCAGCTACACAGCTCAACACTGACCCCGCGGTTTACGGTGGTACTGTATTGCTCCGTCTTCTGCATTGAGTGACGGACCAATAAGCTCCTCGAAGACGCACCAAATTACGTGCAAATTACGTCTGCGTATCCAGGTACAAATGCCAGAAAGTAAAATTCCTGCCCTTTTTTATTATTATTATCTTCCTGTAAATTTAGAACAGCTGTTTTCAATAACGAGCTCATTTACCTGCAGAGGAACTGTGCTAATTAGATTCAGCTGGTTTGGTGATTAGCTGGACAGGGTTTCTACTTTCTGAACCAGAGTCGTTCCTCTCTGCTAAGGTAATATTGAAATCGAATGTCATTTGCAATTTTCTAACTGTTGTATGACTGGTTGAGTTTAGCAGTGTGTTTACTGTATTACATGGATGCAAAAACTATTTTGATGGTTTGATAGTTTTACTAATCACTCATGACTGATTCAGTCTGAAGTTGATGCTGGGTTTTTTTGTTGAGTTCGAAAGGGCTGGAGAAGAAACTGGATTTAATTTAAGATGTAAATTAAATTTATAACTATGTTTTCACTTTTAAAATATTATTTGTGTTTCGGACAGCAGCTATTCTGCTAAAAGACAGCTGGAATTAAAAAACGTCAGAAGCCTCCCAGGTCTAGGTAGAGATCCATAGCTAGCATTTCCTATCTAGCTTCTGAAATCCAGAGTTAATGCTGTATGTAGTTCGTATTAATTGTGTTCAGAGCAGAGGGGATTTTGTTGAAATGAGACTTCTTGGTTGCTTTACTTTGTTGCTTCATTATTTTGTTATTTAATGCCAACATAAAGACATTTAAGGAGAGTTCATGTGATTTTACACATTTATAGTGTTGAGAAATGAATCATTGCATGATAATTATGTTTATTTCTCTCACAATGAGCGGGTTCACTTGGGTTTTTCAAACGCAGGTCGACACTCTTTCTCTATAATTGGCATTTGGCTCCTGTTCCCATTGGCCAAAAAAAAACCCATTGAGGTCTGACTCTGATCCCCTGCTGACAAGCTGCGTGGCCTCCGTTCCCCTTCCGTGTCAAGTGATGCCATCACGCTGGGTTCGCGTTGATGATGTCATCAGTGCAATAGAAATCAGTAAACAATGGAAAGCAACATGGAAGCGAGTCAGGCTCTAGTCAATAGCTGTGTCCCAATTGGAGGTCTGCACATTTCTAAGTGCGTGGACTACGCAGGCCAGGTCCTCAACCCTGGTCCTCAAGGCGCACTCTCCTAAAGACCTTCCTTTTTACCCTGCTAGGACACAGCTGATTCAAATGAAATGGATTTCTGACAGCTCTGCACCAGTCTGACCCATTAATGTGAGTCAGCCGTGTTTCAACAGGGCAACATGGAAAGTTTACAGGATAGTGTGCCTTGAGGACCAGGGTTGGGAATCACTGACGTAGGCTACAGTGTCCAACATAGTCTGTGCACTTTGAAACAGCCTAATCTCTGTGAAATGAGACAGCCTAGCTTTAAAAATTTCCCGTAGTGCTCTAGTCCTATTGCTAAACAACTAGGGCTGGGCGATAAACCAAAAATTTACTGACATTGAAATTTATCGCAATAACCAATGTCATTTCCCCATGTTGTTACATTTGGTGTTTTGATACAATTTTTAAAAAAAAAATTTTCATAAAAAAAGTTTATTCTGTTTTAGTTGTTTATTGGCAGGCGGTGCCCATGTTCCTTTAAGACACTAAGCGACATACTAGTTTTTGTCCATTTATTGTTATGGAGGTAAACTGCTCAGTATATTTTATGATATTGATTTTAGACCATATCGCCCAGCCTTACTGCAGATTCAACAGCTATTTAGTGCCCTGCAGATACGTTGTAAAAATGAAATGGAGATGGGCATTTTATTCATTTTAATTGATCTGTTATTACCTGAACAATAACTCCCCATTAAATAGTCATTAACGCTGACTTTTTCTGACTTTTTAACTGACTTTTTAACTGAATAACGTCAAACAAATGCATTTTCTGTGGCACAAATTATCATTTCAAGCTTGACTGCTGAAATTTCTTTAGAGGCTAGATGTTGTTTCTAACCTTTAAACACTTATTACTTAAAATACACAAATATATGCAAATATTTCACTTGGTGCTCTGCTGCTTTTTCCCTGTCATCTTGTGCACAGTGAATTCTGGGGCAGGCGAGGCGGGGAAAGCTACAGTAGCCCTCGTTTCAGGCCAAATGAAGTGCAATTTTGATGGGTTTATTTGGTAGGTCCCTTGGAGGCTTGTGAATTGGGACAGTGCTTGCTGCGCAGGTGTGACGTACAGTACGTGGCAGATATCTACTCTTTGGACACAGCTACTTTGCTTTCTTGTTTTGCAATTTTGTCCGTCCTCAAAATGGTCAAAAATCATGTTGATCGAATGCAAACAGAGTTGATTTGGTGCGTTATACAGTATGAGACGAGACTTATGCAATGTTATGATGTAGGCATGTAACGCCCTACGTCATCATGTCAATTCAAAGCTGAACCCAAATCTGATGTTCCCACTGCAAAATGGAGCTGAACTGTTTGAAGACAATTTTAACCCGCGACGTGGGTCCGTCAGCCTTATCCACTGCCACTAACAGCTGATTGTTAGTGGGTTTAATTTTTTGGGTAGGGCCAGGGGAAAGGGGTGTAATTGTGCCAGGAAAATCTATATTTGTGACATCCCTAACCCTAACCAGATTGTTTTTGGGTAAAATATTCCAATATACTCACTGGCACAAGAGTGTGTGAATGATAGTAAATAGCTCTGTTTGTATAAAGGGCATTTTATGAAATGTGAGCATGTGAGCACTTTCAGAGATCAGTAAGATGAGTAAAGTGCTTTAAAAATGCACTCTATTTATCATTTAAAGTGCTTTGCACAGAAACAGCACATCGTCTTGCAGTGGGAGAAAGTTTCCTGATAAAGATCTTGAATTCAAAACCCAAGTGGCTAAAACCATTTTCAGAAAATGGATCGAATGAGTTATTTTTGCCACCTTTTGATGTCACATGTTACAGATACATTTTACTCAGTTTTCAAAAATGAGGCTGATACCTCCGAGCCAGTTTGGCTCGGACTTTCTGAAAGGCTTTTGAGAATCAGCTGAGGCTGAGGTTGAGCTCCGGTTTGGATTCGATGGCTCGGCAACTTAAGCAAGTCACTGAGGGAGCCATACATGTAGAGCGAGAGGGGTTGTGCATTTATTGATTGGTAAGTGTGCAAGTATAGCTTACGTGCAAGGTGTGAGTGACACAGCACCCACAGGTGACCCCATCCATGACTGAAAACTGGAGACTTTTGGGAGTTACCAAGGAAACGTGAGTTGGAGTTTGAACTCTCTGTTTACACTTTATAAGCAAGTCTTGGAGGAGGCAGTCATTCATATATGTACCTATGTTTGTAGTTTAGTGTTACGCAAATCAAAACGGCTTACTTTGGCAATTACTGCTCAACCCTGGCACACACACATGCACACACACACATGCTTTACTTCTGAGTCTTACATTTCTGTTTTCGCAGGATCAAATGGCAAGTGCTGAATCCATTTGTCAAACAAACTGCTGGCGTACGTTGGCACTCAGGGCTGCAGATCACTCATTTATCCGAACACACCATCGTCCATTAGTCCCAGATCTGCTTTCACATCTTCTTTTTCACTCTCTGTCTGTTCATTTTCTCTCCTCCTCCTCCCTCATCTCCTGTTTCCCTCCTTCTCTTCGTCCGACTTGTCCTTTCTTGTTGTCTTCATTTTCATCCGTCTTGCTATGTCACCACTTGTCCTCGTCACTCCACTCATCTCCACATCTTTGTTGTTGTAATAATGGAGGCATGAAGGGATTGACCCCTCGCCGTAGGTCAGATTCATCCATTCCCAGCACACCTCATTCATACATTCACTCACTTTCTGTTTTCTGCCACAGAGCTCTGTGCCAAAGTAAAAACTAGCAGAACTGACTCACCTTTAAAGCAAGTCATTGGTTTCTCTTTGCTCAAATCTGGTTCTGATTCTTGCATTCAGAACCAGAAGATATGCAGAGGATGAAAAAGCAACTGTTTCTACATGGAATTCAACATAGTGTAAAAGGCATGTTACCAGAATAAACACAGTCCGCATACAGTGAACAGTTTATTTGAACTCTGATACAAAATGTTTTAAACTACTTGTAAATGGGATTTCCAGTTCTCTAACAAGTGAACAGCAGACTACAGAGAAAAGATTTCCATGAGACTTCAGAAAAGAGCCCTAAAACACAAGGGATTATAGCGTGAAGGACATGGAGATTATGGATGGGAGCTTATTTCCAGATGTTTAAGAACACTGTTTAAGAAATAATCCAACTGGAAAAATGATTAAACAGTGCTCTTTTTCTTTTTAAAGAACAACTTTACAGGAATATGCCCCCCTCTCTTTCAATGTGTGTATGTGTGTATGTGTGTTTGTATATATGTATATACGGCCGTCCTCAAAATTATCCTCACCCTCCAATCAAAGAAAAGGTTAAATTCACAATAGTAATTCAAAAAACAAAGAAACTAAAGAAACTAATTAAGAATAAAAATGTACAAAATTATAATTCAGTGAAATTAAAATATTACTTTTGAATTGTTGTTGGAAATAATACTTTAAGAAAACAAAGTTGTTCTAGACACATTGGAGCACCTTTCCAATGAACAGTGGACACAAGTACCTGTTAACAGGTGTAGAAGCCTTTTTGAATATTAGAGAAAACACCTGATTGTAGTGATTGGCTCAAAGTGTTGCTCAACAAAATGTTAGCTTTGGAGCCCCATCATGCTTGTTTACTTGTTGCATTTTTGTGTGTTTGTTTTTAATGTTGATTTCAAACCACAAGTCAAAATCAGTGTCATGATTTTCATAGAATTTTTGTTTATTATTGCTTCTGTCAACTTCATCTCATTTCACTCACAGCTGAATTTTTCCTTCTTCAGTTTGAGGGTGTGAATCATTTTGAGGACTCTCTCTCTCTCTCTCTCTCTCTCTCTCTCTCTCTCTCTATGTATGTATATATATATATATATATATATATATATATATATATATATATACGGCATGATTTAAAGTGATTTATCCATCTAAATGTGATTTCAAGTTTTAGTAATACTGTACTTAGAGATTTTTCTTTAAGTTAATGGAACCAGTCACCCTCAAAGTGCTACATTCAGATTACCAGATAAATGAAATAAAAGCAGCGTCTCAGTCTAGAAATCACAAATGGTTTATACATAAACTTCACACGGTTTGGACCAGGTTCTTGTGAGAACTTTTTTTTTTTCTCACTTGACTGAATTGTAGCCATTTTTTGTACTGCTGTACAGAAGGAAATGTCGGCTCACGATGTGCCTGTGAAAACATGCTGGGATGTGAACGCAGCATCCTCATCAGCTGTGTCCATGTTGAAGCAGAACGACACTACCATCTTTCATTCAGCACAAAAGGATTTCACTATAGTTTTTTTGTAGTATGTATTGATTGCAAAATTAAATTGCTTAAATAAATATTTATGAAATAAATAGAATAAAAAAGAAACTAGATAGTAATTGTCAATCATGCAATCATACGGTTCTGGAGGGAAAAATGACCTCCTGTATCAGGAATGACCTCCTCCACCTTTCTGTCTTACAGTGTACTGGAAGAAGCCTCTCACTAAACTCTCTGTTGTTTCTTTACTGTGTTCTGAGAAGATGGAGATATTTTATGTTCAGCAGCTTGTGTGGCAGATTGCACTTACCATCACTGACATACGCATAGAAGATAGGCAACATGTTGGTACAGACATTGATAGATCTTGGCTTCCACGAAAAGAAGAATCAACTCAATTCGATCTTGAAGATGACATCAATATTTTATTTGCAGCCTAGTCTGTTGTCTCGCTGAACTCCCAAGTAGTTGGAGACATCCTCAGTGTCTGCATTTACATTTATACAGGCTCAGTAAAGTAACCACAGACCTTTGCTGGTGACGCACAGATTTATTTTTTTCTACTTTATTTATTTAAAAATGGACAGCATGTAGTGCGATCTTACAATCTGTGATATAAAAGAAAGAGGAAGAAAAGAGGCAACACATAAAACAACATTAGCATCCATGAGGATCACTTCTCTAACAAAACAACCCATGCCGGGTGTTTTAAAAAAGTTTTGCTCTGATAAATATGTCTGTTTGCAACTAACTTACTTTGTCGTATGTTTATTTCAAACGGATCTCTCAAAGATAACCTGTACAAATAAAGATTAAATTTTACAAAGTACATAGCTATGAAACTCTACTAGTGATGGTGTCTAACATTTTATTTCACTCTATTTGCTTTCTAGCTGGAAGCACACCAACATTTTAACAGCAAACTGTGAAACTTCAACAAAACTTTTAAGATAAATTGCCTTATTGGATCTTAAAGTTTCATCAGTGAATGCTGTGTTGAATTTGGGATCTAATGACTACACATGTTTGGAAAACAGCATGCAGCGATGAAACTGTTCAGGGTTTCATTCAGGCTAACATAAACAAGTGTAAATCAGCCACCTGATGGAGCCAGTGGTGACAGTAATGAAGGAGCTGCAGGTTTGATACTCATAAAACTGTTTACACAGGTTGTGCAGTCGACAGTCCGAGTCCTGTGGGATAAATGGATGTGTTGTGGAGAAAGTGGCCAAGACCATCAAAGAACTATGGGATAGTTCATCATTTGTGCCAATAATTTTGAAAAAGGAGAATTTCTCGTAACACATTACCAGATAATTGCCCTTTTTTTAAAATGTGGCATTTCTTATAATAATTCATTTTATAAAGTTAGAAGAAAAGAGACATTTTCATACAATTTTTTTTATTTTCAATCTTGATTAGAAAAAAATCCTGACTTTTAGAGGTTTAAACCAGCAAGAAACAGTTGAATATTAGATTAGAAAACAATAAAATGCAAATGATTGTAAATAGAAAATGATTCTGACTTATGCAACGGGCAACATAAACATCCCCCCCTGCTGTGTCCTCCAGGTGATGGCGCTGGCAGAGGCCGCGGAGGAGAACCGGGCTCTGCTGGAGGAGGCGTTTGTCCGCCTGCGGAGCGCCACGCACCTGCTGGTGCTGCTGATGTCGCTGTGGCAGGGCCTGACCCCCGATCAGACCGCCATCTTGGAGGCCACACTGCTGCCACTGCTGCAGGACACACCCCAGCTGGTACACACTCACACACACTTCTAGGAGACCATTAATGTGTCAGCGTCTGTCCATCCATCTGCAGGTTGCTTGGTAAACACAGCCCCAGCTTAAACACACACTCTGAAAACTTTTAAAATATATTAAGCACTTCTGGTCCCAGAGGACTAAACACACACACACACACACACCTGCCAGCTCTGCTGTGAGTGTGTACTGCAGTAGCTGTTTGTAATTTCATTAAAACTACATGTTTGTTTGAATTGACAACAAATGCACACGCACGCACGCACACACACACACACACACACACACACACATTCACACAGGAGGTCAAACCCACAATAGGTCTCTACTTGAATGGATGGCATTTTGCTCTTTAATCAGCCTCTGACTCAGACTCCGTGTGAGCGTGTGTGTGTGTGGCTGTGGCTGTGCGTATTAGTGTGTTTATGTGTGTGTTGTGCATGCTGCAGAGGACTCTGCTTTGTATAAACAGCCCTGTTGACAGAGCTCCTCCATTTGCAGCAGGCAGACCACGAAAGATTTCTTTCCCCATAGAGACGGAGTGTGTGTGTGTTCTTGTTTTTGTTACCTCTTTAGGACCTTTTTGTGTAATTACCGACCTTGTGGGGACCATTAGTCCTTAAGGGGATCAGAGACTGCTTCTAAAGCGGCAAAATTGTCATTTCTGGGGTTCTGCTTGGATTTAAGGGTAAGGTGTGAACTGAAGTTGAGACTAAGATTTTGATTGGGCCGTTCACAATGAATGGAAATCAATGAAATGTCCTTAAAAGGAAATCTGTTCAAGCGTGCGTGTGTGTGTGTGTTAGTTTTTCCATAGCTCTGATCAATCCCCTGAACCTCTCATTACCACTAAGTCTATTTCCAGCCATCTCTCTCTGTGAACACAACTGTACATAAAACACCATCTTGCAGAACTCAGCAGACAGAAATAGGTGGGAGGGTCATTTGATGAGCCTTAAGGGGTTCTGAAAGTGTGTGTGTGTGTGTGTGTTATTTTAAATGAGATTAATGGCATTAAGTGAATTAGCAGTAATTAGGGTCATGTCCATGATATTAAGACAAACAGGTGGGCTGATGAGCTATTTTTAGAAAACATGACACATCCTCCGGTGCAGGGCTGTAGCAATGTACATAGAAAAGTGGTGATGTGTCTTTTTTTTTATGTCAGCACATTTTTTTCTTGCTTATCAAGAGTTTAGAGTTAAAATTCATTGCTAGCATTATAGTCACAAAACACAATCAACAGATATGTTGAGTTATGTCATTACAGTTGGCTAAATTTTATTTTAACTCAAAAGAAAATGATATCTTATTAATAATAAGTGTATTTAATTCATTAATTGCACACACAACAGACTTTCATTGCCAGTGTGGTGTCACAGCTTAAACATACACATGCGTGTTTTTAAGTGAATATTTTGGATGTTTAAGTGGATGCGCCTCATCACACACTCTCCATCTTGACTTTTAACCTCCTCTGTGACCGTGCAGGTGAGGTCATTCCAGGTGAGTGCGAGTCCGGCTCTCAGGTAGATTTCTTTAAGAGGGATTAAACCTCTGGAATGTCACGAACGTGAATAAAGTCACAGAGGAGGACACAGGGCTGAAGAGCTGGATTAAAGGACAAGAAGGGGATAATGAAGAGGAGGAGAAAGATAAAGGGAGGAGAAGTGAAGGAGAGGCTTAATCCAAATTCAAATCTGCTTTCCTTCTTTTTTTTCATTGTTTAGTCATTTTTACCTTTCCTTCAATAGTTTTTCATAATAAGTATGTGTTTAGCTGTAACTTTATTCTCAGTGAAGGAATAAGTTCTCACAAATAATCCTCTGCATCTCATGTTTTAACTCTGAGTCATCAAACATACATTGAAGTATTTTCAGCAATTCATGCCTGTTTTTTAGAAGAGTAGAAGAATGTCATGGCCCTGTCAGATCCCTCTATTAAACCACTAAGATGAGCTTTTGTGTGAAACTAGTCAGATATTTTAATGACATGTTGTACGGGAATCGTTATTTCCCTTCTTTTGTATTTAAGTTTAACCAAAGTCTTGGAAAATAGGGCCCACCTTTTAGCCCCACCAGTCTTCATGAGGGTTGAAAAGTTACAGATATAATCACCTACTCAAAAGAAACAGATAATGTTTCTTTATTTTTAAAGATGCTCACTTTCTCTTCTATTTCTTTCCTTTTTATATCATATTTTTCTTCCTGTCAAGCTCTCATCATCTTGTGTTTTTGATTCATCACAAACTGTACGTCATCTGGAAGAGCTTGAAAGTGTCCTTATCACCTCTGAGCATCACTCATCTGGATGATGACAGTAGGAGGACGCTGTTTAGGTAGCGTTTGGAGGAAGTGGAGGAGAAAAAAGAGAGAATGACACAAGCGGAAAAGCATCTGTGTGGCATTGAAGAAAACGTCTCATTTAACTTCAGCCAAGCAGAACACCTCCTCCCTCTACTTTTCTACATGCATTCCTCCTCTTCTCCCTTTCTCTTCCCTTTTCATCTTCCTTATCTTCTTTTCTCACTCTGCTCCTTCACTCTGTTTTCAGCTTTCTGTTTTTTTTCATCCCACTCATTTCTTCCAACCCTTCATCCTTATTTAGAACTATCTCGTTTTTATTATTTCAGTCTTTTTCTTTATTTGTTCTTATGACAGTAATCAACTCTCCTCCTGAATCCAGTTTTCTTCTCCCATCTTCTGACTGCCATTCCAGTTTCTTGTTTAGGTATCTGCGTCGTTCTTTTTCTCTCCATCTTGCTGATCGCTCTCACTTTCTCACCTCCACACCTGCCTCTCACTTTCCCCTCGTCCTCTTGTTTATCTGTCTCCATGACTTCCTGAGTACTTGTTATCTTTCTATCTCCTCCCTCCTACATCATCTCCTTTCCGTTTTCCATCCATTACTTGTCCTCCTGTTTTGACTATTTTTCCATCTTTCAATCAGCTCATGGACACAGTTGCTAATTATGCCTGTTAGGTGTTATTCTAGCATAATCCCCAACAATCCACACCTTTACTTTTTCAGAGTACCGGCATAAATCCAGCCTCACACCAGCTTCTTGCTTATTTTACCAAATTAAATATGGTTTTATAATTGGATCTTACAGCTTGTAGTAGATTCAAGTTGAGTGATACAAAGAACTATCAGTATCCATCCTATCATCATTGTATTTACGAATAGTTGTTTATATCAAACAAAGAAAAGGTTTTTCTTTGATTTCACATTTCTGGACTTCCAACCAGAAAACTTGAAAAAATTCTTCATATCGCAACAGGATGATTTTCTACCTATATTTTCTTATTATTATGAACGTATTTCCTCTGTTTATCATACGATCTGTGTGAGAAGACGGCTGTGTCTGTAATGACTTTCCAAAGTTGTAAAATCTTGTCCATGAGTATTGGAAACCACTGTGCTGTGTTTTGGCATCTGTAAAGCTTTTAAGCCTTTAATCTTTTACTCCAATGTGACTTCCTGGATCATATTTCATGTCTCACCGGTACCTGAAGCAACAAACACAACATAGCCGCTTTGCTTTAGAACAACATACAGCTGATTTTGCCTTCAGTTTTAGATTTTAGTATTTACCAGTGTAGACAAGGAATTGTAATTTTACAGTAAGATCTGCAGTCTTGACTATTTAAAGATCATTCTCTTTAATAAATGATCCGATTGATATATTTCATTGAAAAAAAAAAAGCTGGCTTTTTTTCTTTTTTTTTAATTTCTAATTTAGCTCACAGTACTTTTATTAAGAGGCTTCCTCCATGCAGGCACTCTATATTGAAGCCCAGCTTGTGACTGCTGTTCTGCCAGCCTTTACAGTAACTGATCATGAAAGGCTGTGCAACACCAAACCAGTCTTCTTAATATCTTTTTCAGAAAAGGGATCCCACTGATTTGGTCAAGGTAAGTATTTGTGAGGATGATGTTTCCCCTGGAGATGGACTCAGTGACATTGTTCTCACAGAGCCGTAACTCCGGCCTCTCAGATGACTTTCCCAGTCTTGATGAGGATGTCAGGACTAGGGATTTCTTTCTGAACCTGAACTCTCTTTGGGATCCCCTTAAGGTTGTTTGCTAGCCATGGTAACCCTGTAATGCTGCAATCACACCTGTGATTTCCCACCATGATTCCTCATGTGGTGCAGCCAGCAGGCCCTTTAAGAGCAGGACAATATACTGAACAAAGCATAACACTTACCAGATATAATTAAATCCAGTGACAGATGGAATGAGAGCCACAGCATCTCTTTTTACAATACAATGCTCTGCTGGGAAAACCCGCATCACATGGATGTTACTTCGGCATTTTTGCTGGCCAGTGTGACCACTTACACCCTCATATGGCAGCAGAACTCCCACACAGTATAAACCTCCCCTAGTAGAACAACTGCAAGCCCTGGAAAAAGGCACTTTGAAGCCCTGCTACTGAAGTTTGACAGATTTTCTCACTGAATGGCCCTTTAACAACAACTAACTTGATATCCATCTTGCATCCTGTCTATTCTCTGACCTCTCTTTCTTCAGCCGGTTTGATATTGACTCTTGTCTCATTTCTTGCTTTGTCACTTTCTTTGCCTTGCTCCCTCTGATAATGTCGTCTTACATTTCTTTGCTGAATAAAAGAGAAATGTTGCAGTAAAGTGATTCTCTAGGATGGGGAAAGAGTTGTGAATTGTGCTTTCTCAGACTCAAGACGCTGCAGGGCAACGATGGCTCCACAGAAGTACATATGAGTACATCAGGGTGCCATCAAAACTATTTAGAAGTACAGAAAGTTATGTAGTGTTGGTTTCAATGGTTAAAGAGAAGGTTTTGCCCATGCAGACACAAAATACTAAAATTGGTGCATATTCAACTATATGTTGATACTTCCTGCTATTGAAGCTCAGTAGTCTGCTTTGCTTTAAAAGACCAATTTGCCACAACATTCTATCCTGACTAATTTGACTGATTTTATATGGTCTTTTAGTTACAGTAAAGGAGTGATGACATCACAGTATAAACTTTTTATGTAGTTGATATTGCTGCATATGTCAATTCTCTAAAGAAAAATAACATCACTTTTTTAACAGAGGGATCATTTTGGTATGCCAAATTTCCCTCTTCAGTAATAGAGTTTTGTGTGGTAGTGATATGGTTCTACCCACAGACCAAGTTGACTTAATTTTTTTTAGCTGCATCCTCATTTAGAAAAACTGGGTTAACCTGCTGTTGCTAGCTGTTTTTTAAATTTTTTTTTTTTGCTGGGCTATCTGTTAGCATCATGGGCACTTCAGACAGTGACTGAACGATTGTCAGACTAGACAGCATAGAAAATAAATAAACTTACGGGTAATGACAACGTTGTGGTTGTCTCCTTCAGTGTTGCAACAATTTAAAAAAAAAAAAAAAAAAAGCCATTTGTTTGAAAACCCTGACGTGAATTCAACCATGTTCAGGAATGCAGGCTAGCTTGACTCACACTGGTGTATAAGCTGGAGGGAAGGAGAGGGAAGGGGGAGGCTTTTCGCTTGATGGTGTGATCTAATTGGAGAATATGAATTACATAGAATGGAAAGCTGCTGTCTGATTCAAGCATTTTTGATTGAAGAAACAATGCTGACTGCCCATGAACAGGGACTTTGTTACTCGCTCTTGACATGCATATGGCCTTATTAGTGCAGAACAGATCAGAATACCCCCAAAATCACAGAAAAGTGAAGTTTGTTGTCATAGCACCTTTAATAATCTATCTTAGATAGTTCAAATAATAAATCTAAACAACTGAACATGTTGATACAAATCTAGATCTGAAATTGTCTGTATAGTCCAAAGTGCTCTCTGCCCATAGGAGACACGTTGATAAAACATTGTTTTCTACATCTAAAGTACAAGTTTTAGCGTTGCAGTATCACTCTGACTTCTGACACTAGAACATTTAGGTGACACTATACCCATCGCTTTACTATTTCTACTTAAAGTTTTCTGCAACTTCTTTAGATGGGCCCAAAGAACACAAGGCATGCCTTGTTGTGTTCTCCAAACTCTTGTTACCAATCTTATGGGATTTGATGACATCTTTGGGAAGCAAGCCTGACTCAGAAAGACCCCACAACTTAAATAGCCCAAGGTGTGTCCATGGTGTGGTTAATCAGAGCCGTTTTGTTGACACCAGAAGGACCAACACAAAGTGGTCCAAATGTGATGGCTGGTCAGTGTATAGCCTCCGTAACACTCTAAATGTTCCACGGGTTTCCAGATCATGGTTAGATTTTATTCATTTTTATCACGGTGCAAGTGTGAGATCTGCATCTTCACAGCACTTGACTCTTCTAGCATTGTTTCATCAGGCAAAGTTAAAAAGCATGTGGGTATTTTTTCCAGAGATTTCAGGGAAATGTCAACATCAGTAACAAAACAGTGTGAATAAATAGTAAACAATCCATAAACTATTCTTACAGGAACACAATCCATGTTGAGACCTTTCTGTCGGAGCGACTGAATGACAAACGGTTGCGTTGGTAGCTTTAGTATATCACTGAATACTATTTAACCTAAACTACAGACATTCATCCACCTGAATGAGAAGAAAGGAAGCAAAGGAAGGTGAGGTGGAACAGGTTTGGACTTGGGACGGAACGATAAATTAAGGCAAACTTCCAACTAATGCAGAAAGAACAGAGACGTTTGTTGACTCCACATAGAAACAAGACAATGTTTGTATTGAAGACATTTCATTTTCCTCCGCAGCATATGGAACTTGTGTGTCAGTGAGCGCGTGCACAAGCACGCCAAGTTTCCACGGAAACCTGCGGCTATGTCGTTCCAAGTATTTGATAACCTGGTGAGGTATTGTGGTAAGAATAGGTCACCCACTTCCCATCTCTCCTCCTCCTCTTCTTCGTCATACTCCTCCTCTCTCATTTCTTTCCCCCTCCGGACTCTTTTCACCCTCTACTGTCTTCTTTATTATCTCTGCTTGTCCTTCACCTTTCCACTCATCTTATTTTGTCTCTAATATCTTCCCCTCTGTTATCACCTCATCTCCTTGACCTGTCAGAACCCTCTCTCTGTCTTTTGCACTTATTTTCTTTCTTCTTTTTCCCCTCCTCTGTCTCTCTCTTGTCTGTATCTCTCTGTCACCATCATTACAGGGCTGATTACCTGTCATTATGGCTCATTAGGGGCCTATCAGTGTGGCGGCAGGCAGGGGAAGGAAGGGCTGGTGGGTTAGGAGGGTGGAAGACTACCTGTCATCACACCCATACCCCTCCACTACCCTCACCCACCGAGCACACACTCGCATGCATGTCATTTGTGCCTCAAACTGACATGGCTGCCTCTCTTTTCGCTCGTTATTGGGGGAATTGGTTAAATAAAGTTTTTCTCCAGCCTTTTGACTCTAGTAGCGTTTTCATTTGAACACGTTTTACATGTTGCAGTAATCACGTTCCTCCTCTCTGCTCAGGGTTGGGAGGAGAGCTGCGACGCGGCCGTCGCCCATCTCCTGCGGAGCTGCTTGTCGCGGAGTCCCAAGGACCAGGCCACGTCTCTGGCCCAGGCAGGAGGCCTCGTGCTGGGCCTGCCCCAGGACACCGCCCGCCTCAAGAAGCACATCACCCTGCTTTGCGACCGTATTGGCAAGGGAGGCCGCCTCACCCTGGCATCTGAGGCTAACGTCCAGGTTCCTGCTCAGGTTCAGAATCTCGCTGCTCCCGGTGAGTAGGAAACGGAAGGATGGGTGAAAAAGTACTTGGAAGATGGAAGTACTACCTGATGCAGCACTTGTCTGCCGTGGATGACGGTAAAATCAGTCACTTTCTGCCAAGATGCTACCAATAGTATCACATAAAAACAGCCAGTTGTACACTTACTCCTGTGGATGCAAGATGCAGAACATGGCTGGGTGATGTCATAAATTGGATGTGAGACTACTTTTTGCAGGAAAAAAAAAACCTAAACATTTATTATTAGTTCAAAAGCTGTAAGTGACCCGTGTCATGTTTATGTTTTCCTGACCTCTTGTGGTCATCTAAATAACAACTTTGATGAAGTAATGTGATTTTGTAGCTTAAGCTGCTGAAAATTTGGTCAAGGTGGATGGTCTAAGTGGATGCTGTCAGAGTTAAAGTATCTTACACTGACACTTGAGATCAAGGTTAACATCCTGTCTCCGACCACAAGTCAACATTGCTTTCTTTTAACCATGACTGCAGTACTTTCTGACCACAACTGAGTAATTGTAGGCGCATGAATCCCTCGGAGACTGATACTTAAGTACAGAACTTTGATCACACAATGTCAAGTAGCTTTAGATCAGGGGGATTCAAATTCTTTTATCTATGCTGATTGGTTTCGAGACTGATTGTCCCCCAGCAGCTGTGTAATTACTCAGAGACCTAAATATAGCTAACATCTATTCAGCACATCAGATAATACAGTTCCATTTAAATTGGCCAGTGTTTTGTTGGTACTATCCAGGTAAATTTGACTTCTGTTGTGGCAATCCATTACAAAAATCTCCTGAGGGAACTTTGCATAGAGAAGAAGACAGTTGCCACGGCTGTATCATGTTCTTTTTCTTATGTGTTTTATTCCATAAGAATATGTTTTATTATTAATTTGCTCTAAAATGAATTCAAACATTCGCCCTGCGACAGACTGGCGACCTGTCCAGGGTGTACCCCGCCTCTCGCCTGATAATAGCTGGGATAGGCTCCAGCAACCCCCGCGACCCTGAACTGGATAAGCGGTACAGAAAATGAATGAATGAATTCAAACAAGTTCTTTAGAAACACAGAAAAGTGATTGGGTACACTGTAAATTGCATTTTGGCATTTTTGTTGTCCCATTGTATTATTATATGTCAAATAAACAAGCTTCTGGGATGTTGTTTTAAATAAGAATACTTAAATACATCTTAAACACACAAAAAAACATTCCATTCAAATCAAAATTTTAAGGCAGCCCTTTCACTTATATTTTTAAGTTAAACATTTTACAGTGTAGTGTTATGCTAACAAATACAGTAATATTTTCTACAACTGAGAGTGTTGTGTTTTACTCCACAGACTAACGTGCGCTGGTCCCTTGGTGCAGATTTTAGGCTTCAGCAGGCAAAAACATTAAGCCTATTCATTGAAAACCTAAAGAGTCATAGTTAAAGGTTTCTCCACACACACTGTCAGAAAAGAAACACTCGAATATGTACAAACATGTAAATGTAAAACTTTATATGCTCAAATAACAATACTAACACTTACTGTAATGATAACAATAACACAAAAAAGCTCAAATTTATTTTTGAACACACAGATTCACGTAATATCTTCCATCTGTGCACACAAGTCTCTTTTACACACTTTGAATGGATCATTAAGCTAAGTCTAAAATTTATAGAGGTTTTTTGACAAGATGATAAATCAGTTTGCCCTGTCCCCTCCTTCCTTCCTTCCTTCCTTCCTTCCTTCCTCCTCTTTCTTTTCTTCATTTTTTCTCCCCTTTCTCTTATGTAATCTCCCCCATGTTTTAAAATCTGCTTGTTTTGCCTTATTGTCATAGTACACAGTTTGAATCACCAAAGAACTTGAGTCTTTCTATTGTTTTCTATTCTCATGTAGGTGAGCAGGCCTTTCATCACTTGTCTGAAAATTAAGTGTTTTTTATTATTAGTAGTATTCCTTAAATTGTTATATAGTGAATAGCCTCCACATCCATAAGAGTGTAATTATTTTTTTTTTTAAAGTGGCATATATTGAAACTGAAATGAATTCAGCTGTACAGTCAAAACTTTTTACATTTATCCTAAAATTTCTAGATGGATCTTTCTCAGTCATGACATCTGTATGATTGCCGGACGACTGCGTCCTGTACCAGTACGACTGACTGGCCGGTGACCGTGTGACCAGACATTTCGGAGAAAATAAATCCAGGCCATTCTGGCGATGCCATCACACACCCAGCTTCACAGTAGCGTGTTTTACCGTTGATGTTTTCAGAGGCAAACCCAGCTTCAGATCTGATCCAGAACTCTGTTACTGATATCCAGCAGCTGTTTTCTGCACATGTAAGATTTAGGAGCTCAGCATAAGTATACACACAGCCACACCTGTAATTTATAATCCTGCACATATTCCATGGGATTTGTAGATAAATCTTTTATGGAAAAAGAAAAGTGTGTGCGAGTAAAGGAGGTGAAAGTGAGCGTACTTGTATTTACAGTATGTTTTCTCGTCATGTGGTCTCCTCTTTCTCTTCTGGTTTGCTGCCAAAATTCACACAGACAAAGACCGCACACACACACAGAGCGCTGCAGTAAACGGCCATCTCAGATGTTGCTTTTTCACCCACCCGTAAACATACACACTTGTTTACTTTTCCAACAACACTGACGGCAACCGTCCCCCCCATCTGCATAAAGACCACAGACACACATGCACTGAGGTACCACACATCAAGTTCCACTTTACTGGTAGGAAGTGTGTGTCTGTGTTAATGTGTTTCTGTTAGTTTCCTGGAAATGAAAACCTTCCCGCACACACCCACCACTAAACACACTTAGAAAGTGACATTATTACAGCTTCATCCCAGTTTGAAGCGAGCCAGTTGCAGCTGGCCTCTGTCTTTATATAATATTCCAATAAACACAAACTGTGAGGAGCAGAGCGGAGTCGCTTCTACAGGAGTTTATATTGTTGATGTATCAGTGCAGAACCTGACTTTTTACTATTCACAAGCTCGTATCTCCGCAGGTATGCTAATGCACTCATGCAAATGGAATTAATGATTGGCCACCATTAATGTTAAATGATGTTTATACATGCTTTGGAGCAACACGTGCTGCTGAGGAATATGATTTATGCATGTCCATGTACATTATTTATTCTCGTTTACTAGCCATTTGCTTCCTGTAACATCTCTACACGACATGGGAGCAATACTAAAGTGTAGCAGCAGCTGTTTTTTGATAACATGAAGGTGTGTTTGATATTGTAAATAAAATAAATTAGGATAATAAACTTAGTATTAACCCTTTGACTGTAAAGTAATTGAATCCTGGTTACATGTACATTTTATCACCCACTTTATTTATGCCTCTTTTTATCACATGACCCCCTTATCTGACCCTGATGACATCATTCAGTACAGATTCAAGCTTCAACAGCTGCGCTCTGCACGCACACATGCAAGCACACCCACACACATACAGACATATTACTGGAAATAAATTAAATGACTACTTCTAAGCATTTCTTTAATTTTGCCAAACGTCGTCTAGTTTTGTCTCCCATTTATGTTGTACTGCGTTCAGATGATAAAATTGACTTTATTTTTTGTCATTAATCAGTTTCTGGTCCCTCAGATGTCTTTATTTGTCCACATATTTGCGGTCTAGTCCTCTCTTTGACCTTCTGAAGCTGAAAACAGAAGCCAGTTTCTGCTGTGATGTTTTAATCCAGTAATATTGCTGCAGTTTCTTTCACATGCATCCGTTCTCCTCTCGTCTGTTAATAAAGTCAAGAGATTTCTATTATATTTACAGTCCAGCTTCAGCAAGCAGACACACATTCTCCCATCCACATACCCTGATGGTACGTGTGTGTGTGTGTGTTGCAGTTATTTTCACTGTGTTCCACTGGTAGCTGTGGTTTGGAGCCTGCATCTATTTTAGAATTAAAGAGAGGGGAGAAGATGGGCTGCGTTTACGTGCATGAGTGCGTGCACACTTATAGATATGTTTGTAAGTATGTGTGTGAGTGTATGTGTAAGTTTAGAGGACTCGTAGCGTAGGAAAAAACATGTACTATGTGCAAGTGTAGGTCATGTACTGTGTGTAATCCTGACCAGCTGTCTTTGTTCTCTCTCTGTGGTGTTTCCAAATTGAAGAGTCCTTCTTCAGGATGCTAAATATAAAACAGCAGAGATCTATATTGAGGAAGAAGCCACCATAACATGAAGTTCATCAATCAATAAATCTTAAATTTGACATTGTTTTTATTCTTCTCTCGTCTAAGAGCAGCAAAAATACATTTATGAGCTGCAGAGTGATCATCTAGAGGCGCAGTTGCTGTAAATTCTTTTTGTAGTTTCTTCTTTTCTGTTTTATTTCAATATCAAAGATTTAGTTTGATGTTTAACTGGCGCATATATTATGTGGCTGAATGTTTAAGATGCAGTTTGCAGGTTCAGAGTCAGAAAGCAAGACAAAAGATACCAGGTGTCAGCTTCACACAGCAGTTCAGAGAGGAAACACACATCCGTTTTTGATGTGAGCTTTCAAAAGCACGTCTGGATGGGTGTGTGCATATGTAGATGCAAACCTGTGAGTCTAAAGGACTGTGTAATGTGTGCATGTGGGTGTACGCACATGTGTGCGTTTAAGGGGGGGGATTTGAAAAAGCGTAAAGCCCACAGCCAAATTGCCGGTAACCGCAGCAGCACAGTGTCACCCCCATCTTCAAACCGCAGCCCAGAATAAAGCAGGAATGCGCTGGTGTCCCCACACGGCAGACCAAGACAGCGCTGTCTGTTGGACGCAGCTTAACCCCTCAACTAAGCTGTCCAGAGCTGCTCAAAAGCTGTCCCAAAATGGCCCCGAACTGTCACGCACTGGCTCAAATGGGCCTGTAATGTTCCAAATTATCACAAGATGGCTTGGACTTTCTTCAAGTTGTCCTTAAATCCTTGTGGGGTGACCCAAACTGTTCTCTTCTTGTCTGCTTGGAGGATGTAATGTGCAGTAGACTTGTGTCTACAGGGGGGCTTACCTGGCACGTGTGCACTACAAATCAAAGCCAACGTTGTAACATCTAAAAAAGAACTGAACAGTTTCACTTCATAGTATTGATGGCCAATTCTTTATTTTTTATTTTCTAACTTATTTAGATAGATAGATAGATAGATAGATAGATAGATAGATAGATAGATAGATAGATAGATAGATAGATAGATAGATAGATAGATAGATAGATAGATAGATAGATAGATAGACCTTTATTGTCCCTAGGGGAAATTCTTTTTCACATGCACTGTCAGAACATACATACAATACATATTTAGTTATTTTTCAGCTCAGGGCTCCGTTCAGGGGGTCCCTGCCAGGGTAAAAAGTATCATTTTTGCACTTTTAACAAAAAATGTTTTTTTTTTTTTTGTTTTTTTTTCAGTACAAATGAATAAATGACAATGACTCAACAAAAGGCGTAGGTTATATTATCCAGCCCTATGTTTGACTTGTGGCTAAACAAAGCTTGTTTATTATGTCATGTTTCTAAGCCGTTATAATTCCCTGAACTACTGCACCACAGAGTTCTCATCACGAGTGTTACGGTTTTAATATTTTGCTCAGAATTGTTCGATATCAGAATATTTAAAGGGACTAGAGGCAGGAATTTAAAAAAAAAACAAACATGTATGTCCATTTTTTTTAGTGCTAATGGGTTATGAAGCGCTAAATACCAAAAAGAACGTTTCCACCCATGTCTCTCTCCATACATAATTTATTCCTACATAATTCCTACATAACTGATGTCAGTGTTGACTTCTGTCATGTGGTCATATGATCTGTCTCCATTTGAAATGTGCTGTATTTAATCTAGATTGATTAATAGCGAAATGATAAGTAACATGTCTGGATGCTTCTGCAGCTGACTCTAGCTCTGTTTTAGATATATTAAGTACTGCCATTTCAGCCATTACTGTCACTACCACTGCTTCCCATAATTATAGTGTCTTTGAAGGGATGCATGCGGAGTATTGAGCCTAAACCTCAGGACTCTAAAACTGATAACCTGTCCAGAGAGACAAATATAGACCTGACTGCTGCCAAGAGAAACACAAAAACACACCGCAGCTCTGACCAGGCAATAAAACACCTACTATTTACGGACAGAGATGGAGAAGGAGGAATGTGTGAGAGGTTAGCGGTAAGAGACGGTCTGTGTGTGATGTGACTTTTTTTTTTTTTTTTGTCTTGGAGTGAGCTGCTCCAGAGGTGGGCTATTTCCTTACCTCATGTTGATGTAAGAATGGGGTTAGAACATACACCCACACAGCCCATGAAATTGTAAGACAGCGTTAAAAAAAACAACTCGCCTTAGAAAAACACCTGCCCAATTAAGAGCGGGGCATATCCCATTTCAAACAACTGCGATTGAGCGTGTCTGTGTGTGTGTGAGTGTGAAGCCACAGGCTGTGGTCTCACCAAAGAGAACAAGATTGGCTTTAAAAAAGGCCAGGATAAATATTAGAGAGGGCTTAGGATAATCTGAACACACACACACACACAAATGTGGACGCGGTGGGGGAGATGGAGACACACACACATTCTCAGACACCTTAAGGTAGACTTGGTGGCAGACACATGCACCCTCTGTCTCGTACATGCAAAGTCTCACACACACACACATATAACACTAAGGAACAATGTGTGCATTTAGTAAAAGTACCCAAAACAAGAAGCAGAGGAAATAAGAGGAAAAATGGAAGAAGGGACAGGGGGAATGGGAGAAAGAGGAAAAGAGGAGATGAGGTGGTTGGGACATTGATGCAACTGGGACAAGAGGAAAGACAAGGCTGGAGAGGAGACGAATAAAGGAGAAG
The DNA here is from genome assembly GCA_023101725.1 of Atherinomorus stipes. Taxonomy (NCBI): domain Eukaryota; kingdom Metazoa; phylum Chordata; class Actinopteri; order Atheriniformes; family Atherinidae; genus Atherinomorus; species Atherinomorus stipes. Next base: position 1,167,039 of record JALJCO010010916.1, read on the forward strand.
TAGATGGAGGAAGGGGACTTAAAGGACAAGAAAAGGGAGAGCGTACAGAGAGGGAAAAGGAAGGAGAAGAAGAGGAAAGAGGATGGTAAAAAAAAAAAAAGAGCTGATGGAGACAGGTTGTTGAAAAAAATGGATGAGGAGATGGAGACAGAGAGGGAAGGAATGAAGAAGGGGGTTTGAGGAGGAGACGGAGAGGTGGGACAGAGAGAGAGAGACAAGGCGTCCAATTCATCAGCCTCAGGAGCTCCCTAAATCCAGACTGATCCGCGGGATTCTAGTAGGGATTTTGTCACACATACAATCACACCCTCAGACATAGAAGTTTCACACACACACACACACACACACACATGTTTGTACTTCTTTCTCTGTGAGGGCAGTCATTGATATAATGTATTCCCTTGCTTCTTGCTCTAACCCTAACCATCACAACTGATTCCTAAACTTAACCCTGCTCTCACCCTAACCAAAACCTAACTCTAACCTGAATGCTGAGACCCTTTTCACATGGCCCGAGCACATTTGACCGCAACTTTTGTCCATGAAAGCAAACAGGCCAAACCCGGGCGGCCCAGGTCCAGAGGTAGTCCTGGACCCGGGCCACCGGCGCTCGGGCAGCAAAAAATGCATTGTGAACGCAATCCAGGCTGTGCCAGATGTGAACATGTGCTACTTTCCCAACAAGCGGAAGTGACAAATCAAAACTAAACCCTACCAGCATGTTTATCTTGTTTGTCATTTGTCTTCTTCTTCTTGTGATTGTTATCGGTGGTTTAAAAAAGCTAAAATACAAAATATGAGTGCCTGACTTGCATCCATAGTGGAAAAGTAACTCAACGAACCTACAACCAAATCTTGACCCTCAAAAATAGCTTTCTGAGTGAAATCTGGCCAAAATGTCCTCACTCTCCAAAAATGTCCTCACTTTATTGGTTAAACACACAAAACGGTCCTCACAATGTTGCTTCACATACTGTACACACACACACAAACTTTCAACCACATGTTCAACACTATTGTTCCATGTTGGCCTTTTCTCTTCTGAAAACCCATGAAAAGATTTAAATGAAGAAAATGAATGGAGTTCAATGGAGGAGATTTGAAAAAAGGTCAATTCAAAACCTCTAAGAACAAAAAGACAAAAACAGCAAATGTTCATTACATGTTAGTCTCCAGAAATATTCTGCTCAGTTTGCACTTACAACAAATTAGATAAAAATAAATTAAATACAATTTTTTTTTGTTTTTGTTTTTTTTGTCTATCAGCAAACCATTAATAAAAACGAAAAAAAAAAAAAACCTTCACCAATCAGTTAATAAAATTAGTACCAATGAAATAAATAAAAAGCATCAAATGCTTTGATAGGAAGCTTCTGTATATAAAGAGCTCAGATGGTCATGAAATACCTGTTAAAATATAGTTTAATTTGCATGAGGCATTTTATACAACAGAAAACAATAATAAAACCAAAAAAAAAAAAAAAAAAAAAAAAAAAAAAAAAAAAAAAAAAAAACAAAAATAAAAAAAACAGAAAAAAAGGGGGATACACAGTTATTAAATTAAACTGCATTGCTGATAGTTTTTGGAAAATTCATGTCATTATTTTCTGTTTTCATGGAATTGATCAGGTTATGTTTCAGCAATCATCCACAAATAATTATCCACAAAACATGTCAGATTTGCTCACCTGAATTTCTTTAGCTGTTGGCATAACATAACCTAGATGGGTGGAGCGGTGCACAAATGGTAACTCAGCTCATATATTTTTAAAATTACAAGCATGAATAATTAAACTTGCCACAGTTTTTACTGCAGTATTTTACTACAAAAGGACCAAAAGCATACATGTATGACGGCTTACAGTAAAAGGAAAACAGCTGGGCTTAATATCAGAAATACACTAGTGTGCTCTAAAACACGTGATATCCAAATTGTTACAGTTAATGGTGTTTTAAGCATGTAAACTGAATTTAAGAATAACCTTAGAAGTTTGGTGGTGTTTGTATAATTACCTGAACTAAATTACACTTTTGTTTGTTTTCCCAAAAGTTGTGAAAAGTAATGCGAAATGATCCTTGAGAAGTCATGGAAAAGTTTTGAAATGTTTGAAAATGTGCAGGATGTGTATTTTATGTCCCCATAATCAAAGGCTATATGAGCCTCTTCTTGCTTTAAAACACATTATGTTACCAGCCTAATGATTTTGCAGCTCAAAGGATAACACTTAAACTTTAAATCTGTCTGAAAGTATCATTTCACCTTCTCAGTACACACAAAAACTACAAAGGACTTTCTGTATTTTGCAGACTTAGCTTGCTGGCTTGGCTCGTAGAGCTGTTTGAAAACTTGATGGTGAATGAAAAATGGTTTTGTCAAGATGTTTAAGGTAGCTCTTTGATGTCTGCCTCCGTTTAATGAAGCTGCTAGCTGCTTTTCTGAGCACCTCTGAATAAAATGAGGTAAAAAGAAGCCTTCTGGAAGAATTAGAAATTGAAGCAAAGTTATTATTTAGTCTGATTAGGCTTTGTAAATCACTGATGAATACCTTTTACCTTTGACTCAGGAGGTGTGGAGCCAATAGCGGAGGCAGCTTGTGAAGGGGGAGGACATGGGACTTCCAGAGGAGCCCACCAAGTTCATTAAGAAGAAGCAGCCCTCTAAGAAAAGCAAGAAAGGTAAGTGGACAAACTCCTCTGCAGCTCATTTTTCTTCCCCTCTTCCTTCCTTCCTCGGGTCTTTATTGGTGATTACGCTTCATCCCGTCACATTTCCGAGCAGACCGTATCAAAATACATCACCCCAGCAGCACATCCGCAGGATTGCTCCCAGCTTGTCATAAAATCCCGTCCAGAGCCCTGACATTGATATCTGTTCACTGTCCATCACAGTTGTCTTCCTCTTTCCCCCCCTCACAGTGTGTTGCTTTTCCTCATCTGTTATTTGTACATTCTGCTGTGACTGCTGTTCGCTCTGCCGACTTTGCATGGTTTAGATTTTAGTTATTGCCAGAAAAGATAAATAAAGCAGTACATTCAGTTTCTTAGATCCACAGGAGATGCTCACTGCAATTTTTTGATTTGTTGTAATTCCATTACCCAGCACATTGTCTTCCTGCTGAGAGTGATGCTTATGTCATCAACCCTCTGCATGTCTTTGTGTTGCTGTTGCATCTGTTTAAGAAAATTCTGTAAAACTAATATGTGTTCAATCTGCTTGGATCATTGGCATCTTTGCAATCTGTGTGCCTGGAAAATTCTGTCCGCCATACTTGAACCCAAGTTAAACAATGAAGATTAAGCATACAGTCGTCCTCAAAATGATCCATACCCTCACATTAAAGAAAAGGCTAAATTCACAAAAGTTAAGAAACTTTAAAAACTAATAATAAATAAAAATTTACAAAATCATAATTTAGTGAAATAAAATATTACTTTCGAATTGTAGTTGAAAGGAATCATTTAAAAAACAAACAAACAAAACTGTTCCAGACATTATAGAGCACATTGCTCATAAACAGTGGACCAAAATACCTGTGAACGGGTTCAGAAATCTGATTGGACGTTACAGAAAACACTTGATTGCAGTGATTGCCTCAAAGTGTTGCTCAACAAAATTTTAGCTCAGGAGCCCCATCATCCATCATGCTTGTTTACTTGTTTTATTTTTTGTTTGTTTTTTCATATTTCTGTTGAACCACAATTCAAAATCAATGTCACAATGTTCATAAACATTTCATATATTATAACTTTCCTTAGTTTCAACTTATTTCCCTGATGGCTGATTTGTTTCCTTATTGATTAGGAGTGTATGAATAATTTTGAGGATGACTGTTTAAAGTTGGATTTTTTTTTGTTTGTTTGTTTTAAAAGGCAAAAAGTTCATTTTTTTTATGGAATTCTGTTTCCAAAATGAATATTTTTTGCTGTATATAAATACAGAGGGCATCCACCTCTGGATCACAACTCTGTTCTTTGTGAATCTGCTGGTTAAACGCACAACAGCTCGTTCCCCTTTCAGATGAGTCTTCTATGCTTTTGAGCCAAACAGTTGGCGGTCATTGAGCCAGCTGTCTTTTTGCCTCTCAGTGGGCGTGCCCAGAGTTAATGCACGTCTGATGACAGTACACGTATTCCCTTTATATCTTTTTAAATTTCCCTGAAAGAGATCATTTGAAATGATTTCAATGTTTTCAGAATCTGATGTTTTTAGATTCTACATCACTGAACAAAAAGATACACTGAAGCACAGTAAATTTTTTCAGATGGGTTTTTCACAGTCACTGTGACACGTTTGTTTATTTGGGTACAGTACATGTGATGTATTCTACAAGCATTATGCTCTCCTTGCTAATTTTGGTCATTGCTGACTGTTTTCTGTACTGTAAAAGAACGTTATTTTAGTATCATGGTGTTTTTTTTGTCCTATATTCTGAGCTAAAAAAAAGATAGTGTGTTCACTGTTGCATGCTAACAGTGTTGGGAATTGGATCATATCCATCCTCTGTTGAATGTCTGCTGCCTTTTGTTGTCACTTTTATGTTTTCATCCTGGTGGCTCTGCTTTCAGTCTGCATTTCTACCAGTATCAGATCAGAAGCGGAGATGTGTGCTATATATTTTTCTTTATTAAATGAGTCCGCACCTCCGTATCTGTCTTTTTCTCTCCTCCCTGACTTATTATTCTTTCTGTATTCCTTCAACCCCCCTTTCTCTTTTTGTTACTTCTTTTATTAACTTACCATTATTTAGTCTGGGATACAATAAGCAGATACACAATTCTTGGAGCATACGCTGTTTCCTGGCCGTGTTCTACACACACATACAAACACACAGCCAGACGTGTGCCAGAAAGGGGCTTCTGGTTTGCATTGAGGACAAATCCTTGTTTTATGACACTTTGTCTTTTCTAAACCAAGATGGATAGATTCTCTTTGATGGGCTCCACTTTCGTTAAAGAGCGGTGTGTTTTTGTGTGTTAAAGTGTGTGTGTGTGTGAATTCGTGTGGTTAATCCAGTCAGGCGTCACCGCTAATGAGAAGGGGAGGTGTGGGAGACGCAGAGAAGGCGACACAGGGATCATTAGATACGAACACATACACATATACGTCTGCACTCTGCACACCAGCGAGTGTGTCAGTGCCAGCGAAAGGTCTCTGAACTCAGACGCGTATCCTTTACAGATGCACAGGTTGGATCCTAAATGTGCTTTTATCTGCAGCACCGTTCACATCTCGGTTTATCAGCAAGTTGAGGCTGCTGGACAGCAAGCAAATACTGATTTAATGATTTTGTTTAAAGTCTGAGGGAAACGGATATAAATCGATGCCGAGTGTGTTACAGCATAGACAAATGCTGTAAATAAGCATTCAGTAAATAAAAAAAGTTTTCAAAATCACATGAAAATGAGCTGCTCTCAGACACTGGAGTCTGTCTGGATAACACCGTGATCGTCAGATCTCAGATCAGCTTAAGTAAAACACACTAACAGGACAAGTGAAGATCAAAACTGATCAACATTTCAAGAGGTTTTTAGCTTGCCACTGCAAATAATTTTGTAACCATGACAACTACGGTTACTACAGAGAGATCGCATGCATTATTTAATTTCACATCAGAAACAAGTCAATGACAGTGAATATTTAGTTTAGTATTTGGTTAGTTTTGAGCCAATGACAGGGAAAAATGGCAGCAGCGGTATAATAGATGGTAATATAAGGTCCCTAAAGCAACATGCTATGTCCTTGTCTTCTAAACGTTTCATCATTGTTCCAACTGTCAATATTCTTACTGTATCTGCACTCAAATTGGTCCAGTCATTAATCAGTAGGTCAGTAGGGGTGGGCATATTGATATCCTGGAGTTAATACTTTGATACCAACCAGCTAAGATATTGGATTTAATGCTTTTTTATTGAGATACTACTATACAGATACAAACAGATTTATTTTAACCTGTGAGAGTAGTAGGCAATGAAATTGTGTGTGAAAGCAGCCAGATTAGAGCAGAACTCCTATGTCACATGATGGTGGTAGCCTATCAGATGTCATAATGATGCTGCTGCTGTTTGTGATGATGTTTGTTATTTTTCATTTGTAATTGCACATTATGTTTTGGTATATTCATAATATTACTATTACATTTTATATTTGAAAATTCTCCTTTCAATAAATTTGATAATCTTAATCTGATAACTGAAAGAAGATTTTAATTTTATCTTTATTTAATTTACTCATCAATATAATTGATCAATATTATTCAATATATAATGAATGTAATTCACCAATGTTACCATCAATTGATAAGTAGTCAGCAGAAAAGCATTACAGTATTTCTGTTCTCAGGTTTTACTGATATTCAATATTACCCTTGCATGTAAGATAATAATGTAAACTCTACAATCGTGGGACTTTCTTTTAAGGGACAAAAGGTATCTGTATTGGTATCTATACCAATGAAAAAGTACCATGAACTCTTATCGTATCAACATAAAAGATTTTAGTGTCGCCCCTCCCAACCTTAATGGTAAGTCACATATTACAGCTGGTGAAAATGTTGGCTTAATTTCTGAGGCTATGCACAAACGGCACTTCAAACAAATGCAAAATATGCAACTTAGCCATGCTAATCACATGTGTGAGCAGTTCAAACCAAGGATGCTTACAGCCTAACTTTGTGAAAGAAAGAAGTACCACAGATGGAACGTGATGTGTCGTTATTCAGAGCTTATTGTTTGTCCGTGATGATCCCAAACTTAATATTACAACAGCTATTTAAAAGTGTTCCCTTTCTATGGCTTTTTTCTCACTCACACACACCTAACAGAAGTCACTCTAACCAGCACCAAAAAAAAAAAAAAAAGAAAAGAAAGAAAAATGCAGAGGGAAAATTGTCCCTAATTAGTTGTTATTTGTCATGGAAACCTCCAGATCAAGCTTGTGGTTTACACTTTTGAGAGGAAGAGGAAGGAGGGACAGGGGGAACAGAGGAAATGATTTGGGGACTATAGACAAGGGAGGTGGGTAACATCATGTCCAGGCTTGTCTTGAACTCACCCCCTCCTCCCATTCTTCTCCTTTTCATGACAGAGAAAACAAGCAGCAGTCGTGGTCTGCACAGCACTCGCATAGAGTAATGGGATTGTTATGTCTTTAAGTGAAAGTCTCTTTAGAGCCCGAAACTTGCTGGTGCTGTTTAAGATCACTTTCGACCACCATACCAGGTTTAGATTAGTAGGACAAAACACCAAATTATTACTGTAGATCAGGTGGGAGATTCACTAAGGCAGATCTTCAATAAGCTAAAACCAGCTGACTGCACACTATACCGTTGCATTGGTTTGGTTCTTTCGGCTCCATTTAAATCAGGCCCGACTTGTACAGTATTGTGTTTTTGTTTGATCATGGCAAAATGCCAGAAAAGCCTTCAGGCAGACCGGCCAGCTCAGAACTCCTATAAAATCAAGGAACAAGGTGGCAGAGAACGAATCAGTTCAAAGCTCATATTTTCCCCTCACCTACACTTTCCGCCTACCTGTCTATGACTTTAAAGTAATTAGGCGCCATGCCAAATCCCCCACACACAGGCCTTCTGTTAGGGTGCATGGCAGCCGGAAAGCACATTTGCTCGACTTGAAAGGCATCAAAAGGTGTCTGAGAGAAGGACATGGGGAGAGAAGAGTGGAGCACACTCCTTCTCTTTCCTCTTCTTGAAAAGGAGGGATAAAAGAGAGATGAAAGGATGAAGGGAGAGTGTCTTCCTTCTCCTCTTTCCTGGCACTGCATCTCTTTTTGTTGTTCTGCTCCCTCCCCTGCAGCCCACCTGGGATCAGAGACATAATCCAGAGCACAGATGCGCACATACAACCAAATGTAGGCTCACAAGAATGAAAAAAAACTTTGGCTTTACGTTAAATTGGTCATAAACATCAATATCAAGGCATAAAAAGAACAGACTCTCCCTCTGTGAAGATAATCTGAATCTGACCATACATTTTTTGATGGGCCTTTCTAATTGCTATCTATGAATATGTAGGGGGCTCATAAATGTCAGTTTGCAGTCAATGGTCTCTTTTGGTACCCTCAAACAGCCATAACAGATTCATGCTAACAGCTATTAGCCATCAGCTTGAAGATTTGTCCTTCATTGTTCAGGCTTAGAAATATGAATCTCATACACATCACCATCAAAACATCTCCCATAGTCATCTGCTGTTGCTAATTTGCATCAGTCTTTGCATCTTGACTATCCTGGCAATTACCATTAGCTTCTCCCTTTCACCCATTTGCGATGTCCTTCATGGAATGCATTAGCACAGGATTAAGCTTTATCCATTAAGTGGTGAAATCAGATAAAGGCTGTTATCCATTATTGCCTTGCTGTAAATATCTCAAAAGAAAAACACAGATGAAGAAAAGCAGATGAGTCAGCCTTTTTGATAAGCGGTTATTTTGTCAAGTCTCCGGTGGAACCTGATCTCAGGACAGATTGTGTAATGGCTTCATTGTTCTTCAGGGCAAAAAGGATGAAAAAGTGCACAATGACTAGGGTTTTTCTTATCCAACACAGCTTCTGTCACCTTCATGATAATGTTGATGCTAAAAGTCTCACCACATTCATTAAGATGAATACTTTGGACTTGTACTCCACGTTTGACAGTGTTCATTTGGATTCGAAGGAGGAATGAGGAATTGTGTGAGGCATCACACCAACAATTCAATGCTTGAAAACCCATTTTGAGATCCTTACCCCATACCATGTGATGTTCCACTTTCTTGCTTTTTTAATGGTTATTGTGTTGACTTAGAAATAGATGGTTAAGGCTCACACATTTTATTGTCCATAGCATTTGGTTCTCATCAATGTCACAAAGATGTTGTTGTCCACAAGACAACAGCCTGGGGTTTAATTGCCATCTCACAATTGCTAACCACTGCATTTTAGATATGTGAATAAACTTTTTTCCGCAATTTCTGGCAATATTCTGCTTTCCACTGGTCAAATGGCACATTTTTTAAATAAAGTTTTGACAACAGCTCACCCAGACAACAGATACTCATGTAATCTGGTGTACACATCAGTACAGTAGCACACTAGCAGACTATTTACTGTCTACTGGTCCATCACAGAGCTAACGGCAACGTTCAACTCAAATAGTGTTTTTGAAGTTCTTTTTTGAAAATCTAATCACTGGCATTTGCCCGTCAGATTTGGATGAAATTTTCAGGGAATGTTGATCATAGTACAAGGAAGAACTGATTAAATTTTGGTGATCACTGTTTGGACACAGGGATTTTTTTAAGGATTCTTTGTCATTGTGAAATAGGGCCCCATGGGGGAGCAGCTTGCTCGCGCTTAAAACTCCAGCATGTTAGAAAAGCACTAGGACAGTGCAGACTAGTGATGCACAGACTGGCCCGTTAGGGTCCCGCGCGCTGCCCACAGGTCAGGTCTGGTCAGGTGAAGAAATTTTCACTATAATTGCAGGGCGGGTCATTAAATGAATGGGAGCAATGCATGTAGCCTGCAATCTAACGTCCGGAAACCAACAAGCAACTTCGCCCACCAGAATTCTTGAGTTATTTTGCTAATGAACAGGCGGACGTTCAGACAGACAAACAAATACCAGCATTTTTTTTTAAGGATTGCTTATGATTATGAAATAGTGCCATAAGAGGGGGAACTGAGCTCCTTGGTGGAGGTCTGCCCTCTCCAAGCGCTTTTCTAGTTGTTTAATTCTTGGCATTGACACAAAGGATGAGGTCATGGATATCAGCCGAATTGCAGTTTACCCAGCTTTGTATATACTGGTGTTAGTTTTCAGGAAGTTCATGCTTAAATCTGACTTGTCTAACATGCAGTCACATCCTCCAACTTGCAATGTGTGCAGATCTGTGCCAACATACCTATGCTGACTTCCCTTCCTCTTAGCCGTGTTGCCAACAGCTGAGTGAGGCTTCACAGGCAATGAAACTTGTAGTGACTCAGTGAGATTCAGAAGCCAGAGGAGACTTGTATTAACATGGCTGAATTACACCGTCCTGCTGTGTCAGTCTGTCTGTCAGATTACAGTAATGGTGAACAGAGCTATCGGGTTACTGTCGCACACTGTGGCTTCTGTTCACATCCAGCATCTGCGCGCACACACTTCTGCACACATCACGCTCAGCAGGGCAGGTTTCCTCATCCCGAACAGGATCCTCCGGGGCTGTGGCCAGAGTTTTTGACCCATGAATCTCTTCTGAATGTGTGTGTGGTTGTTGATGTGAGTGACAGATAGAGGTCTTTCTATTCGCCGCACACCCCTTGTGAATAAAAACACAGACAGAAAATAAGCCCTTGTTTGGCCATCCACACGCTCATTCACATACACACAGACTTTGTGATGTTAAGTGTCCTCACAGATGGAAAGTAAAATATGCAGCTGATGAAACAAAGTCTGAATGTTGAATGTGTGTTTGCTGTTAAAGTGACTGCATAAATGTTTAATGGTGTTTTAAGTCTGTAAAAGTGGGTGTGGATATTACAGAAGATGAAGCAGGACTCACAGCTCCAAGCTGGAAGTGTGAATGTGTGTATCCATTAAGGCGTTTACACTGATCAGTGGTAAGAACGCTTTTCATTGGCTGTCCCATTGTTTTCCTGAGGAGAGAGTGGTGGTGCCCAACTAAGCGGTATCGCTACCCTCGGCGTTGAGCACCGCTCAGATTTGCTACTTTGTCGATGCGCTCAAAGTTCTATTATTTGAACTTTGACCTAGTTTCCACTGACCTTTCAGAGCGCAACCAGTGACATAATAGCTCTATGTAATGTAGTCAGAAGTGCCACATACAGAGGGGGAAGAGAAACTACATGGAAAAAAAACACATGAAAACCACCTTAAAGGTGTATTGTGGTCTTGATAGGAAGAGTAATGCACAGAGTTTATGAACAACCGTTAAGCTGAATACAATGCCATGTAATGGATGTGAAGGGGGCAGAATGAATGGACCTCTGTAAGGCATTATCTGCAGCAACACTCCTTAATTTAACCAATACTTTAAGACTAATAAATGAGCAAACGAATATTATTGTCCTTTGAGTTCAGGTTTGTCTTGCTGTAGTTATTGGGGGTGTTCTCCACACGTCTACCGGCCACTCACCCACAACACCATGATCCACGAACAGCAGGTAAATCATGAGCTCAACTTCCTTCATTGTTGTTCAGTGTGTGTGTGTGTGTGTGTAGCAAACATGTGGCTTCACAAAACTTTGCCATGACGACCTGAATGACACTGAAAACCAGAGTTGTAATGTAAACAAACAAATCTGCGGTAGTAGGGTGTCGGCCCAATGAGGGCCGGGCGAAGTAGATGTGAAAGTAGCAGATGTGAAAGAGGCGAGGTTCTACTGGGTGGCTCCTCCCTGGATGAATTTACATAGGAAAGGCTGAGTTACAGGAATAGTTCACCCACAGAATGATGTGCCTTCATTTTCTACTCACCCTCATGCTGAGCAAGACTCTAGAGCACTTTTTAAATATCTCAAATGCAGCTGAAGATCGGACAGGTTTTCATTTTCCCCCAAATTTAGTATAATGGAGTTCACCGGCACCGGATCCAAAAAAGTCCATAAAAGTCCACAAAAACTTGGCAATATTTCTCCATACTGCTCGTCCAATGTAATCCAAGTGTCTTGAGTGGGTAGCGTCCATAATTTACTCCAAACGACATCATTAAGTATATTCTAATAGCTTAACTCATTCACTACCATTGACGTCTATAGCCCTATACAGTGTGGGAAAAAGTATTGAACACGTCAACATTTTTCTCCGAAAATATATTTCTAGTAGAGCTATTGACATGAACACAATCTGGTGACAATCTGGCGACATGTGGTGAAAATTTCTATACTTTTTACCCCCGCTGTATACGGCTGTAGACGTCAATGGCAGTGAATGAGTTAAACAGTACTGCATGTAGCTGCTGCAAAGTGCGTCCACGAGATTTCGCATTCTCTTTTTCTTTCTTTCCTCGTTTTAAATCAATAGCCAACCCCTCTTGTGTTTGTTCCGGTTTGTCTGAACGCCGCAGCTTCTGTAGTGTCGTGAACTCTCATGGACGCGCTTTGCAGTAGCTACATGTAGTACTGTTTAAGCTATTAAAATACAGTAAATTATGTTGTTTGGAGTAAATTATGGATGCTACCCATTCAGGACACTTGGGGTGTCCTGTCTTAACCCTCAATCTTAACCCTCAATCTCAAAAATGCGCACTCCCGGGAAGAGCAAGTGCTGTCCCGATTCTAAGAAAGTTAAGGGGCAAGTTTGAGGGCTGAATCGCCCTCAATATTGAGATTATCTGACACCACCTTTGTGAGTAAGGGCTACCCAGAATGCAAGCAGCAAAGAAGGCGAGCTACAAATCTTAAAGGGATATTGTGTAAGTTCTCCTGTGTTTTATTCACAAAAACTGATTATTTGGTTCAAAAGTGTTTTTTCATTAATCAGTAATCACTCCCATCAACATGCTCCTCTAAGTTCTAAATTTGCCGTTCGTATTATTCATTTACACATCGAGCAGGGGCGGCTCGGTGAAGGCTGCCATGTCGTATCGCCATGTTTTTGCGTTCGGGAGAAGCGTGACGGTAGGAAAACACAGAAACTCACCGGACACACCGGAGTTTTCAGCTCAGTTCGAGGTAATGCCTTTGAAAAGTCACCGCGCTGCAGTGGGGGGAGAGACTAGCGTCTCACTGACGCTGGGTTCACGTGCAGTTGGCCGTTGGTAACAAACCAGATGTCATTTTAATCAATGAAGCCGAGCAAAAGACGGTAAAACATGGGTCAGGGAAAACAATACGACATCGCCATGACAACCGAACAAATGTGGACTGATGTCACTGTAACTGACGGACCACGTCTTCACATAGAGGCTGGTGATAACTCTACATGCAGCGGATGTCGTCGGTCTGCCCGGTTTCACGCGAATGCAGCATGAAAAGTACGAGGGAGCTGCTCCCGATTACACAGTGTCCCTTTAAGCATTTTCTTTGTTAATGGAGATATAAATATTACGAAAAGCATCATTTTATTTTAGTTTAGGCCCATGTTAGAGATTAGTTACCTCATTGTTGCATAATAATTATTTTTATTTTACGATCTTTTGTCAATAGCGGCCGGCGCGGTCAAGCCATGTTGCTATCGTTTAAGTTAGTTAACGTTACAAAATGATCATTTTTCTCGGTGCTAATGTCGTTGTTTTATAACGTGCTTGTGCCGATAACAGTATAAGACAACCGGGCTGATGTCATCACCCGTAGTCGCAGAGTTATGGAACGATAGTTCTGTTTCATTCCTTCTGTAAACAGAGCTCCTCGCGCTCCTTCGCAGGTCGAGTCCGAATGACAATTGTCAGTCAGGTGACGTGCAGACCAGCTGACTGCAGTCATCCAGGAATTCACAGAAACACAGTTATCTACGTAACTTTTGTTGTAGCTGGTGTTTACCTTTCAATAAGCCGTGGTATGCGGTGACAGCTGAATATGTCCATGGTTAGGCAGGGTTAACAGTGCAAATAAATGTAAATAAATTCTTCTTCTTCTGCGTCTATTTCTTCTTCTTCTGAATTGACAGACTGAACGCCGCTTTGGCGTAATGCTGCCCCCCACAGTTTAAAGACGTATCTGCATTTAAGGGTGTCCCATTTCCAAGTCACAAAATAGCCCTTAACACTTGGTTTTGAGGGCTACTAATATTGAGGGTTGAGCTTGAGGGTTAAGATTGAGGGTTAAGATAGGAATTGGAATTGGGCCTTGGATTACACTGGACGAGCAGTATGGAGGAATATTGCCAAGGTTTGGGAACTTATGGACCTTTTGGATCGGGTACCGATGAACTCCATTATATTACAATTGGGGGGAAAACGAAAAACCTGTCCGATCTCCGGCTGCATTTGAGATATTAAAAAAGTGCTCCAGAGTCTTGCTCGGCATGAGGGTGTGTAGAAAATGAATGCACATCATTCTGTGGGTGTTCTATTCCTTTAAATAGGAGTGACAGACCCGCGGGCGACTACAGCAAAACAGCAATTGCATTGTATTGTATTTTTATGAGCTGATAAAGATTTTGACATTCAAATATAAACAAAGCACACTGTGTTGTGCAAATATTACAGAAATGTTGATATGAAGGTCAGCTTTTTGTTCAGGGGGCGCTGGCCACCCCTTGTGGGTGCCATTGCCCAATATTTGTATTGGCCAAAATTGGCTTTAAAACTGAAAATTTATATTGACCCGATATCGACCTATACTTTATATATATATATATAAAAAAAATCTATTTGTTCATTTGATAGGGATAGGGCATTTGAAAGACAAAAAAACAACCTCTAAATACACCAAGTTTAACCAAAAAGCTCCAAAAGAAGTTCAAGTCAACTTCAAGAGGGGGCAGAGGCCAAAATGATTAAAAGAAATCATGCATGAAAACAAAAGATTATTGCTGTACCGTTATACCAACAAGAACAGATGAAAAGAAGAATGAAAATCAATGTCAGCCCAACTCTGCAGTTAACAGTGAACCAAGTTAGAGCAGATGTCATGTAAAGTACAAATAACTATTGTTGACAAAAGATGAGAGAGTCTTCTTGGGTCTTTATTCAGAGCCAGTCCAGGGCACTTATCCTTTACGCTCATCACAGTCTGGAGCATGCACCTTTTTTTTTTTTTTTTTTTTTTTCATATGCATGCATTAAAATATATAATTCTAAGAAAAAAAAAATATATATATATATGTGTGTGTGTCTAAACAGTAGCAAAAAGTATCAAATGATACCACAGTATATAATTTAATTATTTTAAAGAAGGGTTTATTTAGGCTATTTAAGATTAAAAGAAAAGGCAAATGTGGATTAAAATTCCTAATTTGAGGTAAACTGGTGCTCTAATAGCAGCTGTGATGCATCACAGAAAGCTTGTTGAGAGGATTTTTGACGTACTGGCTGATCATGATATGTAGCAAATAACTTAAATTGCTCTACTGTAATGTATGATCTACACACACAATTCAACAGGAAGTTGAATAGGAAAAAAAAGAAAAAGTGTTCTATGGCTCTAGATTTAGTTGCACGCTGGAGCGCCGCAAGTGTTTGTATTTTTGCCTAATCAGGGGGTTACATGGCATTTAAATTGGTGTGGTGTGTTCACTAAATTACAGCTGGTTTTCAGACACGTGTCCCCCAAGTCAAACATGTCAAATGTGCGTTCTTAAAATAAAACGGCTCGCTTGCCTTATTCCAACTCATCACGTGTGTGTTTGTGTGTGCTGTGCGAGTCCAGCTGGGTGTGAGTGGAAGCTTCACGCTTCCAAATGTTTGACCACCACCTCAAATCCAAGTCTTCATCAGCTGAGTTCCTGGAATGTAGTTGCGCCTCATACCCATATCCAACTGCTCATTAAAAGTACTTCTAATTCCAGTTGGACACCAGTCTGAGTTCTTTAACACACAAAAATTTGCTAGATGGGAACGCAGCATGCGTGACTCATCACCAACATGTTCTTTAAATCCACATTGTTGTGAAATGTAAGCAGATAATCACAGAGAGCTTGTTTTTGACATTTATTTTGGTTTTACTTAGATTTTGTCCTGATTTAAATCTATAGGTTTTTTTTTTTTCACACTTCCAATAGTATACAGTTGGATGTTGGAATTTGACGTCATTTTATGAATGAAATTAGTTTTATCCGCATATCTATATTTTAAATGCACGTCTAAAGCAGAATTAGAGGAAAAAGCGAGAAAAAAATCAACCCAGACTCTTTAAAGAAACACACACATTTGGAGTGTTGAAGTCCACACTCTCCCAAACTGGACTGGAAACAAAGGTCATCCCATCATTATTCTGACCCCTGACAGGTTTTAATCTCAGCTCTCGCGACTTGTCAACAACATTTTTAGGTAGCAACATTTGCTCTTGTACTGTAATTCCAAAGCTCACAAATGCCAACAAAATCCCCTCCGCGTGGCTATCACGCCATCTCATGAACTATTTTTTGGCTCCGGTTGTGTTGACGGAGCGCTGATGAGATGCTTGACTGTTTAATGCGTGTGTAATGTTCCACTAATGTCTCTGCAGCAGTATTATCTGATCGGCTATTCTTGGCGAGAGGCTAATGCTCATGGTGATCATAGATAAAGATGACGATGGCTTTCCAAATATTTGTTGAGTGGTCGGGTACCAGGGTGGACTAATGCAAATGGGTTTGTGGCACCCTGCAACGGAAAGTTCAGGAGTTCTAAGCCTTTCAGCAGCCGCTAAGTCCTGTCAGTGACCTTGTGTTTGGGTAGCTCATTTGTTGCACATTTGTCTTAGATAGACAGGATAAGTTATTGTAGAATGTCTTGAAGTCTCTGGGAAAATCATGTATCTTAATGAACCAGTTGCATTATGTGTGTGTGCTAAAATTTTGCAGGGACAAAGAATTGAATCCGTCTCTAATTTTTCCTGCATTCATCTCGCCACTTGAAGCATAATAATTCATATTCCCCTTCCAAATGATAAGATGGAGTTAACTGAGTGGTTGGGAACTGTTTTAACGCTGCTTCTGGATTAATGAGCAGCTAACTAGATTTCTAAAGCGAAAGCAACTGATCTGTAGTTTATAGGCAGATGTTCAGCATGATTTTATCCACACAGAATAATGAAACAGCACCTTAAACTTTGAACTCTCTAAAAATCCTAATGAGCATTAATGTGGAAAGAGGAACACAAAGAGGAAAAAGGGTTTCTGCCACTATATCAGTCCATGTGTTGGTACTACTTTGTGTATTTAGTGTGAAATGGCCGAGATCTGCGTCAGGGTAGATTTCCTGCAGGATCTTCATTTTCATTGATTAGTCTCATTATTTCTTATAAAGTGCACAAAAGCAAAATTTAGGAGCTGTGATGTTAAACATATTTAGATTTATATGAGTAAGGAAGGTATATAAAGTACACCTGTCCCACAATGCCACCACTTCAGTCCTATCTGTGTAAGCAGTCAGTGGATGCCCAGAGCATACTGTAAACCAGTGGTGGGGAACCCTGGTCCTCAAGGGCTAGAGTCCTGCAGATTTAGTCTGTGTTCCTACTCCAAAACACCTGATTCATATCAAACAGAACCAACTGCCAATCAAGTTCTGCACAGTGACTCGTTCGTTTAAAACAGGTGTGTCGGAGCAGGCACACATGGAAAGCCTGCAGGACGAGGGCCGAAGTTCACCATCACTGCTGTTAACCAAGTCCATTCTATGGTCAGAAGTACATTCAGACGACTGGAGCAGGTGTGTGTGAAGCTAGAGATCGTAAAACTGCTTTGTATAATTATGAAAGTGGACATGTGCTGACACAAAAAGGTGGCTTAAAAAAAAGTGGGCAGTCAAACCATGAGAAATACGATGGATTACACAGAGAACAATACTTTAACAGTTTCTAAGCCTTGGATTCCACAAGGGGAGGGCCTATAATGTTGTGCCAGTAATGTGGTTTTGTTCTACCAGTACAGCAAAATTGTCATTTTTAATGGTCTTGCCACTCAGCAGAGTTGTTCAGCAGTTGGGTAGAAGTTTAAAAATGCTAGTTTATTGTCATTTAAGAAAAATGTTTCTGTCAAGATTACAGGTGGTAAATGGTAAGTAAACTCTTGATAAATTTGCCAGTAGATACCGTATTTTCCAGACTATGAGTTGCTCAGGTGTATAAGTTGCATCATTCCAAAAAATGGTCATGAAAACTAAACATATATAGGGCACACTAGATTATAAATCACATTTATTTAGAAACTTATTCCACAAAATCCAAGAGCAAGAACAGACATTTAATATGGAAAGTCAAGTTGTTAAACTACACAGTAGCACACCTAACAGGCTGGACAGGCCAAGTTAACATGACAATCCAGCGACTTCAACAAGCAGGAACCCGGTAAGCAAGTTCACCATGCTCCTGATCTCAATCCTACAAAGCCCCTCTGTTGACGTCGACAGAAAAAAAAAAAAAAAAAACTTGTGTCCATGAATCAATAGTGCATAGTCACAAGATGTTATTACATGGCTGCACATTTTTTAAACTGTGGCCATTGATTACCAATGTATGGCCACAAATTGCTAAGGCATAAAAAACTTACAGAATGTCAGAATATTGTTGTTCATACCTGTAAATGATTGTAAACATCATAAATAAGAAGGATAAAACATAATAAGTTAGAAGGATAATCATGTTTTTTGAGGATTTGTTCAACCTCAGAGAATACAGCCAGGTGTCCAAAATGAACTCCCCTCACTGAAATAAGGCCATTTTCAGATCTTCATTCTCTGAGCAGAATATAGTCGTCATAAGCCTAGAGGGCCCTCTTGTGGCTGTAGATGGTAATGTTTACTCCTTGGTTCATGTTACTATGAATTTACCTTTAAAAACTAGAGGCAGGATTAAGTTATAAAATATCCCTGTGAAACCATAAACTACTGTATTGTAAGGCTTTAAAGGTCATTTTATGCATGTTTTAAATTAGGTTAGGTTTAGGTTAATTTATTTAGCACACATTTATACACAATGATGCAAAGAGGGAACAAAGCCAATTAGCTTGTAAATATGTTCCACCCCATCACTAGGGCATACAGTAACTTACTGTATTTATAATTCTTATGCACAAGTTCCCAATTTGAAGTTGTATTTTATTTTATTTTATTGTATTCATTTAAAGGGACTAGATGCAGGATTAAGAAATGATACTCACATTGCCACGACAGGCGCTTCGCAGCCACCATCCAAGCCGGCACGGGACCGCGCACAAACCGATGCTATAATGTTGTTTACGACGCTGTGTTTTTATTGATAGTGCCACTTTTTAGTAGTCTTTCAGTTGATCTTGATCATTTGCTGAAGGCAGAAGAATCCATAACTATCCCTTACAGTGTTTGAATTCACCGTGACTGTCTCCTTCCTGTATCGAAACTGTCGGGGACGCGTATGCAGCATCAATTGACATCACATCCGCAGGACTGTGCGGGAAATTCAGCCACCGAATCACAGCACAAAGCCTGTTCAAGGCAACAGAGAGAGCCGCGGGTGGGCTTTTTCTTTTTGGTTTGTAATGCTTCGTCACCCATTAGCATTAAAAAACTGGACATGCATGTTTATTCTTTCATAATTCCTGCCGCTAGTCCCATTAGGCTTTGTTGGTCCAAAAGCACTAGAAAAAGCTTCCAAGTCCATCATAGGTGTAGGAAACTGGTCAGATATCCATGTTTCCAAGAAGGTTTTCATCTGAGTTCTGTTTTTAGTTGGGATTCATCTGGGAAAAATGTCTAGTTTACACTCTGCATGAAGTTGCAAAAAGGCTTTTCACCAAATGTATGATACTGACCAACTGTTGAGACACAGGAGATCGTTTTTAATGATTTGTTTACATTAATTCATTTTGTGCTTCACGTATCTTTTCACACATCGCTCAATATGTTCCATCTTCAAAGATTGGATCGCTCCATCAAGAATATCAAGTTGTTCTAGTTTACCGTAAGGACGGGGAGGGACTATCTGAAATGAAATAACAGCAGCTACTCTGGGAAAAATATATCAACAGTTTATAAAGCCAGTATGACGCAACAGGGAGTTTCATCGACGCGATCTAATTTATCAAAGGCATGTTGATAAGTTCTGTAAATTATGGCTAAGAGGGAGTGGGAGACAAAGAGGGAGGGAGAGAAAAGGAAACAGATTTAGGGAAGAGAGAGGGGAGGGATGGAGAGGAAGAAAAGGGAGAGGCAGGAACTATTCTGGCTACGATAACCATCAACAAACCAGACAGTCTTCCAGAGCTGGAAACCCAGATGTGTATATGTGTGTTCCCCTCAGGTCATGTAACATGTGGTAAGGAGGCAGTGTTTTTGCGGTGGTGTCCATTCAGGCTCTTGCTCCTGAGGGAACCTTCCAGAAGGAATGAATGCTCTTCCTCTGGGAGGCCCATGTAGGAAGTGCAGCTTCCAGCTTAGTGAAACCGGCCTTCACACCCCCTGCTGCTTTTCACATTAGGGCCATGCCAGCTATGTTATGGGATATAATCGTTAATAGTATACATTTTATGGTTGCTACTAGTTCAGCTCATACATTTCATGGGTCATTCCAGCCATACAAGGTGTGGCACTTATGGCATTGAATAATGAAATGCACTTGCACATGTTTTATGTTTTGAAAAAAAAAAAGAAAAAGAAAGGATAAATGAATGCAATATTGCATTGATGACAATACTGGAGCTAGAGGATGGAACTGCATCTCTATGGTACCCACACACGATTATTAAAGGTCGAATATCGTCGCTGTCGGGTACAAACCTCCTATCTCCATTTTACATCATTAAAAAACCCTCTGCTTCATGTGAGCTTTATTTAGTGAAAATATTCAAAAAGTCAATAAATAAATGAATTCAATTAAATATATGACTTCAATGTAAAAAAACTAAGTCCAAAGTTTGATGATATTGTGTCCAGGTTTTAGAAAAATTACTTTTTCTTTGTCACTTCCTGAAAAACAACCGTTTTGGACATAGAAGGTCTGCACCCGACAGCAGCGATATGGAATACGGACAGAACAATGACATCACAAGTGTCTAGGTTGTAGTTGCAACTGTAGAAAAATAACTCCAGCTGCTGGGTAGCCAGGCTCACTGCCAATACATCAGTGACCAGCAGCCTGCAGCATGTCCAACAAGTATTGCAGAGGAATTTTATAACTGACAGCTAACGTTAGCCAGGTTAGCAAACAAGTTAGCTTACTGATCCAGGAGAAAGGTTGCTATTTCCACGTTTTAATGCTGTGAAAAATATTCATGATCTAGTGCAGGCTTCACTTAAATTTATTCCAGTTTTTGCTCCTCTCATGTCACTCCTCTTCTGGGACGGATAACAATATCTTTGTGGCTCTAAAGCAGCTGCTTGACTTGCCGACACCACTGTTTTCCCTTGCGCCAGCCTAAATTTGCCCAACATACAATTGCCACAAACACACAACCTTTAACGAGTCGATATGTGATAATTTTTTAGCATTTTTTCAGACTTTTACTTTGTTATATTTAAACAGCTGTTTGACTGAGCAGCTCATGAACTAACTGGCCTCATGGTGGTTCAAGTTCAAGTCTCTTTTTAGACTTTTATCTAGGCATAGATTGTTTGCATTTTAATTTCTAGCCTTTCTTTGATCTTGGTTCCTGTCACTCTCCTGTTTGGAACCAATGTTCCAGAAAAAACCATTTGCTATGTTAGTATTTCAAAATCTCTATATTTGTGACTAACAGTGACTGCCACTGCCATCCCCACATTGGATACGACACATGATGACATGTGCAAGGCCTTTATGTTAGGGGCGGTGCATGTCTGCAGTTTTTCTTTTGAGGTGTGCAATATTAAATGATGGTCAGTGTGTAAAATGAGGTGGGTCAATAATTTATTGCACTGGAAACAAATTGATCTCATAGAGAAATTTATTTCCTATACGTGTGTTTTTATATTTGCATGTAGTATTTGTAGTGCAGCTCTGTTTGAGAACATATTTGTAAAAATCCAAGTGGCTGTCACTGTCTATGAAATTCTTTATTTCTCTGGAATTAAAGCTATTGGAGAGGATTCACAAAATCATTTGTTGTAAGTCATTGATTTTATACTCTCATCCATCAATATTTAAAAAAACTGTAGTTTGAATCCTTTGAAAACTATTATAGTTTTGATTAAATTAAATGTAAGAAACTAGTTCCATACCTGCAGGTCACCAGATTCAGTAAATATAGTATATTAACATGTTGCAATTCATTACAAGATTAGTTCAATCATAAAAAAAAAAAAAAATGTAAAGAGCCATATAATACATTTGATGTTGTAGTTTTAACATGCTGATTTATCAATTAAACTAGGTTTTATCAAATTTGAAAGAGCACAAGGGGGAAGAAATATGTTTTGTGAGACAGAAAAATGTGTTAAAGCTTTAAGGTCGCTGGTGGTTTGGCCCGTCTGCTTTGAAATTGTTTTGGAACATTGAAAATGGTTTAGGAGGACAGGTTGTTGGTAAAATAAGCTCAGTCAACCACCATGCCAGTAACACAGCTGTTTTTCTTGTTTTTCGCTGAAGGACTCCAGTCTGACCTGATGGGGAACCAACACACTCGTCTTCTTTTCACATCACTGCTTCTTCTTTTTGTTTGTTCTATGTTTTTTTTTTCCAAAGTTGAATATAAATTGAATAATGAATGAAACTCTTTATTGATAAAGTTTTTTCACAGTTAATGCATTTACTTTGTAAAGTGTCTAAGTAGAACCAAAAAATAAATCTGATTTGGATATATGCTTTCACTCACACTATTTTTGTCTTATGCAATAATTACATTTTATCTTAGACACATTATCTGAAAAATATTTTACATTTTCAAAATTAAATATAAGCACCAGAGTGAAACACACAAACAAACCAAGCTAAATAATCAATCAGACTATATATATTTGACGTTTTTAAGGTCCTGCTCTGAATGCTCTGAATGCTCTGGTTGCCTTACGCACACAAGCTTTGCAGTTTTGGGGAGATTGGGGATTGTTTTTCTTTGTGATAAAAGCTCCTCTTTGTTGCACCATCCCCCTCGTATCCCCTCAACCTCTACCCCTTCCCCCATTTCTTTTTAAACAAGGGACCTTTAATTTGGCGAAGAGGAAGCAATGAATTGTATAGTGTACTTTTCCACCGGCAGCCTGGGAAGTGTAGGCCTCCTTCTCGCTCCTCTGTCTCATGCAAAAACCAATGGGTAACATATGTTGAGTTGGAGCTGCTGCCCTCAAGACGGTCTCACGCCCGTTGCATGGCTGCCACCTGCTTTATAGTTTTACTTCCTATTTACTTTAATGCTTACACACTTTTATGAAAGGGAATATTTTGGTATCTTTAACAAAAAAAATCCGTTTGAGGTTTTATTCTGTTTATAAACGTTGTTTCGTTGGGATATCATATTGTACAGACTGTATGTCCAACGTGTGATATTCAGGGGAGCCTCTGTGTTTATTTAGGAGATGTGTGAATGTGTGTGTGAGAGGAGAGTTTATCAGAGGAGACGTGCCAATTAGCTAGAGGGTACAGAAGGCAGAGCTCGAGGTTAAAGGTCAGGATGGGGGGATTCGTCAGCTGTCACTAACTATAAAAACTTACTGTGCTCTTATTCATGTGTGTGTGTGCCACGGCGAGGGCCTCATTGTGGGTCGAAGCCACTCAGCAGACTGAGAGCAGACACACAGCTCACTGTGTGTGGCGACACTTTCTCCTGCAAACAGACTGACAGCACAAAAGTCAAACAAATTGTCACCTCTGAAAGGCAGATGTATTTTTTCCTGTGTTCTCGCTTCACCTAAACTTGAAGCATTTACTTTAGAAGCAAGTAAAAGATGGAAATGATTTGTTCGGGAGTTGGTCAGCATTTTAGAAAGGTCTTTAAAGGATTGATGAATCACATGGATTCACTCGTCTGTGAAGACTTCACAAGTGAATCTCTTTAACAAGAATAGACTTGAGATGACTTTTCCATAAACATCCACTAACAGACATCATCCTTCAAGCAGCCATAAAACCCAGCTGCTTAGACTTCTCCATTTATGTGATGGATGCCAAATGTCTATATGTGAAATATCAAATCTGTTACTGCCTGAAAAATACCCAACGCTGTTTTTTTTTTAGTTGTGCCTTCATGTTCAATGTGTTGAATATCTTCTTCTGAATGTAGCTGGTGGGCAAAATTACAAGTTCATGTACATAAGACGATGCACACGGATTGTAGCTCTGGTTTCTTCTTTTAATTTCATTATCAAAAGGTGCATTTTCATAATGTTTCCCTTGTGGATCATTTTTTGTGCCTGAAATGAAGAAGCAGCTATTTTAATAGACTCCCACACCAGCCATTTGAACCTGAAACCATGATTTGAGTCCTTTAAAAGCAGCATTTTTGTTCATATATTTAAAGCTGTAACACCTACTCTTGTTGCTTGTCTGCATTCAAATTCAGTGTCATCTGTGTTTTTGTATTGCAGACATCATCTGTAATGAGTTCAAGTTCAGGTTTAGCAATCCTCCAACGACCATGGTCGCACAAAGTGCTGCACAGAAATATAAAAATATCTAAATAGATTTATGAAACACACAAACATTGATGTATGCACATAAACACATAAGCATACTTACACATTCACACCACATGTATAAACATACACAAAAACACACACACAAACACCAGTGTAAACAAATCTCTCAAGATAAAATTAAAAAGTATACATGGATTAATCACAACGAAGAGATAAAATAAAACCATATTAGACGATAAATATGAATGAGCACCTCAGCTAGGAAATAAAAGCTAAAGCAAAGAAATATGTTTTAAGTAAATGAAAGTAATGAAATCATTGTCAATGTCTAGACACACTAAATTTTCCTTTTTAAAATAAAAAAAGCACAAGCTTGTTCAGTCAGCAGTGAAATATCAGTTTCATAATAGCCCGCTACACAAAACAAAGATATTTAGTTAAGGAAAATTAAATCAAAAGTGAGTTTCTCGACTTGTGTGTATAGTTTTCAAGCCCATTTCATGAATAATAACATTCAATAATCTCTGAAAACTGTTCCTGTTTGCAGCCTGATCATCTAATTAAAAACACAAAAACAACAACAGACAGTATCCTAACAACCCCAGATTATCCTTTAAGACTTACATTAAACTGCTGCTACATAAAGGAAAAGTGAAATCCTTATAATGCCAGACTGAATGATGACTCTGAGCTAATGATTGCTGTTTTCCAAAGTTCACATATAGACTTTCTCGAGGTCTGGAAATTACCTGTTCCTCTGAGAACTTAAGTGTTTTCACTAGCAGAGCGAAAAGTGATCAGTGTCAGTAGAAAGAGTCAGCTCACTCCTCTTGGTGTTGGCGACGGCTCAAGACAAAGTCCAGCCCCGAGACCGCAGACAGAAGCATTATGGGTACATAATGCTTTCTTTCCTCTCCATCTTCTTGCTCCATCTCACACCCTCCATCCTTCCTTCCATCTCCATCCAGTCCTCTCTCCCTGCAGTCATATGTGTGCATGTGTGTGTGCTCGGTAATAAGAGGAGCGTGTATTTGTGTGATCACAGAGGACATGATTAGTTTCCTTCATTAGGCTAAAGGCTGGGCTTTGCTCCATGGCAAATATTGGCCCATGGAAATGAGACACACACACACTTTGAAAGGGCACACCTTTAACACTCGTCTAATATGCTCTCACAGTCCGAGACAAGACGTTCCTCATTTATGCAGCAAATGGTCATAGACACACACACACACACACACAAATTGACATTTTGCAGGCATAGTCTAACACACACATTCTGACCACATTTTGACATTCTCCCTCACACGGCGAGTAAAATCAAAACACACACATTTTTTGTTCAAATCCACAATGTCCAGCTCCAACACACACACACACACACACTTAAGCCAATCCCCATAGAAATGGACATGACTCACAAACGTACCAGAGTGATGCTGTTCAGATTGTAGTTCAGCTCTTTAACAGCATTTCTAATTCATGCTAACGAGTAATGCGACGTGATCAATTCCAGACTGTCCACAGTCATCGTGTGTGTGTTGACCAACTCTCAGAAACACACAGTGAGTTTGTGTTACAGTTTTTTAAACGTTTTTTAAAACTGATACCAATAACCTATAAATTTCAGCTCCTAAAGGTTGATACCGATAACCAATAACACATACTGTACGTACCTAATCATGACATCAAAACTGTTAACAAAACCAAAACGACTTTTCAAGCTTAAAACTGGGATATTGAACTTCTGCACGTCTGATCTTAAAAATTCCAACTGTAGGGGGAGCTGGTATCTAAAATAAGAAGGGAAAGTGATTTGGAAGCAGCTTGGGGTCTTCCCTGTGAAGCAGCAGCTTTATTTCCCCCAATTGCAGTATCTCTATAACAATATGTTATCAGGAAAAGTGTCCATGATATCAGACTTATCAAAATGACGCAATAATTGGCTGTTATCAGCCCAATAATTATTGTGCACCCCTAACTATTATATGCTTATGTTTAAACCACAGTTGCTGTTTTATTACTGTAAGTGTAAATGAAATAATTAAAATTTGAATAAATTTTTTAGTTTTGAAGCTCTCATGAGGTGGTTTTTTCAGACGTTTCGATAAAGCAGTGTGTTGCAAAAATGCATTTTTTCGCATTTAAACGCCATCAGCTATGACGTGGAGTGGCAAAAAAGTGCTTTCTCTTCCTAATGCTTGTAAATGATCACAGACATCATAATTAACTGTGGAATCGGAGTGATCGGGTAAGTTTTACCAGTCACATACAGGCCAATATGAAAAATCCGAACATCGCTGTAATTCGGCCTACAGGGTTTATTTTTGGACAACATGCAGATATAGTTTAAGTTCTTTATGTATACGAACGGGTTGCCGTGAATTTTTTATGTTGTTTTCACTCACTTGCAACACATGGCCACGACTCTGACATCTCGTTCCCATGTTAAATAGTTGTTGCCATGATTAAATAATGTGTGGCCACGGGATAACATCTTGTGGCCATGCCTTAATGTATCACAAGTTTTTTTTTTTGTTTGTTTGTTTTTTGTTTTTTAACTCCTGATGATGTTATGAGTTTTTTTTTTTTTCTAAATTTCTCTTTTATTTTTTAAAAGAGTGTAATAGAAACACAGCTTGTGTTACCAATCCATGACAGGATTTATTGTGGAGGACTTACATGCATCCTCATAACACAAAAAAATAGCTTTAATTGCTCTTCTCACTGAGTTGCACAGATTACAAAGTTACTTCCGCTGCCTGATTTTTGCTTCATCTGATTCCTCATGCTTGTTCTGAGACATCCATTCCCCTGCACCTCCACCCTCACATTTCCAGCTGGGAGAGGGCATCTTCTGTTCATGTGTAGAGGGAAGATGTTGTTTGATATGAAAATTATCTGTGTGTCATGTTTTAGTTAAAGGTAGAGTCCGGAGTCCCCCCCACCATTTCTGTTTGCAAACAACAGTATTCAAACTGAGCACCCCTCCCTCTCCGGCTAATGGCCGCCTCGTTCTTTGGCCTATTCAGCATCAAGCCTCTCCTTCAGAGCTCAGAAGCGGGTAAAAGCCAAACCAATATTAACCCTGGTTTTCCAATGTGCACTATCTAAACCTCTTACCTTTTCTTCGGTGCATCCACCGTTTTTCTTTCTTTCTTTTTTTTCCTTCAAGAGTTTGAGTGACTGGCGTCTGCTCCAATCATGAGCTTCTTCCCACACAGCCTCATGTCCTTAGTTCTGTCATTGGCTGCTGATATAAACAGAAATCTCCACCCAGAAACATCCTGACCAGACCATAACAAAGCAAAGAGCGAATTACAGACAGCGGGAGGAGGAGTTGCATTCAAACTCACCACTGCACGCGAGTAAAGGCCCAATGGCGCAGTTTGAGACGGATTTTGCACAAGTCTATTGTTTATTTTCAGGGGGGAAACTTCGGACTCTACCTTTAAATACTTCAAACCATGATTTTCAAATGATTATATTGTATATGTTCAGGTTTCTCCTCTTTTCATCACATCTATATGGATGCACAGACACTAACACATGTAAGGATGCATGTTGTAACTCCAAAATTGTGGGTGGCCATTAGGGCTGAACGATATGGACAAAATTTCATATCTCGATATTCATGCCAGACATCTCAATATCGATACAATACGATATGACCACGGGTTCGTTGAAAACCAAGCACTTTTGTGGTAAGTGCAGTTTAGTTTGTGACTTTCAGAGCTTTACATGCTGTACAAGCGCAGAGGAAATCTATATCTTTTAGATATTTGCTTTCTCGATATTAATATCTTGAATGTTCATGTCTCGATATAGATACGATAACGATATATCTTTTAGCCCTAGTGGCCATTGATTCACTTTCCCATTTCTAGATGCAACACACACACATACACACACGTGTAGTGGGCAGCTATGTGCTGAGCTGGTGCTGTGCTGGCTAGCGGAGGAGGAAGAGGGTTTAACTCGGACAAAAGCAGCCAGGCCCCAGTGAGAGGAAGAGACTGTCGAGGTGGATGCCAAACCTGACCTCTCCACCACGTGTGTGTGTGTGAACACAGACAGATCCAACATACAAACACTGTCAAGCTAATATGTGTGCATGAGCTCATTTCAACACACTTAACAGATGACCACCCCCCTACACTCGGAGCTTTGTGCTGCTGGTTGTATAGTGAGTTTAAAATTAAGGGGAAACTCCCTCAGATAGAGGCCGTGATGTACACGCACTCATCGTGGGTATACAAATTGAAAGCTACTTTTCATCTTTTGCGGTTTATGGAGGCATGTCCCCATGTTTATGGTACTGTATGTGTCTCTGGAAAGATGTACAGTGGTGTATATGTGTTTCTGTGAATGTGTAAGGGTGTGTGAGGAGGAAAGAACAGCTTTCTTGGAAGCGCTGAGCTTTGACGTTCGTCTGTTTTTGTGGCGTGTGTGTGTGTATGTCTAGCTCGGTTTATGTGTTAGTCTGTTTATCGCTATGTGTTTTGGAGAAAGTTTTTATGCTGTGAAATTGGTCTTCCCTTCTAAAAACAAGCGCTCACATGTAGCCAGTTAGAAGGTCTGGCTCTGCAGCTCTGTGTTTATCTTCTTGTTTTTCATCAGCCAACATCAATTCAAATCAGCAGATATTTACACTAAAGCCCTTCTTGATCCTTCTTTTCCCTTGTTTTTTTTTCTGTAGCTCAGTGTCTTATTTTAGACGCTGATTAGACTGATGCTGTGTGAATTTCATCCTTCAGATCCCCCATTACTCCTGTTTATAAGCTTTCAATAGTTAACTCATGTAAACTAAGATATTTAACTTATTAATCATAATTCTGTTGTGTAAAACATTGTTTTATGTCTTAACAACCAGGGAAAGTAAACCACATGGACTGGTTTGTTCATTTTTGGTTTTGGGTCAATAAGCAGAGCATGAATTAAATACTTAAATTTCAGATGTAAATTGGCCAAAAGTAGGAAAAATACACAAAGTATCTCTGCATTCAAACAGTTTCCGTCACAACTACCACAACTTGGAAACAAATACACTTTATTGGATCCTTTTATGGAGGAAAAGTACTGCTGGCAGACTTAAAAAGTACTTCTTTCAATTACAAGGTAAGCATTAGAATTGTAAATCATTACAAACGCACAAAAATTACCCCTTTCAGATTCTTATGCCATTAAATTTAATCATATTTGTACATTCATTCAGAAGTTGGCTTACATTCACAAACACCCCAGATAAACATTCAAGAAGAAACTGTTTGCCATTATGAGTTTTTCACATTGACTCCATCAGTACTTTTGTCTTTAAGTAAATACCAGCAAAACTGTTTAAATTCTCAGAGTTTAGCTGTTTCTCAGTGTTGTTGAGTAAATGTTAGCATGCTAGCTTGCTACATTATGATTAAAATAAAAAATACAGCATTACCTGGTTAATGTCAGCGTATTAACCTGGCTGCAAGGATGTGAACATGAAGTTCAAAGCCCTGTTGTGTTGGAATAAACTCCGAGTTGTTGGCATGGCTCAGTCCTGAGGACCAGATTTATTCACAGTTTCTGCCTGGCACAAATGTTTTTGATATTTTAAAATTTGCTGTTAAAATGTACCAAAGACCGTAAGTGATTTGTGCATTATGCAGCAATTCCTGCGTAAAGACCTCAGACCTGGACTGATGTGGTCCACCTCTCTGTTTTTTGTGAGAATTCCACCAGCAGAGTTCTGAATGAGCTGCAGGCGTCTAATTGATTTTTTTTAGGTAGACCAGTACAGATGCTGTTACACTAATCAAGCCGAAGATGAAAGCATGAACTAGTTTTTTCAGGTTCTGCTGCGACATCAGATCTTTTATTTTTGAGATGAGGAATCCTTATGCATCACCAACAGTCGTCAATGGGGCAGTAAACTGACATCACAGCTGTTTCCAGGAAAGTTTGTAATGCCGCCTGAGGCATTGAATTGTCAATAAAGATTTGTTTTGAAAAAAAAAACAAAAAAAGCTGTTTCCAGCAGCAATAACCTCCCTTTCATGAGCGATTGGATTATTTTTTTCTGCTTTGGGCCAAAAAATGTAAAAATGAAAAAAGAAGACAAAAAAAAATCAAAGGTCAATGCCAGAAAAATTTAATATAATCCTAAACTGTGTTTCTATTGATGTGTAATCGCTACACTAGAATAGCTGTTATATGTTTATTTTCTGAGAATAAGTCATTTATATCTACTTGCTGGGTGGTGCACATATGGAGACTGCCATATGTGTGATGCCATTTTTACTATAGTGTCCCTACATGGAAAAACCAATGTGAGTGAAGTGAAAAACCCTCTGAACTTTAAAACTGCTGTACCAGTTTTGTTTAATGGGAGTTAGAGACTGTTTGGGATAAAAAGACATTAAAAATAGTTACTTAGAGTACAGTCATAGCTACACTTATGACCACTGGATCCACTCACAGATGAAAACATATTTATGTGTGGGAGAATTTTGGCCACTAATGGCCACCATACATTCACAACAGTGCTTGGAATGTGAAGTAAATTGAAAGAAAACATCTTTCATTTCAAACCCTCATCTTTACCACTAAATGTTTGTAATTCTTACATACTGTACCTTAAATGTTAACGTTACATTACAGACATGAGCAGATGCACGTCACATTACAAAACTATTGATTTTTTTCCACATGTGTAATAAAACTGTCTGTAATACATGAAAGCGACCTTAAAATAGCTATTTTCACATTTTATTTACAAAAACATCCTCTCATTTGTGCGTTTCTTCGGCTGCCGGCTTCCTCGCCATTATTCCCGTATTAAGCATGAAATTGTGAGTGATATCATACCACCTCGTTTTCAAATGTGCCTCTGGAAAATCTCAGTTTTGAGGGCCAGATAGCCCTACCACTTCCTCCGCCACCTCAGTCTGAACCAGAATCGGGACACCACTACCCCTTCACATGCAAAATAAAGGGTTAAGGCCAAGAGCTAGGGCTAAGGGAGGAATTGGAATTCACCCTAAGTCTTAAGGTTGCGCCGATCATTATTAAGATGAACTTACTGAATCTGTAGGTACCTGAAGAACTAGCCAATCCAATTTGAAATGATTATATTTAGTAAATTTGAGACTTGATCTTTATAAATATTCTTACTGTATCATACACTTTTGGTTTTCGTTATTCCATTTCCGGGGTACTATCTTCCCTGTTCACTTATCCAAGTGGCTTCTTTTTGGTAAGTCTTCATGATGAAGAGTTGCCCATTTTTTGGTAATTTTCTTTGGCAAAACCTCCTCCCATTAAACCATCACAGAAGTTTTGCAGCCTCTGTTGGTCTCGGCCATGTGTGCATGAATGGCTTGAAAACACAACAAAATCAAACATTAGAGAGATGCTCACCAAACACCCAAACCAAAGTGAATTAGCTTTTTTGGGGGGGTTGTTGTTTCAGATTCCATGTTGGTTCATGCTGCTATAGAAGTGGCTCAGACAAATTTTTGGAATCACTGAGGTTGAGATAGCTGAGGGATAATTATACATGTGGTTCTTTGTCAAATCACCAAACTGAGCATTCCTGCACAGTATTTTCTACGGTCAACCACACACACACATTTATATTCTGTGGGATACTTTGTCACTTTTGTTGCAGGCAGTTTTTGTTGTCGGCTTCCAACAAGGAAGAGCACTTCAAAGCATGCAAAGTCCCTGAGCACAAAGAAATAAATGTCTGTGGTGGACGGCACACTGAACTGTAGTTCACACACAAACAATACACCAGCTTATTCTTTTATATTAAAACACATTCATGCCGTTGCTAATGCATGCTGTGATTTTACTGGAATGCAGACGCACTTGCACATATCCCCTTAGGTACTCCGCCACTATTGGATGTACAAATCAAAGCCTACAATGCCTGTTATGTGTGCGGAGACAGACAGTAATTAACTGGGAACATCCCAGTGGGACCAGTACTGACTGACTCCATCAATCACAGCCAATCTGCTGCAACCACTGGAATGTCTGCAGGGAGCTTGCAGTCTTGCATTTTGTTAAATCAGGAGTGTTGGGGGTGTGTGTTTGTGAGTTTTACTCTTAACAAAATATTTGGTTGGTAGGTAGTTCGACATGAATAATCATAGAATAGCCATCTTTGTTTTTGTGTGTGTGAGTGATGCAAGTATTTGGCTGTCTTATATGTAATTAAATGTCTTTTCTTAGTTGTATATTGTTATTGTTGTAAATAATAGGTTTCTATGAGATTTCCAGCAATGTCTGTGTACAGAATCTAGCTGTTGTGAGAAAGAGTTAGGCTACATGTATTTTTCTTCCTTGCTGTGAACCATTGCCTTTATTACAACACCAATATAGGTTTTAGCAAACATTTGCAATATATCAATTCTAACTTTTATGATTAGCTCCAAATACACCTAGCTGATTAGGACTGGGTCAGAATTAGTGGAAACGAATGTAAGATTTCTTGGAATTATATTTATTAATTAATATTGATAGACTTTCTTGTGCTATATCAACATTTAAATCCAGCAGGCTTATTCTAAGAACCATAATAATAAGATCAGACTGCTGTGTCGAAACATGTGTAATGCTGCTTTTGAAATTGGAGGATTTGCTTAAATTTTAGATTTATCCAATGAAATGTTTTTGTTTGTTTTCTGTCTTATAATATTATTTTATGCTACACCAATGAGGAGGATATCTGGACTGGAAGGGATTATGTCACAGCTGGATCTGGCTGCATCTTATTCACTTACAGACTGCATTAAAGATACATTAAGCAACTTTCTGACCATCTCTGTGCTCTGGACTTGTTGATGGCACAATCTATCTATTGTGTGCTTTTTGGATCCGTCGTTGCCCAGGAGTGCCCCGACACAGAGAATCTGCGCCACATTACTTTTTCATCCAGGATACTGTGTGGCGTTGCTGTACGCACATCATCACACGCTAGCATATGGATGTAAACACACCAGCTGCTTTCAACACGTACTGCGGCTAATTCAGCAAATTAAAGCAAGAAGACATTGTTGGAGCAAAAGAAGAAAAGAAATAGAGGAAAAGAGAGAAAGAGATAAGACCAGAGTCAAGATAAGACAAGCTAGAGAGAGCTGACAGTGCAGGTGGGATGCAAGTTGGATGCCAAATTAGCCATCGATAAGGGCTGAGAAAATCTGCAAAAGTTCTGCAGTTAATCTCTTAAGTAACATCAGAGAAAAACTAAAAGAAGCAGGAAGGTGATCAGAAACCTTTGTAATAAATTACATCAAGGTCTCCAATTTGAGCACAGTTGATGCATGTTATTAACAGTTACTGCTATTTATAAACCAGGAAATAAACATCTGATTCATGTTGGCTGATGCCCAGATCTAACTCCATAACCACCTGCCTCATTATTTAAAAGAAACATGGAAATTTCATATTTTTATATCATGTTCAACAAGCTTTACATCCACTACACTTTGACCATGGATCAATGTTTCCATCCTCGACTGTTATGAGATTATTAACAAATGGTTATTAGAGGAAGGTGCCCCTAATCTTTCTAAACAGAAATGTAGAGGAGGGTGCAATAAATTGACTTTATTAATAGGAGGGACACTGTACCTAAGGTTTTGATGCAGGAAAGCAAACCATGACTAAGCGAACGACTTGCAAAGGCAGTTACAGTACTGTATACACACAGCAAAATAGAAATGCACATGCTTGAACAACCGGTATTTGAATTATTTACAATTGCAAATTAATATTTCAAACCATCTAAAATAGTTGTGGTAGCAGCTTTGTCTGTAAGTTCTATTCTTTTTTTTTATTATATTTTATCATATCAACACATACGTTTACTAAAGGGTATCTTTACTGACTAATGTTTCAAGTGTTTTACAAATGTCCAGTTGAAGTTATTTTGGCTAATTATCTGGCTGATTCTTTTTTTCCCCTAATCTTTGTGTTATGGAATTAATTTGATTTTCTATTGTTTAAAAAAATGACAAAAAGAAAGAAAGAAATTTGATGGCAACAGACAGTAAGTTAAAGGTCTCTCAGTGTGTGACAGAAATAGAGATAAAGGGGATATGAAGGGGTTAAGTAGGGAAGTGGTGGAGCCAGAGAGATTGACCCAGACATGACCTGCCTATGAGAACATGGTTTAACCCCTTTCTGCCTTTGACACACACACACACAGAGCATCTCATTCTGAAATGATGAAGAGATAAAAGTGGAATAGCTTGTTTTTATTACTGGAATTATAAAATAATAATAGTTTATGTTATTTTACATCCCAGACACCAGCAGCATAATGGTTGTTCCCCAGAGTATTACTCAGATAATTTGACAATAACTGTAAGATAACATTACATTTTTATTGCTTTTTTGAACCACACCCACCGACACATAAGTTTATATTATTTGTAGATATTTCAAAAGAAGCAATATATGAGTAATTCCTACTTTGTTTTTCACAATCTATTAAAAAGTTTCAAAAGTTTGAGGTTTTGACATCACAGAAAGCTCATTTCTGCCAGATCACTGTGTATTTCTTTATGAAATCTGTTGCTATTCCAGTCTGAACCCAAGCTTACTTCCTGGCACTTAACCAATCAGATAGAGTCATCGCCGGTTTAGGAGCACATTGGCCGTGAATGAGCTAAAATGGGGCCTATTCATCATCATCATCATCATCATCATCATACCATTACTTTGGATTGTGCTTAAGATTGCTAGCAAGTTGCGGAGTGGGTGGCTGGGTAAAATCTTGCAAGTGATTATGGGAATTGAGTCAGTGTGAAAATCATTTCAGTCATTTGGTGTTTAAGGACGTGAATGATTTCTGTAATAATTTGTGTCTGAAAAACGGGGTTCTGCTGTTTATGTGGATAAATGTCTGTGAGTGTGTCTGCTACACGTATTAGTGGTTTTGTTTGAATTTGCAGCAGTTATGTTCCGGTGTGTGATCAGTGTCTTGCCAGATGAGGTGCAGTTTCAGATCTGCTCTCTCTTCCAAACACGTTCACAGAATCTTCTTTCTTCCTTTGATCTCTTTCGGTCTCGTGGATAACGAGATCCATATAGAAACATTAAAGTCGTTTATGAGCTGCGAACAAATAGCATGTCATTACCGTTGTTGTGCATGTGGATGTTGCTTTGGTTACGTCTTGGCATTGACGTCTGACCTCATCTTTATAAATCTGAGTTGATGTTGAACCTGGGAACTGGCTTCCTCTGCTTTCAGATTGTCTGTCCTGTCTTGTCTCCACCAAAACCTGCAAAAACATTTTATGTTGTCCCAAAGTTTTGAGACAATACTGTGCTTTACTATCAATGCATTTCTTTTAAAATATCATTCTCTTGATTACTGGATACAGAAAAAAACACTCGATGATTTCTGTTGTCCAAACACTTGCTGCTTTGTCTGATGACGGTATCGGCTTTTTACTTCTTATTTTTTTTTATTAGTGTTTATGATTACAATCTGTCCTGGTACTTTTTTTCTCTGGTGGACTTATTGACTATCTGTGCAGTACATTTCCTTGTTTATGTGTTGTATGGGAGTAAAGATGAACGGATGGCTTCTGGTGGGATAGAGTTACGCACCCACACCCACGGGGTTGTGATCCAACTGTCGATGCTAATCAGCAGATGTTACAGAAACTCACCGTTACACTGACCTGCTGCAAGATTTCAGTGAAATACGCACACACATTTCCTCTTTAAATGCTTATTGTGTTTGTTTCACATTTAATATCTTTTTTTCATTTGTGTTTCTTTGAAAAGTGAAATTTCTTCAAGCCCTTGTTATACTTAAGTAGTCTTAGGATCTTGTGACTCAATATTTTTACATTTAACTTTCCCATAATCTCTTTTTTTTTCTGCTGAAGGATATTTCCACAGTTAATAAAGCGATCGTGCCAGTATTTATCTATTTATTTACAGGCTGTAGAGTGGTGAAGGGAATCTATCAGAGATCAAAGATGAGAATCAAGGCTCATCCAAAGGCAGAGTTTTATGTGATTGCTCAGTTTCTTAGCTTAGCATTTTGTTATTAACTGGTTCTATATCAGTGTTATTATGGATTGACCCATCGTGAATCATGAAGTAGATATGTTTATATTGTGAGTATGTTATTATTGTATTATAATGGCTCAGATTGCATTGCATAGTTGGATAGAGCTCTACCTTTTAAAAATGCCTTGTATTTTTGCATATAAATCAACGCAGAATAAGAAGTTAAGCCAAAGTAAATTTTTGTAAAAATTGCTGATATTATGCTGCTTGGTGTTTGAAACACTTCAGAAGACTCAATATACATACTGTTGAAGATTTATCAGCTTCTATTTTTTTCTTCTTTTTTCTGAATGCTTTTTTTTCTGTTTTTTCAATTGATTTTTTATTTGATCCTCTTCATAACTCATAATTTTCTATAATTCCGCTGTTTAGATTTTAAAATAAGAGGCAGTTGGTGCCAGTTTTTTGTTTCTGTTTTAAAGTCTTGCATTTTCACAGGATAAAAGTCAATTAACAATCTTTTTATGTTGGAAAATCAAACACCTTGAGCTCTTAGAAATCCCATTTCTGCTTGAAAACCAACAGCAGCTCACATAAAGAAGCTTGTTAACAAACTGCCGTCTCCCCTCTTTTTCTGTCCTCCTCTCTGCGCCTGTTTCACTATCTCCTTGTGACTCTCCTCCCCCCCCCCCCCCCCCCCCGCCTTTTCCTCCTTCTACGGCTTCCTCCCTCCCTTCATCACAGAGCCAAGACTGAACTGAAAGCTTTTACTGCATACAGAACGTAAAGCTGTCATCACGCAGTGTCATTACTTTGTTATCCAGAGCAACAAAGCAGCCTTTTTTTAAAGCCCGGTCCCTTTTTTTCCTCTTCATTTGTTTGCACTTCACTCACTTCCTCTTTTCCCTCCTTTGTTTTCTCTTCTTCCCTCCCTCCTTTCTTACTTCTCGCTGCTTTCCTTTCATTGATCTTTCCCTCAGATGTCCCTTTCCTCTATTTTCACTCTGGTTTTATCACATCATTTTTTCCTAGAGGTTGATGTTCTGTCTCTCCCACGCACATACAGAATCATCTCTGTTTCATTCTCCTGTTAATCCCGTCTCTCACACGCGCTCCCAAACTGCCTCGCACATGTGAAACTTGGCACAGCGCTCGGTGAGCTGGACCAGACCTGCTGAACGCATGCATGTATGAGCCTGGCTATTGATTTACATTATTAATCACCTCCATATTAAAAGAGTGCGTCTATGCTGTGTAAGAGTTGAAGTATTTCTTTTTTAATCATACCAGGAGATTTTTCCACTCGCTATTATTAACAGAATTAACAAAACACCGTTGACTCATTTCCATGAGAAGCTTTTGTTCATTTATCTTTTTTTCCTAATTTCCTCCTTTTCCTTCCTTTTTTTGCTTTCTTCATTTTTCTTTTCCCCTCCTTGCAGCTTTCTACTTTTCCTGCTCTTTTCATCTTTATCCCTTCTTACTCTCCACATTTTTCTCCTGTTCGTTCCTCCATATTCTCATCCCTCTGTGTCTGTATGTGCATGCGGTATCCGTGGTAACTACCTCGGTAATGTGTCCTAATGATGCCCAGACAGTTTTTAATTATAAAGACAGCAGGTAGTTCATCTTACTGTCCCTCTCCATCCGTCTCTTCCACGACTTGGACAACTCATCCTCGCATGTGTTTTTAAATGGAAACACGGAGCGCCCTGCTGATTTTCCCACCCTGATAGCCAGGTGTCCTGCTGCCAGACATGCATAAACACACTCGCTCAGCTCTGAGACTTTGAAGAGATTACAATGACAAATGCTTCAGATCATAATTCGGACGCCCCCTTTTTGAGACCAAGACACACAGGTGTCAGTTGATGTCTTTGAGAGTCTCAGTGAGAAGATGAAGTCATCTGGCCTTTCCTGGTCATCATTCTCTGACTGTCTATCTCCCATCCCTTCCCCCTTGTAGATGCCATAAATAACCACACACACAAGAGTGTGTACAGAAAGGGTCGAACCAGCTGAGATGAATGAGGGAGAGAAATGAAGTGTGAGAAGCAGTTGGAGAAAAGAGAGCTGATAAGAGAGGGCAAGTCTGTGATGTCAACCTATATAAAACAAGTGAGAGAGAGGAGATGTGGAAAGTGTCTGAGGTCATTTCCTCATAATTCACTTCAGGCAGCATCAAACTCAGTTTTTTCTACTGTGTTCATATCCATCTTGTATTGAAACATTCACATGGAAACACAGTGATTGCTGTCTGTGAATCACCTCAGTTTTTACCATAGAAGTCTTAAGTCAGAGTGACCCACAGAATAGCAGTACTAACAATAACATATACTTCAGCCAGGTTTTAGGGTTAATCTCAAGTCTCCTGATTAATAATTTGCACCTTGTGTATACCCAAGGCAAACCTCCGTTCTAAAGCTATAAGAAAGTGATGTGAGATTTAGCATCCTTGTTCAGCCAATATGAATCAGGTTCGGGCTTACTGAGAGTTGGTTTGAGTAAATAACCTTCCATGAACCAGTTAGCTTTCCTGAAGGGCCACAGAGAGACGGACATATGTTGGAAAATAACAAGAAACTTTGTCTTCTCCATGGAGCACAACATTTGTCTCATTTTTCCAGCAACAAACTGTAAGTCTCATCAGTGCAGTGGTAAATGCTGCCAGCATTTGTGAACACTGTCTGCAATGCAAGCTGCCATTTCTAAACGCCAGACAGCATTTCAGACAGCTGGGCAAACACAATTTATCTACATGTACAGTATACTATTTTGAACATAGTTTATTACCAATTATGGCGACCCATTAAACATCAGTTTTAAATTTGGTTAAACTCACTGTTAATGAGCTCGTGTGCAAACTGTGGTTGTGAATGCCATTTTTTTCATTGCATTCACAATTGCTGTGTTGTCATATTTCAAGACTAAACAGGAGGAAAATTAAAGAAACCATGACTTTCATGAACATACTGCTGATATAACTTCATGTTGCATTTCTATTCTTTCCTGTTCTCTCTTGGATGAAGGAGTCAAGATACATCGTCTCTACTTCCCTTTGCCCATTCAGATTTAATGAAATGCAGTATATGGTACTACGCATATTTCCCGTTGGGATCAATGCTGCTGTACATAGTCCTTTTAGATAAACTAAATTTTAAATCTGAAATATTTATGCCTTTACCTTTCAAGGCTGATGTATTGTGAGAATTGCAGCATTATTTTCCTTTTTTTTTTTCTTTAACCATTTATACAGTATATAAATCTGAACGTTTAATGGATCAAATGCATTTTGTTTCAGGTTTCTAGTTGCTTCACAGGCTGAGAAATAAAAAGCTTTTTGGGACAGTTTTAGGATTTCCTGAATTCTCCACATTTCAGAAATCCTCTCAAGATGAAGCTTTTCGTCGCACTGGTTAAACAATTTAGACGCAGGTTCCTGGTTTGCAGTGGTTGGTCGCGACATTTCTATCTCTAATCTGTGATATAAGCAGTTCTTATTTAGTTTAAGTACTGGTGTAGCACTGGAACCAGTCCTTCTGGCCAAAAGCTGATTTTAAGGCAGTTGAGTTGCAATGAACTGGTTCAAGACAAGGCACTGACACCGAACCAGTACTGGAATGGATGAATGGACTAATAAATAGGGCCAACACCCTTACATTTTCTGCACTGACTTTAATACTCAACATTTAAATGGTTTAAGTATCTTAAACCATTTAAAAATCTCTGCAAATTTAGTCAGGCTCATGAAAATGAGAAGTACTTCCTGATTAAAGTAAAG
Source organism: Atherinomorus stipes (assembly GCA_023101725.1). Taxonomy (NCBI): domain Eukaryota; kingdom Metazoa; phylum Chordata; class Actinopteri; order Atheriniformes; family Atherinidae; genus Atherinomorus; species Atherinomorus stipes. The sequence goes on from JALJCO010010916.1 coordinate 1,206,941, forward strand.
CACTGATGAGAACAGGAAAAAATGTCTTACAGAGAATGGAGGGGGAAGTATGCATGCATACTGTGTAACATACTTCACCTCTCTGTTAAGCACCATGTAAATGCAACGCTGCAGTTAGCTCTGCAGGTCGGACGCCTGGGATTAATGGACCACATCTCCTTCTCCTCAATGTGTGTGTTCAGTTGAAGATTTATTCTCTACTGTCATTCCATAAAGTAAACAAGTTATAGTGTGAGCTGTGCAAATGTGAAGGTTTGAAGTGTGAAAATTAAAAATTTAAACTCAATCTTTTAAAAGTTCAGTTTTCAGTTTAATGCAGCTAGCTTTATTGGAATGGGAAGCACGTGTTAACATTGACAGAAGGAGTAACAAAGAAAAAGAAAATGTTTATTATAGAAAATATTGGATAGAAGTACAAGAATTATTGAAGTAGCAGAGTTGTGCAGGATGGCAGTGTTGCATGTTTTTACAAGAAATTTTTGTTTGAAAAAGATTTTTTTTTAAGTTTTCCCTCTAACACATTTAGAAAACACTTCCTTAACTTCATTGTTAAATGTCATACTCTTTGGCGTTACTTCGTACAACATAAAATTTTCATGTTAGTAATGATCACCACAGTGGACTTTACTGTTTAATAGTCTCATGAATCGTACATTTGGAGACATTTTAAACCGTTTTGTTTCCTCAACATAAGTGTGTGGCACGTCTTAATGAGAAAGCCTTGCACTTTTTCTTTTCCTATATTATCAATAAGCAAATAGAATCAGAATCTTATAATCTACAATTTCCATATCACAGTATACCCTGAAGCTGACATGTTAATGTTGAACTAAGAAAATTAGATAGTAGTTAAATTGATCTAGTAATTGTGAACCTGAAATTATGGTAAGATAGATGATGGGTAGATGGTAAATAATTAAAGTACTGTAATAAAAATGTATATCTATATAACATTCTCTATATGCAAACTCGAGAATGTTATCTGATCTGATGACAACAGCTTCGTCCTGTTGACTCTGGGTGCCTCAGTAAAAGTCTAACCTTCAACCCTATATTGTTCCTAACAGGAAAAGGACTCAAAACAGCCATGTTGAACACAATGCTTTACACATTGCAGTGTGTGTGTGTCTGTGGACACTGGGTGGAGAGTACTGGTTTAGTTTTGCAGATTTATGGCACATGGGGGGAAAAAAGTCTGTGCAAGAAAATAAGTTATGATCTCTGTGTCTGTATCCAGGACACACTGTCATCTTTGTTCCCATTGTGCCAGAGCAAATATACACTCTGTTTAGCCAGCACCACCACACACACACACACACACACACACACACACAATGTACGGCACCCATTCATTCTCATGCTTTGAAAAAAATCTGTTGCTTTATAGTAATATTTAACCAACACGTGTGAAGTTTGTGCACACTCACATGCACAGTTATAAGTGCCAACATCCGTTCACACAAGCCTTTTACAAACAATGTTAAATCTCCCACTCATAAATAACTGCCAAAGTGGGTGTGGGTGTGTGTGTTGCAGGTATTACTGATGTTGTAGGGACCTAAAGCTGCCTCATCCACAGTCATATTATAGGGACATGTCTTTCTTATGTATACAAACACCAACATCTCGTTACATGAAACAGTTTTAAGGTTATGTTTTGGTAGTTGAGAGTATAATAGGTTACAGATACCTGACTCTGTGTGTTTTCTGTTGCATCAACGTGGTATGAAGTTGTCCTGGCTGGCAACAAGTGGATTAGCCTGGAATGTACACATTTCCTCTAACCATCTGTCTCTCCGTCCGTCCTTCAGCCTTCCTCCTCTTCTTCACCAGTTTTTCCTCTCTGTGTGAATGCATTTAGTGAGGTTTTTTTTTCTCTCTTTTTTTTTATTATTTATTTTTGGGAGAGGGATATCCCCTCCAAAATGCGTTAATGTTGTTTAGTTGCAAGCTGACAGATGAGGTCTATAATTTGATTACATTACCCATAATTACAGCCTCTAGTGGTTGTGAGGGCAACTGCACGTGAAATGGAAAATTGCATCTGTGAAGGTGACGGACGTTGGGTAAAAATCATTTATATTATTTCTCAATGAGAAAGTTGAATATTTTCAATTTCCCTATTTCAAGTTCACTTTCACAATTTATATTAGCTTTGAACCTAACAGTGGCTCAGGTGTGAGAGCAGGTTCTCCGATGACTGGAAGGTCGGCAGTTCAAAACCCATAAAGGCCGTTGGTGTGCATTGGCTGTTATGTTTCTGTCAGTTGTGGTTGTGGCTACTCATGAGTGAGGAGTGGATGGATGATGGATCCAGTATCAGCACTTTGAATGCTGTCAGCCATAAAGTGCAATGTAATCCGTACTAGTTTGTTAAGTGATATAAGAGCCTACTCACTCAACCGGGAAATGAAAATGTTTCATTGTAGAATGGTACTGTATGTCTACATGCAACAGTTGTGACAGTCATGTAAAAAGAAACTATTTTATCACACTTAAAGCCATGGTTTTATCTAAACCCAGCCAGAAAGAGAAAAAGTGTATAAAGAAAGGGTTGATGTGTTACTGATGAAACGTAAGTTAGATTCATCCAATGTCACACAAACGAAAAGTAATGTAAATGTATGCTCTAATCTTCACATTTTTTGTTTCAAGGACTTAATCACAAGTGCTCCATCGTGATAGAAACGAGTGATGCACGATATGAAAAATTTCCACCAGTCCTGGTAACTGATGATTTTCTGCTTCTCGTGACCAATACCAGCGCTGATATTACAGTAAAGCTGAAAATGATGTGATATTCATTCCTTGTGCGAAATTATAAAAATATTTCTGCTGCATCTGCTGCAGATCCAGTGAGTTGCCAGAGACGTCATAATGTTGCACGGTGGGTGCAGCTTTATGTTGTTCCCATTCCCCACAGATTAATAAAAAAAAAAAAAAGACAAACAAAAAGAAAAACAGCATTCTGCAGGTTTGCCTGCTGTACTGTATGTTGGTTAATTACATTGATAACTGTTTGATTTACTATTTGATATTTCTGTATTTCCTCATTTCAGGGAAGCCTTTTAAGATCTGGCAGGGCAACAGATGAAAATTAGCCTTTTAGCTAAATCATCTGAATTTAGATGTTTTTATATGTTATTCATATGCTCTGTCCTTATCAAATAAGCAAAAAGAATTTGAAAAATTCCTCTATCGCATCAGCATCAATATTCAATTTTAAACCCAATATCGTCCGATACTGATATCGGGTCGATAATATCGTGCATCTCTTATCGAAACCCAAATTAGAGGTGAACCTCAGTCGGCATGGTTTAACAGTTTAGCAGTTTGCTTACAACGGGTTATATGTCAGTGCAAGATTAGTATCGTTGCCTCACAAAAATAAGGTTGAGTGGTGGAATAATTAGTCTAAATCTGTTGGGCTAATTTCACTGACACGATGATTGAATCGGTGGCATTCAAGTTCCTCATAAAATGTCACTAATCTCTCTGATTTCATATGATTTTAGATCAGTTTTTTAACATGCAATGAGAAATATTTTCATTTGCTTTGACAAGCTGCTCCAGTCTTGCTATCTTGTCTTGATATTAAGCATAGATCAAGAGCCAGAAGGCAGTTTGGTAACCAAAGACTAGTAACAGGTGGAAATGGTTAGTTGGCACCAGTGAACCTCCAAAGCCAGGATTACTCTTCCTTGCAGATGTGAAGAATAACAGCTGTAAACACCAGGACCTTACTGGTTGCTTGTATTGTACTTCCTGGTGTCAATCAACATCTTTCTTTACACCGCTTCCCTTCAAACTAAGAGTCCATTTTTGTTTTTAGTGAACATGCATTTGGTGTCAAAAGAGCGTCGACTTGGTAATAACAAATTAGAGGAGACACAGGCGTCCACACAGTTGCTCGTTCTCCTTCTGATTATGAAATTTATCTCCGGCGAACCACAGCAGATCTTCAGATACTTGTGGAATGTGGAAAGTTTAAATGTTGCATAAATCCAACATTGGCATGTGTCTTCTCTGTTTGGTCTGTTTGTGAATGGACATATAAAAAAATGAAATTTTGGCTCTAAGCAACTTCAGTGTGACTAAAATATTTGTACAGAGGGTTGTTGTTTCCCAAGACAAAGCTGCTTTTAACACTCATAGCCCACACACTAAGTAAACATCTTATGCAACAGCTATCGAGAAACATAGTTACTGAAATCTAGTACTAATATTTGAATATATACAGTACATTGCCCAGATTAAGTAACACTCACTTTATTTTCATACATATAGCTGATGAACTGCATATAAGCAGACATGATTTTTAAGCTTAAACAAACATTACAAATCTGAAACCATTTCCACAGGTTTGGTTTTCTAGTGGAAACTCTCCCTCTGACTGGAGATGTGACTACGGGGAACATAACCTCTTCACCTCAGCAAGATGTAGTTTATGTAAAGGTATGTGTCTCACAGAGAGCTCCATAAAGACTGCGGGGATGATTTCCTCTCCTCTGTAAGCACAGTTTCTCTCCCATGACCACCTCCCTGTACCTGGAGACCTCTCTGTCTTTTTACCTGCTTGCAGTTTAGTGGAGGGGTATCAGGACCATAAGGACCAGTTCAGCAACTATCAGAGCTTATAATGAATGACTGTGATTAAGTCACCAATCAGAATTAATAAACTCTTACTGTAATTTGTATGATAAAAATATTTTTTTGTTTATATATATATATATATATATATATATATATATATATATATATATATATATTTATCACCCGTGACCTCAGTTACCTCTAAAAGGTTCAAAGATTAAAGTGAGTGGTTGAAATTTTTTATTTTTCTTTGCATTTCTACTATAAAAAAGGGTCCTTGGCCCATAAAGGGAGTCCCCAAAGACGACAGAGAGTCTGCAAGGCTTTTACCCCTGGTTCTGACAGATAAAGACCATGTCCACACTGAGACAAGTTGAGGTGTATACACAAAAGTTTGTTATTATTATTATTATTATTATATTGTATTATTATTATTTGGACGTATCATTCAAACCAGCATTTTGGGATCCTGAAAACACCAACGATTGAAACCAGGTTCAAAGATGTAATAAATGGGGGTCATCAAAATCTGCTTTCCAGCAATATTATAAAACATAAATTTTCAAACAGAAATGAACCAAAGCTATAGTAGGCCATACCTTGCACATCCAATCAATTTCCAGCCATGTACTGTGTGGTTTTGAAAGGTCAGTGAGCAGGTGGAGCAACAGTAGTGAAACAGTCCATGTTTATCCTGGTAATATCCCAATCTCTAAAGAGAATTGGAAGAATATCTAAAAAGAAAAATAACGTGCAATATAAAAAAGACAAATAAAATAAAAAATACTAATTAATCCTATATTATATTATTATTATTATTAAAATTAATTTTTTTCAGTTTCCGACATGGCTTCGGAGCACTACCTAGGCCAGGGCAAAACCAGAACAAAAAAAAAATAAAAACATAAATTGGGCGGGGATGGGGGGGTTGGTATTTTTTTCGTCAAAACAAAAAGATTTAAAGGAAATCAAAAAAAAAAAGGAATTTTAGGTCAAGGAAAAAAAAAAGGAATGGGAAGAAAAAGAAAAAACCAGACCCAAGGGAACTTTGAACTTAAAAAAAAAACAAAAAAAAAAAAAAACAAAAATTAAAGGAGAAACGGGAGATGAAAAAGAAAAATTAAAGAGAGAAAGAAATTTATATAATATAAAAGGAAAAAATGTGATAAAAGAAAAATAAAAAAACAAAAAAACCCACCACCAAAAAGCCCCAAAACAAAATTAAATAATAAAAATAAAAAAAAAAGACAAAAACCCAAACACAACCAAAAAAAAAAAATAAAAAAAAAGTAAAATGTAGAAAATATAATATCATTCACTTCATACATCTATCTAACTATAGAAAAAGAACTGGAATAGGAATTAAAAAATAAAAAATATCTAACAACTATAAATTAATAAAATAAAAAGAAAGGAAGCTAAAAACCTAAACTTATAAATAAATACTAAAAATATAAAAAAAGAAAAAAAAAATGATCTAATGCGAAAAGATAAAGAAAGGAAAAAAATAGGTAATTGAGTGTGTTTTAAATTAAGGAAAAAAAAGAAATAGAAAAAAAAAAAAAAGAATAAAGAAAAAAAAGAAAGAAGGAGCAGGTGAGAGATAAGAAACTAAAATAAAATTTGTTTAATTAATTCACATTATAATAATAACATAAAAAAAGAGATAGAAGGGAGATCAAGTCGTATCAATCATTATCATCTATGGTCTCAAACCTCAATAAATATCAATCAAATATAAATACTTCCTCGTCCTTCTCTCCCCTCTCCTCCCTCATCAACCATTTTCCAGTCGGTGGCATCATGCTATCTGTCTGTCTCTCTCTGCTGTCTGTCTCCCACAAGTCTACAACAGTCCAACAATCGTCACTTCACAACAGTACCAACAACGCCCCTAACAACAGCCCAACAACCCCACTTCACCACAGTCTCTCCACACTCGTCCCATAAAATATACAGCTAGCTCATTCACAGCTATCTCACAGCTCGTGACTCACAGCCACTGTCATCACCAAGTATCCATATTCCCCCTACTGGCCACGTCTTTTGATTTCTTTTTATGTGTACAGATCAATATCTATCTATCTATCTATCTATCTATCTATCTATCTATCTATCTATCTATCTATCTATCTATCTATCTATCTATCTTATTCTTCGAGTCTTCTTATAGTATTCAGGTGTGTTTGTGTTTGTTTCGTATTCTATCTCTGTTCACGTTTGTCTTCGTCTGTTCTCGTTATCTATATCTTATCTTTCACGTTGGTAACAATCATTCCCTCTCCCCACAAATCCGTCTTCCCTCTCTCCTCCGTCTCCCCTATCTCTCTCCCCCCCCTCCCTCTCTCCTCCCCCCCCCTTCATCCCCCTTTCTTTCAATCGGGGGGAGTGAAATAAATTAATCTTGATAGTTACTGCTCTATTTTATTCATAAAAAATGTCTGTTTGTTGATAATTTAATTTACTTCACAGGGTTCTTGCAGGGACTGAAGTCTAAAATGTCTAAAATTGTAAAATCTAAATTTAAAGGGACTAGAGGCCGGAATAAAAAAAAAACAAACATCCATGTACATTTTTTTAAAATACTAATGGGTGATGAAGCGCTAATTACCAAAAAGAACGAGCCCACCCACGTCTCTCTCTGTTGCCTTGAATAGGCTGTGTGCTGCAAAATGCGCTGCAATGCGGTGGCCAAATTTCCTGCGCTGCCCCGTGGATGTGACGTCAAATGACGCTGCATCTGCATCCCTGACAGTTTTGATACAGGAAGAAGATGATCGCGGTAAATTCAAACAAGTAAGCGATAGTTATGGATAGTTTTGGTCTTTAAAAGCTCTTAAATTTAACTTGCTGAAACCTGCAAGAACCCTGACTTCAATGTCATTAATGGACAGGACTCAACCAGAATGTATCATTTATGGCAAGAAGCTGGCCGATGAAAGAATAAAGCCAAGTATGGTTTTTGTTTGGGGTGGGGCAGCACGTGGGGTCCATAGCTATATTTGGTTGTTGCATGAAGGGAGTATTTATTATAGGAAAATAGGTTTCTGGGAGCTTGCATGTTTCGGGTATTAAATCATCATTTGGCATTTACATTCTTAGCGGTCTGTAGAACCTCTGATACTTAGACACTTATCAGAAACCTACAGGAATGCTGACTTCAATGTCACTTAATGGACAGGGACTCAAAATCAGTTTGAGATATGATAAGTGTTTAAATGAGCACAGCAGCTTGCACATTTTTCTTTTCTGAATAGGCAACTATTTAGTATTTAGGTGTAATTTATCTTTAACTCTCTTCCCGTTAACAGAGAATTAACACTATTTTCCATCAATTTGAAAAAGGCCAAGAAATGAATATCAGATCTCAAATAGTTTATTACAGATGTACAAATTCTGTATCTCACCAGGAACAAATCAACTAGATGTTTATTTGCTACTGACCATCTGGACTTCCACTTAATTTAGGGCCTGGATTAGTTTTTTTCTTCTTTCCTGCCAACACCGCTTTATAGACAGATTCATAGATTCAGTCGCTTTTTTAAACGCTCCTGCTCCAGTCAGAGTGGAGGTCGAACTGTTCACACACACTGTCATTGGGTCACAGATAAATGGTGTTATTAAAATGGTGAAGACTTCCTGGCTTCTCATCCATACAACCCACTGAGCTCTGAGAGTGTGAGTTCACATATTTCCTAGTGTTTGACACACTAAAATGCACACCCTTAGCACACAGTGTTTGAGTTTTTGTTCTTTTTTCCTATTTGACCATATCTTATGCACATACATACACACACTTGCTGGTGGCAGTCCTTTCCATTTATGAATGGACCATTTAGAGTGAGCGAGGAGTAACAGATGGAGTGAGAGATGAACAATATGTTCAGTAATCTTTTATGATAGACTAACAGAGGCTAAAAAAGTTCTGAAAGAATTAGAAAATGTTAGTGGAGAGTATTTAGTTGTAATCAGTGTCCCAAATGTAACTTTGTGCTGTGTTGATGTATCAGCAGGTAGTGTAAACCCCTGCAGCTGTTTGAACGGCTGGAAATGTGCTCATATACATATTCCAGATGGTTATCCAGGCTGAACACATCATTCATATCCTTAGTGAAGATATTACAGTCTCACCAGTGAAAAGTTTGACTCTACCAGATAAATCAAGTCCAGAAGAACCTCCAGAATATGCAAAAACATATCAATAGAATTAGCAACTGAGCAGTTAGATGTGGTTTTGGTGTTATAAATGCTGCTATGAAAGACATCATCTTAACTAAATAATTTTTTTTTTCTTTTTCTTTTTTTTTCTTGTTACTTTAGTGGCTGTTTTTTAAATAAAATAACTATCTTTATCTTACATCTTGAAAAAAGAAACTAATAGAAAAATGTCATTTTTTGATAATATAGTTTTTCCCACTTGAATGTCTGGGTCTACAGCAGCTGTTTTTGTACTGGAAGCACCTGTGACCTCATTTTCAGATGACTTCTCTCTGAAGATTATACTTTCCCGGTTACGATAAAGCGTTTTCATTGACTGCAGGGATCGGTTTCCTCTGTTCTGTCATTGGCAGGGTTAATATTCCAAGTCTCCCTCTCTTCTTGATTTTAAGAAGAGGTCAGAAATTAATAAGTGCAGAGGTACATAAATTTCTCAGCACTGAACTTTATAACATTTGAATGGAAAATAAAACTGCCAGCACAAAAAACTCTGCTTTAAGACAGAACTTTACTAAGGCCAATGAATGAATGAAAACTTGCCAGCTGGATGGGAATGATGTGTGTACACTAATCCAAAATACAATGTGTTGAGCTGGTTAGAAGGCAGATCAACTACCAAAAACACTCCAGCCTTAGTCGTATATCCATCCAGGACAGACAGTGAATGAGTGAAGGGATTTTGTTTTTGGTTTTTTGTCTCTCTCTCTCTCTCTCTCTCTCTTTTAAAGTCTTCATTTTTATAATTTGCAAGGTTCCTCTCAGTTACATCAGGATTAAATAGGCTCCTTTCATCCATCCATCCATTTTTCTTGCCGGGTATCTGAGGTCGGGACACAGGGGCAGCTGCCTAAGCAGGCGAGTCCAGACTTCCCTCTCATCTACCAGCTCATCCTGGGGTGATCCCAAGGTGTTCCCAGGCCAGGCTAGTGACGTAGTCCCTCCAGCGTGTCAACATGGGACTGATTTTTACTCACTGGAGAGAACTCAGAGTAGAGGTAGGATGTAAAATGGATGCAGAATTGGCCATCGTTAGGGGGAGCCTCACTGAGAAAATCTGCCAGTTTAGTGATGCAGCTTAAATGATCATGAATACTTGCAGACTTATTGTAAATCCATCATTGTTTATACCCAGCAGTATTATAACTCACTGTTAACACATCTGTTCATACAGTATCTGGTTGCACCTGTTGCTAATCAGTAAAGTACTGTGACCGTGCAGATGCATATTTTAGACATGCACAACATAAATCCACCAGACTAATTAAAAAGTGAATTATTTTTATATGTTAAGAGACAAATCGCCTCTTATTGTCAATTCCTTTGTGATGAGTTAATGCAATAATTTGTGTGACTCTAAGGAAGAAACTGAAAAGGAAAACCATAAAAACAGCATCTGCCCTCAACCCCCCTAAAACACATTATAATCTGCATCCTCACACATATTCTGTAGTTCCAGTGCTACAATCCAAGATTAACTAATGAAAAGTCTATACATGAAGTTGTTTGTGTACTTAGTCTGTACAAACACACTTGCTGTAACAAATCAGACTATTCCCCAGATAACATGTTGCACTATAACATCCTGCAACTGAATTCGAATCGCTTTACTTTTAAAATGTTTTTGCAAAATGAATGAATGAATGAATGAATAAATATGTTGGATTAGACAATAAGCAAGCATCCAAACCTGCAACATATTTATTTGCACAACTTTTCCATGCAAATAATATTTTCCTTACTTATAATGTCAGATACACACTCATTCATGTTTGCATTCATTCACACAGATAGAAACACACGTACTGATGCACACACACACACCCACACACACACAGAGGTGGTGGCAGGCTGGTAAATTGATAGAGAAAGAACAAACAGAGAACTGTTTGCTTTAGAAAAGTGTCACAACCTTCATTCATCTTCACAGCCCACAACACACACTCACTTCATTTTTACCACTGTTCAGACACTGCTTGTTTTCTCTAAGTTTTCTCACGGACAAACACTCCCTCACATGCCCCCATAAGTCTTATTCTAAGCATGCACGCACACACATGCACAAACACACACAAAGAAAGCAGTATTCTGTGACACATTCACACACACACACACACACACACACACACACACCCATAACTCAGAAACTCCTTGCACGTGCAGACATGACTACGACCTTTTTTGTTGTTGACAATCACACACATAACCACACACATGCTCCAGCTAGAAGTGTGCATGATAAGGTGGGCTGTGAGGCTCTTATCTTTTGTGTCAGCACTGCTCTTTACAACTCTTTCCTCGTCAGTCTCTGCTCATGCTGGTAAAAATATCCCTGCAGATGCCATCAAAAAACCTAAACTTAAAAAAAGTCATCAATATAAAATACTTCTCAATTTTACCTCTACTAATGTAGATTAACAAAATTTTAAAAGGATTTCAAGTTTTATTCAAGTTATACAATTTCAATATTGGATCTAACATTTGGGTAATTTACTGTGCACGTAAAAAAGTTCCTCCCCTTCCCCTAGGGACATTTTTGGCATCGACTCCCATTTTTTCTTGAACCTACTAAAACTTAACCATAAGAATGTTCATTTTCTTTCTTTTTTAATAAATGACTATGTTTACAAACAAACAAACAAAAAGTTTTAATATGTGTGTATTTATGTTTAACTATATGAGAGTAGAGCATTTTTCCCCTCCCCACAGTACTGCATGTAAGAAGTCTAAATTTAGCTAACTTGTTAAAGCCACTGTACATTTCAAAGTCTAAGAACTTTGTTAACAGAAAAATCAGAAGGATCATTCCTATTCAGAGCACAGGTTCTATATCAGTTCGAGTTGACAGCTTGTGTTTGTTCCCACAATTCTTCACACTTCCTGTTTAGCTCCCAATCTTATCTCAAACTGTAAATTTAGTACTCTGTAAGATTGTATTTTTGTTTGTTCTCCCCTTGATTAGATTAGCTAAGGTAGAATAAATTAGCTCAACACAAACAGCAGGAACAATGAGCTCACTGACACTGTGGATTGTTTGTGTGATCTGTTTTTAAACTTTAAAGAGTGATGGGTGTGTGATACACTTTCTTGTAAAATGTGTGCATCCGAGTGTATTTTGGAGTATTTGTGGATGCGTGTGAGGTGTTGTGAGATTATAGGATGCTTTCTTGACGATGATTATGATGCATATACTCAGCCACAAAGAGGCCAGGCAGTCTGCCAGACACTTCCCTCTACAATTAGACGATACTGACCACAATACACATACATGTACATCAGTGCCTATACTCAGTCTAAATACATTGTATAGTTATCTTTAGAAATACATAAATAAAGGAAAGATGAATTAAACCTTCACTTGTTATTCAAACAAATTGTCACTAATTGAAATTCATCAGTAGAAGTGGAATATTATACTGAAAGCCTAACTTTTGTGGTTAGTTAGGTTACAGGTTAGGTTGGGGAGAATCAGGTCTTGGGTGGGATTTAGGTTTCAGGGCGTAAAAAAACCACAAAAAAAGACAACTTTTGGTGTCACTCAGGCTTCCAAATGCTGTCGTTTACAGGAAACAGGATGGAGAAGACTGTTGAGATTTTATGAAGTTTCAAGTTCGGCTAAAGCAGGACAGAGTTTCTTTAAACTGAGGATGGATGATGTTTGGCTTTGAAAACAAGATATTAGGGTTAGGATAACCTATTTGGCTTGATTTGAATGCCTCAGCAGTGAAACATGGAAACTGATATAACTGAGTTTAAAAATGACTTTTTACAGACACTGAATGAAGCAAACCTGCCATTCACGAACCATAAAGGTTCCTAGAAATTCATCTTTTAAAAGTTTGTATGTTTACATAATGTGTAACTTTCCTCATTTAATCAATTTTGCGTTTGTCAGTGATCAAAAGTGAATATCTGTCACTGACTGACTGAAGCTGCACCACTCACACCAGCCTTTTTGATTCAAATCAGGGTCCGTTTGCTTGGAAAGTCTGCTTCGTCTGGAGTGTTGTGAATGCACAGACTCCAAATCGGACCAAACATGCGGACTCGGTCGGCCTACACACACAGGTCTCTGTACGATTGAAGTGGACCAAATGCAGGAAGTGGACTACAACTGCCGCACTGCATTTGGTTCGGCGTGGCATTGTTGGTTAATATTATGGTTTATCATAAACGTTGGGCATTGTTAGTAAAGCTACCAAAACAAACTAAAGGACTGCTTTAGAAATGGCTCATGTTCAAACTTGGAGCAATGACGCCATGAAAGCTTTAATTGATATATAGTCAGAAAAAAACATCTCGGTTCCTAGTAACTGCAGTTTTTCAAATAATTAGCTGTGAAATGGAATATGCCCACACAGTAGACCAGTTCTGGGCTAAAGTTATGGGCTGTTAGGTCATTTAAAAAATTAACCTCATTACTTACGGGATTTGTAATTGATTAATCTAATTAATCGTATTTTAATCTCATATCTGCTGAAGCAATTGTGGGGAACAATAGTCCTCAAGGACTGCAGTCTTTTAAGTTTTCCATGCAATCCTGCTCCAACACAGCCTATCAAATTCAATACAGTGACCTACAGAATCGTTTTTCTTCTTCTTCTTCTTCTTCTTCTTCTTGTGTTCATTGGCAGTTGGCAAAGGGCTTTAGGTGCATTACCGCCACCCACTGCCCGGGTCATTCAGTGGGCCAAATTTAAAACGCTTGTGCATTGAATTGGCACGCTGAATTGATTGCCATTATTTTTAAAAATGCATTAATTTGCAGTGTAATTAATTAATCTAATTAATGCATTACACTGACAGCCTTAATAATAATACATGATATACTTGGAAGAAGTGGCAGCTCAGGCAACAAGACTCTGGCTCATTTGGCTAAAGTGCAGTGTGAAAGTGATCTGGGTCCGGGAGAACACCCTCGCCCACCAATCGGACCAAGTCTAGCGGACTATCCTGGTGTGAAAGCAACCTGAGTGTTACTTCTCCTTCTGGTCATTAATATTTAAAGATGAGCTGAAATAGGTCTTCTGATTCCACTTGCCATTTACAGACATCATGCATGTGAGCTGTTTGGTGTTTACAGTTGCAAATTTTAGCTCCAGAAAATAACCTGGATTACATGTTTTCATTAGCTTAAAATGTGTGTGAATAAGAATTTCCATCCAAAGATACCTTGAGTTGTCTTCTTCACTCCATCTCAATGCTGCACCCTCAACACTATTGAAAGCAAACCTTTCTGCCTGCACACTGGCCCTTTAATAGGCAGTATCAATCAAGGGTTTTTTTCTCCTTCTTCTCAAAGACCAGCCATCTCTGTCATCCCATACAGTGTTGTTTCTGTGGTTTACATGGAGAAAAACTATATATCTGAAAGTAATAACAGTGGAACACCAGCAGCATGACTTTGACTCAAAGTGATTTTTCCAGATGTGTGTACGTACTTGCACTCACAGATGCATACTTCTGTGCACGCGTGTTTTTCTGCAGGTGCATGCATGTGTGGATTTGACTGAGATGTGTTCATGGAAGTTTGTCTGTTTAATTCATACAAAGTGTGTGTGTGTGTGTTTGTGTGTGTGGAATGCAGTCTACCACCAGAGCCCAGATTTACTGGCAGAAGCTCACTGCCAAAAACAGGAGTGGTCAAATTAATCACTTCTGTGTATGTGTGTGTTAATGTGTGTGTGCATACCGTTGTAGCAATGTGGAGGTTGCTAACAGATGCATAAGTGCTTTTTCTCCAGTCTGAATTAAAACCATTTTACAAGTTTAATGGCATCTTTCATGAATATTCTGCAGACTAAAACTGTGTAGTGCAGCGATCCCAGCTTAACTTTTCCATGCTGATAGATTTCTTGACAGAATGTCAGTGTAGGCTTTTGTTTTGCCGGCTTGTCAGTTGTTTTCTGTATTTTTAGCATCAGTCTAAATGTTATGCACGTGTCATAAATAGTGCTTGTAAATAATTTTTTTCGTCTTCTATTTTGATTTTAATCCTATATGAGGTGGTCATTTATTGTCATTTCAGTTTGTGAAACCATCCTCTATTTTAGTGATTGGAGTTTGTTTTTTAAAAGGGTAGTTTTTTTTAAATGAGATGCTTAATTCATGACTCAAACACAAAGAAAATCTACATTGTGAACAAGAAATTATACTGTTAGTTAAAGCCGGTCTTTAGAGATGTTTTCTTTTTTAAATGAAGGAAACATGAGGCAGCAGCTCTAAAAGCAAGCAGTCTGAAAATCAAAGCATGCATGTATGTGGTATGTGGGTGTGGTTGACTGGCTTTGAATGTGTAAGTAAACTAAAAGTGAGCAGTTATCCATCCACCAAATGATCCTGCCTGGGTGTGTATCCGTGCACAGATGAGCAGTAAATTTGCCCTGACTTAAAGCTTAAATTCACTCGTATTCCACCCGCAGTCACACCTGAGTTAACATGAAATTTGATGATTCTGCCAAAAATGACACCCTCCCCATACTTTTCATTAAAAAAAAAAAAAAACTTTTATTGGAGGGCTGTTTCCATTTTTCACTCTCTTTTTTTTCTGCAGCAGAAACCAGTGTTTGGGTGGAGTTTCTGAATGATAGCAGGATAGTTGGTGTTGCATGATATTCATCCACTACATTTGTTATAAATCTTGATAAATGACAGTTCTGATGTCAGAAATCTTTTGAAAGGCTTTGTCCTTCATTCGATGAAATTTAAAGGATGTCTCTCCCTGTTTTATTCTCACCTTCCACTTTCCTTTGCATTCCTCCTATGCATTCAAGATTCCACAGATGGAAAATGGATCAGGGTGGGTGCAGCAAACATGTAAGCATTTAAGTTGCATCATAAAAGGACATTAACACCACTAGCATAAATGGCTGCTAGGTAGCCAGCTAACAGTGGGACTGTTGCCTTGACCTATGCACACTTGATGGGCCTTTCTATCTTAAAAACGCATCACAGAACTTTTGCAAATTCCTCCATGTCGTGTTCCCATTAAAGACTAATCCATCATCCGTAAAATTGCACATTGCACATAAAATGTGCAATAATACAGGTGAGTGAAACCTGACGCCTCATTCTATAGACAGAAATTAAGTTGATTTGTTTGAGACAGAAGCGTGTGTTCCTCATCATGGCAATGATGAGGATAAATTCAGGGGTTATGTCATCAAAATACTACATTGACCTTCAACGGTCATGTATGTGTTTACAGCCAGGCTTAGGCTCACAGCAATGGCCATGTTGTCAGCTGTTCAGAGCTGTGATTACAGGACCGTACCAACAATTTGCATACAACCGAGAGTTTCCTGGTGTGGGCGAGAGAGTAAGACGGCAGGAGGAAGAGAGAGAGTAAGGAGGAGAAAGAGGGGACTTAAAAAATGATGTGTGAAAGTAAAGAGGGAGAAAAGTTACTGCGTGATTATACAGTACAGAATGGGTACTGTGCATGTGTGTGTTTGCTTATATTTGTAAATGCAGCTTCCCTCATGTATCGCATGAGAATATCAGTTTGTGTTGACTGCCAGCAGAGCTGCAACACAAACCTGTTAACAGCAGATGAAGTTCAATACTCAAAATTCAAGGAGATCCAACTTTTGGGTAAAATATACAGAAAATGTACAAGTATATAACGTAGAACATTTCAGGCAGATCACTTCATGGTAATTCCTTCATTTCAATCTATTGAAAGAAAATGTAATGACATACCACAATATGGCATGTCAAAAGCGCCATATCCACCACCAGGTCTGGGTTGGTATCAAGCGGCAACCTCTGTTGGCCAACTATGATGCCACCCGGAAGAAACCATTTTTTGTAGTTCTCCCTTCATTCGCTGGGGGCTGGCTGCAAGACTGAGTAAATCCCCATAGACTCCCATGTTAAAAACGCCACCTTTATGGCAGAAATAAACCGGTTTACAGCCTGTTTCAAATAATCATTTTAGGTTTAATAGGTCAAGTTTACCTTCATGTCAACTGTGACGGGGGTGAATTTTTTCATAACTCATTCGTTTAGATGTTATTTATTTATTTATTTAAATTACACATATTTAAGGGCGTGTTCTTATGATTGACATGTGGCAGACCGGAAGCTCGTCCTGCCAACCAGAGGCTCCTAGTTAGCTCCTTCTTTGCTCTCAGTTTGTAGCAGAGTCGCACAACGGCGGTTTTTAGTCAGCAAATAGCAAGTCTAAGCATGTCTTACCTTAACCCCGCCGCGTAGGGGGCTTGTCTTTGTTAGCGCCTGTTAGTTTCGAGTTAGCTTGGTTAGCGCTTAGCTCAGAGTACGTCAGCTGTCAATCATTTTCCCCACAGCCGCACTGTGCCCATTTTAGTATTTTCTGGGAGTGACGACACATGTGACATGGCAAGATGGTGACGGTAAGACACGCCCAACTGGCTTCACATTTCTCTATTCAGATGAGACCGGATACTACGTCCATATTTTCTACAGTCTTTGGTTGGTAAGCATTTTTCCGCATTTCCACAGGCAAAAACTTGGAAAGGGTGCTAAAATATCCAGTCTGAGCCGCCCTGTTTTTTGGAGGATTCCAGGCTTAGTAACAGAGAAAAATAAAAAATAAATAAATACACAGTGGACTTCTTGGTGTGTAAAGCCAGATGCCAAACTGCTGGACATCTGCCATTCTTGTCCTTTATTTCAGTCTCATCCTTCTATGTTATCATTCAAGGAGGGGGTTGTGCTGCTATGACATCACACGAATACTAAGGTGACACATCTGTCTTTACCCAGCTGATACGGCGTTTACTGGGTAAGGATGCGGTTTGCTGGGGAAATGCAACTGAGAGCGAGGGGAGAGAGAGGGTTTACTAAACCAACCCGCACCAAACTGTCCCGAGCTGAGCTCCTTGGGGGAAACAGAGCTAAAGTCTCAATAACTTATCATACTTGGTGTAATCCTGTTCTTATGATGTTGAGCAGAAGACTGACCCCGGCTTTACACCGGGTCCGCGAGCACACCTGTGAGCGCACCAGTTGTTGCTAAATTCGTGACATCACGGAATCACGGGAGGAATTGCAAGATCGCCAGTGATTCTCACCCACATGGTTGATTTTGTCCACGTTTGTGTGTCATGGTTTCTTTTTTTTACTGAAACCTTGTGGACACGGAGATGATGTCGTGTTCAGATAGTTCAGCAGTTAGAAGCTGTACAGTGGCTTTTGTTTAGGAAATTACCGGATGTTTTACACTGAATCTCATGTCTGATTTTCTGTCAGGTCCGATCTGAACTACTGCAAATTACGCGGTGTCAGTGCATGCTCCGTCAAAAAAAAAGCTGGTGCGTATCTTTAGCACAGCAGCGCGACATGCCGGAGCGACGACGGACCGCTCACACTGTTGGTGTTGGTGTTCTCGATATATTTCAAACCATTGAGTGCATGGGCGCGTGATTCGGTGCGCGTGGTGCAGCGCTGCGCTCACGGACCCAGTGTAAAGCCGGGGTAAGTCCAAGCTCTCATTGGGCCAGAATATTTATTCATCAGTTCATGATTCAGAGCAGCATGTTCTGCAATACTTAACCACTGAACAGTTGTACAAAAGTTGAGAAAAAGTCAAACTAAGTTCACCAGTAAAGAATAGTGCATTTAGGGGCATTCAGGCATCATAAAACAAGCCAGATACCTCTAACTTTTTGTTAGGGCTGTATATTTACACAGTAGTGTATTTATTTTAGCTTTTCTTTTTTAATCCGCCTGAGAGAAATATTCCATCCATGATTAACTACACTCGGTGTGGAAGCCTGCCATAGAAATATTTCTTTAAAAGTTCACTCCCTGTGAAGCAGCTGGCCCAGACCCATCTCATCTGCTGTTCCTTACCTGCAGGCCGTGCATGTCACTGTTCAGGCAGTCATTATTCAGCTGCCTCTCCAGTTGGGAGGCTTTTGCTCCACCATCTTTGACAGCAGCAGAAGCTGTAGCAAACGGAGAACGGGTTCATCTTCTGCTCTGCAGAACAGGACAAGGACTACTGTGACCGCCAGAGGAGCATCTCACTGGAGGTTCAGCTGGATGTGCTCCCCATACTTCCATTTGCCTCAAAATTTAATTCTGTGGAAATCACTGGCTTGGAAAGAAAAAAAGAAATCTCTGATTCTAGTGCACAAGCCTTGTTTTATAAGTGCAGCTTGCTTAGCTTAGTGAGACAGCTCATTTCCCTTTGGTGTGTGTGTGTGTGTGTCGGGTAAAATGTCATTAAGATAACAGAGTAATTCCAAAATTATATTAAGCATCACTTGAAGTGTGTTTGTGGAATTAATTTGGTTTGTTTGTGTTTGTGAAAGAGCTCCATGAATTTTTAGTCACATCGTTTCCACCTTTTAATTAGTTGGAATAAAGTGTGTTTGCAGTAAATTTGGCACGTTTGTGCGTGCAATGCGTGTTATTAATGATTGGCAAATTTTTTCGACATAAAACTGGCAACTGTGATACCTTATGTAGACATTTTGAAGGATAACTGAGCAGCTTACACTAATATTATGTCATAGCACTGCTTGCATGTCATTAAATGATGTTTTATCCTGTTACTTAGAAAAGAAAACTATGGAAAAATAAATAAACCAAAATGCAACAAAATGATTAAACATAATCATAGGATTAATTCTAATATTTATAATTTTTTTCAACATATTTTGAGGGAAGAAAACACTTTTCTGCTACTAAATATTTAATTAAACTTAAAGCTGAGTGTATAAAGAGTCAAAATCAGGGTTTGTTTGAGAACAGGAAAAAAATATGTTTTTACACCAATTGCAATTTTGTAAAATAAGCATAATAAGTACTTATTAAAAAAACAAAACAACAACAACAAAAAAACCCTAACATTTTACATGGTTATATGTGAGTAGTACTAGTGTTAGTTGTGGAGTAATCTAAGGACTTCAGCTAGTTAAGACTTTTGTTGGTCTTAATCACCAACAGTCAAAAGCTCAAAGATTTTATTAAAATAGTTTTTAAAGGATTTGAATTGAATATTCTCTGCTAACTGAAAACAGAGATAAATTGGCTTTATTACCTCTGGCAAACTGGTGAAGTGGCTGATACAGTTTGTCAGTTAGCAAGATGATTTTTTTTTTTTTTTTAAAGGTTTTGGAGAAATTTGCATTAAAGATTTAACTAGGCAGTCGTGGTCTGTTGTTAATTCAGTAATTGGTCTAACTTTTAATACTTGATTGGTATCTATTGAATGAAATTTGATGTTCAGGGGTGATAATCATTCACAAAATTCCATGACGACAGAGAATATGTGAGAGACAGAAATTCCTGAGACGGATGAATCAAAAGCAAAGCAAATGTTTATTTTTGGCTTCAGTTCAGTGTGGATGGCTGAGAGATAGAAAGAGGAATGAATAGACTCCTCCATTCAAGTATAATGTCTCTTCTGTTTTTGCTCGGCAGGGGTCAGAAATATTACTTCATGGTTTCCTCCCTGCCCTCGCTCTTATTCTTTCCTGTCGGAGATGTGGTGAAGTGAAATGTATCTTTGGCAGAGGTAGCGGTGAGGAGGAGGAGGAGGAGGAGGAGGAAGAATGGTGGCTTACCGCAGCACAGTTAACAAACACATGCAAAGCCAGAGCTGCTGCGGGTCCAGCGAGGAAGCTGAGCAGGTGTCCATTTGGAAAGAAAAAGAAAGGGAAATGGAAAGAGAGAAGGGAGATGTGAAAGGGTGATGCTAAAGGAAATGATAAAAATGGGGAATAGCCTTAATTAAAGAAAAAAAAGGGGATAAGAAGGAAAAAAATGTATCAATAAAAAGATACATTTTTCATTTATTAAAAAAAATGTTGAAAAGTGATGAAACAATAATAAAAATGGAAAAAGGTTTCATTTTCTGTCACATCAACAGAGAAACTTTTAGACTGCTTAATGAGCTTCAATGCTATTTGCTGTAGGATGACACTGATAAACAGAGTAATTATCATGAACGCGATATTAAATGTCTGCAAAAAATGACTTATGAAGAAAATATTGTTCATCAAAAACATACTAAATAGCTTCATAATTTAAAAAGGAAGACATGACTTTAAAATCTAATTTCAAACACTTAACTGACTCACTTGTGTTTCATGTTGTGTTTAAATCAACATTTTATTTTTGCTTTAAAGCGGAAAATAAACCACTTTGTTAAAATTAAACATATAAATCATCGACGAGCCGCTTTGTTCCAAAGCAGATATTTTTAAATCAACTTTCCAGTTCAAGAATAAACTGTTACTTTACAGTGTGTGTGCTGTGAGTATACCTTCCTGTAACTGTATGTTATTTTGTGTGGATGTGAGTGACTCTTAATAAAGATTAATATGTAGGCACTTAAGTGGTTCTGTGTACATGTTGTAAAATCTACCTGTATATACACTGTGGTACCCCTCAGATCCTCAAGGGTCTTTGAGCTCGGTTTGGAGGTTGGGTAACAGGGTTTCTGCGTACAAGGTTTTCCCCCAGCACGGTGCTCCTTCTGTGGCTAGCCGGCCTGGGTGTTGCCCCTTCCTCCCTTCGCTCTGCCTGAGTGACAAGGAAAACACTCGGCACCCTGAAATACTAAAAGATCTGAAAATATCTGCAAATATTTTTGTAATTGGCTTCAGGGATGGCCAAGGTCACAGCTCTGCTGGTTCTGCCTTTTCCATTTACGTTTCACAGGTTGGGTTTTTCATTGATGCCTTCATCCAGCAGGGAGTTAAAGTGAGGGCATGTGTAGGACGAGCTGCGAATTCAACATCTGCAGGATTAATTTGGGCTAATATGAGGGGTTTTAATGAATTCATGACTGTGCTTCAGACAAGTAAATCAACATTATCACACACAACATTAAAGCTGCTGACAAGTGAGGTGAATCACCTTGATCATCTTGTTGCGGTGTTCTGTGTCCTGCTGGGAAATCTACAGCTGGATTTATACTCGTCCAGCGTCTGCATAAGTTTGATCAAATCATCACCGCTGTAGGCTCCATGTAGGTCCGCAACGGCTTGAGGTGCAGCCCTGCTATGCAGCACGGTTACGCAGAAGTACTCCGTTGGGATTGGCCAATTTGTGATTGTGTGTTTATAATTGCTGAATTTATGCAGTAACTGGAAGAGAAACTGCAACACCACAAAAACACTTCAAGTGTGAGAGCATATTTGACCGGCATTGGCCACGCCGGCCCCACCGTACGCAGATGCCGCGCTACTATAAGTCCAGTTTTAATGCGTGTACACACTAGAGGAAAATTAGGCAGATTTTTGTCGCGATCTCCCCCCTTACGATCAAGGCCAGCAAAGGTTTGATTGTTGGATGTTTGCAAACGACATTGTGTCCGATCTTCCTGTGGTGTGAAGTGAGTTAAGACTAATTTTGTCCGGTCTGATCTGCTTTGAAGGCCTTGGAGGAAGAGATCATAGATAATGAACATGTTTAATATTTGCGACTAGAAATCCTGGTGTGTGTGGGTGTGTGTGTGTGTGTGTGGTGGTCCGAGAGGACCCGCACACGCATAGTGTTCACAGCTGTGAGAAAGACAACACTTTTCTCACTGAGAAATCACGTGTCGGCTACCAGAACAACAGCCAATCAAGACACGACAGCTAACAGCGGACTAACAGCTGACTGAACAGGAAGTAAAAACAAACGAGGACAGCCATACAGTAACTCACAGCCCTGCTCTCCAAGCTCTCTAATGCTTGTGGCAGTTTTTACTCTCCTCCAGCTCGTGCCATATAGCCCACATCCCTGCTGTCTCCATGGCTTTTTCCACATTCTTTTTTTCTTTGTATGCATGTTTTTTTTTCCCAGAAAACAAGAGGCCGAAAAGTCCGCCATGTTTGTTTACACTAAAGTCTGGTCACCAAAGTCGTTGACTATACAAGATTTTGAATATTGACCATGAAGAACCCAATTCTCTGCTGAAGAATCGGTTGGTGTGGGGTGTTCAGAAGAGAGAAATCTTGTGCAATTTGTCTTTTGTAATCATCTAGTGTGTGATCTCTACATCTGTGACGGTTTGAGGAATCATTGTACCTAGCTTTAGCTGCTCAGTAAACGGACATGTGGATGCTGCTTTAACATGTACAACCTTACCAGCTAAACATTATACAGCCAGTTTGACTCCTATGGGTCACCTGCAGCAGTTCTTACAGGAAACTTCTTTTTTTTGCTGTACATTATCTATCACTAGGCTGGGCAATAAGGAGCTAATATCACATCATGATATATTTGTTTTAGATGATGATATATCCCGGTATTTTTACCCTAATTTGTCTGAATGTTTCATTTCATATCAGACACCTGTTTTTTAGTATTTAAATCATGTTTAACTTAAAGATAAAGCTCCACTTCAATGATGGAATTGATAAAACACTGGTTAAAAATGTTTGTTAAATCGAAATAATTCAAGATAGTTGGCTGATCATTTCTGATTTCTTTGTAAAAGAGCTAGGAGCAACTCCAGCTTCTTTTCAGGCCAAGTGGGTTAGTCGAAGTGCAGCTGGGTCATTACGAAAAAATAAAACAAAAACATTTGCACAACTAATACTGCAATATTACGGTATATGTAAATATATCATCTCTCTCATGTAAATATCACGTGTGTCTCCATCGTCATACCGGTATATCACCCGGCCCTACCTATCACCGATACGAAACATTTGAAAGAAAATAACGGGGGCAAATCTACTTACAAATTTATTTTGAAAAAAAGAAAACTATGTCATCGGCATAATATTTCTGTGCTCATTTCATCTCCTGCTGTGTAAATGTATTTTTGAGTATTTGACCAGATCGAAAAGTTTTATTTGCCCACATTCACTCAGGTCTTTAACTAAAGCAAGCTGGTATATGTGGTGCAGACAATTTATTTAAGACGTCTGTAAGGGACAACATAAGCAAATAAAGCAATTTGCTTTCTTTGCTTTATGTACAGTCATTTAGACACTATGTACTGATAATGTGGTCAATAGCGGTGCTACACTTCTTCCTTGCAACACTGTCATGTAAGTGTGACAGATTATGGTGTTCCACCATTTACTCATTTTCACTTAATTACAGAAAAAGACCTTTAGAAAACCAAGACAGGCTAAACCTACAAACTGTGGCATGTTCATTGAAATGCTTTAGAGTAGCATACCAACCTACCCTCAACAGAACTGGTGGTGTTATCAATTTTAAGGATGCCACATCAAATATTGTGAATGTAGATTTTAATTAAGTTTTGTGTGTGTGTGTTTATTAGTTTCTCTATCTTTGTGTGTTCAACACTTATAAGTGAAAAATTTTAAATGTTTGTGCTTTTAGTTTTGAAAGCAGCCCGACTGATTTTGTGTGTGTGCATGCGTGTGTGCATGTTTATGTTACTATGGAAGAGGAATGCTAAAACACATTAAAGGGATGGACTGTTGTGTCTCAGAGCAAAACACACAAACTGCAACAGAAGCCAAATAAACACATGCATAAAAAAAAAACACAAAACTAGCTTCAGATTCTTGCGTTCACATGTGCAAATCATCATCCTGCAGTCATGTACTGAGTGTTGCATGTTTTCATTTAAGGTATGTATATACTGTTATATTGAGTGAAATCTACAGTTGACATGTGTGTGTGTGTGTGCGTGTGTGTGTGTGTGTGTGTGTGCGCGTAGCTTACCCAGGGTTGTAAATGTCCTCTCTGATGTGGCTGGCTGTATTTAGACAGAGTGCAGAGAGTGCCGAGGAAGTTGATGGAGGCGTGCATGTGTGTATTTGCTTGTGTTTGTGTGTCTCTGTGTGTGTTTGTGAGGGAGACAAAGCCAGAGAGATTTTATGTCACCACCAGACCTGGAAAACTTTCTGTCCTTTTCTGTTGGGCCAAAACATTGGTTCTTCAGACTGGCCACTGTATATTTTTCTGTACATTATATTGTGTGTGTGTGTGTGTGTGTGTGTGTGTGTCTGCATGTTGGTTAGTAGCAGGGCGTAGCTGAGCAGAGAAAAAATATCTTGGCCAACCACGGGAATGAACCCACCCACTATACCACACCCAGAGAGAAGCTAGCAGTGGTCTCCATCAGCTTCTCTCTTTCTAAAAATCTTTGTCTTTCATTGCTTTTCTCAGCATTATTGTCTCTTCTGACAGAATGCTTGTTTTTCTCTTTTCTTTTTCTTTAATTTACTCTGTTGCTGTATGTTGATTGTTCCTTGTTTGTATCATTTGTAAATTTTTCCTTAAGGGACCAATAAGATCTTTCATTCATTTCACTCCAGATTAACCCCGTGTTCCCTTCAGATTCCACACGCTTGCATCACATTTTCTTTTGAATCAAGTTGCATTTTGCATGAATATGTAAGGTGATTGAGTTCCAATGCAAAACATTTTAATCAAGTTCTTTTTCTTTGCAAAAAAAAGTGACTTTTCTTCATAGCTGAAGCTAAATATTGCAAATGTCAGTGTTATCGTTTACTAGCATACATCGTTATTGGTATTTCAGATGCACAGATTGAATGTAGAGGAAAAAGCCTGCTGAAGTCTTAAAGTTGTTACATTCTTTTACTTTTTCTTTATTTTTTAGTCATTTTGATAATCAAAACAGAGCACAAAGCATCATCACATGTAATTAATAACATCATTTTAGGGTCAAGTTGACATCCTTATGGATAAGAGATATTCAAGAACAACCAAATAACATCATCAAGACTCTCCAGGTCTCACAGCTTTTTTACAACAATTTTAAAGCCATTTAAATCCTGCATCCTTAGTAGAGCTTGTAGGACCATGCATCCTCTTCAGTTCATCTGCTTTGGTTAGTAACATGAAAAGAATCTGCTGTGTTTTATAAGAAGTTCAACCAGAGGAGGGGGGGGCATTGAACTCTGCTTACATTCAGTGCCCTCAAAAACCCAGCCGCTGTGCAGTTGTCTGATTATCAATTTTCATTAGTCAAAGCAAGTGTTCGCCCAAGGGGGAGGGGGGGGCCCGCTTTAAAAGCTGAAAAGTTGAAGGACGTTTTACAGCTACAACCTCAAGCTGACTGCCGCATCGGTAACATCTGTGAACGTCAGCGAATTTAAGTCTTCTTGTCAGTTTCAAGACATGATGCACGTTCTTGATGTGCTGGAAGCAGTTCTTTAGCAGATCAGGCTCATTTTTGCCTCTGAGAGCTGAAATCTTATTTATTATCTGAACAATGAAACTTGAATAAATGATTCACTCATCCAGATTTTCTTAAAAGCTTCAGTAGATCCGGTATTCAGTTAAAAGCTCAATAAACCCTCCACTTCTTTCTTTCCTCTTTGTATGGGAAAGTGTTTTCTTAAACTGTCTGTGAAGACACTCCCCATCATCACTTTGGACGCAGACGGCAATAATAACAGTGTGTGTCACTGTGTGTATCTGCTCCACTGCCCATTTGCACATAAATATCTGTTTTTTTTCCTTTAGTTTATATGTGTGTTGTGTTGAAGGGGGGGTGCAGCATCGGGCTCAGGCTTTGCTGAGCTGGAATGGTTTACTAACACACACACATAGAAATATGGACGGGCCTGTTGTGCTTCAGCAGCACATTCCACAACAAGAATAGTATTAAGAACTGGCTGTTTCACCACCGCCAGACTCACTCTGTTTTTTTCTCTCACTTACACTCAAGTTTTTTTCCATCAATAAATAGTGTTTAGACAAAATAAAATACTTGACCATTTTTTTGTTTGACTCATCTCATGATTGCAACAACGTCTGTTGTGGATGAAGAAAACTAGCTTCCTCAATCTGTTCTTGTTGCAACTATTTTTATAAAGGTGTGTGCGTTTTTGTGCACCTCTCTCACACACCGTTCCCACGCTGTTGACCACATAGCTTTGTTTTTAAACTTCACATGGCTCTGTTGTGTCGCATTCAGCTGCCTCGTCTGGACCGCACAAAACACAGGCACATATGATCCGAGCTGGCATACACACAAACACACTTCCCCACAGATCCAATCAGTCAGTCCGCAGCAGATTCCCTCTTTCTTTTCTCTGCAGAGTGGATTCTGTACATCGGCAGGTTTCAGCTGCAGTGTCCTGCACGGTGACGCGGTCAGGATGCGGGCGATCTGTGCGGCCTCCTCTATTTTGACTATGGCTGTCTGCAGATGAATGCATTGCCATGATCCACCGCTAACACATGAATTCAGGCAGAACATGTGGGCTTTGAACACAGCGCAGATAGGATCGCTCTCCTTATCTTATCGACACACTGACTTTTGTTCCTGCGGTTTTTGTTTTTACTTCATGAGGAACAAACAAGTGTTGCCCTCTAAACTTTGGTGGAAGATGAAGAGCCTAAATAAGTTGAAAGAGACTTGTGTTGGACACACTAGTTTAAGATGATTCAGCTGAAGAGGTCATTGGATATCAAGTGCATGAAATTAAGTAGCAGTAAGTGAACTTGTGCACTTTACATTACAGACTGCTTTGCAGGCAAATAGCAACCTTAAATACCCGTTATACTTGAGCCTAAATAGTCCAATTAAGTCTATAGTATACTGGACTGTACCGCACCATCATCTTGTGGTGACCTTTTTTTCTCAAAAGCGTCTGCTCATATACTTTCCATATACTTTCATAGTAGTGAACATCTGTGCATAAACAGTATTTGTATCCAGAACCCATCTGAAGTCATTTTAAAACATATAAAACAACCTTTAAGTTTTTCTAGACTTTTACCAAAGATGCTGCATGAGAGAAGGCAGATTTGCAAGATTCAGTCTCCAGCTGCCAAGTTGACCCTGTCGGCTTCAGAAAACGACCAAGCAAGACATTGTACAAATTCAGAGGGCGATCCTCTCGAGAATCTAGGAGAGTGAGTTCCACCTGCCTGTGGATATACCAGTTTCGTTTAATACTGATACCAGCAGAAAATAGTCATCATCAAGAACAGCCCTCATTGTTCTACGTCCAGATACAACTCCAGATGACATCAAACTCCAGTACTGAGAACCTCCTACTTTGAAGTACATGCATGTATTTGCAACTGCAAGAAAAGTCCAATGATGACCCTCCAGACATGCAGTCACATCATTGCATTCTAGTGACTTGTGACTGTTAAAATCTTTCCAGGTGAACTTAATTAGACCTTCCCTAAACTTTTGCATTAAGATCTACAACTGTTCAGTGTTTTAATACTTAGAGCACATCATGCTGTTCTTCAAAAAGACAGTCAACCAAATACAAAAGAAGTGTCTAAACCATGACTTGACCTCTAAATGTTCTGGTTCAATGAAACCTTGTGTCTAAACGGTACTCTCTATCATCCTCTTCATATTTAGACATCATTAGAGCAAGACGACACCTAACACATGACAGGTAATTGAGACACTGACATTTTTATGTAAGAAATATAAAAAATAAACACACACACAAAAAAATAAAACAAGTAAACAAGCATGATACGGTTTCGAAGCCAAAATTCTGTTGAGCAACACTTTGAAGCAATCACTGCAATCAGGTGTTTTCTGTAATGTTCGAAAAGACTTCTGCACCTGTTGACACGTATTTTGGTCCACTGTTCATGGGAAAGGTGCTCTTATGTGTCTGGGACAGTTGTTTGTTTGTTTTTTTATTGTTATTATTTTCAACCACAATTCAAAAGCAGTATTTGATTCACTTAATTATAATTTTGTATTTTTGTATTTATTATTAGTTTCTTAAGTTTCTTGCAATTTGAATTACTAATGTGAATTTAGCCTTTTCTTTAATTGGAGGGTATAGTTTTAACGACGACTGTATATATTGTAAGTAGCGTATTTTTTTTCTCTTGAAAAAACATAAAAGTTTCAGAAAACCAGTCTTATTACTCCAGAAAGTTCTTCTCCAGTCTCGTGTCCACACTTGAAACAGCCCAGTACCACCAAGTAGCCTCCACGCAGCAGCAGGGTGTTCCCCGAGTGCTTCTCATTCACTTTTCCTATCCACAGGTTGCCATGGGATTTAAACTGGCAACTGTTCACCCAGCTGGTTCCATTACTAAACAATGATCATACAGCAGAGGTAAACTTACCACAATGGACTAATAAACCATCTTTGTTCAAATTAAAACATTATTTGGAAAAATGTAGGTTACACAGGATCTACTAAAAACCACACATGAGCAATCATGTCATTAGGGACGGCAGCTTCTGCATAAGGAGGGTGTTTTCTCTTCTTTTTTATGCTGACAAGCCCATTCCTCAAAATGAAACACCTCCTAAGTAATTATGAAGACCAATATTATACTAATAGATTTATTCCCATAAGAATCAGCCAGTTTAACCACTGATGAGCAACATAGGGACCTACAGTACGTCACCCGTCGTTTTTTTGTTAAACAGATGTCATTCAGACGTGACTGTGTCAGGATTGTTTGGGATTAAAATGGCAGTGGGCTGGCCCTGACAAAAACTGCCAGACTTTCCTGGTAGCTGAAAATGGCTTTATGTCACCTTGATCCCATCAAGTCAGGGCACAGGCCTCTGCCCTGTTTAGTCTGCACTCTCCAACTTTGTTAGTTTGTTGAGGTAGCAGACTGACGAGATGTGACCTGACCCCCTTTAGATTTTCATTCAGGAGGGAAGCAGCCATCTTGTTTTACAACGTCAATGTTTATCGACTTATTGCTACCGCTCCCTTGAGGACCGGACTCTCTCACACACTTTAATTTCCAGCTTGGAGAGAGAGCAAAAACTTGGGAGGGATGTTGGTCTCCCTGGGAGATGGAAAATGGTCCTGACTTACAAGCACATGGAAAGTTTTTACAGATCTGCTCATTTAACTTGTATAATGTTATGTAGAAGTGTTGCGCAGCACAGAGTCAAGGTCTAACATGAGAGTATCCTCTAACGTTTCCGTCAGAACTCACGTCCACTACGACTTCCTTTTTCATCAACATTTTAATAAGAGCTGCCTTTGTGTGAATGTAAAAACAATGAAAAAAAGCTTAACCTCTGACTGCAAAAGCACTGACATCAGTGAAATCAAAGCATGCATTTAAATCATGGTGCAATAACAGCGGTGGTCCTTCAATCCCCACATGGAAAATGTTTTACAGGGAGAGACAGAAATGGCAAAAACAGGCTGAATTAACATTCCTTTTAAATGAAACGTGAATAAAGAAATTGTGGCAGAAACAACAGCAGAGGAGCTTTGCAGCAAACTTAAAGATTCATTCTGGGAACTGTCCATTCAGCACCACAAAACTATGAAAACACTGAGAAAATTATTCATTTATCGGAGATTTGTTATCATTTACCAGCAGCTGAAATGAATTTCCTCCTCGGGGCTTTCGGTGAAAAACTCCGCCATCCAGGCTTAGAGGAGAGCTGCTGCCCCTCGCCGTCATGAGGAGTAGGGTAGGGTAGGATTCCCCCTGGATGCCTCTCTGGTGAAGTGTTCCAGACATGTCCCACCATGAGGGGACCCCAGGGAAGACCAGAACCAGCGGGTCTGGGTCGGGCCACATTTTCATTGTCTCCACAGATAAAAAATGGGACGGGTACCCTTCTATCCAATCCAACCCATCCGTTTTTGGTACTCCTACGTAGGGGTACTGATCTAACCGACCCGGCCCAAAGAGGTGGAGCTAACACACTGCAATCTGTTGATTGGTTGAAAAAATCTGTCACCTCGCATAAAAACAAAGCTGGGTTGACTCCTTTGTTTCTGTCTCGTGCGGTGTGGTGCTTTGGTTTAAAGGTGTTGCACTGCACTGCGATGATGTCATGCGATGATGTCATGCGATCACGTAGCAACACTATGCGGCTAATACTCCATCTCCAGGGTAAGGATGCAGTTTGCTGTGGGGATGCAACGTGAAATCAACATATCTGTACCAAAACCCACCCAATACGCCAACTGACCCAGACACGTGGTTGGAAACGTGGTTTTAGTCTCTTTGCTGGCCTGGGAACGCCTCAGGATTCCCCCAGGGGCTGGAAGAGGATGGATGGATGGAGTCAAATATGTCAGATATCATTTAAGATGTTTTTATAACAAAGGAAAATCCTTAAAATGAAGCGGTGCTCCACCTTGTTGAACTTCAGTTATATTTTATTCCTGCTGTGAAAACAAGCTGAAGAAGTGAGGGCCATTGACCTCTGACCCAAAGCAGATGAGGGTTTGACCCGTGACTCAGATGATGATTATTTACCTGCCATCAGCATGGAATGCCTCAGCGGCCACCGTCACAGGTTTACCATCAGTGTTAATATGAATGGACAGCATCAGACTGAGCCCCAAACACGAGTTTGACCCAGATGTCACGACTGACCGCTACCAGGATCACTTTCAGGTTCAACTCAGGTTTACCCTCATGGTTAAATCAAATTTCATTATGAATTTTATTATCTTTATTTATTGTTTTGAGTGTCTTTATTGCTTCCACATCGATTCTAAAACATTTTTAAAAAGTCACATAAACAAAAAACACTCAGACTTGGACAAAGTTATCAGCTTTTCCACGGCCAGTGATGAACTTTTCACCTTTCATCTTAAATATAATTCAGCTGAATCAATTTTCCACATGTGACCTTTGTAAAATGTAACACACAATGCGTTCAGTCACCGTATACATTAGATTAGGGAGCATTACACAGCCAGGCTGACATCTATAAACCAGCAAACGGCCAACATAAATAAGTTTGTGTTAAAGCTCAGACTGATGGATCAGATCTACTCCAACTTTGCTGCCACTTCCTCTTTTGTTTTTGTTTTTAAATGATTTGTTCTGAGTGGCTCTGTTATTGAACAACCTTGGTGTAACATTATGACAATACAGACTTATCCAAATTAACTGGAAGTCCTGTTGTCTGTCGGCGCAGCAGCTGGGCAGTGATGTACAGACAGGGGGATTGTGTGTGAAGTGGTAACCAGACAGTTAACATCCAGTCCTGGATTACACTGTCGCTATGGGATTAACACACTTGCCATACTGGTCAAATTGTTACAAAGACAGATGTAAAAAACATTGAATTCCACATGTTTTGTTTTCTTTTCTTGACAACACTCTTAAAGACCCAGACTTGTATTCACAGACTTTATTTTTTACAGCTTTAGATACAGACACACCCTGACCCAAATTCTCTTTTATGTCAGATTGTAAAAGTTCTGAGGCCACCTAGAAAGCAGGAGGTGGGCAATTTGCATGTCAAAGTGCAAATTTGCACTTTCAGACAATTTGCAGCTGGCTATATTTTATTACTACTCCCAAAATATTTGTTCCCACTTCTACTGTGGAGGATTTTATGCTAGATAAGGTCCGCGTTTGTGTGTATAAATGAGATTGTGTGCTTATGTCCAACTGAGAGGGCAAAAATGTTCACATTTGTGTGTGAATGCATGCAATTTCTGCCCAGTTTCATTTGCAGTTGTGTGGTTATATGGTCGGGTGGGGAGACAAGCGGCTTCAGGCAGAAAAACACAAGTGCTTTAATGAACCATGATAGTTGGCACCTATTAAACTGTTCCTCTGTGAAGTGATAAATACTGAGGCTGTAATTTTACCTTCCTATGTTAGCAGGTTCAGCAAAAACAAATTAAATCATGTTCTCATTTTAATGTTTGATTTGAAAATCTCATTTTGGTTTCAATCACATGTTTAATGCTCCCTATAATCAATGTTTATGGCACCCGCCTGCGACACTCTGAACCTGAGTCTCTGTCTCTTAAGCCCTAGACGATGAGCTGCCTGATTAGAGCTCCTCTCTGGAGTCTGTGAGCACACACACACACGTCTTGAGAGCAGTCTGCTGTCTCCATCACGTACATGCAAAGACAGATTCATCTCCACACACAGACACATGCTGATACTTCTAGAGGCAGTTCTTATATTGCAGTCTCTACACCCACACAGGGAGATACCAGGCCGTTGTCTCCAGTCTCTAAACCCTCTCCGTTCTCATGGAGATAAGAAGTGCGTCTCATTGTAGGCAGACAACAGCCCCGTTATCGTCTTATCAGACAGCCAATCCAATCTGCAGGAGGTGGGGCTGAAAAGTGTGTGTGTGAGTGCATTTGGAAGGGGTAGGGGGATAGCTGTGATTAAGTGGGGGTCCTTTGTCATGCAGCAGGTGCTGTTGTCACTCAATTTGTCATATAAAAGAGCTCTCGGATTTTCAGTGTGTTTCCATCGGCCTGTTAAGGAACACTGCACAGCTGGAACAATGTGATCTCACCTGAAGTCATACTTTTGGACAATTTTCTTGCACTTTTTGGGGGAAGAAAAGGAAAAGGTGCACCTTTTCTTTTGGAAATCAACTAAATGTGATCATCAAGCCAGCCAAATGCCCATTGTGCTCTGTTTAAAGGGCTAAATGACCAACAAAGAATGGAATTTGGCCTTAAATTAAGGATTGCTAAAACTGACTTCAGGTCATACACACACTCACACACAACACAACACATATATAAGATAAGATAAGATAAAACTTTATTATCTCACAATGGAGAAATTCACTGATAAAACAGTATTTAAAAGAAAAAAGGAGAGGATTTATATATATACATATATATATATACTGTATATGTATTCGGGGTGCAACTATAAAAAAAGATTCATGGTTCAGTTTGATACATAAGTGTCACGGTTTGATACTTTTTCGATACAAACAAAAACTTCCTAGCCTTTTTTAGCCCATAGTGCTTTTGTCCACAACAGCTTACCATCAGAGTCATACTTAAAGGGACTAGAGGCAAGATTAAGAAACGAAACTTGCGATTGCCGCGACTGGCGCGTCAGGTAACTGCAGCCACTAGCCAAGCCCTTACGGGAGTGTGCACGAACTGAAGCTAAAAAAAATTGTTTACTACGCTTTTTCTTTGTAGTTACACTTTTTAGTGTCTTTCAGTTGATCTGGATCTTTTGCTGACAGCAGAAGAATCCATAACTATCGCTTGCAGTGTTTGAATTTACCGCGACAGTCTTTTTCCTGCATCAAAACTGCGGATGTAGCATCATTTGACGTCACGTCCGCAGGGCAGCGCGGGAAATTCGGACACCGAATTGCAGCGCATTTTGCAGCACACAGCCTGTTCAAGGCAACGGAGAGAAATGTGGGTGGAAACGTTATTTTTGGTATTAAATGCATGTTTGTTTGTTTTTTTTAAATTCCTGCCTCTAGTCCCTTTAACATGAAGACCAAAGTAGTTTCAAACACCAGATCTGAATGTAATCGAGTGCAAACCCACTGAGATTTTCAACATGGAGCCCATCGTCAGAAGACAATTTCATAATATAAATTAGAAATTATGTTTTGTTCAATATTTGATACATGGTGGTCACGGTTCGATGCACACCTGTATTTGAACGATTATATGCATTGTTGCACCCCTAATACATGTAATATTATATATATATATATATGTATATATACGCACACACACACAGTCGTGTTATTCATGCCTTCCAATTAAAGAAAAGACAAAATTCACAATAGTAACTCAAATAAGAAGAAACTTAAGAAACTAATATGATTTTTTTTTTTTTTTTTTTTTACAAAATTACAATTTTGTGAAATAAAACATTGCTTTTGAATTGTGGTTGGAAATAATAATTAAAAAAACAAACAAACAAAGTTGTTCCAGTCAAATTAGAACACCTTTCCCATGAACAAGTCTTTTTGATCATTAGAGAAAACATCGGATTGCAGTGATTGCCTCAAAGTGCTGCTCAGCAAAATTTTAGCTTTGGAGCCTCATTATGCTGGTTTACTTTTATTTTTTGTGTGTTTGTTTTTAGTATATTTTTTAAACCACAATTTAAAATCAATGTCATGATTTACATTGAACTGTTATTTGTAATCATTTTTGTCAACTTATTTAACTGACAGCTGGATTTTTCCTTCTTTAATTGGAGAGTATGAATAATTTTGATGTGTGACTTTGTGTGTGTGTGTTTATAAAAAAAATAAAATGCATCATTTTTCCTGCTTTCCTCAAACTAAATCTGCTTTTTTTTTTTTTTTATTCATCACTTGATCCTTAGCTCCAATCAAATATAAGCAAAACATTACACAACTCAAAATATATAGCTGAGAGATGTGAGATATGATAATGATAGTAACAAATTTATTTCTGTTGTCTGATGCAGATAAAGACTCCAAAGAGAAGAAGGATGTTTCCAGGGAGCCGTCAGAGGCATCAGTGAAAGAGGAAAGAGGAGGATCAGAGGAACCTGCCAAAGAGGCGAAAAAGGAGAAGAAGGAGTCATCCAAAGAGAAGAAGGAGTCAAAGAAGGATTCTAGCAAAGAGGCCAAAGAGCCCAAGGAGGAGGCAAAAAAGGAATCCAAGAAGGAGTCGTCTTCTTCCAAGGAGAAAAAGGAGTCGTCAAAGGAGAAGAAGGAAAAGGACAAAGAAAAGGAAGGAAAGGAATCGGGGGACAAAAAAGTGTCCAGGAAGTCATCTTTAAAAGTGAAAGAGAAGAAGAAGGAGCCAGAGGCTGCAGAGGGCTAACATTTTCAACAGAAGCGGTGCAATACACATGCAAACATAAACAAGACACAGGATGTCTAAGCAGCACATACATGCACATTCAGGGCCTCACACGTATGACTAAATGTATGTATTTATACACCATGCACAGCTGAACATGTACAGGGTCTTGTAATGTGACACCACACAGATACACACTCAGATGCAGTCAGATATACGTTTCTATGTAAATGTACTCAGTCGAGGTCACATGATTCAGTGGCAAAGCAGCTTCCTCCCAGACGCATATTTACATCGCCGGTAATAACGGATCCTCACACACACACAAATACTCCTGAGCCACACCACATTCAGCAGTTTTAGTGTGTGTGGTGGGCGACTGTGGTGAGGTCTGAGCCCACGGGGAATGAGGATGAAGGCGGAATCCTCCTCTTCTTCAGACATTTCGCTGACTCTCTTACTGTCTTTGTCCTGCTTCGGCAGCAGTGGAGCCCACAGTCTTGCACCTCCCTGATCCCAGTCAAGCCCCAAACCACCCGCTCGCCCACGCACACTTCTGGATGTGACGTCAGACCCGCCCTCTTGCCCTCTCGCCCCCTCGCGTGGCTCCAGGCCTTGCCAGAGGCCTCCCCCGCTTCTGCACTAAGAATAAGCTGCCAGCCGCGTCCAGCCACTCCGCTGCTTCCGGGTAAATCAAGGCCACATCCTACAGACACCACCACCACCACCGCCGCTGCTGCTGCTGCTGCTGCTGCTGCCACCCCCTCTCACCACCACTGAGGGCTTTTTCTGTGGACACTTGAGGACATGCAGCAGCTGATGTATGCATACTTTAAACCTGTCTGGAGACCAGTAGAGGATTTTTGAAAAAGCAGGAAAGCAAATGTGAACATGTGGGCCCACTTTTATGTGACATGTTTTCCTCCACATCTCCAAGATCATTTTCAAGGGACGGCAGCTTACAGTAGAACAACTCCATAAACATCAGCATTATCACTGCTGGTGGAAGAGCAGGCTCATTAAACAGCAAATAAATGCATCCGGTAACCTTTTAAAATTAACTGCATACTAAATATCACTGGAAATGCCAGTTTAGCACAACTAAACATGATCTTGGTGATTGATGCTTTAGTGTTTATTCAGTGAATTTAAGCTGTAGATTACTGGTTTCAGAAAGTTGCAGAAATGGTCAAAACAGTGGACATAAGATGACATGGGGCTTTCAGATTGTGGCTGAGCAACTTTTCTGACGGGGCAAACATTCTCTTTATCTGCTACAAATTCAGTCGCATCATAATTTTCCAAAAGTGGTGCCCTAAGACAATGTAACCTCAGCCTATCTAGTGGTTTAAGGACAGATGAATTGCTTTCATGTTTTTCCAATGCAATTTTTTTATATACAGGCAGAAATATATAAAATATATATCTTGATATTTATGCTTATTACTACCCCCCCCACTCTAAATTCACAGCTTAACAACATGAGGACATATTCTCCTTACAGGACACATCTATACTGTATGTTTTAGTTGGCAGTTCACTAAACACATTTACTGTTTATTTCATCTAAAATTAAAAGCTTTGAATACACTCAATTTTTCACGCACACACACACACACTCACACACACACACACACAAAAGTGAAATATATTGAACTGCACTTCTGCCAGAACTGAAGTGTATAGACTTCAGCTGTAGATGCTGTGCCAGCAGCTCTGCACCGCACCACACGTCCACTTCAGGCGTCATGTCATACGTACAGTTTCTGCTCCACTGGGAAATTACTCTTAGCTCGACTTGTGAGGCAGATGCTTGTTTAAAATATTGGTCATGGCCTCTGTTGTTGAACAAAACCTCATGAACTGTAGTTTGAATAAAAGCTCTTTTTTCTCTTTTTTTTTTAAATTGTAGATATTTTGCATTTTGATCAGTGACAGGTAAAGGTGAAGCAGCACCAGCTCGTTCTTGCCAAGAAAGATTGTTAGAAATGTCTGTGATGTTACAAATGTTCCTATTGGACACGATGTACTGCAAGTTACTTTTTCAGTTGACATTGAATGTTTGTAAAATAGAGTCGATTTTGTAATTGTTGTAGTAGCGATTCAGATTTACCAGGCTCCTGTTCTGGGTCTGCTTTTATAGCCATAATTCACCCCAAAGGAAGTTTCTGCACCTGTGAATAAACAACAATAAACAATTAGTGTGCAGCCTGTAGAAGATCCCCAAACATGACAATGAATTATGTTTATTCATGAATATTTAGTAATAAAAGTTACTTACTATAATCAACACTTTCTTTCATTTTTGTTTTAGTTCAGTTAGTTTTACAATCATTTGTTTAAATTTTTTTTTTTGATTTTCTGTTTTTGTTAATGCTTGTCTTGTGATAAGTCTTAATGACTAAAACATATTCTTGACAAATATCTAGCTGATTTCTTTTTTGCCAGGAGTCGTCATCTGCCAGTTTAACCTCCATCCAGAGACTTCTGCACCGACGATGAAGCTGTAAGTAAATTATATTCATGTGACAGTCTTCTTTGCCTATTTAAACCAATAATACACAATTAATCTGAATTTTATTGAATGCTTTAGTTAAATATTTTTCGCTCAAGACACTTTCTATTTAACCCTTTTAGTCATGTGCCTAATTTTGCAGCCCTCTGCTCTAAAATTACATTCCCATAGTGAAATAAATATTTCTCTGCAACCACAATGTCTGTGAATATATTTTTGGGGTCATAGTAACTTGTAAGAGTGATTAACATGTAAACATGTTACTGCTGAAGAATAAATGAAATATGAGTTGCCCTTCGGCTTACATCCAGATAATGGGAGAGACGGGGCAGCCTCTTAAGGCATTATCTGCAGCAAAACTCCTTCATTTCACCAATACTTTAAGTAGAATGAATGAACGAATGAGTACTTTTGTCCTGTGAGTTCAGAGTTAACTCTCCGTTAGTTATTGGGGGTTTCTCTGCCTTCTACAGGCCGCGCGTTCCCGATGTGCGCTGCTACAGTACAGTTGAGAAGTGCACCTCGCTACGTACACACCAACAAACCACATTTCACGAAACTCTGAAGGACAATAATATTTGTTCGTTTGTTCATTCTACTTAAAGTATTGGTGAAATGAAGGAGTTTTGCTGCAGATAATGCCTTATAGAGAGGCTGCCCCGTCTCTCCCATTTTATGGATGTAAGCCGAAGGGCAACTCAACATAATATCTATCTTCCAAAGGAGTCAAAGCGATATAAGTTTTTACCAGTGAGTAAATGCATAAACTCCTAGAAATAAGGTCCAGGTTGAAAAAAGAGAAAGTCGTCCTTTAAGCTCCGTCTTTTAGGGTCAGATTGGTAAGATTGGGAACCCAGCGAAAGCTCTCAAAGGATGATGGCTCGGCTCAGATTAGATGTTCTTACACGCTTCCCAGTTTTTAGTTTTAGAAATGAAAAAAAAAGAAAAGAAAAGAAAAGAAAAGAAGACAAAAAAGAATGCCGTCCCATCCTGAACTGAGCATTTTAACCTCTTGGTCGAAACGAGGCTGAAGCCCTCCATATGGACCTTGAGTTCTAAAAGGATGAACATCCAGCCAGGCGTTATCCAGTGAAGGTCTGAAAGTAAAGTTCAGACTACAGGGTTCACATTTCCATCAGACTGTCGCCTTGTTCAGACTTTGCTGTCCTCTTGTCTCATAATCAGGATCTTTCAAGTTGTAGTTTGTTCACACTACAAGGCTGATCTGTAGCAGGTAGGTCACACAAGGTTTTCACCACCTTTAACACCACCTTCCCCCCTCCTTGTTGCTGTTTCACTAATGTTTTCTCTGAGTACTCAGGATTGCTCTGTAATACTTGAGTCTGCATCACTCCACATCTAATGGCTGTTTGGTGGGTTTTTTGTTGTTGTTTATTTTCAGATGATGCTTTTTCTGTTTGTCAGCAAGCCAACTGAAGACTGAGGTTCCATTTTTCTGAATCATGGTGATAAGATGCAGCGTGGGTTACATGTCAGTGCAGGAATTTACTTCCTCACAAACTTAAAAAAACTGGTAAATTAGGATTGATTTTTGTGGAGAACTGGATGTCTATTGTTTAATTTTCCATGAATTTGCCAATTCAAGCATCTTTTCTGCATCACAGTTTATTCATCCCAATGCTAGCAGCTTTCAGCCTGGACCAGGTGAAACTGAAACATCTTTTCTGAGTTTTCCTCCTGGAATTCCACCAGAAAAAACCTTTTCACCAAAGCAAACACTCAAATTTCCGACTGTCCATCATCTTTCAGAAGCACTGTGATTCTTACATTTCTGAGTCTCCCCAGAGAATCGCTGACAAAGAGTAAAAACCAACCCAACACCTGTCAAGCAGGCGAGCAAAGCTCCGTTTGACGACGTTTGAAGTGACTGTTTTTTGGTTTCTGCAGGCGGCAGATTGGGTAATGGTGCAAAGGCAAAGCTGCGGCTGTTTAATTTGGCTGCAGCTCTGAGTGTGTATACATGTAGGAGCTGCAGATGGAGTCACTTTCTTCATTTTTGTTTCTTTTTCTCATTTAGGTAAATATTTTGATTTCAGTCTTTCGGCTCAGGTTGTCTTGCTCGTCAGAAAACTTTATTTCTGTTCATCCTCTCACAAATTTCTGTTTATATTCCTCATTTTTTTGTTTTTTCTCTTGTTTTCTCTTGCATCTTCTGCGCTTTCGTTTCATCTGTCACTCCTTATCAGTTTAGTTTCTCTTTGGTTTTAACTTCGTTTATGTTTCCATTTCCCTTCAATTACTCTTTCTCAACCATTTGCTTCTGGTCTCTTATCGTCTTCCACTCTCTCTTTTAACTTTCACCATTCACTTCCTCTTGCTGCCTGTTTTATCTTTTTTTTCCCACCCCTCCATCCCTCAGTCCTTCAGCATTCTTTAGCTCTTTCTCAACCCACAGTGATATTTCCTGAAGGTGCTGAACTTTTTCCAAGAAATAAGAACTTTCCCCTCTTTTTTTCTCGCAGCGTTTCCAGCTTTAGGCTAAAACATTTTTATCCCTGACTTTTATTTATTTATGAACAAATTTAATGAAATTCAAGTGAAAAAAGTGAGTCAAAATGTTTCCTAATATTTCCTTCTCCAGGCCAGAACCACATCCAAGAAAATGTTCAGTGCTCTGTCTCTGCAGTTTTTAATATGTTTAACAAATGGCCTCACTAGTTACTGATATCTCCCTTCAATATATTTGTTTGATTTTTGTTCAGTACTTTCTTTGCTCACATAAACCTGGACAGTGTGAGTTTTCAAGTCCCATCATGAGTTGACAGCATCATCTACAATACTGACAAAAATAAAATAGCAACATAATTGTGTGATTATTACAGCTGGGAGGTGAATGAAGGAACAGATTATTGAACCGTGCAGACAGGGATGTGTTGCATCTGCAGCAGAGTTCAGCATAGCATCATGGGATGATTATGGAGACAAGTGGGACTTCACTGTATGGAAAACATTAGTTATCTTAAAAGAAATCTACTCAACTCAGCCAGCCACAAAAATATTTTTGAGATAGATTGATGATCACCCAGTTATTCAGACATGTTTATCTGCATGGCAAAAGCAACCAGTTTCCTAGAATTGGTCAAACTTGCGTTGAAAGTCTAGTTTAAAGTGTAGCTAATGTACAACCTCTGGTTTTTGCACCTGCTGCAAAATTTAGAAAAATTCAAACCTGGTTTGAACCAGCAGGTTTTCGGTAAGGCTGTAAAGGTATGTGTATTTGTGTCGAACTGATCAGTACACTACTCCCGGTTCAGCACGGTTTATTTAGCTCTTTATTGTTTCATTGAGTTTTTGCATGCCAAAGGACACAATTGAATGATGGACCAGGGGAACTTTGCCTCCACTTGGTGCAGCGTGCTTACCATCCTGATTCTAACAACATGGCATATGAGCTAGTTAAAGGAATAGTACACCCACAGAATGATTTGCCTTCATTTTCTACTCACTCTCATGCTGAATAAGACTCTGGAGCACTTTTGAAATAGCTCAAATTTTATTTCATTTTTATTCATTTATAAATGTAAAAATTCCAGCTAAGCTGTGTCATGATGTCATTTACATATTGTAGAATTTTTTTGGGACAAAAATATATTTTCAGACAAATGCACTAACTTTACCAAGTTTGCCAAAATTTTCCATGAGGTGAGAGGTTTCACAAGGATTTTACAGAAATTAGATTACAGGTCTTTAACATGCTACTGGTAGCTTGCAAGGCACTTTCCAGTCGCTCTCCAAAAAAGGTAATAATACAACACAAATTCAACTTGTCACATTGAAAAAAAACATTGAAAAAAAAACATTGAAAAAAAAAATCATCCAATCAAAATGAAAGATTATTCCAACCATCAAATATTGCAGTGTCAATAGTAATGTCAATATATAGCATGATTTTTTTAAACTGTCATTTATGCATTTTGTCAGGAATCTTGAATCTGAAATCTGGAAAGACTTTTAACTGATATTGTTTGTATATGTTTTAATTCAAATAGCAGCATGATTGTGTAAGATGAGCCATATACTATCATTTAAAGTGCAACACAATTCATTAGCAATGCTTGTGCAAACTGTTTTGGCTATAAAAATATACTAAATGTTGTCATTTCGAGTAAATTATGGATGCTACCCACTCAGGACACTTGGAGTACATTGGACGAGCAGTATGGAGGAATATTGCCAAGTTTTGGTGGACTTTTATGGACCTTTTTGTGTTCAGTGTCAGTGAACTCCATTATATGAAAGTTGGCAAATAACGAAAAGCCTTCCAATATCCAGCTGCATTTGAGAGATTAAAAAAGTGCTCCAGAGTCTTGCTCAGCATGAGGGTGAGTAGAAAATGTGCGACACTGCAGAGCTGCGGTCGGGTATGTACTCGGAAACACTTCCAACATGTAACACAGCACAAGTTTGAATGTTACTGGTACGTCTAGAAAACAGACTAATTTGGTGCTAACAAGAATAAAACCAGCAGTTATGTTTATTCGGGCAATCTGACCAGAAGAGCAAACTGCTTTGATGTTTGGTTTTTGTGATGAGGATGGGGGAAATGAAAGTGGAGCTCTTTCTGTTAAATGCTGCTCCTAACTCAGATGGTGTCACCTTAGATGTGAAAGCATTTCTTTGACCTATTTTTCATTCAAAAGTGTAAAAAAAAAAAAAAAAAAAAAAAAGGATTTTATTTTAGAATATTTTTTTATTCATGTTTTTTTTTTCATTCAAACAATATGCCAAAAAACCCAAACAAAAACAGCTTTGATGTTAAATTTTAGAGAACCTGTTAATAGAACATATGTTTTTAACATTACTGTACCGAAAAAAACGAGCTGTGACTTGTGTATCAAGGTACATACCGAACCGTGAATTTTGCGTACTGTTACAGCACTAGTTTTTTAGCCATTTAAACTCATAAAACTGCCATTTTTTTTTCTTTGAAAAATTGAATAGAAAGTACATTTTTAATAACAGCGTAAGTGGTTTTTATGAGAATAAATTCATATGATGTTGTTTACAGCTAAAAAAAGAGCAACCCATTTTAGGGTTTGGTAATTCTTAATGTGTTGTCAATAATAGCAGCAAACTTAAAGGCAAATATATTTACAATATATATGTTAAATTAATTATATGAATGCTGTTCAACTGAAAACCAATCCCATGTTCCATGCATTACTCTCATAGACTGACATTTACTTGTTAGCAATATTTATTTTGGTCTGTTTGCTGAGCAGATTATGCAAAAACTTTAAGACAAAACATTATGAAAATTGAAGGTGATGTTGAGCAATGGAAGAAGAAGAATGTTGGATTTGGCTCATGTTTTGCTTTATTTGTGGCAGCTTTAGTGATTAACATTTCTATGTCACTTTATTCAGTAAAGATTTTTAAAATGTTCTGAAAACACGAAAAATTGTCAAAACAATATAAATCTGTACATGAATGTATTTGTTGAAGAAAAACAACAGCCTGATGATGGTGTGCTGCTTTTACAGGACATGTATGGTATTCTCTTAACAATCGTCCAGCAAGGATTTTCTCTTTTCTCAACTTTTTCTCTCCTTTTATTCCAACTTTCTTTCCCTTTGATGTCCTCATTTTGAGTTTGAATGTTTTATATTTGTATATTTTAAACACTTTCCAACCTTTATTTTTCCCTCATCAGTAACCTCCTCCATCTTTCGCACATGTCCAGTAAACCAGTTCTGATGTGAGGAACCACTAAACAAAGCTGCACACACCCAGCTGCTAAGAACATCAAACACTTGTTCAGCTATCAAAAAGCTGCCGAGCCGCAGCAGTTTGGCAGAATAATGAAGTCAGAGTTCGGATTTAGCAGCGCAGACGACTTTCTTTGGCTTTCATTTAGCAGCTTATTCTCATCTCTGAGTTTAAAGCACAATCAGACAGGATTAGATAACTGCTGAATCATATTCCTGCTGCCGAGTGTCTGCCGAGCATCAGCAACGCTT
Source organism: Atherinomorus stipes (assembly GCA_023101725.1). Taxonomy (NCBI): domain Eukaryota; kingdom Metazoa; phylum Chordata; class Actinopteri; order Atheriniformes; family Atherinidae; genus Atherinomorus; species Atherinomorus stipes. The sequence goes on from JALJCO010010916.1 coordinate 1,250,644, forward strand.
TTAATGTTAGGAAACTTAAATGACTCCAATTTCTTTTTGTGTGAACAACACTGATCCCTTGTTTTGATCTCTAGAGAAAATTGCCAAAATTATATCTTGTTCCTTTGGCAGCTTTTTATTCCCTTAATGGTGTTACAAAAGTCTTTATGTGGACAGACATGAAAGTAGTAGTTTATTACATTTCTTCATTGTGGCATCTATAATTACAACTAATGTCCTGTTTCTTTGAGAACATCATTCTGTTTTTTGACTGAATACATTCACATCACAAAATATTTAAAGGAGAAGTTTGTTTTTTTTCTCAATCTGGACACTATTTTCTAGCATGAAATACGTTCATTTACTCACCCAGACAGTTTTGGTGCAACTTGAATTCCTTCGGGAGATATTTAGATCCACTCCAGATCAGTGTATGTCCGATATAATGGAAGTGACGGGGCAACTGCGCGCATCCTCTAAATAAGGCATTATCTGCCACAAACTCCTTTATTTCACCAATGTTTTGTTGCGAAACATTAGTCGGACCTCCCCTGTGAGCTCAAAGCAGCTTTTTTGTGGTGATTCGTACTTTTTTACAGACATTTACTTGTTTTGGTGTCACATAGGCTAATAGTGACGTCATCAAAGCTGCCGCAGTAAAAATGTCTGTAAATAAGGACGTAAATAAATAAATCATGTGTCATCACTCCTGGAAAATACTAAAATGGGCAAGCACAGCCTTGGGGCAAATGATTGACAGCCAACGTTACTCTGGGCTAAATGCTAACCAAGCTAACTCGAAACTAACAGAAGCTAACAAAGCTTAGCCTCCTGAGCAGTGGGATAAAGGTAAGGCATGTTTGGACTTGCTGTTAGCTGCTAAAAACCACCATTTTGCTACTCTGCTACAAACTGAGACCCTACCGAGAGCAAACAAGGAGCTAACAGCTAGCCACCAGTCGGCAGACCAGCACCCGGTCTCAAATGTATATCTGCGGCTTGCAATTCAGTGGGCGTGTCATATAGTGGGCGTGTTGCATAGTGGGTGTGTCTGGTTAGGTTTAGGGGAAGGGTCAGGGGTAGGGCTAGATTTTACCGTGCTCTCATTGGCCTTGTGGGCGTGTCGTCGAGTAACGTCACACTACGACACGCCCACTCTACGACACGCCCCTGTCTTGCGACCCGCAGATAGACCCTTCTCCCCGGTCTGCCGCATGCCAATTAAAAGGACATGCCCCTAATTATGTGTAATTTCAGGATTAAATACCGTCTAAACAGATGAGTTATAAAAAAAAAAATCACCCCCCTCACAGTTGACATGAAGGTAAACTTGCCCTATTAAACCTAAATGATTTTTTTTTAACCAGGCTGTTAACATGTTTATTTCTGCTGTGAAGTTGGCCTTTTTAACATGGGAGTCTTTGGGGATTTGCTCTGTTCTGGAAACAGCCCCTAGTGGATGAAGAAAGTACTACAGTTGTTAAACTTAAAGGTTGAATATAGAACATTTTTATTAAAAACTATATTTAAAAAAAAAAAAAACCTCCACAGGTCGTTTGGGGAGGGGTACAAAGTGAAAGTACAATATTTCTCAGAAAAATTATATTTACCCTTAAAAATAATTATAAAATAAACTTTTACGGGTTTGATAATGGCATTTTATTTACGTCTATAAGCCAATACATGCCGCCATTGCAGGTTGCCAAACACGATCTCTGTGTGGAAACAATATTTTGGTCATAGTCAGGCTTGTACAGGGGAAAACTGTGGAGATGACGAGTGAAGCAGCTGCTTCAGAGCCCTGGAGATTGTTATCTGTTTCTGAGGAGGAGTGACCTGAGAAGAGCAAAACCTGGAGTAAATTTAGGTGAAGACTTCACTAAATGGACCCACATAAACGTTTTCCACGGAGTCAAAACACGGAAATGGCGACTTTCCTCCTGGATCGGTAAGCTAGCTTGTTTGGTAACGTGGCTAACGTTAGCTGTCAGTTATAAACTCCTCTGCGTTACTTGTTGGAAATGCTGCAGACTGTTGGTCACTTGCGTATTGGCAGTGAGTCTGGCATCCCAGCGGCTGGAGTTGTTTTTCTGCTGTTGCGACTACAACCTAGACACACGTGATGTCGCTGTTCTGTCCGTATTCCATATTCAACCTTAAAAGGTGCTGTAGAAGATGTTTCGGCATTTCAGAAAGCAGAGACTGTCAGCGAGTTTTTGAATAATGTGCATGCGCAAGGACAACATGCTAGATTCACAGTGTCCTCCTCCGGCCACAGAACGACGTGCACGAGCCACTCCGGTGTTTAGCAGACAGCAGGTACAGATTCTCCATCATGTCACACAAAGGCAAGTAAAACAGATGTTGTGTCTAAACGTTGCTAACTGCTAGCAGAAAGACTGTTAGCTACCTGCTGTAAACATCAGACGAGAGTGTGCAGCTTCCGGCACGCAGCATTATTCTCGCCAATCAATCACTCTCATTGATCAGTCTCGCTTATTACCCGTTGAATTGACCATCAATCACTCTTACTACGGTAGTAAAAGTGATTGATGGGCCAATAGAGAAAAAAAAAATGTAAGGAATGCAGAGGGTGGATGTTTTTTCAGCCCCTTTACTTTCACAGCTGATGTATAATAATATTTATATATTCAAAGCTTCTAATTTATCATAGCGTATGGGTTAGTGAACCCAATTCCATCGAATATTGCAAAAATTGTTGAAAGAAGCATCTTCTATAACACCTTTACCTTCCAGGCTTCGTGCTTTTCCAGCAGAGTTTGTCCCTGGTTCAGACAACAGGAAATGTTCTGGATAAATTCAGCTCTTACTAGAGGAGAAGGTCCTCACTTCCTGGTATTAGCATCCATCTGTAACAGACTTGCACCAGTGTTAAAAAAGTCATCCTCAGTGCCTGTACTGTATTTTAATGAGAAATAAATTATCAACCCTAAGCGTAAAAAGTCAAAGTGAAGAACTGTGAAGATCACAGAGAGCAGAAAAAGTTGGGGAACAACCTTGTTGCTAGCATTGCTGGTTAATTTCATGACAGATTTCTAGATAACAAACTTAAAGAACATCTGGATAATAGTTAAAGTTTCAAGCTAAATTGTCTCTGACTGCTCTTTCAGACTGTAGCTCATCTGCATCCTCACTGGCCCTGCGTCAGCACTGCAGCAGGCTCTGGTTTGTGCAGTGGCTTCAGCATGCTAATTAGTCAAATTGGCTGCACCTGTGACGGCGCAGATGTAAGGGAAGCCTGCCGAAGTTTGCAGCAGCTCGCCACTCTTCCTGCTGCAGCACAGCAGAGGACACAAACTGTTTATGTACAGCTGTGGACGCTACAGAAGCAGCTCTTTGACAGCACTTTGTAGCTGAAGAGGAAATATCTAAAACATGTGGAAGCTTCATGTCTGAAAAGTAGTTCTCATTTCCCAAATTTAGGCAGTTCCCTTCTTCATATTTATTATGTAAATTTTTGTATAATGACAATAGATCTTCCTCTATTTAATAGATTAAGCCCGGCTTTCCGGTTCCGGTCTTTTCATTGTGTATGAAGACCATGTAACACTGGATTACTACGTCAATGTTCTCAACCTCCTCCTCCTTATGAGGAGAATCTGAGGTGTGGGATCTCGTATGTGTTCCTGTCTGGTCCAGAATGGTAAGGTAATGACCTGAAAGGAGAACTCTGTCGCAATTATGAAAGGAAACCCCCTCCTCGCCACAGCAATTTGGCTGTTTTTCTTCTTCCAACGTGAGCTGAAGTTTTACAAAGTCGATTATGTGCTGAGTGAGTTTCATGACCTCTGGGCCCTTGAAACCTGTAAGAAAAGCATTCCTTGCTTCCTTCCTGTAAAACATCCTTTCTGCAGATATGTGGCTTCTGTCCGACGGCAGCGATACATGCCAAGAGATTAACTTCGTGGCCTGACGTCCCTGCAAAAAACTTGTAAAACTAGGAGAGTATGCAGCGTGATAGATCCCAGAGCTCCTGTACTAATTCAAAATCTCTCTAAACAGAACTACATGCCCCTGAAAGATACATGAGAAACACTTCACATCTTTCCATCCTGTAATATTTTATATATTAAAATAATACATTTAAATTTCCCTATGGATAAATATTTTTCATTCAAACAACTTTCAGCATTACTCATTTACTCTTTAAACGCAGTTACCACAGTGGCTGTGTGTGGTGAAAAAAAGAACAGAAATCATTCATAAAAAGACTCATAAACATGTTAAATATCTGCAGTTTATGTTCGTACGAGGTTGTAAAATGCAAACAATTGTCACAAGTTGCTTTTGTGGTCTAGCTCCACCCTTTGTGCTGCCAGCTCTGTCTGATACAGGTCTTTAGTTTCCAAGAGACACATTGATCCTTCAGGCAGACACACTCAACTAATTACTTTAATTAACATACTTTAATTAGCATTATTAGCTAAAGCACTGGCGAGCTTAAGCAACAGCAGTCAGCTCTGCAAACCGCAGCTTTATTTTTCCTGTAAAAAGTGCTTCCAGCAGAACGGGAACTTTTCTGGAGCCAGGGACTTTGACTAAAAAATTAACATTTCTGCCACCATAGAGTTCCTGGAAAGTTCTTGAGTCGAGGTTATGCGGCCCCCTACTTGCCCCCCCTCCTAGCCTCTACAAGCCAGACCAAGCGGCTGCAGGGGGCTTTTACCTCCAGGCTGCCGGGGCTCCAGCTACCGTCTGCAGCCAGTCTGAAAGCAGGAGGATCCTCGCATGCCCTGAAAACAAAAGCTAATTCCTGCCAGCAAGACAACATCACAAAGAGGAAAAGCATCTCTTTACCTACAGCTCACCCATTTCCTCTTAAAAAAAAACTTCTTTCTTGAAGGGAAACAATTTGATTTATTAATGTCTCATCTATTGAACACACTCGGGCTTATTACTCTCTATTTATTTTTACAAATGACATAAGAAGAAAACCATGTATAAGTAGATGTTTATGTAAAATGTTTTTGTACAACTGACTTTTTCCTGCTGGTGTGGTACCAGTATGACAGTATGCAAGTGTCCAAGTTTATAGCAAACTACTCGTGAGATTCTTGAAAAGCACAATACTTTTCAGGGGTTTTAGCAATTGAATCATAGACAGAAGTTATTTAACCTCATTATTAACTATAGTTATTTATTTAGCTGCACCTTCTTTAGAAACATGCCAATTAATTTCAAATGTATGAGTTTGGCTTTGTGAATTAATTAATTTATTGATTATTTGTCTACAGTTACAGTAGTGTTGCTTGGTTTAGTGTCACCATCACAGTTATTTTTTGGTTTTACAGAATGTTTGCTTTTGTTTATGACAGAAGCATAGTTCATAATAGCAGGTACGTATCCTAAGTGTGTTCTGCATCTTGTTTTTTATATACTGCTGGTGTGTGAAACACCAGCACAGAACCATACTGTTTCCCCAAACGGTTTCTTATGCCAACACATTCGTGATATTGATGTAAAATGAGCACCATAGCGATTTCTACCAGTGTCTGAGTTGCCCTGGATTCACTGCAGTCTTTACTCTGAACAGCAGGTTTCACCGGTGAGAATATCTTCCTCCATCTCTGTCCCTTCCTGGTCAGATCACGGTAGGTATTTAGCCTACTGTCCCAGAGCTCTGGGCGAAGTGAAACAAGATAAATCAGTTTGTCATCCATATTTCATCTGACAGCAGCTCTACTTCCGCGCACTTTTTTTTCCCTCCAGAACCAGCTTCTCCTATTGGATGTGCCAAGATGTCGTCACTGTGGGCTGTGCACAGATTAAAAGTTTTTCGGGCGCAGCGGTACCACGGTGGCACGTTCCCACCTAGCGTGCTGCTGAGCACTTTCTGCCACCGCAGTAACACATACACAAAGAATGGGTTTGCCGCTGTGCGCCTGCGCTCTGTGCGTTTGATGTGAAGGACCCTTCAAGCTGTTGATGAAGGGAAGAAAAACTATACCGTCAGGTATTTGCTTTTACATATTTTGCTTTACGCTTTACAATAGACGGCCACTTTAATTGCATTAATTGATTCATTATTTCCCTAAAATCTTGAGCCCCTTTTTCCCTAATGTCTCATTAATGATGCATCCTTTTCCTGGCCTGTGTCCATATCTTCCCCCCATAGATAAATTTTCAAGACTCACTCCTGCTTTGTACATGTCATCAGCTTCTGAAATGACATTGAAGCATCCAGCCCAGCAGGTATTGTGATGTCAGTTTTTGCATGTGGTATCATTTATAAGATTAAAAAGAGTGGTTTGGCATACATTTGAATCCATAAACTTCATGTGCATTTATCTTTAAAAAGGCTTTTTTTATCATTTATTTTGTATTATCCCCTCATTTGTGTATTTTTTTTTACCGTTGCTGAAGAAGCAAACCATCATTATACCATACATCATATATGTCCGAATATTTGTATAAATTATCTTATAAAATGACTGATACGTTGCAGAAATTCAGTGTATTAACTCCCATTTCTGCTCTTACTTTCAAACAGTATACATTTAAATCTAATTTGCTGTCATTTTCACTCACTTTGGTACAGATTTATATAATTACAGAAAAGTGGTAAAATCTAGAAAGTTTTGTAATTCTAAGATGGACAAATATCTGACATCGGATCCCTTTTCTGGCTCCTGCAGCATCCCTGAAGACTTCAGTATGCTCAGAAGGGGGGTGTGTGTGTGTGTGTGTGTGTGAAGATGATCCTGCGGTATGCGGTCAGATCAGGTCAACCCCTGTCTTCTCTCTGTTGCCATCTAGTGGTTAATATTATTGAAATTCAGCCTCTTGCACACTGAATCCCTCATGGAGCCTGATAGGCACCTCCAAATGAATGGTTTCATTCTAACATGCTCTGCTCTTTATTCCTCTCTTTTAATCACACCCTGTCTTTTCTGACACACACCCCTTCTACTCTTCATCTCTTTAAGACGTGCTGCTTTCTCTTTTTGACATTTTTTCTCATCTTCCTACCTCTGTAACACACACACACATTTTTCCTTTGACCTTCTGTGTTGCTGCCTCTTCCTCGTGCACACTCACACCTCAGTCGTGCCTGTGGTGGTGTGTGTTTCCAGCATGCAGCAGCACAGATCGCAGCAGCGGCTGACACTCAGTTAAAAGCTCCTGGGTGGGTCCTAATTATTTCTTTGAAGACTCGCTTTTCTTCCCTGTCTGAGCTTCTGACGAGCTTCACTTTAAAGAGGCCAGACACACACACACACACACACAGGCACTGTCATGCAACCAGCCTTATCCGTCACACAACTTTCATGTTGACTTCAGATTGCAGATTTCTGGATTATTTAGAATTTACACAGAAGGAGCATGTTAAATTTGATAAGATATGCATTTTGTTTATGTTTGCAGAAATCAGAGATGCATGTCTCATCCACATGCATATCTGGAAAATTTGTCCTGAATCTGATAAGAACACAACACAGATGAAAGCAGCAGAAAATAACTGCACTCAAGAAAAGAAGTAAGTTTGGATTCCTATGTGAAGGAAGCCATCCTGCTTAAACTAATACGTCCATATGGTATGGGTTATGGAGAAGACCGATGTTTTGTCAACCTATCCATCCACCTTAAAACTTTCCCAGTGCCAAGTTTGTGGTTTAGTAACTCTGAAACATTTGGAATGAAAAATACTGAAAGACTAAGAAATATTGTTGAAACACCCAATTTAATACTGGCATGAAATCTGATCTGAAAACAGATGACCAGAACAAAAAGAGCTTACATGAGTGAAGTATGTAAACATGATGTACATTAATCTGCTGCAACAGCAAAGTGGTTTCTGCAGGCGGCACATGTTGCACTTGACGCTGTATTATTTTATTCCTCTCAGAGGCTGCTTTTCCTTTTCCACTTATTTTCAGAAAGCATGAACCCACAACATGCTGATGAAACTGAATCCAGAGGAGGAAGCCTGCGCTTTCTCTGTCATTACATTCACACATGAAGAGCTTTTTCTTTTTTTAGTGTACAAGCAGGTATAAGGGGATAGAGCACGATGTCTTATTAAAAACTGGAGTAATAAAATAAGGTGTGGAGGGGTTTTGCGTGGGCCAAAGAGGGTGAAGAGTTTGGAGGAGGTTTTTTGGAGAGGTCTGGAGGCAGGAGGAGGTCCCGGGTTGCACTGAGGAGGCAGGACTTTGTGGCTCCGTGGTGCGCTCCGACACCAGAGGTCCGCTTTAATATCAGCGCAGGAGGAGCAACAGCAGGTCGGCTCCTGACACCGCGCAGAGAGGCTGTTGTCCACTCCTCAGTCCTGGACAGTCGACAGCGAGCATCCATGTGCCAAACGGATTTGTAGGCTGGAAGCGCAGTTTTAGACGCTGGGATCTTTTTTTTCTTTTCTTTTCTTTCTTTTCCTTGCTGACTTCTCCGGCGCGTGATCTTGACTTTAAAACTTGCCCAGTTGTCATAAATCTGCAAGAGTAGACCTGAAATCTTGTCATCTCGGTCACTTTGGTTTGGACTCCTCTGACAGCGGAGTGAAATCCACTTTCCAAACTCAGTTTCTCGGGGATCATCATCTCTGCAGGATTTGTGAGTGACTCTTGTATCTCAGGCCGGACTTGTGTTTGCAGCGCAGGACATGTGCAGCCCCGCTGTCTCCAGCCTGCAGGCGCATCTTTGTCATTTTAATGTCGCTTTTATTCTCGCGCGCCTGCCTGATTGTCGCTTTGCATTTAAGAGCGAACTGACAAACTGAGTTTGTTTCTCCTGGCTGCAAAACAGACGCTGATTGCGGATTTGAGTCACTTCATTTCCCTTTTCATTTGGATTTGTTTCATTTTTCATTCATCCGTTTTCCATCAAAAGTCTTTGATAGCTTTTTTTTCTTGGAGCAGTCCCGACGATGTTGCTCCGCTGCCTGAACCCTCCCTCCTGGTCCACCTGTAAGGTTTTCCTCTTCTTTTTGTGGCTGCTACAAACGCCCCGGTCTTCCTCTCCGCTAATTACAGGTAAGATTAAAGGGATCATGCCTTCATAATGACACATCACAACACCCACTGTGCGTAAAATCTCCCCAAACCGCTGGTTATTTAGTCTACTGCGTCTCTTCGCTCCTTCATTTAGCTTTTTCTCTTTTTTTCTTTTGATTTTCTGTTTTTTTTTAATCACCTGGAATTTAATGATGAAGTTGCAGACCTTCGGTCGTATAAGATCCTGGATCATCGACAAGAAAATAACCAAATTCATGGGAATGCGCTCTTGTGTTTATTTAGTTATTTTGAAACATTTAATATGATATGAATAAAGGAATTGTTGGTTATAAACTGTCCCAGATGTTATAAATCTGTAGGATTTTGTTGCAGAGCTCATTAGTAATGTTGAGTCTGAACTTCACCTGTCTCCGCACGCGCCCTGATGGGTCCGCTTGAATTTGGAGATAAAACGAAGCAACACCGGCACGTTTGTTTGTTTTTTGCAGCAAGCGTATTTTTTTCTTGTCACATTTTATGGTGACAGTATTATATATATCAAACTAAAGGAAATAACACAATGATTTGAATGTTACGGATGAAAGGCCCGCGTCAAACTGTAATCTTTACTTAAATTATTGTTTTTGTCAGTTAAGGTTATAATTAAGCCACATTTTTAGTTAAAAGTAGGCTGGCAGGGCGGTAAAGCACTTTCTTTAACCAGCTCTAATTTAACAGCGCTTCTCTGTCCTCAGTTCTTCGCGTCCTCCTCTGCCTCAGCGTCCTCTCTCTCTCTCTCTCGCTCTCTCTCTCTCTCTCTCTCTCTCTCTCTCTCTGACAGTCACACTGCATCATAAGCTCGCTTGCCCTTGAGCGCCTTTAAGAAATGAGAATATGAGTGGAGCGAAAAAGTGGATGAGGTGTCAGTCCGCGCCCGTGGATGCCGGAGTGATCAGCCGCGTGAGGGGCGTCACTTCTGCGCCTCTTTTGGCCTGACTGCGTCCTGTGGGGGAGATTTTAGTTATAGTTATTGATATGGTTTTCTTCCCTCCGACGGTCATTTTGGAATGTTTGACAGTATTTAGGGGAAGAAGTGAGATTGAGAGCAGAAGCTTTTAACACTAACATGGAACTCCACCTGAGTCCACTTTATAAACATCTAAGACTTGTTAATAATTCATATTTAAGCATTTTTCCTCTCTTGGCTGTTATCTCTCTTCCTGAATCCAACACTAAAGATGGAATTCAGATGGAGGGGCCAAAACCAGCACCAGATGGGTTCCTCTTGTCAAACATGTGTGTCTGCTTGACATGAAACAGTGGAAAACCTCAGAGAATTGACAACCTGTCGGTATCAGCTGTGGAGGCTGCACATAATGATCCTGGCAGATCAGATTCCTCCACCTGGCATCCCAAATATGCACTGTATCTGTCTGCAGGACCACGGACCAGGGCTTTCTGAGCTGTTTCAGTTCTTCAGTCAAACTGCCAGGGCAGCATGTGGAGGCGGGTGGAGCGCATCATGTTGGGAACATGATTGTCTCTGCAGTGAAATCCTCAAAGCAGGACGAGTGCGTGTCCTCTTGCTTCAGTCATTTAGAAATATGAAGAGTTTCAGGGGTCTTTCTGAACCTGAGGTTGTTAACCTTTGACACTTGTGTGTCCAGAAACTATAGTGTGTGAAGGAAAAGGAGTGTGAAAGTTGTATAAAATATGTTTTTAATAGATTAAAAAAAAAAAGGCATTTGCTTCCTCCAGTTTTACCAAGGCCCCCCACCCAAGGTTTCACGGATCATTTAGAATATTGAAGCTATATCATAAAATGCTTTTGAACCAAAACTAAACTAAATCTACATGTTTATAATCCTTTATAAGTCTTGAATGCAGCTATTCACCTCAGCCACATCTCTACTCACAAAACAGTCCTTGTTGTTCGGCAACTTGGTGATATTTGAGATTCATGTTTTCACTACTTGCTTACAGTGGGGGATATATTACTTTTCTTTCACAGGATTCACCAACAAAGTCAAACATAACATTTAAGAAGCTAAAAAGACCCGTTAGAAAATGATTGCATCACGGATGTCTGCTGAGGTAATACCTTTCTCTCATTCTGTGATGATATTGATGCTTAAGCTTAAGTGAAGCATCTGAGCGGTTGCCATTGGAAAAGTTCAAATGTGTAGTATGCACAGAGCTGCTTCGTTTCAGGCTGACGGGGTCAAAATGTCAAGTCCAAGACTCGGTATCTCATATTTGACATTTAGCTAACTCGCTCAATGAATTCAATCAGAGATTCACCAGACTTTAATGAATTGAGGTTCCCTTGTGGGATCTAGAGATGGGAGCAGCTGTCGGAGCCAGATCTACGTTTCTAACAATGGAGAGCAATCTCTCACTGAGGGAGGGTCGTGGTTATGAGCTGCAGCCCTTATAATGACTCTAAATTGCGTTATCCCATTATTTTCTCCGTCCTGTTTTGTCTTTTCCACTGCTTTTTGCTCGGGGTAGTTTCAGGTAATTTGTTTTTGTGTCCCTCTGATGTCAAAGTTGAGATTTTAATCTCATGGTTAAAATAAAGGTTAGAGGGTGTAAATGATTTACAGAGGTTGATGGGTGGACTATATGTTTAAAGTAAGAAGCTACAATGAGTGGGGTTTCTACATGCATCTGTGAGAATGGGGCAAATATAACGGCTGAAAAACAGGAGAGGAAAGGTTTTGTGTCAGAGTCCCACAGCTTCCCCTCCTTCAGCCCCCAACACTTACAGCCCTGCCAGTTTAATTACGCTCGAAGGTTGTAAATTTTACAGTGGTGGTGGAGTCGGCAGGGTTTGTCTGCTCTGCCCGAATCCACAGGCTGGTTTACTGCTGAACACAGAGGGACAAAACAGACGGCGCAGCTCGCCGCTGGAAGGATCTATTTTAGATTGATGGATTCTAAGTTTACTCCATGACAGACCTGAGAACTTCAACCGTTGCACTTTCTGACACGAGCTGATGTTGATGTTGCCACAGCAGCTTTTTTCTTAAAGGCTCATTTTTAATTCAGAGTGATAACAGTGGCAGATTTGTTATTGGAATGAATTTGTCTTGGCACCAGACTTCAAGCTAAGCTGCCTTCTTATTTTCTTAAGCAACAATCAGTTTATGTTTACCGAAATGACACGTGTCAGCTGAGTTTATTGGCTCTGAAACAGCCAAAGAAAACTACTCTCTCAACCCTTAAAATGCTGAATTACACCCCTGTGTAGCGCTTCGGTTCATGAATTGGATTTAGCAAGTGGTTCATCTCTAAACTATCAAGATTGCAACAAAGCAAACAGTTGTCAGGTCAGAGACCGCGGTACGCTGGCTTATATCGACCCAGTGCTGCTCAAAATGCACAAGAGACATTTTTGTAGACATGCAGGACACACGAATAGAAACAGGAAGCAGTTTATTGCTCAGATACAGAGGTCAGTGGTGAAGATTTACCTGCAAAGTCCTGACTTTTTTTTTTTTTTTCAAGTGTCAAAACAGTTAATACCATGAGAATTTAATCAAAAAAACATTATTGGATGGACTGGAATGATTAAGTTGCCTCAGCTTAATAATGTTTAACCACAAGATGCAGAATCTGTTGTTTACACTTCACACTGCCACCAAGTGATTGTTCAAAGAGATTTGTTAAGTTTGTCTTCACACAATGTGATCTGAGGTCATCTATGGTCCAGCATTGGCATTTTTTTTTTTTTTTAAAGATACATTGCTGATCATTTACATGATTTGTTTCACGTCTGATGTCTTTTTTTGGGTCTTGTTTTCCCTGTGAAGTATTTTGTGAGTCATCTCTGTGAGAAGTACAGTACAAATAAATTTGACTTACTTTCTAAATAGATTAAACTGAATTAAAGTTATTTGCTGAACCACTGCAGGGGCTGTCATATCCTCGTACTTCTGTTGCACGTGAGGCATGAGGAAGGATGTCATTCGTGTGTTTGCTACACATCAACCTGCAGCCTTGTAGTTTCTCAGGGTCATCCAGTTCCTGCTAGAGCTGGGCGATACCAGGAATTTTGGTATCGATCCGATACCAAGTAAATACAGGGCTAGTATCGCCGATATCGATACCGATACCGATACTTTTTCATATTTAAGCTTCATAGATCCAAAGGATCCAAAAAGACCGAGGATAGAATTTGGTTAAACTCAGCTCTTGGGGAATCGGGAAATAATAATGGGCTATAGTACCTGTATGTAATCATTCTGTATACATTTCACACGTAACACAAAAGGGTACTTATATGCAATCAAGTGTGAGCTGTATCATATTTAGTATATTTGTTTCAATTCCAGAAAATCATTAATCTAGTTTTTTACTAGTCCACCTCTTATGATATTATATCTTTCAATCCATATGTATAATGTTGCACTGTGTGCACTTGCCTGTTGCTTTAAAGTAATTCTATAAATTTCCCTGTTTTGGAATAATCAAAGCTTTATCTAATGTTAGATAACATTTTTCGATGGAATAAATGTACTAGATTATTTCAATGTCTTAATAATATTTTTTAGTTTTTCCAGTAGCATTTGACTTAAGTAACATGCACTTTGAAAAAGTAATATGAACTGATGCTGAAGATGACCACTCTCAATTTCATTTTATAATGTCTCTCTGTTCCTGCAGCGCCGTGTTTTCCACTGCGTGGGTTTCCATGTGCGTGTAGAGGTTTGTTGTGTTTTTACTGTATTTAACAGCCCCGTTGCAATCTATACAGCTCGCTGTCGTTCCATTTTCTGCAATAAAATAAAGCCAAACAGCGCTTCTCTTCGTCATTTCGATACTACGGCGTCTCGAGGAGAGGAGAGCGCTGAGTGCGTCGGCCAGGCTGAGCCGACCTACAAGGCTGTTTGGCGGGTGCCGCTGAGCCATGTGATGATGCAACAACTAAAGACAAGGGGGGGGGAGTGCTGCTCCCTGCTCTGTGACAGCGCAGCGCTGCTCCAGACTTTTATTAATCCGTTTGCGCAGCAGCGAGTGCGTGCGGGAGAGAGAAAAAAAAGGCTTGAGTATCGATCTTTTTACACGAGTATCGTTCAATATCAATACCAGCGTTGGTATCGATAATATCGATATTGGTATCGATCCGCCCACCTCTAGTTCCTGCACAGAAAAGCAAACATGTGCATGTTTGTGATTAAATGAAATCAGAAATGTGTGTACATGCAAATCAAAGCTGGTTATTTTAGTCATTTTAACAATGATGGACATCCACCTCACCGTGTCCATTCTGTTTAAGTGGAAGCCCTGGCAACGCAATAACAGAGATGTGGCAACAATGAATATCTCTTTCACATTTGTGACTACATATCAACTAGTTTCCATGCAATCGTATTTTTTCCCATCGCGGTCACCATGGGGGGGGCTCAGTATAAAGCAGATGTGATGGATGAGTAAACATCAGAGCGGCGGTCGTTTCTTTCTGCTGCAGCTCTGGAAGCAGCAGGAACTCCTGGCTCTGAGATGTTGACATCTGTCTGCTTCTACCCATAAACCCATGTGTTTGGGGTCGTTTCCTGTGCTTGGTTCGGATTACATTTGCACTCGTAACAAACTGACTGACTCATGTTTTTAAGACCTGGGTTCGAATGTCACTGCTTTTACCTGGATAGACGAATACGAACGCAAGGAAGAAAAACGAACAAAAATTTGCACGCAATGTTAATCAGAGCCTGACTGATACGGACCAGGTGCTCTCTGATTTTTCAGAAATGGATAAATAAGTGTGATTGAGGATTAAGTGCGCTGGTCTGGGAGAGATGTTCGAATCTGTTTTTCCACTCTCAGCTTGCATCTCACTTTCCTCTTGTCCATCACAGGCACCGAGGCCAGCTGTGAGAATGAGGGAGAGGTCCTCCACATCCCCAACATCACCGACAACCCCTGCATCACGTGTGTCTGCCTGGTAAGAGCAGCTTTCCTTCTCCACTTTCAGAGGCTGCAGTTTACCTAAGGACGCGGGGTTATCTGCTCCCATCTCTCCATCTGAATGATTATCCTCCTTCTGTTTGTTCCCTGCTCCTTAATGTGTAACTGCTGCTTTGGATTTTACATCCTGACAGATAGAAAACTCCTCTTTCAGCACTGATAGTAATATTTGTAAAGCTTTTTGCAAATCTTTCTGTGATGCTTCTTATTAGAACCATGAGAAGGAATTATAAAACATCATAAGCAACTCTTTATGGAATTTCAGTGAGATATAATGTTTAGATAATGTATTCTGATCATAAATTTGGCGTCAAACTCCTATATACTCACATTTTTGCTGAAAAACAGCAGAATAAATGCATTGATTTGACTATAGAAATTGTTTTGTGGGATATTAGATAAATTTCGCAGGAGTTTTTATACAAGCTTGGTTAACTGAGCACAGATGAGCACTGTAAAATGAAACTTTTTGCCATTTTCTCAAGATTTACAGCAAACTTGCAAGGAAACACAAAGTGGCGATTGTTTGTTTTAACAGACAAGCCTGTCGTCACGCTGTCTTGACTCGACCCCGGCTGTTAAAACCAGCCTACAAAACATGAGGGGACAACTCTTTCCTGGAACATGTGCTCTCTGACCCCTGACCCCTTCCACCCTGCTCCTTTACTGCTTTAGAGGTCTTTGTTTTAGAGGATGAGAATGGACCAGCAAGGCTTTTCTGTGTCACTGCTTTGACATTGGCTGAAAGGGATGTTTCGGCTTTTAAATGGCGTCACATGAATGGAGTGTATCCTGCAGAAAGCATACAGGTGTGAACTTGAGGGGTACGTATTGTGTGCTCAATATACACTGCTTTTCTATACACTAGTTATTCATTACAGTGTAGCTTATGTTACAATTAAAGGGATACCGTGTAACTTTTGGCCACTAGGAGAACTAAACCTTTAACTTCCCACAGGTCACACAACTGTCGCAAAATTAAACAGTCTCTATTTATGTTTTGGAATTGTGTTTGCAGACCACTTTGATAGGGATAGGAAACCATAGAGCCATTAAGAAAGTACTCCAGGTCAGATCCAAGAGAGAAGCAAAGTTACAGTGTCTGATTTTTGAGGAAGGCAGCCCCCTTGGAGCAACGACATGCGTAGAGTGCTGAATATTGACCCAAGAAATCATCTACTATTACTCACATTAGGTTAATGTTTGTGTCAAAGGCAAAGACTAAAAAAAAAAAAAAAAATGGATGCAGTGTCTGGTCACATCTGAATAGGGGAAAGTGAAGCCAGTTGGGCGTTTCTCACTGTCACCATCTTGCCGTGTCGCATGTGTTGTCACTACCTGAAAATACTAAAATGGGCAAAGACAGGGCTGCTCCAACCCGGGAGGTAAATGATTGACAGCCAAGCTAATGCTAACCAAGCTAATCCGAAGTGAACAGGAATGGACAAAGATAGGTGGTCTGAAGGTAAGACAAGCTCAGACTTGCTGTCAACAGCTAACAACCGTCATTGTGCAACTCTGCTACAGGCTGAGGCCTTTCAGGGAGCAAGAGGGAGCTAACGATTAGCCTCCACGGCTAAAACCAGCACCCGGTCTGCCGCATGTCAATCAAAAGGACATGCCCCTAATTATGTGTAATTTCAAGATTAAAAACCATCTAAATGGAGTAGTTAATAAAAAAAAATTTACCTCCCTCACAGTTGACATGAAGGTAAACTTGACCTTTTGAACCTAAAATGATTTTTTGAACCAGGCTGTAAACATGTTTATTTCTGCTGTGAAGTTAGTCTTTTCAACATGGTAGTCTACAGGGCTTTCCCTTTTTTTGGAGCCAGACCCTAGTGGATGAAGAAAGAATTACAATTATTAAACTCAACTTCCAGACTTCACGATTTTCCAGCGGAGTTTGCCCCTTGGTCAAAAGTTACACAGTATACCTTTAAGTATTTTCTTTTATTCTTGGCTCCTGTCACTCATGCAGATATATAACTTGACTTGTGCCACCTACCTAAGAGCATCCAGGCTTGGTGCAGAATTGACTGGCATACCATCACCCGAGTTCTTTCAGTTGACACTGTGCAAGCAAGTCACACATGTGCAATCGACAGGCTAAAAGCGATTAATGGTTTTAAAATCGTGCAGCTAAAATTTTTGCAACCATATCATCAGAGTGTGCACACTACTGGACCAATCCTCATCCAGTAAAAAACATCCTACAGTGTGAAAACAAACACCAAAACAACTCATGAATGCATTTCTGAGGAGGGACTTTGTAGAGAATCTCATCTCTGTGATGATTTAAAACAATTAGCTGCTGATTCAAGAGGAACATTGGCAGAACTAACGCTGACGGTTGTGTGTACAGGACTGTGTGTGCATCTACAAAGCCCCAATCAAAATGACCCCAAACTTCACAAATGCATGTTATGTTTTGTAGCATATTGAAGCCACATGGTGGCAGTATCAGAAACATGTGGAACAGTCTAAGGGTGCGTTCACACTCTGGCTGTTTGGTCCACTTTAAACAGACTGTGGTCCGATTCCACGGATCGTCCGCTTTGTTTGGCGCAGTCTGAACACCAACTGCACTCTGGTGAGCACCAAAGAAGCTGACTCTGGTCCGCCTGAAAGCTGGGGGTCTTGGTTCACTTGCAAACGGACTGTCAGACTATCCAGTGCATACTGTAGACATCCAGCGCACCTAATGGAAGTGACGTTTGTTGACCGCAATAAAGCAGAAAAAGTAGAAGGAAGTGGGGTAGATAATCGTTTGGGTTGGAGGGAAAACAAAGCCGAAGAAGCCGATGTCAAAACAACAATAAACAACTGGAAAATGTTTAGACAGAAATGGAGTAGCTTTATAATAAGAAGCAAAAACGGAGTCCAGGTTTCTTCTTCTTCCTGCTTTTTCATCATTGTTAAGTGGTTGTATCGGGGAGTGTCGCCCCCTAGCAGTTGTCTTAACTATGGTGGTTTAACCAGGCGGTTTGGTTAGCTTTCGTTACTGCAGTTTGAACGCAAACTGAAGCAAAGAAAGGTGTGAAATTTGTTTCAGAAATCTCCATCCATTCAGACAGAGGTCCCGGACTACCCTAGTATGAATGCACCCTAACTGTTGGCTGTTTTTGGTTGTGTTGGTGCTGCTGTTGGTGTTTTAGCTTTGCTCTGCTGATGAAATTGCACAGTCAACATGGACAAAGATCTGACAAAAGATTTAAATGCTGAGGATTTTCCACCATCTGTTGTTTCTGCCTCTTGTTGGGGACTTCTTTGCCATTTATAATTTTTTGCATGTTATCCTCTGGGTTATAGAATAGGTTGTTGTTGAATTTTAAACTAATTAGCATTCAGTTGAGCTGTAGGAACATCTTCAAACTGTATCTGCTGTCTAGCTTTCTAGCGAACTGCTAATCTTTCAGTCTGCCATGAACAAATGCCGTCTCTAGTGGGCTGAGATCTAAGCAAACAGACCTCCTTGAAGGTTTAAACTGGCCTTTAATCCTGATGACAGGACAGAGCAGACTGCATCATTCAGTGAGACAGTAGCAGCAGGTTTGCCAAGATCCCAACTGACTCTCACCGTTTCACCCAGCTTCAGTGAGAATGAGGGACTTTTTCTGAGATTAGTCTTTAATTTAACTTCTGAGACACCAAAATTAAGCAAGTCACCTCCATTAGCTTACAATTGCTATTCCCCTCCAGCAATCACTCACTCATTTCTCAAAGCGATCATGCTATAAGCACTTCCCCAAAAACAATTTTTTTTTTTTTTTTTTTTTTTTTTTTTTTTTTTTTTTTTTTTTTTTTTTTTTTTTTTTTACAAAGAAAAAAGAAAAGAAAAAAAAAAAAAAAAAAAATTTAAAATAATGAATAATAAAAAAAAATAAAAAAAAAAAAAAAAAAGAAAAAAAATAATATAAATTTATTTATTTTATAATATAATTAAAAAATAATACATAAACAAACAATAAAAAAAAAAAGAAAAAAAGAAAAAAAAAAAAGAAAAAAAAAAAAAGAAGAAAAGAGGAAAAAGAAAAAATAGAAATAAAAAATAATAAAAAAAAAAAAAAAAAAAAAAAAAAAAAAGAAAAGAATAAAGAAAAAAAAAAGAAAAAAAAAAAAAAAAAAAAAGAAAAAGAAGAGAAAAGAGGAAAAAAAAAAAGAAAAAAAGAAGGAAAAAGGAAAAAAAAGAAAAAAAAAAAAAAAAAGGAGAAAAGGAAAAAAAGTGGAGAAGAGGAAGGAGAGGACCCCAAGACCCAAGCCACCACCAAAAAACAGAAGAACAAAGCAAAAGGGGGGCGAGGGGGGGCCCCCGGAAGGGGAGGTGGAGGGCAGGAGCCAGAGAGAAGGAGAACAGCGAAACCGGCCGGGCCCGGGGGGGCCGGGGGGGGCGGGGGGACGGGGGAAGAGCCAAGGAGGAGCCAAGCGGCCGAACCAAAGGGAAAACAGAGGACCCAAGAGAAAAGAGCCCCCGGAAGCCAGACGAAGCCCAACCCCAAACCCCACCACATCCCAACAACTCACCCCAAAACACCACCCCACTCCTCACCCCCCCTCACCCCACCCCACCACACACACACCCAAACCAACACAAAACTAAAACAGAAAGAGACACAACACGACACAAAAAAAAAAACAGAAAAACAAAAAAAAAAAAAACAAAAAACAAACACAAACAACACAAAAACCCGCCCCCCCAAACACACCAAAACCAAAAACAACACAAACAAAAAACAAAAACACAGCAACAAAACCCACCCACCCAAAAAACACCAGCCACAACCCAAAGAAGCGACACCAACAAACACGAAAAAAACAACGAAACACCCCCCCCACACCCCCCAACAAACCCACCCACCCCCACCACACACCATTCTCAAGACGTGGTCAATAATGGGGTGTTTGTATGGAGCGTAATTCCATTTAAAATCTTTCATGCAGATATGTTTAAACTGATTACAAAACTAATTTAATTATAAATACATTTTAGTTGCTTAACTGCCCTTGAATTTATGTAGATGAAAAAAATGATTTCTGATTGGTCGGCAAGATGGAGGTTTAGATCAGGCAGCTGCAAATATAACCACTAATCTTGGTCCACAACTCAATTATAATGTTGATCCTGAGAGTTTTTATGCTGTATGTAGCCATAGCAACAGTGAATAGTTTCATTTTGTGAAAAAAATTCTTTGTTTGTTTTAATGGGAAGATTGACCCCACTTTCAGTACGCTGCAGTAGCTGCTGAGCGTAGCGAAGCATAAAGACTATAAACAGAGGAACAAACTAACGTCACTCTGTGCAGCTGTGAGAACATCTACATATTAGTCACAGACAAAGTGAAGAATATTAACACAGCTAGAATGACGCATCTAGACTGGATCCAGATACTCTGGCACCTGCATGCTGCTATCAGACCATTCTCCTCTGCCATCAGAAACTGGGTCTCAGATACAGGTTTCCCTGGAATACACACATACTGACCCCCAGCTACTGTTGGGCTCTTTCCCTGGCTCCTGATTGGCTGCTCTCAGGCTCCCCTCTGCCCGAAGACTGACTGAGCCGTCCTCTGTGTTATCAGGCAGACATCAGCCAAAGCCCCGGTGAATGCTATCAGTCATCAGCAGGCAATGGCCGCCCTTTCATCTCTACTTTAACCTCTGCTACACACACTCATGTATCACCCCCTCTCTGCACACACACTCATAAACTTACATGCATCCAGGGCTCAGGCTTTATTGAATTTGGCTTTTGTTTATATCCTTGAAACTTTTTAAACGTGACATGTGGCTTGTTTTGCCCTCCAGCATCATTTGTGGGTAAAATTTGAGGTCAGTTTAGTGTTAAATTCTGGTATTTCTTTCTAAAGTTTTGGACACTTTTCTCTTAATTTTCTGTCCATTGTTTGTCACCAAAGGTTCGTGTTTGCTCTGAAACCTGATGAATAATTTCCTCATGCTGGAGGTTAAGTTAGTTAGTTTGAGAAAAACCAGAAAAACAAAGAGCATGTGCATGACCCCAACATAATCCAGTTCTCCGCTTCCAGAAAGAGTCCTGTGTGGCTGTGCTGTCTTTGGGGGGTTGGGGAGCCACTGGGGCTCCAGTGTCACTCATACATGGATCAGAAGAGGGGTGGAGGGGGTCTCCTTAGTTGCTCCAGAGTACCTGTTAATGGCTCCGTGGGTATGGACACACACGTATACACACACAGACGATCCATTGTGTGTGTCCAGCAGAGGCAGAGGGCTGTAATGGGGCCAGGAGTGGATGTGGCTGACAGACTGATTGACAGGCAGGTCGCCATGGCGATCTGTTATCTTTGAAGGAGTCAGTCCATCTCCGTCACGCTCCTCATCGTCCCCGTCTATCTGTCTGTCCATCTCCATGTCTTTTTCCACTCTCACAGGCTCTTCCTCCCCTCCCTCACCCTCAGACTGGCTCCTGCTTTTCCTCTCCATCCCTCCTCCAGCTTTCTCTCACATCCACCGAAACAAGCAAGGCTGCTTTTTCTGTTTGTGTCAGATCAGGTGGGAACAAGAGTTGGACTTGCAGTAGTTCTTAGTTGGCCGGGCGAAACATTGGGCATATTGTTCTTGTAAGATGTTTGACTCAGCAAGGATGGTTAGAAATAAAGTTGGCATTTGAACGCCTCATAACACCAGAACAGGACTGAAGCATTGTTTTCAAAGCTGTCTCTACACCTTTAGTTGGACCTTAAAGAAGCAAGACTTCAAGGTTGTTGAGAACAAAGCTTGCCTTGATGAAGTGTAAAACTCATTTATGCTTCCTTGTCGGATCAATGCAGGGTCTGGATCCAGACCTGCGTGGTCTGATACCAACATGTTAGCTGGCAAAGGGGTTTTATGTCTCTCAGATTTTTTTCAATGTTGGAATCTGACAACTAAAGTTAGTTGAAGCATCTCCAGAAAGCTAAATATCTTGACAGAAATCACTACTGCACAGAAAAAATGAAATACGGAAGAGATGATAAATAAAACCTTGAGGGGATTTTTCTTTACACTTCTTACATTACATGTCCAGCTCTCCTTGTTGCCGTGTACAATCAGACAAAGGGAACTGATTTATTGACTGGCATGTTTATGAATCCACTACAACAGCTGGTAATATATCCCCCTTTCACTGTTTTAGCGCTGGACTTTTTCTGGTTGACTTATTACACCAAGTCACAGGTAAACAATTTAACTGGTGGAAAATTGGTCCCGTGTGGAGCGGTGAATTAGACAGATTCTGCACATTTTGAACATGCTGTACTCTTAACTGTTCTTTACAAATGAGATGCACACCATCCCTTGTGATTATTCTCTATTTTTATCCACTTCTCCCTCCGTGTACCAGTCTCTCCTGTTACTTCAGGGTCAAAACCAGCGTCAGGAAGTGTGGCGCATGCACAAAGCACCGGTTTGAAAACAATTTATGTATACAGGTAGCAGTAGTTTCTCTCCCAAGTTGGACTAATGCACCCGGATAAAATTTGTATTTAATTTAAAAGACTCATTTGTTCAGACTAACAATATAACTGTTATTCTAATGCCACATAAAAATGCTGACAGGCTGCACGACATAAAGCATCACAGAGAAAATCCTATTGCCCACACACTTGATACAATCCTGATAAATGAATCAAAGTATTATGTCTTAGTGAATCAATGAATGGGTCAGGATTTTTCTCTTTTAACACCATCAAACGACTTAATTACAGTTTATTTCCCAGATTCATGCTTTTTAACTGGCTGCAATAGATACTGTAATTATCTACATTTTAGAGGCATTTTTTAAATGTTTAAGTTAATACTAAAAAGCTTTCCCACTGAATGCTCTCAGATTTTTACGGAGGACACTTGAGTTTGAATCAGATCAGACCGTGCTGTTTGCTCTGTCACATGGTTACACTCATGTAACTGACACAAATAAATATCCATATGACCCAAATCAGAGCAGGGAAATTGAGACTCTGTATATTTGTGCTGTAAATGCTGATTAGAGACTGCTCCGTGGGACGGGAAAAGGAATCTCACATGACCTGCTCAGTGTAAATACTTAATAGACAAATGTTGATGTTAGATGTAATGTAATAAAATGTGAAAAGCGGGGTGCTTTGATCAGACTCAGACAAGTTGTTTTTCATTTTTACGTCAGATCAAACAGAATAAAGAGAGAGAAGCCTGATGGACGTTTTCTTGGCTCATCTTGTGGGGACGTATGTGTGAGCAATATGAGCCTCTTTTCACCAACCACCAGCATTTAGGATGCCAAAGTCCCCACAGCCCGTTAATTGATCAAGCAAACATTCCAGTGGAGCGCAGGGTGGATGTTGTGGATGAGGAGGTTTACACTCAGTAGCAGTGATCGATCCCAGAGGAAGGTCAAAGGTCGTTCTCTGACACAAGTTAAACAGTAGCTGGTCAATACAGGAGGAAGGAGGTTTACCTGATAACCACCTGATAACACTGGACCAACAATAAATCTATTATCCTTTGTTTTTATCCCTCTTTTTTTTTTACTCTATCATATTTCCCACTGTAGTAAATCAAAATAAGTAATAGTGTCACATTCCACTTGTGTCACAAAATAAAAACACAATCAGTCCTTTGTCCTCTCCTGACAGAATGATCAACAGCAAATACAAAAACTCAATTATAACAGTGTGATGATGATGATGATGAGTCCAAGTCAGCTCTAATAAAAAAAAAGCCCCAGTGAGGAAACTTGGGAATATAATTAACTCATTTTAATAGTGTGGTTTAATACTTCATGAGAAACAAGAACCCACTGCTGGTTGATGACATTAATCCATTAGACAATCAACTGAAATACATCAGCAGCAGCATAATTTGATTCAGAATAACTTATTAGCGTTATATACTAAATGCTTATTCTCTTCAGCTTATGAAATGTTAAGATTTGTTTCTTTGTTTGTCTGATTTTTATTGTTCTAAGTTGAGTTTTTTTCCTTTTTTACATTATTGATAAAAAGGTTAATATATATATATATATTTTTACTTTTCAGTTAAATTGAATTCAGTTTTATTTGTTTGTTATTTATTTTTTACAGACAGTTCAATTCAATGCATTGAATTTAGTTTAGTCATAATCCAGTTAAAACAGACCCGTTATATGATCCACATCAGGCCAGTTTATAATAGCTGAGTTCATTCAAGCCAATGAATTACCAGGAAACCAGTGGATTGCATCTGATCTCTTTGATTCAATTCACCATCTGCAGTATGCACGAGGTGGCAGGCAATCGGGGAAAAGGGAAAAAAAACAACCTAAAAGCTAATTTAACAAGAAGGAAAGCCTCCAGCTGTACCAGACTCGGGAAGGACGGTCATCTTTGACTGGTTGTGATGGGGAGGAAGAGGATGGAAGGGTCAACAGCACCATAACTTAAATCCAGGGTTACAGTTGTGCTTGAAAGTTTGCATATCCTTCCATTAAAGACAATTGACAAAAGTAACAATAAATAAAAATTTTAGAAACATCATGACATCAATATTGTATTGTGGTTCAAGAGAAATATTAAAAACAAAAAGAAAATAAAACAAGTAAACAAGCGTGATCGGGGGTCTGAGCTAAAATTTAGTTGAGCACGCCTTTGAAACAATCACTGCAATCAGGTGTTTTCTGTAACGTCCAATCAGATGTCTGCACCTGCTCACAGGTATTTTGGTCCACTGTTCAAGAGCAAGGTGCTTTAATTTGTCTGGGAGAGTTTTTTTTTTTTTTTTTTTTTTTTAATTATTTCCTCAACAAAAAATTCCTAAATTAATTTTTTATCTTACTAAACTATAATTTAGTAAATTTTTACATATTAGTACTTTTTTTCAGTTTTGGGTTATTGGAATTACTGTTGTGAATTTAGCCTTTTCTTTAATGGGAGGGTATGTACACTTTCAAGCTCAGCTATACGTGCTGAGAGAAAGATGCACAAGTAAATGACAATAATAGCATCATGTATTTATTAATGGAAAAATAAGGGTAGAGAGTGAAATGGAGGAAAGTCAGCATAAGTCAGTGCATCAATTATCAATCACTTTACTAAAAATGTTTGGTCTGCAAAACATAGCCAAATAATATTTTTTAAAATAAGAATTAACAGATTAATCCTCATCTTTACATTATAAACAGATATTCTACCATCCAGAATCAGCCAGTTGCAGAGGTGAGTTTCTCTTGCTGTACTCTGCCGTCCCCATTGCAGTGATTGTTTCCCTCCTTCAACCAAATATACGTTATTGAAACCGCAGATAAACTGCAAAATAGTCGGAGCATAACCTGGAGCCAGTAAATGTGACCTGTATTTTCTGATCATATCTTGGTTCAACTTGACATTTGTCTGCATGTTAAAGTCCTGCACTTCAGTTTAAAGGCCCACAGTGTCGTGTTTTATGTTGTGAAATCAATATGACCCCATCTCCTCTCACAGTCAGCCCACCCGGCCTCCACGGTGCATCCTGACTGAGCTGAGCCGGGACTTTTCACCAAAAATTTGTGAGCTATGTTTTGGAAGAGAAGTGACGGCAGGGAAGGGTGTTTTGAGAGGGCTGGAGTGAGGGTAGGTGGGGTTGGGGTCCGGGGTCATTGGGTTTAATCGCAGGGCTCTTCTGCTGTGCTGAAACAAGCTGAGCTTCCCGTCTTTCACCATGACTGGGGAGAAGCAGGAGGAAGGGCGCGAGATGAAGGATGGAGGTTTTGCTGAAAGACGCGACATAGGAGGAAGAGAAAGTAAAGAAGATGTTGGTGATATTTGGGCCATTGTAGCTCATTAAACTGAACCTGAAACTAATGAAGAAAGACAGCAAGGGAAATAGAGAAAGATGGAGAGAAATGGATGAGCTGGGGTGCAGGTGAAGATGATAAGTAAGAAGGATGAAGGTGAATCACTTACACTGTCGCCTCCTAGTGGCAGAGCATCCCTACTGGCAAACAAATGACTTCATAAAAGATCAAATAACGGAAATTATCATTTATTTCAGTGATATTAGTGAAGAACAAATTATACAGATTTTTATTGTTAGTTGTTTTAGAGATAATAACTTTTGTTTATCAGGATTTTTTTATGCTGTCCCACACAAACCAAAACTACAGCAAGCATATATCAGTACTTTACAGTGCCAAAAATAAACAAAAACTAAGAAAAAAACATGAGCCATAGTTGCAGTTTACCCTTTAAAGAGTTTGCAAGATTTTTTGTTTGACTACAATAATCCAAGATGTGATTTATTCCATTTTTTTCTATCTATTTATGTATTTAATCAACCGTTGAGCTATTTTAATCTGGTATTTCTAATATTACTAAGACATAAAACTTCTTTTTTTCTCTTTTTCTGTCTGGTGCTTAGCAGTTGACATTAATGTGTTTTTGGTCAGTAATATTACTGTTGCTAAACTTAATCTTCAATAATCAAGTTAGTAAATGATTGAATTGGACTTAATTGAATTTAGAAAAAAATACCGTGGATACAATCTGACAGTTTTCTGTCTCTGCGACGTTCAGACACATAACGGCTCGGCTTGTACGTCCCTGCAGGAGGAACCACACGTCTCTGTCTCTGCACACTTTGTCCTTATTAGATGGACATAGTAGATTTAGTCTGTTTCAGATTTATGGAAATAGTTTTTCAACCAGCCTCCTGAAAAAATGACACAAGTTGTAAAATAAGGTTTTTTATGCAGATATCTGGTCGCTTTTATATTCTCACAAACACACAGCTGTTATCACACTCACTTTCTCTTTGACGCACACACTCATGAGCATACCAGTGCTTTATCCCTGTGTGTGTGTGTGAGGGTTGTGGGGGGTGGTCGTCACACTGGAACAGACAGTCGTCCAGTCAAGCAGCCTTGGTGCCGCGGTGGTATGTCGAGTGTTTATAAGGCGAGGTGACCCGGTGTGACCGTTGACCCCGACACAACGAGGGTAGCCGTGGAGTGGGTCACATGTACTAACACCACTTTGTGCTAATGGATAACAGGACAGAGGGGGACAAGGACACGACCTTAGAGACTTTTGACCAAATTGTCCTTCAGGCTTTAAAGAGCCATTCTGCTGTTTTTATGAGTTTTAACTAATTTGATCTATGTCAATATTTTTTTTCATTGCAGTTGCTGACTTCAGCAGTTTTCCTCAGAAACTCCATTTGTAATTTCATAATTCAGACTTTGCTCGTAGATACGGAGAAAGATGTCCTTCTGAGATGCTTTGACATCTATTTGTGATGGAGAAATAGTAAAAAAAAGTCCAGCTTTGACTCCATATTGTACAGTAGAAGCAAACCTTTTGAAAATTAATAAATTTTTTTTTTAAAATATTAAAAGATAACTTAATAAAAAAAAAAAAAAAAACCCCAAAAAACCCCAGCAAAGTCCTGCCACCAGACCACCTACACTTGCTTCACATGAGGAAATTGTTGGTTAGCACTGATGGGCTTTAAACCCATCTCTCCTGGGTGACAGTCCTAAGTTTAGTTCAATTTTCCATCACGTCTTTCTCTGGTAATTGGGTTTTTCTTCCTTCAGTTTTCATTTAATTCTCATAAATTTAGTAGAAATGCTGCAGCTGTCACCTGGAGCACATCTGAAAAATGTGTAGAAACCTTCATTAATGTACTAAGAAAAGCTTTGTTCTTGCTCTTTCTCTTTGGTGCATAGGTAATGAGCTTCCAGGGACGTGTTTAACCAATCAGCATTCAGCATGTTTAATTCCTGTCGTCCCTGTAGCAGCAGACGTCCACCATATATGAATCGGTCTTCGGGCTGAGGTATAAGTTGTGATGTTGCCTGTCTGAGAACAGACTGTGGTTCAGTCTCTGGGTCTGGGAGTTTGTTTTCTCCTTTTTCTTTCCCGTCACATTATCTCCTTTTTTTCTGTTTGCTTTGAAGGGAGCCAGACATTTATATCATAACTGTAAATGCCACATTGGGAACCTTTCGCTTCTTGTTTTAAGCCTCTTACAAGTTTGTCGTAAAGTTTAAACCTGTAACTATGTGACTGATCGTCCACTTGTCTTATGTTAACACCTGTCTCTCCTAAACAAAATGCAGATGGCAATCCTTCATTCTTTTCCGTTTTGCAGCTCTTTCTGTCCTCTGCTCTTCGTTTGACTAAACTCTCACCTCTACACCTCCGAGCTGGATTTTACTGTCCTTAAATGATTCTGCAGATATAGAAGATACTGGACAGATCGTACAGAGACTAAGCCTTGGACTTTTCTTCGATGCCAAGTATTAAATCTGATCAAAAAAAGGGAAATTTAGCCCAAAACACTCCTGATATCAGATTTCAGGCATATATGACTTTTTTATTAACTTTTTTTTCTTCTCTTTGGCTTATCATACTTCATCTGTCCCTTCTTTCCATCTCCATTCCTCTCCTCCCTCCTCTTCTGTCATGACATCATCTGCCCTCAGTGTGGTTGGGGTTTAGTTGGACCGCTGCAGCTATATTAAACCATCCCGATTTATTTTCGCCCTCCTTTGATCTGTCCTTGTTAGAGCCGCCTGCCGCAGTGCCACAGGGCCACGGGACCTGCCAGCCTCCACTTTACAAACCCTCACAGTGTGTAAAATAAAACACACTCAGCATGTGGACAAAGTCAGCAATAAAGGCTGGGTGTGAAAGCCGAGTGAATTAAACAACGCAGATTGTGCTGAGTCCCACAGTGCAGTTAGTGGTAATGACGGATACTGTGTGCTGTGTTTTTTCGAGGCAACCGGAGGATTGCTGAGCTGGTGTGAAAATTCACAGCTAAACTGTGAAAACTTCAGTCACATTTTATTTCTCAGTGTGTAAACTCCAAAACTGGGATGAAGCTGTTTGGTGAGAGCACTGAGATGGTTTACCATGCAAAAGCATTTAATATTTAGCCTTGATATTCAACGGGAATAAGCAATACCAGGCTGAAGTATCATAGAAAGTGATTAGTTTGATTATCATGAATATTAGAACTAAAGAAACCCTCCTGGACGACAGGTGGAGGATTAAGAGGCAAAAAAGCCTGCTTTACTACTGTATTCTGGTGTGGCAAAATGCCCTATTTTTGAATAAACATAGCAAATTATGTTGGTTTACCTCCAGCATGTTCAGGTCTGGTCCTCAAGGGCTGCAGTCCTGCAGGTTTTAGATGTTTCCCTGCACCAACACACCTGATTCAAAGCACTGGAGGAGCACTATATTTTCTTTTTTTTTTTTTGCTTAGGACTAAATAAGTACAGATGCGGGCATAAAAAAGTTCCTCCTTTTTCTGCCAGAAGTGGTGCAGTAATAGTGCACTATTACTGCACTATCACTGGCTGAACGATTTGTCCCGCGAATACGTCATCACGCATGGTGTCCAAACTTGGTGTGTGGAAACGTCTGTGTTGCGGGCATTCATTTATGCTCTGAAATCGTTTCCCCTGGGCACACAGGTGTTTCTCTGTGCGATTGAATTAGCAGACAAGTCGCTGGTAAGTGGCTGGTAAGTGGCTGGTAAGTGGCTGGCAGTCGGCAGAAAGGGGAACTTTTTCATGCCCGCATCTGTATATGTGTGCTCTGTTCTTGTTTTTTTTTGTTTTTTTTACCTTGTTTTTCAGGCAGTGACAAATCTTTTTTTGTTTGTTTGTTTGTTTGTGTTTTGTTTTGTCTTTGTTGCTCCTGCTTGGGGGTGGGAGGGGGGATGGGGTAGAGGGAGGGGGATATAAGACGTCAAGATTGAACTGAGACTTGTTGAGACTCAGTTTGCTGATTATTTGTATGGGTATGAATTTACTTACTGCCACCCTACTGCCATACGATAAGATTGAAAAAATTAAATAAAAAAAGATTTAAATAAACTTCCAAAAGGTGAAATAAAGCGTGTTTGGTTCTATTTCAGTCTTTTCAACCATTATATTTTTTCATCAGTGGGTATTTTAATCACCACGTTTCAGTCATTTATTGATAATTAGAAATGTAACGTGCCTTCACAGCATCCCGCTGTCACATGATGATTAATATGATTTAGTTATTATATCATGTGTCATATAAACACTGATGCTGTTAGCGGGAGGTCATGAACACATCATTCAGCTCATTTTAAGGTTGTTAGTGCAGTCTAGCCTGGATGGAAGTTAAAAGTATTAAAGTATTATACTGTTACGTAATATACATTTAATTAATCATACAATACATGTAATATCATACTTATTACAAAGCCATGTCACAGGGGTTACCGTTGGTAATAATTTTATCATACAAGAATGCGTAGATACATCAATCTTCACATTTACAATCACAATGACTAAAAAGGTAGGGCTGAAGCATAAAGCTTATTTTGCCGATCCTACAACAGAATTTCTAACTTAATCCACCAAATGAAGAAAGGAAGAGAAAACTAGAAAAATGAAAAGGAAATAAGGTTTTATCCAATAAAGAGTATTTTTCCCCCCGTTTTTATCTTTTTTTTCCCATTTTTTTTTTTCAGTTTATCTTTACCTACTTATAGCTTAGAAAACAAGATTCATGCGCTTAAAAATCAACAATGAAATATACAAATGTAAATTCAAATTAGCCTTATTCCAAAATGTTACACCCACAACAGAAACACACCTTCTTTTAATCCCCTTTGTTGCTTTTGGCACAACAATCTTAAATCCATGTCTAGAGTCATATTTCCCTCCAAACAGAGAAAAAAATCTTTGTAAAGTTACAGGTAGTGAATTTTTTTGGCATTGTACATTATTTGAATTGTCCTGTTATATATCATTCAATTAAAATTCAAGTCAAATTTATTTATAAAGCACACTTAAAAACAACTTCAGTTGACCGAAGTGCTGTATACAAAAGAAACGAACAAAATCAGAGAATCATCAATAAGATAAATGGGAAAGACAGATAAAGTACAAGAATGAAAACTGCATTCAAATAAAACACATAAAATCACGGAATAAAATAGATACAGAAATAAAAAATAGACACATAAACACCAAAAGGAGATGAAAGCTGGAGGAAAAGCCGGTGAGAAAAGATGTGCTTTTAATCATGTTTAAAGATGCTCAGTAACATTAAAAGGCCGAATCGGAGCAGCAGCAGTACGGCTCTGCCACCTCTGCCCTTTAATCTGGTTCTAGGAACCATCGGGAGCAGCTGGTTTGGTTTAAATGATCTGACAGGACTGTGAACATTCACATCCATCTCAGTGTTGCTCCACTTGAATGAGTTCTCAGGGAATTTAAGTTCCATTTCATGTTTTTTGTTTTACTTTCCATCCATCTGTCTTGTGTTAGAGGCTCAACCATGCACCATTTATTCCTTATTGTCTCTTGTTTACAGACTGCCAACATGATTTTCACTAATTATCAGTCCTCTCTTTGCAGAAAGTCGCTCTTGATATTATTCTAAAGTAAATGGTAAATAAAAGCCCAGAATGTTTGTTATAATTAAATAAACATTCCCCCAAATTGTATGATTTTCATGCAGATGAGAATCATCTGCTTCAGTAGATCATACTGTCTGTTATACGCTTGCACCATCACCATTAAATCAAATCCTTCCATCAGTAAAGATTTTTATACGCAATTCTGTTCCCATCTCTGTTTTACATGTTACAAGTTGTTTGCTGTTTTCTCCATCAAATCCAGACTGTCGATTAGTTCAAATGAAGAAAGCTACTTCTAAGAGTTCTTCTGATCAAAGAACTGGACTTTATAAGAGCTGTTGTTTTCTCCTTTTATGTTCAGATTAAACTTTTGGGTTGTTTTCATTGCTTTCAGGTCAAATAATGGGAACAAACTGAATAAAAATATTGGGTGATGATATATTCTGTGAATATGAAGAATAGTGTGAAGCAAGTTCTGCTTCACTGAGAACTCTGAGTGCTGATGTTTTCTTTGATGAGGGAAGTAGTTTTGAGATTCAATCTGTGTTTTGACACTGCAACAAATTTCTTCACTAAAGTTAAATTGCAACTTGAGTTTTATCATTTAATCTGCATTTGAACTTGCACTGGATGACACCGTAGTTCCCTGCAATCAGCATGCTGATTTTAATCTGAGCTGAGTGGATTGTGTTCGGATCATATTCGTCTGTAATTATCTTTTTATTGCTTCTTGCTACCACATCAGACTGAATACAAACAAAAACCTGAGCAGGATAAAGATTTATTTTTGGTTTTGCTCTTTGGAGTCTGTTCATATGCATGAATGCAGCATTTTGAGAAATGTGCTGCATTCATGCAACAGATCAAGATTGCAAAGTTAGCCATCACACTGAGTGTTGGCTAATTAAACTTTGGGTTGACTACCCTGAACACTGGGTTTTGTTTTCAGTTCTGACTCAGTTGTTCTTATTAAGTGTCACATCAGGTATTTTGGACGTTTTTAAGAAAAACAGAAACATAACATTCTTGTTAATAATTGTAACCAAACCTGCCATAAATGCAAGGAATAAATCAATTCCTTATGTATCTGCTGGTTAAAGTTCTACAACTTTCAGTCTTTATATAAGGTGATAGAATTATATATGACAGTTTAATTACCATGGGGAGAAATAATATGCCGAGAAAAGGATGGGAAAATAGAAATGGGAATGTAATCAAGGTTAAAGTTGAGGTTTTTTTACAAATGTTAGAAAGGAATGACATTAACAGATCAGTGTTCCCTGCCCTGTCTGTGTCCTGCAGGAAGGGAAAGCAGACTGTAAACAGGAGAAATGTCCGCTGGTCTCTGAAGACTGTGCTCTGGTGGTGAAGCAGACTGGTGCCTGCTGTGAGAGGTGCAAAGGTAAGACAGACAGGTGGACGGGCTGACAGAGGACGCCTGTGTTGCTTTGTTTTTGATCATGTATATCAAAAGTCATAAGAGTAATAATGAACGTCAGATGGTTTATTGCAGGGCTGTGGTAGCTGCAGCTGCACCGCACTAATGGGGAACTGTAATAACGCAGAAACATAAAGATGCGAACCAAAGTCACACACACACACCACACACACACACACACACACAGTTCAGGGACCACTTTAATGTATTGTATCTAAACAGCCGGGCCTAAATATGACCTGTGGGAGTACATTTTAGATTATTTACCCCACGTAAAGGCACATACACACTGCTGCAGTGTGTGGAGACAGTTTGGCTGCTGAAGGGGTTCACCGTTGGGTTTATGGAGAACAGAAATACAGTTGCTTTATGAGCCAGAAACTCCTCAATATATCCTCATTCCTCATCATCCTCATCTGTGACAGCTTTTAGTTACTGTTGCACATACAGGGGTTCATATTTGTTTATACTTCTGAAGGTCCACATGAGCAACTTCCTGCTATTTCTTTGTCCAAAACTAAACTTTAAAGTCTCCAGGAAACGCTTATTAGGTGTAAAGCAGAACGTTTGAGTATTTCCTCATTTTTACAGGTGCTATGCAGCATTTCCCACCAAATGCCTGCAAATTAAATAGATGTACTGTATATGTATACAGGCTTAAAATGGGACACTGCTGAAACATTCCTGGTCTTAACCCTGAATTTAAACACCATTTGTGCAAATGTAACTTATACAGTTATGCACCCTTTATCAAGCTCTTTGCTTCTCCCAGAAAAGATGTGAGTTATAAGGATGGAGAAGCCAAAGCCATCAAATGAGAAATCCTCACGTCCCTTTGTGTCAGCCTGAAGCGATGTCAAAACGTGTGCTAAATGTTGAGGTGCTGGATTTATGCTCGACCTAACTTAATAAAAGACTTCCTTATAGGATACACCTGTGTTTCCTTGGTCCTCGATGAGCATTTAAAGGTTTGAAAAATCCTCGAGGATGGCAGAAGGGGAGCGATTTACAAGCCTTAAAAGTACAGAAGATGTGAGGGAGCATAAGTTAGCATAATGAAAAGCAACCGTTACAAGAACCAGATGATCTGAACTGGACGTGAGTTTGGACATGAAAGCGGTGAGCACTATGGCTGCCGGGAGTAGGCTGAGATTGCTGTTAATCCATCTGTGCATCATTTTGATCTTTAAAGGACCACGTCAGTGTCTTCGTGTTTGTTTACTTTTACTTGAGTGCGAGTTGAAATCAAATAACTAGTTCAAGAAGTCGGAACTATCTAGTATACATCGCTTTCTGTCTATAATAAGATTCTGAGTTTAACAGTGATTATACAATTTCCACTTACCACATGTTCAATTTCAAAAGTCATCTTTCTTGATAATCTAAAATCATTTAATGGGGCGATACAGAAAAAAAATTCACAGAGTAACAAAACAGGATTATTTCTTTTTTTGAACTTTTTCTATCTCCATGAAAACAACACAAATGTTTCAGTATTTTACATTTATCTTCAACTTTAAGTTTAACTATGCTGATGAGGCAGAATCCAGTAGCTATTAGAGGAGCAACATCATCTGCACTGGTCTCCACGCTCAATTTCTAAATGACCCATAAAGTCCCCAAGAAATCCTCAGTTTTTGGAGGATGTGCTCTCTCTGTGCCGATGTGGCTCCATGGCAATATAAAAACACAGACACCTACCTCCCAGCTCTCAGCAGGGGCGCGGCCCTTTTGTTTGCAGTGCGCCGTTTTACGACGCAGCACTTCGTTAAGAGAGATGGAACATGTCCTGCTCGGACGTGGAAAGCCCCTCGTCACCACAGCAGCCAGTATTAGTTTGTTATTGTGTGGTCAGCTTGTGGTCGCTGTAACTCAGTTTAGGACCCCTCTGTGTCTTTGCTTAGGAAAACACACCAGCTTCTAGATGCCATATCGCTGTTTTTTCACTTCTATATGAAATCATACTCACAGTTAAAGAGAATTATACCCAGATGACATCAGTTTATTAGGAAGACTTTAAAGCCGCCTCAGTTAACAAGTTTATAAACCCAGTCGTGCAACTAAAGTGCAGTTTAAATGGATTACTTAAAAAACACTGCATACTATTTCAAAAAAAGTTTAGAATAAGGGTTTCCAGAATTTATTTAGCATCAGCCCCGCATGCATTCATTTCCATTACATGCTCCTTATTATGCAGTTGAAAGCTTTCCAGATAGATGGATGGATAGATGGAGAGAGAGATACTTCATTGATCTCAAAGCAAATTTGGGAACAGAATTAGGAATTAGGAATAAGGATATAGATAAGTTCACTTTCCATGTACTTTCTCCCATTTTCAAGCTATCTGTTGTCCGTTGTTAACCTCAACAACTTCCATGTTATTCTCTACTGTCACTTTTTACCGTAACGCGGTGATTGTCTGTATGTAAATATACATTTTTGCTTTCCTTTCTTGTCCTTTTGTATATAGTTTGTGTAAACCTATGTTTATAGAGTCTTGTATGTGTTTTTAAAGGGACACCACGTAACTTTTGGCCACTAGGAGCGCTAAATCTTTAACCTCCTACAGGCCAAACATTTGTCGCAAAATTAAACCGTCTCTATTTGTGTTTTCAAATTGTGTCTGCAGACCACTTTGATCAGCTGATAGCGAAGTCATTATGCCATAAAGCAAATAGCTCCCGGTCACATGATCCAATGAGAGACGGATCCGCTCCTGCAAAGTTGCAATGTCTGGTTTTTGAGGATGGCTGCTCCTTTGGAGCAACAACATATGTCACTTGTTATATATTGACCCCAGAAATCATCTATTATTACTTACATTAGTCTAACGTTTGGGTCAAAAGTTACACAGCATACCTTTAAATTTGCTGTAACATCAACCTGTCAGGGGGTCTGCAGATGGAAAATAGTCTTGGCTGATAATCTTTCCCCTTTTTGCACCCAAATATCATCCACTCCAAATGTCTAAATTTACTAAGACACTTTAAAAGAAATTTGTTTCTTGCTCACAGTGCAACTGTGACTGCAAATCTGATCCAAGAGAATACAAAACACAGGTCCTCACTACACAACCTCAGATTTGTCCAGATATTGATAAATATCTCCTAATGGACAGGACTGTACTGGTGAGTGTGAGCAGGATCCACATCTCTCTGGGATCTGTTGCTATCTAAACCCATCTTTGTTTTTTTTCTAAAATATGTCCTCCTGCAGCAGTGATATAGTATCAGATGGATTGGTTTACGGAGAGGAAAGTAGATCAATGGCTGTGATCAGGTTTCATTGGATGGAAAGACAAACATTGATCTGATGCCGTTTACTGTAAATGGGATGAAATGAATAGGCTCTTCATTTAATGGTGAGTGGACAGTTGTTGACAGTTTTGTGGCTGGAAGTTGCAAAGAAGCTCTGACATGTGAAGTCTGATCCCAATCATTCCCGATGGTTCTGCTCTTTTATTTTGTAGAGTAGACCCCCCCCCCCCCCTTTCTTTTTAGAAATAACTACATAACCACTACTTTGCATGATGTGACTGTCTTCCTTTCTTTCAGGGTGCATGTTAGATGGCCGATCCTACAACAGCTCGGTATCCTGGACCAGCTCCACCAAACCCTGCATGACCAGACGCTGTCAGGTGTGTGCACGAGACATATCTGCCCTGGTTTCCATCAGATGAGAGGTGACACACAACAGTGTTGTCATAAAACCTCAGAAATATAAATCATTGAAACATGCTTTTGCTAGAGGAAGGCAGGGATACAGGGAGGAGTTAAAGATGAAGAAGAGGAACAAAGGTGCTGGAGATGAAGAGGTGGAGAACTAAATGTGAGGCAAAGATGTTAAAGTAATGAGGGAAATGTGGGATATAAACAGGAAACAGGAGAAACAGGATTAAAAAGCATACTTTTGGTAAGATGGGGAAAAAAGTGTTGGGAAAGGAATAATAAGACTGAAAAAGAAAGTATTTAGAAACAAAGCACAAGGAAGATGTCAAATGAGGTGAGAAATAAAGTTGAGAGTAATATAAGAAGCAGAAATGATGTTTTAACATGTTCTATAAATCCTGCTGCTCCTGGTTGTGACAGGAAGGTGTGATCACTGAGGCGGAGGTGCAGTGTGTCATCCACTGTAAGAACCCCAAAATACATCCAAAGAAGTGCTGCCCCACCTGCCCCAGTAAGTAAACATGGTGGTTACACACATGTGCAGAAGTGCAACTGAAGACGAAGTGAATCATGCTTTTGTGCTGCAACATCTCTTCCTTCAGGTTGTATCTTTGAGGGTCGGCTGTATAAGGAGAGGGAGGAGTTCAGTCCAGAAGGCAAACCATGCATCAAGTGCATGTGCACTGTAAGTACACATTAGCATTCACATTCTCACCTCTGAGCACGGACTCTGCCCCACAAATTAGTTAGCTTTGGAGTCTCATGGGAGTCACAAACTTTTGGTTGGAACAACATCCTCCTTTTTGCTTTTTTTGCCCCCCTCAATTCCACCCATGTACCTCCCTCTATGTGTCCCGCTGTCCTTTCCTCCCGTTCCTCCCCCTTACACAAATAAGTCTTCCAGGTATGTCCATAAACACATTTAAGCATTAATGGGCTGACACCTAGTTGAGACACCTTATTAGCTTTTCAACAAATACACATAAGTTTTCAGTTTTCTCTGCTGATATACTGAGTTAGCTGAGATTTTTTTTTCCCCAAAACATATGAATGGTTCATTTCTACAGGAGATATGACAATAAAGGCATTAATTAAGATTCCATAATATGCTTTTGACCGTTATCCAGATCAGTTGGTCTGAGATCAGTAGAGTTTAAGGCAATGAAAATTATATCAGGAAGTCAAACAGACTTTTTAACACAAAACAATTCAGCTCCTTATAGCTCTTAGAAAAATTTGTGCCAACTCTCCACATTAAAACCCTCTAACATTAACAATATAAATGAATAATGGATACAGAACTTCTACGTACAAACAGCTGGTCTTAAACCTCTTACATCTTGAGTCCCACAGAGATCTATCTTGTGACCTCTTCTCTTTATAAGTCATACACTTGGGCCCCGATTTACTAAAGTCTCAAATAAAGAATGCTAATTTGTATGCGGTGCATATCGATTGCGCGCGCTGTGTCCTTCTGTTTGCAGGTGATCGACAAAGATTGCTCATGCAGTTGGTAACAGGCGCAAACAGGAGTATTTAAATGAGGATTTAGCATGTGCTATTGCTTGACTATGAAAAGTTGGAGAGCATGTTGTAAATGCAAAATGAAATTCGACCAGATGGAGAGAAATATTCATGGAAGAGGTAAATAAAATATGGAATATAAAATAAGTATAATAATTACAAAATAAGAACAGCACAACATCTAAGAAGAAAACAGTTTATAAGGACATGGATATAGGAGTTATTCTACTGCAACACATGAAGATAGTTTGACATCTATTACGCATGGCAAGCGCGCTCTATGGCTGCAGAGCAGCAGAAGCTACAGTCTGGAGTGGAGGAGCGTGCAGGAGCTGATGTAAATAAAAAAAGACATTGGCAAAAAAAAAAAAGGAAAATAGAAAGACATTATTGATGTCAGCTTAAACTGTTATTATACTATAGCTGCAAATGTTCTAATTCATCTAGAAAATCCCATGTTAAATAATGTTTGCAATGTTGATTGTTATTTAACTAGATAATGACAGTCGTAATGTGTTGCCCTCACACCTCATGAGAAATGATTTTGACCCAGTCCTGCATGTCTGCTGTCCTGCAGCAGTGACTTGTTGCTCTACAGCCATTTGTGCATAAAGCTGCCTGTCCATACCTGCTACTAAAATAGACACAAAAATTAGCGCCCGCTGTCCGTTGCATGGTCGATAAATCACATTGCGTGTGCAAAGCTGAGTTATTTGTATTGTCTCCTTCCAATATTTTGCACATTCTGCCAGAAATGCACAGAGTGCATATTCATCTACGGCAGACACGCAAAATTGCCCATTTAACAGGCGCAAACCTCGTTGTAACCTCATACTAAATCAACTGTGGCTTATCATTACATGTGCAATTAAGTAAGCACTCATTTTCGTACATGCAAACCTGTCGTAAATCAGGGCCATACTGTGACAAAATGTGTAACAAATATTTAAATAAAAAACATAAAGGACGGTGATTTAGTTCATCTTCCAGAACCCATTTAAACATAAATCATGAAACATGGCAACATGCTGACATCAACAGAATCTAAAATATCTAAAAGAGATCTGCACATTAGGAAATAAAGTTACTTATTGATTGGAGAATTAAGGACTAATTGGAAGAGCAAAAGGTCGTATGCAATGGCTAATGTTTTTTTTCATTTCACCTGGTCATTTTAGAAAGAAAAGGAACTTTATCAAGGAGATATTTCTATTTCTTTGTAAACCGTTGTTGAGATCTTATCTTGAATTGTCAAAAGGGCCTTTTTAAAAACAAATTTCTGTCAATAAATGTAAATCAAACAAAGCTTAAGTTTATCTTCTGTCAGCACTTAGTTGTTAAGTTGTGTTGTTGTTCCAGGGAGGGCGGACTCTCTGTATGAAGGAGGTGTGTCCTGTGCTCTCCTGCCCCGCCCACCTCAGCCACACCTTACCTGGACAGTGCTGTCCCAGGTGTATAGGTAAGACCAGCACCTGAACTGACTTTTCTGTAGTGTTGAACTTGTTTTATATTTTCTGTTTTTGTTCTGCAGCGTCTTGTCTCAGATCAAGTTTTAATAAGACTCAATGGAAATATTGTGATGTGCAGTACTAGTCAAATGTTTTGACACACTTTCCCATTAGATTTAATATGAAGGTGTGTATAACTTATATCTGGTTTATGTTAGGAAAAAAATGCATCCAACATGTATGAAGTCAGGAGCACAGACAGGCAATGAAACATTTAACTGTACTCCAGTACAACTCCAGTACGGAACAATTAAGCTCCTGATAATCCAGTTGGAACCACTGTACGGTTTTGACAATGATACGCTCATGTTAACACATTTACATCATTTAAGCTGCTGTTGGTTATTATGTCCCTACCAAGCCCATTTTTATCTGGCTTGCTCCATTCATCACTTTCTCTTTACTTTCAGAAACATGATTTTTTTTTTTTTTTTCAGAATCTGAATATTTGAATGGCTGAAGTTGAAAACAACTCTGTTATTGGTTATTTCTTCCTATTTCTTACCTTTGACTGTTTTTTTTCCCACCTCCAGGCCAGAGGAAGGTGTTTGATTTGTCTTTAGGAAGTTGTCTATTCCACAGCGAGGTCTATGAGAATGGTACTTCCTTCATGCACGACAACTGTACCACCTGCACCTGCAAGGTATTTACCTGGATATCAAACTCCACCTCAAAGAGGAAAAAAAAGTCTGATTTTTTCATATTTTTTTTAAATCAAATCAAAGATACTTTCATCCCCATGGGGAAATTTATCACAATTTTATATGAGACTTACTCTATAATCCTTTTCTCAGCAGAAAAACCTGTAAATGTGAGAATTCCTCTAATAACTAGCCATAACCAATAATCTTCATGGTCACAAACTCTTTTATCTTAGGATTCAACCATTGTCTGCAAAAAACGATGTTCACGACCTGGCAGTTGCCATGGTGACCAGTGCTGTGATGAGTGTCTATCCTACGTGAAGGTGGAGGAAGTGAAGTACTGCAGAGTCCGGAACAAGATCTACAGGGTGATGGATGGATGGATGGATGGATGGATGGATGGATGGATGGATGGATGGATGGATGGATGGATGGATGGATGGATGGATGGTCATTCAATAGACAAAGGGACGATAGATGATCTATATCAGGGTTACTCAGTTTGGTCCTATGAGGGCTCCAGTCCTGCAGGTTTTCCACGTCTCCCTCCTTCAACACTAGTTCATGAGTCATTGTGCAGAGCTCGGTTGGTTATTGGGTCTGTCTAATTTAAGTCAGGTGTGTTAGAGCAGGGAGACATGGAAAACCTGCTGGATTGTGGCCCTCATAGGACAGACCTGAGTAGCCCTGATCTAGAATGAATTGATAGATAAGTAGATGTTTGGCTGGAAGATGAGTAGAATAAATGAATGACTTGGCAAATTGATTCTGAAACAAATGAGTTGATGGATCAAGATGCAGTTTAATAACAATTTTTAAAAAATGATAATGATCATATTGAAAAAACTGAATTATAGTGAATTGATTAAGCACTTGGAGAATGAAGAATGAAGAAACAATGGATGAATGGCAGTAAAATACCTGGATGTTTGTGTGATCCTCTTGTATCTTTTCATTCCTGCAGGAAGGAGACATGTGGTCGTCGGTTAACTGCACTCTCTGCGCTTGTGTCAAAGGCAACATCGAGTGTCAACCCAAACAGTGTGTTCCAATAACCAGCTGCCCCTCGGTGAGTGACATCGGCTTACCTCCACCTGCAGGGTGCACATCTGGACACCCTGTATGCTCAACTTTAAACAATTCTGTCTTTGTCACTCCACTTAATCTGCCTTCCTCTCTCTGCATACCCTGTCTCAGTCTGACACTGATAAATTACTGCCCATGACTAACTCCATCATTAAATTTCTCAGTCTAAGATGAATCCTGTTCTCTCTCTCTCTCTCTTTTTTTTTTTAAAGACATCAGTATCTCCAACATTTTATATATTTAATTAGCTTGCACAGCTCAGGTCAGTTTCATAAGTGAGTATATCTTCATACAGCCTCAACAGGAGGTCATTTTTTTCCATTAGGGATCTGTCATACAGCCGGAGCACGCTGTGAGCTGTAAAACTCTGGGAACTGCTGGCATGAAAACGGTTTGTGCTGCGTTCACCTGTCGCAGAGGTCGCTCTGAAGTCATCTGTCGGTTGGTGGGTGATGGAGTGGATTCTTCGCATACCGCCGGCCGGTGGCGGTCACGCTGTCAAAGCCGGTGTCAGAGTTAGTCCAAGTTCACACGCTTCCAGCGGTTACAACAAGCCCTCACCTGTTGTTTGCGGTCAGAGCAGGCGACTGCAGAGTGATGTTGGTGGTCTGCAGGGAGTTTTGTCCCAAGTGAAAATCATTTGTTATGTCAGACTTTGGGTTTAATTATTACATTTCAGCTATTCTTGTTTGTTTTTACATGCCCTTTTTCATTTCTACTTTGCTGGAGGGGTCACAGAAGACCAAATGTCTGTGATTTGTAATCACTCATACTGAGATGGGAAC
Source organism: Atherinomorus stipes (assembly GCA_023101725.1). Classification (NCBI taxonomy): domain Eukaryota; kingdom Metazoa; phylum Chordata; class Actinopteri; order Atheriniformes; family Atherinidae; genus Atherinomorus; species Atherinomorus stipes. The sequence goes on from JALJCO010010916.1 coordinate 1,292,553, forward strand.
TGTTTTTGTCTTAATTTGTGGAATTTATTCCTAATTAGTATTTTATAAAAGAACTTTGTGCATACTGTTGAAAGGCATGTGCCCTTTCAGTCAAATTAAGAGGAAGATTAGATCAAATCAGTCAAACATTGACCCCTGACATGCCACAAGCAAAATTCCCACCACTAAACTAAAGGCTGGAAAACGGGATACCAACATTTTTCCTTTCAATATCCTTTTTCATCAGTACCAATATCAGTATTTTTTCCTGCTAAAAATTACATGATTGGACAATGGACAGTGACAGAGGATGGTAAAGACACCCTATGTAACTTTCCAACCTTAAACTCTGCATCCTGGACTGGTTGGATAGCACAGTGACATCTATTACGTGCATTTCCGGAGCCGTTGGTGCCCAGCAGCGTCCCGAGGTTGAGAAACTGCACTATACACCTTTTTCTTTCTGTGTGACGTTGCAACCCAGTTTTGCTTACTCGCCCTATCAAATGCTAGCAGAGGTGAGTCAATTTCCAGCCAATCAGGATTCCGTCAATGCATACAGTAGCATCAATAGAATTACTCTGCAGACCATAAGGGCTGGAGATTCAGCATTTCTTGAACCCTAATATTTTGTGACAGTGCCCCCTACTGCACAGGTGTAAAACTGCATCTGCATTTCTGGACCAGCAGGTTATCTACACACCTTCAATGTACTGTAGCGCTGTCCCCAAGCATTGAACGTCTGGACAGTGCTACTTACTAGACAACAACTACTAAATCTGCATCCTAATGACCTCCTATTGTCAAAAGTTACTTTTTAGAAGATTTATTAGAAGATTACATTTTAAAATGATCTGTATAAAAAGCCTAGAGTTTTTAATTAGGATTCCCTTCGGGGGAACAATACTTCTGATTCTGATTAAGCTAAAAGTCTCTTCTACGATAGCTTTAAATGTTAATTACAGCATCATTTCAAACAGTTTAAAAGTTTAATGCCTTCCAATACTGGACAGTTTGCAGGCTTGTTATAATAAACTACTAAATGCTAACAACTGATTAAAGATTTGTTTCATTATTTTAAATATGTTTTCCTTAAACTTTATTACACAGATATATGCATTTTTGTTTACATTTATATATAGCAATCAGTGCTTCAACTGGAATCAGGAAAGATTGGTAGCTAGTTTCCAAAGCTTTATTTTAAATTTGTATAATAATAGATACTTGTTTGAGGAGAGGAGATTGCTCAGAACAGGAGCTTATTTAATTGAGTAGATGTATGTTTGAGTAACCTTTCAGATAGTGTTAAAGGTTGAATATGGAACATTTTTATTAAAGCTATATTAAAAAAAAAAAAACAAAAAAAAAACTCCACAGGTCGTTTAAAGGGTTGCAGAATGAAAATACAACATTTCCTGAAAAATTTATATTTAGCTTGAAAATAATTTTAAAATAATTTTTTTATGGGTTTGACAATGGCATTATGTTTACGCATACAAGCCAATACACGCTGCCATTGCAGGTTGCCAAATACGATCTCTGTGTGGCAACAATATTTTGGGCACAGTTAGGCTGGTACAGGTGAAAACAGTGGAGACAGCGAGCGAAGCAGCTGCTTCAGAGCCCTGGAGATATTGTTATCTGTTTCTGAGGAGGAGTGACCTGAGAAGAGCAAAACCTGGAGTAAATTTAGGTGAAGACTTCACTAAATGGACCCACATAAACATAAATGACTTTCCCCTCGGGGATCAATAAAGTATCTTTGATTTGATTTGATAAACGTTTTCCACGGCATCAAAACACGGAAATGGTGACTTTTCTCCTGGATCGGTAAGCTAACTTGTTTGCTAAGATGGCTAACGTTAGCTGTCAGTTACGTTACTTGTTGGACATGCTGCAGACTGTTGGTCACTTGCATGTCGGCAGTAAGCCTGGCATCCCAGCGGCTGGAGTTGTTTTTCTGCCGTTGCAACTACAACCTAGACACACGTGATGTCGCTGTTCTGTCCGTGTTCCATATTCAACCTTTAAGTCATTTTAAACTTTTCACAGTTAAACATTCATTTTGCTGTCAAATTCATGTTAACAAAATAGTTTGATGGCAATAAACAATAATGTGATTCGTGTTCAATGCTCACTCTCAACTTGTCATCCATATTGGTTTGCAATTAAATAAAGAGTACTGTCACAAAAGCAAGAGTACCTAAGTTACGATGACCGACAAGGGTGCCGCCATACATCCAATCCATACAGGAAGTCTCATGCGGAAGTTAGTTAAATACTGCCAAGAGTAACTATCTGCAGCTTGCAAACAGATGCGTATGGTGTAGTCGGGTGGTTCGGGTTAGGAGAAGGGTCAGGGGTAGGGTTAGATTTTAGTAAGTTGCATGAAAAAGACACTTCCAATTAGGACTTCCGGCGTGGACTGGATATATGGTGACGCACCGTGACTGCAGTTGGGTCCCTCCCCACAAAAGACATAAAGTCCAGAAGTGCAGGACCCGAATACCAGGCTCTCCGGGTCTGCTCCTCCAGACTGCTCCTCATAGCATCATCTCAGAGGATCTTACATTAATAGCTTAATGGAAGAGTGTTCATCTGTCCATTTGCATTAGAAATTTACCCAGAATCCCTCAGTGTGTGGACAATGAGAGCTAAAAATCAGCTCTAATAGGACTGCAGTGAGTGCCAGAGTATAGCATCAGGCTAACACCACAAATGATTCTGATTCTTTTTCAGCCGTTTTATTGATAATCCCAAAAGTTTACATCTAGACCCTCCTAATACCATTTTTAGATCTCAACTGAGACACATTTAAACTGCGATACTGGAGGGGTATTGTATGGACAGATATTTTATAACCTGATTGTGTGTGTGTACAACAGACATACAAACAGGAAGAAAGAACAACACACACACTTTGTCTTTAGATAATTAGTTGACACTCTCTGCAGCTCCCCCAAAATTACTTACATTGTAAAGTAAAAAGACATAGGGAGAAAACAGTGTGTCTATAGAGAAATATACCACCACACATCTCTAGTGGATGACAGGGCACATTTGGGATTACTTCAGTTTTATTCTGTTTTATCTTATATCGTGTTAAGTACTGAAAGTCCTTTACAGAAATATAGACAAAACAAAGGACAGTTCTGAATTTCAATTGTACAAATGGTTGCAGTGACTGAATAAGAATAAGAAAACCTTTATTTGACCCTTAGTGAGGGAATTGCAACACTGCAACAGCACAAGCACTGTAAAGACTTGTGTGGCTAAAGGCAATTGAATTGAGAAAAGACTAGACAAGACTCAAACGCAGGACAGGTTGAATAGACTAAAGCAGATTATACAGGAAATTAAATTCACAATAATAAATAATGAATAAATACGGTAAATGGTCTGACAGATTAAGTACAGTAATGCTTTAAAGTTTACATACCCTTCCATTAAAGACAAAAAAAAAATCAGCTGCCAGTGAAATAAATTGAAATTGACAAAATGATAATAATAAATTATGAACACCCTGAGCTAAGATAAGGCAATCACTGCAATCAGGTGTTTTCTGTAATGTTCAATCAGACTTCTGCAGCTGTTGAAAGGTATTTTGACCCACTGTTTATGAGCAAGGCGCTTTAATTTGTCTGAGACAGGTTTTTTTTATTATTATTTTTTAAAACAAAAAAATCAAAATCTATACTTTATTTTAGTAAAACTATAATTTAGTACATTTTCATTTATTATTAATTTTTTCAGTTCCCTGTTCTTTAAATTACTATTGTGAATTTAGCCTTTTCTTTAAAGGGAGGGTATGTAAACTTTCAAGCACAACTGCATGCACAGTATATGGATTTTCATAAATAAATAATTAAACAGCAGAATATAGTGTATTGTTAAGTGTTGCATAGAGGACATTTTTGCACATGATAGTTAGAAAATATTGGGGATTGGAGTGTGTTCTGCAAGACTCAAGTGAGAAAGAAACTGTTGCATGTAAAGATGTGCCAGACAGCAGAGACCTGCACTGTGATTTGTAATCACACAACATTGTCAGTGATTGATTGCTGAGTTTGCCTCAACATGTTTCTGAAACTGGAGTTTTTAAGTGTGAAGACAACCTGGCAAAAACAAAATATGATTAAATATTAGCTACAGAAGGAGCAACTTCAGTTTGTGTCAATCCTCATCACTCTGTAGCACATAAAAACATGAAAGCTTGATGCAGACAACGCATGCATCCACAGCAGCGGAGATGATATCAAAGGATGAAATCTGACCCCGTCTATGCTGTAGGTTTGGTGGGACTCCCATTAAATCAAGCCTTACACATCCATGCACCACCCTGAACTTTACTGTTTTATATAAATATAAACTCCATCCTGCTGCCAGCTCTGGGAAAATTCATGGATCCAGTTTGCATTTGCTGGCACCAATTAGAAACTAAGTGAAAAGATTAACTAGCTTATAGCTCTTTAACTAGCACACCTGCCCTAAGTTATCATGACTGTGGCTCTGTCACAGAGGTCATCACAGCCCATATCACCCCTCTGAACACACACACATGCTTCCACACTCTCCCATGCCGTCATCCTGCGGTCAGCAGCAGGTCGGCAGAGTGTGTGGGTCCCCTTTGGAGACATTGTGTCTCCCAACAGCCTTTTGTCTGTGTTGCATTTGAGTGACAGCAAAGAAGAGGTTCCCTATATTTAGGCCCCTGAAAACCAATCTCTGTCACTGTGTGTGTTTGAATGAGTGTGTGTGTCCTCGGTCTGTCTAAAGGCAGCCCTCTTCAAAGACTGAGAGTGCCCTTTGTGCAGAGGTTAGAACTCTGGAGTGTATATTGAGCGTACAGAGAAGGTCTGCATGCGATGACAGATGAGTGGGTTGTGTGTGGATGTGTGTGTGTGTGTGTGTAGAAGAGGAAAAGTGTGCATGTATTTAAAAGGATCGTTTTCATTTTGGCTGGCTCTGGCTTTATTACAAAGGGTGTTAAAGGTTGGAAGCAGTTTAATGTTGTGGTTTCAATATTTAGATGTGATGGTTTAAGTCAAAATCAGTTAGTGTCCTCACCAAGATAGAAGTATGACTGTGTGTGTGCACTAATGGAGGGCTTCCCTCGGGCTACGAAAACTCGGTGTGTGAAAGAGTCCTCTGATCTGCCCTTCTGATGGAGGCTGAAGCATACTGTACACACACACACAGACATGGTGGGTCTTATTACACTGACAGAGTTCAGCAGTTGAACTTGGAGTATGTGTATCTCTGCTGCTGTCCTGCTTTGACTATAAACATAATCTTAATTTTAATCACACAATTTGAATAATCGAAACATTATTTACTAACATAAAACACACATTTAAACTGAAAATTTTGTGATTTAAAAGTTGCTCACAAGATACTTTGTCAATTTTTGCAACAAAATGAATTGATTTTAATGCATATCTGAAATGAAAGGTAAAAGAACAGGAAAACACACCCAGCAGTTCCTGTTTGGATCTAATTATAAGTCATTTTTCACTGCAATGCAAATGAGCGCTGACCTCTGGGGATACGTGCATTCATCAGACCTAAAACCTGATCAGGCTGCCTCTCAGGGCTCCGCTGGTGCTTCAGTGACTCTAGATAACCTCAAACCGATCGCTGGTTTTGTGGTGGCAATGTCTCATTTGAATCTCTACTCTGTCAACTTTCAGTGGTACCCAGCAGGATAACCACAGGTAGCAGGAAAGCAGGTTTCAGTCAGACAAACTGGATTTTATTTATGTAATAACACCAGTGACACTTCAGATCATTATGGAGAAAATTCATTTGGAAGATAAATCCAGTTTTTAATCCTTGAGAATACATTTTACGTGCTGTCTTGGCACTGACACCAACACAACCTAACCCTTTTAAGTTGATTTTGTGTTTGCTTTCACTGACAGTGGCATAGCTAAGCCAGCTTTATTCATAAAGCACTTTAAAAACTGTAGGTACTGACCATGGTGTTGAACAGTAAGAATACATAAACATTTAAAAGAAATCAAATTAAATCAATATAAGAGGAGGCTGGCTATCATCTGATCCAGTCATTTTTGCACTTAAATTAGTTTTGAATTTCTTTTTTGTGTTCATTCTCTCCATGGTTAGGTTTAGGCATAAAACATGGATAGTTTAGACTGAAAGAATATCATGATTTCTCTTAAAGTTGGCCATGTTTGCATCGTCTGACCTGCCCTGTCTGCAGATGACATGAACACGAAGCCGCATGGAAAACAGATACAATGTTCCTCACATTGTCATCTTGGAATATGTCCAAGTCAGGAAGAAAAAATGTATCCATGAAATAATTTGGTCATTCAGTACATTCAGGTTGTCAGCTGAAGTCCTTTGGGAAAATGACGTTGCTGAACCTACTGTAGACCTGAACACACACCAACTGCAGCAACCCCAGATCATTGACTGTCCTCACAGGCTTGAAGGTGCTAGGAATGACTGCTGCATCACTTCATCTGCCTCTCTTCTTCTGATGCTCCTATAACTCTGGAACGATGTAGATCTGGAATGATCAGACCACATGACCTTCTTCCATTACTCCAGAGTTCAATCTTTATGCTCTCTACCAAATTGAAGCCTTTTTCTCCAGTTAGCCCCACTGATTATTAGTGGTTTTCTTGTAGCAACACAGCTGTTCAGTCCTGGCCCCCTCAGTTCTCTTCATGTGTGTGGAAATGTTCTTACTTTCACTATTAAACATAGCCCTGGGTTCTGGTGTTTTTTCCTCAATTTAATTTCACCAAACGTTGAAATGATCACTGATCACTATCATTTTGGATTTTTTTCCGACCACTTTTCTTCGTGGAAGCGATGGTTCCCCAATATTTCTTCCAGTTTTTAACCCAATTTTAGTTGTTTCAGCATTTCCTCAGATGTTTTTTCTGCTTGATGTCAGAGATTACATTTGACCCTTCTTTAACAGATTAACATATTTTCCACGGCCACATGTGATGTCGTTACACATGGTTGTTTAAGAAATGAGAAGCTACTCAATGCATCAGCTGGGATTGAATAACTTGTTGCAGCTGAAAAATACTCACCTATGCAGTAACTGTCTAATCAGAGGCTCGTAACTTTGCTTGGTTTAATCCAGGTGGTAAATTAAAAGGGCACAAATTACAAAACAAGAAAAACTTTGGGCTTCCCTAAGAAGAAGACAAAAAAGGTGAACATTCATTTGGAATGGTGCAGCCGTTGCTCTAAATCCTATCAGATTGTAATTCAATAAGACCAACACTGATAAAGTGAAGCAGAAGGAAAAGTGCCGACAGTTCAGGTGAGATCTCTAAAATCCCTTTTCAAAGTTCCCAAGTTGGGACACTCAGATTTTAAAAGGTTCAAATAAAATGTGCAAAAACATGTGAACCATGCCTGGAACAGGATATCTGAAATATTAATGTACATTTCATGTGTTTCAAATATTAGATCAAAACTAGAGATATTGATTCATTCAAAATGTAATTGTTTTTTTCTCACATAATCTTATTTTATGTTTCTTTGGTCTTTTTCATCAGTTGTTCCTTTTTTGTAGTACATTTTAATTGCTTTAGATGCAATCTGTTTGTGTGGCTGACATGTAAATGCACAAACTACTAATAACCATGACAAGTTTCCCTCTGAGAGTTTTTCTTTAATGGTTTAACACTTCAGAATTGTAATTAACTGTCCCGAAGGATCCAGATGCATCGTATTTTATTCTGACTTTCTGTTTTCTGTCTCCGATGCTGCTAACGAAGTCTGCTCTCTGTCAAAAATGTTCTGTTTTTCTTTATCACTCATCATAGTCAGGCATCCTGCCATCATTTCTTAATCTGTCAAATCTCTTCTCATCTGTGTGTCTGCTTCTTGTCTCTCACAGAATAAGATCCTCAACAGAACCGGCTGCTGTCCAGTTTGCACTGAAAGTGAGTAAGTCCATCTCATTGGAGTATCCTGTAATCTCTGTTGTCCTAGAGGGGCCTTTTCCTCAAAGTTTTATATGTCTAAAAATATAAAGTCTTGATAAACTGTTTCTATTACTGTAAATGATATTTATGATGGTAATTATAAGCTGAAACCTCCGTATCAATCGTCCTTTTGAAAAGCAGTGAAAACAAACCTCAGTCCACCCTCTTTAGCCTCGGTTGAGTATTCCTTATGAATTTCAGTCCAGACAGTGGTTTGCCCTCAGGTCATCCTACTTTGGCTTTTGGCTTCAAACTGCTGAAAAAGTCCCCCAGAATGGTTTATTTCAGGAATACAAATGCCCCATAAACCTCACTTGTACATAATATAAAGTTTAGCTTCAGCTGGTAAGGCAGAGAGGTTTTACCACACCACAGATGCTGATCCCACTTCTGAGTGAGTCAGATCAGTGCAACATATTTCATCATTTATCATAAATTAGGCTTTAGCTGCTGGCTGTCAGCTTTCAGCAAGCATCCTTTTTAAAGCCCTGCGGTTCAGGTTGTCTCCTGAGACCTGCTCTTCCTCTGCTCTTACTTCAAAGTTAAATAGATTCAGTTTTTCTGCAACTTATTAAGTCTGTCTTTGTGTGGGCTCCTCTGCAGAACCGGGTGTATGCACAGTCTTTGGCGACCCTCACTACAACACCTTCGATGGCAGAACCTTTAACTTTCAGGGAACCTGTCAATATGTGCTGACGCGTGACTGCGGTGGCATCCCCTCTGGAGGGCCGGGGAACAACGTCAACGTTAACAGCCCGGACTCCAGCTTCACGGTAGGATGGGATTTTTAATAAACGCTAGAGATGCACCGATCCGTTTTATTCCAATCCAAACCGATACCAATACCTGGGCTGAGCGTATCGGCCGATACCTGATACCGATCCGATACTGTCGAATGAATGAACCGTTTACTTTGCCGTGTGAGTGAAGGTTTCAGGCTTGACAAAAACATTTAGCCTTGTTGAAAAAAAGGTAACAAATTAACACATAAATGTACTTAACATTATTTGTAAACAAATAAAGAGTACATTAGCAGCAAAAATAAATGACTCAGCTCTGCGTGATGATGTAACTGGCATTGCAAACATAAGAACTGAAGTGACTAGACCACTGTAACTGTAATGCTACAGTATATATGATTTTATAAAAAAAAAAATTAGTGGATCGGAATGCTGGATCAGTTTCATTCATCCGATATCCGATCCATTTAAATAGCCAGTATCGGAGCCGATATCCTAAAATATACCTATTATATATACTTAACCTAAAAAATTATTTATTAACAAATAAAGTGTACATTAGCAGCAAAAAGAAGATCGCTTTAAGTTTGTTGCTGTGCATGATTTTACAAAATAAAGAGCGAGAGAAATGACTGGATCGGCCACATTCATCCGATAGCCGATCCAGCTAATTAGTCAATATCGGAGCCGATATCCGATCCAGGTATCGGCTATCCTGGTATCAGATCGGTGCATCTCTAATAAACACTGCATCACCAATGCAGAATTGATATAATGTGTTCATTTTAAACTATAATTACTTTAATTCCAGGTGTTGGTGAAGAATGATGCTCGGCGGACTCGCTCCTTCTCCTGGACTCAGTCCGTTGAGGTGAGGTTGGGTGCTCTGGTCCTCAGCTTACACCAGCACCTGACGGTCCGGAGGAATGGTACCCGCATCGCCCTGCCATACCACGGTCCTGGGGTCCACATAGACCTGGATGGATACCTGCTCAAGCTCACCACCATCGCAGGTCAGCATATTTAACTTCGTGAAATCTTCCGGCATCCGAAAGGACCAAGAAGGTACTTCTGGCTCTAATCTCTGGCTATCATCTGCCTGTAGGTCTGGAGATCACATGGGATGGGGACAGTTTTGTTGAAGTTGTAGCTGCTCCCCATCTTCGCGGACGCCTCTGTGGCCTTTGTGGCAACTACAATGGCCACAAACGGGATGACACCATGGGAGGTGACGGCCAGTTTAGATTCGATGTGGACGAGTTTGCTGAGTCGTGGCGAGTGGAGGGAAACGAGGTTTGCTCCCAGCAGCGTCCACCTCACAGGCCGACATCCTTTCTGTGTCCCGGCAGTGTCAAAGTGAAGTTTCGGGCCCACAGGGAATGCCAGAAGATAAAGTCATGGGAGTTTCAGAAGTGCCACCGTGTGGTGGACTTCGCTCCTTTCTACAGGTGAGGCGGTGTCGGGCTTTTGGAAATACAAAAAGAAAAGCAACCTAACCTTTGGTTTTGTGTTTATAGAGCACTCTGCATGACCGTTCCATCAATGATCATTAAACATTTAATTTATATCCAGTTTTAGTGACTCTTTAGTAAAGATGTGCATCAGTGTTTTCATCTGTGACTCTGAATGTCTATGAAAATTCCCTAAAGTCGGTCTAATTTCACCAAAAACCATCTTTCTGCAGGTCTTGTGTGACGGACATGTGCGAGTGTCCGGTCCATAAAAACTGCTACTGTGAGTCCTTCATCGCTTACAGTCGAGCGTGTGAGAGGGAAGGAGGGTCCGTCCTGTGGAAGCCTGACAAAGTTTGCATGGGTTAGTGCCACTTAACCTTTCAGTTCTTAGCAAAGTGAGTCATGAACGCTGACTTTGTTCATTAATTAAAGACTATTTTCATTCAGCACAACCCTGTTGTGCTTCTGTTGGTATATAGAGTATATACACATCAGAGCATAGGATGCATGTGCCATCTGATCTACCATTTCAATTTAAAACCCACATGAGCAGCTGCTCTGTGTTGCACCATTTCTGACACCTCAGCTGGTCAGCCAGAGCTGACTGGGTCTGTCAGGAGTGGTGGGCTTAAAGAGAAGGGCATTTAAATGTAGTGCAACACCCCTTTATGAAAGGGGATGAAGAAGATTCTGCAGAAATATGGATGACAAATAATATGATTTCTGAATATTAAACTGTGCAACTATGGACATTTCCACTTTATTTATGTAGAACTTCTCAATCACAGTAACACACTACATGCCATTGTGTGCAGATTATGCTCGAACAAATACAGTAGAAATTAAATAAAATGTAAAACTACTCGATATGTGTAAATGAATACTTTATTATATGTTTTATGTCAGATTCACTTTATCTGGTACCAAATGTCCGAATGTCCTCTTCTCTGCACAGCATTTAACCAAATTTATGCTAATTATAGTATTTTGTTTATGAATAGCTGTTATTAATAGTTAGTATTTTACTCATTTTGAACATTTGGTGATTTGATACCAAACATAAAACATTTGAGGGAAATATCTTAACAGAATATTCTGGTGTCCCATAAACATGTACCACCCAAAAAACCTAAGACCACATTTAAGAGAACTTTCTAGAACGACAAGGTCCGTCTGAAAACAGCCCCATTAAACCAGTGAGTTTTCTGAAAAATATAGTGTTCATTTAAATCTAGATTTTTCAGTTCTTAGTTACAATACCTTTGAATATAAAACAGAAACTTCTTCAGAAGTTCAGTCTTGGTTTAGTTGTTAATGATTGATTTTTCCCCTATTTTCATGAATAGTTAAGTCCTAATGTTAGACCGATACATCGACCGCCCAAATTTTGGGCCAATATTTGCATTTTTTGCTGGTATCGGCATCGATACCAGCACTACATCGGGTGTGTTGGCCAATACCCAGATATAAATTACAAGTTTAATATTTCTATACAAGTGCACTGTTTCTTTTATATATATATATATATATATATATATATATATATATATATATATATGCTTTGTTCTTTTTTATATTCAAAGAGTTGTAAAAATACTTTTCATTTTATTAATTTGGGAGTCAATCAGCTGTATCGGCCCCAAATATCGGCAGGTTGTATCAGCCATGGGCTGACACTGATGAGAAAATATTGGTATTGGTATCGGCTCTAAGAAATCTGTATCAGTCGATCCCTAGTAAGTCCCATTGTGAGGCTTGAAATGGAGACACACAAACCAGGTTTGTTCCATGAGTTTTTGGGTTAAATCTTATCGTCTTTTCTCTTTCTGCTTCCTCTTCCGTCTACCAGCCACCCAGTGTAAACACGACGCTGTGTACGACACCTGTGGACCAGGATGCACTAAAACCTGCGACAACTGGAACGAGATCGGACCGTGTCACAAGCCTTGCGTGGCCGGCTGTCACTGCCCCGCCAACCTGGTGCTGTTCCAGGGACGCTGCATCAAACCCACAGCCTGTCCTGGACGGTGACCCTTGTTGCCCAGGTGGGAGGTGGGCTAGGTTAGGGAGGGTCATCTGTAGTGTCCAACGTAGGGGGCCAAACTAGCCGGAAAGCGTTTGGGACGCTAAAGTGTGTCAAGTCTACAGATCAGATGCACCAAGGTACTCAGGGTCCACAACTTTGCAAAGAAACATTTTGCAGTGACTTCAACGTCAAAGATTCAAACTTTGGTGATGGACCGAATGGAAAGTGGATCAGAGGCGGATCATTGCCACGAGATTCAGCCTCTGACATCCTTGTGCCTCTTGCCTCCAAGTGCTGTTACACCACCAGTCTCCACCAATAATTTTGTGGCAGAAGGACTGAAATCCTAAGAGAAAACTCAGGCTCCCATCTGGAGATTTTGCATCTGAAGAACATTGAGGATGTTGCCATGGACCCTCAGGAAAGGATTTGGGCCAGAGGACTCATATTAGAGCCACATGGTGCCCAAATTTTTCACAAATATGGGAAATTGGGCATCTGCATTTGAAATAGCAAGACTCAATGTTAAGAGACTCTCTGATGCTTCATATCAAGCTGCCCTCATGATCTCTATTCCATCATTTCATACTTTAAGCTACCCAGATTTATATGAGAGACAAGATAGCTTTTATATTATTATTGCTCTAATTATTATTATTATTTGTCCTTGATATTGTTAATTTATATCAGTCAATTGACATGTTGTAGCAAGAGCCAGAATCATGAATATAACTGCGTTATAAATGATTTAAAGGGAAACAAAAGCTATTTATGTATTTGTTGTGTACTTTTGTGTTTCTGTTTGAAGAGAAATGCCCAAATGTGACAGTTGTTGCACCATCGCAGGGAAAAAGTACTGTATTGTATTGTTCTCCGTGTACAGGTTGTTGTGGATAGTACAAAACTGAAAGTGTTCAGGCAAACATATGGTTCACTTGACGATGATTATTTAAAACTAGCAATATAACCTTTTCTTGAAGTTTATTTTTGACTCCCGCCTCTACTCTTTGAAGTGTTAAAACTCCAACAGTCAAAACTAAAAGAAAAAGCTTCATACAAAATGATGATGATGATCATGGTTTGATGAGAAGAAATCTGAAAGAATAATTTAAAAAATAAATTGAAGAGTAGTTGTTTAAAGAAAATAAAAAGGTAAATAACAATTAGCATGTTTTGTATTTTTTGATATTTTTGTCCATTTCTATGTGTTTGTTATTTATTTAAATGTATTGCAAAGAAATCATTTCTTTTCAATGTACTCCATTATTTATTGGCCAGATGTTAGTGTAGCATTTTAGCTATTGCTAAGGAAACTGCAAAAGCAGCAGGGGAAACAAAAAGGAAAAATGAGAGGTATTAAATGAAATAAAGTTCTTTGTATAGTACAGACTTTCTTTATTTCTACAAATAATTGGAGAAGAATCTAGTAATTTCCATACAGTACAACGGTACTGTTTGCATATACACACACCGGCCACTTTATTAGGCACACCTAATCAGCCAATCACATGGCAGCAGCTCAATGCATTTAAGCATGTAGACATGGTCAAGACGATCTGCTGCAGTTCAAACCGAGCATGAGAATGGGGAAGAAAGGTGATTTAAGTGACTTTGAACGTGGACAGACGGGCTGGTCTGTGTATTTCAGAAACTGCTGATTTACTGGGATTTTCACGCACAACCATCTCTAGGGTTTACAGAGAATGGTCCGAAAAAGAGAAAATATCCAGTGAGCAGCAGTTCTGTGGGCACAAATGCCTTGTTGATGCCAAAGGAGAATGGCCAGACTGGTTCGAGCTGATAGAAAGGCAACAGTAATTCAAATAACCACTTGTTACAACCAAAGTATGCAGAAGAGCATCTCTGAATGCACAACACATCCAACCTGGAAGCAGATGGGCGACAGCAGCAGAAGACCACACCGGGTGCCACTCCTGTCAGCTAAGAACAGGAAACTGAGGCTACAATTCACACAGACTCACCAACATTGGACAATAGATGGAGAAATGCTGCCTTGTCTGATGAGTCTCGATTTCTGCTACGAAATTTGGATGGTAGGCTCAGAATTTGGTGTCGACAACATGAAAGTATGGATCCATCCCGCCTTGTATCAAAGGTTTAGGTTGGTGGTGGTGGTGTGATGGTGTGGGAGAGATTTTCTTGGCACACTTTGGGCACCTTAGTACCGACGTGGCATGGTTTAACCGCCACAGCCTACTTGAGTATTGTTGTTGACCATGTCCATCCCTTTATGACCACAGTGTAGCATCCTCTGATGGCTACTTCCAGCAGGATAACGCACCTCGTCATAAAGTGGGAATCATCTCAGACTGGTTCCTTGAACATAACAATGAGTACATTGTACTTAAATGGCCTCTAAAATCATCAGATCTCAGTCCAATATAGGACCTTTAAGATGTGGTGGAACGGGAGGTTCTCATCATGGATGTGCAGCCAACAAATCTGCAGCAACTGCGTGATGTTATCATGTCAATATGGAGCAAAATCTCAGAGGAATGTTTCCAGTACCTTGTTGAATCTATGTCACGAAGGATTAAGGCAGTTCTGAAGGCAAAAGGTGTACCTAATAAAGTGGCCAGTGAGTGTATATTAGTAAATCCATCGAAAGTCCCATTGTCGACCAAAAATCAATATCAAACCCACATTAATTTTGAAAATGGCTTTATTTTGAAGGTCCTCTGACATAAGATTTTCCCTTCAAAATACATTTTTATGGTTGTGCAGTGGATATATGTGACACAGGGAGATTGTGCAAATCTTAGTTATTTTAAGAAACAGTAACCTTGTTTTTTTACTTCGAATATTGTTTTATATTGTGTTATATCAATTGGTAAATCCTTAATCAAATCGAGTCCCTATATATATATATATATATACATATATAGATGTACCACAATAAAGACATGAACCAGTGTAATGACACACACACATATATGTTTATATATATATATATATATATATGTATGTATATCTGTGTGTTTATGTGTGTATGTGCACAACCTCTCATTTCCATAAATAGTGCAACAGAAATTGTACTGAAGTATAGAGATTAATTAAATATTTGGAATATAAGTAGGTTTCAGGAATATTTCAGGCTTCATGAAAACTTTCCAAAGCTCTTCTTTGGATGTTGGCCGACTTTTGTTCTGTTTTCTGTTCAAATGATCCCACGCTGCTTAAGTAATGTTGAGGTCTGGTCTCTGGGAAGATTCATCCTTCCCTCAAACCCATTAACACAAATTTTCAGACCAGCTCTTGTGCAGTTTGGCACACTTCAGCCTTTTCTCACAACTTTTCTTCCTTTTAAGGACATATTTCACATTATTCAGAAACAATCCAAGTTTGCTGCTAGTGGCTCTTTGTTGGTAGAAAAGTCCTATCATTATATCTGTCAGGCTATGACATTACTGGGTTTGCATTAGAGAATAAATAAATGATAACAAAATGCATCTTTGCACTAAGCTGCTGCCAACAAAGCACCTACAGAAACCATTCTAAACTGGTTCTTTGCGTAACTGTAGTGTGAAGACAACATCATCGCTTATGGTGCCTTTTTTTAAGCCTAGAATGATTTATTGATAAATTTTAAGTGGCTTCTCTGAAAATGAGCAGGTGCATTGACTGTTAAACAGAAAAACAGACAATGTTCAGAGAGGAACTTTGAAAGATTTTCAGAAAGCCTGGAGATTTACTGAGATAAGCAGTTATTACAGTACCATGACTACGTAAGTATGCATTTATTTCTTTTTAGGGGGGGGGGTGGGGGGGGGGGGGGGGGGGGGGGGGGGGGGGGGGGGGGGGGGGGGGGGGGGGGGGGGGGGGGGGGGGGGGGGGGGGGGGGGGGGGGGGGGGATGGGGGGGGGGGGGGGGGGGGGGGGGGGGGGGGGGGGGGGGAGGGGAGGAGAAGGAGGGGGAAAGGGAGGGGGAGGAAAAAAGGAAAAAAAAAAGGAAAAAAGAGAGGAAGGAGGAAGGGGAGGGAAGAGGGGAGGGAGGGGAGGGGGGGGGGGGGGGGGGGGGGAGGGGGGGAGGGGGGGGGGGGGGATTTGACATATTTTATGTTTCTTTACTCCACTATTTATATTTATTCCTTTTTATATCATTCTTCTTTTGGTGGGGGGCAGAACTCCCAACATTCACTGAGTCGTATACAGAAGCTTTGCTGCGAGGGTTGTGCTGTTTTAGGAACAGCTTTACCTTAAAAAAAAAACATAAAACACTACTACCACAATAAGGACATGAACTACTGTAATGACATTTGCAAACTTTTAATACACTTCAAATTTTTACAAACCTAATTCACATACACGTTGCTCCAAAACAAAACTTAAGCAACAAACACGAGGAAGTCCATAAAACATCATGTTGCAATAGGAACAGTTCTGAGGGAAAACTTTAGAGGGGAAAACCTTTGTGTCCGTGTGTTTCATTCATCCTCCACCTCACCCACTTACAGCAACTAAAGGCTGGGGTCACCTTCCTCAGATGGTTAAAATCTCACATGTAAGAATTTGCAATTTTAAGATTTCTTTGAACAATAGAAACTTTGAAATTAATCAGAAAATATTTTAAAAGTCGTGAATATATTTAATACTGTTGTGTGTTGAACAAAGTTGCTGATTTAATCAAAGCACAAAACAATTCAAAGTTCCCTTCATTTGGTTTTTCCCTCTGAAAGTCTGCATTCATCAGCTTGTGATAAAACTGCAACCTGTTGAATCACATTAATAAACAAGACAACACAATCAGAAACCAAATGATATTCACAAACACTGATGTCTGCAGATGAAAGGAAAAAACACTGACATCATTACTTCTACTGTCTGCACAGAACGGCCTAATGAACACAGTCGCATGCTGACATGTTTCACACAGTGAACATTCCTGCACATCTTTTACATGTAGAGTTTAAGTCTTTGGCATTTTCAGAAAATGAAACATTCAGCCTGATTTCTACCATGAAAATCTTGTAAGGCATTAAAAGGTACTATGATATTACCTCATTCTGAATGAAAAATAAGACGCTCTGCTTAAACAAACTAAATCTCCTATATGACAATGATGCTTCCATCACCTGTTGTCTACAACCGAAAGTAACACGAGAAATACCAGAAATGATAAGAAAATTAACCTGTACCTTTAAGATTCAGGCAGGTACTGTTGCTAGGTAACACTGCCAATAACTATGCTGGTAAACTGTCAATTTTAGTTTATCTAAGCTCAGATTTTTACATTTTCCAACAATTTAATTGTGTATTTCATGGTCTATTTTTCATGTTTGGCTGTTTCCAGGAAATAAGAATGTATATGACACGACAGATAATGTAACAGCAACCAGATAATCTTTTTTTTTTTTTCAGGATTTGGGGAGAAAAAAACAGCTAAACAGCAAGTCCATACAAAACTTTCAATAAAGAGAAATTAAAAAAAAAACAAAAAAAAACAAAAACTGACTTTAAGTAAAATGAATGCATGTCATGTTATTCATACCAGCACAGACAATACATGCATGTTTGTGTCTTTTTTTAAGCATCTGCTGCCCCCTTGTGGTGGTGATGGAAATAAATCATCTAACATTTTTCTCAAACCAAGCAGCCACTTCAACAGGAGCAAGTCAGATTAAATCTAACGAGTTTAAATAGAAAAAAGTGAGAGTTAAAGGGTGCATTCAGGTGACTGCAGCTGCAGCTGGTGACTTAGGAAGCAGAGTATGCGGACTGCAGTCAACTTGGATACAGTTTGGTAAAGTGAGTGAGCTCATAATAGTGGGTGATCTTGCAGGAACACCAACTGGAGCTTTAACTTTTTTTTTTTTTAAAGAATATTGTGTAAATTACATAGCCTGGAAGTTGAAAAGGAAGTCAATCTAAAGGATTACAATATTAACTTTTAAAGGCATTACTTATTTTTCTTATAGCAGTGCAGTAACTCTTATATGCTTATACATAAAATGCATCAATTCCTTTTTATTTGTGGCATGTGAGCAGAGTATCTGCCGTTTTCCTGTATTTTTTAACCGATATAAACACAAGGATGAGGAAAGCACTTCCAGCTATTTCTGATCCAAGGGGAAAATAATAAAGGGCTACTTCTAAGACTGGAACTTGCTCATGTTACCTCCCCAAAACACAAAACCCAACAAAGACAAGCAAAACAAGCAGATAAAACTAGCTTATTTAAGTCTTAAAATATGCATGAACACTAATATATATCATCTTCTAAACCTCTCAGGTAAAACTATATTTTCCTAAAGTTTTACTATACAAAACAAAATATACATCTAATAAAAAATACACTCCAGGTTGGCCATCTTTAGGAATATACTAAAATAAAGTTTTAAAAAATACAATCAAACCAAGATATAAAGCTGAGGTCGGCAATCACAGCAAAGGAAACAAGTGAATCAGGCAAAGAAGGAGAAGAGGAGTGTGCAGAAGGAAAGACTGACAGGACGGGTTCAATCGTCATCGCTGTCGCTGCCCGACTCACTGAGCTGAAGATCATTTCCTTTAAGATGCAGAAAGAAAACATTGGTGAGTAAAAATATTTCAGGTTGCTTATGTTGTTATTTTAGTATAATACCATTAATGCTGTTACCATGGAGACATGTATAACAGGATGAGAGGGCAGCACCTCAAATAAATCCATGTCTAAATTCAACCTCTTGATCAGATTAAGTATAATCCTGAGGTACTTACGGAGTGTGTTCATGAGCTGGTTGTTGCCCTGCTGTCGGTCCGTTCCTCCGTTGGCCATGGGATGGCGGCTGGGGGAGGTCTGGCTGAGCGGTCGGGGGGCGTCATGCTCACCATCGCTGCTGCTGCTGTCATCACCGCTTCCGGAAGCGCCGTCCGAGTCAGAGGAGCTGCTGCTGCCGCTGCTGCTCATCTGCTCTATCACCTCCACCTCTGCTCGCAGCTCTGCCAACAGCAGTGGGAGGTCAGCGTGGTTAATGCTTTCCTGACACTCATTCATCCTTACCAACGATCCAGGAGTGAAAAAACACCACACCAGTACATCCAATAGAGATAAGTTCATTCAACAGCTAGAGAGCAGTTTTAAGTCAGCATTGTGTTTCAGCTGGGATAAGAGTGTGTGTGAATTTCCTCACCTCTCTTTATGTCATCGAGCTGCGGCTCTGGGGAGGGGTTGTCCTTAGATGGGGAAGGGGAGGTTTTGATCCCAGCTCCGGGTTTGGTTGGGGCCCGAAACTGAGAACTGGGCTGACTGGAACGAACTGACTGTTGTTCAATTCGAGCCTGAATCTTACTGCTGCCCTCTGCCCTGTAAACACACACATACACAGCAGGTGAACCTCCCATTGGTGGAAACCCCTCCTGGGCCGCATGCTTTTAAAGAAATAATCACAGATCTCACAAAATGTTTTCACAGTAAGAAGTTTTGACCTCCCACCTTGTCTTTTTGACCTGGATGCTGCTGCTAAGCTTCTCCAGTACAAACTCCCCTGTGTCGTGGTTGATGATGAGCACACAGTCTTTCTGATATGGCCGCTTGTTTCCTTTGAATACTGTCATAGGAGGCGTGGAGCCCTGAAAGGAAACCAAGAGTATGAATTGTCTGCTTTAACTATACCTGACAAAAACTCTTCTCCTAAACTAACCTGCAACTACCACATCTTCTTTTTCCCAACTGAGTGTTGTTAATTTAGCTCAGATAAGGCGGTTCAAGAGTGTGTTTCATGTGTAACCAGTAGAGGAAAGAAAAATAATTTCTGCTCATCTTTCTTAAGACAAGGAGGAAACATTGCTGAGTCTTACTGGAATGTGAGGTAGTGTTATGGTAACTTCATCTCCTTTCCCAACTTGCAGTTCTCCCTCACAGGTTGTGTCGATAGATGCTGGTTTGAAGTCATCTGAAAAGGAGATACATGATGTGTCAGTGCATTTTGGATTAATTGCAGGTGAGATGTTTTAGTTGAAAAACTTTTTGTTGTAAACACTGGCCTCTGATTAAAAGAAAGGATCCATGTAGTTTTACAATCCATATCTTAGCTTTAAGTTCTTTAAATCAAATTCTGAGGAAATCTACCCTGCAATTGAACTAACAACTGTATATACTAATATTCCAATAATACCTGTTCACGTCATTCATAATCTCGATTGTAGAATATATCTTATTTATAAAAATGTGTCAAAATGATTTTTTATTAGCTGTTGACTGTATTTCCTTATTCATGGAGCAACATGATATAACAATGAAGAATAAATAATGATATCCAAAATTTCCCCTCTAAGAAGCTTTAAATCTGGGTATGTGTTTGTAGTTTCACACTAATTTTGTCAGATATTATTATATTTCAGCAAATCCATAAATTTATATTTGTGATGTCTATTGTTTGAAGTTAGGATAGTGACATCTAAAAATAAATCATTGCTTTTTATTTTTGATTTATTTTTTGAGGATGCTGTACATAATATAAGACTTGGAAGTCTTATATAATGAGTTGTCCTTCAAAATTATTCATACTCTCCAATTAAAGATGGGGGAAAAAACAGTCGTCATTGAAATAAGCTTAAATTGACAAGTGATAAATAAAAATCCTATGAAAATTACGACATTGATTTTGAACTGTGGTTCGAAAGAAATATTTAAAAACTAACACACAAAAAATAAAACATGTAAACAAGCATGATGGGCGCCGAAGCTAAAATTTTGTTGAGCAAACTTTGAGGCAATCGCTACAATCATGTATTTTCTGTAATGTTCAAAATGATTTCTACACCTGGTTACAGGTATTTTGGTCCACTGCTCAAGGAAAAGGTGCTCATGTGTCTCGGACAGTTTTGTTAATTAGTTTTTTCTTATTATTATATCCACCCACAATTCACAAGCAATATTTTATTTCACTTAATAATGATTTTGTAATTTTTTATTTATTATTAGTTTCTATAGTTTCTTGTCGTTTTAATTATTATTGTGAATTCAGCATTTCCTATAACTGGACGGTGTGAGTCATTTTCAGGACGACTGTACATAGTTTATGCAAATTACCGAGTCCTCTTATCAAGTTAAATGGCTATGTTGTACAAGACGCAGTCTTATGGTTCACTAAAGCTAATAATATCAGCACTGTGTTTCGCTGGCAAATTTTGTTAGCACAAGGCGATCTGACAAACTCACATCTGATGGTATGAAAGGAAGATTTTGGCCTCTTCTCAAAGCTTTCCCCAAGCTTCAAAACATGCTCCTCTTTATCCAACAGCGGATTTGTGCTCCCGTTCATGTTGCCGTTTATTTCGGCTTACTCAAATTTCCATTTGATAACAAATATTTTAAAACATCCAGGTGAATTTAACAGCCCCTGGGAGCTAAAAACGACAATCGAACTATAAAATGAAGTTAGCTTGCGGAGGCTAACTTTTAGCAAAACATCGATTACGTCACTATTCCGCCGCGTTTCCGCTCGTGGTCCGACAGTCAAATAGCACCGGAAGCTAGCTACATGCTGTAAACGGACTATTTGTTTTTTTTTTACTTTGTTACTCACATACAATGATTAAATAAAATAAAAATATGTAAAACATTTAATTTTTTCTAAATTTAGCTAGCCAATCAACGTAAATCATTATATGAGCTAAATTTATTTAAAAGATAAATCTATTTGTAAACGTCATACGGAAAAAATTCACTGACGGACAAGATGGATTCATAAATGTGTCAAAATCAAGCCAAACATATATATTTTGTAGATTAAAACAGAAAATCAGTGTCGCTTAGTAATTATAATTGTCAAAACATGTTAGAATTGCTTTTATAAACGACCAACTTTAGACTGTGGAGGTTTTTTGCATGAAGCATGGCAATGTCGATAAAAAGTAAGTGTGATGCTAAACAAACAGAAAAAGTGGAGTCCAGTGGAAACATGTCTCCATGCGTCCCCGAAGAGACCGCTGCCACCAGAGATTTAACCAAAGAGGAGCTGGACAGACTGAACAGCGAGACGACTCTGGTGTCCGACTTTAAACAGATGAAGT
The DNA here is from genome assembly GCA_023101725.1 of Atherinomorus stipes. Taxonomy (NCBI): domain Eukaryota; kingdom Metazoa; phylum Chordata; class Actinopteri; order Atheriniformes; family Atherinidae; genus Atherinomorus; species Atherinomorus stipes. Next base: position 1,314,744 of record JALJCO010010916.1, read on the forward strand.
TGGAGAAAGAAGCTCAGAAAAACTGGGACTTGTTTTACAAAAGAAACACGACAAATTTCTTTAAGGACAGGCATTGGACCACTAGAGAATTTGAAGAGCTCAAATCATGTCGAGAGGTGATTTTAAAACATTAAATGATATGTAAAACTAATTCAAACTGGACTTGGTAGGACATAATGATTGTGGCATGCAGATAATCCACTAGTCAGTTGTGTAGTAATTCTGTTCGACCTTTTATGATTTTCTTGCGGATTAAAGCTTTAGGAATAGATTATCCAGTTCCAAAACATGTTCAACTTCTTTCCCATAACATTTCAAAGTAAAATGTCTTATCAAACATTATTTTTAGCTATGAAACATCAATGGAGTGACGAGAAGTGGTGGTCATTGGTTAAATCTGTATTTTCCCTTCGTTGTTTGCAGTTTGAGTCGCAGAAGTTGGTGCTGCTGGAGGCTGGCTGCGGGGTGGGAAACTGCATCTTCCCCCTGCTGGAAGATGACCTCAACATCTTTGTTTATGCCTGCGACTTCTCGCCTCGAGCTGTTGAATTTGTTAAAGTGAGATGTGCATCAGTTTTCTTGTAAATTATGTTTGTACCTCAAAACAACTCTATTCTAGGACTCAGTTAGAGATGAATAACACCTAAGCTTCAGCACAAAGAAATTCAGTTTTTCCAAAGATCCTCGTGTTTAAGTATCAGGATATCATCAAATAGATTTACAAATACAAAGCATGATTTTAGCTTTCAATTATTCTTCTTGAGATTTTTACTGGCAGTCTTTCTCCGACAACTGTTGGTTGCTCATTCTCTCTTTTGGGAACCCCCAGCCAGTCTGGGATGAGACTTCTTTATATATAAGGATTTAAGTACTACATGTCATGTCTGAGAGGGAAATAAATAGCAGAGATAACTGGGTTGAGGAAGTTGTAAAGGACAGCCTCTTAATAAAAGCAGAACACAAGAAAATTAGAAAAAGATTTAAGGAAAATCAAAGTAGTTAATTGTGTAAATAATGATATCTTCTTCTGTTTGATAGCAAAACCCTCTTTACTGCCCTGAACGCTGCTGTGCCTTCCAGTGTGATTTAACCAAAGATGATCTAAAGGAAAACGTGCCCAAAGGCAGTGTGGATGCTGTCACACTCATTTTTGTCTTGTCAGCAATCCATCCTAGCAAGATGAAGCTGGCTTTGGAGAACATCATGAAGGTGAGAGCAGAGGAAAAAATACTTCAAAGAATCATTGTAGGGAAAGAGTCATTGCATATTTAGGAACTGTTACACAGTCCACTCATGCAGCTCTAATATCATCTGTGGCCAATCAGTGTACATAGAAATGAAAATGTTGATTGAAAATTGTCTTTATACAGATTTGCTGAAACGATATACAGTAATGTGACTTATGTGTGGCTTTAAGGTGCTGAAACCTGGAGGCATTGTCCTTTTCAGGGACTATGGGCTGCATGATCACGCCATGCTCCGGTTTAAGTCAGGCAGCAAGCTGGGAGAGAACTTCTACGTTCGGCAGGATGGTACACGCTCCTACTTCTTCTCAAAAGGTCAGTAAATTTTGTAAGGTTTTTCATGTTTGTTGAAATAAATTAGATTGTTATTATGACCACAGTCTTCCCATTGTGTACTCTCGCCATGGTAACAAAGTGTCCAGCTTTTGTTCACAACCTAAGATACCAGTTTTAATTTGTTTCATAATCTAATTTTATAAAAATGACTATTTTCTCAATATAATATACGTATGCAGTCTAAAGTAGAGATGGGATTACTGGCTCTTTGAAGGGAACCGTTCACTTAAAGAGTCCCTTTTATGAATTTTTGCATTATTTTAAAAGGCTAATGTTTTAATCATAAAACGAGTGATAAGTCATGTTCAAGGCAGGGTAGGGAATCCTGGAAAAACAGTTCCAGCAAGCTACAATTTTAAAAATACGTCCACCTGTAACCACCCCTCCAGAGCGCAGGAACGAGAGCGCAGATGATTTACAAGCAGGGTGGGCGACATAACCGAAAACAGCCGAGTGGCTAGCTTGTTAGCTTGCTAGTAAACAGCTGAGGAACCACGTTTCTAAAAGTGATCATTTGCTCGCTCACCTCCAATTCCTTCTGTGGTACAAAACATCCACACTGCAAACATCAACACCTCCATGACTTGATCCACATCCATTTTTTTTTCTTTTCGGTGGATTTTAAGAGCAAACAGCTGCACAGATAACAGCAGCGAGCAGCCATGCTTGTCCACACTGTGAGACGTTCACGGTCGTTGCAAGCATGGGGGAGGTGGGGAGAGGGAGAGACAAATGGGAGAGGGAGAGACAAATGGCAGTTCAGTTTGATGGACATATCATTCAATCAATAAGAACGGGCCGTTCAAGACGATTGGATGGAGTTTTTTTCAGTCCTGTCTGTTCCACAGGTGACTACATTTTTTTTATTTTTATTTAAGGCTGCAATCGGAGTGTGAGGGAGATTTTAAGCAAAATGATAAAAAATGCTCCTGGAAAACATCAATGTGTTAAATTGGTGGGGTGTTAAAGGCGATAACTACAACTTTTTTTTTTTTTTTTTTATCAAAACCATTAAATCTTTAAAAACATTACATACACAAAAACATCAAGAGAAGTGCAGAATAAAAGTACTGATTTTACTAAGAAACATTATTGCATATAAATAAATGTTTTATCAATTTTGACGTGTCCAAAATATATAAATATTTTAGAAATAAAGAATAATTTTTATAATAGTTGGGTGGAGTGGGGGGAAAAGGCTTCCTCTATTAAAATAGGGAAAAAAAAAAAGGAGGGGGGGGGGGGGGGGGAGGGGGAAAACGGAGGGGCCATTTCTTTTGCAGGAAAAAAAAAGAAAAGGGATTTTTTAATTTAAGTTAAAGGGGGGACGGGGGGGGGGAAAAAATGATACACCTGGGGGGGGATGGATAATGAAAAAAAAAAAAAGTTGATATATATATAATAGGAGGGAGAAAGAAGAAAAAAGAAGAAAAAAAAAACCACAACAAAAACAAAACCATCGCCAGACTAAAGGAGGAAGTACACAGAAGTGTGAACTGAAACCACAGCATCAGAAGATCATTATTAACTTCTACTTTATGGTTCAGTTGTGTTATTTCATGTGTGTTTTCTCTTTCTTGACACACCAGGAGTCACCTTAACCCAATCTCTCCACTGTTGCTTCCTTTTAAGTCTCCATCTTCTCTTTTTAACTCTCCCAGAGTTCCTGGCTAAATTGTTTGAGGACGCAGGCTTCCAGTTTGTTGCCAACGACTACGTCCTGAGAGAGACGGTCAACAAGAAAGAAGGGCTTTGTGTTCCCAGGGTCTTTCTGCAGAGCAAGTTCATCAAACCACAGGAGCCACAGACGTCCTGATGTCTCCTGTTCTTCTGATGAATCTCCAAAACTTTGGACAAAGATTTTTATTCAAACAAAAGAGAGAAGACCGTCTGTATCCTCGGGCACTGGCAGCCAAAACAATAGAAGTGAACTTGTGGTTTACGTGCTACAGGCTCAGAATCCCTCTGACTGGAGTTCCAGATGATCTTATTTTATCATAGAGTATCCTTTTCTCTTGGACTTTTTTGCTAATCTTTAAACAATTTTTCACAAACAGGGGTTGAACTGTTGCACAGTAAAGATTTTTCCTGCACATTAATCCCCTGAATTTGAATTAAACTGAAGATTTGATGAGTTATTGCAGTAATTCCAAACCCTGGTCCTTGAGGCACACTATCCTTAAGACTTTCCATGTTGCCCTGTTGAAATGCAGCTGACTCACATTAATGGGTCAGAAGCAGACTGGTGCAGTGCTCGTCAGAGATCCATTTAAGTTGAATCAGCTGTCTTCGCAGGGCAAAATGGAAAGTCTTCAGAATAGTGTCCGACCAGGGTTGGGAATCACTGATTTATTGTCTTTCATTCCTGTTTTTGTCTGTTCATACTATGAAATATATATGTGAAAGTGTTGTATATTTCACCAAGCGTCACGGCTTGATTATGGTCCAGGTTTTTTTTAATTCAATCATTAAATGTTTCCTGAAATTTTAGAATAAATAAACTGTTTTTTAAAAAAAATCTGTCCTAACATTGTTTTTTTATGGAACAGTTTCTTGAATAAATGGATTATAAAAGATAAAGAATCCATCTTATTACAACTACCATTGAATGTTTATTTTATGAATTTAGGGGAGGTAAAAGTAAAAAGTTACTTAGATACCAATGAGAGAATAGCTAAATATTTTCTTTTTGGCTTTACCCAAGTTGATCACAATATTTGCACTGATTTCACGTGATTTCAAACTTAGAGTTCAGAGCTGCTAAAATTCTGAAGCTGAAGGTTTGTGATTTAATTCTTCTCAGATAATTTCAGGCTAATTATTTTTTTTTATTAGCCTAAATAAGTTTTCTGATAAGTTTATCTTTTTTCTGGTTATCTTTTTTTCCCTTCAATTTTCAGTGTACTTCAAGGGTTAAGTTTAAACAAAACAGGGAATATGGGGTGTTTAAAAATGTTGCTTCACTTGTATTAATATTATATTGTTAATCTCTCATTGGGTTGACTTACAATGACAAACTATGACAAACTGGGGGAGGAAAATTGACTTAAAACTGAAAAATCAATTCTTAAAAATCCTTTATTCTTGTTTGTTGTTCATTTGTTTGGAAGGTTCATAACTTTGTGAACACAGAAATGTTTGATTTGATATTAATCTGTAATGTTAAAATTTCCCCAACATGTCATTCAGGCATTCACCACATTTGTATTACACTCCAATACTTAATGCAAAGTTTTCTGTACTATCCAACATCTTTATCTGCATTTATAGCTCTTTGGGATCCAGATATCAACTCTGTTGCATTTCCTTGTTTAATTTATGAGTATTTATGTTTCCAAAGGTGGTGCATTAGACTGAAAGCTTTTATTTTCTGAATGTTAGCCCTGATGTTGCACAGTATACCCTCATGCCCAACTCTTGGACAACTTATTCTTCTTAACTGGAGGAAATATACTGAATTTTTCAAAGGAGACTTAAGTCCCAGTGATTGTTGAAGTGAGTTTAATATTTTGAATTTATTCTTTTTTGGATCAAAGTATATTATTAACAGTAAAAGTATATTATTGATAGTAGACAGATTTTTCAAAAATTGAAGGTGTTTTGTAAATGGAAGTAGTTGAGATTATGTGTACCGTCTTCATGTTTCAAGCCCAGCGCAGTGATACGAGGCCTCCATGTTGAATCAGTTTGTGGTCTAAAGTATTTTCAACCTGTTCTAAATGCAGCTTCCTGCTCACTGATAGTTTTAGCCTCAGATTTCCTCCTAGAGAAAATAGAGAGTTACAGCTTCCAGCCTCCCATCATGAGCTGTCTGGTAAATATAAATGTGTTGTAAAAGTTAAAATATTGTCATGAATTCTAAATTGAGAAAATCTCACATTGAAATGCACAAAATAAAATCTTTTATGCCCCAAATTAATTTGTGAAAGGCTTGGTCACATTTAGCCTATCGATTAGAAATCAATCGCCTTTATAGTCAAATATAGAAACAAATATGTGAGCAAAAAAATGGACAATTTTCTTACCTTTCTGCCAGAGTAACAGACTGTATACAGCCATGGAAAAAAGGAAGAGACCAACTTTGTCATCAAAAACAATGGTTATACAATCGAGTACCAACTGTGGTGTGAATTATGTGACTAAAAGAGACAGAAAAGAAAATATAGAATGCCTAAAAGCTGTTTTTGGCAGTACAATGCCATAGCTATTGATGTAAGAACTTAATAACCAAAATCATTTATCAAGAAAAGCATTGAAAACGGCTACATATCAGTTCTTATATTAAACTCTTATGAGCTATTTTTGTTGTTATTATATTTGTCCAGACAAATGTACTTTTCAGTTGTAACAGGCATTAAAATGACCAAGAAATGTGAGAAAACAAGGGTGGTCTCTTAATTTTTTCCATGACTGTACATCATATTTTAGTTTGTTAGACTCATTGACAGTCATTTGAAGCTAAGAGAGTAAAGAAAAATTTATTTTTATCCTCTATGGAAGTAAGAATGACCTGTTGTTCGGGTTGTAAAGAAGGTCATCAAACATCCTGCACATCTCTTCCAGTTAACGATAAATAAAGTGAAAGCAAGTTTGTGGAGGAGCTACAGAAAACATCATTTAAACATTATATTATACAATAAAAATGAAAAGAGCATTATTGAAAAAAATGTTGGCAGACCAGATGTTGAGATGTTTCTCAGAGAATTTTGAAAAGAAAGAGAAAAGTCAGGGGGTTTAGGTTATTGCGTCACACTGTCTGAGGACCATGGATATTAACAGTTGAGACATCTCCATCGGTGCCACGGTTCAGCTGGTCAGGAATCTCGATTCCTGCAGTTTCATGTCTCATCAGACTCAGGTGAGTCTGAAAGAGTTTATCTGCACTTAGTAAAAAGCAGTTAGAAAATCCTGAATGATACAGAACAGAGAGTAAAGTGTGGTATTCCCCTTTTCAAACGGAGTGTATGTTACTTTAAACGGGACACAGTAGTCGCTGCATCGTTTCCTGTCCTGTGGTTTGGCACACACACTCTGCATGACCATGAAGCAAAGCAAAGGTGTTTGAATTCTCGCGTGGAGTCACATCTGCACGTCTCCTCTTAATGGATGTTGAAACATTATAATTATAATCTACGCATGCTTACTTATTAAAATGAAAGCTAAACAGTCCAAGTACTGCAGAAGACTTACTATTTAATTCTATAAAACCTACTTTCTGGGAATCATCAGGAACAGCTGTGATTTAAAGAATCACATTTTAAACTTCATGTTTTCCCGTCACTTTATAGAGTTCTGCCATTGTTGTGCTTATAGGTGGGAGTCTGGGTTCTGCTGTTGTGAAAAAAAACAGTAGAAGTAAAACTACATGAAGGCAGATTGCTGCAGAAAGGTTGCTGCCCTGATGCCAATTTTAGCTCTGTAGTTGCTTCTTTTTCACACCTTTTTGCAATCATCACACCTCTGATCACCAACAGGAAAAGCCAACTTGAAGGTTTTGTTTTGTCCAATGAATCTCTTGTTCAAGTTTCTTCTGCTTTAGACAACAATAAGCCTCAGTTTAACACAGCTATGTTAACAGTTTAGTTGCAAATTAAACTGTATTTCTACAGTAACACACATCTTATTAAAGTCAACAGGCTGCTCTTATCACACACACTTTCATACAGCACTTATATTGTTATTAAAGTGCGTTTTACTCTCACACATCCATCCCCGATCAGGAGGCAATGCCGGACTCAGTGTCACCTCAGCATATAATCTGGCAAGGCCAAAGAATCAAACTACTTCTGCTACTATCAGCCGTTGCGTACAGAGCCAAATTATTTTGCAATTCTTCTTTATTCTTAAAAGAAAAAAAAAGTCTAAAAGAAAGTCTAGTCCTGTGCAGGACAACAGCTTATTTTGTAAAAAAGAAAATAAGTCTGTAAACTCAAGATGAGTAAAAATGGAGACAACTGTATGTTTGTTTGTCCAATTTAGAAAATGAAACGTGAGGCCAAGCTGTATTTTCTTTTACTTTAATCATTCAAATCTTCTATGTGTCAGTGACATCTGGTTAAAGCAAAGCTTAAAGCATGCGGACAGATTCATAACGTAGTTTGTCGAGCAGCTTGTCACAATGAGTGATGTAATATGTAAATCATATTAAAAGATTTTTATGAGTCACTTTATTTACTGAAATCACTGAAAACTAAACAAAGAGCATTCTTTTCTCAAAATGTTGTCGAAAAACTCTCTGAGGGGTCCGGGGTTGTTCCATCCTCCATGAACAGAACCAAATCAGCCAGACAATTACTCTGATTACTCTGCAAGACATCATAAACAGAACAGAAGAAAACATCAGTTTGTGTACAAATGACTTTTTTTTTTTCTATCTGATAAGTTTGATTCAACATTTAAGTGTTCAAGCCAAAAATCATGAGGTGAAACATGAGTGAACCATAACAGGAGTTTAATTACTCCTCTATAACTGTACCTTTGACTGTAACTGTAATGAAATGTCCCATTGCTTTCTCTCCAGTGTTACATTCAGCTTTACACTGATATCGGCCGTTGTCCTTTGGTACAACGTTGAGTATCTCCGTCACAACCTGTCGTTTTCTCATGCCGTTTTCTATAGCTGTCTCATTCACGGTGGTGAAGTGCTTCCTGGGATTTGACAGCTCAGTGCTGACCTCAGTGATGCGGTGCCATACAACATGCACCTCACTACACTTTGCAAAATCATACTTTGCTTGGCAAGAGAGGAGGACCGATGAGCCTGGAGAAGGAGTGAAGGTCTGCTGAGGATAAAAAACTTCTAAATAATCTAAAATATAATGGAAAAAAAAAGGAAAATTAGATTAGTTATTAGGTAGTTTGTATCACGTTTTACTCTCATAATACAGTATGTTTTAATTTCCTTTTAACATGTCAGAGGAAATGTGACAGTTTAGTACTAAGTTAATTTTCTGGCCTGTGATACCTTTGAATGCATAATTGAAGTCAAGAGGAATATTTAGAAATACACTACTCACAAAGAGTTAGGGATATTCAACTTTTAGTTTTTGCAGAACAGAATGATGCATAATAAATATTTAACCATTAAACAATGTAGATGTGCATTGAAAAGTTTAGAGAAAGTTTAACCAGTTCACCTGGAAAGGTTGTAGTGGATTTTTGATTCATTCTGACATCATACAAAAAGCCAAATATCCTTAACTTTTTTGTGAGTAGTGTATTATAGTATTTGAAGAAACAAAATTCACACCTCTGCAAATAAATTGTACTGTAAGTGCAATGCCAAATTTTCACTTACCTTTGCTCAAAATCTTTAAGTTACTTGAAAAGTTTTAAAACAATACTTTTAATTCTCACCCTGTTTTCAATTCAGCACTTTTACAAACAGATAAATTTGGATTGAACTGAATAGAAAAATATCGGATGTAATTGAAGAATTAGAAGTAGTTTACCAACCTGCTTCCTCAGCAGATGAAAGACTTAAAGTCATCAACAGCAGGCCTGTAAGTCCAGTAAGGAAAGCCATAATGCACCAGGATGATACACTAATGTTGAGCACGAGGACCACAGCGCAAGTTTAGAAATGATGCCTCTGTTACAGATTTCGCTTTTACCCAGAAGCATGAAAGCCGCCTGCTACTTAGATCTGTTTATGTGTGGGTGGAGGATGCGAGTGTGCTGCATCTCTTTGACCACAGGAGAGTTTCCAGTGTTGTGTTGTCAGGTCACAGTCACCTTTGCTCAGCTACAGTTACTGTATTTCTTCAGTTTGTAATTCACTAAACAGCGCTACATCACTGCTATATTATAGAACTTTATTGGCTGTTCACAGTAAAAACTAATATTTTTCTTTGATATCTGCCTCGTTACAACTTTATTACAAGCTGAAAGGTCAAAGGGAAGTTTTTTTTTCTTTTAAAGTAAATTTTAAGAGTTTAAAGATACATCAATCAATATGATGAGATGCAGCCCAGAAGTGACAGGACTGTCAACTGCCACATTTGCTTATGTTTGTAGGTCAAATGGCATAAAAACTATTAACACAGGCCAGGCCTACTTCCTCAAAAAAAAGAAAAGAAAAATATTGGAGCTTCTGTGCTATAATAAAACAAAAGAACACTGATGACAAAACATGTCAACTTCTTGGTGGAAAGCTGCACCCCATCGCGGTTACCAAGCTAGCGCAGTAATTAGCTTGTCAGCCTGGTAGCCCTCTGTCTGCTGAATGGAGAACGTACATGTTAGATAAAGAATGCACACCTTCACATTAATGGATGCCCTGTTATATTAAACCGCTTTGATGCTTCTCGGTACGGTTTGCAATGACAACTTACTAAAGGTTACAAACCAAAACTACTTGTTAAAGTGAACAAACACTAAGTTTGGGGCTAAAATGCACATTTGACATTCTATGATGCCATCGTCAGGTTAATGGACACCAGTTTGACTTTAAGATAATGTTGCTCTTATGTTTGCAGGCATGTTCTTAGTTGTAGTTTGTGTATGAACAAGTAAATTATGATAGTTTCATTAACTAATGGGTTTGATTGTAGTTATCTTGCTATATCACCCAAGAATTTAAGAGACTTTAGAAATGCACACATCTTCACATATGTACAGGGAGTGCAGAATTATTAGGCAAATGAGTATTTTGACCACATCATCCTCTTTATGCATGTTGTCTTACTCCAAGCTGTATAGGCCGAAAGCCTACTACCAATTAAGCATATCAGGTCATGTGCATCTCTGTAATGAGAAGGGGTGTGGTCTAATGACATCAGCACCCTATATCAGCTGTATAAGGCAAACTGTATAAGGCAAAAATTTTTGGCAACTTAACAAAAAACAAATATATACCCATTTCAATTATTTATTTTTACCAGTGAAACCAACATAACAGCTTAACAATCACAAATATATATTTCTGACTTTCAAAAACAAAACAAAAACAAATCAGTGACCAATATAGCCACCTTTCTTTGCAAGGACACTCAAAATCCTGCCATCCATGGATCCTGTCAGTGTTTTGATCTGTTCACGATCAACATTGCGTGCAGCAGCAACCACAGCCTCCCAGACACTGTTCAGAGAGGTGCACTGTTTTCCCTCCTTGTAAATCTCACATTTGATGAGGGACCACAGGTTCTCTATGGGGTTCAGATCAGGTGAACAAGGAGGCCATGTCATTAGTTTTTCTTCTTTTAGACCCTTTCTTGCCAGCCACGCTGTGGAGTGCTTGGATGTGTGTGATGGAGCATTGTCCTGCATGAAAATCATGTTTTTCTTGAAGGATGCGGACTTCTTCCTGTACCACTGCTTGAAGAAGGTGTCTTCCAGAAACTGGCAGCAGGACTGGGAGCTGAGCTTGACTCCAGCCTCAACCCGAAAAGGCCCCACAAGCTCATCTTTGATGATACTAGCCTATACCAGTACCCCACCTCCACCTTGCTGGCGTCTGAGTCGGACTGGCGCTCTGCCCTTTACCGATCCAGCCACGGGCCCATCCATCTGGCCCATTAAGACTCACTCTCATTTCATCAGTCCATAAAACCTTAGAAAAATCAGTCTTGAGATATTTCTTGGCCCAGTTTTGATGTTTCAGCTTGTGTGTCTTGTTCAGTGGTGGTCGTTTTTCAGCCTGTCTTACCTTGGCCATGTCTCCGAGTATTGCACACCTTGTGCTTTTGGGCACTCCAGTGATGTTGCAGCTCTGAAATATGGTAAAACTGATGGCAAGTGGCAACTTGGCAGCTGCACGCTTCACTTTTCTTAGTTCATGGACAGTTATTTTACACCTTGGTTTTTCCACACGTTTCTTGCTACCCTGTTGACTATTTTGAATGAAACGCTTGATTGTTGGATGATCACGCTTCAGAAGCTTGGCAATTTTAAAAGTGCTTCATCCCTCTGCAAGATATCTCACTATTTTTTACTTTTCTGAGCCTGTCAAGTCCCTCTTCTGACCCATTTTGCCAAAGGAAAGGAAGTTGCCTAATAATTATGTTTGCCTAATACACCTGATATAGGATGTTGATGTCATTAGACCACACCCCTTCTCATTACAGAGATGCACATCACCTGATATGCTTAATTGGTAGTAGGCTTTCGGTAGTAGGCATAAAGAGGATGATGTGGTCAAAATACTCATTTGCCTAATAATTCTGCACTCCCTGTATGTTCACACTTTTCGTGCAACTTTTCAGCAAAACTTTATTATTGAGTTCTTTTCTCACTTTTCTTATAATTAAGTCAAACGCATGAAAGTCAGTAGAAACGAAAAGTATTAATCATAGAATAATAAAAATGTACAAATGTATTTTTCCTATAAGCTAGTTTACTCCAGCAAAAACAAATCTGTTATTGTGTTTATGTTCTTTCAGTTACTTTAAAATATAAATAATCACTTTTCTCTGTTAAAATCTAATTTGGTGAGTGTCCTGCGATGGACTGGTGACCTGTCTAGGAAGTACCCTCTTGCCTAGAGACACTGGGATGGGCTCCAGGCCCCCCTGCAATCCTGCACTGAGTTGGTTTAGAAAATGGGTGGATGGTGGGATTTGTTGTCACTACCAACACCACTTACTGACAAATTTATGTTCACATCTCAACAATGGACAGCTACAGCATATCACGATCACAGCACTCTGCCTTTATCAATTAGCTAGTTTCCTGCTACTGATGATGGGACCACTTGAAATTTACGTGCTAGAATCCTTCAAAGGAAACAGTTTATTAATAAGGTTGTTTTTTATTTAATTAATTTCTGTTCTTTTTAAACTTTTGCCTTATGTTTATAAACAGCTTGTATTGTATCCAGTTAAATGCCAGCTATCTCTATTTCCTATTTTTGTTTGTGCCACTTCTTAGGTTTTATTTATGCACAGTTTTTCTAGTGTTATAAAAAACAAAAGGCTGAAGATGAAAAGTCATATTAACAAATGTAAAGATGCAGTTTTTATTTATTTTTTTCACAAAGTCTTAATTTATATTATATAAAGTATGTGTTTGCCTGAGGCAAAAGCATACATAAAAAGGCATGCCTTTTTGAAGCAAAAACGCAGCTTGTCACTGCAACATTCTTATCTGTCTGTCTTAAATTATGGAGATCTGGGGTATATGAATACTTCAGCTCAATGTCATCATAAGATTGACACTGTTTATTAAGCTTCTCTGAGAGTTATTACAAACTGTAAATCCTTGACCTCTCATTGTGAACTATATTCCAGAGTGGGATGGCACGTCTTTATGTCTAACTAAAAGTCACGAAAAAGAAACTAAAGTTGAAAAAAAAATTAAAAAAATAAAAAAAAAAAAAAAGGAAAGGTTTTAAAAAAAGGATAACTAACTGAAACTGCATTGTTCTTACAAAACTAACTAAAATAATAAAATTATTGAAATTTGTTTGTTTGATTAGAATAGGCCATAAGCCTTTGGGTTTTTTGATCTTTCTTTCTTACTTTTCTGTTTCTCCAAGTGACTTTCTGATGATTTTGAATGTCACACCAGATAAAAACTATAATTTACTGAAAAGAAAACCCCCAAAACTAAAACTAACACTGAAACTAATAAAAACTAAACTAAAACTAAACATTTTCCAAAAACTGTTGCTGTCTACATTTGTAGCCTAATTGCACAGAGAAGTGTTGAATCTTTCCCTTTGCAATTAAATGATCACTTACTGCTCTCTGTAATATGTATAATTAATCAGCATCTCATTGAAAATGAAATGATGGTTTTTAACAGCTGAAAATATGTACAAGATTATTATTTCTATTGATAAAATGTTTTTCCTGCAGAAGGATTAAAGATCTACAAGCTGGTTGGACTCAGCTTTGGTCTGCTGTGCATCACACAGACAGCTCTCAATATTTTCCTTTGGAAACAAGCTGGTGAGCATCAACACACACATGCTACATCAAAGCAAACATGAAGCCTTCAAGGGGTTACGAAATTTTTTTCCCATTACCAGCAAAGTCCAACGCAGGGTTGCAGTGGCTCTGGTTCCCCTGCCCGTCCTGTCTCCCACCAGGCGAGACCTTGGACAGGTCGCCAGCCCATTACAGAGACAAACAACCTCACACAATCTTGTTTTTGGACTGGGGTGGTGGGGGGAGCCAGGGTACCTGGAGAAAACACACAGCTGAGGTTTGAAGCAGGAATCTTCCTGCTGTGATGATGATAGAGTGGTGCTCACTACCAATCAGCTTAAATAATGAGTGTTGAGTGTTTTTTTAAAAATTTAAATGAACTGAATATGTTTTCACTCTCACAATAACACTGAATCCTGCTTTCATCAAGTCAGTTTTCCAAGCACACTTTAAAATAAAGGCCTGTTTCCACCCGCGGGTCTGGGTCAGGTTGGGTTGGGCCAGGCCGGATCGGGTGGGTTTTGGTACAGATATGTTGTTGATTTCCTGTTGCGTCCCTACTGTAGGGACGCAAAATGCTGTAGGCAGAGAATTAATCGAATAGCGCTGCTACGTGATCGCGTAACATCATCGCCGTGGAAGATCCTTTACCAAAGCACCGCACTACACATGACACAATCAAAGGAGTCATTCCTGCTTTGTTTTTACACCGGGTCACACAGGAAGTGACAGATTTTTCAACGAATCAACGATTGCTTTGTATTACTTTCACCTATTTGGTCCGGACTGATAAGATCAGTACCCCCGAAGGGTACCAAAACAGTAGGCCGAGTCGGATAAAATAAAGGGTACCTGTCCAGTTTTTATCTGTGGAGACGCATTATGCTGCCTTCATGTGGTATGGGAAAGATGATCCTTTCCACTTGTTAAGTGGAAATTACCAGTGCATTGTGTTCGTTGTTGTCGTAATTAAGTGAATCACTGGAGGGTTTTTTCTTTAGTTTATTCATTAGTTGTAAATGTACATAACAAAGTGACAAACACATATCCTTGCATAGATATTCACAGTGTTGAGGTTGCTTAGAACAGAGAAATAACAAATACCGATGAATCACTTGAAGTTATCCTCGACTGACTAGCCAACTAGCTGCTAGCTAGCATCTGCGCTGAGGAGGTAAATCAAACAATAACCATATTTTTAAACACAAAACTAAGTGATGATGGAATTAAAGCTCCGTACGTCACAGAATTATGCAGACTACAAACTAACCAAATAGCAGCAACAGAGAACTTAAAACATAATACATGTAACGCATCCTATTCAGGATATTTTGTTGCTCTCCGCCATGATGAAAGGTCAGAGCTTCCCTTACCAAAAAGAAATATTCCATAAGTACATGTCATTAAGTACATTCAAGTATACTAAAGTATATCCCCCAAGTGTACTTTTATTTATCAAGTACACTGCTATCAGTCTTCACACTGACTAAATAAATACATGCTAGTTTGTCATACTACTGGGTCTTGTGATGAGACAGGTGACCTGTCCCATTTGCACCCTCTGTCTGGATGGAAAATTGATGGTTATGATTTTAGACCTGAATATCACACTAGATGTTTGTGTTGATCATCTTATCTTGGAAAGAAAGCAAATAGAAAATGTTCATGTTCTTACATTTAGATTAAATTCAAGAGAAACTAAAAATAGTTTTCATTCCTTTTCATTTTGGATTTCAGACAGGCTCCCAGTCCGCTGATGACATCCTGCTGATGATTTTAGAGCGAGATCAGCTGATTCAAGACAAAGAATGGGGCTATCTGAAAGAGCTAGAACTACTAGAATATGACAAAAATCAACTTGATCAAGATAAAGTGAAATTAGTTCAAAAGATAAGTCAACTTGCAGTGTGCAGTGTTTTTCATTTTCTTTTTTTCCATGGGACAATACTATTTTTCATCTGTCGTCTCATCGTGATGAAGTTGAGCTGAGATTATTACCAGTGGAAATTAGAACATTATTAGGAGAGAAGACTGTTGGACAGACTTCTAGCCAGTTGAATATGGTGAACTGTGTGCGTCTGTGAAGAACTGTAAGTAACTAGTTGTATTTCTGCTTGAATAGGATGTTAATTTAGCCTTTAATGTTATTCAGCTGATTTGCTTATTCAGAAGGGTTCCTTTATCCACCATGTGGATGCAAACCTCTTAATCGTCCCCAGGACCAAGCGCCGAACCTTGGGTGACAGGGCCTTCTCAGTCGCTGCCCCCACCCTCTGGAACTCCCTCCCACAGTTCATCCGAGACTCCAACGCCCAGCCACTTTAAGTCCACCTAAAGCCTCTTGTTTCAATCTGCCTTTAGCACACCCACTCAAACCTCCTGCTACTGAATCAAACTTTTCTGTTTTAAATTAATTCAGTTCTGTGCTTTTTGTGATTTTTCTTGTTTTCTGTTTTTACCTGACTTGTACAGCTGCTTTGAGATCTTTTAAAAGCGCTTTATAAATAAAATGTATTATTATTATTATTATTACTATGTGCCTTTTTATGCTATTAAGCTAGCTGACCTGTTACATGCCAGTTACTGTAACTGTTAGCCTTGAACACATATGCATGTTTAGTCCTAACTGTAAGGGATTTATTAGAAATAAATAATACCTTGAATGTGTTTATTTGCTGAACAAATGTTCGCTTTGTATTTCTGTGTTTGTAGATCACACTCACTACCATCCAAGCTTGTTTGTTGCATTACTGTGCTGTTGTGAGAGTGACCAGCAAAGACAGTTAAAGGGACTTGAGGCAAGATTAAGAAATTAAACTTGCGACTGGCGCTTCAGGTAACTGCAGGCACGAGCCGAGCCGTCACAGGGAGCGTGCACAAACTGAAGCTATAATGTTGTTTACTAACCTTTTTCTTCGTAGTTACACTTTTTAGTGTCTTTCAGTTGATCTGGATCGTTTGCTGACAGAACAGAAGAATCCATAACTATCGCTTACAGTGTTTGAATTTACCGATCTTCCTGTATCAAAAGTGCAGATGTAGCGTCATTTGACGTCACGTCCACAGGGAAGTGCGGGAAATTTGGACACTGAATTGCAGCGCATTTTGCAGCAGACAGCCTGTTCAAGGCAACGGAGAGAAACATGGGTGGAAACGTTATTTTTGGTATTTAGCACTTCATCACCCATTAGTATTAAAAATAATGGACATGCATGTTTGTTTGTTTTTTTAAATTCATGCCTCTAGTCCCTTTAACCGTCATGTGTGTCCTGTGTGTTTTGACCCGACACCCTGGTGAACATCAAACCTCTTACAACCCTAATATTTTTAACTTGAAATTTCATGCTTTTTCTAGATTGACCCAAACATTAGAAAAAGTGAACTGTTGCCTTTAGTCACACTTTCATGTAAGCTGTACAAAAAAAGGTACAAAGATGTCCTTCGGGTCAAAATGATCCGTCAGTAAATTCAGTTGAAATCAAAGTCACAGAGTTAGTTTCACGCCACAGAATGCGAGAATGTTTTAGTTTAGTCTCAGATCAATCAGTAGCACCCTGCACACAGATGCTGACATTAGTGATCGTGAGGACAGAAGCCAACCATCCTTGATGGTTGGAAAGGATGTGGACAACCTGGATAAGGTGATTGGAACCTACAGCTGCAGAAGGATGACGGCCCGCTGGCCTGGTCTCTTCCACAACATCATTGATGTTTCCTCCTACAATGCATTTGAAATTTGGAGAGAGATCATGT
Organism: Atherinomorus stipes; assembly: GCA_023101725.1. Lineage (NCBI taxonomy): Eukaryota > Metazoa > Chordata > Actinopteri > Atheriniformes > Atherinidae > Atherinomorus > Atherinomorus stipes. Next base: position 1,331,944 of record JALJCO010010916.1, read on the forward strand.
CTAGTAAGCGAACAAGAGGAGGGTGTTCCTGGAGCAGCTCGGAAAGGCTCTTGTAACCCCGCTTATTGAAAGGAGGAAGCATGTCCCCCGCACAGAAGCCTCTGCAGCAGTTGTGAAAGCTATTCAGAGTGCCACATCTCCTGATCGACCTGAGGAGCCAGCTGTCACAGCCGCTGCCCACGCTGGTGCAAGCAAGACGAAGAGGTTAGGGCTGGGCGATATATCGATATGAAAAATATATGGATATATTTTCAAATGAGATATAGAATTGGACCATATCGCCCATATCGAGATATGGAGTTCAATGTGTGTTTGTTTTGTCTTTGTATATAAATGCTGACATTACTAGGGTTTGTTACATTTAATTCTGTGTAATGTTCCTTACTTGCATCTGCGAGTATTATTACATACAGTATTATACAGTATTTCTGCTTACATTTGATCATTCTTTGAACAGCTGAGCATTATTTCATCCGGTCTGGTTAAATTAAACTACTTGTAATGTCATATTTGGCTCTGACTATAACAAAATATTTGATCTCACCTTGCGATAAAAATATCGAGATATATATCGTATATCGATATTCAGCCTAAATATATCGAGATATGACTTTTGGTCCATATCGCCCAGCCCTAGAAGAGGTGTCAGTTTTGCCCAACAAAGAAGGACTGTAAAACACATACTGTGTGCTACAGGTGTAAGAAATTTATCTGCAAAGGCTGTGCACTTGTATATTGCCCTACATGTGCTGTTGAATGAAATGTTTGTTGTTTGGTTCACATGTTAAAAAAAAAAAACTGACTCATTGGGATGAATGAAAAATGCATTAAAAACTCCTTTTTGCACATTTCTGTTATAGAAATACTATACAAATATTACTTACCACCTATACAGGAAACAATAATACAACCGACAATGGTAGTGGTGTCTACAATAAAATACAGTTTTCTGCCAGATGACGAGGAAAAACACAAGTATTCACACAATTTGTGGTGAATGTTAAGTTGTTTCTTCAAGCAATATAATATTTTGTGTTTAAAATTAAATTAAACTGCTTATATTTGGGGTTTAATGACGACGGGTCATTTTGACCCGGAGGACATAGGGTGTATACAGAAAATGAGGACAACAGGAGGGTTAACTGTACAAGTGAGTCCTGTGTGTTTTGACCGACACCCCATGGTGAACATCAAACCTCCTTACCAACGCCTTAATAGTCTTTCATGAACATCATCCTAATAGGCCAAAGTTTTGGAATTTTTCCATATAACTCCATACAAATGCCCCGAATGTTTGGTAAAAAAAAAAAAAAAAAATTAGAAGAAAGGGTATCAGTGAGTTCTTTAATGTTCGAAAGTTGATCCGGATGCAGAGAAAATTCCGGATACTATGATCCAGAACACACAAAATAAGGGAGTCGAGCTGCTTGGCAGAGGTCTGCACTCTTTTCTAGTGCTTTTCTCGTGTTAATAATAAAAAGCTTCTTATATTTTTTTAGTCACTTGATGGAGATACAATGATGCCCACTCTGTGAGGAGAAGCCGATTTAAAACACCACTTTCATCAAAAGGAAATAACCTTATATAACTTTAAATGAGTTTCATTTTTCTATTCCCTTCCAATATTTTCAAATACATAAACACACTGTACAGTATATTACTTTGTATACTACTCTGTATATCTACAACTGCTGCACTGGATCAATTATTTAAAGTTTTTCTCTGTGCTTTTGTTTTGGCCAGTATACTTATATTACTACATCTAAAAATGTTGTTCATGATTATTCTTTTTTTTTTTTTTTTTTTTTACCTGCTGCTGTATTTGAGTGTTGAGTTAATGAGGGCTGCCACTGTGTGACAATCCGAGTCCGTCCTTACAAGCTGTACGGGAACTAAGAAGATAAGATGTAGTCATTGCTGCAAATCTTCTGTGCTGAATATCTAATATATCATTTATCAGCTGATCATTATCAATAGCCTCAATAAGATGGGGGGTTATTATCCTAGAGTACAATGTACACAATGTGAAGAGCAAAAAAAGCAAAAACAAAAAAGAAATCCATCCACTGTGGCTGCAGGGCTGCAGAAACGTTGACCAATAGGAGCTATCTGGCTCAAGCTGACACTTCCCCGACAGCTGACTCCCCATGCTCCGCATTCTGCCTTGTCCCCGTCCTCTTCAGTGTTATAAGCATTTTCTTTCTTTCTTTCTTTCTTTCTTTCTTTCTTTCTTTCTTTCTTTCTTTCTTTCTTTCTTTCTTTCTTTCTTTCTTTCTTTCTTTCTTTCTTTCTTTCTTTCTTTCTTTCTTTCTTTCTTTCTTTCTTTCTTTCTTTCTTTCTTTCTTTCTTTCTTTCTTTCTTTCTTCCATCAATGTACGTAGCATACTAGCAGCTTAACAAAAAAAGAAGAATGGAAAAGAAAGACAGCTGCAGCAGGAAGTGGCCTCTGCTGCCTTTTTATGCTTGCTCGCATATTTTTAAATTTTCCACAGAAATTATCTGTTGTTTCTCACCAGCAAACACTTCATTTAACACTTAAAAATCCATGAATATATTGAAACATTGCACTCGTAGCTCTGCAGCTTATTATTATCCTATTATCTGCAGCTTATATTATTATCTTCTGTGGGATAAAAAAAAAAAAAAACTACCTTTTCCTGTTTTATAGCTACATGGATTTTTACAGTATTTCTCATCACTTAAAAAAAATGTCAAGTAGAATTGCAAAAAAGATCTGTAAAAAATGTCCCCTACCCTTCTGTGTTAATCCCCCCCCCCCCCCCCCCCCCGAAAGCCTAGTCATGATGATTAACTTTAACTTTGTGTTTACATCGCTTTGTAACTATAATTTATTGTATATTGTGCGTTAAATATCTTATTTTCCTTTATTTTATTTAAACCCTTTGTATGTTTATTGTTCAAACCTTTCAGTGCGTTTGTTCTTGATGTAACCATTCAGTATTCAATAAAACTCCTTGTTACTCCCCTCACAAGATTTGTACATCTGTAAGTTTTTTAAAAAAAATCTTGTGTGCAGTGAATTCTGGGACAGGCGAGGCCACCAAGAATACATGCGATGTATCCTTCGTTTCAGGCCAAATGGAGCGTGGGTTTGGAGGCTGGATTAGGAGGATCTTTCAGACGTTTTTGAAGTGGGACAGTACTTGACGCGTTGCTGTGACGTATGCAGCAGACGAATCCGCCTTTGCAGTGTGCAGACTGCAACATGAGACACATGGATCCATGTGGATCTTTGAGTGGATCCAGTGGTATCAGGTGTAGCTGTGACTGTACTACGAGTAACTGCTTTTTGTCTCATAATGCATTAGCCTACTTATGCTAAACAGTGCTTTAATTCCCATTAAACAAAACTGGTACTACAGATTTAAAGGTCAGAGGGCTCTCACTTCACACACATTGTTTTGTCCATTCAGGGACACCGTAGTAAAAATGGTGGAACAAATATGGCAGCCTCCATGTATGTGCACCTGCCACCAAGTAGATATAAATCACTCAGTCATTTTCTATACCGCTTATCCAGTTCAGGCTCGCGGGGGTTCCTGGAGCCTATCCCACTTATCATGAGGCGAGAGGCGGGGTACACCCTGGACAGGTCGGCAGTCTGTCGCAGCAGACAGACTCATAAAATGACTCATTCCAAGAAAATAAACACACAACAGTTATTCTTGTGAAGTGATTACACAATACCTGTACCTTTAAGTCTATGTTGATATTTCTGTATGTGGTGAGTAATAAACCACATTTACTATATGGTGTTGGTTTGTCAGCGCAGACAGCTGTAAGTGTGGTTCTAGTAAAGTATTAGTTAAGGCTATAAATAAAGCACGCTAAATCATATGTCTAAAAGATGAATTTGTTTAGTACGTTTATCAGTGTGTGTAATTACCATGTGTGCAATAAAATGAACATATGGAATGAACATATTGGTAATTTAAAAGGAAAAGTCAGTTGTATATTTGTAAAACTGGAAAGTTTTGCTGAATGAATGCTACAAAAGAAAAATGCCTAACATTGCACCCCATTCACACTTTGTAACCTACCTGACTACACTTGAGAAATTTTAGGACCATTTAAGGTGTTCATCGGATTTCCTGTTGGTGAACTATTACTTCCTGCTTTGCATCAGCAGCTGTTTTTGATGTTTGAGGTTGGTGGAACATCACAGCCATAATTTCCAGTTGACATAAATAGGGAATGATGAAGCTGCACACCTACAGTACAATAACAGCAGAAAGACAAGTGACGACTGCGTTAGAAGACACAGTAGGCCTCCTTTAACAGTCTATCATTGAAAGAATGGAGATAAGAGACTATAACAATGTGCAAATTCCTAGAAGGACGGAAAGAGAGCTGAAGAGGAGAATCTGCCCATCAGGTGAGAATATATTTTATACATACATATTTAATTTCAACTGTTAAATTTTAGGATAAACAGCACCAGGTTAATAAATAAATTTCCTCAACTAGTGAGAACAAGTGTGTCTTTCGGATGCTGATTTAAAGAATCTTTGGATGTACATAAATATTTCTTGTTTTTTTTTTTTGTTTTGTTTTTCTTCTGTAGGAGGATCAAAGATTTACAAGCTAGCTGGAGTTGGCTTTGGCTTGTTGTGCATCTTACAAACAGCATTTAATATTTTTTTTTGGCACAGGACAGGTGAGCATCTACACACTTTTTCTACTTTACAGTGGAAATCAAAGAAAATTCAGGTTCGCACGTTTGTTTAGCACATTCTGGTTCAAATGCAAACCTTGTGTTCAATCCAGTTTATTGCAGTTAGTATTTCATCTAATAAGGTTATACTGTATAGTGTAGATGCATTATGTAGGAGGAGACATGATTATGAGAGATAAGCATTGAACAATATCCTGAAAAATAAATACGTATTTAAGAAAGTGGCTTACTCTTAAAAATTATGTTCAGTGATTAAATGTCATAGAAACCAAGTGTGTTTTTCTTTTTTCAGTTGGAATTTCGAACGCGTTGAATAGCTCATCTTGCAATGCCACTTTCCAACTTTCCGATGACATCAGAGCTTTGATCTCAGAGAGCGACCAAATAATTCAAGAGAAAGAACAACATCTAAGGGAGATACAGCAACTAAAATCTGATGTAAAGAAACTCAGTGAGGACAAAAATCAGCTGCTTCAAGAGAACAACCAAATGACTAAGGATAAAGAGAAATGTACTCAAGAGAAAACCAAGCTGCTTCAAGAGAATAGACAGCTGAATCAAGAAAAAACGGAAGTGGTTCAAGAGAATTATCAGCTTCTTCAAGAGAACAAACAACTGCATAAACAAGAAGTCAAACTACTTCAAGAGAAATATGAACTGTATAAAGCTAAAGAAGAAGTGGTTCAAGAGCGATGTCATCTTATCCAAGAAAACAACCAACTGATCCAGGATAAAGAGAAATGTGCTCAAGAGAAAAACAACCTGCTACAAGAGATTAGACAGCTGAATCAAGACCAAAAAAAAGTGGTTCAAGAGAAATCACAGCTTCTCCAAGAAAACAACCGGCTAATTAAAGATAAATTCAAAGTGCTTCAAAAGAAAAATAAACTTCTTCAAGAGAACAACCAGCTGAATCAAGATAAAAATCTATGGACACGGGAAAATATAGAGCTACGTGTCACCAACAGGATCCTCATGAAAAACTTGAGGATGTTAAAAAAAGGAGGTTCTCAGGCAACAAAATCAAATAATTCAACTTCCGACTTGGATAAATGTTTGTGAGAGATGTTTAAAATAACGATAATGATAATAACAAAGCTGTTCTGTTTAATCCTTGCATAGTGTTCCTTCCTCTGTGTTAGGTTGCTCTGTGGGCTCACAGACTCCCAACATGTCCTGTGGGGTGGCAGAGGTTGATGTCATGCCAACTCTGACATGAACACATGAGACTATCCCAGACAAAACTGTGAGACCAAAGGAGCTCGTTTGGTGAATTAAATGATGAAAACAGAAGATGTAAATATAAATTTTCCTATTTCTCCAACTGCAACTAATTTATTAGTTCTGCGACAAATGTATAGATAAGTGCAATGAATCATCTGCCCTTTCCTCAATTTGTCTTTTTATCACATTGTCATAGGTTGGTTGTATGTAGCAGTGAGAACACTCAAATGTGCATACACATTTTCTGCCCATAACATGTAATTATGAAATAATGGGCTTTATGCACTGCTCCACTACTTCCTGAACTTAGTACTGCACCTTCGTTTCCTGTTTTTCATGATTGGATGAACTGATTAATCCAGGTGTGTCTGATCTCAGCAAATGGTCAGACACACCTGGATTAATCAGTTCATCCAATCTTAAAAGTCAGGAAACAAAGGTGCAGTACTAAGTTCAGGAAGTAGTGGAGCAGTAAAGCCCATTAGATTGTGTTGACAGGTTGGTTAGAATCTTTGTATGTAATTTAACAATATGAATGTGTATTATAGGTTTTTAGTTGAAAGTCTTTGCTGTTTTTCTCCATGGTATACAATACATTTTACATACTGTAATCAGACAAAACAGTGGTACACTGTAGTAACTGACAGTAGCCACTAGAGGGTAGTATTTCATTTTAAAAGTTGGACAGTTTGGATGTACAAGTCAAGAAAAGTTTGATTTTTTTCTATCAGCAACATCTCACTGAGAGTTTGGGTTGAGGATTACAAATTCCAACATGTTTTTCATGTAATACATCTCAGCCATTCAAGTGAATTAAATCTGTCTGATTAAAGAGCTTTTAAACGTTATCATGGCTTAAAAGAAGCGCCGTCTTTGGCTTTAAAATGACTAAGCATGTGCAGAAAACAGGTAAACTGTTGAGATTGGGTCACGTGATTTGACTTTGTAATGTCACACGTGTCACATTTGCATATAATCATGAATTTTTTAATGCTTTGCTTCAAGATTAAAATGATTTGTTATATAGCACTTCTGGCCACTCAGGTTCATGCCATATTTTACTGTACAACAGCAGATTATCTATGTTAATAAAATGTCTAAAACATGTAAAAACACCAATTGTTACACTTTTAAATAATTTTCTTCCACATAATGTCCAATACTTTTAGAAAAAACAAATTATCTAAATTCAGAGCTGGTGTGAATGGAAAGCAGGGCAATCAGGCGAGTTGAAAATATAACTGCCCTAATGCAGAACTTGCTTCCTTTTTCCCCTTAAGCCCTTACCAGCAGACAAAAGGGGCACATGTTTTAGAGCTAAAAACAGTGCTGCAAACAGATGAGTCATGGCCATCAATGTCAAACTGTAGTCCTTTAAAAGCCAGTCAGCTGGTGTATGGTTCGCTCACCATTTGCTCCATTACTGGACGCTTTAGTTATTGACACGGGGAAGTAAGACCCGAAGGTGGCCACTGCTCTCTTCACAAGCTGGATCTTTTTTTTCTGAAAAAAAAAGGAGCAAATGTGTAGTTTCTTTTCAGACCAGATCATAATGTGATAAATGTTACAGATATTACAGACTTTTTTAATTGCCAAAAATGCCAAGAAATTACTGAACACCTCACCTTTAACAGATCAAGATCTGTTTTCATTTCCAATGTTAAGATAGTGCCTTAGGCTTGAAGGAGTAAATTTATTTTGTTTATTTAGTGAAATGGTTTGACTGGGATTACTTAAAAACACGCCATACTGCTTTGCTCAAAAGCTAAAAATGCTTCTGTGAAATCCAACAAGCCGTTATTGTGTCAGGTTCTCTATTTATTTGTATTCTTGTATTTTCATTGATTTGCTTCAGATCAGGGAACCCACACTTCCACAGAACTGGAATAAAATCCAGAACCTTTTGTTTTTATTCACAGTTGTTTGAAAAACAAGTAGATTGATGAGAGTTTTGCAGAAACCCTGCTGTTAACCAGTGTTTCTGTACTATAAAGGGTAAAGTAAAACCAGATTCGTGCCAATCTGGGAAACGCATCAGGACAAATTTATTTCCAGATAGCAAAAAGAAAATGTTTGGCCCAAATTTGGCCTTGACTTACAGGATTGACTAAATGTGAGAGTGGCTGCCACATGATTACCACATGTGGCCCACAAAGGGAACTGCCATAATAGTATCCAGGCTTCCTGTATTACGACCCCCTCTGACACAGAAAACACTGGCCGTAATCCACATCCAGGCCAACAACTGACATCTGGACCACATGTTGCCAAGACTCACCATGACAAAGCCAGGCTGGCAACTAACATCTGGCCTTTTTCTGGCCCATACAACACTTACTAGTGTGCAACTGAGCCATAAATGCCCAAAGTAGTCTGGATTCGCCCAAATATGTCTACTATCTGGGCTTGCTTTGCATTTTCTAATCATAACCAAAATTACCAGTAAACCTCCCACAAACCACAGCTTACATCAAACAATGTAGTTTAAATTAAGATTACTCTGTGCTGATGATTTGATTAATTTCTTATTAATGTAAAAGCTTATTTGACAGCTTGTAGTTCAGTACAAGTTACAAGCAGGCTGCTTTTCAGAAGTGAAAGCAAAAAAAAAAAAAAAAATGATGGAAGGAGAACAGAGTGGGGACCATGGATCTTCAAGTTGGTGCTGCAGGAAATAATTTCAAAATGATAATGATTAATCATTTAATTTATATTGCAAAAGTCAGTTGGTTTCTGGCCAAGCTGATAACACAACTCAGATAAACCTCCATCTACAAACCATAGAAGCAGAGCTCAGTCTTATTAGTCCTGGAATTTAATGAGTGAGTTGTATAATACATATGTCATGGGCATTTCTGGATTCTGACCAACTACATCAGTGAAAAGAACAGCACGTCCCTGTTTCCCATCCTGTGGTCAGGAAGTAGACAGGAAGGTAAAGAGACGGTTATAAAGAGGTCAGGTAACCTGCCTCTCATCAAGGTCTCTCAGCAAAAAGCTTCCATACTGTTGTGTAACATCCTGAGCAGTTCAAACCTTTACTGAATATGATCTGTGGTGCAAGCTTCATATCTAATATTCTACCAAAAACTATTAAAAAATCTCTACATTTGTTATATTTTTTAAAAGCTCTAAATGTTGGGACTTCTATAAAGTTTAGGTTTTTAAAGCAGGGTACAATTTATTTATTTTTTTGCAGTGTATTTTTTTTTTTATCAGTCTATCACAGATGTTCGGGTTTTTTTTTTTTTTTTTTTTACAAATATCACAAGTGCCCAAGTCTAGTCCCCGAGAGCTACTATCCTGCACATCTTGGTTGCATCCCTTCTCCCTGAGTCAAATGAATGGCTTGTTCGCAGGCCTCTGCAGAGCTGAATAACGTGCATGTGGGAATTAGCCATTTGATTCAGGTGTGTTAGAGAGGACATGCTCTAAAAATTGCCAGATAGTAGTTCTCAAGGACCGGACTTAAACCCAGCCACGTTGAGTCTGCACTCGTACTGAATGGTGATAGAAACGTGTCCATATTGGATTGTCCACAGGTTCCATATTGCCTCAGTGTTAACAGTTTATGTTTGATGCAGGTGTGACAGTGTGGGGTCCTGTCACTATGCCTCCTATAGATCATGTGCCCTGGCTACTTGGGCGCAGGAATTTTCCTTTGGCTGACTGGTAAGCAGGCATATCTTTCACCTGCGAGTCTGTGGGATCAAATCCCGCCCGGGCCCTCGTTGCATAACTTGCCACACAGGCTTTCACTGTCTGGTACTGTAAGTGGGCCCCAAATATTTCCCCTCATACCCATTAAAACCCAAGTGAGACATATTTGTTTTAATCTTTTTTTTTTTTTTTTTTAATCTTTTGGGTCTCTGTTTCAATTATTTTTATGTAACTTTTATGGTTGTGTAGTAGTGCTCAAACTTGTGTGTAAGCCTTGTGCAGCACTTTGGTAAATCCTAGCAGTTGTTAAAATGTGCTTTATAAATAAGATTGACATTGACATTGACATATTTGTATTGCCATTTCCAAGCATGCACAAGAAATAATCCAGATAGGACCCACATAGGAGCACATTGGGGTTTGCCTATGTGGGCTTGACCCAACTGGGCCACACATGATGCCACTATACCAACATAACCAGCTTGGGCAAGACTAGGTCAATAGAATTTACAATAATCCCATGTTTTTTTTTTTTTTTTTTGTTTGTTTTTTTTTTTGTTTTGTTATGTTTTGTTTTGCCCACGTATTATCAACAAAAGTTTCACGTACACCTACTGGCTTACAACTTTGGCAGAATATTTTATCTGCAGATTAAGGATTTTGGATTCTATCCTGGATTTAACTGGAGGCAGATGAAGAGAAGCCAGAACTGGAAAAAAATGATGTCTCCTGCTGGTTCTCATCAGAACTCTCCCTGAAGTATTTTGGATCAGCTGGAGACATTTTCAGGGCCTATTTCAGGCAGCCCAACAATAAAGAATTACCACTCTTGAAGCAACAAAAGCATGAACTAGTTTTTCTGCATCACTCTGAGAGACGATGTCCCTAATTTTAGCAATGTTATAGGTGGAAGAACGTGCTTAAATCTGTTTTATATGTGAGCCAAAGGACAAATTCTGGTCAAAAACAACTCTAAGATTCTTCACTGTAGTGCTGGAAGCCAAATTAATGCCATGTATATTAATTACAAAGCTAAACAATTTAATCCTGAGTTTTTGGGTCCAAAGACAACAACCTTAGTTTTGTCTGAATTTAAAAGAAGTCATCCAGGTCTTTATGTCATTGACACATCTTTGTAATCTAACACATGATCATGAACACATGGCATAATCTAATGCCAGATTTATTACATCATTATACACACCAAAGTGCTGTACAATAAATGTAGAGAAAAGAATCAAACAATGCAGATGAAGAACAGTTACAGCCAATTAAAGCTCCCCCAACTGTATAGCAACAAAATAAATGACCTTGACATGCTCACTGTTTCATGAAAAATAGTCAGTCGTTTCCTCTTGAAAATGAAGGGAAACTGTCAATTTTACCACCTGCAAATAAAGCAACATAAGTAAAACTGGAATCAATTTTAAAAAATGTGTTGCTGGTATCAAATTCTAGCTGATTTGCCATATATCTGAATTTAGATTTAATCAAACAAACATAACTAGCATATAAACTTATTTTAGATAGATATGAATTTCAGTTTTTATTTATGATCAATCCATCCATCCATCCATCCATCCATCCATCCATCCATCCATCCATCCATCCATCCATCCATCGATCCATCCATCATCCATCCATCCATCCATCCATCCATCCATCCATCCATCCATCCATCTTCTTTATCTGCTCTATCATATCAAGGACTGCATGAGGGGCCTGGAGCAAATCCCAGCTGCCCTCAGGTGAGATTCAGGGAACACCCTGTGAAGACACCACTGCATCAGAGGGCTGACCTGTGGCATTTATCATTTGTCATTTAGCCTGAATATTTTTCAATATTTGTCATTTATGTAAATAAGTAACAGGTTATCTCAGTGATTTGTACCTTAAAGGTAGGATTTCCTTACTTTCACTTTTGGCACCTTTCCTTCTTAACCAGACATGCATTTAGCTGACGCTCTTATCGGATCCATTTAAACTGCCTGAGGAGAGAAAACTTAAATAAAGTTATACGGATACAATCTGCTTTTCTTCTGCTGTGAATGCCACCACTGTCTGGCTGGTATGTAAAACACACAGCACATTGTTCACTCTTCCAAATTGAGTTCCATTTGCAGTTTAGCTCTTTAGCTGACACTCTCATTCAGAGTTATTCGAACTGAGAACATGAGAAAGCTTTACTCTTCGAATTACCAACATTAAGTTAGCCTTAATGTATGGAAGTAGTGCAAAAGTTAACCAAACAAGCAAGAACTGGGCGAACTTTTTAATTTGTAGCCTTGATCCAGACAAAATCTCCATGTTTTCAGATCTGGACTCTGATGGAACATCCATCGAGTGACGAGTTACATGAAGGCTGGAATTTTAAGTGCACAAGAAAACAAGCTTAATCTTGGATTGATCTTACTCAATGATGTGTCTAATCTTATATTGCTTCTTTTAAAAATCTTTTTAGAATAACATTTTTCATTCAGCTCACTTAAAATTGAACCAAAAAATTAAGTAAAAAATCAATGCTAAATGAAAAAAAAACAAAAACAAAAACATTGCTATTAATTGATTGTATTACGGTATGTAGCATAAAAGAGGTCACTCATAGTTCAAAATCCAAAGACTAATGCTACCGTGAAGCTGTTTAAAATTTCATAGTGAGATGTCTTGATTGAATTATACATTTTCTGTAAAATCTGGGAATTGGGGTATTTCCACTGAAGACAAGAATACAGTTGGGATACTGTCTGAAATGTAGATAAAAAAGAATGCAAATGCAAATGCAAATGTCATAAACACGACTGAATGCAAACTACTCATTAAATGTTGAGACTTTCCTGGAAAATAAGCTTATTTTGAATTTGTTGGCAGCAAAATGTTTTTTAAAAAAGGAAGAACAGGAGCTACAAAAGGCTGGAAAAGTAGTAGAATCAATAAAAATGATAAAAATTAGACCATTTCAATTGGTAACAGATCAATAACATGACTGGGTATAAAAGGAGAATTTCAGTCTCTTAGATGTAAAGATGAGCAAAGGTTCAATGATCTGAGTTGAGAGCAGTCTAAAAAATTTGGCCCAATTTCAGAAAAACGTTCTTCAGTGTAAGATTGGACTTTAGAAAGACTTAGAGAATCGGGGGAATCTCTGTGTGTGCATACAGGACAAAGCCAAAGGTCAAAACTGGTGCTTGTGATCTTCTGGCCTTCAGGAAGCATCACATTAAAAACAGGCACAATGCTCTACTGGAAATCACTGCTTGTGTTCTGGAATAAAAAGACACAACTTCCAGTGGTCATGAGAGCCAACGAGGTGTGGCATCCATGATGGCTGTTTTGTAAACATCATGTACTCTGACCCTTACCATGATCATCTCTAACCATGATGAAATTGTTTAAACCAAAGAAGAAAGCTGGAATATTACATTGTGACATATTAGGTTTTCATGTTACCATGGCAACAAGCAAAATAACTTTCATACCTGTTGCACTGTGACACTTGTGACATACGTTGGTCATGAGTATAGGTGCATTCACACTGTCAGAACCTTTTGAGGTTCCTAGAACCTTTTCAGGAACATGGACGTTTATTTCTATTTATCAATTTTGCGCATTCGGACAGACAGGAACGAGGGACCACGGCCCTCAGTTCCACGGTTCCTATAACCTTTTCTTAGCTCCTACTTTGAGGCAGGGTCTTTTTGGTTCCATAGGAACCAATACAGAGATGTTGATAAGTCTTTGACCTCAAGTCTGAGTCAAGTCTCAAGTCTTTTGAGGACGAGTTTGAGTCAAGACTGAAGTCTCCAAGTGATGCGACTCGAGTCCAAGTCCCAGACTCAAGTCCCCATCTCTGAACCAATATAACAAAGCTGTTTTGTATTTTGTTGCCCCTAAATGGAAACAATAGCATAAATGTTTACAGATACGACAGATAGAACCGGCACGTTTAATAAGTTAAACTGACATGTCGTCTCCTTTGTCTGCGGCGATCTACCCTCTTTTCTTTCTCCATGAAATGAAGAAGTATTGCCTGCCACTCGATTCCTCTTCTCCTGGCCCTTTCTGGACTGTGCGCTTCCAGACATGATGGTAGACCCCGATGCAATCGTCCATGATTAATAATCCCGTCATGCAGACCATGATCAGTGACATTGTCTTGTCTTCTTACTTTTCGCGGGTTTAGTTTTAATTTGGGGGCGCAAAAGTAACACGTCACTATCACAGATGGTTGCATCGCATCAGTCTCTATCAAGGTCCCTGACTCATGTGCGAATGCGAAATGAAACGGTTCCCCTGGAGAAGGTTACTTTATAGAACGAAATTTGACTGTCCGAATGCAGCTCGTAGGCTATGAATATTCAAAAGCACAGTGCACAATGCAGCCTTTAACACCCCCTTTTTCACCCACCCATCCATCCCTTTCTTGAGGCTTTTCTGTCTTACCAAAGGAAAACTTTAAAAGGTTTGTTTTCATGTAGAAATACCTATGTGAGTCGCTGTTCCCCCAATACAATTTGCGCAGTATAGGGGCACATAATCTGAAATGCAGGCAGTATGTAGAAAACCTAAGTACATCTCATTATTTAACAACTTTTAGATTAATCTTTTTCAGAATTAACTTGAAATAACGTTTTCCTGTATGTTTGTCTCTCACATTGCTGGAGAAGAATTGTTTCCAACTCTTCCTCACAATGTTGCTTTAGTTCATTGAGTTTTGTGTACTTTCATTAATGTACAACTTTCTTCAGGCCCAACCACATTTCATTCTGATTGAGATCTACGACCAGGCCATTTCAATACATTTGCTTATTTCGTCTTAAGCCATTCTGTTTGCTGCTAAGCTGAACATTGTTTTGTTGTATGACCCACTTTTAGCTGCCAGACAGATGACTTCCAGGTTGACTCTAGGCACAGGAGTTAATGGCTAACTCACTGACTGCAAGGTGTCAAGGTCCTGTGGCAACAAAACAAGCCAAAACCATCATCCTTCCATTGCCATGCTTGACTGTCGATATGAGACATCTGTGCTGATATTCTGTTTGGCATTTGTTAAAGGTGGCACCAAAGATCTTGACTTTGGTCTTGCGTGTCTGAAGAAAATTATTTCAAAGTCCTGTGGTTTATTTAGGTGCAACCTCTTTTTTTTTTTTTATTTATCTATTTTTTATCTTATTAGACTTTCTCCTGGCAACGCTTCCAGTCTTTTTCTAATTGTATAATCATTATCCTCATAATTCCTATGGAATCAATAATTATACACAGTTTTTACAGTATATACAGCACATACAGTTTATATTGAAGACATCACTTTGCCATTTTTGTCAAATTGCTGCTAAATACATAATGACCCAGTGTAATGTGGCATGTGTAGTTGATTTGAATCTTCTTTTCATGACATGTGCCATTGACATCTAGAACTGTTTTGGAAAAGACATGTCTGTTGAGCTTTCACCATTTCAAACACAGTAAAGTTACAAGAGCAAGTAGTTTTTAAAATGTGAGCTAACATGGCTTTAATTTCATTTGACTTATAATTTTCTATTCTTTAAGGTGGTGTCTATTTTTCCATGGTGGTTATCTGGTTATCACCACTGAAAGACCACTGTACTATATCAATCCCTCACACTTTTTCATCCCCATTTATTCAGTATTTTAAAGATAAACTCTTGAGCCAGCACATTTTGTTGGTAGCTCACCTAAATGTACATGCTCAATATTTCAATGTCACTTTGCTTTCTGAAGACGTCTTCCTGTCTGGAAGTGACAATATATCATGATGACAGTGAGCTGATAGCTATGGACACGCACATTCACAGAGGTCAGCAAGCCAGGGGTGTGACCGAGGTTTGGGGGGCAGTGAGAGGACGCTGCAGGCGGTTTTGTCCTCTTCAAAAATGCTTTGGCACATCCTGTTATTCAGACAAATCCCCAGCAGCCTGAAGAGACAAAAAAAACATGCTGATATGACTCCGATATGATTATTCAGGCTCCACGGGTTATCATGGTCTGTCTTAGCAGGGATTGTGGAGTGCAGTTGTGTAGGGAGTGGGAAAGTTTGGTGCTCTGTGTCAGTGCACCAAAACTTCCAAACCTTAAGAAATGCTCAATAATTTAGCTTTAAAATTGACAAATGTGAAAATGTTTTAAAGTAATTTAGTAAGAAATGAGGGCAAAGTGAAGAAAAGTTATTTTCTTGACTGGCAGCGTCTCATTGAGAGTTGCTTTGAAGGTTATAAACCCCAACATGTAATGTTTTACATAGTGAATCTCAAACTTGGTCCCTTCACAGAAGATCAGTAAAAGGACAAAGCAAACCAAATAAAAAAATAAAATACTCTAATAACTGTTTAATGCTGGTTTCAAACTCCTATCCCATAAGAAGTTGCTTTCATCAGATTTTTATGCAAAACTTTAGCATTTATTGTGTGTGTGCATACTGAACACTATGTTATTTAGACCTTACACTGAAGTGCTGACATCAGCTGACATTTGCACATTTCCTGTCCAAATATTGCAAAGCAAAATCCAATGCAACAAACACAACAACAAAAAAAAAAGATAGGAGCTAAATATCTACAATACTATAGATAATACTGTAGAAAATGACACCATAAAACATTCCTTTTGGACCATATGATGTGTTTCAAACAGGAAAACATTTGAAAACATGCATGCTTTTGTTATTTTAGATCAAATATACAACATGTAAGAATGTGCAATCACAAAAATCTTAATTTGATATTGATTTAGCTTGTTTTCCTTTTTTTATTCTGTTATTCAATCTTATAGCTGCACCTCATGAAAATCCTAATCTAAGTGGATCAGATATATCTTATTTAAATTGTAAGGTGACATGAAGGTAAAATTCTGAGTCTACAAATCTCTAACCTATCCACTCATCAAATATACAAATTTCAGCCATAAAAGAAAGGAAGAGAATATCTGAACAAGTGATCATGACTTTCAGGTTTTATTCCCTTCAGCTCATTAGATGTAGAAATCTTTGTGCGTTACAAACATTACACTTTCAGCTCTTAATGTCCTTCAGGGTGGTCATATCACACAATTAGAAAGATGATCCTTTTATCTAAAGTGCCTTTCAGTATTTGGGCGCATGCAATTTATTATACTGTAGGTGAAGGGCAAAAGATATGAATTGCATACTCAATCAAGAAAGGTTGTCAGCTTCTGACACCCTTGAACATAAACTTAGAAATAAAGTGAAAAGAATTTTATACCTTCCATCAAATTTACTGTGTTCTCCCATGGACATCATTTTAGTCTATTTCTATTTTCTTATTGTCCTCTCCTATAGTGCTTCAGCACGTGTTGCCACATCAGTGTCAGCCTTCAAGATAAGCAGGGACACTGTTGGTTATCCAACATGTAAAATGCCACCTCAGGCTGCTGTCTTTTCAATCTCGGAGCACTCAGTACTTTCTCCTCTGCTGGGCAGGAGGAATGAAAATAAAAAGATGTAAGGGTCGATGCCAGTAGCCTTTGTCCGCTCTGTAGATTTCCACTCCGTTCTTCTGCATATCCAAGATAGTTTAAATAATACAAATGTCTGAATGTTATTTTCTTCAAAAATAAACAGAAAGCATGTCTTGATATATTTAGTCTGGAATTTAATTTGCCATCTTGTCACAGACAGTCAAAAGGGGGGGGGGTTCAGTAAGTACAAGTTTTTTCACTTTAAATGCAAACCCCAAATCCACAGATTGATTTTGCACATATTGGTTTTTAATGATAAAGAAGTGTTTTTTAATAGGGATGATTTGAAATTTGGATTCCTAAGAAATGAAAACAAGAAGCATGACAATTCTGGGAAACTATATAAAGATTAAAAATGGAAGAAAAGACTAATCTAATTAGAGCCTAAATTTCCCCGTTTGTTCACATGAGAGACAGCTTGTTTAAAGTAGTTTCTACACATTAAACGGACAATTTTTAGCAGATAAGCTGCCAATTATGAATCCATTCGGCATGTATTACATGTGTGCTGCTTTTAATGGTTTATATCTGACTTAGAAGTAGAGCCAATCACATCTTTTCATTTAATTAGATTACATGCTGTCCTTCTCTTTTCTTTTTTTCTTTAAAATTCCAATGCTTGGAAGAACAGTTATGGTACCGATGCTTGCATGAAAACAAAATCTTATCAGAGTCCAAGAAAACAACTGCTTTCTCAGAATAAGTGCTGTGGAAATTATTCTTGCGTCACTAATGCACAGAAGCCTACATATTAAGGTGCATACGCGTGACCTCCCATTCAGTCCCGTGTCAGTGGAGAGAACTTGTCACACAGCAGAGGCTAAACAATCACTCACCACAGTGTGTGCCATTTTACAGTAATATAGGATTAAATAGGGCATCACATTTCTTGGAAAACAACATAAAACAAAGACATACTCTTTGCAGCCCATTAAGGCTGTTTTGTTCTAATGGCAGAAAAACACATATAGTTTTATTCATGCCATGATGCCTCATGGCTGATACCACCCTGAAACAATAATAAAGTTGTACATCTTTTAAAACAAACTATTCCTTCTCATCTAGCTCTTTTTTCACTTTGAAAAAATATCTGCAAACACCTGGTCTATGAGAACAGGAACATGTGTGATAGCCATTCAGTCCCAGTAGGGATGTCCGATATAATTGGCCTAACAATATTACTGGCTGATATTGGCATTAAAAATGATAATAAAACATAATTTATTGATCCCAGTTAGAGTGCCAATTAGGAAATTTGTTCTCTGCATTTAACCCATCTGGTGGGGTTTAAGGACCTTGCTCAGAGGTCCAAGTGGTTCACCTGACAGCCTACAATGCAATATTGGAAAAATATCGGTATTGTTTTTTTCGGATCAAAATTTCTAGTAACGAAATCTCACAAGATCTCTTCATTCCGATACGAAATCTCTCGAGATCTTGTTCCATTAGCATCGGTCCAGCATGTAGAAAAATCACTGTCACTCTGGAAGAACTTCATATCCCAGCATTCCTTTTAGAGTTGTGTGCAGCTGCTGCTGCTACTACAGACGGGCTTGCTTTGAAGATGCTTATGTCTGGATTTAAGTTGTTATTAATTTATCAAGTTGTCAGAAGTATTATAATTAGCCACATGTTGGCTAATACCTGCTATATCTGACATAGACCCTTTACACTGTGTCTACTAATCCCTGGATATCAGGGCCTGTTCACCATCTACATCAGTATTTTACACGTTACGTTGTTTACAAAAGATGTAAACAACGTAACGTGTAACAATACTGATGTAGAGTTTGCCAGCAACATGACTTAGTTGCTTTCTAAATAGGCCTAAAAAAAAAGAAAAAAAAAGTACAAGGACAGTTTGGATGCTGCATCTTGGGAAAGGTATGACCAAAAACTTGGACTTATCAGTGAAGAGATCCATACAATGACGACTTTGCCCCAAGTTGAGAGACTGGAACGTTTTTCCAGAAGTTACCTATGCGGACATTTTTAATTACCTGGTAACATGTAAAAGCTCGTACACGCTGGAGGAGCTGAAAGCTTACAAATCCCTCAAAACGTAGTTATTTTGTATGTAGTTGGGTGATGGACGTTTGTCACGCTGACATTAATGTGAGGACTCTTCTTCTTGCAAAGGTTAGTCAGCACAATGCTACTTTGCACAGTGGTAACACAGTCTCCTCAAGCAGACGTGTTGATGTAAATTTGGTAATTTGTTAACGGTTAGGTTATAACCACACTGTTTCCCCGATCATCTCTTATCTTTGTCTGCAAATCAGTGTTTCTCCTTATTCATAATATGTTCAAAGTTATAGTTGTACATGCACCTAAAAGAAAATTTAATCAACTGTGAGGGTGGGACCACATTACCTACACACACACACACACATACACACACACACACATTACCCTAACTCTTGTTATAAAATCACAAATCCACATGTAATCAGACTACAAAGTGATCTACAGATCGTCGTACCTGTGATGAAGTGATCATAGGAGTGTTTCGAGGGTTGGAAGTTTTTGCGGTTAATCCGAGCTAGTCACAATGTCCGTCTTTGTCTCAAAAGATCTTTCTTCTGCACACCCTCGGTCAAACATATGGCTGGAATGGACAAAATCTGAAGCTGCATGGGGTCAGTAGAACAGCTTTTACATCCACTGACAACACAACAATGAATCATTAATGTTTTACAACAGGACTACCGACAAAACACAATTGCCTCTCCACAGGTGCTCTGTAGATTGTGACTGCTTAACCCCCCAAAATGGCGATGCGCACGGTAATGACGTCAAGGGGAATGGATCTGTTTGGCAGCCAGATGTCCAAAATAAACTCCTCGGGCTGAGTTAAGGCTATTTTGGGATCTTTGCTCTCGGATATAGTTGTATTTCACATGATTTGAGAGTTGTCTGCATATATTGGTATTGGTTGATACTGGATATTGGAAATTAAGAGTTGGACAATATCAGATATTGGTTAAAAAAAAAAAAAGCCAATATCGAACATCCCTACTTTTTACTGGTCCTGGCTCTAGTCACCATTTACAGAAATACAACAATTGGGTCCATGTGCTGTTTTTCTGTGAGACCCTTGTCTTATAGTGCTCTATAGTTGTCTCAGGGTGCTGCACTCAAGGCTGTGGGTGTGTACACATTGTGCATTGTGATTTTAAAAGTGATAGCAAGAACTTCTGAACAAAAAGACGGCTTAGGCAACCACAGAGCAGCTGGCAGCTTGCTGTCTGTAGGTGATGTCCCGGGTCCATTTGAAATCCTTATTAATTTAGAAAGTCATGATCATCAGAAACTGTTGTCCAACCCAGTCAGCAGGGTAAAGGGTAACATCATTCTTTATGTTTAGTGTACCTGTGGGAAGTAATGATTCAGAATGCATTGTTGCCTCCAAAGTAATGACACTTAGACAAGCAATTTTTGATAATTAAAAAAAAAAAAATTAGTTTGTATCTCAGTTTATTTGATTCTGAAATCTATATTCAAGTTGATTCACCAGCTTGTTCATTCTGCATGAGCAGAGTCTGGAAGGAAGTTAGATGTCAATGAACATAATTAACCATTGATCTGATGTCTGAGGTACTTGTCTCTTCTTCGGTCACGGTCAGAAGGTGTGTTTTATATTTATCAACCCGCTCCAGAGCCAAATCGCTCCTTTGGCTCAAGTGTCTCATTAGCACAGATACTGTATCCAAGGATACTGTCATGTTCATCACCCCCAGTTTATGACAAGGAAGGAAGGAAGGTCATCATTTCCTTCAGAAAAGGTGGTTACAGCCTGCTATCAGAGCTGAGCTCTGCTAGAAAATATAATAAAATTACTCAAAGTGTTAACCTGTTGGTTGTGCTTAGTTAAAAGTCAGAATATCTAGAGCCGGATCAGTGTCATTACATTTGAAGTGTTAAACATCTTTATGACATAAACATAAACATCATAATATGCATTTAAATTGTGTCCTGATAAGCTTGATTTTTACTATGCAATTCTGTAACAAAATCTTCTACAAAGATAAAGGCATGACAGGACATTCTGTCAGCACATTGGTTTGCAATGCATAGTTCTGACATCCACAGATATAACCCCGTGCTGCAGACATGATGTTCCAGAGGCACTGAAATAGAAAAGCCAAAGGGAGTATAATTTGCTCAGTTTTATAAAGCTGCATCTGTCACAGCAAATGTCAGATTTTGCAGCGTTTCACTAACAGTCTTTGAGACTTGGACGTCAGCCCAGTGTTTCCAGAAAACTACAGATATGTTTGAGCTAGAAGTACAAAATGTCTTTTCGTAAAGCTAAAGTACAGATTCACCTCGTGAACTCAAGTGAAAGTGAAGTTTACAACTTCAAACAGTAAAACCATGTAAGAGGAAAAAAAAACCCATAGCAAGCCAAAAAAGAAAAAGTTTCTCTGAACCTGTTCCATTAATGTCTGATTTCATTCACTTCAGGCATTACTGGCTGTTACTAGGATGGTGTTACAATTCAAAATATTATTTAAGTAACACAGTAATGTCTGTCTTCTGTTACTCCTGCCACTTTTATTTTGCCTGGTTTAGTGGCTGGGCAGAACAGATACATGGCATTGAGACGACATGTTGACTCATGGTGTAATTCCCATCTCCGGTACATTATATGCTTTGAGATAGCTTGCACTTCTAGGGTTATAGCCTACTGTTCTCAAATGAGGCAGTCTCTTGTATGAAAGGGGTGGTTCAAAATAGAGTGGGTCACTTCACACCCTAAAACAAGTTGCTTTAAAAAGAGCTATTCATGAGTGATAAGGGTGAAGTCGCAGTATCTCTCTATATTATTTTGACCAAAGCATTTCACAAACATCTACACTTCACTTTGGCCTCAAGCAATTATGTTAAATTGTGTAATAAATTAAAGTTGTGATGACATAGCAGTATAAACTATTTTGTGTAGTTGATATTGCTGCATTTGTTAATTCTCCAAAGAAAAATCACATTACTTTTTTTTTAGGAGGGGTTCGTTTTGACACGCCAGATTCCTTTCCTCACTAAAAGGGTTGGGTATGGTAATGATTTGATCTGCCTGGAGACCAAGTTGACTTAATTTTTGATTGGTTACAAACTTATTTGGCTATATTCTTATTTGGAGAAACTAGGTGAACCTGCCAGTAGCTACCAGTTGGAGTTTGCTACAGTAAGAGGCTATCTGTTAGCATCATGGGCTCTTCAGACAGTGAATGTACGTTTATCAGACAAGACAGCATTTAGACAATAAATAAGTAATTCACATTCTCTGATTGGAGAATTTGATTTACGTAGAAAGCTGACTACGTAGTGGAATGATAAGCTGCTGTCTGATTCAACCGTTTTTGAACAAAGAAACAAAGCTGATGAACAGGGACTTCCTACTCATTCTTGACATTCACATGGATCCATCAGTGCACATCAGATCGTCTTATGCCCCCCAAACCACAGAAAATTTAAATTTGTTGTCACGGCACCTTTAAGAGTATACAGAAATAGTGGAGGAAAAATATAGAAAGTGGGGGAAAGAAATAAAGAGGCAGAATATAACAAGTTACTGGGTAATGGCATATCACGTTTTGAGAGTCTTCGCCGCTACAGGGCACTGATCACCCCTCATACCACCTCTCTGAAGGGGGCGTTCCTGTTCTGAAGCGGAGCTCCTCTCAGCTCATCCCTCCAGTTTATTCAGTGCAGTGCAGAGGACGAGCAGGATAAGGACAGACGCTGCTGGCCGGTCAGGTGGATGCATGGAAAGATGCTACTCTATGAAAAACAGTTCTTTTGAAGAAATACTCTATATCTGAACAGACATAAGGTTAAATCCAGCTCGTAGTGACCGGGTGAGACAGATGAATCTGCTGTCTCTCTGGTTGTTGTAACGTCTGTCTTTGTTCGGCTGTAGCATCTCTGCTTTTACCTCCAACATGGATCATTTAGAAAAGGAGCACAGATCCGACGATGAGGGTGAATATGAAGACGAAGAAGTGGACCCAAGAATACAGGTATGTCTTCTTTACTTGTCCTACTCCCATAGCTGTTTTACTGGGGAGGTTGAGTAGTCAGATAATGCGTCCATAGTCTTAAGCTAATAGCAAAGTCATAGTTCAGTGCAGCTCGAATTTACGTAATAAAATTAGCTCTTTTTTTCTTTTCTTTTCTCCCCCCTTGTAAATGTCGGCAACTTTAAACCCAATTTCTCTGATTTACATGTTCAATTTAGAATAAACAATTCGGCTGAGACAAATTACTTCTGGTTGTCATACAGTAATTAATTGCTAACCTCAAATTGATGCAATGTGTTGCAGACCAGCATCTCTGCAACAAAAAACAGGGTCTAGTTTTGCTTAAACTAAATGAACAGTCGGCTATGAGGAAAACCTAAAGGCATCATCTCCGGGATGAACTTGTTTCAGTGCACGCACAAATTCAAAGACAAGTTTGATAAAAGCTGAAAGAAACGTGACTGAGATGCTGCAAAGAGCAACTGCGCAAATTTGAGTAAAAACTTTGCAATTACGCATGAAGCACTGTTGGTAATCAGTCGATAAATGTAAAAAAGCTCCGAAAATATTTGAAAGCATGATATTCTCAAAGCCTACATTGATGTTTTCATGTCCCCCCCCCTTTTTTTTTTTTAGTGTCATGTTGTACCTCTTAACCTTTTATTGGTTTTAACTTACTCTCCTCATTTGCATTATGATGTAGCACTTTATCAGAAGAAAAGATGATGATCAAATTGTTGGTGATTTACTGCAGCAAACATTTGTATTTACCATCTTTTCAGCAGCTTTTCATTCCCAGTTTTGGAGCTGCAGTTGATAAGTTGCACATCATCAACAGTGATGTCTTTTTCAGGTTATTTTGTGCTTGTTGTATTTGGTTGAAAATGCAAAGTAATTTGAGTATGCAGTGATTTAATCAGCTTTGATGATTGTTGGAACTGATGTTGATACAGTAGCAGATCAGCTGCTGCTGATCTATATTGTAGATCTGCTACATTGTGGTGGGTCTGTGCTTTGTATGAAGTGCTGCTGTCACAGCAACCCCATAATAGAAGTTATTCAAGTGCTTTTCTTAATGTAAACTCTACATCTTTATTGTGATCTCAGAATCTATATAGGTAGATGATATATAAGACTGATTTATCTCAATGATGCACTATATGAATAATTGTCATTTAGTGTTTAGTCAGCTTATTTCTCTGATCTTTATCTCTGTTGTGTTTTGGTTTGCCATCACCATCAGCATAGCTGAGTGGGTGAAAGGAAAAAATATATATGTATATTTTCCATTTTTCACAAAGACCCATTTTAATGTTTAATGTTTGCATCAATTTAAGTGTTTTCATCCCCCGAAATAATGAGATGCTTTAATATTTCAGACAGACTTAGTATTCACATTCCTTTCTATGTTCGTGCAATTCACTCCAGATGTTCCTAACTCCCTCTCCTTTACTTCCAGCTATTAAGTTACATTACTTTTTCTTCCTCTGTTGTCTCTTGTTTTATCCCTGTATTTTTGCCCCTCTTCCAGGGAGAACTGGAGAAACTCAACCAGTCCACTGATGACATCAACAGATGTGAGACAGAGCTTGAGGTCAGTATATTGACAATGCATGAGCCGTCTAGATTGAGTGTGTTTGTAGGTTATCTCTCAGCATTGGTCCATTTTTCCCAGATGAAGCGTGCAGTTGCCTGCACGCGACCGTCATCATCAGATATGATGGTTTCTGTCCGCAAGATCCAGCAGAGCTGAAAGTCAAGAGGTCAATTTATCTGTTTGTGTTTTTGAGGTTCCGCTCTGTGCAGATACAGCAGTCATTTTTGTTTACCCCCTCCACACACCCCCACTTTTTTTTAACTGAATTACAGCTGGGCTTTTGCTCTGTCTCAAGGTCCAACAACAAACTTTAGATTTTATTTAATGTCTGCAAGTTTGTATTGTTTTGTGAAACTACAGTATTAAATAGATTTTATTACAAATTACTGCAGCAGACTTTTTATGCTATGACAAGCTATGGTATGATACAATGCACTTTATTGTCCCTGCAAGGATATTTGTCTTGGATCCAAGTGCTTTTACATCAGTTTTCTGAACAAAATCAATAGGTAGACTTTTTTTTATCTAATGCAGAAATTTAAATGGTTACTTTAGAAAACCCCTAAGTTAAAACTTTTAGGCTATGAACATGAATAAACCAAACAAACAAACAAAAAAACTCAACTCGACACTGGATCTATTGGTAGCTTCATCAGTTCACTTACAAGACTTCAAATGTCAAATGACTTCATATGACAGAATCCAGGAAGATGAAAACACAACTGCAGGATGCCTTTTGGGGACAACATTACAGGGTAAAAATGTGATTAAGACTAAGACTAAGAAAAGAAGACTAATAAGCATTTTTATCCCATTCTTAGTCAGATGTTTGGCTTGGATGAGGTCCATGAGATTTCACATGAACCTGGCTGGGACCATCTCTGAGTCCTGGCAAGAAAAAGCCTTGTGATGAAAGCAGGCTGCATAAGTGCAAAAGATGCAGGGGTGGGGACATTTATTATCTAATAACATGACATTGGGAGATATTTCCCTTCAGAGTGAAATATCTTTGCTGTAAACTCATTTAAAGTCATTTTTATTGTGGACTATTTAGATGAATTTACAGTTTTAATGGCACCGAAGTGCAGCTTCCTTCTGCGTAACTTTTACATAATATTCTTTTTAACCTTTGGTTTAAACAGAGACAAAACTCTAACTGGGGTCACCGTGGTCATTTAACAAGGCTGCAAAACTGATCTTTGAATCCCATTAAAACCCCGTAAAAGCCGATGACTTCCATTTATGTAGGTCAGCAACATTTACAGAGCTGAAAGTTCAAAGTCTTGTTGCAGTTTGAGAGCTGTGCATGGCATCAGCCGGGCAGCTGAAGGGTTAAACTGAACAAGACTTGACGAGATTCCATTTTTATGGGGTTTGTCCCTGAATGACGGGAACGTTGGAGGTTGGGGAATTCTAGCAAAAAGATTAGCAGCAAGTGATAAGAATAAATCTAATCTAATTTCATTCATTGTAATCTGTAATGAAAGAGGAATGAAGATCATAATGACCTATCAGAGAATCGGCTCCACTGTCCAGAAACATGTCATAAAAACAAGACTGTGACGGGGCTGTATGTATGAAACGTACCTAATCATCTCTAAATTATCTTTAATTCTCTTTTATATTCAGTTATTTTTGTTTAAATTCATAGTAAAGGCAGGTATGTAGGTGATAAAGTTTAGCGGTTTGCACTAAGCTCATCTGGAAAAACACGGGCATTTGGTGGTACACTATACATCCATTATTTAGATGAGCAGATATTAGTTGTGTTTTAGGATCATTACGGTCAGTTGCATCATTTAGCTCCTCATATGGAAACCCAGCCGAATACCTGATTGGGTTGGCACCGCGCTAAATACTCAGGCTTGACTGATTTATAATTCCGCCTCCTTAAATGAAGCCGTTTCCATGTCTGGCAAAGACTTCCTACTCTGAGCTTTCACAGTCAGATGATGAAGCTTGAGATGAGCTTGACTTAGCGATGTGCAGCCTTTTAGCAAGTCAGTTACCAGAAGTGGGCGATGGCATCATCTGTCAGCCCAACCAAAGACGGCCACCTTGTTTCAGTCCACTTCTCAGACAGTGCTGTGACTTCTTGCTTCTTAAACCTAGTGAAGTTTTGGGCTGAAGCCTTCAGATAATATGAAATACTTCAAGCTACACGTATCTCAGTGTTTAGGGAGCTTCGCCTATTCAAAGAAAACGCATTCACAGCAGTGATCTGGATCATAAATTGGAGGGTTACCACCGCAGGTTGGAAATTTAATACCTCAAACTTAAACACTTTAAAGCTGAAGTGCGTCACAGTTTCAGAATCTGTGCTCTGAGTGGGGGGGATGACGAAGCTGCTGTCTGCATCATCAAAGACCCTGAGAGATGCAGAGAGCAGGACCGAGGCTGAAAGGACGGGATGTTTGATAAGAGAATGCTGTTTTGACTCAGTGTTGGAGTCCAGCAACAACTTTATAGCATTTAGATTAAGCTAACAGCCCATTAGTGCATCTCGTTTAGTCATTTTACAACATTTAACTTCCTCCCTGCCAGATTATGGAGTTCAGTTCAGATAATAAAAACACAAACGTAGCTGAACAGCTTGTTTTCAGTAAGTCTGATGAGGAACAACGAGGCACCAGTACAGGTTCACTTTAGTTTTAATTCCCTTTTGTTAAATGACTGGTGTGATTTAGAAGCTGTGTTGGTTCACGATTAGTTACTCGCTTCTGTACTGCAGCACATTTGGTTGGAAATGAAAGGATGACTCAGAGGTTGAAGTGCTGACTGTTTAATTTAAGTTTGCACCACTCCACTTCTGACAAACTCGTCAGCTTTGTCCCTGTTCTAATGTAGATGACCAAGGTTAACAACGGTCAGCGTTTCCTCTGTTCCTGTAGTGAAGCTCACATTTCAACTTTCATCCAGTGCAGCCGTATGAAGCCCAAATAAAGAACTGTCAAATATCTCAGTTCCTTTTTTTGTTTACATCTCTGTTTTTCTAAACTTTTCTGAACAAATATCTGCAAGATTTAGATCCTTGGTCAGGAGGAAGAATTCAGGAGTTGGTTTTGTGCTATCAGACATATAAATTAAGCAATACTGAAATTTGTGTGTGAACACAGTTCCGCTTAAGAAAAAGGCAGGTAAAAGCTACTTCAGTGTGGTTGTGATAAGTAGTTTTAATCATCCAGGTTTCATTTAAACTTGTCATTTTTAAGCATGATAATAATATATTTTATTTGTAAAGCACCTTTCGTTGTTAAAAACTATCCCAAGGTATAAAAACAGGTAAAAGATCATATTTTAAAGCAAGTAAACTTAGTTTCATCATGAGAAAGATTTTGAAAGCAGATGATGGGTGGGGTGGCCAGAAAAAAGCAGCTTATGCCAACATTTCACACCCAATGAGTCATGCTTTTCTCTGAGAAAAACAAACATCTCAAAAGCTTCATGACTCTCAGTCCATTTTTTTTTTAGTTAAGTATTTAAATTGAGTAAAATAACATTACTAAATATAAATCACTTTCGCTCATGTCTCTGTTTTTATGAAGCAGCTTCCACGTGGAAAACGGTGGCGTTGGCTACATGCAATCATGGCTGAGGTGCTGCTCAGCTGTTGTGACGCCAACCTGACGACACGCAGCCTGTTGCTACAAATTTGCATCAGCACTAATTTGCCACATGCGCTTCCATCACTTCGTCCTTTTCATTTTAACACGTTTGAAATCAAAACTCCATCCTTGCAAACCAGATGAGGATGCAAGAGTATCACGTCAAGATGACTGTCAGAGCTGGTTAGCTAACAGACTGTGGATCAACTTGACTCCTTACATAGATGTTATTAACAAGAACCGTCCTGCATCCTGTCAGACACTCTGACCAGTTAGAAATACTTCTGATGCCTCTTTTTTTCTTTGGTCAAAGTCTGGTCTCATTCATTTAGAGAATGATTGTTTCAAATAAAGCTCACTTTGATAATGTCGAAATAATTTCAGAGTTGCGGGGCGTGCATGACAACGGCTTTAGTGACGCTTGAAATAAGGTCAAAGATTTTATGGGTGAGAATGGAATTGACCTTCATTCCTATCAGCTAAGACAGAGCATCTCTTTGTAGATGTGCCAGTTTTGACGTGTTGTTTCTTGTTCTTGTTCGTAGATAGTGCGATGCGCTCTGTGCAGACTGGATGTTCATAATGTAATTTCAGAGATAAAAGGCTGAGACTTTTCAGTGCACAAACAAATCTATCTGATATGGAATGAACTGTTCTCGCCATTGAAGAAAACTTTGTATAGACAATAGTTTCTGAAGCCTCTCATCAGATTGGCTTCAGCCTGTTCTACGATTGTTTACTGGGACAGTCGTTCTCAAGGAAACTGTGTCAGCTTTATCTGGCACATGATGTGATCACTTTCCCCACATTGAATGAAATCTAATGGCTGGAAGCTAATGTTCGTCATGTATTATTCAGATTTGATGTTTTGCAGCTAAATCTTGGAGGTGTTGCAGTTTTTAGGTCGTTTTAAGTTGTTTAATAAGGCTACATTTCTCATAAGCTGTGTAAAAAAGAGCCGGGAACATCAGACTTCATCATCAAAACTGTTTTCTTTTTCTTAAATGGTCACATAACTGATTCAGTTTGAGAAAATACACTAAAATGTTTGTTTAATAAGGCTTTAGAGCCTTGTATCTGATTCAGGTTTGGTTTGTTTCTTATGGAATGTAGATTAATGACTGTGTTTACTGTTTGGCTTTAGGTGGAGTAAAGCCATTAAATCCTTGTAAAAAGAAACGCAGCATGTGTTTGCTTAGCTAACAGTGTGATGCTGACAATGTGGATGCAAATCAGTGCACACCTTCTGGAGTACTTTAGTCAATTTACATGATCAGTGGTCATCAGAGTCCCTCTAAATCTTCAACTTTTGAACATTTTAGTTCCTATCTTGATAAGCAGCAAGCAGAACATTCATGTAAAATGTTTTATTTATTTATATCTTATTAATAAGGTGCTTTGCGTGACTTTTAAAGCTTTTTTTTTCCTGTCTTTTGCTCAGGATGCGCGGCAGAAGTTCCGCTCAGTTCTGGTGGAGGCAACTGTGAAGCTGGATGAACTGGTGAAGAAAATCGGGAAACCCGTGGAGGAGTCCAAGCCGTACTGGGAAGCTCGCCGATTGGCCAGACAGGTTAGTCAGCAGTGGATGAAAGAAGGAGACAAACGTTTAAATGATAACTTCAAATGCAACTTTTAAGTCTGCACATTCAAACTGAAGTTCAGCTGCAAGTCTGAGTTTTCCTCTGGAAGATCTTTGTTGCCCCTGACAAAAATCACTGCAGAACAGAAGTGCAAATGAGTTTTAGTTCAGTGTTTCAAATGGTGCATGGCTTGGTTGACGTGTGTGTGGGAATTTACCCGGTCAAACGAGTTTTGAAGATGTTTGCTTTTTACGGTACGTCACAACACATTTTTTATGATTTAAGTATACTTGAGTCCACGTCACCAGTTTGTAAACATTTATTTAAGAAGTAGAGGATCAGCTGGATGGGAGATGGATGCAAGAAGTGATTTATACAACCAAATAATATGCTGCAGAGCTGAACTGGGACCAGGTGTGAAAGGATGATATAGTTCCTCTTCAGGTGTTTTTTAAAAATCTAACTTTTGAGAAGTCTTAAAAATTTCATGCCATTGATTTGACTGCATTCTTTTTCTCTACTTTTCGCTCAGTATGATTGATCAGTAAAAGGGTGGACTGCACAATTGTTTCACACCACCGGCTCACTTCCCTTTTCAGCCCAGCCACAGTGTAATGGTTGTGTGATGTAAATAAAGGGGGAAGAAGCCACCTGCACATCTCGATAAGAGCCCCTGCAGCTGTCTGTGCCGTCAGGAAGCTCAGGGCTCGACTCGACTCTAAAGGCTTTATTGTTTGGTGTCATTGCTCTGCGTTTTATAGGCAGGTTATCTCTGGCATTCACGTTTTCACAAGCACATAAAGACTTACGATGAAAATGGAGGGTAGTTTGCAGCAGTGTGCTGAAATACAAGCAATGGTGAAAGAGTGTGTGTGAAGTAACGCTTTAGCTGAACTTCCTCCTTTTCAGTTTTTATGTCCTTTTTTAACCTGTATGAAGAAAAGTCTCTGAGAGAACTGCTGCTGTTTGGATTAAATGTCACATGAAATGTTAAAATAGTCATTTTATCCGTTTCCTGCACAGAAATACTTCTTCTAGAGGAATGTTGAGACATTTTGGGTGTGTATTCCACATAAAGCCACTGAGCTACTTTTATTCATGCACAGACCGGAGCTGATGGTGCATGCAATCATTCTTTCTTGTATATCAAAGTTGCAAATCAGCTGAAAGATGCAAACAGATGAAAGCTAATGTTTGCACAAAGAACAATCTTCAGACTAAGAAGAGTGATGATCTTCAAATGTTGAGTAGCAAAAATAGCTGGTAAATGGATTAACTTGCTGATGCTTATGCTGACGGCTGCTTGGTGCTGGCCGTTTACATTCAGGCCTTTTAGCTAAAAGGTTCTTGGTTTGAATCTCAGACAGGGTCTTTCTGTCTGAGTTTGCATGTTTGCTCTGTGCCAGTTTCCTCTGAGTCCTCGGGCTTCCTCTCACAGTCTAAAACATGCATGTTGGGTTAATCCGTGTATCTAATTTGACTAAAGAGTGAATATGAGCATGCAACAGTAAAAATAAAGACTGAAATAAAGCTTTTATCTTTTTTATTTCTCCAGTAAATCACTGCAATATTTTTAGCAGTGCACAGAAAGGGAAGTTCTGATGGAGATTTCCTGACTTATTGTTCCATACTTATTTATTGTTGTTAATGACAAGACATTATTTGTTTGTAAATGCAATTCATGTCATCATAAACACAGATTATTTTCTGTGATCAAACTGGTTCTGGAGACTAAGCAGGGTCTTCCAGAACAAATGAAACGTGGACTTAAATTTCTTAATCGGCATGAAATAAATGATCCCCTTATCTGTTCATCTTGGCTCACTTTTCAAGGGGGGGGGGGGGGGGGGGGGGGGGGGGGGGGAAAAAAAAAAAAAAGCCACTGATCCTTGACGATAGTCAAAGCTTCAACAAGACCACACCTCTTTAACTCTCACCGGTTCAGCAGAATTATTGGACTGTTTGAAGACACTACGGTGCTAAATGTCGAGAGCTGAAGTTGTTTTGCCGCTGAAGGCTTCTAATGTCTTTTATAAAGCTGTTTTTTATGTCACATCTTGACAAAAACAACACACAACTCTCTTGATGTGGTTCACTTGGATGATTTACCAGCTAAAAATATCTAATAAAGAAAGATTAGGACTTCACAGTTCTCGTGCAGCCCTCCATCACTTCCACTGAACCCTTTTCACAGAAAAGCCGTGTGATGTTTTGCCTCTGAGTTTATTAGATGACCACAGCAGGGGTTTCGTGACGTACGTGGTTTTTTGCTTGTTGTGCTGTTTAGTATTGAACAGGTAAGGAGCTGAAAGAAGCTCAGCTACTTTAACCTCCTTTTATCTATTGTTATCTGTTGTTTTTTTGTTTTTTTTTCCATTTTGCTACAGATGCTTTTTAGTCTTCCCCCTTTCTCCTTCTCCTGTTTTCCTCCTTTCCTTTTCCTTTTTTTCTGTCAGTGAAATATGCTTGCAACATTTAACTTGAATCAGTGTTTTGATTTCTCTGCCTTAATTTGATCAGAAGCAAAGTATTTGCATGGAGAAATGGCGAAATCTGACCTCGACTCTAGATGGAAAATAAACACAGACCTCCTGAGAGTGGTGGGTAATCTGCTTTTGCATGCTGGCATTGAACTGGCAGCTAATCATTCATGAGTGAGTCGTCTGTTTTTCTGTTTTGAATTTCCTAGAAATTAATGATCGCGCATAATAAAGACTTTTGGATGTAGAAAACAAGAAGTACAAAGATGTCCTTGTGGGATTTTGGAGCTTTTTATCACTCAAGTTGATGGAGAGCACTGGAGAGCCATTGACAAATGAATCAGTAGAGAAAGGGGAGGCATCTGCAGCAGTTCCTTGGCTAAACGTCAGGATTTATTTGCAAGGTTTAAATTGCTTGTTGACTTTCTGACCAATTAAACACAAACAATAATGGCTTTCTTCATTTTGGAAAGAATTCAGTGATTGTAATGATTGCAGAAAAGATTGAATATGTTGTAGCTGAAATGTCTCGTCATCAGGAGTCCTGCTGTCCAGCCCTCCGAGATCATGCACTTCTCAAGGACATTTCAGGCAGCTGCCATAAATATTGAATAAATCAAACTTGTGACCTTTCCAGGAGGGAGAAGTGCCTTCATACATTAACTTGAATGACTCTACACTTTGCTTTTTTTATTTGATTTCACTGATGAAAAACAGAACGCTACAGGTTCATTTATTGGTGACCTGGGCAGTGATTGCAGAAGTGGGTCAGGGTGACGAGGCTGAAAAGTTTGCAGAGTGATTTCCAGAGTGCTTCACACACATAGTAAGTGCTGATCTCGCTGTATCTAAAGTTAAACTTTCAGTAGAAGTGTTTTCATTTTTCAAACATCATGAAATATGCATCAGGTTCACTATTTATTCCACTTCACCTCTCAAGAATCCCTTGAGAATGGAAATAAGGCATTAAGCATACTTAAATGCTCAACTTTTACTGCCATTTACACATTTATCACCATTTCTGGTGTGTTTAGGAAACCATCAACATTTGAAGGCTTTAATGTCATTCTGTTGTATGTTTGCAGTCTCCTCCTCTAAACTGCAGAGTTTTCCAGTCCAAACTCGTGTATTTGCTCCGTACTTTGTTAATCTGAAGGATTAGTTGAGTAAATCCTCCAGTTCGGAGTTGTGATGGAGAATTAAACTGTCTGACAGTGGGTGACTCAGTCTCTCTTCACCAATCTTGTGAGAGTAGAATTGATTGAAGGTGGCAGCCCACTCACCACGCTGCATGACTCTGTGTCTGCAGGTGTGCTGATGTCTGATGGGAGAGAACAGAGGTAGGTGGATGTGAAAGATGGGGCATCAATTTGAGGGCGAGACAAGAGAATTTGAGTTGCGGCATCATTTTAAAGAGCAATCCAAGAATTTATAATAAACTATGTATCTGCTTTGAAGCTTTTTTTATATCTACAAATTTCAAGCTGAGTCACATTAGAGGGACATCCTGATAACAGAAGCATGAAAATCCCTCCACAGAGACTTCAGTCTAGAAATGATGGCTCATTTGTCTGCCCCCTGTAAAATCTCATCTTTTGTCTTCTATGGCCTGCTGTCCTCCCTCTCTCCCCTTCTGTTTATTTACCTCCCTCCTCCAAGTGTTTTGGCAGGCATTGCTGGTGCACGGGGGGGTTGAGCTGATGGCTGAAGTGATTGATGGATGGAGGGATGTGGGGTTTCATGGTAGAGAGGCAGACAAAGCTGCTTCAAGGTCAGAGCCATCTGGTGTTCTGTGGTCTCCTGGGATGCTACATATGCGTTTGTGCTGTGTGTGAAATCTGTGTTAGTGTTTAAGCGTTTCCCGTACAACTGCACAATCCTGGCTACCGCCCTAAAGGTATCAGCCTAGTGGGGGAAATGAAGTGTATTGTTACTAAACCCCCTGGACGTGTCTGCTGTTGTATAGCACTTTCAGCTATCACGTCACCACTGTTCGGGGTGTTTGTGGAAAGATTGCTTTTGTTCTATCCACAATAACACAATACTGACTGTACATTCAGTAGTTCATGATTGTGTTTTTGTTTTTAGGCCCATTATTGTTTCATTAACATCAGATGCTTCTGCCACTGTTACCACTTTGCTTTATTTAGATTTGGGTTTGACAGGACATTTTGTCTAATTTCTTATTGCACCCTGCTAGGGCTGCTCAATTATGGAAAAAATCATTATCACGATAAATTTGGCCAATATTGAAATCACGATTATTCAATGATACTTTTTTAGTTACACAATGGATTGATTTAGTATTTCTTTTGAAGGTTTCTAGCTTTGTAGCTAAAAGAAATATAGGCTACAAATATGTACCTTACAGCTGTTTTTCAATGTATAAAACATTAAATGAATGAAATAAATGTACTTTGAATGTTAAATTCATCTGAAATACATAGAAAAACATAAATATATCCAAAATAAAGACTGTATCCAGCTGTCCTGCACTTTTGCTACATTATATATATATTTGTATATATATATATATATATATATATATATATATATATATATATATATATATATATATATATATATGTATATATATATAAATTAAAACAAATTTCCAAAATAAACTTTGTTGAGCTTTGGTGCAATGCTAGAACATTCTAAATCTAACATTTTTGTTAATGACACCCAACCCCCGCCTGCGTGGAAGCCACTGAAATCAGTTTTAACTTAAGAATAACTTTCAGAAATTGTGCCAAGAAAAATGGGGAAAAAAATTGTTTCAACTCGATTATAAGAGTTTGGAGATTGTTTGACACGAATATTGAAATCACCACCAAATTTCGATTAACTGCACAGCTCTACACCCTGCGCCTCGTATGATTTCTCATGGGGATTTGTTATATTTGCAGTAAAAAGTGACCAGTCAGAGAAGCTGATGATGAAGAGACATTACACCTTTGCAGAAGTTTAGAAAGCAGCTGGTTTCCAGTCTGTTTTGTTTGTATGATCCAGCGTTTATTGCCAACTGAATAAATGGAAAAGGGTTTTCGTTTGAGCTGTCTGAACCTGTGAAAAATGAAGACATTTGCTTCCATTTTCCACTGGAGACACAACCACAACACGCCTGTGTCTCCACCAGGACATATCTGGGTTTGGACATTGAAGACCACAAAGTAAACATGAGAAGCAGAATCTTCTCTGCTGTTCAAGTCTTCTGTGGCTCATTCACCATCAAAGCTCTGGCCATTGGTTCAGCCATCTCCTGGAGTAAACAGAAGCTGAGGCTTAGTTGGGGCGAAGACAGGGAGGCGGTATTTACAGCACCAACATGGCCCTCACTCAGTTTGATAGACGTCATTGTCAGATTAAGTTTTTCTACTGAGGAAATAAGTTCCCAAAGTCAACTGAGGAGCAGAGATGGAAAAATAATGTCATTTCCTGGAAAATTGGCCAATCAGGTCACTTTGAAAAAAGATGCCGTCTCCTCCACCCAGTTCCTCCCCTAGTCTTAATTTTTGTCTCAACTTTTCATCAGCTGGGCTTCTTACCTCTGAGCGCTGCTGTTAGCTGCTTATTATGAAAATGAAAAAGGTTTATTGAAGCTTTGCTTGTACAAATGGCTGAAGGAGAGACCCGTACACACACAGAGTAAATGAATGTGTAGGAACAGACTTTGAGCCCAAGTATCTGTTATTTTTATCCTCATGTGAATCAAATGAAAGTCAGCCAAAAGTCTCTATTATGATCCAAAAGCTTATCTTCCATTAAGCTCGGACTGATGATGTCACTTCTCTTTTGTGTCCGTCCTCATTTCAGTCCTGCTGGTCTTTCTGCAGGGGTTTCACTGATAAAAGGTTTTGAAGGTCGTTAGTGATGTCGTGCCACAGAAATCCACCTGCAGTAAACAATTATGCATTTCAGTGCATCTCATTTTAATTGGCTTTTTAAGCACACATGGCGACTTTTAGATGCAAGCAGTTAGTTCAGTACAAGCTTCTTTTTATGAAAAAACAAATAAACAAACAAACAAAAAACCGAATTGTATTGTTGTTTTGTTGTCTTCACACTGATATTTTAAGGAAGTGCATAAAGAAACCTCAGAAAGCACTGATCACACCAACATGAATTTTTCTATTTTTTTAGATCAAGAAAGATTATTTATTTTCAAAGTTATTTTGTTTTAATATGTGCAAAATTTCTCAATAGATTCATTTTAATTTATTTGTCTAATCCTAAAGCTTTTAATTGGTTTTCTGAATTGCATGAGTTTAAATGGATGTTCAGTTGCTTAAATGCTGAATATGTTGTCAAAGTTTTGCTGGATATTCATCATTTCCAGCAAAAACTAACTGCTAGCTCAAAAACCTGCAAAACAGGCTCTGTGCCCTGCTAACAAGTAACTAAGCATGCTCTCTGAGTTTAAGCATCTGTTAAATAATTAAGGTACCTTCAGAAGCAAATTGCCTTTCCTCAGACAGACAGACAGACAGACAGACTTACTTACACTTGTGCTTCCTCCTCCAGATTTGCTTCAACATTTCACAGGATGATGTGCAGAGTAATAATAAAAGAAGAGTGACAGTAATGCAGAGAGGTGAAGAGGGAGACGGAGGGAGAGATTAGAGGTACTGGAATAAAAACAAGTGTCAGAAATGTTTTCTCCTGCAAGCAGGAGAAATTAAGATGAATATTGGATGTGACAGATTGGAAGGAATGAAGGAGAGATGCTGGATGAAGACGAAAGATAGGAGTGATAGAGATGGACAGAGCAAAATGAACATAAAGGTAACAGAGCAAGTCTGATAGAAGAGACTGATAGAAGAGGAGGGAAAAATAACGTGAAAAGGTGATTTGAATGAAAAATGGATTTTAAATGTATAATGTCAACATGGATGGAAAGCAGGAGATATAAAAGACTGAGCTGTGTGTTTTCTTCTCGTCACACTTGTTCAGTTCTGCAATAAACACACTGTTAAAAACAGAACTGAGTCGTTCTGCTAATCACACCTTTGTTGACCGAACAGCCAAAGAGGAAGTAGTAGCAACACTTACTGAGCTAGGAAGTTATAATAAGAGTAAAGGAACACTGCAAGTGCTTGAGAAAATGTTTTCTTGCCCCGTTTGTGTAGCTTTGGATGCCTGTGGTCAGGTTTTCATGGTTTGAACCCTTTTCACATAAGCTACAGCATAAATACAGCAGCGTAGTGTTCAAGTGTGTGTTAGTCGGTGTGGAAGGTTGTTTCCTGGTTTTTCTTTAATACTTTGAGCACAAAAGGCAGTTGGTTTGTATTTGATGATGGCTTGGATATAATAACTGATGTCGCATTAAAACTTTGCAGCTTTTAATTACAAAGAAGTTTATAAATATCTGTTTTGTTTTTGTTTCTTTTCTGTCTTCTGCACTGTTAATAAAAAAATGTCCAATCAGTCCTCATATATTGGCTCTTTGCAGTGTGCAAAGTCAGAAGTTAACAGGGGATGAGGCTTACGCAGCAAGCCTCCTCCAACACTCCTTATCAGGTCATGTTCCGCAGTTTTTAGTTGCAAAGTAATGAAAAGTTCTTTGTACAGTGAAAGGAATGATGATGTCATCCATCCTTATGGTTGGGCCCTGCCACCTAACAGCACTTTGCTGATGCTTTCGGAGTGGGAATAAGCATAAAACCCTGCTGCAGGTGGGCTTAACATCTGGCTTTCATTGTTTTGAGTGTTCAGCTAAAACACAGAAGTGTAACTGGATGGTTCAGGTGCACACAAGTACCATTATTTGCTTCTGCAGTTTTTCTTTTAACTGTGATCTCTTTCATCCTTTCTTTCACTTGCCGCGGTGTGAGTGAAGGCTTTAAACAGCCGCTGCACGATGACAGGTCTGATGTTTTACTTGCCTGTGGCTGATGCGGTGACACTGCAGAGAAAAGTAGGACAGAATAAGGCGGAGTGGAAGCATACAACTCATTCCTGTTTTATTAATTAAGTGTATTAAAATCTTACATGCATACCATCAAATAAACTAAAAGCCATTAATGACAAAAACAATGACAGCAAAGTTTCTCTGATTTTAAGCTAAATAGAAGAAGTAAGTTGGTAAATCATTTTCATAGATAATGGGTTGTTTATTTGGGAAGAGTTCACTGGGTGGATCTTTTTTCTT
The DNA here is from genome assembly GCA_023101725.1 of Atherinomorus stipes. Classification (NCBI taxonomy): domain Eukaryota; kingdom Metazoa; phylum Chordata; class Actinopteri; order Atheriniformes; family Atherinidae; genus Atherinomorus; species Atherinomorus stipes. The sequence goes on from JALJCO010010916.1 coordinate 1,370,448, forward strand.
TTAATGCTGCAGTGTGTCTAATGTCTGTGCTGACAGAATGAGGAAAGCAGGGGGTGGGATGGATGGAGGGGGGTGAGCACGTGGAACATGGCTTTCTGGTGGCAACGTGACTGTGGAGGAGGAGGTAGAAAGGAAAACAAGACAAAAACTTCACTTTTTGCTCTGGAGTCCATCTTTTTCACATTAACGTTCTGATTTTGTGCTTTTCTAACATCTTTATACAGCACTGATGACAAAATGTCTAGTTTGCTTTGTAAATGCCTCCAAAACATAAGGAACCACAAACGAACAGAAAAACCACAACATGATCAAGCTTTGAATTGTGCGATCTGGGCCACTCATCAATTATTTGCTGTGATTAGCTAAAATGTTTATTTGTAATTGTATTAGCATGTCATTGAGGCTGTGTTGCTTTCATTAACTCACTTGCTGTACAGAATTGGTTATTTTATATTCCTACAATGATTCTCAACTCTAAATTCATCCATTTATACTGTAGCATGCTACAAAATCTTCTTGAAGTACAGCTAACACAGGTTAGCATTAGCTGCTAGCTTGTGTGACCCTCAGAGTTTTGTGCAGCAACTCGTCTTCACCTCTGCCTGAGCAGCAGGGCTGCGAAACATGATTATTAAAATTAATCCTTGACTCATATTTGAGACTTTTTTAGAGAAGTTAATGACTTTGCTTCATTACAAATACTTTATTTAACAATAATGCAGCTATTGTCACTAATACTGGTTTCACATGATAAGTACTGATTTTCAGCTCCTGTGTTGATATTTAGACTGAAGTTCTGATGATTTTATAATAATGTGATATAATTAAGGATGTCCAGCATCCACAAATGTTTTCTATCTCAGCATTACATCCAAGCACGGTCCAAAATCTAAAATCCGCTATCACAGCAAGCCTTCCTTGGGAAAAAAAAAGAAATAAAGGAAGTGAGCAACAAGCGGGTAGTCCAGACTAAAAGTAGTTCTACTGATGCTACTGGATGCATCATCCTGCAATAATCAAGCTCTGGAAATCCTCCCCTTTTATCAAGTTGACCCAGTTGTGCATCACTAACATGCAACTGTTCAGTTTCATTGTGCAGCTTTTTTTTAGTGAAGGCTGTTATGATTAAATTGGAGCATTTGATCAACATCAGCCATTTTTAGGCATGAACACCAATGATTCTTTTTTTTTTTCCCTCAGGGAAATGTGTGCACAGTTTGATCTGGACTTTTCCACAGTTGCTGTTTCCACATGCACTTCAGTATCTAATCCATGTCCCACTGTTGGAAATACTGTATTTATTATTAACATAGTGCAACGCTCTCCTTACATGTATGTGTTTGGGAATCATAAGGTTCATTTAATTTTTCTAGTAAGCCTCCTTGTCTCCCCTCTCTTCTGTCCTACTGCCTGTGAAACAAATTTACAGCCGTATATTTGAAGGATGTCTCAAATGAGAAAAGGTTGAGGGGGAGGTTTGCCAGGGATGCTATGAGCGGAAATATGCAACAGTATCCACTGCAGATGCAAAAGCCTTTTTTCATATGTTCACATCTGAAGGGACACATCTCTGTAATCCCACTATTAATTAAACGCATGCGTTCTGACCATCAGATTTAATGCTCATCAGATTTACTGCTCATCAGTTTAAAGGTGTAGGCTTTGAAGCGAAGCCACTCATTTTGTTAAATGCCCCCCAAGCTTGACTCCTCTTTCCTTGTCTCTGTCCTTGACTCCTTTGCTTGTGTTACTGGTGGGAGGAACTGAGATATGAGAAGAGTTGAGGGGAGGAATCGAGGCCTATTCTCTCATCTGTGAACCTAAACTACTTTGAACTTCCTCCACTGTAACCTGTTATTTTAATTAGTTAAGGATGGCGGGGGGGACCATGTTGCAATAGACTCACCTTCTTTAATGCAGTTTGGCTTTTTTCAGTCTAACCTTCACTGAGTCAGTATTTTTTCTTCATATGACTTAAATGCCAGTGTTGCATACTAACCTGCACAGTGAGTGGCTGCTGTTGTTTGTCCAGCTAAACGCAGTCATGCAGCTGCACAGGAAAGCGAGGCAGTCTCGTTGTCTGACTCGTATTGGCCGAAGCAGAGACGTTCTGCTAGATGACAAGCAATGAATTGGCTTTTGTCTGAATGATAACCATCGTAAAACTGATGCAGGAGTGGGCCAAAGGACTGAGCCTGTAACATAAGAGGCTTCACTATAAGTCACTCATAGCTCTGTTGTATTCAGGCAGGATGGAATACAAAGCAAAGCACATAATGACAACAAGGGGGAGGTTGTTTGGCTCCTGCTGTGCTGGCATGTTGATGAGTGTGGATAATGAAATTACTGCAAGCATGCGGTGGTGTCAGAGCATCTGGAGTTTGACGGAGAAAGCCGATGGCAGACACAGAATCTGCGGATATAAACTGCTGATAACGGGCAAATTCTTAGAAATATTTAGTTTTCATGTGACTGCATCACAGTGATGTAAATAGAAAATAAAGTAATGTACATGCATACAAATCAAATAAGTATAAGAATGGCATGATTCAGTTTAAGATGTCACAAGACTGGCAGCACTCAATCCCTGCTATTCACTTCTCAGTAAAAAGATTAATTCATACCAATTAATTCATTTCAGACTGGTGGAAATGACCAACACTAATTTTAAATACTGCAGACTGACTGACCTGAATTTAGTCCCATTTCCATAATCTTAAATATTTTGGTAGAAATGTCTTTGAGAGATCAGTATTGAACCATAAAAGCTGCAATTCTTTTAGGCTGCAATGCAGATACAGAGAAGTTGGTGCAACTAGTTCAGAAGAACTGGGTCAGTAGAATCAACTCCTGAGTCCTGACTTCATTTTCAACAGTGTTTATAATCTCTTTTTTTTTGTCATGGAGCATTAGAGGCCTGTCGCTCTGTGAAGCTATTAACAGTCGTCAGGTCTTGCTGAGTTCAATCTGAGTCAATGGGGTTTCCCTCAGTCCTCCATAAAACTGAAAAAGTGCCTGTATGGAGAGCACTTCAGCACAGCAGTGGTGACTCATCACATTCACATTATGTGCTGCACTTCATATTTGCATGCACACTGCTCTCTTCAGGTAGCTGTTTGTTGCACACCTCCACTCAGCCATCTTAATCTGCAACAAAGTCATCGCTGTCAGCTTGATTTTTGCTTAGGATGAAAACATGATGTGCATACAAACTTGTGCATTTTGTTTTTTGTCTCTTACAAGACGTAAGGGCTGAAGATGAGGCGTTTTGTGTGATATCCAGCATAATGAGCAGCCTTCAGCTCTGCTTTACAAGAAGTAGGCAGTGTTTTACTGGCACATCACTCCTAAAAAATGGGAACGTTGCAGTCCGGACTGCAGCAGCTGTAAAACTTTTAAACTTCTCTTGGTTTCTTTGCACTGTGTTGAGTTGATTGCTGCAGCTGATGTGTTGAAGCAGAGCTGAAAGCTGCTGATAACATCAGCAGACTCCACAGGACACTGACAGGTTTCCGCCTCGTGGGATTAAACTCTAAATATATCTCTTACTTGAAGCACAAAAAAACTCCAGAAATGCTCCATGTCTGTTAAATGAATTCTTCCTGGACATGTCTTATTTATAAATGTCAATCAGAAAACTCATCTGGACAATCACTAAAGCTGAAAACTAAAATGGGGCAAGAAATTATTTTTCACTGTGTAAAACAACTCTAATGAAAATAAAAAAAATTGAGCGAAAGCCTCTTGGATACGTACATGATATAAATTCAGCATCTGACAGTTGTTTACACTCTGCAGAATGTCCTGTAATGTCAACATTATCCACAGCGTGTCCAGAAACGCTTGCTTTGCAACAGCATGTGATGATACGGACTGTTACCTGGACTCGGTCCAACAGTTAATCTGTGTTTTTCCTTTTTCTGTCTGCCATGAATGTAAAGTGAAAGCCTATTGATTTTCCTTTTCGCTGTTGTAACCAGAGATATAAATGTCGTCATCGGCTCCTGAAAATTGACACTTTAACTGTTATCTCGTATTTTAAAGACCAAGTGAATTGATCAGATAATTGAGGGAAAAATCGTCCGGTTCTTATATTATCAGTAAAATCATTTTCAAATTAATTTCCAGAGGGGGAAAAAATACAGTCGAAGCAATTTCACTCTTGCAATCAGTCCACAATAACATGACAAAGCGAGATGAATAATTAAGGATTAACTACAGTTTCCTCACAGTTGGCATCAAATTTAAGTTTTAAAAGTCAGCAACAGCAGATGAAATCAAATCTTATATTAGAAGATACTTCTACAAATTTCTTCCTGAACTAACCCTATATGAAGTATTGACTGTTACACTTTTTCTTAATGAAGGAATTATTGTATTTCAATGTCTAAAAATACATGCATCATGTTGTCCAGATTGGCTTCTGTGGCAAAAGGTGATTTGATTTCACGCAGCTACAGAAACGAGTGAAACCCCCTCCTGTCTGTTTATGTGAAAAAGTACAGTTTGCAGAGAACATTTGTTCTTGGATCCATTTACACTGTGAGCATGACAGCAGTTTTATCTGGTACCTCAGCTGTACGGCTTCACACTGACGTCAATCATTATCTTATGCAACACAACATGTAAACATGGCAACAACGAGCTCTGTTGATGGGTTTAGTTCTGCAGTCATTCTACTTTTTACACCTTAAAATCTGGTATTTTAAATCAGAGAGAGTGTTGTGTTTAGATTATTTTATCTATCTATTGTTTATTTGAAGTTGCCACTTTCCAAATGAATAAGACTGGCATAATTTTTATGGCTGATTTTAATAACCTACTTTGAAAACGATTGCTTAAAAAAAGAAGAGTAAAAATCTAAGAACACAAAATAGATGCGTGGGGTTTTTTTGTGCGTGAAACTACATACTGAGGACCTTCCATACAAAAGAAAAACTGTGTGTCTGCATTCTCCAGTGTGTTTGTTTTAGAAATATTTGTCAGTTTTTGATTCCAATGTGTTTTTCATCAGGTTTTTGGTGTTTTTACAATCAAAAATGGAATATTTTGCAAAATTATTCAGCTAAAGTCCTTTTCTATCTGAAAAAAATTCTAAAAGGTTAATATTGTTATGCAGTTTTGCAAATTACTGACTGAAGTACTGAAGAGCCATTATAATTTCCTGATCAGTAATGTCAAAACAGGAATCTCCAGATTATAAATTCACTTGAAATTGATGGGAGAAATGGGAAAAACTTTGAAGGTTTTAGTATTGGATGACAGTTTATCAAGAAAAAGGGAAAACGAGCTGATCCTTCTGTACTGTGGCAGGCTGTTTATGTGCAGAGGGTTTTCTCAGAGGGTTGAAAGAGTGAAGATGCAGCTACTTCACACTAAACAAATGTAACTGTAAATGTTAGATGTTAAGATTTCAGTGACAGTGATTTCTCAGGGAAATATGGGAGCCTTTGACATTAACCGTCAAGCTTTCTGAGCTTAACTTAAAACCAGCTTAATTGTGATACTTTAAACAAAATAATCAGTTTCTTGGTTTGTCCCACAGGCCCAGCTGGAGGCCCAGAAGGCCACCCAAGACTTCCAGAGAGCCACTGAAGTTCTGCGAGCTGCCAAAGAGACCATCTCCCTCGCCGAGCAGAGGCTCCTAGAGGAGGACAACCGGCAGTTCGACTCGGCCTGGCAGGAGATGCTGAACCACGCCACGCAGCGGGTGAGAAGGGGAGGATGAGGGGAACTCGCTTCAGAAACAAGAGATTTCCTTCTGGCAAAACATTCAAACTGTTCTGTAAATCCTCGAGACCTGATGAGTGGACAGATGCACCTGGGGATGAATTCTACAACCATCCATAGAATATTCTCACTGATCATGTCTAGAGGGTTGTTTTAATCCTTCAAAAGAGAGTCTCTAATGGCGAGTTGTGATTGGTTGTTGCAGGTGATGGAGGCAGAACACACCAAAACCAGAAGTGAGCTTTTACACAAGGAGACGGCGGCCAAATATACAGCAGCCATCAGCCGAATGAAGCAGCTGGAGAAGAAGCTGAAACGTACCATCAATAAGTCCAAGTAAGAGCAACACATCACCCTGAATGCTCCATGCTGAGCTTTACGGGCTCTGCCCCGAGAAATTAGCAGAAGAAATAAAGATTATCTCTGGGCGTTTGTCCTCTGCTGGACCGGCATGTGGACTCGGTGGGGTGCTGAGCCTCCAGAGCTGACTGTCAGTGCACGTCCGACCGCTCACAGCTGCTTTCTGCCAAATGCTCGGTGAAGGAGCTTCTGCTTCCCCCAGCTGATGGAAACAGAGTCAGGTGTCAGTCGTTTCGCTTTTCTGTGAAAGCAGCCAGTCACACTTCTCTTTTCACCTGAAAGTGGTTACTTTCTTAACCAGTGAAACCAGTGGTATCAGTCCAGTCTACATCAAAGCTGCCTGTTTATGATAAGCAGTCAGGCGTTAAAGAGGAAGTTTGGCTAAATGAGGCACAGTCACAAGTTTTGCCTTCATATAGAATCTCATGATGAAAGATCCAGCTCACTCTCGAAAATCAAAGCATCTTTATTTTTACTGTGTGACAACTTCCTGCGTCATGGATGCGGGAGCGATCAGCCCGATTAGGACAGGTGAAGAGCCAAAGCTGCTCCTGCCAATAAACCACTCTTACCAAATCAGCTGTTAACAACTGAAAACAATGGTGTTGATGTATGGTTAGAAGTCAAGAAAACAGCCAAAAAAGGTGTAAACTTTTCTTTCTAGTGGGATTTGCTGCAGCTCTGCAGTATTGGAGCCATAAACCTGAAACCATTGGTGACTCTGAGCTACTCTGCATGTAAGGAAGTTGCCTTTTTCATTAAAGTGGTGTCAGGACCTTCAAAGTTAATTTCTGTGGGGAATAAATGTGTTTGGGTGCGCCGCTGTTCAGGTTCTGAACTTAAACTGCACTCTAACTTAAGTTTCATGAGTGAAGAGTTGTATAAAACCCCCCCACTGCCCCTTATCCCGACCCCACATCTCAGAACGAGGGGAGTCGGTGTTGGCCTCCTGTTGTCACTCATGTTTACCAGGCTCTGAGGCGTGCAGGCATGCCTCGTCAAGTACAGCGAGTGGAAAAATTTCTTGTTGATATGATGCAACAATGTGTGTTTTTGTGTGTAGTCCTGCAGTGTTTTTGAGTGACTCCTTAGTTATATAACCTGCAGTCATGAGGGTTCATTTCCTGGCCAAGGTTTAAATCCTGCACCTTCATGCTGTGAAGCGACAGCTAAGCCACCGTGCAGTCAACCATGACGCTGCACTCCACAACATTTACTGCACAGCATCCATCAAAAGGGCAGGTTCACATTGTCAAGCGGGTCCTAGACAATGGTCAGGTCCACAGGGCTCTGTCTGCAACAAATCGTGCTTGCTGTCATTTTCCCTGTTGGGCTCACAGGCTATTAAGAGATCATTTTCCTTCTAGTCTCCTTTATTATGGGCCATGCTTCATCAAAACTGATCATGAGACTTTAGCTGTGGATAATCTCCAGTCGAGAACAGTTCTGTCACGTTCCCTCCTGTTTTCTTGCCTCCATCCCTTCACAAATGCTGAACAAGCAGCACTATTTTCATTTTAATCCATTATTTGATCAATTTTAATTATTTTTACGACAAACAGAATTTTTTCATGATAAATTAAATGAAAGTTAGTCTTAAGCTGCTGAGAACAAAGCAAAGGTTTTGTGTTGGATCTGTTAGCTATCGACTCTTTTTTTTTGTTGTTTTCTCTTTGGATCCAGTCTAACTCTATCAGCAGCTGCAGCTTTGCTGCGTCTTGCCTCAGCAGGGTCTTAATCCGTTCTGCATTGCTCACTCATCCAGCATCACAACCCCTTTATCTCTGTCTCCTCCACTAGGTTGCCATGGTGATGATGTGGGAACTGCTTTTTTTCTCTGGGTTACTTTGCTTTTATTTTTTCCTCCTCCTTCCTCACTCCTGACCTGTTGTCCTCTTCCTCCACAGGCCCTACTTTGAGATGAAGGCCAAGTACTACCTGCAGCTGGAGGTAAGGCACGACTGTTTGGCTCTTATTTACGACCCTCTCATCCCAAATGTCGCCTCCGAATGTTTTAAAGATGCTGTTGCCGCTGGGATAAATGGCTCTGCCAGGAACAGCGGGGACCTTTTCTCCCATTGTGTGCACATTCTGCAGAGAAGTCTCTGCTTCAGGCTGTAATCAGAAAGAAACTTTTCTCTGGTCTGTGCAGAAAACACAGCTGTTGGTTTTTCATGGGAATGACTGTTGGTGTGCCTGGCTAAGAAAAAAAGGAGATTTCATTGATCAGATGATCAGCTTTTTATCTTGTTTTCAGCACAAAAAAAACAGCTCTGTACGGCGAAACTATTGTTTGCAATAGTAAAAACACAAAGATCCTAAAAGTCTTTTGCCAGATCATTGTGTCGAGAATTTGTCCTGCAGTTATTTGTCCTAACTTTCCTTCTCGTCATCGTCCCTCCTGCAGAATCTGAAGAAGAACGTGGACGAGCGGCAGGCCAAGCTGTCTCAGGCCAAAGCTGATTACAAGACGGCCCTCAGGAACCTGGAGATGATTTCAGATGAGATCCATGAGCGCCGAAGAAGCTCTGCGATGGGCCCCAGGGGGTCCGGAGTCGGTGCCGAGGGGGACAGCGTTTCCGGGGACGACATGTCCGGCTTCAAGATGGAGTCAGACGTAATATCCAGTGAGTTCAGTTTGATGTTTTTCTCATTTCTCATCAGTCAGAGGAGGGCCGCTGTTTCAGGTTCAGCCTTTGGGGTTCCTCAAAATGACTCTGCTAATTCTTCAACCTAATTAAAGGCTAATTAGTAAAGGTCAGACCTACTTGTTGATTTGCTGCTGATATAACCTGGTGACTCTAAATGTCAGGCAGAGCTCTTCTGAGATTTAATTGCAGCTCTGTTATCATTTCACCGTCTCTTACAAAGACGGCAAAGTAACTTTTGCAAATGCCACAGGAATTGAATTTAGATTGGGTTGTTTTCTGTGAGATAAAAAGTCTGGCTGTCCATGAGACCACTGGCACATGTGGAGAGGAGACTGGTCCTTAAGAAGAGCTTTTTACGTCAGTGCATCTGCTTGAGAAATCATAGCCAGTGATCCTGCTGAACTGAATCCTTGTGAGGTCCAGTAAGGGGTTAGAACTGGAGTGGACAGGAGAGCCTATGACTTAAATAAGTCGGACTCTTCAGTTGAGACACATACAGCCGAGTTTCAGGCTGCTGTGTTTGGGCAAACTTTCAGTCAGACACACAGGGTAAATTTCTTGGCCTATAAACCTAAAAATTAGCCCTCACAAAGACGTACTTGTTGAAAACCAGAGTTGATTCAAGCTCTCGAGTCTTAACCCTCAAACTACTGGCTGTAGTTTTGCTAACTGGACAAAACAAGCTATAGAACATCGCCATATTTGTTTTTAAAAAATTTCTAATTAAAAACTTTGTGATTGCTTGTTCTGTAGCATCACTTGATAACAACTTGTAAGTTTTAAATGTTATATTTTTCTTTGAGAAATGCACCATAACAATCCTTTCAGTTTTCTTTTAAGGTTTATTCATTCTGTTCATTTTTTGTACGTATAGAAACCAACTTATTATTCATGTTTTCTGATGAGAATCTCTAGCTATGAAGCACTTTCTACTGGAACAATAAGCTGCAGTTTCACATCAGAAGGAGTCTGTGCGGCTCCTTCTGCTTTGCGGCTCTGTTAAAATCTTAAAGAAGAAATCTCTAATTTCCAAACATATTGTTCTGAGAAGTGTCTGGATGAATGTAGCTGCAAGAAAACTGCTCCACACAATGTAAACCAGCTTCTTGCATTCCATTAGCTCGGCCTATAGAATGTCTAGGATGGTGTTCCCATGGTAACAGCAGTCCAGTATAAGCGGACTGATTATAAGTTAAGAGGGAACGTGAGGCTCAAAATAACCTCGGACACTGACTGTGCATTCAGGTGCTTTGATGTAAGTGGGCAAAATGAGCGGCCTCCTGGATGTGATGTGAAAGTTCAGAGTCTTTGCAGTGAAATTTGTCCATCTTTTCCTTCCCTCTATCATGTCTGTCTCCCTTTATTCATCATACTAATGTCTTTTTTTCCTCTTCCTGCTTCATTAAAATTCCTCATTTTTCTTTTCATGTACCATTTAATTTTCTTGCTCTAATCTCATTACTGTCATGCTGTTTGTCTCACTTCTATTTTTCTTCTTTTAGTGGCATCGGTATGTTTTGACGATGAGCCGTGCGGCGGAGGCAGCGTCATGTCCGAAGAAGACTCTGAGACTCATTCCACCAGTAGTCTCGGTTCATCTCCCAGTAGCCCCCAGGAGCTCCTGTCACCGTGCCCGTTCGCCAGCTCTTCTGGATCCTCCTCCTCTGGCATGTCCTCTGAGTCTCCATCACCCACACCCTCCTCTTCCTCCTGCACGTCGTCCCCAGCTTTTCTGTCCCGGCCCTGCAGTCTGGACCTTCCCAGCACCGTGTCGCTGTCTGACTTCGGCCTCATCTCGCCGGTGCTCGGGCCTCGCAGCGAGTGCAGCGGGGCATCGTCACCCGAATGTGACCTGGAAAGAGGTGGGTGTTGGTCATTTGATTTAGATAAGGACCTTAAATCAGTGATGGCCTTTACAGCGTTTCAGATACTCAAAATTTTTTTAATTCCTTAATCCCTGGAGAGGGATGTTGCTAAACAGTTGAGGAACTACATCAGGAAAAGATGTTTCTTCTGACATTTGTAGCAGATTGGAAAATTTCATTCTGCTTAAAAGAGTAAAAAAAAAGAAGAAAAATAATTTCCACATGACATTTTGCAACTGTTTAAAACAGTTTTATCAGACTTGGTGCACAACTGATAGGATGTGTAATGTACTGCAAATCTATATGGCTCACATTCACAGCCTTGCCTGTTTTTTTATTTTTACTTAATAATCATCACAAAACCACATCGTTGTGCACTTGATTCAAATTGGTGCACAGAAAAATGTCCCCAAAAAACCCTGCAAGAGCTTTAAATGAGTTTGTATGTATGCAGCACGTGCTGTTGCACAGCAGGAATAGCAACACTGAAGTGAGATGGATGATATTTCAGAATCTATTTTTGGTAAGAGGCTCGATCTCCTGCTACCTGCATGGCTCACACCTGCTCTACTTCAGTAGAGCATTAGTCAAAGTGACAGCGTGCCAAGTGCCTCACGTGCAGAGAAGTGTCTCACCTTCATAGAGGAAGCATTTTACAACACTTCAGTTTTAATAAAGAACTCAGATCTGTGTCACCGAGTCTGAGTATCATTAACTGTTTTCCCCTCATTCCTTTCAGGGACCATGTCATCGGTTTAATGATTAGTCTCAGTATATCAACAAGAAATGCATGTAATAGCCATGCTTGTTGATGTGGTTTATTGGAACATGAATATTAATATTTATCAATATTTGGAGCAGTTATTGAACCACATGCTTCATTTTGCAAATAAAATTATATAATGTTGAAACAAGGTTTGTATACAATTATTCCCCTTGAAATGAAGTTTAGCTTAATTTAAGTGTCTATTACAGCAGCGCTACAAATGCACTACAATATTCTGAAAAAAAGAAAGGAAAAAATTTAGCTTATTGTGTTTGACATGGAAAAAAAAACCCAGATATTGAAACTGAGAAAAAAGGGTACTGAGAAATCTTTGCTAATTTTATATTCGGTGGCATTAATATTCTTTTAAGGTTGTGCTGGATACTTTCTGCTGTTATTTAAGGAACTGAAATGAAAATTAAAATACTTTACAATTTTTGTTGGATAAAGGTTTTCACCAAAGGTGTGTTGGAGCCTCTACATAATGCTTTTTTAACTTGATCAAATAGTTTTCCTTGAAATAGAACATCCAAAACCTGAATATCATTTTTCAGCATAATGACCCTGTAAGATAAACTGTGGTTCTTGCACATCTGCAATAGACTGTATATCCATCCACCCTCAAACCATCCCAGATGTTCTTGAACTATTTGTTTTCATTACACTAGTTTTCTAGTTTTTGTTGTGCATATTACAGCTCTTTTTGAAATATGCGTATAAAATCCCCCAAATGTTTTTTAGACTGGTTCTTATTTGTTGTTGTTGACACATAATGAATATTCTGAATGTTAACCCATTAACCCATGTCATTTTGGAGGGAAAACATTCTGATTTATTTCATGCATCACATGGGGTAGTTATCCAGTGAAAAAAATTACTTTTAGATGCCAAGTAATAAATAACTCGTTACATCACAGAAATAAAAATCTTGTTTATTTGAACCAGCTGGGTCAAATGAGTTGAAATTATGACTATATGTCTCATTTTGAGCAAATGATGTCTCATTTCGATGAATATGTTTCCAACCCTGAAGATCATTTTTGGATTTTGTGTCCTTTTTTTTTTTACTTGCAAGATGTTTTAAGTTGAGAAATTTTACATGAGGCTTCTCTTTATCTATCCATTTGCGTTTAAATTTGGCTCTCCTGGAAGATAGGCTTTTCATTAATCTCTCCTCTCATGCTGCAGGCGACCGAGCCGAAGGCGCAGAGGCGGATCTGGACAACGCTCCAACTGGAAACAACAACAACTCATCTTCCAGCAACAAGAAGACTTTCAGCCTCGAAGCACGCTTCAGCTTTCTGAACCTGCGACGTCCACGAATCGGCGGCACCAAAAGCACAGACAGTTCCTCCCAGAAGACGGAGTCAGGGCAGACCGTGGTCCTGGTCAAAGGAGTCTGAGGAACAAAAGGACTATTTATCGTTGGGACTGTAACTCTGAGTCAACTCAGTCTAAACCAAAAACTGAGCTGTTTATAAGCTACCTGCCACTACTGCACTCCATTCTCACTCCATGGTCAGAGACTGAATGTAACGTTTCCTGCACATTCTGGCAGCGTTGTGACTCCCTCCTCTTATAAAGAACACTGCACCTTTGGACTCATGACTGAGAAATAAAGAGCACTGCTACAATTTGTTTAAAGGTTTAAGGCTAAAGATGTTTTTCTTCACTCCACTAAAACCTGAAAAGGCTTATTTCACAAAGTAGCATAGACTAGCTGCCTGCATACGACCTCTGACTTCAATCTGCCCGCTCTGACTAAAGGAACTGATTATCCAAAGTTGAATTATTCCTGTTCAACAGCACATGGCATGCTATTAACCATGCAGAGGTGATGTTCTGCTCAGTTCAGCATTTTAATGAACTAAAGTCGCACAGTGGAGAATAACTGGCCTCTAGCAGTCTGCTCTTCATCCTGTATTTAATATGATGATGTTGTATTTTCTGATGTTATGTATGTGATGTTCAAATTAGGATTCAAATGTTAAAAAACAAAACAAACTGTCAACAATTTAGTAAAGTTTAATTAAAGCTTTAGCTCCTTATGACTATTTTGTCCACTTTGATAGTTGGGTTTCAGGTTGAGGTTTTTCAATTGCACATCATCAAGGAAAGTTACTGCCATTTAAACAGTTTAGTTTCAGGGGAAAGCTGTTAAAGCTAACCTTTTGGGGGGGAAGGCTTTACATAATTTTACATGAAATATATTTGAGTTTGATGGTTTGTCAGAAAATAAATCTGAAATCTAATGAAAGCACTAAAATGTTTCTCACAAATTACTCAACATTTTACATTTTAGAAGTAGATTAATTACCTGGAATGGTTACATGTGTAGCTGAGTCATGTTACAGTTTAGTCTTTCCATAGCTAGCCTGGCGGTGCAACACTGGACAGGGTGAAAATTAAAACATGACACTTTGCTACTCTTGTTTTTGTTGGAGAATCAGATGCTGCATGACGAAGCTGTTTAGTTTTTCACTTACAATTTCAGAGGTATTTTTCTGTCTGACATAAGAAAAAAAAAGGAAACAAGGGTGGGGGTGAAGCATAAGTGGTTTTCTTGGGCCCATTTGAGTAAAGTTTGGACATTGAGAATTAGGATTCATCTGTCTGCTGGATTATAAGGCAAAACAGGTAAAGTTATGGTCACACCAATTTAAGAAGCAAAGCATTTAAAAAAAAAAAAGCATCAACTCTGAATTCTGGCCTTACACAGTTAAGGAAAATATAATCAGCCTCTTCTTGTTCTAGTGTGTCCCACAAGGCTCTGTACTGGGATCTGTACTTTTTGTTTTTTCAATACTTCAAAAAGGTTTTATTTTATGCAAACATTTTCTCAAAGGTAATGTTTTGTTTCTTAAATGGTTTTTAATTACTTGACAGGGAGCATAATGCTAGCTATTGTATATTTAAGGGTTTTCTTTTTACCTGCCTACAAAAAGCCATAATGGTATAAACTAACTTCTAATCTCTTCCCAGCTTTGACCAAGTTGCATGCACTTATCTTGAAGGGGGAAAAAAAAATCTTTTTTTTTTTTTTTTTTTTTTAAAGAAAAAAAATATCTTCCTTGACAGAGGAAAAGTTGGGCTCACTGATGAGTTTTAAACTCTTGGTGAAAAACAACAAAGCTCTGAGGTTAGAGTCAAGTAAAATTGAAAACAAAAAGAACATGATTGTGACGTGCTCTCCAAGAAACAACTGCTGCTCTTTTAAATGAAACTTTTGATGCTGGGTAATTAAAAGAAGTCTTTTGTCAATTTGACTTCAAACAGCAAACTTCTGTGACAGCGTTGGGAAAGCTGGAACCACTCTAGTTTTTCCACTTACCCAATAAACCCAAGAACACTGACACAGTTGTTTCGTAAAGGTAGTATTTCACTGGGTTCTAAATACTTAAATGTGTTAAAGCTTGCTTTACATAAACTTTTAAAATACCATATGCTAGAATTATGTTTTTAAAACGTGGAAGTCTGTTTTTGCTTTATTATCCATAAGTCTAACAGTTTTCCTTCTAAACAAAACAGAAAAAAGTGGAGCTTTAATTCTGGTTCTCGGGATAATATGAAAGTGTAGATTTTACATGGAAATTATGGAGCAACTTTTCTGTCCAGTTAATTTGTGTTGTGAACATGTCAGTAACGCAAACACATTCCTGCAAATCTTTATGGATAACTCCATCCGTTTAATCCACCTAAAAATACAATGGGAAAATCTAAATGAATTTGATTAAGCTTTAGTGTATTTGGTGTAGTTACATATTGACACTTGCACTGCAACCAGCTCATAAACCCATTCCCGAATGCCACATCCTAGTTTGGGAAGTGTGTGGAGGACCAACTGTGACCATCATTTTTTTTTTCCTTTAGAGCTTGGTTTTACTTACAGTATTTGTGCTATTGTTGTAGCATGTAGGTGAAACGGGGGAAGCAGACGGGCAGCTTCAGGTATAACTGCTTGTTCTTTGGCAATGAAAACATGATTTTTAAAAATGCGGTTTTGTACAAATGAAAGCAGGAATATAATGCTACATTTCTGCCATTCATTTTAAACATTGCAATCATAAATCTTTAAGGTTCAGATATTTTAAGATTCATTACTGCTGCAAGAGTCTGACATTAGAACTGCTTCAGGATCATACATCCTATAAATGATCTACAATGACAAGTCAATTATTAGTATTAATTCAAAGCTTTATTTACATAAAAATGGGAATGCTTGTGATATAAAAAAGGCTTTGAAAGACAAGTTTTCAAACTTTTATTTATTCAGCTGAATAATAAATTCAGTGTTACTTATTTAGCACCAGATCAAAGTACCTGACATCTCAGTCTGAAGCACGTGTCTGTTATTTCTGAGAAATGTGCCTCGAACACCACAGGCAGCTCTCTTTAATTCACTTAAACGACTCCTATTTCCCCAGGGCTATCTACACTGACCTTTTAGCTTCTTGTTTTTTTTTCTCAGTGTTGTTGACATCAAAGGTTGCCAACATCAAATTAACCTTCGTCTTCATCAGTTCACGTCCTCCATCAGATGATTTGCAGTTATTCTGCTTAAAAAGTAAATTCTATCTTCTAATGGCGATGATGTGTTTAAAGATAAAAACTAATGGACTTTGTCTCTTTCTCTCTCGCTGCTGGGACACCGAGGAAGCATCTCAGATGCTGAGGTCACTGATGTTTAACCTTTTTTTTCCTGGTTGCACGATGTTAAGTGACTTTAGGCATGAGAATCTGTGGCTGTAACAGAAAGATAAAAAGAGGGCAAAAAGATAATCTAATGAAAACAATTATATTCATTTTTGCATTTAATTTACTTTGATGGAGATCCACTTTTTTCCCCAACTTTACCTCAACTTTCTTTTTTTTTTGGGAGGGGGGTATTTTCTGCAAAAACAGCCACAAATATATTCAATAATCCTATCTAGACCATCTGAAAAGAGCAAGCTCATAAAACCATCAGTGCAGTGAACAAGCCAACACAGATCTTCAGCTGACGCATCATCACTTCATGTCAACAAATTCCAGGGAGCCCTTATAAAACCGTCTTTATAGCATACACTGTTCATCTGAAATCATCTGAGGTCACAAACAACCACCTTATTGGATTTAGACATTTAAAGAAAGAGATTTTATCGTCCCAAAGCTTCAAATAATCATCTAAAAAAGAGAGAGAGAGAGAGAAATACTGATGTGGCCAGTTGGAATATGGTTAGCTAGCTACCACTTAACTCAACATTTCTATTGTGATGCAAGTTGTCACTGTAATCAGTGACATTTAATCCTTTCTGGTTATTTGAGGACTATCCAGGTATGCTGAAATTTTCCTTTTAGATTCATAAATATTTGTGAAGTAACACTGCATGACGGCTTCAAAGACAAACCAAGTAAATGCCAGTTTATCCACCCAAATAAATAAATCAGAGCTCAGACAAAGAAGGTACAATTTGCTGTATTCAGACTTTGAACATGTCTACCAAACATTTAGTGCAAGTTCTGCAAACAGTACAACAACATTCATACAACAGGTTTCTGCAAGATTGTCCTGCTGCATTATTAAATTATTTGGCTGGTAGCCCCTTCTCCCCCCAAAACGACTTAACAGTATGATAAGTGTGGTGACAGAAGAAAAAAAACGTTTTAGAAGAAAAATAAATTATTAGTCAACATGTGAAAACAAGAGCTTGGCAGTGGATAATTTGACAATATATCTCACTTTGAACAGATCATTTAAACCAGAAAACTAATTTGCGCTTGAAATAATGGCGCATAGTCAAGATGTTTAAATTGTTTTGGCAGTTTGTGATGAGACAACGAGGAAAATAATGTGGGTTTACCTCTTCAAACAACCTGCATGTAAACCGAAACCAAACCTGTGGTTAACATAAATCTACACTGCTGTATGTGTTTCTTTAACATTGTTAACATTCAGTGCACAGCACTCTGCATTTGCAAAACACTATACAGGCTGGAAATATGATAAAAAGAAGAGAGTCATGTTTGTCAGTCAGTCATGATTTTGTGCAAAAAGCTTCAGAAATGTTACAATTTTCTGCATTTCTATGAATCGCATTACTCTAACTTGTATATATCAGCTTTTGACTAGTAATTTACGTAATATGAAGAGGTTATCCAAGAGTATAAAATGATGTGATTCCTTCCCTTTCCACAATTCCTCAAAAAAAATCCTGGAATAAACAATCTGTAAATTGAATTAAATGTTATGACATGAATATCTTTGACTGAAAAGCATTGCACAAGTGTCAGCTGTCTGTTGTTTGGCCTTTTTGTATTTGAAAGCTGGACCAATTTGACTTTAACTCAATATCTACTCATAAGCTTTTTCTGGAGCTTTCCATTAAAGCCAATGCTCAGTTGTCATGGAGATGATTAAGCTGCGCTCACATGACAGTAGCTAACTGCACAACATCTGAGAGCTGGAGTCACAGATGGAGACAGTGATGCAGTTCAAAGTTCAGGGGGAAAAAGGCAACGTGTGAACCAAAATATTATCTATCTTCCCAAAGCAAAAATAAAGTTTCATGTTCTAAACATCTTATAAAAAGAGAAAAAATAAGAAAGAAAAAGCTGCAGGTTGTGACTGAGACGAGTCAGAACAACTGACACACTGACCATGTGCTCTAATTGGATTAAAAGCCATTTGATGTGTTGACTGTGTTAAAAAAGTGTATTTGAAACACAAACATCTCCAGAGTGTTATCAGCTGACTGCTTCCACATGATGCTGTTTCAGCTGCGTGTTAATGAAGGGGTGTTCACCATTACAGGTGAAGCCCATCCAAATCGCATACAACTACAGCATGAAGGTACTTTCAGGGCAACTGTGAGCTAACCGCAAAGTTCTGCAGAAATAAAAAGCAAAAAAAAAAAAAATCCACACTAAACACTTCATATGTTGAATCTAAGTGACATTTACATTAACAGTTTGTTGGAAAACATGAGATGATAATTTTTAAAAAAGTGCAGTACAACAAAAGTAAACAGAATGAGTACTTGGCAATACTTTTTTTTTTTCCTGTGAGAATCGAACATTTACACACACACAGGCTTAACGCATATAGTATATTGTGTGTGAGATACCTGTCTCTACCACTGACCTGAGGCCCGTCAGTGACATCACATCTACAAACGACACGAGGAGACATCATTCAACTGCTGCCATACTGGATTCCCTGTGGTGCTGCTGCGCTGCACTGCTCCTGAGAATTAAAAGCCTTCGAGGTTTTCCAGGAAAGTACGTGCTCCCTTCATACAACTGACTTTACAACTGCTTAGACTACTTTAACACGAAATCTCCAACTCTGATAATATTCTGAGAAAAAAAAACATAAAAGCAACTGATCTCAGTTATGTGAAGATAAATGTTTTGCTTTGTTTTTTTGTTGTGGATGCAAATATCTCCTCATTCACACAGCTCTGCAGCAATGAGGAGCGTCAGATCCAAACCACTATTTACTGTATTAATATGAAGGCTATGACTGATCAAAGCTTAGTCTTTTTTTTAACTTCTTGCTTTTTTCTGTGTAGCCTGGCACGCAGGCAACATTTTATTATGCATACAGTATATGATTAAAAGGCCTGAGACTGTAACAAGATCTCTCTGAGGGGCTTGTTCCTCAAACGATGTGAAATTTCATAAAAAGTTAAACATGTTATTGCAAAATCACTGTGATTTCTGTACTGTTGAGATGCTAACTGCAGCAAAAACAGAAATAGTGTCAAATGTGCTGCTTTAACACTTCCACAGCACAAATTTTGCAGCTTGTTTCAACCCTGTTATTTCTACACATCTTGAGATTTGGTAAAATTGTTGTTGTATGAAATCCATCAGATTTACAGTAACTACTGCCAGAACAATGTCTTCCATGTGGTGTCTTATTATGGCAAAAGTATTTCTTGGCCAGTCTTGTGATAGCTGTTTAATTTCTAGTAAAAGTATTCTGTCCCATAACTCCTTGGTCCTCGGGAGTTTTATTTAACACTTATATGCCTCTTGATTCTTTTTAAATCTTTGTTGTCTGTAAGAGTTGTGTGTGTGGTCAGCTGTGAATTTTGTCCCTATAAGCTGTCTAGTTACATTGGCAAGGTTTCCGAGAGAGGGCAGGGAATCTAAAGCAGCTCTTACAATCTGGACTCGAGACTTTAAAGGGGGCCTTCACACGTCTTCACATTAAAACTGCAGTTTTTGAACATCCTATTATGCCTTCCTCTCGAGTACCTTCCTCACAATCCCTGATCAATGCTTTCTGGCCAGCTCCGTCTTCATTGGAGCTGGGACACCTTTAGAGGGGAAGTACTGGCAAAGTCCAAGAAGAAGGGTCCTTCTTGTTTGGGCAGGAAGGTGGTGGGGATGACGTTGTAGATGCCTGCAGGGACGTGGTCCACCTCCATGTAGCAGAAACCACATCTGCATGAAGACAGACAGAGAAAGAGACTTTTATGTTGTCATCAATCTTCAGACTAACTTTCACATCATGCCTCCTCCTCTCAGCTCAAACTGCTGCGACTTTATCTACAATGATCTTCTGAGCTGAAAACCGTTTGCATATTAAGACACGTGGATGAGCCATGCAGCATACTTGTTATGCTCATTTGTGTTTAATTTCCAGAGGAAAAGGTCACAAGAAGCGTTATCTTCCTGACTAGGCCAGGAGCTGTTGCTGACGCATGTCTACAGCTCACTGATACTTTTATAGATACACTGAGAATAAAGTTATTTGTTCATTTTAGCTAATTTAATTCTCACAGACAGTGCTTGAGAAAACAACTTTTTTTTTTCTTCACAAAAATTGAGTTTCAGATACTTCAGCACTTTGTGATGGCCGCCATCCTACCCGTTCTATACAGAATCCACCTCTCTGGCTCTTTTCCAGGACTGAAAGCGTTATCAGTTGTGTTGCTGCATGTATGAAAACATGGATCAAAATGATGCAGGTTCCAAAATGTCAGATATTTCTGGTGATTTCTCTGCAATATTCACGTAAAAGGAAATTAGATAAGGAAGAAAAGGAAATAAATGAACGGATGAATTTGTCAATAACAGGCACAACATTTCTGATGACAGAGAATGTAAACAATGTTTATTTAGGAGAAAATGCTGCCATAGAACAGTAATTTGGATTCTTTATTCAAATTAAAGAAGTTGTGCCAGTAAAATGCATGTACATACATACATACACCCATATACATATGTGTGTATATATATATATATATATATATATATATATATACATATACACACACATATTGAGTCTCTGGAGGGTATATTTCAAGTTTATAAGGCCTAATGTGTCAAAAATGTTGAATATGCTTGGATAACTTCCAGTTTTGCTAAGCTAACAAGCTAACAAGCATCTGAAAAATTCGGTTTATTTCTGGAGCAACAAATATATTATTTTTCTAGTGTCATGTAAACATGGACAATATGCCTCCTTGGAAGGGAGAGGCTATGGAGGAAGTACATATTTATTGCTGGTTTTTTTTTCCCCCTTTTTATTCTTGGCCGGAGAGAGATTTAGTAAATTAAAACACTAACCTGGCGGACATTTAAAAAATTGAAGAAATAGGTGAAACGTGGAAAAGTAAGCTCCACTCTGTACTTTAAACTGCAAAATGCTGCAGTAGAATAAGATATTTGAGTGCCCTCTGAGAACATTTATCAACAGTAGGGTTAGAAATTTATTTCCTGGTGTAGTTCTGAAACGATGGACCAAACTGAGCTGTGATCAGTCCGACGTTTCCACACTTCCTATATGTTTCTAGAGCTCCTATTCAGTCAGTACTGAGTTTTCTCTGGATGCAAACATTGCTCTAAAGAAGGAAAAAATGACTAGAAATCTTTTCCTCTTCTTTCTAACGTAAGGCTGCTTGTGATTCCACCCGTGCTGAGGGCTGATGATGACGTCTGTTGTACCTGTAATCTCCACTGCTTTTCTTCTGGAAGGCAGCTGCACCTGGATTGCCCACCGTCGACACCGTCACCATTTCAAATCCAACGCTGTACTGTCTGCACACAGAACAAAAGACAGAAAGGACGACCATTGACTCAAACATAAACTTGTACATGCTGTAAGCAACAACAAGGCTGTAATGACACATCTTTCTTTGTATGTATGTGTTATTCCAGTTTTCACAAGCCTATCAGAATTACAGCCATATGGCAAATCAACAGAAACAACACAAACACATGAATAACTAACAACTGCTACATATGCACAGTTGTTTACAGCAGAGAGAAGCAGCCAGATGATCACCTGTTAATGCAACATAAGATCAGTTACTGTCTGAGTCACAGTAAGTGTGCTAAGTGTGAGAAAAGTTATTAAAATATGTTTAAATTAAAGAAAAAAAGATCCTGCATTTATTACATTAATTTTCTTCTTATGTTCATTAATGCAAAATACGCCCCTTTCAAATAAATAAAAATGTACAGATACATATATATAAAGAAAATAACCCACATGACCCACATGACAAAATTAAGTTTGAGAAAAGAGTATTATCACATTTCTACTAACATGATATGGAAGAGATAAAGAAATTACAGATTAGTAATTATCTTTTCACTGCTATTCAACAATATAAGTAGTAACCTACTGTAGATCTCAGTGTTTCTCACATTTTGAGTCAGAAAACCTTCATTTTTATATCAGGACCTTTTTGTTGATCTTTCGAAGCACTTTGGCTTTACACCGGGTCCGTGCGCGTTGCCTACAGCCTGCGCAATGGCTTTCCATGACGGGGCCATTTACATCGTGTACGGTGCACCTGCAAGTGCGCCCTGTGTTACTTGATCCGTGACATCACGGAATCCCAGAAGGGACTGCAAGATTGCGTGTGATTCTCATCCAAATGGTAATTTTGTCCACCTGTGAGGTAATTTTCTTATATCGCCGAAACATTGTGTCCATGTAGTTCAGCAGTTAAAAATCTGCACAGTGACTTGTGTTTAGAAAGTTACTGGATGTTTTACACTGAATCCTGTGTCTGACTTCCTGTCTGGTCCAATCTGAACTACTGAAATTTACGTGGTGTTGGTGTGTCCTCCATGAAAAATACAAATGCAGACATGAAAAAGTTCCTCTTTCTGCCGACTGCCAGCTGCTTATCAGCCACTTGCCAGTGACTTGTCTGCTAGGGGGAACAATTGCAGATCATAAATGAATGCCCGGACGTTTCCACACACCAAGTTTGGACACCGTGCGTGATGACGTATTTGCGGGAGAAATCGTTCAGCCAGTGATAGTGCCACTTCTGGCTGAAAAAGGCAGACATTTTTCATGCCTGCATCTGTAGAGCTGGTGCGTATCTTTAGCGCATTAGCGCGACATGACGGAGCGATGATGGACTACTCACATGCTGCAGTGTGCTCAATGTAGATCAAACCACTGACTACAATGGGTGCGATTCGGTGCGCTTGGCACAACGCTGTGCTCACGGACCAGTGTAAGGCCGGGGTTAGACTTACAGCAACACAAAAATTGTTAAATCCACTTGAAGTTAAAAAACTAAAATAATAAAAATGCAAATAAAATGCTATCTTAACTTTAGAGGAAGTTATAATACATAAGATAATCTGTCTGTGGTTTGAGCCTGACCTGGAGCCTCGGAGCTCGATGAGCAGCGGGCCAGACCGCTCCAGATTAAGCTGATAGATCGGGTTGTGTTTGTACGAGTCCTTATAGTTTCCACAACCACCGGCGCTGAGCCCCTTCCACTGGCCGTTGATCTGAAGACAGTGACAGCGAGAATGAATTGCATGCAAAAAAAACAGTGAATTCAACTGAAAACAGTAAATTAATGTAATGCCTTAAATGTGGCATGTAGTCAATATTGACAGCATAAAGTTAAACAGTTCAGATTTACAACAACAAAATGAGCAAAACAGATGATATAGAACATAGCTGACTTTTTGACATATAAAAATCATACCCTTTTAGATTGAGTGAAGGGATTTGGGATCTTGGAGAAGGTGAATTTGCATCCAGAGTACACCTACATAAAGAAACAAAACCTATTATTTGATGTTAAATGTTCACGGGCAATCTCCTTTATAAAAGTACACAAGAATTACCCATAAGGAGAATACAATTAAACTACTACATTACAGTGTCTCTTCATTAATCAACATATTTGTAAAACAAAGTGAAACATGTTTCCTAATCCTTTTGATCTCACTTTAAAGCAAAGTTCTTAATTTATTCATAAATCATGTGCCAGAAAAACAGATCTTCCAGTTCCTCTAGCAAAAGAAATAAATAATGTTTCCTGCCTCCCGTTTTGATCTGTACAAGAAAACTCGACACGAGAGTTAAATCAGCTGCAAGGTGATTTTTGGGCAGAGACTCTGATCTGCACCGAGGGGAGATAGTTTTCACGGTTGGCTTGGTGGAGAGACAGAGAAAGCCAGCGAGAGCTTGCAGAGCAATAATTGTGTTGCTGTTAAACACAAAATGCACGCACACAAAAAACCGCAAACAGCTTGCAGCAGGCACGTGTAAAGTAGTGCATGTTGTCTTTTAATGAGCGATTTCAGTAGGAACTGTTCTCCACAGGCCTTGTTGCGCATAGCAAGGGGAGTCTATGAATTATAAACGACTAAAAAAAAAAAAGAAAAGTGGGTCACACGTGTACAAGTATACAGCGCACACATACACTAGGCTCAAAGAACTGACATTTTTCAGCTGAGCATAAGTGGGTTTAGAAATATGAGAGGTGAATTATAATTTATAGGGAGAGAAGTGGAGGAGAGCACGACCGCTGTTCCCAACTGACTCTCAGTTGTGATTAGCTCAGACTGACTAAACAAAAGCAGACATTCTGCTCTCTGCACCAGGAGAAACTTTAGATCCTTTGTAAGTTTTCTTTGTAGGTTCTGAAAACAAGAGAAAATAAAGCAATGCATTTAGTGTTTCAAAGAGAGGAATAGGTAATATTTAGCGAGTCCTTTGAGACTCTTGAATCGATGTGAACACCACTGATGTCACATTCCCTTTTAATTAATGTCATTCAAGTAATTACATACTGTAGCAAGCAGAGAGAGCAAAATGTGAATGCAGATGCAATATAGCTTGCAGACCACCTGCTGCCATCTGACCAGTGCTGACGACTTTAGTACAGTAAGAAATTATGTAGTAAGCACTAATTACTGCCTCCATTTAAATGACACAGTATATGTAGAACAAGTCTGCAAAGCATGTATAAGCTCTGATACCATTTGAAAGCCTTTTTCGAACATTGTGGAACCCCAAATGATCAAAGTTTAAACTGGAACAACTTTTTCTACAACCAGTGTATGTTTAGCTTCAGACAGCTCAGTGCAGGACCACACGTTTCTCTGCAGAGATGCAATGATGACCTGAATTTGATTCGGGCAGCCAAACAGTGGAGTTCCATCAGTAATTAAGTGGCATGTGCCCATTTTGGCTGCTTGAAACTAGACATACCATGTTGTCTGAAGGGGTTTCACTGTGCAGGCTGGAAAGCATGCTATTTAGATCACTGCAGTAAATGAGGTGTGAGACAATCATGGCCTGACAGGAGTTGGGTGGCATCAGCGTTTTAGTTTATGGCCCAATTTACATACAATTTTCCAAATTGTTTATCTGGGCTTGAAAACAATTCTAGGAGAAAAACTCAAAATTATTTTTAGCTTTATCAAAAGTTTTAAACTAAACATATGGGCGTTACTAAAGCTCAGAACTCCCATGACCTGAGTATAGGAGAGATATATTGTAGCTAAAATGACTTCAAAATGTCTTTAAAAACCTTTTTTCAGCTTCTGTCACCAGAATTAAAGCCAGCAAGCACTAAAAACTTTGTTGTTTTAGAGGTTTTTTGTATTTTTTTAAAAGAAAATCTTTGAAATACTTAAAGCTTTAAGCTGACATTAATGCAAATGTCTCTCACCCGAAGTGTGTAGTTGATGGTATTTTGTTTCTCATACTGGGAAACTACCAGAGTGAAGGTGTGTGGTCCACCACTGGTCAGCCTCATCTTCGTCAGATAGTGAGGGCTGTTGATGCGGATACCATCAATGTAAGGTGGGGGGGTCCGCTGTACAAAAAAACAGAGTTAAAGTGTAGCAAATGACAAGGCCTAATCTAACTATCTAGCTAGCCTAAGGATCGACCAACTATCTGCTCAGTCAATATTTAGCAATATGCCGACAATTAGTATTGATCGTTATATATGTAATATCTGCGGAATCACATGTGCACCTGTGCTTGCCGCCCCCGACTAAGTATGATTCAGCTGGTTGTTTCACTCACGGTCTGGCTTCATTGTTTTGCTCTACTGAGTAAAGCTCCTCCCATACCAGCATCTGACTGGTTAAAATAAACCGTAATCAGCTGTTACTTCCGCTGTTTGAACCAATCATATGGGGTCCTGGGCGCAGCATACTCAACACACATAGGGTCTGTCCCAAACCGCGCACTTGAGCACTTCAAACACTGTTTTTGAGTGTGTAGTGCACACATGGTGTCATTTAAGCGACAATTTCAGTGCACTGAAAGTACCAGGATGTTACCCTAATCACGCCCAAAAATGCAGTGCAGAATGAAGCACACAACTCGCACTAAATGGACGCCATCTTGTGAACGTGGAGGAAGAGGCGGGACTTTCAAACTGCTTTCAGAGCTGAATAATGGCGATGAATGACGCGGTGGCGACCCCTGCTGCATCGGAAACGGTATTGTACTTGATTTAAGTAACGTTTATGAAATGATTTAGACATAATTACTGCTGTATATTGTAGCATGCTACCAAGCTGTTCACTCCCTGATGAGAGTTATGATCTGGTCATTTGTTTGAGGCTGCGGTTATAGCGGCTCAGCAGACTTAGCTCATGTTAGCGGCAATGCTAGTCCGACACTTCCTGTAAGTGCAGTGCTCTGTTTGGGTCAGCATTTAGTGACAATAGTGTGCACTACAGATGAAGTACACAGTGCGCACTACGCACTGAATTCCAGTGCACTCAGGCAAGTGTGTGGTTTGAGATAAGGCTATACATTCTCCCGCTGTTTGAGTGGAGGAAACAGCGTGACAAGTTAACAGCCAGAGAGAAGCTGCAGCGTCCTGCTGAGGTAAAGGTGAGCCAAGAAACCAGATTCAACAGCAGCTGTACTAAACAAGTCCTGCAACCACGTGGTTCCAGAAAAGTCTTTGCACCAGCAGCAGTGAAAGCACGCCAGTTAGCGATTAGCTATTCAACTGCCTTGATCCCCCCAAAACCACCACCACGTGACCGCTTGTTTATCAAGATGACACCGAAAGTCTTGTAGAAAGTGTGCGTGCACCGTGTTCCTGCCGACTCTGTTAATGCGCAAGTTTGCAGGGTTGTACATTTTAATGAATCAGAGACATGAACGGACATGACTGATGACGCAGTCTGACTTTATTACAGCGCAGATGTTTGGGACGGAGCTTCTGTGATAGTAAAGAAGTGTGTTTAAAAACTACATGAGAAGTTTTAGAGTGTAAGAGTGAGATAAAACATGTCATGATCCCAAGCATTAGAAAATCTTACTTTTTTCCGGCAGTTTTTAAATTTTTACTGTAAATGAATATCAGCTCTCGGCCTCCATGATCACTAATAACTGGTATTGGTATCGGCCAAGAAAAAACCATTCTGGTCGATCCCTAAACTAGTCATTTTATAGATATTTGACCTTACCGTTTAACTGCAGCACATAAATAAAGATGAGAGAGACAGCATGCTGCTGTTTATCTCCGAACAATCCTCACCTGGGTAGTAGACCTTCTTGCCATCCGTCTTGTAAACTACCAAGGTGATGAACTCTCTATTTTGTGCAAAATCATCCTGAACAAGCAAACAACAGATATCAGATAAGAGTCCAAACACTCCAGTATGATTCCAGTATAAGGTCACCACATTACAGAAACTTCAGTCCACCTTGTCAGTGATGTGTCTGGTGAGCAGAACCCACACAGCAGCCCCCCTGGTGGGCACTGGACCTCCAGTCTGTACTGAGGATTATTTGCAAGACTGTAGACGTCCTTTACTGGTCCCTGCCTTCCATCCCAGCTACTACAAGAGGAACAGACACAAGAAAAACACTTGAGATGCAAGTTTGTATTAAGAATTTACTCTGTGGAAACTTGCTTTTTGTTTCCATCAAGAAGTCCAGTTGCAACAACACTTGAGTAAGCGTGACCATTCTCAAAACAGAGGAAAAAGAAGTACGCACCTGTGAATACAAGAGGAGTCCTTGAACAGTGCAGGATTCCAGCTCAGGTAGATGACATCATAGTACTGACAGAGATCCTCCCATGCAATCCAGAAAACACCTGGAGAGCAGCACAGTATAGAAAACTAATCATCATTACTGATAAATCTACTGGTCAAAATTAAGTATGTTGTTTTGACTAGTGCTTTTTAAACCTTTAAAGCTCCACTCAAGAAAAAGTGGGCAGAAAATTATCCTTTTTAAAAATAGGATGTCTTTATTTGGCCCTTTATCAAAATGTTAAAAAATGATAGTTTTTGTTTGATTACCGTTTATTACTGTGTGATGTCAAAATTACTGTTGTGGAAAAGGTCAAAAAGTATCCATTAGGGGGAAGACAAGTATCAGATTGTGTACAGCAGGGTTTTGAGCACTTTCTTGTTGCTTTAACCATAAAGTGATGCAAAAGGTCTGATGCATGTATCAAATATAATGCGTGCACCATTAAAGGGTTAACTATGTGATCCTAAAACCTGGAATCTATGCAAGTAGTGAAGCTACAATTCTGACTTCAGTGTCAAAGTTAATGAGGCATTTTCTCTCTGCACCAAGAGAAAATCTGAATGTAGGATGAAAAATAAATACCGTTATCAAACTTCTGTGCCGTCTTTGGGTCAAAGTTGAGGTATTTGAGCAGCTCAGGTGTCCAGTTCTTATCGTCTCGCTCGCTGTAGCGCCCCTTCCAACGCAGATGACTCCACGGATTTTTGAGCTGTAGGAAACGCATTCCCTGCAAGAATACATGCAAACATGAACAATTGGAACTCATTAAACCATAATCAGCAAATAGCCGGATTTTAAGCATCAAACTCAAAGAATTTTGCAATCATTATTGTAATTAGATTTCTGCTTCATGTGCAGCTTATTCTGAGGATAATGACTGACTTACAAAGCAAGGCAAAAAGTAAAGTTATCACAACAATTCACAATGTTCCATTTTAGTCAGGAAGCTGACCTCATCAGCAACACGTCATGTTCAGGACTTTAGCTCGATGTTTGAATACATCTGACAAGTTTTTTAATGGAAAACCCAGAGGGCTAACCTTGTAATCCCTGATGTCAAGAACAGCATAAGCGTGTGTTGGCACTAAACCCCATCGTTCCCCTTCTTCCTCTGTCATCACCCCTGTTGCCGTGGTGATGAGAACATCGCCCCTGTGAAATCTGGAACAGAGATGAGATTGACGCAGACAGAGAGGGAAGAACAAACAGAGAGGTTAAGATAGTAGAAGAATGAGCAGTAAAACTTTATTGTTTCTGTGTAAATGTGTGTGTTGTCCACCTCTGGAAGAGCATGCGGAAGGTGTCATCCCTGTTGAATGACTGATTGTCAGAGTGCATAGCGATGCGTTCAGGGATCCAGCCAGTGAGGGCATGCAGATCGATATTCTGTGAAACAAAGTCAAATTCAGCAAATAGAAAAAATAATCTAATTTGTCATGACCCAATTTAAAGAGAAAAAATAACATAATTTACAATGTAACAAAAAAATAGAAGTAAAATAGCTGAAAACAAAAATAAAAGCATAAAATGACTATTTTAACTTCCACACTTCTCTTTAAAAATAGACATTTATATGCAGTATGTTTTTAGCGTATGACTGTGTCGATTCTTTTGTATGTAGGTGTAAAGACTCACCGAGTTGGAACCAGGGAAGTCGTAGCCACCCATCACCTTCATGTAGGCCTTTTCTATCAGGGACACCCACAGCTCGTTTCTGTTGCTGGAGTAGGAACACAGCAGCTCCCCGTTACGATCCACAGGCAGGTAATCATCTATAATCACCTGGAAGAGAGACATGCAGCTGGTTTGAAAAACCAGGATGGATGAGTTTAAATGAAATTAAACAAAAAAGAAAAAAAAAAAAAAACTTTTTTTTAATCCCTGAAAGGAAATTAGAAATGTTCTGTGTTAAATTAAACGGCTAGTTTGTTTGGTACTATATATGTGAACAGAAAATATGACTTCTTTAAAATATTTAACAGTTCTCTTTTGAAGTTACAGTAAGTAGTAAAATAAAGAAGTGGGATGCATTTGATAAACTAATGAATTTAAAATAAATTTCACTACAGAAATTAAATTGTTGTGACAGCTGGTGAGACAACTTCTGTTACACAATTGGTAAAAAAATATTTGCATAGTAAACAACAAAAATGCTGCTTATACCCTCAAACTCCTCTGGAGTGTGTGTGTAGACAGCAGAGTAGTTAGTGGACTATTTTCCTTTGTATGATTTCCATCTTGTGTTGCCCCCATATGCAACACGCTTCATCAGTAGAGATGAACTGGTTGGTTGTAGACAGTAATTTTTACCTTTCTGGGAACTCCATTAATGTGAAGTTTGACCATGTATTTCCCACAGGGGTTATACTCTGGCTCCCCTCGTCTGTTCTGAGGGTAGATTATGCTGTAACACAAACATATTTCAGGACTGAATTTCATTAAATTCTTTGGGTTAGGTTCAACAGATGTAGCTGATGTGCAGAGTGGTAAAAGACCAATTTTGATTCAGTCTTGTTTTGCACATCATTTCTGCTCTGGCTGTCTTCATAAACTGAAATGATCTACCAAAAGTGACTCACAGAAATTCCCAACAACACTTTTTTGGTATAAAAATAGAGCCCTATGAAATCTGCGATCACAGAATTACGGACGGAATTACGGAATTGAACATCAAAAACGGAACTTATTATAAACGCGGAATGTCACAGAAATGAGCAACGATTGCCGAAAATGTGTTTTTTCCTTTTATAAAAAGGGAAAAATTTGGCTGGAAAAATGCTCCAGGAGGGGGGTGTCACTAGGCTGCACTCCACGCATGCTCCCCCCCGCTCCACGAAGAAACCTTGCGAGGCAGCTTCACCAGCTTTCCTCCTGGTTATTTAGCCAGACAGACCCGCGTACCACGCGTTTGCTCTTTGTTTGATCATTTTTTCTTGGTTATTGTGCATTTACTGATGAATTAAACTACAGCCCATGAACGTCTCGTCATCCAGGTGTCACGTAGTGTAAAGTGAGATTCTTTCAGCTGACGGCTTGGTGCCACAGGTTTAGATGTAACGCTGATGTTTCAGAGTAAAACGTGATCCAGAGACTGCACAAATTGTTTTATTTTAAAAATTGGTGGGATCGACATTGTTTTCTATCGACTGACTTACTTCCATCCGCTCTGCTCTGGATGGACGCGGTTTCAAAGCAGCAGAATACAGGACAGAGCAGTTTCCCCACGATTGTTAGCCCACGTGTCCAGTGATCAAACCCAGACATGTGTGTCTTATGGTCTATGGTGTGGACGACCATCTGTAAATTAGTACTGTTCTGAAATATGTATTATTTACTACTGGCATTTTCTTTTTTTTGTTTGTTTAAACTTGTGCCATGTTTTTGCCTTCAATATGTTTAAAAGCGTGAGAGCACTCAAGTTAATAATTATTAGGCATTAATTGGCTAAATTTAATTGTTTTATACTCTGTATTGGTGTTAAATTTGTTTAAAATTGATAAAACGGATTTCTCAATAATTAAAATTGGAAAAACACCAAAAAATGGAAAAAAAACGGAATTTTAGAAAAACTAAAACGGATTTCATAGGGCTCTATAAAAAGGTTAAATGTAAAATACAAAGATGGGCATTGAATGAATGTGCACTCCACATTCATGTATAAGCCTTCTGAAAAAGCAACACCAGCCAAAGCAGGAGATATATATGTACCTGGTGATGAGTTTCTTGCTGTAGCGCCTCTCATAAGCTGCACTGATGGCTAGTGATGCCACAAATGAACAGTCAGAGACCACCGTCTAGAGTACAGACAAGAATATAAAACAACAACAAAAAAAAATGGTCTGGTACACAGAACACACTAACATTTAGATTTACACATACAGTAAAAACTTGCCAAAAAAACTAGTGAACTCCACTTCTGCAGTTAATACTGTATTATTTAAAATTGTCTACCATAACAATGCATATAGGTGATGATGTGGCACCACCATCTGGATGAGTTCAGACAATACATGTAAAATATCAGCTCTTTTACCCAAGACATAAACTTTTTATGCAGCTCTGCACAAAAATGGGAAACAAACTCTAACAATGACAAATAAATATATTCATCTGCCTCTTCTACATAGTATTTAAAAGAAAGCTTGAGGCATTTTTTACCCCTTTTGTTAGTCTTACCTGTTTGATGCTGAAGCTGGACACAGACATGATCATGGTGGGGTTATTGCAGATCTCATCTGGTCGAACCCAGCGGGAGAAGATGGCTTTCTGTTTTGGTGATAGCGCCAGCTTCCCCATTTTGTCCCTACTCAGCAGAATAAAAAATGAATTTGACACAGTGGTTTACACACCCGTGTGCAGAGCCTGCAAACCATTTAAACAGCATATCAGCAGCTGATATATACTCCTGTAACAACCAGCAGTTGAAGCAGCACATTCACACACCTCAATCATATGTTTAATATAAACAAAACACAGTTGTTTGGATGCCAAATAAAGTCTCATTAAATATAAAGAAAGTCACTGATTGCTGAAAAAGTTTAGATCTTGGCCATAGTTTGTTCCCCGCTTTTACACATTTATCATTTTAAGACATTTAAAGATTAAAGACACAAAGTGTGATAGCTATAACAGGATATGGTTGTTTTACAGCTATAATTCCTACATCAAGCCCACATTTGCCTCCTTTTTTTAGATACACCAGCAAAACATTTTTGTGCACCACACTTCAATTTTTAATCACCAACCCGATCATCTTTCTGTCTCTGTTTCCAATGAGGCTCAAAGCTCATCTATGCTCTTGCTGTACTGTAAAACCCTTGTTAACATCTTATTCTGTTCACCTAATGAAGCTGATTCTTCAATATGTTTTACTTGTGGAGAAAACTAGTGTGTCAGGTGTTTTGCTTTTTGTTCCTTATCTGAATACATCATTACTGACATGGAGTGAAAAAACAGATTTTAAAAGGCGTTTACTGTTTTGGCGGGGCTGATGAAGAAGCATCTCTACAAGTGTTTACATTATGAAACACCAGAGTTGGATCAAACCTGATCCATAAGTAGGGAATGTCACAATTCTAGTTGAATTTATTGGCTTTGACAGCTGCACTCTTGCAGTTTTAAAAGTTCAAGAAAATAAATCAAACTCACGAAAAAGGTACAGGAAAAGCAAACCGCTCCTTAAGGTCCACACTCATAAAGGGCACGTAGGCTATGCCATTGATTGTGGATGTACTCCTGGAAATTGAAGACAAATTCAGCTGAATATAGAATCTGTGATACTTTTCAGACATCTTTTACACTCCTACAGCTGACTTAAATCACCCCAGAAAAGCATTTTATTTTTCTGTAGAAATTAATTAACATAAGACACAATTTATCAAATTCATGGCACAAAATGTTTTACCTTTTATTGCTATATTTCAAGTTTTTTTTAACACTAACAAAATATCATTGAAAAATGTAGCCAGTCAGCTCTTCTAAAGTTGCATAACTCTACAAAAGCTCCAGCCGTCCCATCTCACCTGAGAACCTCGATCTCCTCTGACGTGTAGCGCTGACCGTGGGGCTCACTAGACTGGACTGCTCGGACAGGTTGAGGCTGCGGTCGGTCGCTGAGGCTGAAGTCTGTCCCGAGGGGGAAAAACTGACGGATTGGTCCCCCAGAACTGGCGCTACTGCTGGGCTTAGTCCCAGAAGGCCCCATCCTGTCCTGAGTCTGGGGTGAGGTTAATTTGGACTGGGATTCTTTAAGACCTTCAGCCCTGAAAAATAAAGTGGTGTCATTGCTCTGTTTCACTTTTTAGGGATGTTTGTTGCTGAAGATTTATAAACAAAACAAAAAGAAAGAAGGAAGAACATAAGAAATTGGAAATACTTGTAATCGAAGCCAGCTTTGGAGCTGGCACAGCACAAACACAGGGCAGCTACTAATGAAAACATAGGCTTATAAACAGAAGCCAGCACCAGTTTTTATATTTACCTGTCCAAAGCTTGTCGTGCCAGCTGCTTCAGTTTGGTCTGAAGTGCTGGGTCTGATGTCTCATTTGACTTTTGAAGAAAAAATAGAGACAACAAAGTGAGAGTAACTCCCAGTGAAAGAGAGAGTAATGACATGAAAGAGTGAGACCTACTGTCTTAATGCACAGCTCCACAGCCTGAGTGTACAGTTCAATAGCTTCATCATCATTCCCTTCTCATCTTCTTCAAAAGCCTGTGTAACCAGGAAGTGGGCACGCTCCAGATCCACCTGCTGCCTGGACTTGAGTGGGTCACTTTTCTGTGCCTGGACTGGGGATCAAAGGTCAAAGTAAGCAATGGTTAATAATAATAATAATAATAATAATTGTTATTATAATTATTATTACTAGCTAAATCTTGTCATATTTTCTTGTCTTTCCTATTTTTTTTGGGTTGTTGAAAGGTCTACTGTTGTTTCATCATTATTTGTCCAGTGGTACTTGAATAAATTTGGTTATATCTTATTTAACCTTGAAGGGCCCCGTGTCACAACTGCCACTGCCAGAATCAGTTTGCTAGCTCGATTATTCACATGTTTAATGTATTATACACTGTCATCTTGTGTATCACAGATTGCAAACACCAACAGGTTCAGGGGTTGCAGTTCCTCATTAGTGGAACAAATGATGAGAATTTTTTTTTTTCTTTTTCTGGGGGGGGGGGGGGGGGGGGGGGGGGGGGGGGGGGGGGGGGGGTTAGTGAAAGTTTGTGGTCACGCCCATGTGAATTCACTCTCACACACCCACAGAGTGCCAAGAGTTATGGGTTAAGTAGAGTTAAGTAGTCAGACCACAAGCAAAAGAGTATGCCCTCAGGGCCCTGTCAGTAATAATCCTGAACCTTACCTGTAATACACAGCTAACACTAAATATTTCAAAACTATAAATAAAACTATATCAATGTCAGCCAAATAAGAAGCTTTCAGGCACAGAAAACAGTGTAAGGGCACAAAAACATCTGATAAGTGACACAGTTAGGCCAATAAAAACACTGCATACTTTTGTGCGGTCAAAAATAACATTTTACAGAGTTGAATTAATCCAAATCAAAAACACATTTGATAAGCTTGAGGACATGATCAATTGTCAGCCTTGACATTTACTGTCTGTAAAATAAAATGAGAAAAAAGCTATTGTGGAAAAAAATACTTTGAAATGGAATATGCAATACTGAACTAAGCCCGAAGTATTTTCACATGGGGCATAGCTCTGAAAATATGAACACTTCTTTTGAGATCTGGTGGAAAACCAAGTGCACAAGCACTGGAAATTCTGAGTATATCCCTCAATATTTTGTTCAGTAGTTTTTGTCATGGGGAACCTCTGTCTCTTGTGAGAGGACCCTACCTGCGTTGTGGAGAGCCTGGACCCGATCCAAGTATTCATTCACCTTGTCCTGGATTCCCTCCAGTTTGGACCCTGCCATGCCAGCATATATCAGAGCCTGGGCTGCCTCCTACAGCAGTGATGATAAGAGGCGGTTATAAGGACACAGCCGTCCAATGCTAATAGTGAGAGGCAGTATGAAACTCTACCATGAATAAAATATAACAGTAATCAGATATTTGGCTAATTTAAACATTTCCCAACAGACTCTTAGACGTAATAAAGTATCTATTACAGAGGTGAAACTAGACTTTTAACTTAACTATGAGATAAGCTAAATGCTAACTTTGACAGGTTTCATCCTGTTAGACTTCTTATACTACCATGTATAGCCACTTACCTTATAATAAAATACCGCCTCATTATATTTGGCATTCTGGTCATAGGTTACAGCCGTTTTGGCAAATTTGACAGCATCTAGTTCCAGCGCAGTGCAGTCCATGCCGAACTAAACTTGTTGACAGAGTGACAAGCTCTAGCACGCTAGCTAACAGCTATCTGTCGTAATTCACCAAATTACTTAAATGACTGTCTGTCACTCGCCACACAGTTCATTTCATCAGCTTGGGCAGAGCATAGTCATGGTCAGGTTCAGGAACGTCCTAAATCTTAAACTCAAGAATAATTTGTCGAAAGTTTTCTTTTTACGTTTGGAGAAATGACTACAACACACTAGCAGACATCAAAACAACCAAGCAATTTCCGGGAAACACAACTCGCGCAGTCGCAGTAGACGACAAAGAGCAAGCGTATACTGCTGTGTTCACTTACATTATGAGAAAAGTATACTTGTGCTTTTTGTATCACTACTCGTAGCTTTATATTTCATGCAACCATGATGATAAGATCTACTTAAATGGTAGTGGGTAGTTTAAGATGTTAAATTCTCTATGTTGCATTTCCAAGTTGTTAGACATAAGCCAAATGATAAACATTAAATAAGATACAGAATCCACAATAATGTTGTAACTGACTTTATTTCAACTCAATGTCACGTATAAGAGAAACTTTTGGAAATAATGTAGCAACATTTTCATTAATTACAACTGCTGAATTTATTTTCATATGTTTAAAAAGAAAATTAATTTGTTTCACACCAGATATTTTATAATTGTTTCTGTACAATTGAGCAAAAGTAATGAATTTCTCTCTGCTGGTCAATCAAAAGCAGCAAAAAAGAAAGAAAGAAAGAAAGAAAGACTTGCTGATGACTGATAATATCACTGCAACTAAGAACATAATCAAACTCAGTTCTAATAAACAGTTGAGTCTATATGCAATTTTATCAATATATTTCTCTGAATGTTGATGCCAATTGTTAACATTTGCACAAATACAATTTAATATCAAATTGT
This sequence comes from Atherinomorus stipes, assembly GCA_023101725.1. NCBI lineage: Eukaryota > Metazoa > Chordata > Actinopteri > Atheriniformes > Atherinidae > Atherinomorus > Atherinomorus stipes. The sequence continues at coordinate 1,406,854 of JALJCO010010916.1, forward strand.
AGACGGAATGTGTGTGGGTTCTTTTACAGACAGACATACACGAAGAGCTGAAAGGATATCATTATTTTCAAAAAGAAAATCTACAATCTTCCATTCTTGCTGAACAATAACAGAAACACAAGTCTTCATTATTTAGGCTACACTGTCATTTACTGTACATTCAGTGTGACAGCAGGTTTAAACAGATAAAGCTGCTTTTTCACAGACCCATCGCTGCTTTGTAGAACAGCTCACTGATTTCCATCCTTCGTTGTGGACAGAAATTACACATTGACCATCAGTGGGAGGATCTGCTATCCAGGAGCTGAGGAAAGAGTTTGTTAGATCACACCTGGTAGATTATCACTCAAAGAGGTAGAAATACTGTTTTCCTTACTTTTTAGCCAAATCACTTCCATCGACCCACTTCCATTTCCCATGTTTGACTCTCAGACCGATCCAGTATCCGCTGTGCCCAGAACTGTCCCAACTGTTATCACTGACAGTTTTCTGAGAAAAAGAAAGAGGAAGTTATCAGACATATTTACCGTAGATATAAACACACTGTGACCAAATGATAAATTATGTGTTCAGATTATCACATAATAAATTTTCACATCATTTGACTGAGTTCACAGTTCTCTTCTTGCCTTTTCATTGTCATCAGCTACAACAACCAGATCAGAGTCTTTTCTTTTGCAGTCGTCTTGAGCTCCTTCCCAGTTCCTCTGACCAGAAGGCTGATGGTCATTTACTGCATGACAGCTGGACTGAATGCGTAACCAGCCTTTCTCACATGGTTTGCATGTTCTTTCTGAAACAACAAGGATCGAGTAATAGACATCTTTACTGTGCAAAAATATTTTCAATATTTCTTTTTAGGACATTAAGTAATAGACATCTGAACGTACTGCCTTGTTCTTTTGGACAGTAGGCATCAATACTCCAGTGAACATGATTGGCATTGAACTTGATCCACTCTGCCTCGATGTTTTGAGTTTGTGCCGTTAGGTTTTTCCTCTCTGACTCTAGTTCTGCTTTTTCCTTTTTCAGTTGCTGGTTCTCTGTCTTGAGGTTTTTGTTCTCATCTTCTAGGACCAGTTTGGCTCGGGTCAGGTTATTCAGCTGCTCCGTCGCATCTTTGAGGTTCATCGTCAAGTTTCCATAGTCTGATAACTTCCTCTTGGCATCATCTTCTAAAAGTATTGAAGTAACTACAACTACAGAAAGAGGAACCTTTAACATAAGTTTTCTTATACTGTACATCTTACAACTTATATTAGCTTCAGGTTATTAATATAAATAATTCACTTTGGATATTTATTGACAGGACAACTTACACAAAAACAATATCTGCCACATATTAGCATTTGTGAGCTGCATCAAGGCATGCATGAAACATGTCAAGCCTTATTAGAATTAAACAAATAGAAAATAAAATCTTTAAAACTGACATGTGCATCAAATACTCACAGTAGGTAAGAACTGTGATGACTCCTATCAGTATCAGCCAACATGATGCCTGTAGTAGAAATGACCGAGTACACAAGCAATGCTTGTGATCTGAAAAATAAGTAAAAGCAGCAACATGTTACTTACAACATCCCAATTTGTAAAATAAATCTTCTTGACAATACTGAATAAAAATTCATTAAACATCCCACCTGAGGTGACTTCCTGTTTATCCACACTGAATGCAGCTGTAGTATCAGAAAAATACACAGAACACAAATGATACTTGTTAAAAATTTTCCTCTCTTTTCAAAGGAGCTGCAGTTGATTATTTTTGTTTGAAACCGTTTGTTCTTTATTCAAGACCCATTGAGGTTGAACTGAACGTAATGTACCCACATATTTTCATTATCCCACGTTATTTTTTAAATTTTATTTCATTTTATATATTTTTTGTCCATGTTGCCTGAACACCTGCACTCAAAGAAATGATTTTGCCTGTTGCTAAAGTTCCTCGAATCTAACATGCAGCTTCTACTTAAATAATATATGTTAATGAGATGTACATAATTACTTTATGTACTTTTAACTTAAATCCTTACAAACCAGTATTTACCTAAATAATTCATGTTGAGGTAACATAAAGCAATCAAGTTAAAATAATTGGCGGAATTGCAGAAGATTACAGCGCTTTCTCAACATACAGCAATTGAGTTGTTTAAACTAAATTTCCTTAGTTTAGTTTAATAAAATGTATTACGGTTAATCAAACTTATTTTTCATAGCAGGGTGCCCAAATGTTGTGCCTCTAAAACCTTTGTGAAATGTGCTGCTGAGCCACTGGCCAAATAGACTTAAGGTTGAAACTTGATGTCTCAAATTTGCATTAAACCACTGCAGTCCTTGTTTATTTTGTCTTTATATCTAGTCATGTTATCTAATTTATTTGTTTGTTTTTATTCACTCTCATTTGTGTGTTTATCTCTGTATTATTTATTATCCATCGTTGTCAGTTTATTGTTATTCATTTATTTTAAATTAAATTGCATCTTATTTTATTCTAGTTCTTTTCTTTTTTTTTTTTTACCAATTTTTCCCTTTATATGTTATCATTATTATCTTTTATTATAAATAGATTTTGGTATGGAGGGGGTAAACATGTCAGATAACATGTGATTGATGGCAAGACTGAGTGAACAAGCAACACTTCTGATCTGACAGGAAAATAAACAGAAAGACGAGAATTTATTGAAAGGTTCACTGCAACACTTCAAGTTTTTTTTTAGCTCTCTTAGACATATTTTGTATCATTCTTTTTATATATCTATCTATCTATTTATATATATATATATATATATATATATATATATATATATATATATATATATATATATATATATATATATATATATATATATATATATATATATATATATATATATATATATATATATATATATATATATATATATATATATATATCCCCTCCTTGGGCTGCCACCTTATCGTGGTGGAGGGGTTTGCGTGTTCTGAGGATCCTAGGGGCTATGTTGTCTGGGGCTAAATTATGCCCCTGGCAGGGTCACCCATGGCAAACAGGTTACTAGGGGAGGGACCAGACAAAGCGCAGCCCAAACACCCCCTAATGGAGAGAACAAGCAATGGAGCTACGTGTCCCTCGCCCGGACGCGGGTCACCGGGGCCCCCCTCTGGAGCCAGGCCCGGAGGTGGGGCACGGAGGCGAGCGCCTGGTGGCCGGGCCTTCGCCCATGGGGCCCGGTCGGGCTCAGCCCGAAATGGAGACATGGGCCCCCCCTCCCGCGGACCCACCACCCACGAGAGGGGCCATAGGGGTCGGGTGCATTGTGAGTTGGGCGGCGGCCGAGGGCGGGGGAGACCCTGGCGGTCCGACCCCCGGCTGCAGAAGCTAGCTCTAGGGACGTGGAACGTCACCTCTCTGGTTGGAAAGGAGCCCGAGCTGGTGCGCGAGGTCGAGCGGTTCCGACTAGATATAGTTGGACTCACCTCGACGCACGGCTCGGGCTCTGGGAACACCATCCTCGAGAGGGGCTGGACCTTGTTCCACTCTGGAGTTGCTCCCGGTGAGAGGCGCCGAGCGGGTGTGGGCATACTCATTGCCCCCCGGCTCGCTGCCTCTGCGTTGGGGTTCACCCCGGTGGACGAAAGGGTAGCCTCCCTCCGCCTTCGGGTGGGGGGACGGGTCCTGACTGTTGTCTGTGCCTATGCACCGAACAGCAGTTCAGAGTACCCACCCTTTCTGGAGTCCTTGGACGGCGTGTTGGAAAGCGCGCCCTCCGGGGACTCCATCGTTCTGCTGGGGGACTTCAACGCTCACGTGGGCAACGACAGTGAGACCTGGAGGGGCGTGATCGGGAGGAACGGCCCCCCTGATCTGAACCCGAGTGGTGTTTTGTTGTTGGACTTCTGTGCTCGTCATGGATTGTCCATAACGAACACCATGTTCAGGCATAAGAGTGTCCACGTTTACACCTGGCATCAGGACACCTTGGGCCGCAGTTCCATGATCGACTTCGTAGTCGTGTCATCGGACTTGCGGCCCCTTATCCTGGACACTCGGGTGAAGAGAGGGGCGGAGCTGTCCACTGATCACCACCTGGTGGTGAGTGGGCTCAGATGGTGGGGGAGGTTGCCGGTCAGACCTGGCAGGCCCAAACGTGTCGTGAGGGTCTGCTGGGAACGTCTGGCTGAGTCCCCTGTCAGGGAGAGCTTTAACTCCCACCTCCGGGAGAGCTTCACCCATGTTCCGAGGGAGGTGGGGGACATTGAGTCGGAGTGGGCTATGTTCCGCACCTCTATTGCTGAGGCCGCTAGTCGGAGCTGTGGCCGCAAGGTTGTCGGTGCCTGTCGTGGCGGTAATCCCCGAACCCGCTGGTGGACACCAGCGGTGAGGGATGCCGTCAAGCTGAAGAAGGAGTCCTACCGGGCCTTCCTGGCCTGTGGGACTCCGGAGGCAGCTGACAGGTATCGGCGGGCCAAGCGGAGCGCGGCTCTGGCGGTCGCTGAGGCAAAAACTCGGGCATGGGAGGAGTTCGGTGAGGCCATGGAGAACGACTTCCGGACGGCTTCGAGGCGTTTCTGGTCCACCATACGGCGACTCAGGAGGGGGAAGCAGTGCACCATCAACACTGTGTACAGTGGGGATGGTGGGCTGCTGACCGCGACTCGGGACGTCGTGGGCCGGTGGAGGGAATACTTTGAAGACCTCCTCAATCCCACCAACACGTCTTCCGAGGAGGAAGCAGAGTTTGGGGACTCAGGGGTGGACTCTTCTGTCACTGAGGCTGAGGTCGCCGAGGTGGTCAAAAAGCTCCTCGGTGGCCGGGCCCCGGGGGTAGATGAGATCCGCCCGGAGTTTCTTAAGGCTCTGGATGCTGTGGGGCTGTCTTGGTTGACGCGCCTTTGCAGCATTGCGTGGACATCGGGGGCAGTGCCTCTGGACTGGCAGACTGGGGTGGTGGTCCCCCTCTTCAAAAAGGGGGATCGGAGGGTGTGTTCCAACTTCAGGGGGATCACACTTCTCAGCCTCCCTGGTAAAGTCTATTCGGGGGTACTGGAGAGGAGGATCCGTCGGATAGTCGAACCTCGGATTGAGGAGGAGCAGTGTGGTTTTCGTCCTGGTCGTGGAACAGTGGACCAGCTCTACACTCTCTTCAGGGTCCTGGAGGGGGCGTGGGAGTTCGCCCAACCAGTCTACATGTGTTTTGTGGACTTGGAGAAGGCGTTCGATCGTGTCCCCCGGGGATTCCTGTGGGGGGTGCTCCGGGAGTACGGGGTGCCGGACCCCCTTATTCGAGCTGTTCGGTCCCTGTACGACCGGTGCCAGAGCTTGGTCCGCATTTCCGGCTGTAGGTCGAATCCATTCCCGGTGAGAGTTGGACTCCGCCAAGGCTGCCCTTTGTCACCGATCCTGTTCATAACCTTTATGGACAGGATTTCTAGGCGCAGCCGAGGTGTTGAGGGGATCCGGTTTGGTGGCCTCAGGATCGGGTCTCTGCTGTTTGCAGATGATGTGGTTCTGTTGGCGTCATCGGGCCGTGATCTCCAGCTCTTGCTAGGGCGATTTGCGGCCGAGTGTGAAGCGGCCGGGATGAGAATCAGCACCTCCAAATCCGAGACCATGGTCCTCGCCCGGAAAAGGGTGGAGTGTCCTCTCCGGGTCGGGAGTGAGGTCCTGCCCCAGGTGGAGGAGTTCAAGTATCTCGGGATCTTGTTCACGAGTGAGGGAAGGATGGAGCGGGAGGTGGACAGACGGATCGGTGCGGCGTCTGCAGTGATGCGGACGTTGCATCGGTCCGTCGTGGTGAAGAAGGAGCTGAGCCAGAAGGCGAGGCTCTCGATTTACCGGTCCATCTACGTTCCCACCCTCACCTATGGCCATGAGCTGTGGGTCATGACCGAAAGAACGAGATCGCGGGTACAAGCGGCCGAAATGAGTTTCCTCCGCAGGGTGGCCGGGCTCTCCCTTAGAGATAGGGTGAGGAGCTCGGTCATCCGGGAGGGACTCAGAGTAGAGCCGCTGCTCCTTCGTATAGAGAGGAGCCAGATGAGGTGGCTCGGGCATCTGATTAGGATGCCTCCTGGACGCCTTCCTGGAGAGGTGTTCCGGGCACTTCCCACCGGGACCAGACCCCGGGGTAGGCCCAGGACACGCTGGAGGGATTACATCTCCCGGCTGGCCTGGGAGCGCCTCGGGATCCCCCCGGATGAGCTGGCGGCTGTGGCCGGGGAGAGGGAAGTCTGGGCTTCCCTGCTTAGGCAGCTGCCCCCGCGACCCGACCCCGGATAAGCGGAAGAAGACGGTACGGTACGGTATATATATATATATATATATATATATAAACAAAATAACAAAAGCAGAAACAGAGATATTCTTAACAATGTTAAATTTAACTTCAGTAAACAATACCTGAGGTGGGTTTCAGGTTTCCCACAGGAAATACATTAACATTACCATAGAGAGGTTGTTCTTCCATTCCCCCTGAATAAAAGATACACAAACCACATATAAAGGTTTCTGAAACTGATTCTTTGATTCAAAAGAGATGTGAATCTGTTTTTAGTGATTGACTCATGAAATCAAGTTCACACTGCCTGCAAGCTGCTTTAAAACAAGCTTTAATGTCAAACATTAGGACGAGCTCGGAAGGATTCCAAACAATAAATTTCCTTGCAGCACTTGAAAAATAATTTTATAATCAGTTTCAGACATCTTTTTTTAAATAGATTTCTCTGTAAAGAAAAACAAGAGCAACAACACAAATATTCTGAACAATGTTGGTTTCAAATTACTAAAATACCTGCAATCTCTTCCAGTCTATTCACAGTGAATGTAGATGCATTACCATAGACATGCTCATCTTCAATTTCTCCTGAAAGATACACAGACGACAAATAAATGTTTGTCAAATAAATGGGTTTTCTTTTCAAAAGAGATGCAATGAATTAAAAAAAAAAACAATTACTCTCTCATTGAGTTGGTTCTTTATTTGCATGTGTCGTGGTTAACCAAAGCAAAATGTCTCTACATACTGTATTTCATTTCATATAAATTTAGGTTTAAACTGACAAGAAAATCAACATGATTTGATTTTGGATACCCCCCCCTCCTTGTTTTGTTTTATTTTTCAAATACTTACTCAATACATAATCAATCAATCAAGTTTAATTCACAAAGCGCTTTTCAATAACAATGGTTAATCAAGGTGCTATACATGAAATTTAAAAAAGCGTAAAACAGATATAAAAACACATAAACAGTAGGTATGAAAACATCTCACATGTGGCGCCATTCTCAGGTGTCAAAGGCCAATCAAACAGATGGCATTTCAGCCTAGACTTAAATGGAGTGCACCTCCAGGGGCCCACCACTGCAAAGGCCTGTTCATCCCATTATTTGCCGTGGGACCACCAGCAGGTTCTGTTCAGCAGAGCGAAGGGCTCTACTGCGATGGTGAGGGGTCAGTTTCTCAGGTAGGTGCAAGGACGTCTGAAGTGAATTCTGAAGTGGACCGGCAGCCAGTGGAGACAGAACAGGAGTGATGTAGTCGTGTTTCCGGGTGTTGGGAGGAGTCGGACAGCCACATTCTGCACAAGTTGTAGGTGATGCAGAGAGGCTTGACTTACTCCAATGTACTGTAGAGGGCGTTGCAGTAGTCCAAGCGTGAAGAGTGGATGTTTTTTCCAGCTTAGTATGGCTGGGGAAGGGTTTGACTTTGGCTAGTTGGCAAAGTTGTGAGAAATTTGCCGTGATCACACAATTTATTTGTTTGTCCGGTTTGAATTTATAATCGAGAGGCATTCCAAGATTCTTGACTGCATGGTTGAGGTGGGTGGTCAGAGGTGTGAGATCTGGAGCTGAGTTTGTGAACTGGGGGCACTGCAGAGGATGAATTCAGTCTTTGACTCGTTCAAACAGAGGAAGTTTTGTGACAGCCATTGTTTCATGTCACTTCGGCTGGACAGACTCTGTGTCTGGAGAGTTCTGGGCAACCAGGAGACAGATTTTTCATCTGGGTACAGATGGAACGAGATGTTATGATGGGATATCACTGAACTAAAGAGAAGGATGTACAGGGAGAGTAAAATAGGGCTCAGGATGGAACCCTGTGGTACACCAGAGAACAGTGGAGACGGAGAGGAGGAGAGATTATTGATCATCACAGAGAAGCTTCTGTCTGTGAGATATGACCTGAACCACTGCAGCACAGGTCCCTGATGGCCGACCTGCAGGCCAGGTGGGTCAGGAAGATGGAGTGGTTCACTGTATCAGATGTTCCAGTAATGACTAGTTGTATGAAGATGAGTTTTTCCAGAACTTTAGAGAGAGAAGGCAGATGGGACACTGGTCTGAAATCACCTGTAGAAAGAGTTGATGGGTCTAGATTGGGCTTTTTGAGTTGTGGTCTGACCACAGCCTGCTTCAAAACAGCTGGGACAGACCCTGACCTCAGACTGGTGTTGAAAAGACAAAGGAAACATGGTCGTACTGTGTGGAAAACCTGTTTAAGTAATCCAGATGGAATAATGTCCAGAGTCTAGTTGGTGGGTCTCAGCTTCTGGATGACCTCAGGAAGCTGAGAGATGCTGACTGAAACATGTTTAAAACAGCAGTAGGAGGTGGATCCATGTCTGGAGCATCAACCATACTGTTGTCAATACTCTGTCTATATTCAGCATTTCAACATAACCTGCTTTCTGGAACAGGCCCCTGAGTAAGTTAACTCTGAGTCGGGGGAAACTCCTGGTTTTCTAGAAACTGAGGTAAATCTTACTCTGAGTATGTTGTCATGGTAATCGGCTCTATGAAGTAAACCCACATGCTGGCAGGTCGTCCGTCAGACATGGGCTGTCTGTGCTTACACAATTCCAGAGATTTACAAGCTGAATGAATACCCAGTGATTTATGGAGGGAAAATATTTCTTTGAAATAAAATATGTGATTTAATTTCCTCGTCAATCTCTCATCAGGCAGTGCCATTTTAGAGTTACAGTTCTTGCGTATATTCTCTGGCCATACATATCTTCCATTGCACACCGTGAAATACAGTAGTACAATGCCACAGCAAGATTTGTTCTCTGCACTGATACTTTTCTAAATTTCTTTTCTTTTGTTTATAGCATTTTTATCACAGAACATTTTAGAAAGGCAATGGTATATCAAGTCATGACAGAAGTCCTCACACATGTCTGAAATCATAATTCCATAATGGTGTGATGGGTAGATACAACTATTGATAATATGGATACCAATGTTCCTATCGTTATTTTATATATAGATAACAACGTTCATTACTTTTTTAAAGCGGTTGCCATGGTGAATCTTGTTATCAGGGCTACATTCATATTGGGTTTTTGTTTTGTTTCTCAAAGCTGACTAAAGACCCTCAGAGTTGATTTAAACCAAAATCTCAGAGTTGTTCAGTTCAGATTACTGTACGCTAACCCAGACTCAGTTAGTTGAACCTCCTCTCTGGAATGGGACCCTGGTCTTGTGTTATGATTCTTTGTTTTTCTGCTTGAAATGGTCACAGACTGAACAATTCATCCATTTACAGCTGTGTGAAAAGGTTTTTGCCCCCTTCCTGATTTCTTACTTTTTTGCATGTTAGTCACACTTAAATGTTTCAGATCATCAAACAAATTTAAATGTGAGACAAAGATAACACAAGTAAACAGAAATTGCAGTTTTTAAATGAAAATTTAAAGGGGAAAAAATCCAAACTTAAATGGCCCTGCATGAAAAAGTGATTGCCCCCTAAACCCTTATAACTGATTGGGCCACCCTTAGCAGCAACAACTGCAATCAAGTGTTTGTGATAACTGGCAGTGAGTCTTCTACAGCGCTGTGGAGGAATTTTGTTCCACTCATTTTTGCAGAATTGCTGTAATTCAGCCACATTGGAGGGTTTTCCAGCATGAACCGCCTTTTTAAGGTCATGCCACAGCATCTCAATTGGATTCAGGTCAGGACTTTGACGAGGCCACTCCAAAGTCTTCCTTTTGTTTTTCTTAAGCCATTCAGAGGTGGACTTGCTGGTGTGTTTTGGATTAATTCTGCTGTCTACTAGACAGCAGAATTCATGGTTCCATTTACCACAGCAAGTCTTCCAGGTCCTGAAGCAGCAAAACAGCCCCAGATCATCACACTAGAACCACAATTTTTTACTTTAGGTATGATGTTCCTTTTCTGAAATGCCGTGTTACTTTTACGCCAGATGTAATGGGACCTACACCTTCCAAAAAGTTCAACTTTTGTCTCCTCAGTCCACAGAGTATTTTAACAAAATGCTTGGGGATCATCAAGATGCTTTCTGGCAAAACTGAGACGAGCCTTTATGTTCTTTTTGCTCAGCAGTGGTTTTGGTCTTGGAACTCTGCATGCAGGCCATTTTTGCCCAGTCTCTTTCTGATGGTAGAGTCATGAACACTGACCTTAATTGAGGCAAGTGAGGCCTGCAGTTCTTGGATGGGTCATCGCTGTGCTCTTGGGGTAATTTTGGTTGGCCGGCTACTCCTGGGAAGGTTCACCACTGTTCCATGTGTGGCAAGGTACGCAACTGAGGGCCCGGGCGGGCTTTGAACTCCAGACTCCCGGGTGAAAGTCATGCACGCTGACCATTCAGCCAAAGGGACATCCCCGTGGCCAAGTAGCCGGTGCACATGATCAGTCGGAGGCATAGTGACAGGACCGTCAACTGCCACACATGTTTTCACCATCTGTGGATAATGGCTCTCACTGTGGTTCGCTGGAGTCCCAAAGCTTTAGAAATGGCTTTGGAACCTTTTCCAGACTGATAGATCTCAATTACTTTGTTTCTCATTTTTTACTGAATTTTTTTTTGGATCGCAACATGTCTAGCTTTTGAGGATCTTTTGGTCTACTAAACTTCATCAAGCAGGTCTGATTTAAGTGATTTCTTGATTAAGAACAGGTGTGGCAGTAAACAGGCCTTGGTGTGGCTAGAGAAATTGAACTCTGCTTTCCAAAGACGTGATAAACCACAGTCGTTTTAAGAAGGGGGGCAATCACTTTTTCATACAGGACCATGGAGGTTTGGATCCCCCCCCCCCCCCCCCCCCCCCCCCCCCCCCCCCCCACACACACACACACACACACTCAAAAATTGCATTTTCTGTTTACTTGTTTTATCTTTGACTAACTTTAAAATTTCTTTGATGATCTGAAACATTTAAGTGTGACAAACATGCAAAAAAAGTAAAAAAATCAGGAAGGGGGCAAAAACTTTTTTACAAAGCTGTAGATCTGAAGAGCTCTATAACTGTGGGAACTATAATATTCTCACATGTTAATGAGCTAACAGATGGAAGTTATCTCAGCACTTTAAAGCTCTAATCTGAAGATCAACTTGAGAAACTGAGAATAAACATGGATTACATTTTTTCAACATTGTAAATGCACTAAAAGTCATGTTAGCATTAACAAAATACAGGAACACAAAACCCTCGTGTAGTTATAATGTCTTACATCTTACCTCCAGGGACATAAATCTTGGGGTGTCCAAACTTGGCATCCTGTCTTTGTGGTTTTCTGTACATGTTGAACCAAGTGTCACCATCCACTCTACTTGAAGGCTGAAGGGGAAATGTAAACCTGTGCAGGGTGTCAGGTTTTATAGTAAGATTTGTGTCAGGTGTTGTCTGCTTTTTGGAGACTTTTTTTCTTCTCCAAAAACTGTGATGACGCATATGTCGCATGTGATGAATTGTGTGTCCACACAATTAATCTTTTACAAGTCAACTTGTGAAGTGAAACATCATCTTATATTTAGACTTTGCATTTCACACTTGTGATTTGCAGCACCAGGGTGTTGCACTTTTCTCCCCACCACCAGCCTGAACCTGCCAAACACTGTTTTTTTTATTTAAAAAAAAAAAAAAAAACATGATGAGGCATGTTTAATTGCAATTTCTGCATCTTCCTTTATTGGATGAGATATATTTTCCATGCAAAACTTTTTTTTAAAAGGCAGAAATGAAGAGCTGACCTAACTGACCTGACACCAATAACAGCAAGTGGAACAGGCTTCACTCAAAAAACCATTTTCTTCTTGCTTGAAGAATAAAGACTGCTGGTTTTTTTTTTCTGTATAGGAACAAAATAAATTCAATAGGTTTGAGAAAGCTCTCTGAAAACAGACTGAACCACAACTGGATAAATGATAGCATTTTCAGACAGTCAAATTTCATCAGAATAATTCAAAATATCATTTAAAATTGTTGATATTTATCTCAAACATATTTCAGAAATCCCACAGAGAATAACTGTCTCTGTGTTCAAAATAATAAAGTGGACATATTGTTTTTTTTATCTTTTACAGTTGCAATCAGAATGATTCAACCCCTACTTCAAATAAGGTTTATTGAAAATGTACAAATTAGCAACTGTTTGCAACAAACAAATCAAACAAGAATTTTCAAATAGCTCAACACAACTAACATTACGAGTGTTTTCTCCTTACTAAGCACAAAATGTCACTTTTAATGACCACTGCTGTCACAAAATTTTTCAACTCCTGAACTGAATTCCTCATGAGAGCACATTTTCAAATCAAATGTGGTCTCAGCAAGTGGTCAAAAAACCTTGACTGACAGTGAAAGACTTGCAGCAAGACATGGTGGCATCAGGCACTGAGGTTTCAGTGTGTAGAGTAAAGTGCGCTTGAAATGCTGAAGGGCTCCATGCACAGAATTCAAAGACAACACCACTACTGACCCAAAGGCACAAGAAAAGTCGGCTACAATTTGGTCAGCACTAAATAAACCAGAGGTTTTGGGATTTTGTTTTGTGGGGCAATAAAACAAATCTAAAGCTTTTCAGGCCTATAGATCAGCGGTATGTCTGGAGGAGGAAGAATGAAGCATAAGCGGAAATGGGCACCCTCCCTATGAAGCATGGTGGTGGCTCAGTGATGCTCTGGGCTGCTTAGCTTCCTCTGGCACGGGAAACCTGTATTGTGTTGAGGGCAAGATGGATTCAACCATCAGGAAATCTTGATAGAAAATGTTATTCCACATGAGAAAGTTGAAGCAATCATCCCAGTGTCCACCAAGGCTTGGTTTCATAAGAAGCCCTAGAAGATATTAGAGTGGCCATCACAGTCACCTGACGTGAACCCCTTTGAAAATCTGTGGTGGGATTTGAAAAAGGTAGTTGCTTCATCCAAACCCAAGAACATAAGAGAACTGGAGGCCTTTGGCCATGAAGAATGGGCTGAGACTTCTGTCCTCAGGAACCCTGCCAGAAGCTGGTGTCTGGTTATGCATCATGTTTGCAGCAGGTCCTAACAGCAAAGTGCTCTTCTAATTATTAAAGTTATTGTCATGAAGGAGTTTTTAAAATTTTGATTGCAACTGTAAATCACTCATTCAAAATATTGAACAGGACCTGGTGATTTTTTTTGTGGATTTTTGTAAATTAAAGGGAATTTCAGTAACTTTTTTACCTCAATAAATGCTTTTCGGAATCTCCGTGGGGCAAAGTGGGGCTAGCTCTAGTACTAAAGACTTTCTAGTGTAGACTCACTTTTGCCTCCACCCCCTGGTTGAATTATTGCATCCCTTGTGTGTTTTTTTTTTTTTTTGTTTTGTTTTTGTTGGAGTTTTACTTGCTGTGTACGGGCGGGGGGGGGGGGGGAGGGGAGGAGGTGTAGTGATACTTCTGCTTTAGAGAGGGGAACCCCAGTCTTGCAACTTAGTGGTCACGCTATTTTAATCTTTTTGATGTAAATAAAACTTTTAAGCCTTTTACGTGTTGTCTGTTGCTCGGGAGGATCCGGAGGACAGTAGTCTGGGTTACCACGACATACGCACTAGAATTAGACCTGTCTGTAAGCGCGTTCACAAGGCAAGCGTCAAAGCCAAAACAAAGTTTTATCAGGACAGACCAAGTGAAGGAAATGTCCCAACAGAGAAATGTGATCAAATGTAACAGTACGGTTGATAGAGAGGATCTGCGGAATAAAAGTGCTGGACTCTGAGTATAAGGAGCGGATGTCTGACATGAAGTTACTCAAACAGCAACGACTGTTAACTTTTGTAGCTACATCAGCAGCTTGTCTGTTCATCTACCATCGCTTACTGGCATGTTACACAAGCAGCAACACTTACCGACTGCACATCCTCACAGAATATATATAATCCACTGGCCCCTGGTGGTACTGTCCCTCCTGTTATGGTACTGAAAACACTGCTGAATTTCTGCTGAAGCAACTCAGCACGGCAGATTTATTTTCCTCCTCGCCGTCGTCCTCCTCCTCTCTGACAAAGCTGGTCATTGAACGCTACTCTGCTGAAGGTAATCAGCTGATTTCAGGTGGTGCTAAAGAGGCTAGCTTAGCAGCTACCAGTCTCTGTAGATCACGTCATTCCCAGAGAAAAAACAAAATCTCGTAATGTGGAGAGCCCAAACTCAAAGACAAAGCCATTTTCACTCTCCGGAGTTTCTGGCACATTTGAACTAAGGTCCTATTCCAATACACAATTTTTAACATGAAAAAGTGGGATTTCTGGGTGATGACTCCTTTAACATGAAAACTAAAGTTGTTCCAACCATCAGATCTGAGTGTAACTGAATGCAAATCGACTAAGTTTTTCAACACAGAGGTCTTCGTCAAAAGGCAAGTTGATCAAATTAATTAAAATTCTGTATCGTTTAATATTTGATAAATGGTGGTCAAGGTTCGATACACACCTTTATTGTTGCACCCTCAACATATATGTGTATATATAATATATATTTGTATGCATGTAAGATTTTAATGAGGTGGCAGGTTTTCCCTGCAGGTCCCTGCAGAAAAGAAAGACCTGAAACATATGAGAAACACATTGAGCTGACCGGTGACAAATGAACAGAAAACCACTTCCTTCTTACTTTACAATATGACTGCTATTCTTTTGCTGCAAAGAAGCAAAATAAGACCTCATCCGGTTTAGGCTTGACAAACAGCTTAAGAACCTTATAGACTGAACCCAAGCTGAATAAATGATTTGCATGTTCAGATTCTAAAATCAAACTTTATCAGAATATCAAAAAATGCCATCTAATTTTGATGCTCCTTTGCCTCGAGCACATTTCAGAATCCTTGACAAAATAAAAGAAAATGTTATGTTGATTTCTACCTTTTGATGTAAAAAGATTATGTAAATATACTGAATCAAGAACATTGTTTAAATGATGAAAGATGCTAAAACATCAAAGAGAAAATGTAATATGAATTTTTGAATTTCAGATTTCCTGTCAAATTGTTGTCTTTACATTTTTATGATTGAAAGAAAGAAATGTTGAAATTAGTGTCATGTTCATATCATTAACCTATAAGAATATTTGCTGAAATCACCTTTCAAGATTTTTCGCAGAAGGTAATGATGCAGTGTGAGTCAGCAGTTTTGGTAGAGGAGAGTTCAGCATATACAATAAAACAATTTGGCTAAAATATGACCTGGGTAATTATGCTATGAGGCTAACAGTATAATTTCCATTTAAAGGCCAAAAAGTGTGTCTTTTGAAAAAAAAAGGAAGTGTAATAATCATGTTTTGTTCATAAAGTCATTGTAATGTATCATGAGAGAATGCTCTCTCAGTCCTCTCTCTGTAAAATATTTTCGACACCATTTAAAAACATGGACTTTGTTTATTCACAACAGATTATTTCCACTGTTTCATAAATAACCGGGTCTGCATTAATGCAGACATCTGCTAAGTTCAACTATTGAAAGCCAAGCAATCAGTCAATTATATACTTGGCAGCAGGTTTTTCTTTTAGGTCCACCTTTACAGTTATATGGAGCCCTTTTTTTTCTTAGAAACTACCTTAATTCTTCATAGCATACTGTAGATTCAACAAGGTTATATGGCACATTTCTCAGAGACTTTGGTCCATATTTATATGATTGGAGCTTTGTGACATGATGCATCATCCTGCTGGAAGACAGCACATTGTGGTCATAAAGGGCTGGTCATGGTCAGCAGCAGTACTTGGCTAATGTTTGAATCATGGCAACCTGGTACTAAAGGGCTCAATGTGTGCCAAGAAAATATCCCCCACACCATCACAACACCAAGAGCTTGATCCGTTGAAACAAGGGAGAAGAGATCCACACTTTATTGTTGTTTAGGCCAAATTGTGACCCGTTGCATTTTTTGTTTGCTCCTGCATATGGATCTGTGTCTGTTTAACATCACCTCAGTGTCACATCTGAAGAAATGTATTACATACAGCAGATCAGATAGAAAGCTCATCGAGAAAATATTAAAATAAAAGATTGTTTGCTGGTCTCAAACTGTGACTCTGAGTCAAATCTGAAATGATTATATGTGGCTTAAGTGTAATTAAAGTTTCAAACTCACATCCCCATCTGATTAGCTATGTTAACAAGCAGTTGAACAGCTGCAAGTGGTTGGTGAGTGTATTTTGCACTTTTCTCTGTATTTTACAGTGTGGGAACAATAAAATAAAGATCTGATGTTGGCAAGATGCACTGGCGTTCTCTACAAAATACACAATAACTATAAAATATGAAGCTTTGTAATCGTCTTCAAAGAGTAAAAGAATAAATAAAAAATCTTTCATGGTACCAGCTCTGAAAACAATTTATGTCCAAGGATGACCCCTTGTGTTCAAATTCAAGATTTTATTGAATGAAACTAATTTATTAATCAAACATTAATTTATTGTGTCAGAAGTCATATTATTTATGGCAGATCTTACCCTTAAATGGATTTTTTTTTTTTTTTTAACTTTGTAAATATAATCTTATTTTAGGACTCTTACAATTTCCCCACAACACACTTATGTCCTGACAACCTGGTTCTGACTGGTCCTCTCAAGTAACTATGATGTGTTTTCTTGGTCCCCATGAAAGTTGCTGCTCACAGAGGTAGAATGGGCAGAAGAATGAGAATCAGTGCTATAGAGACTTTGTAAGCACTTTTTAACTTTGTAAATTCAATCTTATTTCGAGACCCTCACGATGTCCCCACAACACACTTCTGTCCTGATAGAAACTGTTTGACAATTTGGTCAATCTGGTTCCCTCAAGTAGGCCTAACTGTGATGTTGTGGTTTCTTAGCCTGGCACACCAGCCTGAAATCAGTCTCCTTCCACTGGAGACTAATTTCCAATGCCAGATAAGAGGCGGGACGAACAGGAACAAACTGAACCGAAGAGAAACAATCAGAGAAACACGGAAGTGACGCAAACGTAAGAGGAAAACATGGAGGAAAGCCTTTAAAGCTGCAACTTCTTGCACGTGTATCTATCTGCGGCTTGCAACCCAGTGGGCGTGTCCTATAGTGGGCATGTCCTATTGTGGGCGTGTCGCATTGTGGGTGGGTCTGGTTAGGTTTAGGGGAGGGGTCAGGGGTAGGGCTAGATTTTACCGTGCTCTCATTGGCCTGGTGGGCGTGTCGTCGAGTAACGTCACACTACGACACGCCCCTGTCTCGCGAGCCGCAGATAGACCCTTCTCACTTCTTGTGGATTTAAGGACATGCTGTAGCTCATCAGGAAGGACATCATTAAAGATTTACTTGCACCTTCATTTCATTAATATTGCTGTTCTCCGTTATTATTGAATGCATTCTGCACCGTTTCTGTTTAAAAAAAAAACCTTCTGGTTGTTTTGTTTCCAGCTGTATTTGTATGCTAGAAGAGAGGCTTGTGGTCCAACAACGGGCTTTTCCGGGTCCTTCTTATGAATTTCCGTCTGATTGGCTCCCTCCCATGAGTGTATGAAGGAAGCTCCGCCCCCCGCTCTGTGTGTGTAACAGAGCACACGAATGAGTTTGTTCGAGAAGGGTCTATCTGCGGCTCGCAAGACAGGGGCGTGTCGTAGTGTGGGCGTGTCGTAGTGTGATGTTACGCGACGACACGCCCACCAGGCCAATGAGAGCACGGTAAAATCTAGCCCTACCCCTGACCCTTCCCCTAAACCTAACCAGACCCACCCACACTACGACACGCCCACACTACGACACGCCCACTGGGTTGCAAGCCGCAGATAGATATACAGTGTGGTGTCGCGCTGTCTTCACTTCTAGTGCGGAGTAGAGTGCCTAGGCACTCTAGTGCGGAGGGGAGGGTTATCTGCCTTCCCATGGGCGGGTATAAACCCACGTGGGCAACGCCATTTTCGAGGTGACGTAGAAGCAAAAGGCTTTTCCTGATTCGCTCCCTTCTCCGTATTGTTTCAGGAAACAAGCCAGTGGAGGTGACGCACTTGCAAGCGCAGCATGAATAAGTAACCAGGGATGACCATCCATATTTCAAAAGGAGCAAGTTAAAATGGTTTTCAGTGGAAGGAGATCTACCATCGATCCTCTGCCGCCACCTTTCTGATTGCTTATGGTTAGAGAACTGAGTCACCAAAAAAGACATATTGTAAAGTCCTGCCACCCGCACTATGATTGGTCCAGTCAATTTTTTTACCAGAGTGGAAATCTCTTCCCAATGGAGGGAACCCAGACTGACTTGCGGTGTAAACTGCCTAAAGGATTTACTTCACTTGGTGATCCAAACTAAATAGACCCCCCTAAGCCGCCTCTGAAGCACAGCTGCTAGGAACACATAGCTGAGGTTATCAGATGAGAGTGAACCCCTTAACCTCTCAGATCCAAACTAAACTTCATCTAATGTATTAGTCATTTTGCATGAAAACATATAATATTCTACAGCAGGCTGAAGAGCGAGGTGGCCATTAACCCGAGGGGAGGGGCGCTCAGTTTGTGTTTACAAACAGAAACAGTGGGGGGACTCCAGACTCTACCTTTAAGGGCTCCAGAGTGTGACCAAAAATGAGCTCACTGCGACTGACTTTTTTTTCTTGGTTGCACCAGTGTGCCTAACATTTCTCAAGTGAAAGAATTTCTCCATCTGTGTTCATTTCCCTCCTAACGGGAGCTCAGAGAAGAATAACACTGTGATAAAAGTCCACAGAAAGGGCGGGTCTTCATTTCTGATTGGCTCTGATCCTTCCTGAACACGTGACCGCCATTTATATATAGTATATAGTTTGAAATAAAGACTGGTGGGAGTGGCGAAGAATGACACAGGGGAGAGCCACAGAAACTGGAATAAATTGTGAAACGTGGAATATGGTGGAATTTGCTCATATGTGGTTTTCATCTACTATTTTCATAAATTTAACCGTTTTTCATGAAGCAGAAAAGTTGAATGAGAGTTGATGCATTGTGACGCTGCAGCCTCCATCTGTGTGACATCATGGGCACTGATGGAGATCCAGCAGAGTTCTGCACGGGTCCAGCTTTACCAACCCGCTTGATGCCCAAAGTTTGCCGCTGGTTCACATAAACTCAGATGTTGACATTCAGAGACCAAAACACTCAAAACACAACCCACCAGGCGCCCTAAACACGCTGCAGGAAGGTTTGACGCTCATTCAAAGAAGTAAATTTCCTGAATAGTTGAACTTAATAAATGCAGCTATTAATTAATGTGCCTATTTTAACATTATCAACATAGCCCACTTAAGTAAACTGAACACTCTAAGAAATTAAATGTTTTACTTAACTCAGTTATGTCAACCGGTCCCACACAACTGAGTTAGTTAAAAGTCAAATGCAGGATTCCTTTAATTCTGAAAATAAGTTTTAAATAAATCTGATTAAAGTAGTATAATTGAATACAACACAAATGAGTTATGTTGTAGTAGCTCAACATCATAATGTTGATCCAACAAACATGTTGATTTAAGATAACTAACTTGAATAAACTCAACTCAACCAGAACATGCTCTACCAACTCAGTAAAATTAAGTTGCTTTAACATATTTTAATATAGCTTTTGTTTATTGAACCAATATGGATTGGTGGTTTTACTGAAATTAATCTTGTTCTTTCCATTAGATTTTATTTTATTTGACAGACAATATCACAATCTTAATTAATCGAATTATTGAGATTAGAGGGTAGCCTACTGATAAAATCCCTTATTCAGGTGAGTTTATTGGTAGAAATATTTGTAATTTGTTCACCTGCACTACTGCTGTAAAAGAACTTAAATTTAAGACTTTAAAGTGACAAAAGCTGCTTGAGTTAATCCAACGTACAGTAACAGGACTGAGTATTTTCAGTCCAGACTGTTTGGTTGATTAAATAGGAATTTGTTCATTTAACACCAACAACTTGTGTTTATGTTTTTAAATTATTATCTCTTGTTGGTTTAAAACACAATGATGTTGGTTAAACATAAAACAAAGAAAAATTGGATGAACAAAATTTGCATTATTTAGTCCAATGAAGGTTACTACTTCAAATCAACAACTCGGTGTAATTGGTCCTGTGGTGGGTTCATTTGAATATTTCCATCATGCTTTGTGGCTCCTGCTGTTCACACCAATTCACACCATAGTTAAGTGCATATGTGATACGATTTACGGTTTCCTTCTGGTAAAAGTGCTTTTTCTCCACAGAAAACATGCTGCAACTGAGGGATTGAGGTCCTTTTACAGCAGTGGTGCAGGTGAACAGATTACAAACATTTCTACTGGTAATTTCACCTGAATAACTGATTTAATCAGTACCTCCCAATCTCAATAATTTCACTAATAAAGATTGTGATATTGTCTTTAAAATTAAATAAAATCGAATGGAAAGAACAAGATTAATTTCAGTAAAACCACCAATCTGTATCGGTTCATTAAACAAAAGCTATATTAAAATATATTAAAGCAACTTAATTATACTGTGTTGGCAGAGCATGTTCTGGTTGAGTTGAGTTTATTCAAGTTAGTTATTTTAAATCGACATGTTTGTTGGATCAACATTATGATGTTGAGCTACTACAACATAACTCGTTTGTGTTGTATTTAATTATCCTACTATAATTAGATTTGCTTAAAAGTTATTTTCAGAATTAAAGACATCCTGCATTTTACTTTCAACTAACTCTGTTGTGTGGGACCAGTTGACATAACTGAGTTAAGTAAATACAACATTTCATTTCTTAGAGTGCTCCACGTTTAGACTTTGCATATAAACCTGCTAAAATCGGTCTGAACGCACCAGGACATATTGTTCCTCCCTTCATTGCATTCACTACATTTCTTTCTTTGTTCTGGTATTTAATGTATTTAAGAGGTTTTTAAAAAAAAGAAGAAGCATGAAATCTAATGCAAATGAGCTCTAGAAAATCTGAAAGAGCTCCATGACAGTAATTTCAATTGAAGCATCAGAGTGGGAATTAGAGACCATAATCAGACCAGCCTCCATCAGACTGATGATCTGCTATAGAGGCGGTCCTGGAGAAGATCAAAATATTGTGTTTGATTGAACTACTAATATGAGAGACTGCTGTTTATTTAAAATAAACAATTTACCAGAAGCTCCACAGCCTCATGGGACATTTCAGAGTTTGAAATGTTTAGTTTCATGAAGTTCAGTGAAGCTATATAGACCTTTAAGGATTTTTTTTTACCAAAACCTTTTGTTTTTTACTTTAAAAAGTTAAAGACAAGCAGTTTTCTAAACCTCATTATTGTTCACAATAACTGTAATAATCATCAATGTCTCACTAAAATGATCAAAAGAAAATCCTTAAACTGGATTAAATTGGCAGCGATGCTGTAAAAATTGTAGTGCACCTTTACTTTTTGCTGGTGCACCCAAATTAAAAAGTTAGACGCACCACTGCAACCGGTGGTGAAAGTTAGTCCGGAGCCCTAAAAATTTAAACCAAACATTTTTGTTACATTTTGATGTTTTGAGACATTAAACTTGTAATAATGTGATAATAGACACCTAGTGCAGCAGCCGTTTTGGAGAACTCTAATCCTTCTACCTTGTCAAAAACTTCAGGATGTATGGAACTTGCCAAGACTATCTTTGTGATAAAGTAAAATTTATCACATGGAAATGATATTTTCTGTATTTAACATTGCTCGGTTGGGGAAGATGTGTATGGGAGGAGTGCTGCCGGCAGATAGTTCCATTACACGTGGAAAATTTCCATTAATTTCATAATAAAGACGCCTTGCCTCCACTTGACTCCAAAGCACCTCATATAAAAACTTTTGAATCCAGGAAGCACTCCCGTTCAAACATTTTTTGTCAGACATATAACTGCCACAAATAACTAAAACATTTAACTGTTCAACTTTAATTTACTTAATCGTAAAGATTTTATGATTAAATCAAAAAGCAACAAGAATAATGGACATTTATGTGAGATCAAAGTAACATAACTATCAGAATAACTAACAGACCAAAACAACATAATGAGACAGAGGGGGAATTTATACAATACCTGATTAACCAACACACACACAAAAAAAACATAAATGACAATTAATTTTCATCTCCACCAGAGGGCGAGGGTTATGTTTTCACCAGCATTGGTTCGTCTGCTTGTTTGTCTGTTTGCAAAATAAATTGAAAAGTTACAAACAGATTTGGCTGAAATTTGTAGAGGTGTACAAATGATTAGATTTTGGCGCTGATCCGGACTTTCGTCTGGATACAGGAATTTTTATAATGAGTTTTTATCCCACTCCTGGCAGGCAGGTGGTGAGGACTGAGCTCATCTACATCTTCATACTCGTCTGTCTCCTTATATGTGATGATAAAATGATGTGGTTGTATCAAATACACCAACAATCTTTGTCAGTGGCAGGGTGGGGGTGCCCGTGTCAATAAATGCCACAAGTGTTGTCACATTTCCGTAGTTTTTTACCACTTTCATCAACTCTTATTTACATTATTTACATTATTTAGATACATTTCACATCAGGTGGTGCTTCGGATCAGCTTCAGAAGCCAGGAATTTTGAAAGGGGAAGTGGTCTGCATGGCGGAGGTCTGAACTCTACGAGTGCATTTCTAGTTTTATTTTTATTTCAGCAGTGTGATGTCATTGTATGAATAAACTAATTTTAAAACAACACTTGTGGCCAAAGAAAAACAAAAGCACTATTGCAGAGGCAGGAGGAAATATATGTGTTTCTCTGCATGCTGATATTGATAGCTGCCTGTTAAACAAATATGTTTTGATTGCATTAAAACAGAGAAAGCACATTAATACCTTAAAATATAAACAAAACTACAAAGGTACTTTTAACAAAAATGAAAGCACAAGTATTAAATATTCCTAATACTTTATACTGTCATTTTATTTACATGTACATGAAATGACTGCAGGTTTAAACAGATAAAGCTGCTTTTTCACAGATCCATCGATGTGTTTCATTACATCTCACGGATTTCCATCCTTGGTCTTTAACAGAGATTACACATTGATCATCAGTGGCAGGATCTGTCATCCAGGAGCTGAGGAAAAAGTTTGTTAGATACAGTAACAGTTCACAGACTTCATGACTCAAAATGTCATGTTCCTTACGTGTTAGCCAAATCACTTCCATTGATCCACTTCCATTTTCCGTGTTCTGCTCTCAGACCGATCCAGTATCCATGGAGCCCAGAACTGCCCCAACTGAAATGATTAGTGATATTTGTCTGAGGAAAACAGAGAGGAAGTTATCACACGTTTAAATATAAAAACCTGACACCAAATGATTAATCAGATGTTTGGATAGTAAAAAAACAACAACAACAGCAAAAACAACAAAAACAACTTTCTTGTCATGTAGACCATAAGTTAAGATTTCTTTATACCTTTTCATTGTCATCAGTAACAACAACCAGATCAGAGACTTTTCCTCTGCAGTCTTCTCGAGCTCCTTCCCAGTTTCTCCGATCAGCAGAAGTTTCATGATCATTTACTGCATAACAGCTGGACTGACCGTGTAACCAGCCTTTCTCACATGGTTTACATGTTCCCACTGAAACAACAAGGATCTACTAATAAACATTTTTATCGTGCAACAATATTCTTGTAGTTTTTAAAACATAAATACATGTGAACTTACGGCTTTTTTCTTGTTTACAGTAGGCACTGATGCTCCACTGAGCACGACTGACGTTAAGCTTAATCCAGTCCGTCTCCATGTTTTGAATTTGTTTTGTTAGGTTTGTCTTCTCTGCCTCCAGGTCATTGATTTTTTCTGTAAATCTCTCTTTTTCTGTCTTCAGGTTTCTGTTCTCATGCTCTGAAACAGAATTGGACTGGTTCAGGTTCCTCAGACAACTGGTTGATTAGATCTTTGAGTTTTTTGTTCCAGTAGTCATTACAACAACCTATATTGTACATTACTTCTATCCCTAACCTTTAATCCTAAACCCACACTGTCTGAACATATATTGTTTTAGATTATTGTGCAAATGAATAGATTAACTGCGCTCCAGATAAATCTAGAAAACTCAATGACAAAACTTACAGCTGATGAAATAAGGTGTCACTGCACTGAATTAGGAAATAACACTATTTTTTTTCCATGGTTTAAATATGATAAATACTTTTTTTCCATACTCACCGTAACTAAAGACTCCAACAAGCAGTCCTATGATGCTCAACAGCAAAATGACACAGATAGTCCCGAAGCAATAAGCCAACTTTTGGTAGTGACGTCTTTTCTCAGCTTCCTTGTCTGCCAGCAGTTCTGCTGAAGTTAAACGCATGTAAACAGATGTGTCTGCAGAGCTTTGCAGGGCAAAATGTAGGTATCACTAAAACAGTCATAATTTGAGGGAAAAAGTGAACCAAAAAAAAAAAAAAAAAAAAACCATTTTTAGACTGTGTTCTGTAGACCAAACCATCTCAAACTAATGTTCACATTATTATCTTTGCTGTGAAAAAATTTACTTGATTAGTAAAGTAATAATACATCGACCACAACATAACAGAGGCTTGAATATGTTATTGAGATTAAAGAAGCACATTAAACTGGTTTAAGTCATATATTTGATTCCAGTTTGTTCATGTAAACTAAAAATCTTCCTCACGCACCAAAGTTGGTGACTTCCTCTTTGTCTTGGAGTTTATTTTTCACATTGAACATGCTTCCATTAGATATTATTAGACAGTGTGGCATAAATTTTCATTGCTATGCAGATGATACTCAGATATACCTATCCAAGCAGCATGAGGAAATCATTTTGTCACATTTTGTCTGAAAGGCCAACAGGCCAAGGAGACAGAATTTTCTCTTTCTAAATTCACACAAAACTGAAGTAGTTCTCCTTACACCCGAGTGTCTCAGAATAACTATGTACTTAATCTGCATGGATTATTTTGGGTCACTGCAGCGGGGGAACTGAAGAATTATCTTTGACCAGAATCTGCCCTTTGACTCACGTATAAAACAGCTTTTTAGGACTGCACCTTCTTTCACATGCCTGCCTAAATTAGGAACATCCTGTCACAGAGTGATGCAGAATATCCAGTCTATGTTTTGGCTTCTTCGACACTGGATGAACACAGTTTCGTATCACTGGGCCCAAGAAATGAACGAAAACTGCGATACATGAGAAATCATGTCATCCTTGTAAAATCCAGGATACAATTTAAAGTGAAACCATGTAACTTTTGAACCCAATGTTAGCCAAATATTATGATACATTATATTCTAACATTGTTATTAATATTAGTAACTATAGCTGATTTCTGCGGTCAATAAAGAGCACTTGCCGATGTCGTTGCTCCGAGGGGGTTGCCATTCTCAAAAACCAGGCATTGTAACTTCTCAGGAGCGGGCCCGTCTCTCATTAGATCATGTAGCCTGGAATGCTTTGATTAATGGCTTGATGACTTAAAAATCAGCTTTTCAAAGTGGTCTGCAACACTTTTCCAAAACACAGATGAGACTGTTTAATTTTGAGACAGTTGAGGTGCCTGTGGGAAGTTACAGGTTTAGTGGCCAAAAGTTACATGGTATAACTTTAAAATTATTATCCTCACTTATAAAGCTGTCAACCATGTTCCATTCTAGGGGTGTTCCATGTTGTATTGTTCATATTGTATTGTGATAATTCTGGCATATTTTTTGACATCCTTAGAAAATGTGATATTGTGACCTCATATAACCTGTACACCACAGTGGAGCTCCACTGAACAAGTCAACAAGAGAACATGGGTGATCAAAACAGCTCAGGAGGTATCGGCTTCTTGAAATAATCCAAATTAGAAAAGCAATTGAAATTTAAAGTGATACCGTGTAACTTTTGAACCAAATGTTAGCCAAATATTATGATACATTTTATTCTAAAATTATTATTAATATAACTAACTAAAGCTGATTTCTGTGGTCAATATAGATACTTGACGCATGTCGTTGCTCCGAGGGGGTTGCCATTCTCAAAAACCAGGCGTTGTAACTTCTCAGGAGCGGGCCGTCTCTCATTGGATCATGTAACCTGGAATGCTTTGATTAATGGCTTGATGACTTAAAAATCAGCCTTTCAAAGTGGTCTGCAACACTTTTCCAAAACACAGACTGAGACTGTTTAATTTTGAGATGGTTGCGGCGCCTGTCAGATGTTACAGGTTTAGTGCCCATGGCCAAAAGTTACACGGTATAACTTTAAATAGAATTTGCAGAGGCTTTAATTTGCTGTACTTCTTATGTCGAGCGAACAGAGGAAGGACTATGGCTGTGACTTCTTGTGTGGCCATCAATATCATCTGTGACATCGTTATCACAGTATTTTTTCTTTATATTCCTTTTTGGTGATGTCACCCACCCTCACTCATCTCTACAGTTTCTTTACAGTACAGATCATATGTATAGTTTTCAGAACAGATGCTTTAAAACAGGTGGTATTAAAAACATTGTCTGAAAACTGAGATCTGACAAAAAAATTTATCATGATAACTTTTTTGCCATATCATCCAGCCCTACTCCATTATGTCTTTAAAACTCTTACTGTAGCTAAATAATATTACAGTTAAGGTTGGCGTGGGTGATTCTTAGCCATCCTTTGGTATACAACCTAAAGCTTAAACTGATAATGGATTATATTTGGTCAACAATTACCTTGAACAATGGCCTTCTGCATCTGTTTTTACAACTTACCATTTCTATCAGGAGGTTTTTCTCTTGATTCACGGGGAATCCTCACGTCTTCATACACGGTCTCCTCCTTCTCTATAGCTGTAGGATTTTAAAGGATAGTGTTTCAAGGTTACAACACATGTATTCCACTTATGGAGTGTACATATTTCATTTGAAAATGACATACTGTATTCCTTCAAAGCAAGTGCTACGGTCTAATCACACTCAGACTTTGCATACATGGCGAGCTAAAAATCTATTGTTTTTATCAAGTATCAAGGAAACATATAAATCACATCTTGATCACATGCAGATTTTAGCCATTTATTGTGTATATATGATTAATTAATTGCCTAATTGAATAAATACTTATCTTTTTCCTCCTCTATAAACTTTTAAAGAAAAAATTAAAAGAAATAAGCAATAATCAGATTAACTTGTACCAGTTATAAGATTTCCTTTGAATAAAATCTTAGCTCACCTTTTGATCTTGTTCCTTTAGTCTTGAATACAACTGAAGCATAGTTGACGTCTGCCATCACCGCAGACTTGTCTGACATGTAGAAGGGAGCATAACTACAGAACAGTCAATAGGAGGAGGTTGCAGTATTTATAAGGAGTTGTGGCTTCCTTTGCTTCTGCTTTTAGATGAGAAAACCATTTGCATGGCGAGTCCAAGTATGTCTTGAATTGGTCTCTTAAACCATACATATTGTGTTTTACATCAGGGGGAGGGTATAAGCTTACGTGTCACACAAAGATAGTTACGGCTGTTTATTTGTTTGCTGTTATGTGTGATGAAACCACCACAACCCTCATGGTGGTTTTTATCCTCTTCTCAGTTTTGTAATTTTTGTGTTTGTACTTTTCTGAATTGTGCATTTATTAATATAAAAAATTACACTTTGTCTTTTCAGATACATCTAAAATAATAGATTTATTATGAGGTGAAGTGATTAATAACATTGATCCATTTTCTGTGACGTTCCCATTGAACCTGCTTTGAAATCCTCAGTGTAAAATTCACCTCTCTTTAAAAAAGGTAAAAAGAAAGATCGAAAGCAAATTTAAAATGTATTTAATCCACAATGGTACTAAGTCGCCTGAATTTGCTTTGAACCATGACAACGACTATTGACACCTTCAACCATCAACGTCTCAATAAAAATACCTCCAGGAAGGAAGCGAGAACATTCTGAACTTCTGCTTTCTGCTTCTTGATGAAGTTAGGAAGCAGCAACAGAAGCTGCTACTACTTTTATATTTTAAAAAAATCTACAGTGAGAAACTCAGCGATTTCTGCATAGATGTATATTTCACAGTGAAAATTTTCTCATGCTTTCTTTCACAGATCTGGGCATGAAAAAGTTCCTCCTTTTTCTGCCAGAAGTGGTGTACTAATAGTGCACCATTACTTCACTATCACTGGCTAAACGACTTGTCCCGCAAATACGGCATCACTTACGGTGTCCAAACTTGGTGTGTGGAAACGTCCTTGTTACGGGTATTCATTTATGCTCTGAAATCGTTTCCCCCTGGACACACAGGCGTTTCTCTGTACGATTGAATTAGCAGACAAGCTGCTGGTAAGTGGCTGGTAAGTGGCTGGTAAGTGGTTGGCAGTCGGCTGAAAGGGGAACTTTTTCATGCCCAGATCTGTAAACTGCTTCCTTTACTGTTTGCTTCCTGTTCTGGTTCTGTAGGGGCACTTGGAGGATCTGAAGGTGGACAAAGAGGAGCTGGGCCTGCAAATTGATCATCTTCTCCAGAAGAACGGCAACCTGATGCAGCTGAAGATGTCTCGGGGTCTGAAAGTACAGTAGCAACATACAGGTGTGCTGCCAACACCAGCTCCACTAAAGCACCCTTAATATTTCATTTTCTTTCTTTTTGGATGTGATTAAGCTCAGCTGTGTTAAGAGGCTGCAGCTTTTCTAAGCATACATTGGGTGAGTGAGATGTACAGTGAATAAAAGATATGAGCGTATGCAGTTCTAATTTTCATAAAAAGGATGAATACTATCATGCAATAAATCAATAAAGGCATTCAGTCATCTAAAAAGTGGTATATAATTCACAAAAACAACAAAGCATAAGAATATCTAACGTCAGAGAATAAAATGAATTCGACCATTTGAAAGTGAAAACTGGTCAACTTCTATTGTATTTATTTCAGTAGCAAAACAAGTTCTTGTCAGGCGGCTATTGCCACTGCTGATAAGTTACTACAAAATGAAAACAGGAAATTGAGGCTACGTCTGCAAGATTAGAAAATCTTTATCTTAAAAAAGGTTAGGAAGTGGCAGCTGAACATGTGTGAGTCACCTTCATGAGAGTTCATGAGTCACCTATGCTCACCTCTGTTGCCTCCTAATAAATTAATTATTAAGTATAAATACAGTATAAATTACAAAGTCTTGAAAGTTTTACTGACTTCTGCTCAAATTAAAGGGACTTGAGGCAGGAATTTAAAAAAAATTTCGTTTCTTAATCTTGCCTCAAGTCCCTTTAAGTCACCCAGTTCATTTAACCAGAAACAAAACAGCAACAGTCAGCAGAGATTCCTTCAGTCAGAACTGCAGAACTTCATTTGGTCAGAACAAACTTGTTACTGACTGAACTCAAAACCACCTCTGCATTTACGTACATCCTTCACCTCTCGACTTACTGTAAGTCATGGCTGAAAAGTAATCAAAACTGTAGCCATTTGTAGATAGCATAGTGCATGTGTAAATGAATGAATGATTTATAAAGTTTGTTTAGTGTATGGTTACGTTTTAGATAAGTTTTATAACTTGTTATTGTATTATAATGTGTAGAGAGGCCCAACCAGGGACGGGAGTTGTGAACTAGCTTTGGTTATAAACTCTTTTCTTGCATGGCGTCAGCCACAAACTTTCCTTTGTGACTATGTATAAATGCAATGTGCCTGTTAAATAAATAAATATATAAATTCAATAATATCAATAACAAGTGAGAGGAACCTGCTGAAAGATCGGAGGAGATGAAGAGGTGCTAACTGTAAAGAATAATGTTGATAAAGTTTATGAGGAGAGACTGACTGATGAGCCAGTTGTTAGTTATCAAGTAGAGTCTGGCCTCAGCAGTGAGCCACATTTCAGAGATGAAGCGAGCTGATTTACGACACAAAGCCTTTCATCATACGATGGCAGAGTTACAAAGAAACGCTGCAGTTTTTCTGATGATTTGGATGAGGATGTGGTGTTTGAGGGCACCGCTGAAAAAGAGGACGTGCATCAGCTACAGATTCTGACCAATGCAGGGTTACAGACAGAGTATGTGCATAAAATGGAGGAGCATGTGCAATAAAAGATGTTAGAGTCTGAGACTGAGGCATTTCTTGAACCAACCTTTGAATCCAGGCCAAGCAGTCTGGAATCTGAATGTGAGCCTTTAGAAAGCGTTTTTAACCAAGTCACAGATTACAACGTGGATGAAAATGTTAAAAATGAAGCAGTCAAAAAAAAATAAAAAAAAATGAAGCAGTCAAGATAAGACGAGAAGTTAGCGGTTCTGTGGGAGAAACAGATAGAACAGAAGCTGAAGATAAGTTGTACCCTGATGGAGAAGAGATGGATACATGGGACAGTGTAATAGAGAGAAAGGTTGAAGTAAAACCAGATGACATAAGAAATGAAGAAAAAACGCAACATGCTGAGCCGGAGGAAGACATATCAGCAGAAGAACTTGTGGTCCCTTCACTGATGCTCACACAAGCAGACGAGGAGCAGCACGCTATCTGAGACCAAGAGCAGGGTCCACCTCCTTACAATGAAGATGATGAGGAGTCTCTCAGAATGTATCATGACGGACTTAGAGAGCGACAGCTACGCTCAGGATAACACTGTTGCTGACACTCGTCCTCTGATTTGACAGAAAAGCAATGAGACAGATGTGTATGCCTATAGGCCAGTCTGGCCTATAGGCATACACATCATATTACACCTGGTAGCTAAAATCAGCTCACATTTACCTGAAGCAATACTTGATGATGAGCATGGAGAGAATGAATAAATTCTGTTGTTATGGTACATTCAAACTACTTTTTATTCGTCAAATTTGTAATTTTTACTACAACAGAAAATGAATGAATAACAGTTTTATGTGTTTGGTTTTGGTCTTTTTACTTTTTTTTTTTTTTTATTATTATGGCAATTTGTGGGTTTTGTTCTGGTTTATGATTTGATAGCTTATTTCTTTATTCATTATATCTGTGCTCCACTACTATATATACGTATATAGAGAGAGCGAGAGTGAGAGAGAAATCAGGATTTTTTTTTCAAATATTTAAAAAAAAGCTGCCTGACCAGCGCTATGTGTGAGACACACGGCAAGTCTGACTTGCCGTGTGTCTCACACATGGCGTTGGTCACGCTGGTGTACCAGGCTATAAAGTCACTATGTATGCATGTAGGTGGGTCTAAGTATGTGTATATGTAAATGAAATAATCTATGCTGTGTCATAACTCTCAGGGCTGCAGAGACTGTTGATGTTTTTAAGAAGAGGCTCAAGACCTACCTTTTTAGCTTAGCTTTTTAATTTGATTTCATTTTACTTATTTAACTTTCACTCTATTTTATTTTATGTTATGTTCAAGTTATTTTAGATTTTATTGACTTGTTTAGCATATCATTTTATGAATAACTATTCATTTTTCCATGTTGCTCTTATCTGTCCACTTATTTTATCGGTTTTAACATTTTAACACCAGTGTTTCCTCATGGGGATCCTTCACTCTGGGAGCTTTGCCTACTCGGTCTGGAGAGAGCTGGCGGGTGGCTGCCCTTGTCCTGGTGGCTGGGGCCCGGCACTGCAGCCCTATCACTGTGGTGTGGACCCCGGCCTGCCCTGATCTGGTTGGTCCCTGCAGAAATACCCTCTAGGACCGTGTCTGGCTCCTGGAGTGAACGGATCCCCAAGATATCACTTCCTCACAGTAGGTCAAGCCAGATGTTTATTACTCTCAGTGTTTTTATTTTAGGGGTTGGAAGAAGGGGGGGGGGGGTGCCAATGTTTATAGTTATGTGTGCTGTGTTTTGTGCT
Organism: Atherinomorus stipes; assembly: GCA_023101725.1. NCBI lineage: Eukaryota > Metazoa > Chordata > Actinopteri > Atheriniformes > Atherinidae > Atherinomorus > Atherinomorus stipes. The sequence continues at coordinate 1,438,811 of JALJCO010010916.1, forward strand.
TGGGTGTGTAAGGGCCTGTTCTTGCGTTTGTTTTTATTGTCTTGAAAAGCACTTTGGGTTGCCTTTGGCATGAAAAGCGCTTTATAAATAAAGTTTGAATTTGTATAAATGTCAGATATTTATGATAAATCAAACGGCTTGAAAATCTGTTGAAAATTTGGTCAGCTATGGAGTATTTAATTGGGGATAGATCTCTGCCTACATTGATTAATGCAATGAGGAGACGGGGCTTCCCCCTGCCTAAGATGGTGGCCGAGCTGACGTATCGCTCCAATGGACAGCAGCGTCGGAGGCAGCATCTAGTGATATCTATGCTACCTTCCCTTACCATCCTCTGATTCGCAAATTTGCATGCGGCACATAGGGGCGTTGCAGTAGTGAGGGAGTGTGGGGGGGGGGAGTGATGGTGGAAAATGTATTAAAGTATTGGATTTTCTGTACATCAGCGTTTGTGCATGTATAAAAAATATGATCAGCAAAAACTGAGGCACTTTACTGATTAGCACCCCCCTCATCTTCTCACACCCTCTATACACTGGATGCTCCAGCGGGCGCGGTACGCACTTAAGGGAGTGCGTGCGCTGTCAGCTGGAGCTTCAGAACAGAAAAGGAAGCTCAGCAGCTCCTTGACATAGACCATAAAGACGGCAATCTGAAGGGGCGCCGCTGTGAGCATGCAGTCACAGAAAGAAAGAAAGAAAGAAAAATTTATCACTTTATTTCTGAGCATGACTGGCTCCCTTTACTCGAACCTTTTCTTAATGTGGCAGCACCACCTCGTCCAGTTGGCCATTATTGAATGATTGCCCTCATCTGGCAGGGTGAGGGAGGCCTGAGTATAAAGGGTGGTGTTGCAGCCAGTCTAGCAAGCCTTCAGCACAGACTGGTTGCTTTCAGCACAGATCACCTCTTTGGCTTCAGCAAGGTGTGTATTTTAATTTGTCCTTTTAAAAGGAATCTGTGGTTTATGAAATGGTTTTTTTTCTTAATCCTTCCTGAATCTCAGGTGGAGGTGGCTGGCAGGAGGTTGGACACCTGATTGAACTGGTAATGTTGGTGTAAGAATCTCTCTGCTGCAATACCACCTGTGTACCTGATGTCTGAGTGATTTTGTTTGTTTTCTTGCAGGTCAGCCTGCTACTGTTCTTTTCCCAGATTTGTTAGATAGTTGTGATTTATTTCCCCCCTCCCCCTGTCGCTGCACTGTCTCTTGGGGGAAACAGACTTGTAGTGGTTGGGCTACTGTTGGGGGACCTGGCACTCCTGTTTTAGTGTTGCTCCCCTTGTGTTTTCATAGCATGGTTTTTATTACATTTGTGTCAGGGTGAGTTGAGTATTGCATTGTCTGACTATTGGTGTGCTGTGGAACTGTTAGGGCTGGCTCCCCATCAGTAGGCCGGTCTTAACCCTTTTGTTATCTGTTTCCCCCTACAGAGCAACCAGGTGTGGTGCCAGGTGTATGGTTAATCCTCTTTGAACTTTAACGTACTGTCGTAATAAATACTTTACATTGGATGCACCGCCTCTGCTCCTATTTGTAACTCAATTGGACCTCTTCAGGTCACATTAAAAAGAGAACAATAAGGAAACAGCCCCATATACTGCAGTTTATCTAAGGGGGATTATCACGCATTGTGTTCCTGTTTCCAGAACTTGTCAAATTGGAGCATTATCTCTTCCGGGCCAGTTCAACAATAGCTGAATCCGATGTCACTGCTCTGTTCCACGTTTGTAAATCGAAGAAACAATGCCAACCCTACTTAAGTTTTCATGGATTCCCGACTGAAATGATGCTAAGGAAGAAGTGGATCAAAGAGGTGAAGGGCCGAACTTTATAATAAAACAAGGTAGCACGTTTATTTCTAGCCGGCACTTCAATAATGCAGACTACACAACTGGCGTTAGCAGGCTAGCATTAGCCAGCTAGTGTTTGCTGATGTGCCTAACTTTGTGCATCTGGAAATGAGAGGGACCCCACTGCAGTCACAGTACATCGCCATATATCCAATCCATGCCAGAAGTCCCAAACAGAAGTTTTTGTTTCATGTAACTTACTAAAATCTAACCCTGACCCTTCTCCTAACCCTAACCACCCGACTACACTAAACGCAACTGTTTGCAAGCTGCAGATAGTTACTCTTGGCGGTATTTAACAAACTTCCGCATGAGACTTCCTGTATGGATTGGATATATGGCGGCGTCCTTGTCAGTCATTGTAACTGCAGTTGGGTACTCTTGCTGAAAACACACAAGCTGTAGTGTCGTCTCACTGGCTACAAACGTGCTACCTTGTTTTATTATAAAATTCGTCCCTTCACCCCGGCGAATCTCTTTGATCCACTTCTTCCTTCGCATCACTTCAGTCGGGAATCCATGAAAACTTAAGTAAGGTTGCCGTTTATTAGATTTACAAAGTGGAACAGAGCAGGGACATTGGATTCAGCTATTGTTGAACTGAAGAGGAAATGCTCAAATTTGACAAGTTCCTGAAACAGGAACACGGAAGCGTGATAATCCCCTGTTGGTCACTCCTTGTGGGAGAGGGAGGAAGGGGACGAGTTACCGGAGGCGCATCTCACGCAGCCTCCAATAATGGCAGACATCACGTCAACAACTTATAAACACGAGACAGTTTTCAGAGAGTGAAGAGGCCTCGTGTCGAGGTAGGCTGCAGTTTTTTCTGACATTAAGCTGTTTGTGTCCAGCTGGAGACTAGTGAAGTTATGAAGCAGTTTGCTCATGATGCTGCTGTGTGACTGGAACTGGTCAGATACTAGTGATGCAGAATCACAGCTGATGATGACTGAACACATTACAATAAGTTTCACTATGACAGCTGCAGTATTAACAGGTAACTCTACATCTAGATTTACTGAGAAAGTCCTACAGATGCCGTAGGAGCTGCTGCAGAGGGGTTTTCTCTCATAGGATCATCATCACTATTGTGTATGTAATCATTACTTGTTAATGTTTTGTTTGAATCCAGCTTCCAATCAGCAGCCGCTGATTTCTGTCATTATTACAGCAGTAGTCACGTTTCTAATCTCAGTATGACCACATCCAGGCACATTTATGATATATTCCTATGATAGTCACAACTCACTATCAATATTCACATCAGACACACATGCAGCTCATCCTCCTCTGTTAGAGCATCAAGTCCAGTTCTCAAGAGCAAATCTTGCAACCTCTAGAGAATATGGTACAAGTTAAAAAATCCAAAATAACGTTATTGACTTCATTTAAACTCAATGTCATGAGAGTGTTTTGGCAATAATGTAGCAACATTTTTCATCAATTATAGCTGGCTAAACATGTATTTTGAAATACATAAATAGTCTATAAAGAAAATGAATTTGTTTCACATCAGATATTTTATTCTACATTGTTTCTTTACATTTGTACAAAAGTTAATAATCCCTCTCTGCTGGTCAATCAACAGCAACAATTAAAAAAACAACAAAAACAGGAACCATATCAGTTGTGTTTGTCTGCAGATTGCTGATAACATCACCGCAACCAAGAACATAAAAAAACTCAGATTTCTATAAACATATGCAATTTTATCAATATATTTCTCTGAATGTTGTCAACAGTCAAACTTTGCACAAATACAATTAATATTAACTTATAAACAGAATGTATGTTTTTTTTCACAGACAGGCATACATGAGGAGCTGAAAGGATCTCATTCTTGTTTTCAATAAAAAAAAAAAAAACCTGCAATCTTCCATTCTTGCTGAACAATAACAGAAACACAAGTCTTCATTATTTAGGCTACACTGTCATTTACTGTACATTCAGTGTAACAGCAGGTTTAAACAGATAAAGCTGCTTTTTCACAGACCCATCGCTGCTTTGTAGAACAGCTCACTGATTTCCATCCTTCGTTGTGGACAGAAATTACACATTGACCATCAGTGGGAGGATCTGCTATCCAGAAGCTGAGGAAAGAGTTTGTTAGATCACACCTGGTAGATTATCACCCAGAGAGATAGAAATGCTGTTTTCCTTACTTTTTAGCCAAATCACTTCCATTGGTCCACTTCCATTTCCCATGTTTGGCTGTCAGACCGATCCAGTATCCGCTGTGCCCAGAACTGTCCCAACTGTTATCACTGACAGTTTTCTGAGAAAAAGAAAGAGGAAGTTATCAGACATATTTAGATATAAACACACTGTAACCAAATTATAAATTATGTGTTCAGATTATCAGCAAATATATTTTCACATCATTTGACTGAGTTCACAGTTCTCTTCTTGCCTTTTCATTGTCATCAGCTACAACAACCAGATCAGAGTGTTTTCTTTTGCAGTCTTCTTGAGCTCCTTCCCAGTTTCTCCGACCAGAAGGCTGATGGTCATTTACTGCATGACAGCTGGACTGAATGTGTAACCAGCCTTTCTCACATGGTTTGCATGTTCTTTCTGAAACAACAAGGATCGACTAATAGACATCTTTACAATGCAACAATGTAGCAATATAGTCAATATGTCAATATTGCACATAAATGAACAGACATCTGAACGTACTGCCTTGTTTCTGAAATAACAAGGATCGACTAATAGACAACTTTACTGTGCAACAATATTTCCAATTTTTATTTTTAGACATTAAGTAATGGACATCTGAACGTACTGCCTTGTTTCTGAAACAACAAGGATCGACTAATAGACAACTTTACTGTGCAACAATATTTCCAATTTTTATTTTTAGACATTAAGTAATGGACATCTGAACGTACTGCCTTGTTCTTTTGGACAGTAGGCATCAATACTCCAGTGAACATGATTGGCATTGAACTTGATCCACTCTGCCTCCAAGTTTTGAGTTTGTGCCGTTAGGTTTTTCCTCTCTGCCTCTAGCTCTGATTTTTCCTTTTTCAGTTGCTGGTTCTCTGTCTTGAGGTTTGCATTCTCATCTTCTAGGACCAGTTTGGCTCGGGTCAGGTTATTCAGCTGCTCTGTCGCATCTTTGAGGTTCATCGTCAAGTTTTCATAGTCTGACTTGTTCAAGGTCATCTTGGTGTCATCTTCAGAAATTAATGAAGTAACTACAACTAGAGAAAGAGGATGCTTAAGCATAAGTTTTTTTTTTATACATATTACAACTTACAGCAGCTTCATGTAGTTGATATAAATGATTTACAGTACTTATGGTATATTGACAGGACAACTTACACAAAAACAATATCTGCTACAATACATATTAGCATCTGTGACCTGCATCAAAGCATCTTCAAACCTAATTTTTAACCAGCTGTAGAAGTGAACAAAAAGAAAAGAAAATCTTTAAAACTGACATGTGCATCAAAGTACTCACAGTAGGTAAGAACTGTGATGACTCCTATCAGCATCAGCCAACATGTTGCCTGTAGTAGAAATGACCGAGTACACAAGCAACGCTTGTGATCTGAAAAATAAGTTTAAAAAGCAACAGTTAACTTAATATGATGTTTTCCAGCTTTCTGAGTCCTTATTCAAATTTGTAAAATAAATCTTCAATGTTGAATTAAAATTCATTAAGCAACTCACCTGGATGCAGCTGTAGTATCAGAACAATACAGATTACAGATGGGACTAAATTTTCCTCTTTTTTTCAGCTGATTATTTTTATGATCAATAACTCTGCATGTCAGTTTGTTCTTCATTCAAGATCTATTGTAGTTAAATAGAACATAATAGCCTACCCACATTATTCTTCATTCCACAATTATTCAACCCAACACCTCAGTCCTTTGATTTATTTTGTTTTTATATCTATCAGATTTATTTATTTTTCATTTATTCTAATTTCTATATTATTAACTTACTAACCATCTTTATCAGTATATTGTTAATTTATTTGACAGTTCTTTTCTTTTTGTTCTTTCCAATACTTTCCCCCTGTATAATCATTATTATAATCTTTTATTGTAAATAAATTCAGGTATTAAAGGGTTAAACATATTAGAAGAAGCAAGGTATGATTCCCACAAGTATCAGCTAACATAAATGGTGGCAAGACCTGATGAACAAGCAACACTCCTGATCTTACACTAAGAAAAAGAAAATTCAATTGAAAGTTCACTGCAACACTTAAAGGTTTATTTTTATTGTTATTTATTTATTTATTTTTTTGTAGCTCTCTTAGACATAATTTGTATCATTCTTTATGAATAAAAAACAAAATCAGCAACAGAGACACTCTGAACAATGTTGAACTTAACTTCAGTTAAGTGATACTGTACCTGAGGTGGCTTCCAGTTTATCCACAGCAAATACATCTGCATTATCGCCAGATTGTTCTTCAGTTTCCCCCTAAAAAAAAGATACACAAACCACACTGAGGTTTGTTAACCTGTCATATGCAGAGATAATGACTTACTCTGGCAGTCACTTTACCCCTTACATCTATTGCTGTTCACCAGAGCAGGGCGTCCACGTATTTTCTCACCCCAAATAATGTTTTTAATTGGTTCCGTCGCAAATTCAGCTTTTAACCCAGCCTCAGTTAGCCACACCTCATTTCTGGAACAGGCCCCTCCCTGGTCTTGTCTTGTCTTGTTTACTATTCTTTTTTTTTTGGCCTGAAATGGTCACAAATTGAACAATTAAAGTTTGGATATGGAATACAGACAGAACAGCGACATCACGTGTGTCTAGATTGTCTAGATTGCACAGTGCCGTGGTGGTTAGCAACGCAGCCTCACAGCAAGAAGGTTGCTAGTTCAATTCTCAGCTGGGGAGGGGGTTCGAACAATTCCAACAGTGGCCTTCCTGTGGAGAAGGGTCTATCTGCGGCTCGCAAGACAGGGGCGTGTCGTAGTGTGGGCGTGTCGTAGTGTGGGCGTGTCGCAGTGTGGGCGTGTCGTAGTGTGATGTTACGCGACGACACGCCCACCAGGCCAATGAGAGCACGGTAAAATCTAGCCCTACCCCTGACCCTTCCCCTAAACCTAACCAGACCCACCCACACTACGACACGCCCACACTACGACACACCCACTGGGTTGCAAGCCGCAGATAGATACACTTGCTCAATTTCCAAACTCACATTCCTATCTTTGCTAAATGCTGTGAGCTATTTGTGTTAACAAGCAGTTGAACAGATGTAAGTGGCTGGTGAGTGTATTTTGCACTTTTATCCTCTGTATATTGCAATGTTGTCAACTCTGTGACACTATTTATACAAAATGCACAAGATATGAAAAATATGAAGAATATGAAACTCTTTAGTCGTCTTCAAAGGGAAAAAACAATCTTTCATGCTACCAGCTCTGAAAATACTTCATGTCCAAACACGACCCCTTGCGTTCAAAACCATCAAAGTATAACCCTGAACATAAGTAAGTGATGACTTGGGAGTGAGAATGAGTTTCTGAGGCATAGTTGCATTACAAACTGTACAAGTGTTATTCCAGGGCGAAAAGTAATTAATTACGGGGCAATATTCAAAAAATTATTTATTGGGATGTAGGTAGTTTACAGTGTCAGGGGAAAACTTAATTTCAATCATATACAGTGGGTACAGAAAGTATTCAGACCCCTTAAAACGTTTCACACTTTGTTTCATTGAAGCCATTTGCCAAAATCAAATAAGTTCATTTTATTTCTCATAATTGTACACTCAGCACCCCATCTTGACAGAAAAGAACATAAATGTAGAAATATTTGCAAATTTATTAAAAAAAGAAAAACTGAAATATCACATGGTCGTAAGTACAGTATTTGGACCCATTGTTCAGTACTACTGTAAGTAGAAGCATCCTTTTGAGATAGTTCTTGGGAATGATGCAACAAGTATTTTACACCTGGATTTAGGGATGTTCTGCCATTCTTCCTTGCAGATCCTCTCCAGTTCTGTCAGGTTGGATGGTGAATGGTGGTGGACAGCCATTTTCAGGTCTCTCCAGAGATGCTCCATTCGCTTTAAGTCAGGACTCTGGCTGGGAAAGTCAAGAATGGTCCCAGAGTTGTTCTGAAGCCACTCCTTTGTTATTTTAGCTGTGTGCTGAGGGTCATTGTCTTGTTGGAAGGTGAACCTTCGGCCCAGTCTGAGGTCCTGAGCACTCTGGAAGAGCTTTTCTTCCAGGATCTGCAGCTGAAAAACACCCCCATAGCACAATACTGCCACCACCATTTCTCACTGTTGGGATGGTATTGGGCAGGTGATGAGCAGTGCCTGGTTTTCTCCACACATATCTGTTAGAATGAACTCCAAAAAGTTCAGTCTTGGTCTCATCAGACCAGAGAATCTTATTTCTCACAGTCTGGGAGTCCTTCATGTGTTTTTTGGCAAACTGTATGCGGACTTTCATATGTCTTGCTCTGAGGTGAGGCTTTTATCAGGCCACTCTGCCATAAAGCCTCGACTGGTGGAGGCTGATAGTTGATAGGTGATAGTTGACTTTGTGGAACTTTTTACTTCTCCCTACTGCATTTATGGAACTCAGCAGTGATCTTTGGGTTCATCTACCTCTCTCACCAAGGCTCTTCTCCCACAATTGCTCAGTCTGGCTGGACGGCCGGGTCTAGGTAGAGTTCTGGTCGTCCCAAACTTCTTCCATTTAATGACTGTGGAGGCCACCGTGCTCTCCTTTAGTGCTACAGAAATTCTTTTGTAACCTTGTCCAGATCTGTGCCTCGTCACAATTCTGTCTCTGAGCTCCTTGGACAGTTCCTTCCACCTCATGATTCTCATTTGCTTTGACATGCACTGTGAGCTGTAAGGTCTTATATAGACAGGTGTGTGCCTTTCCTAATCAAGTCCAATCAGTAACACAGTTCCTTATCATTGGGTCTCAAGAAATGAACTAGAACTGCGATGCATGAGAGATCATGTCATCCTCGTAAAATCCAGGATACACGGTATAACTTTAAAATGATTATCCTCCCAGATAAAGCTGTCAACCATGTTCCATTCCAGGGGTGTTCCATATCGTATTGTTCATATCGTATTGTGATAATTCTGGCATATTTTTTTACATCAATAGAAAATGTGATATTGTGACCTCATATGACCTCTGCACCACAGTGGAGCTCCACTGAACAAGTGAACGAGAGAACATGGGCGATCAAAACAGCTTAAGAGGTAGTGACTCCTTGAAATAATCCAAATTAGAAAAGCAATTGAAATTGGAATTTGCAGAGGCTTTAATTTGCTGTACGTCTTATGTCGGGTGAACAGAGGAAGGACTATGGCTGTGACTTCTTGTGTGGCCATCAATATCATCTGTGTTATCATTATCGCTGCATTTTTTTTTTCAAATTCTTTTTTGGTGATGTCACCCACCCTTACTCATCTCCACAGTTTCTTTACAGTACAGATCATAAGTATAGTTTTCAGAACAGATGCTTAAAGTGCTGATGACACGTTTTTTACATTTTTTGCCATGTTTTATGGACATTAGTACACCACCAGAAGTGGTGTACTAATAGTGCACCATTACTGCACTGGCTGAACGACTTGTCCCGCAAATACGGCATCACGTACGGTGTCCAAACTTGGCGTGTGGAAACGTCCTTGTTCTGGACATTCATTTATGCTCTGAAATCGTTTCCCCTGGGCACACAGGTGTTTCTCTGTGCGATTGAATTAGCAGACGAGTGGCTGGGAAGTGGCTGGCAGTCGGCTGAAAGGGGAATTTTTTCATGCCCAGATCTGTATCATCCAGCCCTACTCCATTATGTCTTTAAAACTCTTACTATAGCTAAATAATATTACAGTTAAGGTTGGCGTGGGTGATTCTCTTTGGAATACAACCTAAAGCTTAAACTGATAATGGATTATATTTGGTCAACAATTACCTTGAACAATGGCCTTCATCTGTTTTTACAACTTACCATTTCTATCAGGAGGTTTTTCTCTTGATTCGCAGGGAATCCTCACGTCTTCATACACGGTCTCCTCCTTCTCTTTAGCTGTAGGATTTTATAGGATAGTGTTTCAAGGTTTCAGCGCATGTATTTCACTTATGGAGTGTACATATTTCATTTGAAAATGACATAATATAGGCCTTCAAAGCAAGTGCTAAGGTGAATCACACTCATACTTTGCATACATGGTGAGCCTAAAAATCTATTTTTTCATCAAGTATCAAGGAAACATATAAATCACATCTTGATTACATGCAGATTTTAGCCATTTATTGTGTATATATGAATAATTAATTGCCTAATTGAATAAATACTTATCTTTTTCCTCCTCTATCAACTTTTAAAGAAAACATGAAAAGAAAAAAGCAACAATCAGATTAACTTGTACCAGTTATAAGATCTCCTTTGAATAAAATCTTAGCTCACCTTTTGATCTTGTTCCTTTAGTCTTGAATACAACTGAAGCATAGTTGACGTCTGCCATCACCGTAGACTTGTCTGACATGTAGAAGGGAGCATAACTACAGAACAGTAAATAGGAGGATGTTGCAGTATTTATAAGGAGTTGTGGCTTCCTTTGCTTCTGCTTTTAGTTGAGAAAACCATTTGCATGGCGAGTCCAAGTATGTCTTGATTTGGTCTTTTAAACCATATTGTGTTTTACATCAGGGGGATGGTATAAAAAGCTTACGTGTCACACAAAGACAACTACGGCTGTTTATTTGTTTGCTGTTATGTGTGATGAAACCACCACAACCCTCATGGTGGTTTTTATCCTCTTCTCAGTTTTGTAATTTTGTGTCTGTACTTTTCTGAATTGTGCATTTATTGATATAAAAAATTACACTTTGTATTTTCGGAAACATCTAAAATAATAGATTTGTTATGAGGTGAAGTGACTAAAAAAGTTAATCCATTTTCTGCGACGTTCCCATTGAATCTGCTTTGAAATCCTCAGTGTAAAATTCACCTGTCTTTAAAAAAAGATAAAAAAAAAAAAAAGATTATTAGCAAATTTAAATTGTATTTAATCCACAATGGTACAATGCAGCCTGAATTTGCTTTGAACCATGACGACTGTTGACTCCTTCAACCATCAACCAGACATGATAAAAATACCTCCAGGAAGGAAGCAAGGTTCTTTAGTCATACAGCTGAGCAATAAACCAAAAATTTACCAATTCCAAAATTTACAGCGATAACCAATGTCATTTTGCCCATGTCGGTATATTTTGTGTTTGAATAAAATGGGGGAAAAAAGTTGTTTTTGGCTTTTTAAAGGTACAGTAGGCTGTACTCATGTCCCTTTAAAGATTTAATAAAGAGTAAAGATTTTTTACAGTCTTTGCTCAATATGCACAAACGTGGCTGTAACAAGAAAGAGATTTGTTTTATTTGACAAACTGATCAAATGTAAAGGGTAGAAGAGCGTGGTGGTCTATCTTTATGTTTTATCTTCATTGAGACAGCTTGTTTGGTTTTCTATAAGAACATTCTGAACTTTGCTTTCTGCCTCTTGATGAAGTTAGGAAGCAGTAACAGAAGTTGCTACTACTTTTATATTTAAAAAAATCTATAGTGAGAAACGTAGCAACTTCTGCATTACATGTAAATTTCACAGTCAAAATTTTCTCATGCTTTCTTGTACACTGCTTCCTTTACTGTTTGCTTCCTGTTCTGGTTCTGTAGGGGCACTTGGAGGATCTGAAGGTGGACAAAGAGGAGCTGGGCCTGCAAATTGATCATCTTCTCCAGAAGAACGGTAACCAGATGCAGCTGAAGATGTCTCGGGGTCTGAAAGTACAGTAGCAACATACAGGTGTGCTGCAACACCAGCTCCACTAAAGCACCCTTAATATTTCATTTTCTTTCTTTTTGGATGCGATTAAGCTCAGCTGTTTTAAAGACACACAACATAACTTTTAGACCTTAAAAATCTGCGTTTCTGACTCGTTTTGATGACACACCAACATTCATTTTGCGCATTTTTGAGCCGTCACTGCCCAGAGGCGTCCCGGGGCTCAGAAACAGCACTATGTAAGATTCCCATCCGGGACGCGACTGTGACGTTGCAGCCGACTATTGGCTGCAGCACCGCGTCACTCACTAGCAACCGGATGTAAACCAGGGATCAACCCCGCGAGTGTTTTGAACGCACATCATGTCGGATTCGGTAAGGAAACATTACAGGAGGAAGAGAGGAAAAGGAAGAGAGGAAGGGACAGAACAAGAGTCAAGATAAGACTGTCTTTTACTGGCTGGAGTGAATCACGGTGCAGGTATGATACAAGATGGTTGCTAGTTTAGTCGCCGATAGGGGGCGCGTCACTGAGAAAACTGCTAAAAGTTCCGTTGTGTGTCTTTAAGAGGCTGCAGCTTTTCTAAGCATACATTGGGTGAGTGAGATGTACAGTGAATAAATAATATGAGTGTATGCAGTTCTAATTTTCATAAAAAGGATGAATACTATCATGCAATAAATCAATAAAGGCATTCAGTCATCTAAAAAAGTGGTATATAATTCACAAAAACAACAACATAAGAATATCTACCCTCAGAGAATAAAATGAATTCGACCATTTGAAAGTGAAAACTGGTCAACTTCTTCTGTATTTATTTCATTAGCAAAACAAGTTCTTGTCAGGCGGCTATTACCACTACTGATAAGTTACTACAAAATGAAAACAGGAAATTGAGGCTACGTCTGCAAGATTAGAAAATTTTTATCTTAAAAAAAAGGTTAGGAAGTGGCAGCTGAACATGTGTGAGTCACCTTCATGAGAGGTCATGAGAGTCAACTATGCTCACCTCTGTTCAAATAAATTAATAATGAAGTATAAATACAGTATAAATTACAAAGTCTTGAAAGTTTTACTGACTTCTGCTCAAATTAAAGGGACTTGAGGCAGGAATTTAAAAAAACAAACAAACATGCATGTCCATTTTTTTTCATACTTACGGGTGATGAAGCGCTAAATACCAAAAATAACGTTTCCACCAAGGGGCAAACTCCGCCTCAGAACAGTGAAGCTCGCTTCCTTGTTGCAAATAGTGTAATCCTCCCTTCATCCGCTAGGGGCTGGCTCCAAGAGCGAGCAAATCCCCATAGACTCCCATGTTAAAAACGCCAACTTCACAGCAGAAATAAACAGGTTTACAGCCTGGTTCAAAAAATCATTTTAGGTTTATTAGGTCAAGTTTACCTTCATGTCAACTGTGAGGGGGGTGAATTTTTTTATAACTCATTCGTTTAGATGTTATTTATTCTTCAAATTACACATAATTAAGGGCGAGTCCTTATGATTGACATGCGGCAGACCGGAAGCTCCGCCTGCCGACCGGAGGCTCCTAGTTAGCTCCTTCTTTGCTCTTAATAAGGTCTCAGTTTGTTACAGAGTCGCACAACGGCGGTGTTTAGTCAGCGAATTGCAAGTCTAAGCATGTCTTACCTTAACCATGCCGCTTAGGGGGCTTATCTTTGTTAGCTCCTCTTAGTTTCGTGTTAGCTCAGTTAGCGTTTAGCCCACAGTACGTCAGCTGTCAATCATTTGCCCCGCGGCCGCGCTGTGCCCATTTTAGTATTTTCCTGGAGTGACGACGTACGTGACACGGCAAGATGGCGACGGTAAGACACGCCCACCTGGCTTCACATTTTTCTATTCAGAAGAGACCGGAAGCTACGTCCAGTAATTATATACAGTCTATGGTTTCCACCCATGTTTCTCTCCGTTGCCTTGAACAGGTTGTGTGCTGCAAAACGCACTGCCATTCGGTGCCCTGCGGACGTGACGTCAAATGACCTACATCCGCAGTTTTGATGCAGGAAAAAGACGGTCGCGGTAAATTCAAACACTGTAAGAGATAGTTATGGATTCTTCTGCCGTCAGCAAACGATCCAGATCAACTGAAAGACACTAAAAAGTGTAACTACGAAGAAAAAGGTGAGTAAACAACATTATAGCTTCAGTTTGTGCACACTCCCGTGACGGCTTTGCTCGTGGCTGCAGTTACCTGCAGCGCCAGTCGCGGCAGTCTCAAGTTTCGTTTCTTAATCTTGCCTCAAGTCCCTTTAAGTCACTCAGTTCATTTGACCAGAAACAAAACAGCAACAATCAGCAGAGATTCCTTCAGTCAGAACTGCAGAACTTCATTTGGTCAGAACAAACTTGTTACTGACTGAACTCAAAACCACCTCTGCATTTACGTACAACCTTCACCTCTCGACTTACTGTAACTCACAGCTGAAAAGTAATCAAAACTGTAGCCATTTGTAGATAGCATAGTGCATGTGTAAATGAATGAATGATTTATAGTTTGTTTTGTGTATGGTTACGTTTTAGATAAGCTTTATAACTTGTTATTGTATTATAATGTGTAGAGAGGCCCAACCAGGGACGGGAGTTGTGAACTAGCTTTGGCTATAAACTCTTTATGTATAAATGCAATGTGCCTGTTAAAAGTTGTAATACAGACAGAACAGCAACATGTGTCTAGGTTGTAGTTGCAACGGCAGAAAAACAACTCCAGCTGCTGGGATGCCAGTCTTGCTGCCGGTACGCAAGTGACTTGTGCTCCTGTTTCCGTAACTTGTCGAATTTGAGCATTTCCTCTTCTAGGCCAGTTCAACAATAGCTGAATCCACTGCTCTGTTCCACTTTGTAAATCCAATAAACAACGCCACCCTACTTACATGTAAGTTATCATGGATTCCCAACTGAAGTTATGCTAAGGAAGAAGTGGATCAAAGCAATTTGCCAGGTTGAAGGGCTGAACTTTGTAAAACAACAATGTAGCACGTTTGTTTCTAGCCGGCACTTCAGTGATGCAGACTACGCTATAGCTGGCGTTAGCAGGCTAGCGATAGCCAGCTAGCGTTTGCTGACGTGCTTAACTTTGTGCGTCTGAAAACACACAAGCATCTGAAAATCGGGTCTGTACCCTCCCGTTTACAGTGGACTAACTGGGGACTGCCAAGAAAGGAGACCGCTTATAAAAAAGCATTTTCACAGATTTTGTGTATCAGACAAGGACACTTTCTCTTCACATAGCAGCGGCTGCAAGTCACCTCTACTGGGTCATGGCATTAGCGAGTTTTTTTTTTCTAATGCTTTATTGATGATAGGCCTAAGATCTGATTTCCAGATGCTTGTGTTTTTTGTGTTTTCAAATCCACAGTTGAGCACATCAGCTAACACTAGCCTGCTAACGCCAGCTGTAGTGTCGTCTCACCGGCTACAAACAAACGTGCTACCTTGTTTTATTATAAAGTTCGGCCCTTCACCCCAGCGAATCTCTTTGATCCACCTCTTCCTTAGCATCACTTCAGTCGGGAATCCATGAAAACTTAAGTAGGGTTGGCGTTGTTTATTAGATTTACAAAGTGGAACAGAGCAGAGGATTCAGCTATTGTTGAACTGGCCCAGAAGAGGAAATGCTCAAATTTGACAAGTTCCTGAAACAGAAACACAGAAGCGTGATAATTCCCTGTTGTTCACTGAGCTGGTTGGAACTACCGGGCCTTGTGGGAGAGGGAGGAAGGGGACGAGTTACCGGAGGTGCATCTCACGTAGCCGCGAATAATGGCAGACGTCACGTCAACAACTTATAAACACGAAGAGACAGTTTTCAGAGAGTGAAGAGGCCTCGTGTCGAGGTAGGCTGCAGGTTTTTCTGACTTTAAGCTGTTTGATGTGTCCAGCTGGAGACTAGCGAAGTTCTGAAGCAGTTTGCTCGTGATGCTGCTGTGTGACTAGAACTGGTCAGATGCTAGTGATGCAGAATCACAGCTGATGATGACTGAACACATTACAATAAGTTCCACTATGACAGTTGCAGTATTAACAGGTAACTCTACATCTAGATTTACTGAGAAAGTCCTACAGATGCCGTACACAGTGAAATCCCCAGTGTTAAATTTGAGTTGTTAAGTCATATTTACTCTTTCAGAGTAATTCTAACACCATTGAGAGTAAAATAACCACCAGTGCCAGTGAAAATTTTCAGGGTTAAAACAAGTTTCCTCTTTCAGTGTATAATTAACTCTATGAAGTGTAACTAAGTGCACCCAGGAAGACTCCGCCTTCTTTGGCTTGAATATTTCCCATCATGCTTTGTGACTCCCCTGTATGGTCCTGCACTGTGAGTTAAGTGTATACTGTATGTGATCACTTTGGGTCTCCTTGGTGAGCATGGTGTATTAATTAAAACATGTTGTTGAGGTTGGTAGTTGGTAAAACAATCAGTACTTGCTTGGTAACTGTAAAAGTACAAACTAATCTTCACAACTCTCCCAAATTTCTGTGCTGATATTCAGGACAGTAATTTTGGGTCAATGCATGATGGGAAATAATGTGTTAATATTAATACATAATCCAAAATCCTTTAGTATTCACCTCCATTACCTCCAAGCAGGCCTATTTTCATTTTTATACTTGAGAGCAACCTTAAGAGTTCATTTTTACTCTTATAGTGTTAGGCATTTAACTCTAGATTAGTGTTGACTTAAAACTCTGAGAACAGTGTAAAATGTAAACTGACTCCTTGGACCTAGATAAACTTGGGGGACTGTTGATGTAATGTGTTGTTTTTATTATGTGAAGCACTTTGTAAAGCTGCTATGCATGAAAAGTGCTATATAAATAAAATTTGATTTGATTTGATTTGTTAATGTTTATATCAAATTATTTCTGAATGTTACCATCACTATTAGATACAAATAACAGTAAATATAGATCATACATGAAATAATGTTTATCTAAACAATGTCTACGACACAGGTAGAAAGACAGTTTAGAGTAAATGCAGTGATGTAAACGTGGATGATTTGTTTGAATCCAGCTTCCAATCAGCAGCCGCTGATTTCTGTCATTATTACAGCAGTAGTCATGTTTCTAATCTCAGTATGACCACATCCAGGCACATTTATGATATATTCCTATGATAGTCACAACTCACTATCAATATTCACATCAGACACACATGCAGCTCATCCTCCTCTGTTAGAGGATCAAGTCCAGTCCTCAAGAGCAAATCTTGCAACCTCTAGAGCATACTGTACAAGTTAAAAAATCCAAAATAATGTTATTGACTTCATTTAAACTCAATGTCATGAGAATGTTTTGGCAATAATGTAGCAACATTTTTCATCAATTAAAGCTGGCTAAACGTGTATTTTGAAATACATAAATAGTCTATAAAGAAAATGCATTTGTTTCACATCAGATATTTTATTCTACATTGTTTCTTTACATTTGTACAAAAGTTAATAATCCCTCTCTGCTGGTCAATCAACAGCAACAATTAAAAAAACAACAAAAACAGGAACCATATCAGTTGTGTTTGTCTGCAGATTGCTGATAACTAACATCACCGCAACCAAGAACATAAAAAACTCAGATTTCTATAAACATATGCAATTTTATCAATATATTTCTCTGAATGTTGATGTCAACAGTCAAACTTTGCACAAATACAATTAATATTAACTTATAAACAGAATGTATGTTTTTTTTCACAGACAGGCGTACATGAGGAGCTGAAAGGATCTCATTCTTGTTTTCAATAAAAAAGAAAAAACCTACAATCTTCCATTCTTGCTGAACAATAACAGAAACACAAGTCTTCATTATTTAAGCTACACTGTCATTTACTGTACATTCAGTGTGACAGCAGGTTTAAACAGATAAAGCTGCTTTTTCACAGACCCATCGCTGCTTTGTAGAACAGCTCACTGATTTCCATCCTTCGTTGTGGACAGAAATTACACATTGACCATCAGTGGGAGGATCTGCTATCCAGAAGCTGAGGAAAGAGTTTGTTAGATCACACCTGGTAGATTATCACTCAAAGAGGTAGAAATACTGTTTTCCTTACTTTTTAGCCAAATCACTTCCATTGGTCCACTTCCATTTCCCATGTTTGGCTCTCAGACCGATCCAGTATCCGCTTTGCCCAGAACTGCCCCAACTGTTATCACTGACAGTTTTCTGAGAAAAAGAAAGAGGATGTTATCAGACATATTTAGATATAAACACACTGTAACCAAATGATAAATTATGTGTTCAGATTATCAGCAAATATATTTTCACATCATTTGACTGAGTTCACAGTTCTCTTCTTGCCTTTTCATTGTCATCAGCTACAACAACCAGATCAGAGTGTTTTCTTTTGCAGTCGTCTTGAGCTCCTTCCCAGTTCCTCTGACCAGAAGGCTGATGGTCATTTACTGCATGACAGCTGGACTGAATGTGTAACCAGCCTTCCTCACATGGTTTGCATGTTCTTTCTGAAATAACAAGAATCAACTAATAGGCATCTTTACAATGCAACAATGTAGCAATATAGTCAATATGTCAACATTGCACATAAATGAACAGACATCTGAACGTACTGCCTTGTTTCTGAAACAACAAGGATCGACTAATAGACAACTTTACTGTGCAACAATATTTCCAATTTTTATTTTTAGACATTAAGTAATGGACATCTGAACGTACTGCCTTGTTCTTTTGGACAGTAGGCATCAATACTCCAGTGAACATGATTGGCATTGAACTTGATCCACTCTGCCTCCAAGTTTTGAGTTTGTGCCGTTAGGTTTTTCCTCTCTGCCTCTAGCTCTGATTTTTCCTTTTTCAGTTGCTGGTTCTCCCTCTGGAAGTTTGCATTCTCATCTTCTAGGACCATTTTAGCCCGGGTCAGGTTATTCAGCTGCTCCGTCGCATCTTTGAGGTTCATCGTCAAGTTTTCATAGTCTGACTTGTTCAAGGTCATCTTGGTGTCATCTTGAGAAATTAATGAAGTAACTACAACTAGAGAAAGAGGATGCTTAAGCATAAGATTTTTTTTTATACATATTACAACTTACAGCAGCTTCATAGTTGATATAAATGATTTACAGTATTTATAGTATATTGACAGGACAACTTACACAAAAACAATATCTGCTACAATACATATTAGCATCTGTGACCTGCAATAAAGCAGGCGTAAATCATGTCAAACCTAATTTTTAACCAGCTGTAGAAGTGAACAAAAAGAAAAGAAAATCTTTAAAACTGACATGTGCATCAAATACTCACAGTAGGTAAGAACTGTAATGACTCCTATCAGCATCAGCCAACATGTTGCCTGTAGTAGAAATGACCGAGTACACAAGCAACGCTTGTGATCTGAAAAATAAGTTAAAAAAGCAACAGTTAACTTAACATGATGTTTTACAGCTTTCTGAGTCCTTATTCAAATTTGTAAAATAAATCTTCAATGTTGAATTAGAATTCATTAAGCAACTCACCTGGATGCAGCTGTAGTATCAGAACAATACAGATTACAGATGGGACTAAATTTTCCTCTTTTTTCAGCTGATTATTTTTATGATCAATAACTCTGCATGTCAGTTTGTTCTTTATTCAAGATCTATTGTAGTTAAATAGAACATAATAGCCTACCCACATTATTCTTCATTCCACAGTTATTCAACCCAACACCTCAGTTCTTTGATTGATTTTGTTTTATATCTATCAGATTTATTTATTTTTTATTTATTCTAATTTCTATATTATTAACTTACTAACCATCTTTATCAGTATATTGTTAATTTATTTGACAGTTCTTTTCTTTTTGTTCTTTCCAATACTTTCCCCCTGTATAATCATTATTATAATCTTTTATTGTAAATAAATTCAGGTATTAAAGGGTTAAACATATTAGAAGAAGCAAGGTATGATTCCCACAAGTATCAGCTAACATAAATGGTGGCAAGACCTGATGAACAAGCAACACTCCTGATCTTACACTAAGAAAAAGAAAATTCAATTGAAAGTTCACTGCAACACTTAAAGGTTTATTTTTATTGTTATTTATTTATTTCTTTTTTGTAGCTCTCTTAGACATAATTTGTATCATTCTTTAAGAAAAAAAAACAATATCAGCAACAGAGACACTCTGAACAATGTTGAACTTAACTTCAGTAAGTGATACTGTACCTGAGGTGGCTTCCAGTTTATCCACAGCAAATACATCTGCATTATCGCCAGATTGTTCTTCAGTTTCCCCTTTTTTTGGCCTGAAATGGTCACAAACTGAACAGTTAAAGGTTGGATATGGAATACAGACAGAACAGCAACATCACGTGTGTCTAGATTGTAGTTGCAATAGCAGAATAATGTACAGTATCTGGCTGCTTGATTGCCAGAATCGCTGCCAATACGGCAAGTGACCAGCAACCTGCAACATGTCCAACAAGTAATGCAGAGGAGTTTATAACTAACAGCTACTGTTATAAACGTTAGCAAATAAGTTAGCTTATCAATCCTGGAGGAAAGTTGCCATTTCTGCGTTTTGATGCTGTGAAAAACATTTATGTTGGTATATCTAGTGTAGTCTTCACATAAATTTACTCCAGTTTTTGCTTTTTGCAGGTCACTCCTCTTCTGAGATAGATAATGAAATTTCCAGGGCTCTGAAGCAGCTGCTTGACTTCAACTCTAGTGTTTCCCCTTATACCAGCATAACTGTGCCCAACATAATGTTGCCAGACAGATTGTATTTGGCAAACATGGCGGCTTGTATTGGCTTGTAGATGTAAAACAATATGCCATTGTCAAACCTGTTAAAAATTTTTTAATATTTATTTTCAAGGGGGGGGGGGGCTGCACAGTGCGGTGGTGGTTAGCACTGCAGCCTCACAGCAAGAAGGTCGCTAGTTCAATTCTCAGCTGGGGCGGGGGTTCGAACAATTCCAACAGTGGCCTTCCTGTGTGGAGTTTGCCTCCAGTACCGGAGTCTCCCACCCTAAAGCATCAAAGGGAAAATGTCAGATGAATTTTTTTAATTTAAGATTTACGAACAAATTGATGTCTTTACATTTTTATGACTGAAAGAAGGAAACATATAAATTAGGATTTCTAAAGTCGAGTAGATGTATTCACACTTTTTTCTACAATTGTTATATTCATATCATTAACCTAACAGCCTAATGTTACAGCAGTGTGTCTCAGGCTGCTGAGAGCTTGTGCTAGCTTGGGTGTTCTCTCCAGCATCTTTTCAATCTGAGCCTGCGCTTGAGACAGGTCATCCCTCTGGAAGACCTCCATACATGAGGTCTTCCGGAGCGATGACCTGTCCCCAAGGTCAAGCTTACCAGGAACAAAAATGATCGGCCTGTAGTGCTGACCTCTCATAAAATGAAGACCATGGAGAGGTCTTTTTTGCTGAAGCCACATATGTAGTATGTCCGGGATCCATACAGGGAGAGGGTGGGGGTGGAGGACGCTGTCCTGTGTCTCCTACAGTATATCGCACCCTCTCACACCTGGATGAAGGAAGGGAAAATATCCTTCTTTGACTTCTCCTGCACCTACCATACAACCTCGCCTGCTGCAGGAGAAGCTCGCCGGGATGGCTGCGGAGCCGTTCTTGGTGTCCTGGATCATACTTGACCAACAGGCTGGAGTGCGTCTGTATGGCAGGATCCATTTCCAGCACCCTCAGCTGCAGTGAGGGTTGCTGCAGGGAACCGTATTGTCCGCTGCTCTCTTTACACTGTATACGTCCAACTTTCTCTACAACACAGTGACCTGTCACATGCAGAAGTTCTTGGATGATACAGCTGTTGTGGTCCGAATTAAAGAGGGTGAGGAGGGGGCGTACAGGCAACTGGTTCCTGCCTGGCTGCCTTCCTTCCTTCCTGGAAGATAGTAGATTGTGGTCACAAAGGGATGAGCTATTCTCAACTAGACAGTAGTGTTTGAATCATGTCATCTGGGGTACTATGGGGCCCAACATGTTCCAAGAAAATATCCACAACAGCATCACACCACCAGGAGCCTGAACCACTGAAACAAGGGAGAATAGATCCAAGTTTTATTGTTTAGACCAAATTGTAACCTTATGAAACTACTTAGTTTTTGTTTGCTCATGCATATACATCTGTGTCTGTGTGACATTAGTGTCATATCTGGGTAAATGTGTCACATACAGTAGATGGGAACAGAGAGATCATGAAGAAAATATTAAAAACTGTTTGCGGGTCTCAAACTGTGAGTCTGATGTAACGGAGTTAATACTGTCATTCCACTTGCCATGGTTATGGGTGTTGTTTCATTGTGTGGTCTGTGGGCTTACGGGCACCTCCTCCCTAGTGCTGGCGCACTTACGTCATCAGCTGCGTCTGATATTCACCAGTGTTGGGTGGAGGCGTCCGAGGTAAGTCGGGTCTAGTTAGTGCTCTGCATATGGGACCATTTCTGCAATTATGGACTAATTTGGAAGCTATACATGTGAGGACTTTTTATGGCCACTGTTAGGATATATCCAGAGTGGTTTTAATTGTTCTGTTGCACCTTGGCTTATCGAGCTGATGTGTTCCTGATACTGCGCCTTTCCATTCCTGTGCAGAGCATGTTTGTGATCCGACTTCGAGCCTGCAGGCCTGACCAGCACTCTTGTTAATTCACAGGTAAATGTGTATTTTATGCGTCTGATATTCACCAGTGTTGGGTGGAGGCGTCCGAGAGCGTGTTTGTGATCAGACTTCGAGCCTGCAGGCCTGACCAGCACTCTTGTTAATTCACAGAATAAACGGCCTGTTTGTGCCAGACCAGACCAGTGTTTCGACCGTCATTAACACAACGCAGAGCAACGCCAGAGAAGACGAATTGAACCTGCCAGTACCAGGGCTGGCCAGGTTACACTGAGTCAAGTCTGAAGTGACTCTTTCTGTGCCTCAAGTTCCAAACTCACATCCCCATCTCTGCTAAATGCTGTAAGCTATTTGTGTTAAGTTTAAGTTTAAGTTTATTTATTTATATAGCCCTTTACAGTACCCATTGGACACACAAAGTGCTTTACAGCAGGGGTAACAGAAAAAGAGACAATGTAAAACATCATAAAAATGCAAAGTTAAATACTGGGAAAAATTAAGAACAAAGAAGATCAAGAGCTATGAAAACAACCAACAGAGAATCAGAACAGGCTACTCGGGGGAGCGCAGGGTGTACCTAAAAGAGAGTAAAATCTTTAGTAAATAAACTAGTTAGAATTAAAATTATTAAAAGCTAGACGAAAAAAATAGGTCTTTAGCCTCGATTTAAAAGATCCCAGCTCAGTCGTGAGACGAATGTCGGGAGGCAGCGAGTTCCATAATCTCGGGCCAGCAGCCGAGAACGAGCGGTCGCCCCACTGTTTTAATTTAGTTCTTGGGACTTCTAAGAGAAGTTGCCCAACAGAACGAAGGGCCCTGCTGGGGTCCCGGCGGACTAGCAGGTCAGCCAGATAAGGGGGGGCCAGGCCGTTGAGGGCTTTGAAAACAAACAAAAGTAATTTAAAATCAATTCGGAAGCGAACAAGCAATTGAACAGATGTAAGTGGCTGGTGAGTGTATTTTTCACTTTTATCCTCTGTATATTGCAATGTTGTCAACTCTGTGACACTATATACAAAATGCACAAGATATAAAAAATATGAAGAATATGAAACGCTTTAGTCGTCTTCAAAGGGAAAAAACAATCTTTCATGCTACCAGCTCTGAAAATACTTCATGTCCAAGCACGACCCCTTGCATTCAAAACCATCAAAGTATAACCCTGAACAAGCATAAGTAAGTGATGACTTGGTAGTGAGAATGAGTTTCTGAGGCATAGTTGCATTACAAACTGTACAAGTGTTATTCCAGGGCGAAAAGTAATTAATTACCGGGCAATATTCATAAATTATTTATTGGGATGTAGGAAGTTTAAAGTGTCAGGGGAAAACTTAATTTCAATCATATACAGTGGGTACGGGGAAAGTGTTCAGAGCCCTTCAAACATTTCACACTTCGTTTTATTGCAGCCATTTTCCAAAGTCAAATAAGTTCACTTTATTTCTCACTAATGTACACTCAGCACCCCATCTTGACAGAAAAAAACAGAAATGTATACATTTTTACAAATTTATTAAAATAGAAAAACTGAAATATCACATGGTCACTAGTTCTCAGACCCTTTTCCCAGTACTGAGTAGAAGCACCTTTTGAGCTCGTACAGCCATGAGTCTTCTTGGGAATGACGCAACAAGTATTTCACATCTGGATTTGGGGATCTTCTGCCATTTTCCTTGCAGATCCTCTCCAGCTCTGTCAGGTTGGATGGTGAATGGTGGTGGACAGCCATTTTCAGGTCTCTCCAGAGATGCTCAATTTGGTTTAAGTCAGAGTTCTGGCTGGGCAAGTCAAGAATGGTCATTGAGGGTCATTGTCTTGTTGTAAGGTGAGCTTTTTGCTTCGGCCTACTCCTTTTGAGCATAGCTGTGGGTTACTTTTCTCTCTTTTCTTATCTCTTTTTTTAACTTTCTTTTGTGTCTTTTTTTTTTCTTTTGAATGTGTATATGTGGCTTGTCATATGTTATATTCTGTGAATACCCAATTGCTCAAATAAATAATAAACAAACAAACAAACAAACAAAAAAACATTCATCTTTCCTTCAATTGCAACCAGTTGTCCTGTTCCTGCAGCTGAAAAACACCCCCATGGCATGATGCTGTCACCACAATGTCTCACTGCTGGGCAGTGATGGGAATAACAGTGTTAGGAATAAACAGCGTTACTTACGGCACTACTTTTTCAGTAGAAAAAGAAACTTCCGATTGGGACTTCCAGCGTGGATTGGATATATGGCAACGTACTGTGACTGCAGTTGGGTCCCTCTCGTTAAGTGGCTGCAGTGATTGTCTGCTGTCCTTCTCTCTGCTTTATTGTAAATTTGCCATATTTTTACTTGCACTGATGTAAAATAATGCATTTGTTTATATATAATTAATGATGATATATAATTAGATAATTAAAACAACTTCTCTTCACACTAAATCAAGTTTCAACCTTAAAGTCCATTTGGCCAGTGGCTCAGCAGCACATTTCACAAAGGTTTTAGAGGCAAAACATTTGGGCACCCTGCTATGAAAAATAAGTTTGATTAACCCTAATACATTTTATTAAACTAAACTAAGGAAATTTAGTTTAAACAACTCAATTGCTGTATGTTGAGAAAGCGCTGTAATCTTCTGCAATTCCGCCAATTATTTGAACTTGATTGCTTCATGTTACCTCAACATGAATTAATTAGGTAAATACTGGTTTGCAAGGATTTAAGTTAAAAGTACATAAAGTAATTATGTACATCTCATTAACATATTTTATTTAAGTAGAAGCTGCATGTTAGATTCGAGGACATTTAGCAACAGGCAAAATCATTTCTTTGAGTGTATAAAATTGAAGAAGGTATCTGAATGTTCTTGGTGTTTGTGTTGTTTAGCTATAGTTTAGCTGGGTGCAGACTGTTTTGTTAGAATTGTGTGATGATTTATGTGATTGACAGAGCATAGTCTTTACTACAGGATGATGTAGTATGGTATTTGTGGTATGGTATGAGATGGTTTCTTATGAGCTGATATACAGGCGGTTGGAAAGAAAGCTGTTTTGAGTTAGAGACGTGGGGTAGGATTAAATAAGTTTATTCTTTCTTCCACTCCTTCTTGAACATTAGATTAATTTATTTTTGGTGTGATGATTGAGGTGGAATGCCCAACCTCACTGTTTTTGTTGTCTATATTGTTTGTTTGTTATTTGTTTATTATGTTCAAAGTAAGTTGTTTAAGGGGGGGGGGGCTCGAGCTCTATGTTTGCCAAGGACATTGTTTTAAAAGTCACTGTGAAAATAAAGGTAGTTTCAGTTGTTTTTTCAGGAAGAGACCTTGGATTCTCTCTCTCTCCATATATATATATATATATATACATATATAAAGTTTTCTCTTCCCATCCAAAAAGCACCTCATACTGTATAAAACTTTTGAATCCAGGAGGCACTCATGTTCAAACATTTTTTGTCGCATGTCCTGTAAAACTTCCAGAAATAACTGTTCAAACTGTTTTACATCATTGCAAAGATTTTATGATTAAATTAAAAAGCAACAAGAAAAATGGGCATTGATATGAGATTGAAGTAACTTAACTGTCAGAACAACTTACAGATCAAAACAACATGAGACAAAGGGGAGATTTATACAATATTAACCCCTTGAAACACAAAAGAAAAAAAAAACAATTTTTTTTTTCTCATTTTATTTTGGCAGTGTGATGTCATTGCATGAATAAATTACTGTAATTTCAAACAAAGATAGTTGTGCTTCGCGATGCAACTTTGCAACCATCACCAAAGAAAAACAAAAGCAATATTACAGTGACGAGATGAATTATATTGCATGTGTGTTGTAATGCAGATCATCATGTTTGTTTCTGTATCAACTTACTTAGACTAGTCATTTTGGTACAGAAAACCACAGGTAAAGTTTAGTATAGGTTATTATAGCCAGAAACAACAGAAACCCCACTTTTGGAATCCCTTTTGTCACGTTTTTAATCAGCCATTTTTATTTATTTATTTATTTTCTTATCTATGTTGTTTTTCGAAGTAATTTTGTAAAATGTTTCATATTGAGCACTGATAAAATTGAGAACACTATTGCTTCCTAACCCTTCCTTAAAAGGTGTGAAATGAAATAGTAAACTTCAGTTTGCTTATTATTGATTTCACTGCAACTTGAAATAAACTCAAGAGCTCTTAATGAGAACCAGTTAAAGGATAACTTTATTTATTTTCAACCTGGACCTTATTTCTAGGAGTATATACGTGAAGTTTCCCATCTCTGCCATTTTACTGGTGTTCATCCAGTAAAATGGCAGAGATGGGGCAGTTACTATAAGACATTATCTGCAGCAAAACTCCTTCATTTCATCAATGCTTTAAGTAGAATGAACGAACTAACAAATACTATTGTCCTGTTGTTCAGAGTTTTGCAAACTGTGTTTTTGTTGTCTGGGTAGCGATCTGCTTTTCTCAGCTGTACTCGGGAAGCGCGCATCGTGAAGGTGCAGCCTCCAAAAGTGTGTAGAACACCATGATGACCGACGGAAATCTAAATCTGTATTCACGGGGGAATTGTAGTCATTCGCTCGTTCATTCTACTTAAAGTATTGGCAAAAATCAAGGAGTTTTGCAGCAGATAATGCCTTCTATAGTGACTGCCCCGTCTCCGCAATTATACTAGAGGAACATCAGAGGGTGACTCAGCGTAATATCTTCTGAAGGACTCAAAGTGATGCAGAAATTTTACCGGTGAATAAATGCACGTATATACTCCTAGAAATAAGGTCCAGGTGGAAAAAAAAAAGTTATCCTTTAAGTGTTATGTATTTCCCTGCATGTTGATATTGATAGTTGCACGTTAAACAGTAGGATTTGATTGCAATGAAATGGACAAAAGCACATTAATACCTTAAAATATAAGTAAAACTACAAAGATACTTTTAACAAAAATGAAAGCACAAGTATTAAGTATTTCTGATAAACTTTATACTGTCATTTTATCTACATGTACATGAAATGACTGCAGGTTTAAACAGATAAAGCTGCTTTTTCACAGATCCATCGCTGTGTTTCATTACATCTCACGGATTTCCATCCTTGGTCTTTAACAGAAATCACACATTGATCATCAGTGGCAGGACCTGTCATCCAGGAGCTGAGGAAAAAGTTTGTTAGATAACAGTTCACAGACTTCATGACTCAAAATGTCATGTTCCTTACGTGTTAGCCAAATCACTTCCATCGATCCACTTCCATTTTCCATGTTCTGCTCTCAGACCGATCCAGTATCCGTGGAGCCCAGAACTGGCCCAACTGTAATAATTAGTGATATTTGTCTGAGGAAAACAGAGAGGAAGTTATCACACATTAAAATATAAAAAAATTGACCAAATGATTATCAGATGTTCAGGTAGTAAAAAACAAAACAAAAAAACTTTCATGTCATAGACCATGAGTTCAGAATTTTCCTTTTACCTTTTCATTGTCATCAGCAACAACAACCAGATCAGAGACTCTTCCTCTGCAGTCTTCTCGAGCTCCTTCCCAGTTTCTCCGACCAGCAGAAGTTTCATGGTCATTTACTGCATAACAGCTGGACTGATTGTGAAACCAGCCTCTCTCACATGGTTTACATGTTCCTGCTGAAATAACAAGGATCCACTAATAAACATCTTTATTGTGTAACAATATAATTATTTTTTTTCAAACATAAACACATGTCAACTTACGGCTTTTTTCTTGTCTACAGTAGGCGTTGATGCTCCACTGAGCACGACTGACATTGAGCTTAATCCAGTCTGTCTCCATGTTTTGAATTTGTTTTGTTAGGTTTGTCTTCTCTACCTCCAGGTTGTTGATTTTCTCTGTAAATTTCTCTTTTTCTGCCTTCAGGTTTCTGTTCTCATGCTCTAAGACAGACAGAACTACAGGAAGAGACACAAAGGGCAGAAAGTTTGATGAATTGCAAAACTGTTGATTTTAGAAATTTCTTAAAACAACAAAGTTTTACATTTTTGTGTATGAAAAAATAACCGGCCATCTTTCTTTTTTCCATAAAGGTGTTCTAAGAAATGAAAATCATGATAAACAGGAGGAAAGCATAATCTACATTTGCTTAATGGCCTGTCTGCTTGAAGCCAGGCTTGAACAATGTAAAAGCGAACATATATCACATCTACAGTACAGAGCAACTTACAGTAGATACGAAGGAGGAGGATTCCTGTCAGTATCAGCCAACATATAAATGGTGGAAAACACTGAAAGAACGAGCAACACTTGTCATCTGATGGAGAAAAAGAAGAAAAACAAGAATTCAGAGAAAATTTCTCTGCAACAGGAAATATGGTGCGCTATTTTTTTTTGCTTGTTTTTACATAAATTATTTATGAAATTGTAATTCACAAACAAAATGTTATTTTCACAATGTTGAAAAAAATTCAAAATAAAATACCAGAGATGGCTTCTGGTTTGTCCACAGTGGAAACAGCTGCGTTGACATAATCAGTCTCTTCTTCAATTTCTTCTGAAAGATAATGTGATACAATCTTTTTCATATACATTTATCTTTATATTACTACACTGTTGCTGCAATTACAATTAAGTTTAATTTAAGAGTTGCAGAACACACATATATAACACACATATCCTGGGTTTATGAAGACTGTAAAACTCAGTCTGACCACAAGAGGTTAGTTTAGGCTGTAGTCTGATTCCAGCTGCTGTCCTACTGAGGTGAGGGTTAGACTACTTTGAAACACGACTTTATCAAACTTTATTTATAAAGCACATTTTCTGCCAAAGGCAACACAAAGTGCTTAACATACTGAGATAAAATAAGTGCATAAAATATGCTTTCGAGGAATTCATAAAAATAATGTAAAAAAAATATTTAATAGAATCTGTACAAAATAAACTGAAGTAAATTTTGAAAAGAAAATCATTTAAAATCTAAAAGTTAAAAGGTAAGCTACAAAGGCAGGACTTTAGCCTCACCTTAAAAACTTCTGAAAAATGTTTTCATGCATGCACTGTACACACACTCAACATTGCTGCAGACTTGTGCTCAGTTAAACCTGTTTTCCTACTGCAGCTTGATAAATTACACAAAAGACAACTAAATCACATGGAATCATTTCTCACTGATGGTTATATGAAGAATTTATTAAAAAATACAGATTACAAATAAATATGTCAAAAATTACTTTGATCTTTAAAAAGCTGCTCCTCATGAATTTTCATAAACACTAATTAGCCAGTCAGCTCTTTATTGAACATCTATTGTTTAACAGAATTTATATTTTGCTTCAAGTAAAAGAATTCAGGTTTAATACACATCAACATGATTTTGGTCCTCATTTGTGTATTGTAAATATGTCTCCTAATTGAAATATTTTTATTGTTATTATTATTCCTATTTTTATTATTATTATTGTTGTTATTGTTATCGATGATGATGATGCCTGCTTTAATCAGATGTATTTCCATTTGTTAAATTTGCACTTGTTCTCCGAGCCAGATGTTTAACTTTTTCCTCTCAGTTTTTCACTGTTGTTTTTTTTTCCATTAAAACTTGATTCACAGATAAATCCTCTGTTTTGTGTACATTACATTTTGTGACCAACTAATGAATTAACATAACAGAAGCCAGTTATCTAAAAAAATTTCAGCTCTCGATTCACCTTAGAACCTCAGAACAAACATGGATTACATCGTTCTGACACAGTAAAATAAAAGAATGTTGTTCTGACACAATGACATGAAAATGTTAAAAAGTTAGAATGTATTTCAAAGTGTCTCACCTTCTGCAGAAATATTGGGGTCTCCAAATGTGACATTTAGTCTTTGTTCTTTTCTGTCCATTTTGCATCACCTTCCAGCCTTCATGAAGGCTCAAGTTTAATGTGTGCTCAGCTGTTTTTTAGTGATAAAAATCATTTCCAGTTTTTACTTCTGCTTTTAGTGAAACCAAACACATATTTAGAAAAGTACACAACTAACCTCTATGTGCAACAGTCTTTAAACTGCTGTGGTCTTAATTTCTCCTTTTTGTGTCATTTTGTTAATAACTGCTCGTTTCTCTGTTTTTTCTTTGTTTGGAGAAGTCCTTTTTAAAAAGTTTTTTAAGAAGCACAGGTAGGAAGCACTAAGGATGTAACGATTACCGATAAAATGTTTAACCGTAATAAACTTCCCAACGATTGGTAATACTGTTTCAAATTTTAATTATTGTGAAAACTGTGACTGATTACTGCACTTTGAAAAACTCCCAGTGATGCTGCTCCTTGGCTGGAAAAGCAGCAGCAGCAGTCCCAGTTTGCAGTATTTAATTCATGAAAACACCGTGGAAAGCAACAAAGGTGTCCATGTGGACAGAGCTCAAAGGAAAAAGTAGACATCTAGACCCATTTTGGATGTTTTTAAAGATGCCGATGGGGTACTTCAATAATACCGTGATTATAATGATAACCGTGATAATTTTGGTCACAATATCAGTGATATGAAATTTTACCGTTACATTCCTAGGTAACACTAACAAATAAAACTGAGTCTTTAAGAAAAGTTTTTTCTTTTTTTTTTTTCAGACTGCATGGTGGTGTGGTGGTTAACACTGTTGACTCACAGCAAAAAGGTTCCTGGTTCCTGTCTTGGCCAGTGCGGCTTGAAAAAGGGTAGTGTTTCTGTGTGAAGTTTGCATGTTCTCTCAGGTACTCCAGCTTCCTCCAACCATCTAAAAACATACATTAGATGAATTGGTCAGTCTAAATTCACTGAGTGTAGTTGTTTGTCTCTGTTGCCCCTGCAATGTACTTGCAGCCTGTCCAGGAGGATGTACCCCACCTCTGTCTCCTGGGGTCGGCTTGAATCTATTTTTATTTTATTTATTTAACTTTTATTTAACCAGGCAAAGACATTAAGAACAAGATTCTTATTTACAATGCCAGCCTGGCAGGTGCAAGTGGAGGAAGGGAACACAAATAACATTAAAATGAGCTAGAAAAAAAAAAAATCTGTAAAACATTTAAACAATTTTAGACATCAAAAGAGGAGTTAAAATGTGACAAAACATTTACAGTTGTCATTAAAAATCACCTTTAAATTGCGTTTAAAAACAGTGACAAGTAAAAGCATGAAGTCTCTGAGATTTTTGTAATGTGGTCCAGTCTTTAAAGCTGCAGAAGAGAAGGACACTTGTCCAAATGTAAGAACAGACTCTTAACCAAGGGGCAAACTCCGCCTCAGAACAGTGAAGCTCGCTTCCTTGTTGTAAATAGTGTAATCCTCCCTTCATCCGCTAGGGAGCTGGCTCCAAGAGCGAGCAAATCCCCATAGACTCCCATGTTAAAAACGCCAACTTCACAGCAGAAATAAACATGTTTACAGCCTGGTTCAAAAAATCATTTTAGGTTTATTAGGTCAAGTTTACCTTCATGTCAACTGTGAGGGGGGTGAATTTTTTTTATAACTCATTCGTTTAGATGTTATTTATTCTTCAAATTACACATAATTAAGGGCGTATCCTTATGATTGACATGCGGCAGACCGGAAGCTCCGCCTGCCGACCGGAGGCTCCTAGTTAGCTCCTTCTTTGCTCTTAATAAGGTCTCAGTTTGTTACAGAGTCGCACAACGGCGGTGTTTAGTCAGCGAATTGCAAGTCTAAGCATGTCTTACCTTAACCATGCCGCTTAGGGGGCTTATCTTTGTTAGCTCCTCTTAGTTTCGTGTTAGCTCAGTTAGCGTTTAGCCCACAGTACGTCAGCTGTCAATCATTTGCCCCGCGGCCGCGCTGTGCCCATTTTAGTATTTTCCTGGAGTGACGACGTACGTGACACGGCAAGATGGCGACGGTAAGACACGCCCAACTGGCTTCACATTTCTCTATTCAGAAGAGACCGGAAGCTACGTCCAGTAATTATATACAGTCTATGCTCTTAACCCACTTTGAGTTCTGAGTGATATAAATAATATCCTCTGTGGATCCATCAGCTCTTCACAAATTGCTGAGAATCTAGACTAGGAAGTTTTCTATAATATGCGCTTTCGGACTGTAGGAACCTTTTTGAGTTCCTATAATCTTTTCGGGAACCAGGCCGTTTTTTGTGCATTCTGACATATAGAAACTACAGACCTCGGACCTCAGTTCCTATAACTTTTTAGCTCCTACTCCGAGGCAGGGTCTTTTCAGGGTTCCATAGGAACTGAAATACGGAGATGTTTGGTGATTGGTAGAACTGGCAAGCCGCGCCCCCATGCGTGATCTCCGCTTTTTCCACCCTACCAATTTAAAAAGTCCCACAGCTGTTTACCGAGATCGTAATAACTACAAGAACTCTTACAATAGGAGCGTACAAAGTCATTATTAAATCGATCACAATGGTACACGTCTGAATCGATAACTATTCTGAAATGTCCAAAAGCAATTATTTTCATATTAATTTAATGACCCATATGCTGCTGCAAAGTGTAGCAGTAGAATCTGTGGCTGCCGCCCGGACACTTTAGTGGACGGACCTTCCACTAAAGTTCCGGGCGCACTTCAACAAAAGGTAAACAAGGTGAAAGGAGATGGAAAACCCAAATACAGTTGCTAATTGTGTCAGTACAATCTGCCCCACTTTAGTGGACGAACCCCAGTCTTTCCACTAAAATGTCTGGGCGTACTACAACGAAAGGGCAGCTTTCCGTTCCGTTACGTGATAGGCAAATGACCGTGATGATGGAAAGCTGTTACGCTCACTTTTATAATAGCTTTGAATAAAAGAGATGAGAAACGTCAGTTTTATTTAATTCATGTTAAATATTTTCTACAAGAACTGATACACAAAAAAACTTAGCACTTCTTGATTTGGACAAATCTGCCCTCATCAAGGAGGTTCTCATATTTTTCTTTTTTATTATTTTATTTTTTTACCAGTAGACTCTTTGTGTATCATTTTGTGATGAGAAATCTTCTCTTTCACTGTTTTTAATAAAAGCATTTATTTTTCTTTAACTACTGTTAACAGACCCACATGACAAAAGTATGTTTTCTTTTATTGCTACTTGTTTACATTTATTTATTCAGACAGACATTCAGACATTTGTGGGACTAGATGTAAAACACAGTCAGAACACAAACACACTGACATGAACTCCACACAGAAGAATCCCGGGCAGATCCAGAACCAGGACTCTCCTGATGATGACTGTGACTCTGATCTTCTCTTTGCTGCTCTGTAACAAAACTACTCTTCAAGAGAACCATGCTACTAAAAAGACCAAACTCTCATTTAATAAGAACTAACCTATTTTCCTTGATCTCCTGTTGGTGCTGAAGTTCCTGATTAATGATATTTAAATGCAAGAGACACATGGTCACAAGATGTCGGCCAGTTTAATAGTGATTAGACATGTTACAGCTTCCTGTTCCTGACTTCTTTAAGGCTCACTGACACTTTTAAAATGAGAAAATGTCATCAACAATAAACCAAACATTCATTTTCGTCAGTGCAGATTTTTAATATCAGATACATTTTTATATGTGCACATGTTCAACATTAAATGCTGAAATATTACGTTCTCTGTAGATCAGATCAATAGTAACACAGCTCCCTCTGCTGGTAAAATAACATCAACAATTCAGTTAAACAGGAACCGATCAGTCCTGATGGTCTTCATCAATTCCCTGATGAATAACGTCACTGCAACTTTAAAAGATAAACGAACTTGGAGTTTTAATGAGAAAGAGTTGAGTTCATCTGTATTGTTATCAATGTTTTCCTCTAAATAGTCACACACTAACCAACAGGTCCAGTGTGTGACTATTTGCATGAACAAACAGAATTTAAATACAATGAATCAAGTTTTTTTTTTTTTTTTTTTTCATAGACACGAGCACATGAAAGTAAAAAAAATGTCATTTTCTTTTTGATCCTAAATAAAACTGCAAACATTTATTGGGTTTCAAGAGAAACAGAAACACAAGCCTTCGTTTTTTCAGATATGGATCACCGCGAGCCTACGTCACAACCCGGAATTCATGTGACCGCGAAGCTGGTCGCGGTGAAAACATGCTTCGCATTTGAACGGCGTTGATGGACTATGAGCCTCAAAAACTGCTTTTGCACTCTTTTTAATTTTTTTTCTCCGCCGGTCTGTCTTTGAAATATTATAGAAATGACGTCCAGTTATACTGAAAGTCTCACTGCCGATGCTAGAAGAAGATACGAAGCTAAACTAGTATCTGTTGGACTAAGTGATGCCCATCTTCTGCTGCTACAGCCTGGTTAGACGAACCTACCTGTACATAACAGCCTGATGATCAGTTTCCCGATCTCATGATGTATTTGGTTTCATCAGGTAAGCCCCGTGTTCAAGCCATTTATTTTTTATAGAATATTAATTTTCCCCGGATTTTTAAGAAATGGTGGTATTTCTTTGATGTACTTCTCAGGAGTTTACTCTCATTGATAAAGCTATAAATTACCGGCAGTCTCATCTGTATGTAACTGGTTATGACGGGGTGTGCATGTTTATAATGCTGCAAAGGCCGCTTTTTATGCTTTTATTCTTATGTGGGAACATTGATGGCAGTAATCTGGATGAACGTAATCGTTAACAGTCCTGAGGAGACGGGAACAGCGGGCGGCGCTGTGATTCTGTACATCCACTGATTTAATGGTGTTTTCTATCATCTGTACAAAAACAACTACAGGGTTTAAAAAGTGAGACCACATTATATGCTTTTTTTATCAGTCACAAAGTGATCGGAACATATTGTTAGATGTTTCCATGGTTTCCAGCGTGAACTGTCAGCATTTATGGGCTTGATAGCCGCTAGCCACTTAGCATGTTGTTCGGGACTTTTTCTGTTGTTTTGGGAACTGAAACAAACATCTTCTCTTGTCCGTGTGATAGATATGTTTATGGCAGCCATACACAGCGGGACTTCTCGGTATTTCCAAAGTAGAATAAACGAAGATTGACGAGTAATGAAGCAGGTAATTCAGTGGCTCCCCTATGCAACGAAGCCATGTTTTCACCTGTTACCTAACCGGATGTGACGAATTTGGCGAAAATTCCCGGATGTTCGCGGTGATCCATACAGCAGGTTTAAACAGATAAAGCTGCTTTTTCACAGATCCATCGCTGCTTTCCATCACAGCTCACTGATTTCCAGCCTTGGTCTTTAACAGAGATCACACATCGCCCATCAGTGGCAGGATCTGTTATCCAGGAGCTGAAGAAAAGTTTGTTAGATCAAGGCTAAAAGAGCTTTTGAGTCACAGTGATATGTTGTGTTCCTTACTTCTTTGCCAAACTACTTCCATCAACCCACTTCCATTTCCCATGTTCTGCTCTCAGACCGATCCAGTATCCGTAGGGTCCAGAACTGGCCCAGTTGTAATGATCATTGATATTTTTCTTACAAAAACAGAGAGGAAGTTATCAGACATTTCTAGATATTGTTTCCATCAAAACTGTAAACAAATTATTATGGAGGGGTTTAGATTATAAACAAAAGTACTTTCATGTCATATTGAGGTTACAGTTCTCTTCTTACCTTTTCTTTGTCATCAGCTACAACAACCAGATCAGAGACTTTTCCTCTGCAGTCTTCTCGAGCTTCTTCCCAGTTTCTCCGACCAGCAGGCTGAGGGTCATTTACTGCATAACAGCTGGACTGACTGTGTATCCAGCCTCTCTCACATGGTTTACATGTTCCTGCTGAAACTATAAGAATCAACTAATAAACATCTTTATTGTGCAACAATATCATTGTTTATCTTTTAAATATAAACACATGTGAACTTACATCTTTTTTCTTGTCTACAGTAGGCGTTGATGCTCCACTGAGCTCGACTGACGTTGGACTTAATCCAGTCTGTCTCCATGTTTTGAATTTGTTTTGTTAGGTTTGTCTTCTCTGCCTCCAGCTCCTTGATTTTCTCTGTAAATTTCTCTTTTTCTGCCTTCAAGTTTGTGTTCTCATCCTCTAAGCCAGAAAGAACTACAGGAAGAGACACAATGGTTTCTGAATCGCAAGTTGATTTTAGACATTTCTTAAAACAACACAAAGTTCTACATTTTTGTGTATTAAAAGGTGCATTCCTTTTTCCATAAAGGTGTTCTAGCAAATGAAAATCATGATAAACAGGAGGAAAGCATAATCTACATTTGCTTATTGGCCTTTCTGCTTGAAGCCAGGCTTGAACAATGTAAAACCGAACATATATTACATCTACAGAGCAACTTACAGTAGATACGAAGGAGGAGGATTCCTATCAGTATCAGCCAACATATAAATGGTGGAAAACACTGAAAGAACGAGCAACACTTGTCATCTGATGGAGAAAAAGAAGAAAAACAAGAATTCAGTGAAAACTTCTCTGCTGCAGGACAGTGCTTTAAATTTATTGTGTTTGTTTGTTTTTACAGAAATTATTTATGAAATTGTAATTCACAAACAAAACATTATTTTCACAATGTTGAAAACAAATTCAAAATAAAATACCAGAGATGGCTTCAGGTTTGTCCACAGTGGAAGCAGCTGCGTTCATATAATCAGTCTCTTCTTCAATTTCTTCTGAAAGATAATGTGATGCAATCATTTTACTGTAATATACATTTGTCTTTATATTACTACACTGTTGCTGCAGTTACGGTTAAGTTTAATTTGAGAGTCGTGGAACACAGATAACACACATATCCTGAGTTTTTGAAGACTGTAAAACTCAGTCTGACCACAGGAGGTTAGTTTAGGCTGTAGTCTGATTCCAGCTGCAGGCTCATTGAGGTGTAGACTACTTTGAAACCTAACTTTATCTAACTTTATTTATAAAGCACATATTCTGCCAAAGGCAACTCAAAGTGCTTAACTGTGATAGCAACAAGTGTATATTAGAATAAGAATAAGCTTTCACACACCCAAGTACAGAACAGAACTGCACACACACACACTCCCACACAACAACAAACAAGAGCAACATGAACAAAACATAAAGGAATTCAGGTTTAATCTGATAAACAGATCAACAAGATTTTGTATTTTGTTCCTTCTTGTCTTAATTGTAAATATTATGTATCTTAATTGAAACAGTTTTATTATTATGATGATGATTATGATGATACCTGCTTTAATCAGATATATTTCCACTTGTTAAATTTCCACTTGCTCTTTCAGCCAGATGTAAAACGCTTGTGTATAACTTTTTCCTCTCAGTTTTTCACTTTTTTTTTCCCCGCCAAAACTCGACTCACAGATAAATCCTCTGTTTTGTATGGTACATTTTGTGATCTACTAATGAATTAACATAACAGAAGCCAGTTATTTAAAAACTTTTAGCTTTTGATTCACCTTAGAATCTCAGAACATGGCTTGCATAGTTCTAATACAGTAAAAGAACTAAAACTCATTAAAAACAGAAGCATTAACAATGTTCTTCTAACACAATGTCATGAAAATCATTAAAAGAAAAAAAGTTAGAATGTCGTTTAAAGTGTCTCACCTCCGGGTACAGAAATATTGGGGTCTCCAAAAGTGACATTTAGTCTTTGTTCTTTTCTGTCCATTTTCTAAGAAGCATCACCATCCAGCCTTCACGAAGGCTCGAAATGAAAATGTGTGCTGGGCATCTGTTTTTAGTGATAAAAATAATTTCTAGTTTTTACTTCTGCTTTTAGTGAAACCAAACACATATTTGGAAAAGTACAAAACTAAGCTCTATGTAACAGTCTTTAAACTGTGGTCTTCATTTCTTCTTTTTGTTTAACTGCTCAGTTTCTCTGGTTTTTCTTTATTTGGAAAAAACCCTTTTTAAAAAGACTTTTTTTTTTTTTTAAAGTGCCAAAGGTCGCCCACCAGGTAGCACATGACAAATACAACTGAACATTTAAGAAAAGTCCAGGAGGATGTATCCCACTTTTTATGTAGTATCTCCCGGGATCGACTTAAATGTAAGAACAGACGAACTGTTGTTAACTCACTTTGAGTTGTGAGTGGTATAAATAGCATCCCCTGTGGGTGCTATTATCAAATAAAACTTAGCACTTCTTGATTTGTGTGGCTAGATGTGGTTAAACACAAACACACTGACATGAACTCCACACAGAAGAACTCCGGTCAGATCCAGAACCAGGACTCTCCTGATGATGACTGTGACTCTGATCTTCTCTTTGCTGACCAGTAAGAAAATTACTCTTCAAAAGAACACGCTACTAAAAAGACTAGACTCTCATTTAATAAGATGTTTGTGTGTTTGCGTGTATGTATGCTGTTTTGTATTGTAATTTGTTTCAGTTTGGCTTATCTTGTGTATATTTTTGTCTTTTGGACCCCCTCGAAAACAAGATCTTTCATCTCAAGGGGCTATCCAACAAATCAATTTCAAATTAATCTATTTTCCTTGATCTCCTGTTGATGCTGATGTCGTTCCTCACTTATGATGTCTAAGTGCAGGAGACACATGGTCACTAGATGTTGGCCAGCTTCATAGTGATTAGCTGTGAACAGCTTCCTGAGTAATTTTCCCGACTTCTTTAAAGCTCACTGACACTTTTAAAATGACAAAATGTCAACAACAACGTGACAACACACTAAATAATAGACAAAACATCTATTTTCCTCAGTGCAGATTTTAATATCAGATACGTTCTTAAATGTGCACATGTTTAACATTAAATGTTGAAATATTACGCTCTTTGTAGATCAGATCAGTAACACAGCTCCATCTGATGGTCAAATAACACCAACAATTCAAAGTTAAACAGGGACCAGATCAGTCCTGGTGGTCTTCATCAGTTTCCTGATGAATAACGTCACTGTAATGTTAACAAAGATATACAAAGTTAGAGTTTTAATGAGAAAGAGTTGAGTTCATCTGTAGTGTTATCAATGTGTTTGTCTAAATAGCCACACACTGACCGACAGGTCCAGTGTGTGGCTATTAATCAATCAACAGGATATAACAACAATGAATCAAGTTTTTTTTTTTTTAGACAAAAGAATATATGAAAGTCATGAAAATGCAATTTTCTTTTTGATCCTAAATAAAACTGCAAACATTTATTGGATTTTAAGAAAAACAGAAACACAAGCCTTCATTATTTAAAGGAATAGTACACCCAAAGAATGATGTGCATTCATTTTCTACTCACCCTCATGCTGAGCAAGACTGTGGAACCCATTTTTTTTAATATCTCAAATGCAGCCGGAAGTTGGGGAGGTTTTTATTTTCCCCCAATTTTCATATGATGGAGATCACTGACGGCTGAACCAAAAAGTTCCATAAAAGTCCGCAAAAGATGTCAATATTCCTCCATACTGCTTGTCCAATGTAATCCAAGTGTCCTGAGTGGGTAGCATCCATAATTTACTCGAAACGACATCATTTAGTATATTTTTATATCTTAAGCAGTACTACATCTAGCTGCCACAAAGCCCATCGCTGTGAACTCACAACACTACTGAAGCCGCGGCAGACGAGATTGCGCGCTCTTTTTCTTTCTTTCTTTCTTTTAAGTCTGTGGTTTGTCCGCAGCTTGTTTGCTCTTAGTACAATGGACTGTACTTATATAGCGCTTTTCCAGTCGTACTGACCACTCAAAAGCGCTTTATACCACATGTCACATTCAATAGTAACACACACAATCATACCCTGATGGGCACATCAAGAGGCAACTTGGGGTTCAGTGTCTTGCCCAAGGACACTTGCTACACAGCATGTAGTCTGGGGAAGCCTGGAATCAATCCCTCGACCCTCAGGGTGAAGGACGACTGCTATTCCACCTGAGCTACGTCCGCCACCATCCCCCCCCACCCCTTTTTTTAAAATCTTTTTTTTTTAAAGAAGTTGTCTGATTTTTGACAAAAAAAGCTAAACATTTTGATAAGCAGGTCTGAATTTCTGACATTTCTTTTATAAAACTCTTGTAAAACTTTTATTTCCAGTTCTCGTATTAAGGAGGATGCTGAACAAGCAGCGAGATGCGCGAAAAGATGATGTTTGCACGTGGGAGTTAGTCGCCCTCGTCACTGTCTCTCATGCTGATGCCCTGCAGACCGTGCTCTGCCATGACGGCTGCCGTAGCTTCCTCCACCGTCGGCCTGTTGTAGATGGTTTCATACAGTAGCTCTTGTTGCTGAGTGTGCTGTCCGGGACACCCTGCAGCCTGATGTCACGGTAGGTCTTCTTCACAATCTTAATGAGCGTCTTCAGCTGGTACATGTGGAGGTGGAGGTCCAGTCTGTCAGTCAGCCAAATACACACCAACTTCATGATGCTTGTGTACCGTTGATCAAACACCGTTTCAATGTAAAGCTCATCATTGACCCGGTCTCGGAGGATGTCCTGGTTCTGCTGAACAAAAGTGATGGAGGTGTCTGCCAGGTCCATGCCAGGTTTTGTGAAAGAGAGGATGGAGGAGAAGAAGGTTCCTTCATTGTATCTGGACAGCTTGGAGAGGACGCCGTCTAAGACAGTAGTGAACTTTGAAACGAGGGACAAATCATGTCTTTAAAAGTTTTGTCAATCAGAACATCAATTTTGGAGTGGTACTGTTGCCACTATTTGTCATTCTCTGGTCCGCCATCCAACATGCAGAGTTTAGAGCACTGTTTCCTGGCATCCATCAGCACGTTGAACATGGATTGTCCTGTGCAGCGGAACAGAGGCACTCGGAAGTCTTTCGACTGGCTCAGTTTCTGTATTTTGGCATCAAGCGCAGATTTTATTTTGACAGACTGCCAGGTCTCCTGTTCGAAGCCACGGTGGACGGACTGGGCGATGGACGACTCCATCAGATCGATGTAACGCACCACTAAAGGGATGAACAGGTCCTGCAGGTGTTTGTGGAAAGTCCCGTTGCAAAGATGAGGGTTAGTTCAAAGGAAGTTGTTGAGCAGCTGAAAGAGTGGGAAACTGCTGCAGGAGTAGGCCTTCTTCTTCTACGCCTGCATTATCGGCAGAGTAGGCGCTGAACGCCACGGCTTCCATAGTGTTGTGAACTCACACAAACGCACAAATAGAAAGTGCAAAGTACTACTGTTTAGGCTATAAAGATATACTAAATGATTGTTTCGAGTAAAGGAATATTGACAAGTTTTTGTGGAATTTTATGGACATTTTTGGTTCAGTCGCTCAGTCAAAAGTTGGGGGAAAACAAAAACCTGTTTGATCTCTGGCTGCATTTGAGATATTAAAGTGCTCCACAGTTTTGCTCAGCATGAGGGTGAGTAGAAAATGTACGCACATCATTCTGTGGTTGTACTATTCCTTTAAGATACATGGCAGATTTAAATAGATAAAGATGCTTTTTCACAGATCCATCGTTGCTTTTCATCACATCTCACTGATTTCCAGCCTTGGTGTTTAACAGAGATCACACATCGCCCATCAGTGGCAGGACCTGTTATCCAGGAACTGAGGAAAAAGTTTGTTAGATCAAGGCTAAAAGGGTTTATGAGTCAAAGAAATGTTGTGTCCCTTACCTCTCAGCCAAACTACTTCCATCAACCCACTTCCATTTCCCATGTTCTGCTCTCAGACCGATCCAGTATCCATGGAGTCCAGAACTGGCCCAGTTGTAATGATCATTAATATTTTTCTGAGGAAAACAGAGAGGAAGTTATCAGACCTTACTAGATACTGCTTAAATAAACACTGTGAACAAAAACTGTATTTATCCAGTTAGGAAGTTCTTTCAGCAAATTGAAGTCCAAATTATTATGGAGGGGTTTAGATTATAAACAAAAGTACTTTAATTTCATATAGACTGATGTGACAGTTCTCTTCTTACCTTTTCTTTGTCATCAGCAACAACAACCAGATCTGAGGCATTTCCTCTGCAGTCTTGTCGAGCTTCTTCCCAGTTTCTCTGACCAGCAGGCCCAGGGTCATTTACTGCATAACAGCTGGACTGACTGTGTGTCCAGCCTCTCCCACATGGTTGACATGTTCTTACTGAAACAACAAAGATCAACTAATAAACATTTCTGTGTAATGATATTGCTAATACTTATTCTTTGACTGAATCTAAGGTATGTGAACATACTTCCTTTATCTTTGGGACAGTAGGAATCGATGCTCCACTGAGCACGACTGGTGTTGAACTTCATCGTCTCTGTTTCCATGGTTTGGATTTTTGCTGTTAGGTTTTCCCTCTCTGCCTCCAGCTCCTGGTTTTCCTTTGTAAGTTTCTGGTTCTCATCCTCTAGGAGCAGTTTGGCTCGGGTCAAGTTATTCAGCTGCTCCGTCAGATCTTTGAGGTTCATCTTCAAGTTTCCGTAGTCTGACTCGTCCGAAGTCATCTTGGCGTCATCTTTAGAAGTGAATGAAATAACTACAACTAGAGAAAGAAAGAGCTTAAAAGTTTTGGGGGGCTTTCACCGATTTTTTGATGAAATGTGAGTTCGTTTAAAGCAACCCTTACCGATCTTGCATTTCAGAAAGCACAGCAAGATTATTTGAATATAAACAGTCTCGCCTCACTCCTAAGACACACCCCTTCATTCCCTCCACCTCCCAATGCAGAATCAAAGGTCTGACAGGCAGGTCCGTTGGACAATCCTAGGGGTGCACCCCACTTCAAGGATTGGTTGGAGTTTTCATTGAATATTTAGAGATTGGAATAATATTTTATTTTGATTAATGGTGGGTCTGTCTTGTATTTCAGAGTTCCATTACCTCATTCATAGCATTTTACCCTGTTAGAAAAATAGTGTAAGAATGCAACATCGGTAAAGGTTGCTTTAATAAATGAACATTTCAGAAAATAAAAAGCCAAATTATTTGTCTTGTTTATACAGAATGTGAGGAAATACATTTCTAATTCATTTCCCACACACCAGAAGAGGAACAATGGAAAAAACTCTGGTTACACAATAAACTGTTAAAACTTGCAGCATTATTCTGATATCTGGAAAAAATGTCACTTTTCCTTTTATTCCAGATGTGTTCTTCTATTCTCATAGCTTTATGTTATATAAATAAATGATTTAATGATGGTATTTAGATACCAGACTTACACAATAACAGCCTCTGCTACATTGTGCACCTTGGCAGGGTGACCTGCATTAACAGTCTAAATTTGATCATAAAAAAGAAAGGGGGGGGGATGCCGGGAGCGCCGAAAGGAAAAGGGAAAAGGCGCATGAAAAAGAGAAATACAAGGTTTGGGGTGGGAAAAGAGGAGAGGACTGGGGGGGGGGGGGAGGAGGGAGAAAGAGGGGGCTTAAACATGTAAAACCTGACCTTTAACCCAATCTTAATATTTGAACAAGCTAACTGAACAAAGAATAAAATTAAATAATTTAAACTAAAGACTCACAGCAGGCAAGAACTATGATGATTCCTATCAGTATTAGCCAACATGCTGCTTCCAGAGAAATGACAGAGGGAACAAGCAACACTTGGGACCTGAAAAATAATTCAATGAAAGCACCAACAGTTAACTCAGAGCAAGAAGTTTTTCAGCTTTTTGAGAAAATATTAACATCCAAATTCATAGAATAAATCTTATTTTAGTAATGTTGAATTAAAGTTAAATACACAACACCTGAGGCAGCTTCCGGTTTATCCACAGTGCATCCAGCTACATTAGCATAAACAGATTCTTCTTCAGTTTTCTCTGGAAGATATAGATGAAAAATAAATGTTTGTCAAAATGAACATTTTTTCTTCACAAGCACTCTTCATTACTCTTATAACCAATGCCTGCCAGTTTCTTCTTTTTAACAATATCTAATTTCGTCTTTATTTAATATTTAATCTCCACGAATTTACTGGCCATTATGTCCCCACATATTTTATCACAAATAACTTTTTAGAAATCATGTTTTATTACCGTGTTAGTTTTTCTTTATCTCAGCAGAATAGTATTTGATTCTGCCAAAAGTCTGTTGAAAAGATGAAAGCTGATCTGCAGCAGGAAGACTAAACATTTCTGTTCCACTCAAACACATCTGAAATGTCAAACCTTTTCTCTTTGACACTAGAAATTTCACTTTATTATAACTTTATGTAAAAGTACACACACACACACGTTTGCTTGCTATCCCCGTGGG
Organism: Atherinomorus stipes; assembly: GCA_023101725.1. Taxonomy (NCBI): domain Eukaryota; kingdom Metazoa; phylum Chordata; class Actinopteri; order Atheriniformes; family Atherinidae; genus Atherinomorus; species Atherinomorus stipes. Next base: position 1,483,109 of record JALJCO010010916.1, read on the forward strand.
GTACACTCATTGACATAATGCAGTGGTTCTCAAACTGGGGGGGGGCCCCCAGGGGGGCTCAGGGCTCTGTCAGGGGGGGCCCAGCCAGGCCTTTAGTTTTTGTACTTCTAACAAAAAAATGAGCATATTCTTTAAAGTACTGATAAACAAATGATGATGACTCAAAAGGTTATGCCCCCTCCAAATGTAGTGCATTTTTTCATGTATCTCATGGTACTGTAAATGTTTGGGTGCATGTGGTAGCGGTGGTGGGATGGGGGGGCTTGACATTATAATTTCCAATGAAAAGGGGGCCCTGCAAAAAAAGTTTGAGAACCACTGACATAATGCAATCCCTAGCCCCTTACCCTAACCCTAACACCCATAACTGATTGCAGAAACCTAACCCTTGCCCTAACCCTAACCAAAACCTCTAAAACCTAATCTTGATTCTCAAAACAGGGTTTGGACCCGTCTGGGCCGCGAAAATGTCCCCATGAAGGCAAAATGTCCTCACAATAATGGTAAAATATGGAAAATGGTCCCCACAATGTAGCATAAACACGCCCACACACACCCACGCGCACACACATTGAAAACACCTAAATTGTGAACCATTTCCTCTTCTTGTCCTTATCCGAATCTCTGCTGATAGATGGACTGATTTGGTTCAAATGTTTGATATTTAATCTTCTTCATCTAAAGTTGTACTTCCATGGTCATTTCATTAATATTTCTGTGTTCTCCATTATAATAGAATGCATTCTGCGTGTTTCTGATAAAAAAATTGGGAAATTGAACAAGAATTAAAAGAGGAGAGGGGTGGGGCAGGAGGGGTCGTTCATATGGGGCTGGGTCCGGATGGGAAGAGGGGAGCGCCATAGATAAGACAGGGAAGAAAAGGAGAAAAGAAGAGATAGAGAACAAAAGACTAGATAAAGAAGGGGCTTGTATGAGTAGGGGGGGGGGGTGTGAGAGAAAAAGGGGGACTGTGGGGAGGGAAGTGAATGGAGGAGTGGAAGGTTTCCGCTTCCTTGAAGATCGAGAGGAGGGGGAGGGAACAAGAAGGAGAAGGGAGGGAATAAGGGGACGGAGTAGGGGGAGGGGTTAACGTTTTTTAACTTCTCAAACAATGTTCACATTGATTCAATATTTTTACTGTGTGGTTTACATTAAAATGTTTCAAACGATTGTCTTTTATTCATCTTTAAAGCTCAGTTTCACAGCACACACATAAACATGACAAATTTTCTTTGCACATTTCATATTTTTGTTGTCGTCGAAAGATGTAAGTTTAGAATTTAGTAAGTTTATGTACTTTTTTTTCTTGCCGAGGGGATCCATGGGAATGACAGCTGCATGGCATGAGGAATAAAACGGGATGACTGGCCTAACAGCTTAGAGTGTAATGATCTTATGTTATTTTGAACATAAATATTGCGTTGCACTAAAATGGCTTTCTCTTGTCCCTTTTTTTGTGTTTTTGATTTTAATGAGCTAGTTTGTTTAGTTTATTTTGTTACGTTACCATTATGACTTGAGTTTAACCCTGTTCATTTGACCTCTTTTAATGGCCCATTTTATTTCTTTTTTGGGGGGGGTGGGTGGGGGATGGAGGTAGAGTTGCTTTTTTCAGATGCATCACTATGTAAATGTGGACACTTCTGTACAAATTGTACAAAATATCAGTTCTTTAAGTATAGATCAATAATACAACGTGCAGAAACACAAAAAGTGGAACTCAAACTTGCAGAAGTGAAGCAGCCAGACCGTCCGTAGTGTGTACATGACAGACATGATGGCTAGTGGGAAACCCAAAAGGTACCCTCTGCAATAAAAGCAAGCATGGCATGCAGAAATACTTGGGCTGCTATTAGTTGTTTGATTGCTCGGAAAGTCTGGTGGATCTGCGGAAGTATATATGCATGACTGCACTAATATGTGCATTAAAGAAACAAACTGTGGTCCTCCTACAAACGTAGCCTGGTACACCAGCCTGACCAAGCATGTATGAGATTTGCCGTGTATCTCATTCATGGCGTTGGTCAGGCTGGTATGGGCTGGTGTACCTAGGCTACTACAAACGTAGCTCTCAGTTAGCTTTAAGTGAACCACCTGCAGGAAGCAGCAATGACACAAGGGGTATTGTGGGTTCAAAGCAGGGCATTGTGGGGTAACTACACCCAAAAATAAGAAGTGCATGTCCAATGATAGGTGGGAAAAATGTCACATGATCAGATGTGGAAGAACACAGTAAATGTTCTGACAGAAATATAGACGGCTTGCACCAGGCCTGGAAACCAAAGCTGCTAGGATTTGATGCATCTCCATGTTCTGCTCTTGTGAGATAGAAACAGAAGTTGCTGCATCAACCATGAAGGAGTTTTCCTCTTTGTCACGGAAAACATGACAAACCACGTTGCAGGGTTCAAAACAAGAAGATGCATCAGTATTCGTTAGATAATCGCATCACAGCATCTAAATTTGGATCAAATCTTGAGCTCATACTGAACTTCCTCAATCCTTCACAACATTTAATTTCTATTGAACATACATGTCTCATAAAGTCTCATAACGTCCTCATAATTATTATTTTTTTCACCCCAAAGAAATGAAAGTTTTATCTGATAAGAAGTTTTCGGATTTCTGTTTCTTTGTTTTATTCTTTAAAAATTCAGTCTTGTATCTTACATCTTTTTCCCTCCTTCTTGATAATTTTTTTTCAAACTGTCAAACTCATTTTAGTCTGGGGCTTCATCTACTTGTATCTTTGGGCCTTAGTGCAGTGCATGCACTTCAGTTTACTCTGACATCCTTCTACTGTTTGGATTGCAACATTTTTCTCCCACTTGTCTGCTTCAAGGTGACCGATCCTTGCTTGATACATAAATTATAACAAAAACTGGTTTTGTGTGATTCATCTTTGTTCTGTCTGAAATGGTGACAAACTGAACATTTAATCAATTTGACCCGAAGGATCCTCCAACTATGGGTAGAGCAATAATACATGTAGCTGAATTTCTAAAACACACGAGGACCGGACAAGATCTTTACACACTCATTCGTAAGTGCAGCTGCAGCAGGTTGTTTGCAGACTAATGTTGGGCCCTGTAAGAAAGTGGTCCTCTTTAGTCCCGTCATGTGTGTTTAGCTTCATTGACCCCTTTTGTTGCACCTGAAGGTTCAAGTCTGGATGTAAAGGCTGACTCAGAGTTTCAACTCAGAGTTTCCTAATTCATAAAAATGCAAGTCCAGTTTCTTTCGGCTGAGGCAACTGATGAAAGCAAAACTGATTTTATCATGAAAAATCTTTTTTAAAGACCAATCGAGATGCTTTTACGTTTTTTAAGGTTTTACATGCATTTTAGCCATTCTATTTCTTTTTTTTTTTTTTTTTTTTTTTTTACTTGTCCTGTCCAGCATCGAAGCAAGCAGAATGGAAATCTGATTGCTTTATTCTGTTGAACAGTTTTGCTTTACCAAGCGGAGCTTTATGAACATAAGGCTCCACTTGATATCATGTTTATTCATTTTATTTCTTTATTTAAACATTTGTCTATTACACCATTCCATTTCATACTGCTGGGCCTGACAAGGGAGAAATGAAAGTTAACAGAGGTAATGATAGAAAGTGAAACAGAGAGAAAGGAGTAAGGAAGAGGAAGAGAGAGAGGAGAGAAAACATGAATCCACTTACACAGTTCACTGGTACATCTGTACCGCGATCCCTAAACAACCAAGGTCTCTGTTGGAAAACAAAATCATACAAACACACACAAACACACGCAGAACTACGCAGAGAAGAGGTACAACCTAGTCATCGCAATGGGAAGTAGAGAAGAGGTACAACCTAGTCATCGCAATGGGAAGTAGTGTCACAGTGTCAACATGCATAATAAAGGGTGCTCCGTGGTGATACAGTCATGCAGATGCAGCCTCGTCTCTGCAAGGAGGAGGAAGCCCGCAAGGCTCACGACTCATGCCCCCAGCAGCCACCCAGAGGCCCAGATCCCAGCTACCCCCCCCCCAAAGAGCGGACATGCATCCCCCGAAGGGCGGCAAAAGGCGGCCCCAGCCGGAGCCCCCTGCAGTCTGGGGGCCCAGGCCCCAGCGGGACCAAGACCAGCAGCTGCCGACCCCACCGGGCGCCGGGGCGGCCCAACCGAAACCCAGGAGGACCGGACCCCCCAGACGACGCCCCCCAGGGCAGGCCAGCCCCCACCCCAACGTCCCTGCCCCACACACCTGACACCAGGGCGCCACCACCTCTACCACCCCCTACCCCGCCACCACACTCCACACACACACTCCCCACACACCTACCCCAACACTAGGGCTGAAAGATATACGGTCACCACCCCCACATCGAGACACGGGCACCCAAGACATCAATACCGCAAGAGCAACCACATACAAGATACAGATCCCCCCTGCGCCCGCCCCGCACAAAAAGCCCCGGAAGCCACAAACAAAACCGCACCCCCCACCAAAGCGCCCGGCCCCCAACCAACCCGCAGCCACACCGCACCACACCGACACCAAGATGCCCGGCACGAACACCGAGATACGAACCTCCGCCCACACCGCCCAGCCCTACCCAACACCTCCGTGTACCCCCCACACACACACATACAGCCATTCTATTTCTGAGTTGAGAAATGTACATTTTTGCTTTTGTTTTAGTGTATTTAACATATTCTTTGATTTTCTCATTGATTTTGATGTACAGAAATTTGGTTGTACCCTACAGATAAAATACAGATCATAAAGAGTAAATCATTTTAAAGAAATGGATCAAAAAATGTTTTTCTGAGTTTTTAATTGAATCTTTAGTTCATCTCAATCCAATTTTTTACATTCTATTCACCAGCTTTAAGATTGTGGTGTTATATGCATATTCAGAATTGTGCAGCACTTTGGTCAGTCGAGGTTGTTTTTAAATGTGCTCTGTAAATAAACTGACTGGCTTTGACATTTATCTAACGCTGTAAAAGAACTGTAAAGTAATTTACTTCAGGAATGACACAAAAACACAAGAATCTTCTGTGGTCATGAATGATCACCAAGTGTCTTACCTCCAGGTACAGAAATGTTTGGGTCTTTAAAAGTGGCGTCCAGTCTTTGTGCTTTTTTGTCCATTTTGAAAATGTGCCACCAGTCCCCGACACATACTCAAGGTGGAAATGAAAATGTGTGCAGAATGTCAGATTCATGGTTTATAATGGTGTATTGTTTTTACTTCTGTTCTGAGGCTGAAACACATATCAAATACTTAATAATACCCCTCCCCCCGCATGTGGATCTGTTAGCTCATGATGCAAACAACTGGAGTCCAGACTAAACGGAAGTTTGTCTTTAATGTGGCATAAAACCAGCTTTCCCACCTCTTCATTAGTTTGAAAACAAAGCTAAGTGAGAACAAAGTTTGTTATGAATTTGTTTATTTTGATTTGAACTTTAAGTCAGCCTCTGAAATGAGTCTTAACATTTTATTTCTAGACTTAATTGTATGCAGCATCCTCTCAGGCTGCAGCATTCCTCCAACAGAAGTCTGTAACGCATCATTTACGGGCAACAATGATAAAATACAACATGACATGTTTAATAATAACACATCTTCCTGCATCTTTTTCATCTTGTCCATTCTACGAGGGCGTTTTCCCTGCAGGTGAAAGGCAGATACAAAAAACATAAACGCAACAACCTGACTGACACCTGAGCCCAATGGCAGCATGTGAAATCCACATCAGAAAGCTCCACTTACACAGAAAACCACTTCCTTCACACAGGAGGGTGCGTGGCAGCTCCTTTTTTTTACAGCACAGAAAAAAAAAAATCTTCAACAGATGTTGACTTGAGAAGTAATTTGTGAGTAATTCAGATTCTGAAATCAAATTTTATTAGAATTTTTCAGAACAAGATTGAGAGTTTAAAAAATGAGAATAAATAAACACTCAAATCTGGTGTAAAACTAAAGGTTTTATTGAAGCTGTTGTCTTATCGTCAGCGTAAATGTTTAAGTTATCCAGTACAACAAAGTTATCAGTACTCAGTACTAAGTCAGGTAAGTAATGTGTAATATTAGTCAGAAACTTGGGTCCAGGTGGATGATACTTAGCTAGCAGAAGCAGCTTCTCTGATTTCTATTTTGGGAGAGAGAAACTGAGAGTCAGGTATTCAGAGGAATTATTACTGATCTATGACTGATCAATAACCCTGATTGGAAGAGCTGCCACACCTCGGCCTCGCCCTGTAGGTTTTGAAACACTGAAATTTGAATGAGTTGATTCATTAATAATAACATGATCCTCCTGCAGGTTTCTGTCAGATAAATAAAATGATGATCACCGATCAGGTCACTGACGAACAGATGAGAGAGATCTGATATTCAGTATATCAGATACATACAGTATACATTCAGGACTGTGTTATGAATGTATGGAGTTGTTCTCCACCCTGTAAAGTGAAAATTCCTGGCAAATTCAATTATACACTTGACTGAAGGCAAACTGACTGAAGACAAAGAAACAATAATATGGTTAGCTTAAATCAACCACAAATATTTCCATCCTTCTAAACTGTGCTCAGATTGTTTCATTACAGCTACAATAATATAAAAATTTTATGATTGGTGCAATGATAAATAATCCGTGGTGTTATTACATGTGGAATTATGCATTCAAGACAATTTAATTGAAATGAACATGACTGAATGTGTAACATCTAACTCAAAGATACAACACAGTCTTTCACAGATGTGATGAGATAAAATAGTACTTTACTTTCCACTTGCACTTAAAATTGTGCCGCAGTACCAAATTGACAATCGTTACATGCAAGAGTGCAATCACAACAGACAAATGCAGAGTCTATAAATATCCATAAAAATATCTGTAAAGACACAAACTATATGAAGAATAAAAACTCTTTGGAAATGCTTATAAACAGACCTCCGAACTACTCTGACATTGATTCATTTGTTTCATTGTATTTATTTTTTTGTGTGTGTAAGAAACTGGAAGTCTGCTAATCTAGCCAGTTTATCCAGTTCTGTTGCATAGGACATCTTCCATCTAGCATTACTTTACAGCTCCATTTCATTTTGTCACATTTTAAAGGAATAGTTCACCCACAAAATGATGTCACAACTTTAGGGACACTACCTCGTCTCTGGACTGCTCACCTGTTGCAATGTCCTGATGCAGGTCTCTGCCACTGATAAGTCCAAGATTTGTGTCACACTCGCACCTTATCCAGACTATCACTGTTCTTTGTTTTCTCTTTAACTTTCTCCTAAAAAACGAGCTCGTGCTCAGAGATGAGAACTTTCCTTTGTTTGATCCACAAAATGGCGGAGATGCATAGCCACCTGAAGTAAACAGGGAGAGGAAACAATATAATGTGGCATATGAAGGATGCACTCTCACCCTGTGACATTCTCTGGTTCTTAAACACAGCTAAAGAAACGTAGCCAGTCCTCATGAAACAAAAGAAATTCCTTTCAGAGTTTTGTCACCTTCAAACAGAGTTTTAAGTTCAGCTCCGTCCGCATGTTCAGCTGCACCACTGCACTTTCTCTCCTCACAACCAGTCTCACCTCATCTGCATCCCCCCTCCAGCCAACTGTAAACAGCAACACTGACAAGACAGTTCATGCCCAGTCACAGGATCACGGGTTGCAAATGAAGCAGTCAGCTGCACTCTACTACAAGAAGTTTTACATTCTACACTACAAAAAATGTGGTAACACAAAAAAGTTCTCTCCAGCAAAACATTTTAAAAGTGAAGAGGACAAACAGAAGAACATAAACATTATGACCTTCTTCAATGAGAAAACATATTGAATAAGCTACATTTTGCAGGGGTTACATTTGCCTCCTGCCTCAACACTGAGTTGTTATTGGTTTAGATGACAAATAAAATGTCCATGTCCCTATAGGAAAGATTCTCCATCCAGTGGGACAAAAGCTGTCTGTTCTAATAGACAAGGCTGTCACCAGGAACTTCTCCAGTTACCACCGAGGCCCACCTTGCTTTCTGGACACCACCTGGACAGCCAGCGGCTGAAGGATGTCATGCAACTGAACATGTCATCACCGGTCAGATTTTGGCAGAGTTCCAGAGATAATGACCAGTTCAAAGTGGATTTTGGTAAAGTCCCACACAGACGCAATGCTAATTTGTTTTTTTTTTTTTTTAGAATTAACATTTTATTTGGGTTTTCAGAAACAGATTTAGTAGTACATTGACAAAAACATCAAATGGGAAGGAGAAAAAAAAAACAAAAAAAAACAACAACAACAAAAAAAAAAAAACAGGTTAACAGGAGAGTTTCCAGAGACAGGGCCTTGTTTACATATGTTACAATCGTCTACATCTATATAAACAAGAATACATAGATATTTAAACAATGTGCATCAGTACTGCAGAAACGAGGGGAAAGAAAAATAAATAAAGAAAGAAAGGGTTGCAACCCGCCAGCGTGTTATTTTATATAGTATGAGATGTATAGGGGCCCCATATTTTCAAATATATGTCCTCTCTGTCTATCTGTCTATAACACAGCTTTTCATATGAAGAAATTTTGGCAAGTTCATTGAACCATTCCCCAATTGAGACAATTTCTTTAGTCTTCCAATGTCTTAACACTATCCTGCATCCAGTAATAAGTGCTATCCTGCACCATGACATTTTGTGGGCATTTAGTTCACATTGTTTTGGTACTGCGCCTAAGAGACAGATCAGGGGGTGCTGTTCCAAAGTAGAAGCCTGAACGGTATTGATAAATGAGATAACATGAGACCATAAAGAGTCTATCTTGGGGCATGAGAAGAGCATATGTAGCAATGTGCCCTCTGCAGAGTCACATCTCCAACAAAGACTAGAGTCCCTAAGTCCTAGCCGTGCCATTTTACATGGGGTCCAATAGGTCCGATTAAGAATTCTATAGCTAATCAATCGAGTCTGCATTTCTCTTGATACTTTAAACCATGATCTAATGATTTGCTCCCATACTTCCCCAGAAATCTCTTCTCCTATATCCCTTTCCCAGCATTTCTTGAGGCCTTCAAAGCTAGGTGGCTGAGACCCCCTCAAAAGGTTATAAAAGAATGTTGCTCTCTTCTTGAGGCCATCTTGGTCCAGTCTGGTTTGTATTTCAGTCTTGAATATGAGGGGAATTTGTTTGAGGTGTGACATTATACAGCTCCGTACCTGCAGGTATTTCCAAAAGTCCTTATTTGAGAGTTTATATTTTGCTTGTAGCTGTTGGAAAGACAGAAGTTGATCTCCATCAAATAAATCCCCAATATAAGTAATTCCTAACTTTTCCCAGCTGGTCCAAGAAAATGTTCTTTTATCTATCCGAAGGCTCTTATTATGCCATAGCGATGTCTTTTTTGTAAAGTTGGGATTTAGGCTCATAATTCTGTGTGAGGCCTGCCATGTTTCTTGTGAGAAGGTGAGTATTGGATTACCATAAGGAATTATGCCACTTGTTTGTGTAATAAAAGCCTCTACTGGATAAGGATATGTAAGATCCCTTTCAATAGATACCCATTCTGGGGCATGGTCTGCTGACATGTGTAGTTTGGATAACTGTCTGAGGCAGAAAGCATAATGGTACCAGACTATGTTAGGTAGACCCAGGCCTCCATCTTCTACCGCTGCATGTAGTTTTGTCCGATTGATATATGGTTTTTTGCCCATCCATAAAAAATTGGATAGAGCTCCATTGTATTTTGATAAAATATTGCATGGAAAGCCTAATGGAAGCATACTGCTAATATAATTAATTTTGGGGACCATTATCATCTTTAGAATATTTATCTTACCCAGAAGTGACAGCCCTAGCTTGGTCCAGTTTTGTAATGTAAGTTCAATTTTCTGAATTAAAGGGAGGAAATTAACTGTCATAATGTTGTCCAGCTGTGGAGTGATCTTTATACCCAGATATGTCAGGCCAGACGGCTGCCATAGAAATTGCCATCCTTGTCTGACACTTGGTGGGCAGACTTTAGATAAGGGCATTGCTTCAGATTTTGACCAGTTTATTTTGTAGCCAGAGACATCAGAAAAAGTATTAATCAGAGTGAGGATGTGCGGTACAGTTGTGGATGGGTTTTTGCACAGAAGCAAAACATCATCTGCATATAGCAGCAATTTATGTTCTTTTCCGCCAGCCTTTATGCCCATTATATTATCATTTTGCCTAATGGCTACTGCTAGTGGTTCAAGGAACAGTGCAAATAATAATGGCGACAGGGGACAGCCCTGCCTTGTTCCTCTCTGGAGCTGGAAATGGGGGGATTTTCTACCATTTGTAATAACAGTTGCCTTGGGGTTGCAATATAGTAACTTCACCCATTTAATAAAAGAGAGGCCAAGACCTAATTTTTCTAATGTCTGAAAAAGGTACGGCCACTCCACCCTGTCGAACGCTTTTTCAGCATCCAAAGACAGGGCTACAAATGTGTCCGTCTCATTTCTAACTTGCCACATAAGATGAAGCAGTCTGCGTAGATTGTCAGCCGATGTCCTATTTTTAATGAAGCCCACCTGGTCTTGATATATAAGTTTTGGTAAGAAAGCCTCCAGTCTAGTAGCTAAAATCTTGGCAAGCAGCTTAGCATCAACATTGATCAATGACACTGGGCGGTAATTAGTACAGTGTTGTGGGTCTCTGTTTTTTTATGAATCAGAGTTATTATGGCAGTCTGCATACTATCTGGGAGAGAACCTCTTATTATGGCCTCTTTATATACTTTATGCAGTTTTGGGGCTAGAAGATCCGAAAAGGCCTTATAAAACTCAGTTGGAAGACCATCCTCCCCTGGTGACTTCCCACTCTGCAGGTCTTGTATAGCTTTTTTAACTTCTTCCAGAGTAATGTCCGCACCAATTTGGACCTGTTCCTCATGTGTCAGAGTTGGGCAATTTATACTGGATAAGAAAGAGTCAATACCTTGACTATTAGGGTTAGCTGATTTGTAAAGACTTTGGTAAAATGTATTAAATATGTCATTTATCTCCCTGTCAGCAGTTTTCAATTCACCCTTCTTATTCCATATTCCTGGTATAATTGATTGAGTATACTGCTGCTCTGCTCTCTGTGCAAGAAACCTCCCTGTTCTTTCCCCTTGTTCATAATACTTATGTTTGGTTCTGAATAATGTATATTCAACTTTTTTTTGTAATATAGAATTATATTCTGCTTTTAGTTTGCTAAGTTCAAGAAGAATAGAGTGATCAGTTTGAGTACAGTGCATATTTTCCATTTTTTAATGTCTGTCTCTAATTCATAGAGTCGTTTAACAGATTTCTTTTTCAAGTATGAACAGTGTTGAATCAATCGGCCTCTAATAACTGCCTTAAATGCATCCCACTCCACCGCTGGATCTGACACAGAGTCTTCATTATGCAGCCAATAGTCCTGTATCTCCTTTCGAATAACATCCACTGAATGTTCATCCTTTAGCAAAGATGAGTTAAATCTCCACCTTGTGGGTCTGGGTTCTGATAGCTGGTCGAGGTGTAGAGCCATTTCTACTGGTGCATGGTCTGATATCAGAATTGTACCTATTGTTGTATGTTCAGTGACAGAGAGCAGTGATTTTGAAATTAGAAAATAATCTATTCTGGAGTAAGAAGTATGTGGATGGGAGTAAAAGGTAAATTCCTTGTCTGAAGGGTGAAAAAATCTCCACACATCTACAAGACCTAGTTCTTCTTCCAAATTATCAATTGCTTTTCGTGCTTGTGAGGGTCGTGTAATACCCCATTTATATGTTTTATCCATCTTAGGATCCCTAACATTGTTGAAGTCCCCACCCAATACAATATGAATTCCCGAGCCGTGTAATTGTATTGCTGACCTGGATGAAGAAACCTGGATGATCACCTGTTGGAGCATAAATATTCATAAAAGTGAACCTCATGCCAGACATTTCAGCATCCATTGCTGCCCACCGCCCCCTCTATGTCTGACTGTTGATTAATTATCTTAATATTAAGATTCTTACGAATTAGAATGGCAACTCCTCTGGCTGGAAGACCCTGCACTATAAAGAGCTTTACCAACCCAGTCCCTTTGTAATAACAGTGAGTCCTTATTTTCCAAATGAGTCTCCTGTAAGAAGACCAGGTCTGGATTTTTCTGTTTAAGATATAACAGGACCTTTCTCCTTTTGATGGCAGAGTTTGCACCCTTAACATTTAATGATATCAGTCTAACCCGATTACTCATTTAGTTACACTATGTGTATAATCAGTTAAGTGATTAATAACTTTTATTGAAAGATTTTTTTATAAATATTTTGCTCTGCTGGATATCTCCCCTGAGAAACGAGAAAAAAGAAAAAAAAAAGAGATGAACACTCGAACCTGACTCAGAAGTCAACTGGATATTAACATAACCTGTAAAAAAAACAACAAAAATAAAACAAGCCAGAACAGAATGTAATGGTCTCCTACTCTAACTAAACAACAATAATACATCCGCATGAAGGGACATCTGGCCTGTCCTGCTCCAATCCCCCTCTCGACCCAGTCCCCACATTTTCTATAATATAACATAGCTTTTCAACCTACAGCATTCAACGTTATTAATCAGAACTGAGCAGAACTTTTGTCTTTCAGAGAGACTTGAAATGGTATAATAATTCCTATTTTAATGATGAATGATAATAACCTCTTTAAGTAACTGGTACAGAAAACAAACAAGTCAATAAGACACATGAGCATACAAAAAAAAGGAGTAAAAATAAAAAAATCCACAAAAATAAAGAAATCCGATAGTTAATTAAAATAAAAGTCAGAAGCCTTGTTGTGGAATAAAAAAAAAAAAAAAAAATAAAATATCAATAATAAAGGCAAAAACGCTGTACCTATACGTACTTTACTATACAGCCTTTACTGTATAAAAAACTTTGTATGGGATAGCAATAAACCTCTCTGGGGACAACGAAAGAATGGAAGTAAAAGTGAAATTAAATAGTATGACTGATTGAGTCAATAAGAAGGATAGTCAACGCTCATATCAACATTTCTCAGTAGACAGACTTACAGTCCGGTACTCCGATTAGTCCAGCGTTGTGAGGAAGGCAGTTGCTGCGTCTGGTGAAGTGAACGTATGGGACCTGTTGTTTACCAAGATCTTCAGGGTCGCCGGGTACAGCATGGAGTATGACGTTCCCTGTTCTTGTAGCCGTTTCTTCACTGCGTCAAACTTCTTACGCTGTTGGAGCACATCTTGAGAGAGATCCTGGAAGAAGAAGATCTTGTTGCCCTGCCATTCGATTCTTCTCTTCTCGCGGGCGGCTCGGAGGACGGTCTCTCTCGCGCTGAACCTCAGGAAGCGGGCCAAGATGTGGCGGCTGCGGTCATCAGCCCGCTTCTGGCCGACGCGATGAACACGGTCCAATTCGAATCCCGCATCCACATCCAAGTCCAGCTTTTCTGCAAGTATTCACCACTTTCCCGGAGGCCAACAGTTCCCATGATTCATTGCGTCACTGGAACGGAAGTCGGTTTCCGTTTTCCGCTTTTCGGTAAGCGACAGTGACAAACGTCAATAGCGCAATCGTGAAAACTCCTAAATACTCCTATAACGTAAACTATGGCCAAATCTCGAAGATGGATACATGAATCGGCTTATTTGTCAAAAGAGGACGGTACAGAGCAAGTGCCTCATCCGTCTACTATGACGGAATGGGTGGATGATTTGAAGCAGTGGCCCGACATTAGCTACGTGGACATAGTAAATTACTTTATTTTCAGTGAGGGTGTCGATGGCGAGGAACTTCGTAACTATAAAAGCACCGAGGCATATAACTATCTACATAGTAAAAAAATAGGGAAAATATTATGTAGAAAGGAAGGAGTGTTTACATTCTTAAAAGCTGAAGTGGAGCCAAGTCAGCGCACCAACAAATCGAAACATCTGGCGTGGGTAATGACAAGAGAGAATGTGATTGAAACCGTAGGCTGTTCCTGCATTGCAGGGTTGGGGAAATCTTGTAGTCATGCTGCAGCAATCATCTGGAAGGTATGCTTTGTGATTAAAGTCAATGTATTTTCATACGTTGAATGTGCACATTCTGAAATAAATATTCCACCATGATCATAATTACGTGTTTCTTCTATTTTCACGTTTTGAATTATTAAGAGAGAACTTTGAGTTAGAAAAATATATTTATTGTTGCTTCAGGTCCAGCATGCAGTGGTTAGTGGAATGACAGGGATTGCGTGCACAGATGAGCAGCGCAGGTGGAACGAAGGGACCTCAAGAAATCTGCAGCCCAAGCGTCTGAGCCAGATCAACTTTAGGCACCACAAGGCAGATGATGAACTTGAGGGAAAGACATCTGTTAACAGTAAACTCCCAAACACCCCACAGTATCAGTCCCACAAAGACTTCAGAGAGAGTGTTGACAAATCCCAAACCAAACCACTGTTCCTGCTGAAGAACACACTACTGGCAAAATGTTACAATGCCACGCCATCTGCAGAACTTCAGAGCAGTAGAACGGACCAGAGCCCATGTGCAGCTGATCAACCACATCAAAATCATGATGAAGATCTGAACTGTGGAAAATGTAAGGCATTTTATGAGGCATACATACACATAAATGGTGAACAAGCTGCTAAACTAGAAATGAAGACTAGGGAACAGAGTGAATCTGGTTTATGGCACAGTTCAAGGAAAATCAGAATTACTGCCAGCTCAGCTAAGAAAGTGCCTGTACGTGCAAGCACAAACAGGGACAAATTTTTGTGTGAGCACCTGTACCCCACCTTTCGTGGTAACTCAGCCACAAACTACGGGAAGGAAAAAGAAAAACAGCCTGCAACGAACTTAAAGAGCAGGGAATAAACATCACCCACACTGGCACCGTTGTTAGTGTTGCAGAACCATGGCTATCAGCGAGTCCAGATGGGATCATAGACTCTTGTGAGCTTCTTGAAATCAAGTGCCCTGTCCCAAACAGTAACTATCAGTCACTCACTGATCAGTTATCACAGAAGTCCAGTGATGTCAAAGTGGTGGATGGACATATTAAACTGCAGAAAAATGGAAGCCAAGGATATTACATGCAGGTTCAACTTGGAATGTTTTGCACTGGTCTAAAGGCAGCTAGACTGTTGATCTGGACACCAGATGAGAGTGTTGTTCTTAATGTGCAGTTTGATGAAGTTTTTGTCAGGGAACAGGTGAAGAGGTTGAGAGCTTTCTACTTCTCAAGCATGCTGCCTCGAATTGTGGATGATGTTTTTGGGGGGCACCTTCAACTTGATAATGGATACAAAGAAATACTGAGAAAAGTTTAATGTCAAGTATAGGAAAACCAAATATGACTTACAACCACCATAATATACCACCAAAAGCTGTGGACTGTCAAGAAACTACAAAGCAATAGATTCATAAACTTATATGGTAACAAATAAATGAGCCTCTAAATATGTAGCAATAAAAGCATGAATTAACAGCAGCAAATAAAGTTAACTTATCTAAGTTTAAGGGAAAAGAAAGCAAATGAATACAATTCATGGCAATGTTAGTTTATTGCACAAAAAGAAAATCACAAAGCACTTAATTGTTCAGAATTCATTGCTGAAATGCATTCTCAGTTTCCACTAAAACCGAGTTTGTGCACTTGAGTTCAAGCCATTTCATGTAAGTTGCTAATTTAAAATGTTTAGCTGAAAGTAAACAAATAAATGTAAGTTGCTGAAAAAAAAAAATTACACCATTTATTCATTCATTTCCAGTCACCATTTAAGCAATCGTGTCATTACATGTAGAGCTTTTGTCTAAAAAGACTTGACTCTTATTCTCTTCTGTGATACACCTGGTTTTAAGCATGCCTACTGGTCACTAGTGATGCACAACATTGGATATATGAGATGCCGATATTTTAAAACTAATGTGGCCGATAACAGATATTGATACAGATATTAAAGCTGAAAAATAAATGTTGTAATATTCATACCTCAACTTGTGTTATGTATAACAAGTCAAACTTAATAACAGTTATTCAAACGAAACTAATAGGATACGTGCATAATATCCCAGAATAACTTGGATTTTCTTCTCCCTGAGAAGAAGAAAAAAAAAAAAACATCCCCAAAACAGGGGATATTTTGTTATTTATACAAATGACTGTGTATAAACTGTTCACACAGAACATCCTAAAAAACTGTCTTTAGAAGTTTTAACGTCTGTAAAAAAAAGAAGTTGTTGAAGAACAAGTAGTAGATTTTGATTTTTTTTAGACTTTAGAAACAACGGGCTGATCAGTTAAAAATTGGTAAAATATTGGTGGGGTGGTCGATGTCCAATACTTAGTTTTAAGGCCGATATCGATGGGGGGGTGATTATTTCGGGCATCCCTACTGATCACCATCACGAATGAGATCACCCCCCCGCAGATTTACAAGAGCAGCACATATGCGCAGAATTTTGTCTACTTTTGGAACCAGAGTAATCGGCACAACTTGTGACAAGATTTTGAATACTTTTAATCTTCGGATAGCTCGCTCCACATGTATTCTTACATTTGCGATTCTTCTTGTGGAAGTGACCTGTTCCTCGCTAAGTTGAGCCCCTTTACTAGTAAATGAGGGTATAACTAAATTAATCTTTCTTTCAAACAAGATGTCTCTAATAGTAAAACCACGGTCAGCCATGACCTCATCACCTGGGCACAAGTATTCTAGGATCCCTGAGTCCATAGTAATAAACTTGTCACTACAGCGTCCACCATATGCTGGAGAGATGAACATTATTAATCCACATGGGGCTATGCTTACAAGGTACTTTATAGTATTATTTGAGTAGTAATGACTGTAAGACTCTCCCCTTGAATCGAGGTTCTTGGGCTTTTGTAAGAGGCTCTCGCTACAGTCCAAAATGCATGTTGTTTTGGGATATTTCTTTTTAAATGCGTCTGGCATAGTTAGCTGAATGGTTTCCCTCGGAAGCCACGGGATAAGGTCTCTTGTGACTTCCTCCATTTTGTCAACCCAGTAAGATATAATTTTACTTGCCATGCTCTCAGATATAAAGAAACGTCTGCTCAGATCACCAATCATTAGGTTTAATCTTAATTTCATCAGTGTGAGAAGTATTTGGTCACTCACTGCCATTTTAAAAGGACCTGCAAACATTTGGAGTGTGGAAATAAGAGTGTTCAGTGTTTTTAAAGGCAAACCAGTGTACAGTAAAGAATCAGAATCATTTTGAAGAATATCATGTGCCAAGTTGCACTGAGTCTCTTTATCATGAACCTCTTTGACCTCTTTGTAGTCATTCTGTTGCTTTGCATAGCTGTGATGTAGTAAAGTAGGGTCTTCCCACTGTGTCTGTATGGAGCGCCCTGGAGTCACTCTCTTGGTGTTGGACTCAGAGGGGGAAGAGTCCAGACTGCAATCTAGGTAAACGGAGGAAAACAAATGAGGTCTATGCTCTTCTATTTTGGTAACAAATGGCGAAGTAGCAGATGTTATCTTCACTGCTACTGCCACTGTCAAAGTTAAAACTTACGGGGCTCCTGTGTTGTGGAGGATTCCATCCCATCAAACTGAGTCTCACTGCTTATGTGAGAGAAGTGGTCCGCACTGCAATCTATGTAAACAACGGAAGAAAAAACAAACAACGAAAAAACAAACAAAACAAAAACGTAAACATCTTTTGGCACTGTAATGGAAACACTTGAGCAGCTAATGCAGCAGGGTAAATATAGAAGTAAAATGCAGTAGTTCGTTACTCATCGGTCTTGCTTGAACGCTAACGTAAACTAGCTTTAAAACGTTACCTAGGTTTATGATAACAGTATTTTCATCCACTAGAAGTGCTAAAAAAAATGAAATTATTGAAACAGTGCAATATAAAATTCCCACAGGAGCTAAATAGCATGAAAAATTAGGCTACTTACGAGGCTCTGCGTGTTGCACTTTGTCAGTGGTAGTGGAAGCAGTTATATCCTGGCGCCTAGTTAACTTTCGCCTCTTCTTGGCCGGTGGTCGTTCGTAGCCCAAGTATAATTCTGGATCTGGATGCAGCTCCGTAGGTTTACGATCAACGAAATGATAGGAGCACACGTAAACCCTCTTGGGTGGATTTTTTAACTTCAGCGCTGCTAGCTATTGCCTTGATTTTACCTCGTCTCTCGGCATTGAATGCAGCGAGTAGGGGGCTGGACATCCGCAAGTTTCTGCGAGTGACTTTATGATCGTAACAGGCTCCATTCATAAAATCTTTAAGTTTTCGGGAGTTGTGTATGCACCCAACAACGGCACACGTTGTCCCCGATGGCATTTTGTAAAGATAAAAATCCAAACTGCACTTCTAAAACGCACTGCTACAGACGGCTACGCTTGCTAGTTTCCAAGAGACCGGAAGTGAAAAACCGCGCTTCCGGATGAACTAGGGGTCATGGCGACACCCTACGTCATTCACCGGAAAGTGGTGA